>JALMGA010000016.1:4861044-6358544 GCA_023333525.1 Aspidoscelis tigris stejnegeri
GGCTCACCAGGCATATTAGCTGGTAGGACCCTAGAGGTCATCTAGTCCTGTACATTAGTTGTGTGCTAGCCTCATAATTTCATGTAAGGCTAATAGCAGGATGGCAATTTCTTCTTCTTCTTAGAAATGGACACATTCCCTGACTTTTTTAGGGGTGAGATTTGGTTCAACATTCCAAAAGATCCGAATTTGGCTGCATTTCTAGGGGTATTTTTCCACTGTCACTAGAAGTACCCATTAAGTACTCATTAATGGGTACAAAAGTGCCATTAAGGGCACCCGCTTTACCTTTCCCCAATTATGACGAAGCATCAAATGCATGCACAAAATTGTTTCATTTGCTTACGAATGTCAGCATTTGAATACAACCAGTGTTCAATCCGAATGTGAATTTTCGAATTGGTTCAAATTTGCACGAATGTAAACCTGATGGGTAATTCGCTCCACATCCCTAGTAGGGTGGCTATTGCTTCAACCTCAGTGCAAAGCCAATTTTCAAGACTCCCTTCAAGATCTCAGGAAAGCTGTCACGGAAATGCATGTGTCACCTCTGCCAGTCAGTTAACCGGCTTAAAAGTTTAAGGCGTATTGCTTGTTACCTTCATCAGGAAATATTTTTTATTTTAAAAAGAAATCGATATTTTGTTCTAATATTAGCTGCAATGCAGAACCCTGGAAAGACTTGGTTGATCTTTCGTGTCCTTTCCTCCCTTCCCCATTCCCGGGAAATGGGATTATGTCTGGTAACCTTCACAGGAGGATCCATATTTGACTGAAAGCACTTTAATAAAGTGTTCAGATGTAGCTTCGTGGAACGGACTGCCACTGTTTATAAGCACATGGGTAGTGAATGCAACATTAAGGACATATTACGGCTCAGAAAATGGAGGAAGAGAAGGGTGGCGGTTCCACATGGAGCAGTTTGGATCCAGTTTAGTCTAGTGGTTAGGAAGCCGGACTCTTATCTTGGAGTACCGGGTTTGATTCCACCCTCCCCCATGAAGCCAGCTGGGTGACCTTGGGCTAGTCACAGCTCTCTTCTGAGCTCTCACAGTTCCACCTAACTCACAGGGTGTTCTGATGTGGGGAGAAGAATAGAAAGCTTTGTCAGCTGCTTTGAGTTCCCTTAAATGGGTGAGAAAAGCAAGGTAGAAAGGCCAACTCTTCTTCTTCAACACACTTTAAACTGAGGGGTAATTTGTTCCTTAAATGAGTGGTTCTCAACCTGGGGGTCGGGATCCCTTTGGGGGTTGAACTACCCTTTCAGAGGGGTTGCGACAAGTCTCCCACCGCCCTTCCCTCCCACCTCCCAGCTGCCCCACCCCCGTGGTTGGGGGTCTCCACAACATGAGGAAATCCATTAAGGGGTCACAGCATTAGGAAGGTTGAGAACCACTGCCTTAAATCAAATGGTAACAGTGCATTCACTAGGATGCCTGCCCACCAGAACTTCCCATTTGTTCCCACTTCCCTTCTCCTGTGTAGCTGATAGGCTCTCTCTGTGACGGTGTTGGGATTCATTATTTCTTGGAAATTCACATTGCTGCTTCCCGGGCTCCATTTTGTTGACTCTTCTCCAGACTGTGGAATACTTTTCTCATGGGGAATCTCTTCTCTGGCTGAGTGGAATTCCTTTCGCCACATCCTGCACTAGGGATGCACACAAATGTTTTTTTTTTTAATGCATTCGATCTGTATCAAATCAAATGCAAGAAAATTCATATTTTTTGAATAGATCCCCTTCATTTGATACAAATGTTTGGTACAAATTTGATACAGATGTTTGATATGAATTGCATATGTATCCCATGTGTATCTGATACATATCCCCTACGTGTCCGCCCTGAAAGTGTCAAATTTGCCCTGAATCCACTTTGAATCTGCTCTCAGTCCTCTTTGAATCCACTCTGGATTGGTTGCAGATGTGACCGGTGCGGCCACTTTCCCAACTCCCCAGGCTCACGTATGTAATGAAGCGTCATAAGAATGTCCCGAAGCATTCAATTTGAATACAAACATCAGTTCTCAAATGTCTCAACATTGGTTTCGAATACGAACGTCCAGATTCATACGCATTTCGAATTTTATGAATATTTGTGCCCTTCCCTAGTTTCAACTCATAGGCAAGCCCAGTAGCTTTGAAGTGCGCTAGTAAGTATCACACTGAAACTCAAGGAGAGGTGCTCCTAGGTATAATGCTCACATCCGAGCATCAGCTGAGTTTAAAAGTGCATCTAGAAGCATGGCATGGATAAGGATAAGAATGTGAAACTTGAGAAATCCAAGATGTAAGGCGGTGATGGCCAACCTATGACACGCGTGTCACAGGTGACACACCAAGCCCTTTTGGGTGACAAACATGGTTGCCCTGGCACCTGGGCGTGTAGTGCTTGCTTGTTCTTGAAGTGTACGAAATACCAACTTTCAATTGAAGATTTAGCAAATGTTAAGAATTATTTGTTTTTGCTTTTAATAAAATACATATATCAAAAATATAACTTTTTTACTAGAGCTACAAATATCACAAAATTATGGATATTTCTAGAAGTGACACAGCACCTGAGTTAAGCTAGGTTTTCGTGCGAATTTTGACACACCGAGCTCAAAAGGTTCACCATCACTGATGTAAGGCAATCCTTTTGCATGGACCTGCTCTTGGGAAATTCGTGGTTTGGCCCTTCCGATCAGGAGGGGTTATAGTTTTCAGGGTAATACTGGGTTGCTACTTTCTGGCCACCCAGTGTACCAATAACCACTGGGACCACAACTGTTGACTTGTGCCACAGTCTTTCGGTTTCAGTCTTCAAATCTTGATATTTTGTGATTTTCTCAAGTTCTCTGTTTTTGATTTTGCTGTCAGCTGACACCACCATGTCAGTAATCCAAACCTCCTCTTCTTAACTACAGTTAGATCTTAGGCAAGTTGTATTTGAAAAAGTTCTTGTTGTTGCTGTTGGCTTCATTTCAAGTTCTTCCGAAGACCTTAGAACAGCGGTTCTCAACCTGTGGGTCACGACCCCTTTTTTGGGGCCAAATGACCCTTTCGGAGGGGTTGCGATGAGTCGCCCGCCTTTCTGCCCCATCCTCACCTGAGCTGCCCCACCTCCTTGGTTGGGGGTCTCCACAACTTCATTAAGGGGTCGCAGCTTTAGGAAGGTTGAGAACTGCTGCCTTAGAATGACATAATGTATTGGGGTAAGATGTAGTTGTGGTGGTGGTCATTCTTGATCGATTGTGTGTGTTTTTTGCCTAGTAGCGTGGGCAATGAGTCGGTTACGATGCCTTGTTGGATTACAATCTGTTTCATTTTTGGAAGGCCATGGAGGTTGTGGTTGCTTCACATTCGTAGGGAGCCGGATTGCCTGCCCTGGATGTCTGCACCCTCTGTTATCAAAAGATGCACAAAAAAGTGGATGCATGAAATGTTTTTGCCTGCATCTCCCCTTGCGATCTTCACCGGAGAATGACAGCTTTTCTAATTAGTCAGACGCCAGGTAACCCTAGCAACCCCTTCCAGGCGACCAGGGGCTCATCTTCTGCTACCTTGGAGGCACAGCGCTGAGCATGAAGTGGGAAAGGTCGAGAGGAGATCCTGGCCTGCTCCAGGGTGTTCTTCCCTCGACACAGAATTAGTGCAACCTGGAGCATCTTCTTTGCCAGACGGAAAGCGCGATCCAGCCACAGGGGGATTTTGCTCTGGCTCTCTGTTCACTTCTCAGGGGCTTCGGGTCCTGGATTGACAGGTGTTTGAGAAGGAAGAGTTGGGAAACGTCTTGCGTCTCTAACAGATGCCTGCAAATAACCGTGTGTGGGCGGGGAGGCAGGGGGGCAGCTCCCCTTTATTCCTCACAGGTGCTTATTTTTGGCTTAAAGAGTTCACAGCAAGCGCCTTTTATAACTGTTCACCTTCTCTGATTGTATTCTGCATTGTGCGTTGAGCTGAACTCTCTGGGCGGTCGAGGCTGAGTGTTAAGCTTAACCTCTTTCATATGGTAGGTTAAGAGAGGGGAAGAAAAAGATGAATATATAATTCTTGTTTCCTCACTATCTCCTCTTTTAAAAATAATATAGTAGAGAGACAAATAATAATTTGGCCTTATCCAGCAGGGCTTCTCTTCTGTTCCTTTGTGTTTCTTTCTAGCAGTTTCGCTGTGGGATGCAGCAAATCCTGTACAGAACTCCAGAATGTCCATATTCTTTAATGGGGAATTTATGTTTCGCCGTCCTCCTCCTTTCTTGAAGGGATTAAGATGCTGTTTTTAGCCTCATAAGAGCCCCCAAAGAAGCATACAAGGACTGTTACTCCAAACTGTTCATTTTAACTCAAACCTTACAACTTTGTTGTCCTCTTTCAAGTGATTTTGGTCGCCAGACCTCAGAAAGGGTATGGTAGAACTGGAAAATCTGCCAAAAAGAGCATCCAGAATGTATCAGGGGCTGGGAAGACATCCCAAATGAAATCAGTATATAAATGAAATATATAAAGCCATGGATAGGGTTGAAAAAGAGGATAGAGAAAAATCTCTGTTATATAATGCTAGTGGTCCTCAACCTTTCGTTTAATACAGTTCCTCATGTTGTGGGGACCCCCAACCTAACCCCAACCCTAACCCCCAACCATAAAATTATTTTCGTTGCTACTTCATAATGACCCCTGTGAAAGAGGAGATCGACCCCCAAAGGGGTCGCGACCCACAGGTTGAGAACCACTGCGCTAGAACCTGAGGTCGCTGCGCGAAGCTGATGAAAAGGAAAGTTAGGACCAACAAGGGGAAGTATTTCTGCACTCAGAGCATCACTAGTCTATTCAATGTACTACCAGAAGAGGTGGTTACAGCAAGAAACCTGGATAGCTACTGGGATTGATGCCTAGCTAGGTTGAAGAGACAACCAGGGTGCCTCTAAGGACCATATACATGGAACTATACATATACAAGGAAGGTGAAGGTTTTGCCTTGGTCTTCTGCTTAGGATGCCCAGAAGCAATTGGCGGCCACTGTGCGAGATGGGAGGCTGGACTAGGTAGGTTATGGTCTGATCCAGCAGAAGGGTGTCTCTTATGCTCTTACAGTCAAATTAATGGAGGAGGATGTGTCAGTGGCTATGAGGAATTGATGGCTAGGTACCAACTCCAGGTTAGACGTATACCAGTCCTGGGCCATTTGTAGACATCTTTGTTGAGACCTACAGCTATACCAAGCCTCCCTAGCCCTGTACACACTTAAGAGAACACAAGAGGAGCCCTGCTGGATCCGGCCACAGCCCTTCTAGTCCAGTGTCCCGTCTGCTGGATGGAACTGCCCTGTCCTGTCCCAGGGTGGCCTAATTGTGGCCAGACCCAGCCCAAGCCATCTTCGGCCGTCCCAGAGCTGTTTGGCAGGAAGAGCATTCACACTCTCCCTGCCGGACAGCTCTGGGCCCCGCCCCACCGCCTTTGGGTTACCTGGTGTGTCCAGGCGGCCAGCACTCACACCTTCTCCAGTGCAAGGGATCATCTGAGGTACCATGCAAGCTCACTGATACCTCAAATGAGCCCTGACGTGACCGCAGCTGCGCAGAGCATCATTGTCCCCATACAGGTGCAGTTGCACAGGACGCCACAATTAGATGCATGATTGGATCCAGGTAAGTTTCCAGATGTGCAGGGGCTAGACTATCATGTACTAGCATTCCCTAGTGTGAATGCTAGTGCATCTTAGTCTCTTCTGCACCCTTCTCATCCAACTGATGGGAAGGCAGGCGCCAAAGCAACCTCAGCCTGAATTTGGCCATCTTTCGTTTGCAGGAGAGAGAGCTTGTTTCTGCATTCCTGAGCCCAGGCTGAATTCCACGTCAGGACTGGCTTAGGATAAATCAAGGCCTCTGGGAAGGCAGCAGGGGACATTGGTGGTGTAGGCTGAATTTCTGGCTCAATCGCATCCCCCTCGTTGGCTCCTCCCGACTGCTGTGACTTTCTGTCACTTTACAAGCGGATTCCCAGGCCGCTCGTCTTTTCTGCGGACCCCTCCCTCTCTTTTTTTTAATAGCAGCTGGGAGTGAGCCAGGGTGAAAATGAGTTGAAGCCGTCGGAAGGGAGATAAGCTCAGACGTAAACTGTGATTTTCTGCCCTGTGATCCCCGCGCGTGGATTTCATCTTTTAATGGAAGTGCAGTAAATAAAAGTCATTTTCACAATAAGCTGAGCAACAGGTCATAAGCGCCTGAGCCACTGAAATGGATAGAAGTGAGCTAAGCGTAACAAATCTCCCAAAATTGCACCAGGCGTCACATATCTGGCTCCCTTCCTACACCTCACCAATTACAGCTACCGCCAATTATTTCTGGGCTGGAGCGTCCTTTGGTTTAAAATTGTGCATAGCTGGGAGAGGCTCCATCTGCACTTTTCTCCTTGCTCCAAATAGATTTGTATTGCAGCAGGAAGGCTTGGGGGAGAATTGGGGCTGGGGGGGGGGGGAGAGAGAGAGAAATCCTATTTAATAGGGTTTCCCAGTTCTTGTGAGCCTGTTTGGTCTAGTGGTTAAGGAGCCGGACTCTTGTCTGGGAATACCAGGTTTGATTCTGCACTCCTCCATGAAGCCAGCTGGGTGGCCTTGGGCTAGTCACAGCTCTCTTCTGAGCTCTCACAGCCTCACCTACTTCACAGGGCGTTCTGTTGTGGGGAGAAGAACAGAAAGTTTGAGTCCCCTTAAATGGGTGAGAAAAGCAGGGTAGGAAAGCTAATTCTTCTTCTTCTTTTTCCTTCCTTCCTTCATCAACTACATCCAGACAGCATTTGCTTAATCCACATTTTTTGAATAATCTGAAGTAAAACTCATCAAGACTAGTGATGTGCACAAATATTTGTAACCGAAATTCAGCCAGATTAATCCAAATTTGGGCATTCACTTGGCATGATGGACTGTTATCTGGGAATCACCACATTCGATTCCGCACTCCCCCACGAAGCCAGCTGGGTGACCTTGGGCTAATCACAGCTTTCCTTTGAGCTCTCACAGCCCTGCCTACCTCACAGAGTGTCTGTTGTGGGGAGAAGAATAGAGGCTTTGTCAGCCACTTGGAGTCCCCTTAAATAGGTGAGAAAAGAGGGGTAGAAAAGCCAACTCTTCTTCTCTAAGGGAGGAAACTGCTGGTGTTTGTTGTATTTAACAATCCTTTTTTAAAAGAAGCAAAATTATCATAGAATCATAGAATCGTAGAATGGTAGAGTTGGAGGGGACCTCCTGGGTCATCGAGTCCAACCCCCTGCTCAAGGCAGGATCTCCTAAACCATCTCAGACAGATGGCCGTCCAGTCTCTGCTTGAAGACCTCCATCGAAGGGGAACCAACCACCTCCCGTGGCAGCCTGTTCCACTGGTTGATCACTCTTACTGTTAGAAATTTTTTCCTAACATCTAAACTAAATCTTTTACCCTGCAGTTTCACACCATTGTTTCTAGTCCTTCCTTGAGAGAGTGAGAACAGGGCTGATCCCTCTGCCCTGTGACAACCCTTGAGGTATTTGTAGACAGCTATCATTTCTCCTCTCAGTCTTCTTTTTGATAGACTAAACATTCCTAGTTCCTTAAGCCGTTCCTCATAGGACATGGTTTGCAGACCGTTCACCATCTTGGTAGCTCTCCTTTGAACCTGCTCCAGCTTGTCAGTGTCTCTTTTAAACTGGGGTGACCAGAACTGGACACAGTGCTCCAGATGAGGTCTGACCAAGGTAGAGTAGAGGGGGATAATAACTTCACGTGATCTGGACTCTATGCTTCTCCTAATACACCCCAGGATTGCGTTTGCCTTTTTTGCAGCTGCCTCGCACTGTTGACTCATGTTCAGTTGATGATCTACCAGGACACCCAAGTCTTTTTCACATGTGCTGCTGCTTAGCCGAATTCCTCCCATTGTATATGTGCTTTTTTCATTTTTCTGTGGCTGTTTTTGCACTTACCTCCATTAATCCGGATTTAGAAGATCCGGATCTTTGAAATCGGGTCCTTGTTGAATCTGATCCTAGAAGATCCACATCTTGTGAGGATCCCATGTGTGGGTATGGGCTGTCTAGCACACGCTGGCAATTGGTGCTAAAGAGGGATGCCATGTGGACGCTGTAGCACCCATCCTGAGTCTCTGTTTGGCCTGAAGTGGAAGGGCTGCCGGTGGCATGGTGTGATTGGCCAGTGTGAACATCAATCAGTGTACTTCCATCGACGGTGGGTGTGGTGGAGAGGCTGACCATGTAGGAGCTACACAGGTAGGGAGAGCTACAAAGAGCGCTACAATGCAGCTGCGTTTTAAAAACTTTGATCTAACAGATCTGCAGTGACACAAGTTTTCAGATGCTTGATTTTATAGGGAAAGAAACGTGCTTTTTTTGTGTGTATTGCTACTTGCCAAGTCATTGCCATAGAAGCTAACAGGGCAGGGAAAAACCTTGAAAAGTGCTGGGCTTTTCCAGCAGGGTCAAGACCACCCAGTTTCTGAAGCTGGTGAGAAACATACTTACTTTCTTACTTACTTAGTTACTTACTTTGTTACTAACTTACTTAGGAAATTTATATCCCTCCCTTCACCGAATGGTCCCAGGGCAGGTTACAATGAGAATTAAATGTATCACATAATTAAACATAATTAAAAATCTTCCTCCTCCCCTCCCTCCCTTCTTCCCTAACAGGACAGCACCCTGAGGAAGCTATTTAGATGGCAAAAGCCTGGTTGAAAAGATATGTTTTTACCAGGTGCCAAAAACTATACAGCGTAGGCACCTGGGAAACCTCAAGAGAGAGGCTCTTCCAGAGCCTTGGGGCCACCACACACAAGGCCCTCTTGCATGTCTTTATGCCTCGTAGCTCTGCAAGAGAAGGAACTGCAAGAACTACAACTACTACTTCTAATGTACTTCTTGCGTTAAGGCCTTTGCACATTTGAAGCCCCTTATGGCCGGCGGCTCCTTTGCTTCTTTCTTTTTTTCCCCCTGCTTCAAATGGCCTTTTATTCCTGCTTGATAGTTTGTAATTAATTCTCAAGGCCAGGCCCATAATGATGCTATTACATTGGTATTTTAAAATAACTTTTCTTTGAGGCCTCTGAAAACCCTACTGCCTTGTTCAGCCAATGGTCCTTGCAGATGGATTGTTATTTCCCCTCATAAATACAGGGTTGTGTATGTGTGTGTGTGTTGTTGCCAAAAAAAAAGCCAGAGCTTTGTTCTTCTCATTGATTGCATTGATTTACCATTTTGGTGAATAAAATTTATTCTTTTAATTGAACTTGGAGTAGTTCAAGGGCCTTTCCACACTCCCCGATGATCCTGTTTGAGGCATCTCTTAACCCAGACCTTAGCCCTCCAGAAGCCTATTTGCACTACGGCCTCTAGTGAAGAAGTAGTGAACCTCTGGTGAACTGCATCCACGTGTGTTGGAGGCTGCTACAGCCTCCAAGCATGCCCTCCCTCCTCAGAAGTTCACTCAACGATTAGTGCTCCACATGTTAAACAACGTTAACCAGAGAATTAAGTGAAGTTGGCTGGGGCAGGAGCATTCGGTCTTCTTCTGCTGCTCTGGGGTAGTTTGAGGTCCCGCACAAGTGTGCTGGCATCGTGGATGCAACTGCATGTCAGGGCGATGGCTCTGATGCACACCTAGTTGCAGAGGGCGCCACAGCCAAAATGGTGGCGTCCAGAGGAGGACTAGGTCCCAGATTGAATAAGGTAAGTATCCGATCACGGGGAGAGGAAAAGGCCAAAGTTCACTAGCGCTCCAAGTGTGAGCACTAGTCAAGGTCGGTTAATCGTGCTCCTTTCCCCCCAGCAGACAGGAAGTGAAGTGTGAAAACACCCCTGGTCAGCCTACTAGTGTGGATCAAGGAGTCAGTACAAGATGGAGCCAGATCCCGATTAAGAGAGCCTTAATTGATTTAATGGGTCTACAGCCAGACTGAGGGCCTTGTTCCAGATCACGGCAGGCGTACGCATGGCACACTTCTGTGACCTCAGAATCCCAGAGGGTGCTTTTCAGCAATGCACTATAGTGTGCCATAGAAAAGCAAACCCCCCCCCCTTGACCTGAGGCAAGGAATTGTCATTTCTAGCCTTCAGGGGTGTGTGGGGAGAGGCCCCTGCAAAGCCCACACCACCACATAGTCTGGATTACCACCTTGTCAGCGTAGCCAAGAGCCAAGTGCCCGTTCCAAACCTGCCCTTTAGCTCAGCTCTCAGATTATTTATCCATAAAACCAGAAGAAGAAGAAGAGTTGGCTTTTCTATCCTGCTTTTCTCACATATTTAAGAGGACTCAAAGTGGCTGACAAAGCTTTCTGTCCTCATCACAACAGGTACCCTGTGAGGTAAGTGGGGCTATGAGAGCGCAGAAGAGAGCTGTGACAAGCCCAAGGCCACCCAGGTGGATTCATGCCAGAATAAGAAGAGCTGGCTTTTCTATCCTGCTTTTCTCACCCATTTAAAGGGGCTCGAAGCAGCTACAGAGCTTTCTGTTCTTCTCCCCACCACAGGCACCCTGTGAGGTAGGGGGGGGGCTGTGAGAGCTCAGAAAGAGAGCTGTGACTAGCCCAAGGTCACCCATCTGGCTTCGTGGAGGAGTGCGGAATCAAACCCAGTATTCCCCGATAAGAGTCTGGCTCCCTGACCACTCACTGTTTTAAGATCCTCCCAATTGGTCTGAGCCTTATTTGAATATGACTGAGCCCATGGAGTTCCTAGGACAGATGTTCCTGAGCAGCTGCTCCCAGAAGCATTCCATGCCAGGCCCAGGAACATCTGGAGGCTCCTAGCTGAGAAGCACCGATTATGTCTTGGTCCTCAATCTCCATTTTGGCTGTCTCCCAGGCAAGTCCAGTCCAAGGGCCAATCTGCTTGCAGCTTTTCCTCATCTCTTCTCTCATCCGAAGCAGCGAAGGGTGGCGATAATGAAAAAAGATGACAACAATAGCCCCCAAAATTTCCTCCCCTGCCCTTTGCAGCATGCATTCCCTTGGCGTGGGTGAGGATCGTGGATGGGTTCCACAAAGTTTTTAGCGTTCGGGTGCCTTGCGCGTGTCATTTCATTTGCTTATCTCGGGCGTCTGTTCATTGCTTGACGCCTAAGCAATCCTCCATTTCCCCCCATTTATTTTCTTCAAGGCGACAAGGTTGATGCGATACAAGAAAAATCTGTTTTTAAAAACTCACACCTTATGCTATTTTGGGGAAAGACGGAATGTAGGAGCCTTCTCCCTCTGGTGTCTATTTTCTTCTGCCATCCCCCTGACATCTATGCTGTCTTTCTTTACAATGTTTTGAAGAAAGTGAAGTTCAGATTGAATTATGATACTTTTAAAGACAGTTGCCACGTGAATGTGTCGTCTAACAAGCGGTGCTTATTTTCTAGTTGCAAAAGGTAGTGCATAAATAGTGCAACAGAATTTTAGCAGTCTAACGACAATTCTGTGCTAGCTGGTATACTGGATTCACCCTTGGGCCCATTTTCCTTCTAGAAGAGGAGGAAGGAGAGTTGGCTTTTATACCCCACTTTTCTCACCATTAAGGGGACTCAAAGTGGCTGACAAAACTTCTGTTCTTCACCCCACGACAGACACCCGGTGTGGTAGGTGGGGCTGTGAGAACTCAGAAAGAGAGCTGTGACTAGCCCAAGGCCACCCAGCTGGCTTTGAAGAAGAAGAAGAGGAGGAGGAGGGGGAAGAAAGAGGAATTTGGCTTTTATATATCCTGCTATTCTAATCCTTCTGTTCTTCTCCCCACCACTGGTGTGGTAGGTGGGACTGCGAGTGCTCAGAAAGAGAGCTGGGACCAGCCCAAGGTCACCCAGCTGGCTTTGTGGAAGAGTGCAACATCAAACCAGGAGACTGTCAGATAGGGTTCCAATGCTCTTAACCACAGGACCAAACTAGCGGAAATCATACAGTCCACCTTTCTCCTTTACACCAGATCTAGATGGCTGTAAAAGAATTGCGAACAAGCTACGATTCCCAATATTCCTTGTGGCTGACCAGACTAAGACATCTTGCTATCACAGGAAATTGGCAAGAGCACGGAAGAGGAGATTTTGTTGCCTCATTAGCCATGACATTTACATTATAACGGTTACAAGCCTTTTCTGCACTCCACTGGACCACTCTAGTGAAACTGGATCAGCTGGAGCAGTCCCCCAGCTGGATGGGTCCGCGTGCCCTGGAATAATGTCATCCACATCTGGATGGCTGTTCTGGGACAGCTGCCACATCTCCCCTGAAGCTCACACAAGCTGCACTGAAACTCCAGTGGGAAGGATCAAAAGTATCTGGTTTCAGAGCCCCTGGGGTCCCATTCCAGAAATGGGTCTCTCACTAAACCAGAACACAGAGGCCTCTGCATGGTCTGTGGCCCAGCTGAGGGCCTGCTGGAATGCCTGTAGAACTTTCTGAAAAGATCTACCAATGTTCCAGCCATCTAGTCCAGTCCATGGTCCATCCTGGCTGTGGGTTTGGCCCTCCCTTATACCGTACTAAGGTTCAGAATAGAAGCCACCAGTCTCTTGCAGGAAATGTTCCATGGGTAAGGCTGAGTCCCCAAGCGACTTATTTGCCTCTCTAGTTTCCCTCTACCGTCACTCTATTCAAGCGGACTTTAAAAGTGCCGTGCAATTCCGGGCTCAGACACTCACCGGGGCCTGGTACTTCTCTGGGCGCCGCCATTTTGGCAGTGGCACCTCCGTGACTGCGCATGTGTCAGCACTGTCACCTTGACAATGCTGACGGTCTGTGCATGTGCAGCCATGTCTACGGTGGTCCGAGGTCCCAGTGCGCTTGCATGGGACCTCAAATGACCACGGAGCACCGGGAAGAGCAAATGGTTGCGCCGCTGGATGCTTCAGGTAAGGAACTGGGTAACATTGGTTAAGGTGTGGAGCACGATTAGTGCATTTCTGATGAGGATGGCCATGCATATGCTCTTCCCCAGGGGTGCACTAATTATGCACTAGAGGCCATAGAGCGAAAGGGCCTCAGGATTGATCTTCTGTTAGAGGCAACACTGATGTGCCAACGTCCAGTTGCCATAGGAAAACGTTACCATGCAACTGCGAGACGAGTTGCAAAAGCTAAACTATAATCTTTTATGAGAAACAACAGTTTTTAATGTCTCAGCTCTGAAGAATGGAGCAACTTTTATAAGAGAAATTGTGTTAGTGTTTCCCTAAACTCTGATTTTATTTCCTGTTGCCTTTTGTTTTGTTTTGTCATTCTATGTCTTTAAGGGAGGTGGACAAAATGACATTTGGAAGGCTTGAAAGTCTCCCAAAGCTTACAAAGCCACCCAGACCGATGTTTCTAGCACTTGTATGCCGTCCGCAACCACTGCATACATTGAAACTACTGGCTCTGCTGCTTATATTCCTGCTTCAAGTTCAGAACACAACACAGTGCTAAAAACAATCGTGTGAAGTCATCTGATCAGAAATCATGCAGATTAAATACATATGCATGAAATTCTTTCGTTTGCATAATGCATTTTTAGAGCAGAATTTTATATTTTTTTTGCTTTTATTTTTTTTAAAGTAGAATTTACAAGGTTTTGGCTTTCTGCAGCAGTAGAAGGCAAGGAACGAACATGCATACATTATTACATGAGAATAAAAAGTGCAAAACTGCATAGTCTTTATTATGGAAATACTGAAGCGTTTTGCTTCATTTATACGAGCCTGGAAACTGCACTATACAGGGGGAAAATGTACTTAAGGTAATTTGAAGAGCTTTGGGGAATCTTTATTTTTTTTCTATATATTCCGTATAGTTGCTAAGAGAGGAATAAAAACGGCCCATTTTGGTCTTTCACAGTGTTGTGGGTCCTGTTCGTCTGGGGGAACAAAATGTGATTGATCCATGGTATCAATCTCCAATTTCCCCCAAACACGATCTGTATTCTTTATTTTCTTAGTGTTAATAAAATGCACTGAACCAACATTGCTTAAATTGAATTTGCCTGCATGAGCTGTGCAGCCAGTAATGGCAAGGAAATCAAATATTTGTCCAAAGGCAGCCAGGATACTCTGTGGCTAGATTGCGGGAGGTGAGGCTTTGCGCACACGTGGACAGTGGATACGAACATGTTCCAGGGGAACACGTGCCATTCCTTCTCCACGAACAGACTGGTTGACTTTCAGGCGCATCTAGATTCTGAGATCAGCTGGTGCTCTTTTGGGGGATGGAGGGGGGCTGAAGAATATTTATTATTTCCCTGCCAACTTACACTACAAAATTTGTCCTATATTTATCGTGCACGTTTTAAAATCCATGTTTAATAGCCGTTTCCCCACATTTTCCCAACCGTTTTTAAAATCACATTGATCATTACTTCATGTCCCGTCCTGCTACTCGTAAAATTCAATAGCTTTCCAATTTTCCTTCACGCTGTTCTTTGTTTTTTGGGTCACTGTGAAGTCATCTTCTTTCCCTCATCAAATCATATTTCAGCTGCTCTTCCTCATAATAATACCGTCTTTCCATTTTCCGTTTGCTAGGATCTTTCCATCCATAACTTTCTATAACTGCTTGCCTAATTAAATGTGCAACAGCGTTCCTTATTTGGTAATATTTCATCCTGATTAACTAAATATTTATCTTTTGTCTACTCAGTATCCTTCTCCATTGGCTCATTTATTTCTAACCCTATCCCCCCCTCCCCCCCCAAAATGACCATGTTTAGTGCAACCCAGGCACCTCTTTGCCATTATCTTTTCTCCTAGAGAGGTCAAGTGGTGAATCCTGTTCTCCCATTCCCGTATGCTCCTTTTTCAGAATATCTGTGCTGGAGTTCTTCTGCAGGGCTGCGTTCACACCTGTTTTAATCCAGCTTCAGTCCACCTTCAGAGCGAGGAAACACATCAGCAAATTCGCCAAGCATTTTCTTTCCACATTATCTATCCCAAAGGTGAATTTTCTGAGCTAGACGAGGCGAAAGGAAAACAGCTTCTCACTCTGCTGGTGTGTACTCTTTCTCGGAAAGTGGAGTGAACCTGGATTAAAAACTAGGTGTGAATGCAGGCCCAATGAAATGCTTGTCAAGGGCAGACAGTATAGTTGGATCCCTGTATCTATTGATCTGGTAGCCACTGTTTCACTTATCCACAGTCAACTGGACTAGCCCCCAACCCCCAGGAGGCCTGGGACAGTTGGAAATAGCACAGAATCATTCTCCTGTGCTCACAACTAGGGACGTTCATGAATATTCACAGACATTCGAAATCTGGCCAGATGTGCTGAATTTTGACATTATTTTGGATCAAATGCAAACATTTGAGTGCAAACATGTTTGAGTGCAAACATTCGAATCGAATTTCAAATTTCGGATCTATTTGTTCGGATTATCCGGACATTCATATGAGTACGTTTTGCACATGATGCGTACTTGAAGATCCACATCTTCCCCACATTCATACACATTTGTACGGATCCATATGGGACAAAAACGGGTTGCATATGGGATAACTACGGGATGCATACGGACGTGTACGGATGCGTACCGATTTGGGGAAGATGCTTACGGGCATCTACGAATGTTGTCAACATTCGTATGTGCAGATTCGAATCAAGAATTCGAATGAATGGATTCGAATTTGGTAAATTTGAACCGAATTCTGTTAAATTCAAATTTAAAAGATTCTAATCGAGTCGGATTTTCGGGTATTCGGTTTGATTCAAATAGAATGTCAAAACAACAACAACATCCGTACACATCTCTGCTCACAACCACCCTGTGAGGCAGGCTAGACTAAGCAAACAGGATTGGACCCTTGATCTCCCCAGAATTCTGGCTTCCAGTCCACGCGGAGCTGGCCCTCTTGTTACTGTCTGCTGCACATTGTTATCATGGTGTTACTGCGTTCCTCATAGTGCATAATTATTCCTGTGTTTTATTTTGCTCTTTTAATAGAAACATTTGAAATGAGAAGAAAAAACTTCCCGCTGTTTGGCAAATTGCGTGCGATTAAGTAGGGTGTGGCACTTGCACTGCAGAAAATCATTCTCGCTCTAAGCTATTTTTATCACTTTCCATCGTGCTTTTTAGCATAATAAGACGATGTTCTTCCTGGACACCTAGAAACCAAGTGGAGTGAAGAGGTTAACCGGTAAATTGGGACATGGAGATAAACAAGTTGAACCAAACTGGCAGTATATTCCAGCCTAACAAAAGACCTCCCTCGAAACGATTAACTTCTATAGGATTCTTTTTCTTTTTTTGGCCAGCCACAACTGCTCAGGTGAGCTTGCAAAGGGAAATTAGACAAAGATGTGGCATGTAGATCTATTAGGAAGGACTAATTCTGGGATGGAAGGCCACGAGATGCCGGTTGCCAGGAAAAGAAAACAACCCAGCCGTGTATTGCCTTTAATCCATTAGATGACACTACCGCAAGCTCTCTGGAAAATGTGCCTGAATTATAGCTGCTAGGTCACCTTTCTCTGAAACTTTAATTAACTATTCCTTTCAAATAACTAATAGGTTAGAGGACTGAGTAACTCCCTCCACCCATTATAGACTCCATTATCCACTTAACCTAATCAGGTTAAGGTTAACTGGATTATACTAAATTGAAATGCTTTGCTCTCGTGACCTTTAATTTGACATCACTGCATCGCTCCCCGCCCCCCCCCCCCAGTAGTTTATTGTCTGTGGCTCTTGAGTCGTTTTAAACAAGTGTGTACGTTATAGCTTCTTTTTAACAAAACAACAACACCATTTTAAGATGGAAATAGTTATTAGTTTTGTATGAGATTGTAACTCAAGTGTTGTTTTGCAATAACTCTTTGGAAATTGGCTTTTGAAACCAGAAATGTGCATTAGCTAAAAGTTTGGGGTTTGATTCAAATCAGAATGCTCAGTTGGTTAAAAAAAAAACAAGACTAAACACATTAAAATACATTTAATGATCCCTGTTAAATGAGCCAGTTTGGTCTAGTGTTTAGGGAGCCGGACTCTTATCTGGGAATACCGGGTTTGATTCCACACTCCTCCACGAAGCCATCTGGGTGACCTTGGGCTGGTCACAGCTCTCTTCTGAGCTCTCATAGCCTCTCCTATCTCAGAGGGTGTCTGTTGTGGGGAGAAGGACAGAAGGTTTTTTTCCCCACTAGCACTAAGTACCCATTAGGGACCCATTAGGGACCCATTAGGCTCAGAGCAGGAAGGTGCTATTTCCACTGCAGACCCCATTAGAGCCACATTTGTTTCCACCAGTTCTAGGGAAATCCGGATTGAATGGGTCCTTCGGGACCTATAATCCGGATTTCCTGTAGACTCCATTAAAGGGGCCTACAATGGGGTCTTCTGCCATCAAATCCAGATTATAAGGAGCGTGTTTCCCCCAGAGTCGGGCAATGGGGTCTAGGGGGGGTCTAGGGGGGCACACGCATGGGGGGGGTGTGCCTTGAAACCCAAAGCTCCAAAGCCTGTGCACAATCTCTGAAGCGAGCTGTGTTTTGGTCATGATAAAGGGCTTTTTCAATGGGGAATTTTTTTTGCAAAATCTTTGCGAAAATGTGCATATGTGAACACAAAAGTCTGGATGTTCAATTTAACAAACATGCAACAATACAAATTTTCATATGTATTTTGGAATCCACCAGCCATCTATCAGGCGGTCAGTAAAAGCTGAAGACACTGACTCCAAGGGGAGCTATAAAAAACACTGCAAGGAACAAATAATCTCCAGAAGGCTGTGCATTTCTCGTGTAAAGACTCTGGAAGAAAAGAACAGGCAGAGAGAAGAAAGACCTCCTTCATTTCATCCCAGCTGGCAGAATCCCTGTGCTGTCATTTGTATGTGTTCCCTTCCTCTCTGTCCATCAAACTCCACCCACACAGTTTGAGTTTGAGTGTGTGCAGGAGAGAACTTGTGTTGAGACTCTTAACTGATGAAATTGGCTGGCTATGGAAGGGGAAATGGAGGAGAGATGCTCGCTATCAGATGGGGGATTCTGACATTTTTTAGTATTTTATGTACCATTCAGACCAGAGGTGTTTGTATTAGGAATAACCGATGAAAATCTAGACAATGTGAACCCTTTGATTTTCTATGGCTGCGTCCCCATGCACTCTGTTTACTGGGTTTGGATTCAGGTTATTCCCAATATGGAGTCGAGTTCGAATTGACCCATCCCTGTGTGATTGATGAAAGCATGGGCTCAAGTTGAATACACCTGTCCCCATGCATATTTGTGATTATCAATGTCATTTTGCTTAATCGCTGGCCTCCACAACACCTGTCGTGGGATGGCGTGTGAGACTTGATGTGCATAGTGAAGAAGAAGAAGAAGAGGAAGTAGTGCTGGGTTTTCTATCCCACTTTTCTCACCCATTTAAGGGGACTCAAAGTGGCTGACAAAGCTTTCTGTTCTTCTCCCCCAGAAGAGAGAGCTGTGACTAGACCAAGGTCACACGGCTAGCTTTGTGGAGGAGTGTGGAATCAAAACGGGTATTCCCAGATAAGAGTCCATCTCCCTAACCCCTAGACCAAACTGTTTTTTTCAACATTGCACCCATCCATTCAGCCAGACGAATGTCCCTTCCAGTGGCAGATGGAGGAACATTCTGACTTAACAAGGGGTGTTTTTCCACCGTGCTTCTTTAATCCGGATCTAAAAAGATCCGGATCTAAGGAATGGGTACATTCCTTAATCCAGATCTGGTAGACCCGGATTAAGGGAAGTACCCAATGTGTTTCCATGGGTGGTCTAGCATCCAATAGCAATGGGTGTTAGCCTCCCTGCTGTGGAAACACCAGAGCACCCATTTGGAAATCCGGACCTACCCACGAGGGGTCTGCCTGTCACCCCAGGTGTTTGGGAGGACAGGGGGTGCAATCTCGGAAGGGGTTTCGAAGTCATTTCGAAGTCACTCCAAAGTCTTTGCAAAATAGCACCTTTGAAGTCTGTGCTGATCTTCGGAGTGAACTTCAAAGTGACTTCGGAGTCACTTTGGAGTCACCTTGATGTTCACTCTGAAGATCAGCACAGACTTCAAAGACACTCCGGAGCTATTTTGCACAGACTTCGAAGTGACTTTGAAATGACTTTAAAATGACTTCAAATCTTAGGTTTTGGGGCTCCCCCCATGGGTGCCCCCTCCTCCTAGCCTCCTCTCGACCCCATTGCCACACAAGCGTGGAAACAGGCTCTCTTTAATCCAGATTTTCTGCCTGAAGACCCCATTAATGGGGGTCTACAGAAAATCCGGATTAAAGGCAGAAAAGTACCCATTTGATCCGGATTTCCCGACCGGCAGTGGAAACAGTCGGGTCCCAAATGGGTGCCATGGTGGAAATGGGGTCATCCGGCTCACACCCAAATGGGTCCTTAATGGGTTCAAAAATGGATACTTTCTGCCAGTGGAAAAACACCCAAGATATCTATTATCCTTCCAGTTCTGTACACCTTTAATGATCAACACTGTTCAGGGGGATATGGGGAGGCCTTCAGATTTATCTCCTCTATCAACTCCATCTAAATCTATGAATGAACAGTTTTGTTTTTTAAAAAAATATGAACTCTTATTAGGAAAGATTGTCTTTTTAGTAGTTGAAAAATTATATTGGCATTTTGTACATGTATATGAGGAATTTATATGAGGTTATTTATTTGTATTTCGCCTATTTCCTTTGTGAACACAACTTTATTATAGCGATATATCACCCAAAAAAAGACGCAGCTGGCAAAACCATGTAAGCAGAAGAGCCAATTAAAAATACATAATCCCCCCACCAACACTGGAACCGCATCTGCAAAAGAAATACTGGGCTTTTCCCAGTTACTATCCACCAGTGAACTGCTCCAGTGGGACCAGATCAGCTAAAATGGGCCACCAGTTGGCGGTGTCGTTGTGTCCCAGAACGAAGATGTTGGCATTCACACAGCCATTCCAGAACAGTTCTGATGCCGACCCTGAAGCTGCCATAGATTTCAGCAGTGGCCTTTGGAAGCTCCAATAGCCAGGTATGAAAGTTCCTGGTCTCAGAGACCCCCCACCAAGGACCCACTTCAGTGGTACACTACCAAAATGGGTCTTCCTGTTAATAAGGAACATGGAGGGGTACCCTTTTCATGCACTTCTCTGATCCACTTTATGGGGCACTAGACTGCCAGTAGACTTTTTTAACAAGGTCTACTCGTATCCCAAACCAGGCGGTCCTACTGGGTTGGTCTAGACCAGTCTAATAGCAGCAGGTATGGCCACACATACCCTGCACTCTTGGGGCCTTTTCCCACTAGGGCTTAGAACCCTTCTAAGACCCCATTAGGAACCCGATTAGTACCTAATTGGTACCCATCGGGAAGAACCTGTCCTCACCTGGACCCCACTGAAGGCCCAGTCTGCAAGGCCCTGTCCCCACGAGGGCAGGGGAAATCTGGATTTAATGGGCCCTCACTATTTGGAAATGGGAATGCAAGTGAGTTTTGGTGGGAAGGAACCAAGCTTTAGGGGAGTGATTTCCTCTGCCCGGCTCTCCACCATGGACTGCCTAAAAGGGATGAGAGAGGCTGAAGATTGTAACAGAGCCTGCCTACTTTCTCCAGCACAACTGTCAGCTCCTGCCTCCCTTCCCTCCTTCCTTCCTTCCCTTCCTGCCCAATGAGAAGCGGTGATTTGGCCTGGCCTCATCCCTTCTCCCTCCCCGCCTGTCTGCCGTTACATGCTGGAAGAACAGAAGGTGGGGTGGAGTTGGTGGAGATTGCAGAGCCAGCTGGAGGGATACATGTATCCAGACCAGAGATCAGGGAGTGGTAGTGAAAGCTGTTGGTTTGTGTAAAATCCAGCCTGATCTCTCCCTTCTAGCCTCTTCAATCAGCCCCTTTTGCCTCACCCCCTGCTGTTTCACACAATCTTGATGTGGCACTCTATCGCTAAACATAGGCTGCGTTCCCCTGCAATAATAAGTCTGCTGAAAATCTTCTTTTGCCACGGAGCGGTCCCATGCACGGCTTTAATCCGGGTTTCCAGTGCCGCTAATGGGGAAAACCCGCTTAAAAAAAATACCTGTTTAAAGCAGTCCTTTCTGGAAGACATGGGTTTTCAGTGCAACATTTTGCATGGGATCGCTCCGTGGCAAAAGGGGCGGGGATTCTCTCCCAGGTGGGAATTGCTGGCCGGAGAGATCATCTCTCTCTCTCTCTTTCTCTCTCTCTCTGTCTCTCTTTTGCCTGTCATCCAGCCAGCGATCTATGCAAACAGCGATCTAGGCGGCCATTTTCTCTTTGCTGTTTCTCTTTCCAATCCCAAAGAGAAACAGCAAAGATACATTGTGATGAATTGCTTCTGCAAAAGTGAAAGTGTAAAAGAGCTGGCTGGGTGGAGATCTTGTAAAGAGTGCCGGCTGCAGTCTTTGCAAGCAGGGGAGATGAACAGAGAAGTTTTAAATTTTTCTTTTGGTCTTTTTGAAGGAAAGGATTGCAGGATTGCTGGCTGGGGGGGAGGTGTTTCGGCAGCTGGAAATTCCTTCCGCCCAATCACCCAATGAAGCAGCGAGGGGCGGGGAGAAAAAGATGTGGGTAAACAAAACACGCTTCCTTGGGGACGGTCCGTTCATTTTAAATGCGTGTTTTGCTTACTCCCTCGGGAACGCTTAAATCCAGATTGAACCCGCTTTTCTTTAATCCACTTCAGTGGAGGGGCAATAGAGATACAAATTAGTACCATGGGAATGCACCCATAGAGAGCTATCACTGGGTTTTTAACATGAGAAGAGGCTGCTACTGGGGGGGGGGAGCTGTGAGCAAAAGCTGTGGAACTCCATGCTCACAAGTTTATATAGGGGGTGGGGTTTTAATTGCCTGCCCCGATGAAGTCAGGGTATGGCAGTGTCTAATTGCTGACTCCATAGGGAGGGGATTCCACTGGGGGGGTGGGGGAAGGAGGGGAGGGAGTTTCCCGCTTGTGAGTCCTCATTATAAGCTGGCAGTGGGGACGCCCAGAAACAGACCTCGCTGCTGATTTTATACAAACTGAATTAAATCCCAGATTAAATTGCCCAGTCGGAACCTGGCCTCTGTCTCTCTGCCGTGGCCTTTCAGCCATGGAAACCTTATCTGTATGATCCCAAAGGGACACTGTACATGCAAAGTGCATTATGTTCAACTTATATTGAACTGTCGATAATGTCAAGCCTACAAATGACCATCCAGTGAAAATGCTGTTCCTCAGAACACTGTACAGTGATTCCTCATTATACATGAACCTGCATTCAGTGAAGCGTATGAAACATATTGATAAAGTGAAAAGTCATAGCAAGTTCCCCTATCTACTGCTTCTTCTGTAGAGATCTGCACAAACTGAAATTATTGGTTTGGTTCACAGTGAACCAAATACTCTTGGTTCAGGTTCAGGTTCAGTTTGGGTTTTTTGGGGTTTTTTTTGGTTTTTTTTTTTTTTTTTTGCTTCTTCTTCTTCTAAACAATAGAGCGATTCTGTCCACATGAGAACCAAATGAACCATCCTTGGTTCACTGTGATTTTGCTTGCTTGGGCTTGAATCGAACTGGGGGGTTGTGAACAGCAGGGTGGGTTTGGTTTGCATGTGAATCTATCGATCTACCCAGTTCGTTACGAACCGTGAACTGAACGAACCAGTTTGGCAGATAACGAATTTCTGTAATCAGTTGGCAGTCTCTTATAAGCAAACTGCACCTTTAATGAAAATATAGGTAGATATTTCAATATCCTTTCCTGCAAAATCTCTTACGGTACTTGTCTGCATCACAGGTCGCACCTGCAAAGCAAATCCAGTTTTCTTTAGTCAAGCTCTTGAGCTTTAGAGCTAACACTGTAAAACAAACATCAGTGCGACTTCAGAGAGGTTTTCTCATTTTATTTTCTTGCTGAAACAGGCTGCTTCTGTTCATGTGTCTGTTTCTCTGTTTTACAAATCAAAACATCTTTTGTGGATAAAAAAATCTGACACCTCAGATTTAATTATCGCCTATTACCATTACGAATCCATTGACTCTGTGTGTCATTTATCACAAAGTCTTCAAGGAGCATAAAAGAGATAAAATTCAGAGTGAAAGGAATTTTAAAAGTCAGTTATGAAAGCATAATTAATAAAAATAAAATAAGAAAAAAGACAATCAGATGCAGCAGCAATAGTTTACAAGGTTGAAGATGTGTTCTTTGAATAAAGTGTGGGCATTTTAAAGCTGCAACTTTGCTGAAGAAATGAAAGGAGCAAGTCAATTGTTAGAAGGACAGATCAGCTAGCTTTGAAAAAAAAAGTTTGTTACCTTTGCTTCCTCTCTCAGGTATACTAATAAACCTAAGAAATACCTTGTTGAACTGGAATAATGTCCCATCTACCCAGAAGAATATTCTGAGTGGGAAACCATTGAAATCAACCCCTACACAAGCCAGTTTGGTCTAGTGGTGAAGGAGCTGGACACTTATAAGTTACTGTTCCTGTCCCAAATACTCATATGCTAGCCAAGCGTCCTCCCATTTCCCTTTGTTTTTTCCACTCCTGAACTGGCATCCAGGTATTTGGGGCAGAAACAATAATGCAAGGAGCCGTCAGGCAGAGCCAAGCTGGATTTCCTGATACAGGGTGTTTTTCCACCGCAGCTCTTAGATCCGGATCTAAGAAGATCCGGATCTAAGGAACGAGTACATTCCTTAATCCGGATCTAGTAGATCCGGATTAAGGGAAGTACCCAATGTGTTTCCCTAGGTGGTCTAGCACCCGATAGCAATGGGTGCTGGCCTCCCTGCTATGGAAACACCGGAGCACCCATTTGGAAATCCAGATCTACCCACGAGGGGGTCTGCCTGTCACTCCAGGTGTTTGGGGAGACAGGGGGTGCAATCTCTTAAGTGGCTTTGAAGTCACTTCGAAGTCACTTCGAAGTCTGTGCAAAACAGCTCCATTGAAGTCTGTGCTGATCTTCAGAGTGAACTTCTAAGTGACTTCGGAGTCACTTCGGAGTCACTTTGAAGTTCACTCTGAAGATCAGCACAGACTTCAAAGTCGCTCCAGAGCTATTTTGCACAGACTTTGAAGTGACTTCGAAATGACTTTGAAGCTTAGGTTTTGGGGCTCCCCCCCCCATGGGTGCCCCCTCCCCTTAGCCTCCTCTAGACCCCATTGCCACACAAGCGTGGAAACAGGCTCCCTTTAATCCAGATTTTTGGGCAGAAGACCCCATTGTAGACCCCATTAATGGGGTCTACAGAAAATCCAGATTAAAGGGCAGAAAGTACCCATTTGATCTGGATTTCCCCCATGGCAGTGGAAACAATCGGGTCCCAAATGAGTGCTGTGGTAGAAATGGGATCATCCGGCTCACACCCAAATGGGTCCTTAATGGGTGCAAAAATGGGTGCTTTTTGACAGTGGAACTCATCCAAATTTAGACATTTGGACATGAATCAAATGTCATAACATTCATACAAATAGTTCAGACATTTGTTAAACCAGGTATACGTATCAGATATGTATCAATAAGTATCCGATATGAATGCGTTTGTATCAGATACGTATCCGATATGGGTGCGTTCATATTGGATATGTATTCGATTAAGGATTGAGCATGAATGATTCTTTTGCATTCAAATTCAAGTTGAATCAAATATCCAAACATTCAGTTCGATTTGAACCTTTAGAATCCAGTTGCAACAAAATCTAATTCGAATAGAATACATTCTAAACTATTCGTTTGAATGGTCTTTTGGTTCCCATCCCTGCTTTGGAACAGATTTTTCGATCCAGACCAGTTGATCTGCATCAGTATCAGGGAAGTGCAGAAAGGCCCTGAATATTTTTTTTTCTTAAATTCAGGGAAGGGAAGTACTAAAATTTGTCTTTTAAATTTTACTACATCTTGCCTTTTCTTCTTTTTTAAGCAGTTCCTAGGATGGCCGTGAAAGTATTAGTGCAACAATACGAGCAAATCCATGATAAATCAGAGTTACGGCAGCCTTGTAAAAAAGGCTTTGGAAAGTTACTAGCATGCAGTCTGCATCAAACTTCTTTGCAGGCTTCTGTTATAAACAGTCTAGTGAATTTATTTCCTAGCTGATGTCTTTGATTACAAGAACACTTTCTCATACAGATGCAGTTTTTTTGGCCCTAGACTTGGCTAGGCGAGTAGTTAAAATTAAAGGTGCGTTTTAAGCAGGAGAAAACGCATCTCTATTTTTTTTAAAACCATCAACCAATTAAAAGCTTGAGAAAATAAAAGAATCCAATTCACAGCTTATTGTCTTGTGGCAATATATTGGATTCTTTCCTGCCTTCCTCCTTTCCTTCAGAAGAACATCAGCGGAGCCCTGCTGGATCAGGCCACTGCCCATCTAGTCCAGCATGCCAACTCACACGGTGGGCCGCCAGTTGCTTCTGGCCTAGGGTTGTGCCCAACTATTTGTAATGTTAGATATTCGTGCAAATTCATACGGACATCTGTATGCGAATAGAATATTACGACATTCGTACGCTGACATTTGTATTACTACGAATGTTTCGGAACATTCATGAAACAGAGAGGTGTGAAAGTGGCTGCACCAGTCACATCTGAAGCGGATCCAGAGTGCATTCGACATGGTTTCAGAGCGGATTCAAAGTGGATTCAGGGCAGATTTGACACTTTCAGAGCAGATATGTTAGGGGATATGTATAAGATACGTATCGGATACATATCGGATATGTATGCATTTGTATAGGATATTCGTACAAATCCATATGGATACATTCTTATTGAATAGAATCCTACAACATTTGAAGGGGATCTATTCAAGCGCATAGAGATTTTCTTACATTCACTTCAATACGAACTGAATTCAAAAAAACCCATTTGTGCATATCCCTATTCTGGACATCCTAAGTGAAAGAGGAAAACAAAACCTTTACCTGTTCTCAACTTCCTGCAAATGGCTTTTAGATTCATCCTGCCTGACCCGCCAACCTGGAGGAAATACCTAGGCATTCCTCCTTCCCTCTACCTGGTTCTTCTTTCAGACCTTGAAGTCGAACTTAATTATATTCACAGGCTGATTGGAAATTGCTTTGAATGGTTATGTCCTGGTATTTTGATTATTTTAATCTTACTTTTATAGATTTTAATAGTTCTAACAATATTTGCAGTGCGAATAGGTCCCATGCCAGTGAATTGTAATGCGCCCAACATGGGGCTGCCCTTGAAGACGGTCTGGAAGTTGCAGCTAGTGCAAAATGCAGCCACTAGAGTGCTGACCGGAACAGCTAGCCGGATGTGCATCACAGCAGTTTTAAAAGGGCTGCATTGGCTGCCAATTTACTACCGAGCCCAATTCAAGGTTTTGACTCTGACTTATAAGACCCTAAATGACTTGGGACCCAAATATCTAAAGGAATGCCTTCTCCCATACCGACCTGCCCGTGCCTTAAGATCTGGAGGGGAGGCCCCCCTGGTCATGCCACCACCTTCAGTAGTGAGGCTGGTGGGCACCCAGAAGAGAGCCTTTTCGGTGATGGCCCCCAGACTATGGAATAATCTCCCCCTTGAAGTGCGTCATGCCCCTTCCTTACATATATTTAGGAAGGCGGTGAAAATGCACTTCTTTACCCTGGCCTTTGGCTGAGATTATTATAGTTACCCTCCCAGTACAGATACCATCAGCATATGTATTGTTTTAGATTTGTTGCATTTTTAAAGGGTTTTTAATGCATTCTCTGTTTTTAATCTCTTGTTACCCACCCAGAGACCTTTGGGTATCTAATAAATAAATAAATAAATAAATGGACGGATGGACGGACGGACGGACAATTCAAACTGAAATTGAACATAGTTTGTGAGAAGGCAGATTATGCACATATAGTTTTGTGTATTACAAATATAGACATTCTACATTAAATCTCTACAAGGGGGGGGGTCACTTCTTTATTAATTGCATAGGTAGACTTCAAAGATTTTACACTGTTTTTTTTTAACTTGCTAAAAGCCCAGATTGCAAATTGACCATAAAAATCACACGTAAGGATGGTGTTTTGGATTTAGTTGTCAAACCAGATTGACTCAGAATCCGTTCGTTTCTGTACAGGTGGAATTCCAACTGGGTAGAAAAAATGCACAAGTCTGTTGGACTTTCTGTGCACACTGTTACCTCCAGTTTACGTTTAATGTTTCTTGAATATTTTGAAAATCTAATAATATCATGTGTGCAGAGGGCAGAGGAGATGCCTAGTGGAGAAACCAGTGTATAGAGAACCTGGTGAGTGGCGGCCATTCTTCAAGCTAAAGTGATGGAGTGATATTGCTATGAGAGAAGAATGTTTGCAAAGGAAGCGAACCATTTCTGAGTGTGGTTTAGTTGGGGAGGGGGGGATTATGCACCCTCTTATATCTCCATAAAGCAGAAGTGTGTCTCGTTGAGTTGTTTTATTTGCTTTAGGAACATGCTCAGTTCAGGAATGGCTGTTGGGTAAGGCAAGATTGCTGATATTGCTAGATTGTAATCGTGTTGCTTTAATGGTGTCATGGCTATGATGGCTACACCTCCGCCCACGTTGTTTGTCTTCCCCGTGAGCGGTGGTGTCCGTGAGATGAGGAATGGTCTTCATCCACTTTGCTGACTAGCATCTTCCGGGCAATTCTTAGCTGACTTCCAGAGTAGGAGGAGAAGAAAAAGGGTTGGCTTTCCTATGCTGCTTTTCTCACCCATTTAAGGGAACTCAAGCGGCTGACAAAGCGTTCCATTCTTCTCCCCACAGCAGAATAACCTGTGAGGTTGGTGGGGCTATGAGAGCTCAGAAAAAAGAGCTGTGACTAGCCCAAGGTCACCCAGCTGGCTTCATGGAGGAGTGCGGAATCAAACCCAGTATTTATATTTATTTATTTTTATTTTATTTTATTTTATATTTATATTTATATCCCGCCCCATACCCGAGGGTCTCTGGGCGGCTTACAACATTTAAGAACAAGCACATTAAAATTGTAACACACTATAATAAAACCAACGTAAGGTTTAATATCCAACATAATAACAAGAATAAGAATAAAAATGATATAAAAACAGTTTAAAACAGTAGTCTTTGGAAATTCCCAAATAAGAGTCCTGCTCTCTAACCACTAGACCGAACTGGCCTAGCTTTTTCCTCACACCCAATCCTGCCTTGTTGGAAGAGGAGGATTCCATGCTGAGTCAAACCTTCCATCCCAAAGGACCTGACTTTGTCCTTTCTGCTCTTTCCTCACTTTCTGGTATGCAGAAAATAAAATAAATATTTTATTGTTCTTCCGATGTGCATTCACGCTTGAAGAGCATCCCATTGGTCTCTTGTAAAAGAAATAAAATGCAGCCAATTTAGGGGGTGAATATGGAGATGGTTTTTAAAAGAGTAGGCGTATCATCCTTCTGTGTCATAAAACAAAGAAAGAATGCATTTTGGTGTGTGTTAGCGGCAGAGGTTGCTAATATGCAGAGATGGATTTTCATTAACATTTTTGGTGTGTATTTATGGATTAGTCTGAGCTACATATTGGCCTTTATTGAAAAAGAGAACTGACATCAGGTGTTTGGGCACCTGCTATCTATAATTCCAGTGCACACAGGTCTGTGGTATAGTTACATTTAACACATGCACATTTTGGTCTGAATAGAAATCGGATTAGGGAAGGGCAGTCCCCGTGCAAAATCAACTTGATCTGATTTCCGTGGACCATATTGTCCAAACCCGTACCAAATTTGTGCCTGGAAAAAACTGTTCTCACCACGATTTGGTGGCTGAGCACGTGTTGTTTTGAGAGCCAAGCCCACACATGGGGACGGTCCCAGGCTATTTGGGGAGGGATTAGCTCTCACGTCGCTGGGAGGTGGGGTTTCATGTCCTGTGCTTGACATTCCTGCCCTGTGCATTGGAGATTGCAACCGCTGAGAATTTTTGGGAATAAATGGTGTTAAAGCCGAAACGATAAGGGGGTCGAATGGCCTTCACTGACCCACGAGACTCTTTTCTGCGACAAGTATTCCAACCCCGGTTGCCAAGGCAGGCATGATAATGGCTTGATTTTTCTCCCTTTCCACGAGATGTATTCCACCACCCCCTTCCCCGATTGCCAAGGCAGGCATGTTCATGGTTTGATTTTTGTCCCTGATCACGGTTCCCCGGTGTTCTTGCGGTGATATGGAGGTGTGCAAAACTGCTAAACTGCCGTCAAACCTTGTAGTGGCTTTGGTCAAAGAGCTGGGTTTTAAAATTATTATTATTGCCGTTCAATCCTAGCTTCCCTATGCCACTAAGGGGTGTGTGTGGCATTTGGTGGCATTTCCCAGTAATTGCTGCAGTGGGAGGCACAGTGGTGGGGGTGATGTTTGTCTTCCAATCAGGAGGGGGGGGCTCTTAAGCCTGCACCCCCACTTCTACGCCCCTTCTTCCTTTTTTATGTGCTTTTTCATGTGATTATTTTAAATAATAATAATAATAATAATAATAATAATAATAATAATAATAATAATAATAATAATAATAATAATAATAATAATAATAATAATAATAATAATAATAATAATAATTTTTAAAAATTTAAAAAGAAAGAAGCATTGGGTGTTTTTCCACTGGCAGTAAGTACCCATTTTAGCACCCATTAAGGACCCATTTGGCTGAGAGGCGGATGACCCACATTTACACTACAAACCCCATTAGAGACACATCTGTTTCCACCACAGCTAGATAAATCTGGATCATATGGGTCCTTCAGGACCTATAACGTGGATTTCCTGTAGACCCCCTCTGCAGTGGGATCTTCAGCCATCAAATCTGGATTATAGGGAGCCTGTTTCCACTAGGATCTTCTTAGATCCGGATTAAAAGAGTGCAGTGGGGAAACGCCCTTCCAGGCTTTTGGGCAGCCACATGACTGAGTTATTTATCTTTCTGGGTTCATCTTAAGTGACTTTTCATTTGACTTATTTTCTTAGATGTTATTCGCCCCCCCGCCCCCCCCCCTGTGTTGCTTTCGGTGTCCTTCCCTGCTAATTTGTGATCTATTTGAATTGCATTTCTCTGTCCATGTGTGTGTGTGTGCCTGTGTGCGGTATGTATGTGTTTGCACTGATTTAGATTTAATAGCTTCTGAACCTGCTTTAAATGCTAAATGGGCTTAATTTAAGACCTGTCTCTGCCGTGACTGTGTTGCAGTGTGGACCTCCTAGAGTTGCTTGTCATTGCAGGTTAGTTTGTTGCTCTCTAAATGAGAGATACAAAGTTGGGTCTAGTGATTAAGGATCCAGACTCTTATCTGGGAATACTGGGTTTGATTCCGCCCTCCTCCATGAAGCCAGCTGGGTGACCTTGGGCTCGTCACAGCTCTCTTCTGAGGTCTCACAGCCAAACCTGCCTCACAGGGTGTTTGTTGTGGGGAGAAGAACAGCAGGTTTGTCAGCCACCTTGAGTCCCCTTAAGGTTGAGAAAAGCAGGATAGGAAAGCCAACTCTTCTTCCTTCATGAAGTCAGCTAGGTGACCTTGGGCTTGTTACAGCTCTCTTTCTGAACTCACACAGCTGCACTTACCTCACAAGGTGTCTATTATGAGGATAAGAACAGAAGGTTTGTCAGCTGCTTTGAGTCACCTTTATGGTGAGAAAAGCAGGGTAGAAAAGCCAACTCTCCTCCTCCTCCTCCTCCCAGTTGACTTCCACACTCATGAATAAAGCCAGCTGGGTGACCTTGGGCCAGTCCCAGCTCTCTTTCTGAGCTCTCACACTCTCAGCTGCCTCACAGTGTGTTTGTTATGGGGAGAAGAATAGAAGGGTTGTCAGCCGCTTTGAGTCCCCTTAATGGTGAGAAAAGCAGGGTAGAAAAGCCAACTCTTTTTCTTTTTTTCACTTGTCTCTCCCTCCCTCCCTCCCTCCTCTCTCTTCTCTCCTTCCTCTCTGTCTCTTCTTCCACCCCCCTTTTCTCTCAGTCCGTCCGTGTTCCAGCAATGCCACCATCTCTCCCTTTGCCCTCTTTGGTACATTCCAAAATCTTTAAGGCGCAGCTGTTGCAACCCCTCTAACTGCTAGGGCGGAGTCTGTGTCTAGGCAGGGCTGCATTTATTTTGCATTTGGAGATTGAGGAAATTTATTTCTCCCCAGAGGCCCTGAAATGACTCTTCCTGAAGTGCTGATCTCTGCTGCCATGCTAATCCGAGTGATCCTTTGCCTCCCACGAGAGCCAGGCGCTCTGCCGTGGTGCCTTTCACTTTCACTTTGTTCCCTCTGCTGCTTTATGGCACATGGCACATTTTGCAAACCTCCTTTGCATTCTGCTGGGTCTCATATGCTGCATGTTCATTCCAGCTTTCTTTCTTTTTTTAATCCTCTTCCACTCCTCTTATCTCACTCAGCTGGGCCTTCCTGATTCTCCTTTATGTACTGCTCTGGGCATATGCGCTTATAACCCTAACGAACTGCATTACATTCTAGATAAAGCCTGACAAAACTATGGTCCTTTAGGGGCTGATGAACCGAAGCATACTTCATTCTTTGCTAGGAAAGAGTTCCTTCTTTATTTTGGGGTGGGTGTGAGAAAGGACTCCTCCCCGTGCCTTAAGATCTGGAGGGGAGGCCCTCCTGGATGTCCCACCACCCTCAGGAGCAAAAGGGACGGGTATCCGGGAGAAGGCCTTTTCAGTGATGGCCCCTTCGCTATGGAATAGAGGAAGTAGCAAATGGCAAATGCAACTAAGTGTCGCAAGGGATTTAGTGGAGAATTTTTTTAAAAAAAAAAATTCAAATTGTGTGTGATGTTCAGCTCAGTCACAGTAAATAGCAGCCAGACCCAGAATTCAAAAGAGAAAGCAGGAACTCAGTTGTGCTGTCCATCTTCTCCAGATGTTCCACCCAACTGGACTGCACTAAACCTCCTTGTCCTTCCTCAGCCCAGTCAACCTTTGAGCAATAATGACAGGTAGGTTCTAGGACATGTCAGGCACACCTGGACCGCCAGGGGATTGTCCTTTGGCCAGGTGTAGAGTAATGCCACCAGGGAGGTAACCTGGCCAGCTTTGAACCCAGAATTGGACAGTCCATTTTGGCCACCCAGTCCGTCCCTCTGCTCCATGCCAAAGTCCAGGACTATCCATCCTTCCCTTGAATGGAGCAATGGGAGAAGAAGACAAACCTCACAGTTGAGCTGCCTTGATGGCTGAAAAGATGGATAATATTCTCTTGACTTCAGCCAGGGCTCTGCCATTTCCTCACTTGCACAAGATGGGACGGCTAGAAACAATGGGATGAAATATCAAGGGAGTCAATAAAGATTACATATTATTTATTTGTTTGTTTGTTTGTTTGTTTGAATTTTTATCCAGCCCTACAATGGTCTTACATATAAATATCCAAATAATTTGAACTGTTCAAAACGTTGTTTGAATGTTAAATTCGAATGTATAGGGTGGGTGAGCAAAGGGAGACCAAATACCATCAACATATTTTCAGAAGGAAACACATATTTTGACTTACCTGAAATTTGCTATTGTGAGCCAGTTTGGTCTAGTGCAGTGATGGCGAACCTTTTGAGCTCGGTGTGTCAAAATTCGCAAGAAAACCTAGCTTAACTCGGGTGCTGTGTCACATCTAGAAATATCCATAATTTTGTGATATTTGTAGCTCTAGTAAAAAAGTTATATTTTTGATATATGTCCTTTATTAAAAGTAAAAACAAATAATTCTTTACATTGGTGACTTTTGTTGAATTTCATTTGCTAAATCTTCAATTGAAAGTTGGTATTTTGTACACTTCAAGAAAAAGCAAGCCCTACATGCCCAGGTGCCAGGGTGACCAGGTGTGTCACCCAAAAGGGCTTGGCGTGTCACCTGTGACACGCGTGTCATAGGTTGGCCATCACTGGTCTAGTGGTTTAGGGAGCCGGACTCATATCTGGGAATACCAGGTTTGACCTTGGGCTAGTCACAGCTCTCCTCTGAGCTCTCACAGCCCACCTACTTCACAGGATGTTCTGTTGTGGGGAGAAGAACAGAAGGTTTGTCAGCCACTTTGGATCCCATTAGTATGAGAAAAGCAGAGAATAAAAGCCTCCTCCTCCTTTACAAAGCCAGCTGGGTGACCTTGGTCTAGTCCCAGCTCTCCTTCTGAGCTCTCACAGCCCCACTGACCTCACAGAGTCTCTGTTGTGGGGAGAAGACCAGAAGGTTTGTCAGCTGCTTTGAGTCCCCTTAAGAGTGAGAAAAGCTGGGTATAAAAACCAACACTCCTCCTCCTCTTAAATCTTCATTTTTTAAAAGAAAGGTTTGTATTTATTTATGAAAGGAGGGAAGTTAACCATTCAGATATTCCAGCCCTTGATGGTATTGGCACTGCTGCTTGAAACCTTGTTAGCAGAATGTACACAACAGAGGCTGGTGGAAGTGCCAACTGATGGATAGAAGAAGTCATTAGCGTGGCTGCGTGCCACCCTGCGTGCCACAGCTGCAAGACATTGTCTGAGCAAAGGATAGAATCTCCTTGTCAGCATGCAAGATTGAATCATATAACTGTCCACTGTGAGTAAGCGCATGCATGCGTTCAAAATCAGAACACTTCTTGTGACACTCATCTTTGGTTAAATGGGTGCCGTGTGCCCCTCTGAAATAAGGTCAGTGTTTTCCACAGTCTCTTCCTATTTAACTGCCCTGCTAGATTCTTGTGTTGTTGATTCACGACAGTTGGCTTTTATGGTTAAGTCTTCGAGACATTAACTTAGAAACTTTCAAGGGCAAGGGGACGGAAGGATTTCCTGACAAAAATAAAACAGCTTTCACGAGCAGTTCTGCTTGTGACGCAGAAAACGAACCTGGATGGCTGAGTCAAACGCCGACGGATAATTTAGTGCTGGAAAAAGTGGAGTCAGAAGTAGCAGGACAGAGGAAATTTGATGCCTGGTCAATTTGAAGGGAATTTTTTGCAAGGAAAAAGAAGAAGAGTTGGTTTTCATACTCGCTTTTCTCACTCGTAAGGAGTCTTAAAGCTGCTTACAAGCCTTCTGTTCTTCTCCCCACAACAAACTGTATACCCTGCGAGACAGGATGGGTTGTGAGATCTCAGAAAGAGAGCTGGGACTAGCCCAAGGTCACCCAGCTGGCTTTGTGTACTAGTAGTAGTAGTAGTGGTGGTGGTGGTGGTGGCAGTGGTGGCGGCGGCGGCAGCAGTAGTAGTAGTAAAGTGCCTGACTAGTGTTATAATACGAAATCCAGCATAGTGATCTCTGTGTTTGCTATTTTTACATCATCATCATCATCAATTGTTTGCTTTCATACCCCAGTTTTCTCACCCTTTTTCAGGGGACTCAAAGCACCTTCTTCTCCCTACAACAGAACACCCTGTGAGGTAGGTGGGGCTGTAGAGCTCAGAAAGAGAGCTGTGACTATCCCAAGGTCACCTAGCTGGTTTTGTGGAGGAGCGTGGAGTTGAAGTGCAAGACTATCAAATAAAGAGTCCAACATACTAAACACAGGACCAGACAGGCTCACCAATAAAAACTACACTAATTAACACCCACCCACCCCCATATAAAGATTTTTAAATTCCCTTTCACCTGGCTATCTGTTTGCTGGTTTCCATTTTCTCCTGAAACATATGCACACAGACAGGGGTGAATTCATTCCCATAAGACCAAACACAATTCAAATGTATGCCTTATGCACGTCTGTGCTGGATGTGAGCATAGGCAGATGTGTGCGTGCATACATATGAATGTGTGTGGGATTTTGGATATGTGTTTGTACACATTCAGTTGGTTGTACGTGTTCTAAAAATACAAAAATTCTGTTGCAGAATTAGAAACATCTCTGAAGCTATTAAAAAACCACAGCAACGGCAAAATGGTTTTCTTTTTCTTTTCTTGCCATGTTCATTACGAAGTCTCGGTAGGGCTTAGGAGGTAACACAGTGGTTGGGGAGAATAAATTTGATATCTTGCTATCAATACAGATGACCAAATAGTTAAGTGTGAGTCCGCTCTCTCTCTTTCTTCTTCTCTCTTGCTATAGTAACCCAAGGTATACAAGCCCTTCTCGGGAGCTGCGTCATGCCTAGCTTAGCTCTGCCCATCTGTTCATCATCACAAGCAGAATCTGAAGACGCTCTCAAATGCAGTAGCACCCAACTGAAAGTATAGGACCGTGGCACATGGCTGAATGCGCCTAGCTCAGGAGATTGTATAGATTTATGAAAACTGCCGCACAAACAGTCATAGCTTGACATGGGATGGTGCAGTGTTCCTACAGCCATGGCCTATGAACTGACCCTTGATTTATGCTACAAGGACTTTGGGAAGTTTTCCTGGGGTCACCTGCTCATGCAGCCAGACCAATGGCAGACTTAATTTCCAAGTTATGTGAGACTATTCTATCCCTTTAGCGCGGATGCGCAATTGGTAGAATTTTATCAAGGTTTCAGAATGTAAACAATTAGATGATCTACCCCTTCTGGCTTTTAGTATGTCATGGAGTCCTTAAAACAAATGGAGACTTAATGTCTGAAGTCAATTATGAATTATAGATAATATGTATACTTTATTTGTTTCCTGATGTTTAGACTTTTCCTTTTGACTGAAGAGAGAGCAAGGGATTCTACCTACCTACCTACCTACCAACCAACCAACCAACCAACCTATCCATCCATCCATCCATCCATCCATCCATCCATCCATCCATCCATCCATCCATCCATCCATCTCTCTCTCTCTCTCTTTCCTTCCTTCCTTCTTTACTTACTTACTTACAATATTGATATCCCACCCATATATCCCATTTACAATATGGAGAGTACTGTTTTAAATTTGCTGAATTTTTAAAAGTGCTTTTAATCTGTATTTTGTTTTTAATGTGTATCTTGTTTTAATGTTCATACTGTTTTTTAATCTGTTGATCAATTTGTTGTTACCCACCCAGAGACCTTAGGATATGGGGTGGGATAGAAATGCAAACAAACAAACAAATAAAATAAATAAATCCCAAGATCTCTGGGATATCCAGATCTTCTGTGAATCCGCAGCCCCACACACTTCCTGGGTAAAGTATTTAGGTTTAAAATATTGCCAACACGCTGGTTGTGGTCACACTTTGCTGAAATATTTCTTCTTATTAAGAAACTGGAATCGAACTGGACCAACTTTACTTTACTTTACTTTACTTTACTCTGAGATTTATACCCCGCCCACCCCACATGGGCTCTGGGCGGCTTACAATATAGACATATAAAATACCAATAATACAATACAGGCGTAAATTGTGCATCAAATACAAAAACATCAATCAAAATAGTCTTTAAAACCATAATAGTCTTCTACCACACCCAATCCCTGGTCATCCTTCAGTCCATCGGGGTGAGAACAGTAGCTGTGTGAGCAATGAATGCCCTTGTGCCAGCAAACTGCGCACCCATTCAAACTCCTAAAGTCACCGTGGAAGGGTGGATTTCAAAATCTACCTGACCAGCGTCTGACTGGATTCCGTGTGTGATCTTTTGATGAGTTCCGTTTCACGAGACAGACTAAATCTGTTTCAGTTTTCATCTGTAGCTTAACTTTTTCTCCATCCCTGTTGCCAGCTTGTGCGGTGTGGTGTGGTGTGTGTGATCTAATTTTCCAAGTAAATAATTTGTGCAGTAATATGTAGCTTGTTTCATGCACCTTTGATCCAGAGACTGTAAAACGGCTGCTGTTCGGGCAGTTACATTGTTGGACAGCTCCTATCGCTGTCAGCTGCATTTTAGGGGTGAGATGTTCCTATTTTCCTTGCCTTTGTTATGATTAAGCCTCTACAGACTCCTCATGTACTGCATGCTTGCATCTTGTTTTTCTCTGCTGCTCTGCTCCTGTCTTTACAGGATTTGTGGGTATTGAACTGCCAGTGCTTGACATATGGTCATCGGGCAACTTGGTTCCTGCCCTTATATTGTCAGCCGCATCCTACGGTCTGCTTCCTTGCCCGGGAACTGGCTGATCTCATTACATTTTGCAAGACCTGGAGGGTCACAGGCTGCAGAGGGCAAAGGTTGCTTGAGGCTTAGATATGTAATGGGAGAAACCTTTGCTGAAGGATTGCTGGAATGCATAGCGCTATCCTCTTGGATAAATGGCCGGCATCTTTGAGGGGCACATGACTGAAGAGAGGATCTATCGCCTCCAATATCCGAGCTCACCCCTGTTCCAATTGCCGTGAGATAGAGGCTGACCTTCCCCTCACCTTTAAGCCTGGCCGGCAAACAAACGGCCCTCGATTGCTCTTAAAATTTGTGTCCGCACGTCCGTTTGGGTAAAAAGGCTCATCTGTTCTTGTTTCCCTAAATGAAGGATGCACTCAAGCAATTGAAAACAACTTCTGGGACAATCTCATTCCATTATGTCTAATGGAATTGAGTCTATGTGTTGGCCAGTGCACGCTGATATCTTGGAGAAACGAAGAGGGATTTCCCCATTATTCAGAGAATGGATGAGACGTGAAATGAACTCCTCTGAGGCATTTTCGGTTTGTCATGGGAGAGCAAAGTGAGTCACATTGTGGAGAAAGGAAGAAAAGAAAAGAAAAGAAGAAAAGAGCAAAACATCTCCCTCCTCCTTTTCTGCATTTCTGCTTTCCTTTTGCTTGCCAATAAATCTGGCAGCCGATGCTCAGACGGAAAAGCGTATTCAGCCAACATCTTGAAGAGTTATTAGTGCTGTTTGGATTGTTTATTTATTTTTTTAAAAAAAGAACACATTTAAATAGAGGATTATCTTTCTCGTGATTGTAAAGGATTGCTCGGAAAAGCTGAATTCTGTTGCTAAATGGAATGAGAAGCTGCTTTCTTGAGTCTGTGCTTTACCTAATACAGAAGTATCCATAGGGATATGCAAGGATATTTATAACATTCAAAATTCGTGCACAGTCGTCCAAACTTGGACATTCGAATTGGAATCAAATGCTTTGGAACATTTGTACAAAGCTTCGTTACATCCGTGAACCTGGGGAGGTGGGAAAGCGGCCGCACCAGCCACATCTGCAAGGGAGCCAGAATGGATTCAAAGTGAATTCAGGGCGGATTTGACGCATGCAGAGCAGATATATAGGGGTTATGTAAGGGATTCATCTGTGATTCATAGCAGGGATTCGAATCAAATTTGCATTGAACATTCACGTCAAATCCAAATCTTATCACATTCAAAGGTCTTTATTTGAATGAATACGTATTTTCTTGCATTCAATTTGATATGAATTGAACCCCAAAAAAGGATTTATGTGCATTCCTAGTGAACACAATCCCTTTCCATTATGTTCAGTCCATTATGGTCTATTGGTTCAGGAGCTGGACTCTTATCTGGGAATACCGGTTTGATTCCGCCCTCCTCCATGAAGCCAGCTGGGTGACCTTGGGCTAGTCACAACTCTCATCTGAGCTCTCACAGCCCTACCTACCTCACGGGGTGTTCTGTTGTGGGGAGAAGAACAGAAAGCTTTGTCAACCTCTTTGAGTCCCCCAGAAAAGCCAACTCTTCTTCTTCTTCTTCTTCTTCTTCTTCTTCTTCTTCTTCTTCTTCTTCTTCTTCTTCTTCTTCTTCCTTCTGTTCTGCAGGGAGCAAGTTTCACAAGACAGGCCTTCCAAATCTTTCCTGTCACTTTATCTGAGCGTTGAGGGTTTTCAGCCGGCTGGCTTTTCAGTCCAAAGCTGCTTGGATAAAGTTAGCCCCTGTGCAGGCAAGAATGTTAGCCTAATTCCCCTTTTGCTGACCAAACGGGTGCTCCTAACAAGTCTAGGAGAAGATCTCAGCTCTTACATCTCTCTTTAAAAGAAATAAATAAAAGGCATATTTGGAAAGTACAATAGTTGTCGAGAGACACACTTTGCTGTTTTTATATTTTCCAGGGCGTGAAGCTAGTTAAAACCAAGAGTTCTGAATTGCAGAAAATGGGTAAACTGGCACTTTCTAAAATTGGATCCCATCAAAGTAATACTGTGTTCGGTCGCGGCCTTGTAATCTCTGTTTGCCTGAGTTGCTGGAGTCATCTAGAAATACGGTCAGGGGAAATAGTGTTTTTGTGGAGGAAATGGAAGAAATGCCTGCAGAAGCAGAGAGGCTGGTTTAGCTTGGGCCTGGCAGATGGACTTTGTTTTTATGACCCGGAGAACCAAAGAACCCGGCACTGTTGAAGAGATGGAGGGAGCAGGTGTATTTTCCAGAACGATAAAAGCTGCACACTGTTTGCAAAGAAGCATTTGACAATATTAAACACTGGTGTCGAATTAGGTGAATGGCTACAGTGCATGGCAGCAACATCTGGGCTGTTTTTGCACTGACCTTCTCAAATTTGGATTTAGAAGATCTGGATCTTTGAGATGGAGTCATCCCTGGAATCGGGTCCGAAAAGATCCGTATCTGGGCGAGGACCCCATGTGTCTGCACAGGGCCCCTAGCACTTAATAGAAATGGGTGCCTGGAACTGGAAGGCCTGCTGGTGGTACAGCATGATTGGACACAGTGTCCATCAGGGTGTGGTGGAGAGTCAGGTCTTCATAGCTGCTTACGCAGCAGCTGTCATGGTCAGCCAGGAGGAGGATGAGAAGGACTCACTTCCTCAGGTGCATGAGGAACCTGAGGTGGCGCGAGGACCCAGTTCTGACCTCCCAGCCCCAGTGGAGCCTGGGGTTCAGCAGGCCAGCCTTGCCACGGCAGAAGTGCAAGACTTGGGAGACATGGAGCAGCAGAGCACTGAGATCCCTAGATCCTAGCTTTAAGCAGAGAGAGCGGAGAAGGAAGGGTTAAGACGATCGAAGAGGACTTGCACAGAGGCACTCGTTAGTTGATTAGCAGCTGTGATCTGGAACTGCAAAATCAAACACCTGGCAGATACCTAGGCCTCTTGCCAGAGACTGTTGGTTTTCCTAAGAGAAGGTTGCCATACCTGACTCCTAGACCTTGAACTCCTAGACCTCAGAATGTACCTGTTGACCATTCTTCTGGCTGCCCTGACCTCGGACTGGACTGGCTGTATTGCTCCTTAATCCTGAACTTTGGACTGGCTCCTGGCTTATTCCCTTTGGACTTCGTCTTTGGCCTGTGCTGCTGGAAGCAACTTAGTAAGTACCCTTGCTGAGCAGTCTCTTATCAGCCGTGTGTTTGTAGGGTGTGCTGGCAGCTTTTCAGGACAGCAGCTACAAAACTAGTGCTCAACTTTTTGCACAGCTGTGAGGTCCTTGCAGGCCTCTGTAGCTGTGAGTGGCAGGACAGAGCCAGAGATAGAGCCACCCTGCTGCCCCTGGACCTCACTGGCCCAGTAAGCCATGCAGACGCTTACTTTAATCCAGTCTTCACGGCTTAAGACCGGATTGTGGATACTATGAAAGAAGAAGAGTTGGGTTTTCTATCCCGCTTTTCTCACCCACTTAAGGGGACTCAAAGTGGCTGACAAAGCTTTTCTGTTCTTCTCCCCACAACAGAAAACCCTGTGAGGTAAGTGGGGCTGTGAGAGCTCAGACGAGAGCTGTGACTAGCCCAAGGTCACCCAGCTGGCTTCATGGGGGAGGGTGGAATCGAACCCAGGATTCCCAGATAAGAGTCCAGCTCCTTAACCACTAGACCAAACTGGCTCACAGCTCTCTTCTGAGCTCTTACAACCGCACCTGTTATGGGGAGAAGAACAGAAGGTTTGTCAGCAGCTTTGAGGTCCCCTTAGGGATGAGAAGAGCCATGTATGTCCAAATATAGTGGCATAAATAAGTGATATCTGGATCTTTAGAATGTCTGGAGCACCCTTCTACCATGACCCTTTCTGCATCTCCTGGGGAATTGTTTCAAGTTGCAAAAATGAGGCCAGCCACACCCGGGATCGACTTCCCACTGTCTTCATACATTCCTCCTTGCCACAAGTATTTTCTTTCTCCCTGGATATTATGCCAGGAGTGCAGAGGAGCAGCTAAAAGCTCTCTCCCAGCTTTTCTGTGCAACATCAGCCGCAGGAGCGCCGATTTCCTCCAAATTGCCAAGCACTTCTGTGTGGTTCCTTTAAGGGAAATGCGAAGGGGAACTCTCTTTCTGGAGTGCTTCTTATCTGTCTCATCTCTTCTGCTGATGAAGGGCTGATGGGCCCTCTGTAGATGCCTTCATTTCCTTTTGTTTTGTTTTTGGGAAGAAAGGCTTGCTCCTAGATGTAACAGAACAATGCATTAGCATCTATAAAGATTTAATCAGCAGCTTGTCCTTGGAGAGCCTGCCGCCACTGCAATGGGCCCTCAACATCTCTGATTCCCCCCCCCCCCAGCAATATATTCCTATGATCTTTCTGCTAATCAACTCAGTACTAATGTGCTCGCTTCTCTGGATGGGTGTCAAGTTGTGTTACATAAAATGAGCAGGCAGTTTACACTCCAAACTCCCAAACTCCAGTTCTTGGACAGAAGGAAAGTAGTATCAACGCAAGCTGCATTCACACGCCGTTTAAACAAATAAAAAGAGGCTCAGAAGCACTTTGGAGATAGCCACGCGCTAGTATCTCTAATCCACATCTAAGACCAGAAAATGCATTTTGTGGATTAGTAATGGGATGAGAACACGAGAGTCCACATTAGGAATGTGCGTAGATTTTTTTTTTGCATTTTTTTGCATTTTTTGCAAAAACCATTTCGAATCCATTTGAATCTATTCGTTCGAATGTTAGATACGAAGCTAAAGATGTCGACAACATTCTTTTGTGTTATATACGTATGAGATTCATACAGATACGTACGGTATGTTTCAAATGTGGTATGTTGTCTTCTCTCCTTATATCCTGGGCCTGGCATTGTTCTTTCTCATGTGCTTTCATGTGATAGTCAAGTCTGGGGAAGGCAGCCCCATATTGGCAAAATGGGCATTTCCACGTTGCATTCACCCTATGCAAGAAAGTGTGAGCCTGCCCGTTTTCTCTTTGGTAGTTCAATCCAGGTGACGATCCACTGTGCCCACTTAGGGTAACTGCCAAGTGGGCGGGCATAGCATTGCCGCCTCATCATCTGCTGCCTTTCATTAGCTCTACTTGGGACTGTCTTTGGGCTTTCCTCCCTACCAGGCCCAAAGGGCGCTGGCCAATGCCGGCCCTTTGCCAGGTCTCGGGAGAATGTTTGTGCGCACGCAGATCACAAAGAGTACACGAATGCTTGATTGTTGCAGGAGTGATCAGTTCCGTTTGGAGGAGGACGGGGGGCCATGCAGCGAGATACCTGTTGGGAGTGGGGGTCTGTGCCTAACGCGCACAGAGTGTCCTGATTGCCTGGCATTTGGTCCGCTAGCTCTGCCAACTAGCATTGTGTGCAGATATTTGTAACATACTGATTTGGACATTCATATATGAATCAAATGTTACAATATTTGTACATTGACGTACAAATGCTTCAGAACATTCATGAACCTGGGGAGGTGGGAAAGCGGCTGCGCCAGTCACATCTGCAACTGATCCAGAGTGCATTTGACATGGATTGGGAGCAGATTCAAAGTGGATTCAGGGTGGATTTGACCCTTTCAGAGCAGATATGTTACGGGATATGTATCAGATGCATATTGGATATATATCGGATATGTATTGGATACATATACGTTTGTATCGGATATTTGTATCAGATTTGTATTAGATACATATACATTTGAATCAGATATTCATATCAGATTTGTATCATATACAGTGGTACCTCGACATGCAAGTGCCCTGACATACAAGTGTTTTGAGATACAAGCCGCCGAGTGAGTGATATTTTGCTTTGAGTTGAGAGCAAGATTTGAGATACGAGTATGTAAATACAGTACAGTACATAACAAAAACAACTGAGGTGGTGTTTTGGGAGCTGGAATGGATTAATGGGAAAATTGCTTTGAGATACGAGCGATTTGACATAAGAGCAAGGTTATGGAACGAATTAAACTCGTATGTCAAGGTACCACTGTACATATACATTTGTATCAGATATGTATTGGATACATATACGTTCTTATCAGATACTCGTATCAGATATGTATTGTATACATTTGTATTGGATATTCGCATTGGGTATGAATGGGATATATATGCATTCATATTGGATATTCATACAAATCTGATACATCATTTGTACGAATAGATTTGTATCGAATAGAATCCTACCACATTCGAAGGGGATCTATTTGAATGAATATTAACTTTTTTATATTTGGTTTGATATGAATTGAATGGAAAAAACAAAACCTGTTTGTGCACATCACTTGTGCCGAATGAAGGTCCATGCCTGCAAACAAACAAACAAACAAACAAAACAAAAACAAAACAAAAAGTGCTGGTTTGGATCAGAGTGGTGGCCTCTTCCTTCCACCCGTTTCTCCCAATTCACTGTCCCCCTCAATGCATAGTGTTTGGTTGCCCGTCACCCAGATTGGCCCCAGGAAAGTTTGAGGGAAATATTCATCTCATGGGACCCAATGCCGGTTGTTTTGATTATAAAGAATTTTAGCTGTAACAGCCAGTGAAGGTGTTCAGATCTACCCAGGTGTCTGTGTTTGGGATTCGAAGCTACTCCACTGCCACGAAACTGAATTCTCACCCCTTTTTCATTGATGGGGGTTAAAGAACCAATGTGCTTGGGTTTCCCGGAGAATCATTTTTCTCCGGGTTCGTAGATTAGATGAAGGATGGAGCTGACATTCATGTGATGTTTACATGGATCAAGATTTGTACGGGGCAAATATTCCATTCCCTGCCTCCCGAATCTTTTCAGAATTTCTGTCCCCCTCCGTTTCTGCATGGGACCAGCCTGTCCAATTTGGTAAACACATTTTGAACAGAATCCCACCGGGCTCCCGGGCTCCTCCCTGGCTTAGGCTGACTGTAACTTCTGGAATAGGTGGACCTTTCCTCTTGTGTCAATGGTGTAGGTCGCTCCAAGAGCAGCCTCTGATTTCCCCTGCACTATGCAGTCCTTCTGCCTTGCTTAATCAGCCAAGCTCAAAGCCTTGCGTGATTACGCAAAGCAAGCAAACTACATATTGCAGAGCAAATCAAAGTGCGCTCTTGCGGTGACCTTCCGGGCTGAGGTACAGTACTGTGAACTCTTCTGCCTCTGAGGCTGTGGTCACACTTAAGGTTTAATCCAGCTTCAGTCCACTTTCGGAGTGAGAGAACAGGTCAGCAAAGGGACAGGCTGTTTTCTTTCCCTGTTAAATAACTCAGAAAATTCACCTTTTGGATAAGATAACATGGAAAGAAAATTACTGGACACTTTGCTAATGTGTTCTCTTGCTCTGAAGGTGGACTGAAGCTGGATTAAACCTTAGGTGTGATCAAAGGCAATGACAGCGCTAAACAGCTCGGCACAGGATTGATACTTGTTATCACCATTTGAGAAGGTGTGACCAAGTACTTCATGCCCTTGCCAGAGAAACTGCATATGTGCAAATACAGGTGACCTATAATGCCAAATTGTCTACACTCAGTAGCCATAACTTCTGCCATCTGCATTCTGGATTCAAGCCATTAAGCCATACTGTAGACTTGATGAATGGGGTTTACACTAGATCTGGATCGAGGGTCTCTCTATCATGGATCTGTCATGTGGGTGGATCTGGCCTAGTTGGGGGGGGGGGGTTGACCTCCTTAATTCGGATTAATGTGTAGATGCAGAAGGCCCGGATCCAAATCAGAGCCCTTCTGATCCATTCAGAAAGGGCAAGTGAGATGTCTGAGTAGCAACACCCAATCAAAGCTTATGGGATTGCATGAAGTGAGCAAAGCCACTTGCTTCCTGCACATTGTACGAAACAGTGTTCTGCAGGGCGCCTCTAGGGCCATTTGCTTTGATTCAAGAGCAGGAAAAGGTTTTGCCTTTGCCTTTTGCAATTGGGTGGGCCACTGTGTGGGTCAGGATGCTGGACTAGATGGGCTGTGGCCTGATCCAGCAGGGTTCCTATTAGGTTTATGGACTAGATGGGATCCAGCAGGGTTCCTCTTAGGTTCTTATGGACTAGATGGGCTGTGGCCTGATCCAGCAGGGCTCCTCAGAGGTTTTTATGGACTAGATGGGCTGTGGCCTGATCCAGCAGGGCTCCTCTTAGGTTCCTATGGACTAGATGGGCTGTGGCCTGATCCAGCAGGGCTCCTCAGAGGTTCTTATGGACTAGATGGGCTGCGGCCTGATCCAGCAGGGCTCCTCTTAGGTTCTATGGACTAGATGAGCTGTGGCCTGATCCAGCAGGGCTCCTCAGAGGTTTTTATGGAGTAGATGGGCTGTGGCCTGATCCAGGAGGGTTCCTCTGTGGTTCTTATGGACTGGATGGGCTGTGGCCTGATCCAGCAGGGCTCCTCAGAGGTTTTTATGGACTAGATGGGCTGTGGCCTCATCCAGGAGGGTTCCTCTGAGGTTCTTATGGACTAGATGTCCTTATGTTCTAAGGGAGTGCCTTTTGTTTCCTTGGAAGACGTTTCCTCATTCCTTATGCAAGGCTGCAGAGTCTGCCTAGGCACAATATTGAAAAGAAAACTGGATCGCAGAGGTGCGTGTTCCCAAAAGTACAGCTTCTATATAAGCTCTCCTTTGAGCAGAGCAATGCTTTTTTCTTGCTGCGGTTCAGCTGGTGTCACCTCCTCATCCGTATGCCTGAGCAACAACTTGTAGAAGGAAATCATTTTAACAAAGGAAACATTGGAAAACTGTCAAGAACCGTCGCTCCCATCACACTTGCCTGTAACTGGGGGACTTTGGTGCAAATTACAGCCAGTTTTACCTTAAAATGTCAGACTCTGAATACCTAATATCACTTGCTGGCATGTTTACCTTGACATACAGAAGTTTTTCTCTGCTTTTGTGGTTCTGCTGAGCACATGGACAGCTCTTAGGAGTGTAGCAGCCTGCCTTAAGCCAATTCTAGCTGATCCTGCCTTGCACTTTTTAAGCTTAGAATCTGGGACATTTTAAACTAAAGCCCCATCTTCACGGCATCGTTATCTCGAATTCAAAACGATTTGAGTCCTCACAGTTCAGACGGCAGTTCGGCTTAACACGCTTCTTCCGTGTTAAGCCACGTTATACCGATTTGAAATAAATCCTGATTTCAACAGCTCTCACTCCGGAACGTGCCCTTGATACGTGTTTCATTTTTTACTGTGTGGACAGTATCGTTTTCCGGGATGAGATTTCGTGTCCAGGCTGTCCCGCCCCCAATCGCACTGTAACCAATGGCTTGTCCGTATTCGAGGCACGTCATGTTTAGGATTCCCTCCCCCAATAGCTCCCTTCCAAATAGTGATTCCATTGAAAGAATCCAGTCTCAAAACAGCCACTACCTCCAAAGCTACACTGTAGCGATTTAGCTTATAACAATGTTGCAGTTTTGCACAGTTCTGAACTTTAAAAAGGAAAGGAAAGGGGAGTCCCCACGGAACTTTCCCAGCCCACTCTCCCCGCTCTCCGAGTTCCGTCCCGGCCCCCGGGGGAAGAGTGAGCGAGGAGCCCCCTTCGCCCTCCCCCGCGGTGGGCACGCTGAGCCCGCCCGCCGTCTCGCCCGCCTCTCGGCTCTCCTCCTTTTCCAGTGGCAGAGGCGGGCACCGAGGAGCCCCAGGGTGAAGCTGCCTGCACCGCAGCGCCAGGATGGATGGATGGATGGATGGATGGATGGATGGATGGATGGATGGATGGATGGATGGCGCGGCGGGCGGTGGAGCTGCCGGCGGGGGAGGCAGGGGCGGCCCAGGCTGCGAGCGTGCTCCGGCCAGTGGGGCGAAAGGCGCCGAGAATGCGGTGGCGGCGGCGGCGGCGGTGGAGTGGGGCAAAGCAGAGGCGGGCACCGAGGAGCCCCAGGGCGAAGCTGCCTGCACCGCAGTGCCAGGATGGCTGGATGGGTGGATGGGTGGATGGATGGATGGATGGATGGATGGATGGATGGATGGATGGATGGATGGATGGATGGATGCTGCTGCTGCTGCTGCTGGTGGGAAGGGGGAGGGGAGAGAACGGGAATCCCCGGCGGAGCATTGATGACGCAAAGGGAAGGGAGGGTGGGATCCTGGGATGGAACACCAATGAGAGAGAGGGGGTGGGCAATGTGTGGGAGGACAGGGCTGCCGTCTGGACTCCCAGGATTGATTCCAATTTAAGGCTGAAATCGGAATGCCACTGAACCGGGTTAACTTGCAAGTCGTGTAAACATGATTAACTCGGTTCACTTATTTCGGATTCCTTAAACCGAATTAAGGCATCCCATGTGGATGCAGCCTAAGAATCAGGGGATGGATAGGAAAGTTGGGTCAGACAAGGGGAAGTATTTCTTCACCAAGGGGGTCATTGGTCTATGGAATTTGCTGCCGGAAGAGGTGGTAACAGCAACCAGCTTGGATGGCTTTAAGGAAGGGTCAGACAAATTCGTGGAGGAATCAGTGATGTATGAATGGCTACTGCAGTGATGGCCAACCTATGACACACGTGTCACAGGTGACACACCAAGCCCTTTTGAGTGACACACATGGCCACCCTGGCACCTGGGCACGTAGTGCTTGCTTGTTCTTGAAGTGTACGAAATACCAACTTTCAATTGAAGATTTTGCAAATGTAAAGAATTATTTGTTTTGCTTTTAATAAAATACATATATCAAAAATATAACTTTTTTACTAGAGCTACAAATATCACAAAATTATGGATATTTCTAGATGTGACACAGCACACGAGTTAAGCTAGGTTTTCTTGCAAATTTTGACATACCAAGCTCAAAAGGTTCACCATCCCTGCTACTGGAATGCATGCCTAGGTACATCCTCCAGGTTGGAGAGGCAGGATGCCTCTAAAAGCCATTGTCACGAGTGGAGAGCGAGTGAAGGCATTTGATGAGCCAGTGTGTGACAGGATGCTGGACTAGATGGGCTGCAGCCTGATCCAGCAGGGCTCCTCTTAGGTTCTTATAGACAAATTGATGGATGACAGTTGTATCAATGGCTACTAGGATGGATGCTTAGGTACATCCCCCAGCCTGGAGAAACAAACAGGATGGCCCTCAAGGCCATTTGCAGGGAGTCGAGAGCAGATGAAGGTTTTGCTTTTATCTTCTGCTTGAGATGCCTAGATGAGGTGTGGCCTCATCCAGTAGGGCTCCTCTTATGTTCCTGGTTATATCTGTGTGTAAGTAATCAGCACCCACATTTTATGATACACCAATTGCAGACAACTTGAGCAAATGGTACTTGATATTCATATTTTATTCTGTGTATGATCTAAATCGGTGATGGCCAACCTATGACACGCGTGTCACAGGTGACACGCCAAGCCCTTTTGGGTGACACACCTGCTCACCCTGGCACCTGGGCGTGTATTGCTTGTTTGTTCTTGAAGTGTGCGAAATACCAACTATCAATTGAAGATTTAGCAAATGAAATTCAGCGACAAAAGTCACTAATGTAAAGAATTATTTGTTTTTGCTTTTAAAAAATACATATATCAAAAATTTAACTTTTTTACTAGAGCTACAAATATCATAAAATTATGGAAATTTCTAGATCTGACACAGCACCTGAGTTAAGCTAGGTTTTCTTGCAGATGTTGACACACCAAGCTCAAAAGGTTCGCCATCACTGATCTAAATGGTTTACATGGTTATTTTGACATAATACCACAGAGTTTAAATTTCAAACCTTATAAGTAAAACATTTCATGCAGTGAGAGGATGGATGAAGGAGGATTATTAAAAGTCTTGCTGGGAGATCTGGTCATACAGGAGGAAGTCAGCCCATATGTTCACCAAGAGTGGACTATAGCTAGATGTTATCAAGCAAGCAAGCAACTTAATTTCTAGCATGGGAACAGAAAACCTGCCCCTTCTGTTAGGATCTTGACGAGCGGGACATTCTCTGTGGTGCCCCCCTGTTATGGAACAGGCTCTCTCCAGTGAGATTTGTTTCATTCAGATGGCTGGTGAAGTCAAATCTGCTTACCCAGACCTTTGGGGAGTAACAGAGATGCTATATTCTGATTCTTTCTGTAGTAGTTTTGATATTTAGAGGTTTTTCTTTCCATTACTGTTTTATTTTTATATTTGTTATCATTGTTTATTTTTACTTTCCTGTCCTCTGTGTTTGATTGTGTTGTACAATTCCCTGAGACTTTAGTAACAGAAAAATATAAAAATCCAGTAAATGAATACTACCAACAACAACACCAAAATTTACTGGGGTCTGCTTGCATAATTTGCAGTCCTAGGTGCTTGGGAAGTGCCCGACTAGTGAGATAATACGAAATCCAGCATAGTGATCTCGTTTGCTGTGTATAACTGCTGTTTTTACATAATAATAATAATAATAGTTGGCTTTTCTACCCCACTTATCTCACCCTTTAAGGGGGACTTAAAGCTGCTGACAAGCCTCCTTCTCCCCACAACAGACCCCCTATGAGGTAGGTGGGGCTGTGAGAGCTCAGAAGAGAGCTGTGACTAGCCCAAGGCAGTTTCATGGAGGAGGCTAGAATCATCCCCATTATTCCCAGATAAGAGTCCGTCTCCCTGACCACTAGACCAAACTGGCTCACAAATAAACCTCCCATTTCCTGATTTTGGGAATAATGTGCATTCAGACGATGAAACCGCATGCTTTTGCCACACCTGGGAGAGTCCCAAAGGCCGATGTGGAAGACATAGAAGAAGCATTTCTGCCCACATGAAACCGCTGTAGCCTGGCGTTGCCCTGCAGTTCCTTTGGGACTCTTGTAGCTCAGATGAGTACCATTTTTTCCAGAGGTCATTTTAGGGGACTCTTGGGAGCCCCCCGCCCCGCATGAAAATCCTTCAGAGTCAGCAGGGACCTTTATTCATGAGCCTCTTATTTCCTCCGTTGCTTTGTGCAATCATGTGCGTGAAATGGCCCTTATCCTTTAACAGGGCTATTACCTGTGGGAATAGGCAAGTTTACCAGGTATGCGCTCTCCTTAAAGAAAAGATCCTGGGCTTGGGGCATTTTTCTCCTTGTGTGCCGGCAGAATGACTTATCCCTGCTTACGCCACACACTTGGTGTTTGTATTTTTCTGTTGTTTGTTATGAAGATTTCTGGGGCTGTTTGCGTGAGTTATGGAAACAGACAGCACTTGGAACAGCTGTGTTGGTAATAATAATAAGGCCTTCACGAAGGCTGGAACAGTCTGCTTCTTTCGCTCGCTGGCTGGGTGGCTGTAATTTCTGCAGTATCTCATTCGTTTTATTTTTCTCGGCAACATTCATATGTTTTATAGTCTTGCAATTTCACTGGGCTTTGTTCACCTTTAGATTCCCTGAAGATTTTGCTTTCATCCTGTAAATTAGACCAAGAATTCTGGAATATCAAGGCTGCTCACAAAGCAAAGACAGGTTGTCCCACTCATGTTAACCCTGAGTGAGTGAGTGAGTGAGGGAGGGAGGGAGGGAATCCGTCGGTCCGTCCATCCGTCCGTCCATCCATCCAGTCAGTCAGCCAGTCACCGTTAGGATGATTTTGTTAGCCAATTAAAATGGTGAAATTATTGTCTAAGCTTTTTCTTTCTGGCACTTTTCATCACATCTGATGGCAAGCAAAGCATCTGTGAGTTTGAGCAGCGAGGTTGGGGTATCTGTTTGACAGTGAAGTTACAGCATCCACATTTGATTGGTCATGAGGTGGCATAAAGCTACCTGTGACTGCTGTCCAAAACCTAAGCAGCCTAGTCAGTACCAGATGAGAGACCACCAGGAAATCCCAGAGTTGGAAAGCTGAGAAAAGCTAGTGCCTTACTCAAGAAAATGTTCAATTCCTTACTCCTCCATGAAGCCAGCTGGGTGACCTTGGGCAAGTCACAGCTGCCTTTCTGAGCCCTTGCAGCCTCACGGGGTGTCTCTTGTGCGGAGAAGAACAGAAGGTTTGTCAGCTGCTTTGAGTCCCCTTAAATGAGTGAGAAAAGTGGGATAGAAAAGCCAACTCCTCCTCCTCTTCTGACCCAATTCCTGCACGCAGTTTTCTTGGCAAAGATTTTTAAAAAATGGTTTACCATTGCTTTCTGCTTAGGGGATCCTTGACATTAAACCTCTGGCCTTCTGTATACAGCACTGTTAACTATTCACTGAACTGTAACAATTCACATCACATTTATACAAGTACATGCTAAAATTAAAATACATAGGTGGGTCAAATATTCTTGCAACTGAAATGGTTTCATTACAGCTAAACAGGCGATTTATATAAATTCCAGGGCAGTGTATAAAAGGTATTGCTAAAGACACTTGTGCGCTACATGAACTGTATTAACCCAACTGTAATCAATTGCTCAACAATGCACTTCGGTGAGCATGAATATTCTATGGCTTTTTTCCCCCAGCCATGTATATCCGTGTGCTTGCAAGCCTTTATCACTGCTTCACGTCTGTAGCTACTGCAATAACGGCTAAATAAGCGTATTGAGGCTTGTATTCAGATTTGCTGCAATCTTAGTGGCCTAACATCTGTGATATTTTTGGCAGGAACATCATTGTGCTGGGGCAATCTCTTAGGAGGAAAGGTTTACAAAGTTCAAGGCTTAGGAGATTAGAAAGCGTATATCGGAAAATATGTCTATATTTTCCAAACAATGAGGCGGGAAAAGTAAAGAAATCGAAACTCAGAAGTCACTATTGGGGCTGAATTTTGCACAGCCAGGACAGCCAGATGTCCCCCCCCCCCCAATATATTTAATGATGGGATTTGCTATCACAATGGATTGTTCACCATGAGGCATGTGCAAAATGACATTTGCATTCTCAAGTTTGATCAAACATTTTGAGTTTGCAAACATCCACATTGAATCAAAAGTCTGAACATCCCAAAAGTTTGATCAAACACAAAAATCCAATCAAATCCAAAATTGAATCAAACCCAAAATTTTCCTGTTGGCAAATATTTGATTGAATATATTTTTAAAAGATCTAATATTGATAATTTCACCAAGTTTGGGTTGTGAAAGGGGATTTTTTTTCAATGGGGAAAAAAGTCACCAAAACTTTGTGCAAATGTTTGAATGTGAATGCTTGAGGCTGGCCATTCGAATCTGCAAGAAAATGAATAGTTAGATTTGATAGCAGAACTAATGTTTTTCCACCCATGCCCATCCCTATTCACCCGCTTTTTGGGTGGATTCAGAAAAGCTTTGGAGAAATCCATGGGAGAGGAGGCTGTGCTGGTGGCTGATAAACTACTTGTATAGGGGTCTATATGCCTCCAGGGCTGTGTCATGCCCCGTCCTGCCAGTCCAGCTTCGTCTTCCAAGGACAAGGGTGCATTTCCAATGGCTCAGCAGTCTGGGCAGCAACTGGAACGCAGTGGCATGGACGTTGACAGCCAGGGTCCGGTTTTGGGGGAGCACACAGGCAGTTCGGGGGGTCAGAGTCCCAGGAGCGCCCCTCCCCTCTTCTGCTTTGATAGCAGGAACAGGTGATGCGTAGATCCCAGTGCCTGGCACAGCTGTACCATCAAGGGCGTGGAGCTGCCTCCCCTACTTTATCCAGCAGCACATGCTGGTCTGGTATTGCAGACAAAGTATTTGCGCAACCCCCATCCACATCTTTGCCTGTGAAACTGACTCTTGGACCTTGCTGTGACTCTTGCCGAACCTCGGAAACCCCGACTTTGGACTGACCTGTTGCCTACTCTTGAGCCCCCAAGGGACTGCCGTGAGAGTGCATGTGTGTTTGCCTCGCCGCCCTCGCCTGGCTGAGATACGACAGGCTGTTTCTGCAGTCCATCGTCCAGACTATTTATTTATTTATTTATTTATTTATTTATTTATTTATTTATTTATTTATTTACATTTATATCCCGCCCCATACCCGAAGGTCTCTGGGCGGGTTACAACGTTAAAACAACAGATTAAAACAGAATGCACATTAAAAGACGTTAAAAATTCAGTACATATAAAACAATATACCACATGTTTAAAATGATAATGTTTGTACTGGGGGAGGGAACATTAATAGTTTAGACTAGGGTGGGATGTTCTGTTCTGGGATACACGACCCACCCCAAGCTGGGAAGAGCCACTGTTGGAGCAAGATAGGGTAGCGAGTTGGTTTTTAAAATGTAGATCAAGGGAAGATCTTCCTTTGTGTGTACAGTCGGACCCCAGTATCTACTGATCGGGTAACCGCAGTTTCAGTTTTCTGTAGTTGGCTGGATCAGCCCACCCCCACCGCCTGTGGGTGACATTAGGCCTACCTAAAAATTTTGACAGGCTGGAAATTGCCTGAAATGGTGCCAGATTTCCCATAATTCGTACAAAATCCCATGAGATTTCACAGGAATTATGGGAAACGAAGTGCATCTTGTGCAAGATTTCCCATGATTCCTGTGAAATCCCATGAGGTCCCCCACAGATGTGGATGTCCAACTGCTTCTGAAACGGTTTAAGGGGAAAAGCCAGATGCAAAACCTAAGTTTTCAGGTCTTACATCTGGGTCGGATTTCGGCGGCGAAACCGATTTAAGAAACCGGTTTTGCGCGCCGACATGCAGACATGGCGTCCTCAAAGGGGCTCCAATCCAGCCTCCAGCATGGAAGCCACGGCAAAATCCTTCCCCGAACAGGCTCCAAATGCATTTTTAGAGCCTGTGCAGAAAGGCCCAAAGTTAACACCTTGAATTGGGCTTGGCAAATCAGCAGCTAATGCAACACTTTTATGATATGTGCGTCATTAACCTATTACGAGCTATTGCACATTTTTATATTGCATGCCTGCACTCTCAGTATCAGAGAAAGCACCCCAAGCTAGCTGAGATGACAATCAGAGTCCAGCAACCCTATTCTTTATTTTTGAAAAGCACTGCTTTGGTAAAGTCTCGGCTTTGCTGGTTAATTTCACGCCTGCTGAGCCAGGATCAACGGCGTCTTTCTTTCTCAGGCCCCGTTTAAACGCTCTTAAATTGCTAAAACTAACTATGTTCTGCCCATTTTCTTTTCTTTTTTTTAAAAAAAATACCAAGACCCAACCAAAACACACACAGAGAGAAGGGATGGCTCTTTTTATGTTAAGTGAATGTTGTGTTTGCCATTCAAGTCAATCTTTCCCTGGGCTTTTCTTTCCCTCCACTTTGCTCCCAGCATTGATTTATTAATGACCGGTTCTGGATTTGTTCTTGGCATCGGAGAGATGGAGGTTGCCGCCTTAACAGTTTAAAAATGAGCAGTTATCTTTGTCCATTCTTGGCAGGAGACACAGAGACTCAAATCAGCTTCCAAAATGTCAGTTTCAGGGCCTGCGAGTTGGAGTCACTGCTTGTTTAGTGGACTTTTTAATAAAAAGTTTCCTGTTACCGCAGTCTCAGGGTAGTATACAGTAAAATCAGTAAAAGAAAACAGTAGGAAAGTGCACAGATATTCCCTGTCCTTGATGCAGTCACCCTGGAAGAAGAAGAAGAGGAAGAGTTGGCTTTTCTACCCCACTTAAGGGGACTCAAAGCAGCTGACAAACCTTCAGTTCTTCTCCCCACAACAGACACCCTGTGCAGTGGGTGGGGCTGTGAGAGCTCAGAAGAGAGCTGTGACTATCCCAAGGTCATCCTACTTCATCGTTATGGGATAAATTTTCTACCCTCGATTGTTGGGTATGTTCTATCAGGGACTCTGCCGTAGGATAATCCAAATGTTGTAGCCCCCAACTTCATCTTTAAGTGCTGAATTCCATCTCTGCTTCAATTCAGTCTTCCTTCCCATGGCTCTATGAAGCAATATTACTTTGGATATTAAACAGAAATGTGGCTTGAATCTAAGGGGACAGGTCTTGGCTCTCTCTGGAGATGTTTTCTAACCCTCTTCCTCTCAGGTAGCTTCAGGGAACAGTTGGAATCTTGAGTTGCTGTTTCAGATTAACCTTATTCCATTTTTTTTTCTGCCCAGAATCAGAAATCGTGATTAAACTCAACATGACTGGCCAGTTGCAAACCCTGGATCATGGGGATAGCTTATTCTCAGCCGCCTATGGTTATTAACTACATCGTTTCAGTGCAGGCAGTATGTAATGACAGTAATTTGTTTTTGTTTTGTTTAAATTGACTTTGCCCTTGTGATAGCAGTCATATTTGTAAGAGTTTGATGGCTGTTTATACCTAATGATCAGCGTTTTATTTTAAAAGAGGTATGGCAGAATGTTCATGCAGGTATTTGGGTGAGGTATTTTTGGTCTGGTAGTGCATGTTATCAACCAAATTCTTCACACAAAAAACGGAAGAGAATAAAATTAAAAAGAAAGGCAAACATATTTTTAGCTGATGATTCACCTTGTGAGCCAGTTTAGTCTAGTGGTTAGGGAGCCGGACTCTTATCTGGGAATACCGGGTTCGATTCTGCCCTCCCCCATGAAGCCAGCTGCGTGACCTTGGACTAGTCACAGCTCTCTTCTGAGCTCCCATCTACTTCACAGGGTATTCTGTTGTGGGGAGAAGAACAGAACATTTATCAGCTGCTTTGAGTCCCCTTAAATGGGTGGAAAAAGCAGGGTAGAAAAGACAACTCTTCTTCTTCTTGGGGCATATCGGAGTTCCATCTTTTACAATGGGCATATCAGAATTCCATTGGTGCATATCAGTGTTACATCTTTTACATTGAAAGAACAGAAGACAATGGCAGTTCTAGTCGTTATGGGAACACTAGGTGAAGTGCCAAAGAAATTCAGGACACAATTGTGAGGAAAAATAATAATCCTACATCAGCAGTAGCCACATCTGTCAAATGCATCTCATGGTTTTCTTAAATCCTTGGTTAGCATTAGAACCAACAGTGGGCCAGAATTCAAACAGTAGGGCGTGCAACCAACATGTCATATAAATTGCAAAACTAGAAACAAGATCACAGAAATGCAAGCCTAATATGTTACTATTTCATAAAATCAATACTATGTGAGCAAAATAAGCTGTGTCCAATCAGATGTTATATTCTACTATCGTGCAACAGAAAAGAGAAAGAGATGCCTGCTTCTCTGTTGCTTTGTGTGATTGCATCCTCCAAACACCTGGGACCAGATCTAGTGGTTAGGGAGCTGGACTCTTATCTGGGAATACCGGGTTCGATTCCGCCCTCCCCCTTGATGCCAGCTGGGTGACCTTGGGCTAGTCACGGCTCTCTTCTGAGCTCTCAGAACCCCACCTACCTCACAGGGTGTTCTGTTGTGGGGAGAAGAACAGAAGCTTTGTCAGCTGCTTTGAGTCCCCTTAAATGGGTGAGAAAAGCGGGGTAGAAAAGCCAACTCCTCTTCCTCCTCCTTCTTCCTCCTCCTCCTCCTTCTTCTTGCCGCCAATGGGGAGCAGAAGGAGGGACCATGCGAACAGGAATTAGGGATCACTTTGAGTCTCACCTGGGAGTGAAAAAGTTCTGGTGATTCTCCTCTTTATATAAAGCTTTTATTTTTTTAAAAAAAAGTCCTCTGTCTCTGCCCGGATTTATTAAAAGGTAAATGGGTGAGTATCTCTTATGGGGCATTCTTTACAATAATACAGAATTTAGCTCCATGTTGTTTAGCAAAAGGTCCCCTGAGCCCTGAATATAGGTAGCGTCATTATTTCTCGTGCCTTGTCAATTTGTCCCAGCTTGAGATGGACGGTCTCTGTTCCCTTCTGTTCCAACGCCGCTGCCTGTTTGTTTCACCTTAATTACCCCAGTGTGAGTGAAATGCCATTTCCTTTTCCCAGCCTGCCTTCATTTCAGTAAGCGGCTGGCAATCAAAAAGCCCCTTCAGATTTTCCAAAACCAATAAATGACCTTGAAATGACTTGTCTGCAATAACTAAAGAAATTTAAAATTAACTGGACAGGGTTGATAGACCTGAAGGTAAGAATGAACAGTTTTAAAGGTCTGCCTCTTAATTCGAGAAAGTTTTTGACAGCACAAAAAAAAGAAAAGGAAAAAAAAACCAGAAACATTCATAGGCTGGTAATGCTTCAGTTAGTGTAAGGTCACGTCCTCATGCTCAAAATAATATGAAAGGCTTCTTTGTCCACCTCGGGAGCATCTGCATACAAAGCCCTAATTCGTGGCACATGGGAGTTAATACATGTTTAAAAAATCCACTTCACAAGTGTTTTCCATGTGAAATAGGGGTTTTACACGTATTGCCCATGGCCCATGTGGACGTTCCCAGGGACAGTTTTTAAACAGAGCCGCGGAGCCACGAAGGGCTATTGCGCCTGTGTTTAAAAACCTTTCCCCCACTCTTTACAGCCTCTCTATCTACCTGGCGGTTGCCCAGCTGACAGGTGGACATAGGGCAACCAGCTGGGCAGCTCACAGGTGGATAGAGGGGCTGTAAAGACCAGGGGCGGTTTTTAAACACAGATGCTAGAGCCCTTCGTGACTCCGCAGCTCTGCGTAAAAAGCGTCCCTCTGTGGAAACAGGCATATGTGATTCAAATCCGTGTTGCCCCAAACCATACGGAGACGCTTTATTGCATGTTGCAACGCGGATTTTTATCTCACGTGTCCAAAGCGCGTTGGCCGGCTTGCATGCGGACGCGCCCCCTGAGAACAAAAGCAGGTAAGTAGATAAGTCTATAAATGCTGCAGACTTTTCAAGTGGGAAAAGCTCGGGCAGATTTGAACTTCTAAGAGTTGAGCAGAGGAGGAGGGAGGAAAATTAGAGATTCATGTTCTCTTGTTCAGGTGGGCCCAGTAGGGATGTGCATGAATATTTGAATTTGTACAAATTCAGATATTTGTAAATGAATTGAATGTTATGGCATCAAATAATTTGGATATTTTAGAAACTGGGGAGGTGGGAAAGTGGATGCGCCAGCCACATCTGCACCTGATCCAGACCGGATTCAGCATGGGTTGAAAGTGGAATAAAAGTGGATTCAGGTCAGATTTGAAGCTTTCAGAGTGGATATGTTATAAAATATGTATCGGATATGTATGCGTTTGTATCGGATGCAGATTCATATGAATACATTTCTATGGAATAGAATCCTACCTCAGATTTCCTGTGCCGATTGGCAGGTGACGACCGCTAGGTAGCTGTTGCTAACTGTCTTGTCTGGTTCTCTCGCCTCCCACAAGATCCTTTCTGGGTGGGGGGGGGTGGCCTGGGAAGGGGATCCTGGGTGTCATTTTGCATGCACAGTTCCTGGTGCTTGGGGGCCTCCGGTAACCTTCCGAGGCCTGTGTCTTCGTTCCATCGGCCTCTTGCTAAGTGAAGGAGACAGTTGCTCATTCAATAATTCATAACCTCACGATGCCTCTGCCACTGGGGGGAGGGGGGGGAGAAAAGTGTCCTTCATCCAGTTTGGTCTAGTGCTTAGGGAGCCAGACTCTTGTCCAGGAATACCGGGTTTGATTCCACACTTCTCCATGAAGTCAGCTGGGTGACCTTGGGCTAGTCACAGCTCTCTTCTGAGCTCTCACAGCCCCAGCTACCTCTTCTCTGGGGAGAAGAACAGAAGGTCCCCTTAAATGGGTGAGAAAAGTGGGGTAGAAAAGCCAACTCTTCTTCTTCTACTACTACTACTACTACTACAACACTAAGCCAGCTGGGTGACCTTGGGCTAGCCACAGCTCTCTTTCTGAGCTCTTACAGCCCCTTCTGCCTCACAGGGTGTTGGCTGTGGGGAGAAGAATAGAAAAGCTTTGTCATCCGCTTTGAGTCCCCTTAAATGGATGAGAAAAGTGGGGTAGAAAAGCCAACTCTTCTTCTTCTTACTCTTCCTCCTCCTCCTCCTCCTCCTCCTCCCAGGGTGCCTCTGCTGCTTGGTTGATGCCTTTTCTTTCTCCCTCTGGCTCACCCTTGTGCCATCCATCTCCCCACGTGATGAGCACTCCAAATAGACTTAATTAAGCCAAGCTTCTATTTTCAATAAAGTAAAATAATAAAACTAAAAGATCCAAACAGGCCAGTAGCTAATGAAATAACCTAATGCAAGGCTTGCCAAAGAAGTAACAGTGTTCAAAGCAGTTCCTTCCCGCTGCTTTCGGTGGTCGAGTCCTTCAAAGAATTCCACGCTGGTTGCCCAGGGGCATCTGCTTTTCTTGACACAGCACCTGGGGCTGTCTAGCAAATGCGTTCCTGCAGTCGTGGTTGGAAAGAGGCAAACAAGGTGGAGCTGCATTGCTTCTTTTTTGCAGGACTTCTTCCGTTGCCTCCTCCTCCTCCAGCTTGGTGCAGTAGCTGGACAGGAGGGAAGCAGGACCACTCCGTCGGTTCTGCAAAAGGAAGCATTTCAACTAGAGATGTGCCAAACCGGTTTGGTTGGCGCATGGTTCACAGTGAACTGGTTAGTTCACATGATTTGCATGCAAGCTGAACTACCCTGTAGTTTTTTGGAGGGAAGCAAACCTAAACCAAGGGTTGATGGGGACACCTCTTACTATAGCACTCAATGTAGTCTTTTTTGAACAAACATGTTGAGCCGCACCAGCTGTAGATGTCACTGTTCTTTCAAATATGTGTCATGCTTATTTTTAGCAGTTTTGGGGCTGTTGTGCCTTGTTCCAGGTTTGTTCAGCTTTGGCTTTTTGAAGAGTCAAAAGTGACAGGTGTCATCCTAGATCTTTCCCCACTTCTTATCAATGCCTGCTCTTTGTTTGGCACTTCTTTTGTGTGTCTTGTTAATGAGACATTGGTCTTTTCCTGGCTGTAGTCTGTTAATGCCGTTCCGTTTGGTGGCAGTGTTAATGGTGGGTTGTTGAGGCTTTCCTGTTTATTATGTATTAGCATTATCCCTGGGGGTAGGTAACAGGTGGGTTGTATGGTTGCTGAGCTAGGATGTGAATCTTTGTTTTGCTTGTTTCTGTATAAGCATTTCTAGATATTGCTGACAAACAGGCCTTGAACCCTGTTAAAAGTATGGGGATGTTGTTTTATTCCAGTGGCCTCTCTGGTAGCCAGTTCATGGAATCCCTTTACTTTGTCTGTAGTTTTCATTCGTTCAAATAAGATTTTGTGGTTTTCAGACCATGCATGTTCTGTTCACTGCTGACTTGCCAGTGAGACGCACGTGTCTTTCATGTTCATGTGCAGTGCTGATTTCCACAACTTTCATGGAAGTGTTGGCTTCTAGCATTTTGGGCAGTAAGGATTGAACAAATATATGACATGAAAGCAACCACCTTGCCTCTGAATTCTGAATGACTGGAAGGGTTCCTTCTTCATCCGCAGTCATGTGATTCTTGGGCCTGTTCACACTTGGCTGTATTCTAGAATATATCTCGGGACTGGAGGATGTTGTCCACCTGTTAATGGAGACTCTGGCAGGCCTCACTTGGGACCTGCGGTGGTCAGCACTAGCAGGTGGACAGCAGCTTTTATTCCAGGATACATTCCAGAATAAAGTGCGAACAGGCCCCTTAACTGGGTGGAAATCCACAGATTTGGCTTGTAGTAGCTTTCTGATTACCTGTGGTTTTCAAGTGTCAGGCGTGTTACCCATGTCTAGGGGCATGCACAGATGCAATTTTCGGGATTCGATTCAAATCGAGTACTTGAAAATTTGATTCAGTTCAAATCTGTTAAATTAGAATTTAACCACACTCTATTCAAATTAAGCAAATTCAAATCAATTCGCTTGAAATCTTTTGTTCGATACAACTGTTGACAACATTCATAGATGCCCATACACATCTTCCCCAAGTCCCTACACATCCCTACACATCTCTATGCATCCTGTAGTTATCCTGTATCCAACGCATTTTCATCCTGTACAGATCCATTCAAATGTGTACGGATTCAGGAAAAGTGCACATTTTCAAGAACGCATCGTGTATGAACCTGTACATATGTGAATGTCCGAATCATCCGCACGAGTAGGTCCGAAACTCAAAATTCGGATCAAAACTTTAAATCTGAATTGAAAGACATTTGATTCGAATTTGAATGTCCAAATTCGGTCAATTCAATCAAATTTTGAATGCATTTGAATATTCGTGCACATCCCTACCACTGACATGGCTTTCACTCTGAAGGGTTTTTTTATTTTTCTGTTTGTTAAGGCAGGAAAACATAAAGGTGGGAAAGTCTATTGATGCCCTGACTGCAGCTGATTACTTAATGGCAGGCAGGGAGAGGGGTTGAAAGGTCCAGAGGATGTACTGCAAAGACGCTGAATCAATAAACCAGTTGCTTTTTTGCAAAGGGTGGGTGGATGAAGGCACATTGTATAGCGTTACAACCCACTATACTGTTTGCCCAGTTAAGTTACCTTGAGCTATATTACTTAAGTCGGAATAAACATTTCCTTTGTTCAGTTCCAGGAGTGGATTATTGCTGCTTGAGTCAAGGCAAGGTATCACAACAAGTGAAATTCAGTATAAGCTATAAGCTTGATTTAAAATCTAGCAGGTGCTGGGAAGTTTGTGCTCTAAGCATCTTGCTGTGCTATTGAATCTGACCCTTGGCAGATTCTTCCTTTGTGCTCCAAAAGCCCCAGTCATTTTCTTTCTTTCTTTCTTTCTTTCTTTCTTTCTTTCTTTCTTTCTTTCTTTCTTTCTTTCTTTCTTTCTTTTTCTTCCTTCCTTCCTTCCTTCCCTTGAACTCATACCCCCTTTTCCCACCACAGTCAAAGATCTGGATCTTTGAGATGGGGTCCTCCTGGAGATCCAGATCTTGAAGATGCCTGAAGACCCCATTGAGGACACCTGTAATCAGGTCCACACAGAATCCAGATTTAAGGGCCTGAAGGACCCATTAAATCCAGATTTCCTTTGCCCTCATGGGGACAGGGCCTTGCAGATGGGGCCTTCAATGGTGCCCAGGTGTGGACAGGACTTTCTTGATGGGTACCGATCAGGTACTAATTGGGTTCCTAATGGGGTCTTAGAAAGGTTCTAAGCCCTAGTGGAAAATTTCCCATAAAATGCTTTAGAAAAGAAGGCTAGTAGAGTGAAGTGGGTGTCAACTTTCCCTAGAATCTGACCCACGTTGGTAGAAGAAAGCTAAATGCAGCTTTTTACTGCAAGGTCCTGTTCAGAATTATTAGTATTCCAGGCCCGTTCCTTTCCTCTCTCACCCTCCATATTTTGTAGCGGTCTGGCTTTGAAATGGAATCCTGAGCCTCGGAGCAGAATTCTGCTGGCAGAGAGTGGCAGATTGTGCAAGTTAATTGCGTCATGGCTGGAAACATCACACAGCGGTGCGGCTTGTGGCCACAGGGTTTCAGAGTCCTGCTAAAGATGTGTGTCCAGAAAACATTATGCAATCTGGGAAATAAGAGAGGTTCATCTAGAAAGTGGAGTAAGGAGTAGGTTAAATATTTATTGGGTTTCTCTTTGGCTTCTACTCTCACAATACTCCTTTAGGCCTAAGGTTTGAGGCTGTTGTGGCAAGGCTCATAGGCTGCATCCACACACAGTTGTTGTTTTTAAGTGTCTCAAAAGCAGCAGAGGGCCACTGTCCACTCACCAACTGTCAGGATTCATAAGAAGAGCATCTGCCTCCTCCTAGGAAGCTCCATCAACACCTTCCTGCACTTGGCCTTTCTCTGGGATTTATCTCGGGATAAGGGCCTGATGTCCACATGCTAGTGCAGACTATAGCAGGACCCAAACAAGACCTGCCAGAGCCTTTATTTGTGTGTGGACAACAGACCCCTATCCTGGGATATATGCCAGAACAAGGCCAAGTGCAGAAAGGGCCAGAGTGTAGTCTGGGCAAGGAGACTCATTATGGATTCCTGGTCCGGTCTAGATCTGGATGTGTTAGCTGATGGTAAACTGGACCATGGAGGTGTGTGGATGGACCACCTCTGTGGTCTGTTTTACACAGGGGACCCATTTGGGGGGCTCAACAAAGCATGCTGCTGAAATGGGTTCCCTGGCAGCTCTGGTATCAGGTACAGGTACTTTCATTCCTGGCCACAGGTATGGACCAGAACAGCTTGATGCAGATCAGTTGATCCAGATCACCATCAGGTGAGGGCAGAAAGACCCTTAGAAGTTGTAGCGTCCCCAGTTTGGTGGTTTAATTCACATTAAAAGAGCTGCATTGGCTGCCTATTTGCTAACAAGCCCAGTTCAAGGATTTATGAGGCCTTAAACAGCTTGGGCCCCAAATATCTAAAGGATCCCCTCCTGCCATGTAGACTTGACTGTGCTCATGAGATATGCCAATGAGGCCTTTTTGGTGGTCCCACCATCTTCAGGACTTAGGTGAACACGTGGGAGGGCCTTCTTGGCTGTAGCTCCCAGGTTTTGGGATAATCTCCCTCCTAAGGTAATTCAGACACCCTCAATATTTTTGTTAAGACAACTGGTGAAGATGCATCTCTTTGCCCTGGCCTTCAGCTGAGGGAACAACATCTCCTCCACATTCAGGCACCGCTTTTGTTTTAGTCATCTTTTGTCATTATGACATCTAAAGGAACACCTTCTCCCTTATCAACATGCCTGTGCTGTAAGGACCGGAAGGGAGGCCCTCCTGGTCCCCCTGACACCGTCAGCAGTGAGGTGGGTGGGCACCCAGGAGAGGGCCTTCTCGGTAGTGGCCCCCAGGCTGTGGAACAGTCTCCCCCTTGAGGTGCACCAGGCAACTTCTCTGTTCATGTTCAGGAAGGCGGTGAAGACACACCTCTTTGCTCCGACCTTTGGCTAAATGTCAGTGATGCTTCCCCTACTACAAACACCACTGTTCTATTTGATATTGTTTTATTTTTAATATGCTGGATTTTAAATGTTGTGGTGGTTTTTATCGTTTCAATGTATGTCGTTTGTTTGATATGCTGGATTTTAAAGGTTGTTACCCTCCCTGAGACCTTCGCGTATAGGGTGGGATAGAAATATAAACAAACAAACAAACAAACGCATATTATTGTAACCTGTCCTGAGACCCTGAGACCTTTAGATATATATACAGTGGTACCTTGACATACAAGTGCCCTGACATACAAGTGTTTTGAGATACAAGCCGCCGAGCGAGTGATATTTTGCTTTGAGATGAGAGCAAGATTTGAGATACGAGTATGTAAATACAGTACAGTACATAACAAAAACAACTGAGGTGGTGTTTTGGGAGCTGGAATGGATTAATGGGAAAATTGCTTTGAGATACGAGCGATTTGACATAAGAGCAAGGTTACGGAACGAATTAAACTCGTATGTCAAGGTACCACTGTAGTTTGGCCTGAAAGTGGCTTTCCAATGTGCAGAGCCTAGTGTTATTATGAATTGGAGGTGGGATGGGAATAATGACCCTTCAAGAGGAAAGAAAATGGTTGTAACATGTAAGAGAAAACTGATGGGCTGAAGAAGAAGAAGAAGAGGAGGAGGAGGAGTTGGGTATTCTACCTCACTTTTCTCACCCATTTAAAGGGACTCAAAATGGCTGACAAACCAGTTCTTCTCCCCACAACAGACACTTGCAGGTGCTATTGTTTGAATACGTACTGTTATTGTTGTAATAATGTTTGATTTTAAATGATGTTACCCGCCTGGAGACCCCTGGGTTTAGGGCGGGATAAATAACAAACAAACTCACCACTGCCAATCCAGCCAGGTGTCTGTCAGTGGAATTGTGTGTACAGGTGCACCAGCCTGCTTCAGTACCTGCCTTAGCATTATTGGCAAGAAACCATGCGTCCCACACTAAGACCCGGGTGCATGGAGACACCCACAAAAGCAATCTGCCTGCTTAGTCTCTGCGCATCCCCAGAGGAGGGCAAGCTTTAAATCATCACCTTTCAGCCTGTATGCAGATTTCTGTAAACGAGGCATAGTTAATCAAGGGATAAATTTAGAAATCAATTATTATTTGTCAAAGTGGCTTCCCTCGCTTTAATGAGAAGGTTGGGGGATTAATCTTCTGCCCCTCCTGCTCCTTGCCTGACCGTGGCATCATTGGATGAAGGGCAGGGATGCTCAGTGTCGTGCAGATGCATGACCGACGTGCCTTTCAGAAGAATCTTGCCTCAGGTCTGCTCTGCACCTCTGGCTGCACAGAATAGCGAAAGGAAAGAAAAGCAGGCAATAATAATAAAAACATCAACCTCCTCTCCTCCTCCCAGTTTGGTTTAGTGATCAGAGAACTGGACTCTTGTCTGAGAATACCGGGTTTGATTCTGTCCTCCCCAATGAAGCCAGCTGGGTGACCTTGGGCTAGTCTCAGCTCTCTCCTGAGCTCTCACAGCCCCACCTACAACACAAGGTGTTCTGTTGTGGGGAGAAGAACAGAGGGTTTGTCAGCTGCTTTGAGCCCCCTTTAATGGGGTAGAAAAGCGGGGTGGAAAAGCCAACTCTTCTTCTTCTTCTTCTTCAGGATGTGGACGAATATTCAAAGACATTCAAAATTTTGATCTAATTCGTCTGAATTTCGACATTCAAATTTGAATCAAACGTCCATAAATTCGAATTTAAACGTTTGAACACATTTCACATTTTTGAATCTGTTCATTCAAATTAGACATTCCGACATTCATATGGGTTCATACATGATGCGTACTTGCACGGACACATCTTTCCCGCATCCGTAAGTGTGTACAGGCATATATGAATGTTGCCAAGATTCATAAGTGCAAATTTTAACAGGAAATTCAAACAAATGGATTTGAATGTGCTTCGTTCGAATCGAATTTGGGTAAATTTGAATTTTAAAGGTTCGAATCAAATTTTTTTTAATATTCTATTCAAATCGGATCCCAAAAATTGCATTTGTGCACACCCCTACTTCTGCTTGCGAAATGCATTGCTGCAACGTGGAACCGTCGATTTCCTGAGTTGTGCAAAAAAAGTTGGTTATGAATTCCTGATTCAAACCTGCTGCCAAGTTTTTGCACTATGAGATTTTAACCAACGTGTAAACGCTGTAATCCTATGCCTCCCATTGGTAGTAGCCTCAGCAAAGCAAAAAGCCTCAAACTTATTTGGTTTAGACCATTTTTAAAGCCCAATTTTAAGTTTCTGTAAACTCAAAGGGTAACACGCGTGTGTTTTAGCAGTGGTCTAATTCATGTTATTGTCAGAACTCTGCTCTCTGTGCAGTGACATACCAATCTTTTTACTGTTTCAAAACCATTCTCTACAGTTTCCTTTCTTTAAAACCAGGCTGCTTTGTATTATTTTGCAAACAAATTAAAGCTATAAAGTATAAACCCAAGGACGCTTTGATATTGTTATTGTAGTCCGTATGTTGCATGTCACACATGGTAGCCACGCTGTTGCAAAAAAAAGGTGAACATATCTCTAACTACGTAGCAGTGATTTCCATGATTTTATGGAGTTTATATTTTTGCTGCAGCTGTGGCAAAGTCATAATATTTTGCAAAGAGAGTATCTTAACTCCTCCCTGTTAAGCACACGAGTGTATTTTCCCCAGCCATCAACGGCTGCCAAGCAGATGTGTTATTTATAAAACCTCTTGGTGGGAAAAGGTCCCTTGAGCCTTGAACATCTGTGGCAGTGGGAAATGCTTGGTTTTCGTTGACAAAGCTGCTTCTCATCTGCCAGTCTGAATCCCGCTGACATTGAGGCAGTGAAATCTGAGGCAACCTTTCTTCACACATGAGTTTGGAAGGTTTTCGGAGGAGAACATCCTCTTTTCTTGCAGAAATCAGAAGGTTCTGGTGGTGGTGGGAGGGGAGGATCCCCCCTCTCCTTTCTGTTGTGAACGCAGCATGGTCCTTGGGGGCTGCCAGCCCCCCAAGACCCTTCCCGCAATCACACTGTTGTCCTCTCAGTGTTCAGTTTGCCCAAGAATGCAGGACAAGACTTTCAGGACAGGTTTTCTTCACTGATACTCCTTCTGGATCAGTTTGATCTGGGTGAGCCAGTTTGGTCTGGTGGTTAAGGAGCCAGACTCTTATCTGGGAATACTAGGTTTGATTCCACACTTCTCCATGAAGACCACTGGGTGACCTTGGGCTAGTCACAGCTCTCTTTCTGAGTTCTCACAACCCCACCTACCTCACAGGGTGTCTGTGGTGGGGAGAAGAAGAGGAGGTTTGTCACCAGCTTTGAGTCCCCTTAATGGGTGAGCAAAGCAGGGCAGAAAAGCCAACTCCTCCTCCTCCTCTTCTTCCTCTTCTTCTCCGGGATGTGCATGAATATTCGAAGACGTTCAAAATTTTCATCTGATTTATCCGAATTTCACATTCAAATTTGAGTCAAATGTCCATAAATTCGAATTTAAACATTTGAACAAATTTCAGATTTTTGAATCTGTTCATTCGAATTATTCGGACATTCATACTGTATATGTACAGGTTCATACACGATGCGAACTTGCAGATAGCATCTTTCCCGCATCCGTATGCATTTGTATGGATCCATACGGGGCAAAAACACTTTGCCTACGGGATAAATACGGGATGCATACGGACGTGTACGGATGTATATGGGATGTGTAACGTACAGGCACATACGAATGTTGTCGACATTTGTAAGTGCAAATTTTAAGAGAAAATTCTTCTTTTGGCAGACACAGCAGCAGTTTGGTGAGATTTGGGGGTTGAATCTTAGACTGGGGCTTTCTGGGCAGTTGCCTTTCCGCTGGGCTACGGCTTGAAGCTTGCCTGCAATTGTTTACCCAGCTTAAGTGGAGCTGAGGGCTTTTGCGAGAGGAAGCAACTGCTTTGCTCCCCCTCTTTTGATCTGCTGGCACTCAGGACCTCCTAAGCTCTTGCTTTCTGATCGGTAGTGGATGGAAAGAGGAATGCATTGATGAATCTATCCTCTAGCTAATTAAACTTTGGGGTTAATTTTATCCTCATGTGTTTTTATGTGCATTTTTTTTTCCTTAGGGATGATGGATTAAACTGTGATTTCTTTTTAAAGTCATCTTTTACAATGTATGATTAATGGATTGACTCATTATAGTGAATATAAAATGGCTTTCATCCTTATTTCAGTTTTAATCAAATTTAAGACGTCTCTTTAAAAAAAAACATTTTTGGCATCAGTTGAAAAAAGCTCAGAATGTTGAAATGTGTGTTTCATGGGAGGGGAGGGGAGGGGGGGTTTCCTGAGCACTTTCTGCTTCAAGGTTACCTCAGCTGTGCCCTCAGCCTTTACCTGAACTTGCTGGTGTATCCACTGGATCTCTGTTCACGAGGCCCTGATCAGACAAGTCTAAGGCAGAAGAAGAAGAAGAAGAAGAATAGTTGGCTCTTCTACCCTGCTTTTCTCACCCATTTAAGGGGACTCTAAGCGGCTGACAAACCTTCTGTTCTTCTCCCCGCAACAGACACCTTGCGAGGTAGGTGGGGCTGTGAGAGCTCAGAAGAGAGCTGTGACTAGCCCAAGGTCACCCAGCTGACTTCATAAGGGAGGGCTGAATCGAACCCGGTATTCCCAGATAGGATTCCGGCTCCCTAACCATTAGACCAAACTGGCTCACTGGAACAATCTAACAGGGGTAGGTCAGCTTGGAAAACGAACTGATTAAAAGTAATGTGAGCAGCGTGACCAGAAGATGACCCGAAGTCGTCTTAAGCTAAAGGTGTGACCGGGGCCTAGGTGAGCCTTTTGTCTCTCAACTCCCCATGTGACAATGATAATACACCATTTGCACAATTACCCTTTGCTAGCCTTGCTTAGGATGGGCCACCCTGTTCCGGGACACTTAATTTATCTCTTAGCTTGGGCTGGTTTGCTCCTGGTGCTGAACAACACCAGTTGCATTGGACCAGCTACTTCCACAGCAGCCTCTGCCCTGGTCCCCACTCGCACTAGCTTTGGCACTGGCACCAGATTTCAATGCTCAGAAGGAGGGGGGGCACTTCAGTGGTGCATCTTGTTGGGCCACTGAAATGGGTCCCCATGGGATACCAGATATCGGTAGTCTAGTAAACCACCCTGTAGTATGCTGGTAGACCTGGCGAACCATACTAGGTGGCCAGTTTGAGTGCCAACTTTCCGTGCAGACAGAAAGTACTGAGAGAGGGACGGGCCTCCTTTATCCATGCCTGCATGCAGACTGGAGGGTGGGGCATAGAACCTCTCTGGTTCCATAGTTATAGCAAGTGCATAAAGCTTACCGAGAGCGGTCCCCAAGGCTGAATTCACAGCCCATAGCATGCAATTAGGCAACCTCAGGGCAGGAGGCATTTACGGATTGGAAATGCCCCTTGCCTGACTGCCCAGAGGTTGCGTAATTCCATACTAGCTTTGGAACATGAAATCATGCTCCACAAGCTACCCAACCCTTATCTAAGACTTACCTGAAGCGTCCTGCTGGGAAGGTTATTGGAGCTGTTGCGCACCTGTGCTGGCAGCTCCAATGATCCCCCCAATGCGACTGTGACTGCACAGAGCATCAGTCATCCTAGCGACGGGGCTGGCACATGCGCCATCACAGAGGGCGACACACTCAAGATGGTGGTGCCCAGAAGAGGATCGGCCCGGGGATCCATCCCAGGTAAGTGATCAATCACCCGGGGAGTAAGCTAACACTGACTAGCCATCGCAAGTGCGAGTGCTAGTCAAGGTTAGTTAATTGCACACCTTTCCCATCCACAGCATGGTAAGGGAAGTGTGAAACAGCCCCAGGTCAACAGACTAGCAAGGCTGCTCCATAGGGCAAATCTTAAACTCCCATCTACCCTCCTGGGAAGCTGGCCTTTACATGCCTAAGTTTCTGTCCTTTCCCCTGCCTCCCTCCCGCTCCCTATTATAATCACAGTCTCCTTGGCCCCTGCCTGAGCGAATGGTTATTGATTTCTCACGCTGCATTGCCTACAGATCATAATCCAACTCTATATACTTTAAATAAGCATGGCCCACAATGTGAGTTCTTACGGCTGCCTTGATTGTAATTCAGTCCCTAGTACATTACCCTTATTTATAATGCCAGTGTTTGAGCAGGTTGCCGGAGGCACTCTAAAATTATTTACAGGGCCCCTTTGACTTTCAATTTCCAGGCCATCCAATCCCATTTTTATTTGTCTGTGGAGGTTTCCATTGACCGGGGCTTGCGATACCGTACAACCAAGCAGTAAAACCAAAGAGAAGCTGTGCGGTTGAGTAATGAAGACAACTATTTTTTTGAAAATCACGGGCACAATTTGACCTGGTAGGTGAGCACAGGAGGGTAAGAATTTATAGAACAGAATATTGCTAGAGCTTACCTGGAGTTCGGTTACATCCGCAGGTGGGAAATGAGGTGGCGCCATCCCGTTTTATCCCGCATGCATCCCGTTTTCATTCCGTATTATAAGCTCAAACGCGTACAGATACATACGACATTCCTACAGATACGTATGTATTGCGTTTGAATGAGTCGAATGATTCGAACGAATGTTTTGGAACATTTGAAATTTGTTCGAATGTTTAAATTTGAATGTGAAGACATTCTGTTTGAATTCGAATGTCCACATTGGATTGAATTCGATTGAATTTGGAATGTTTAGAACATTCGTGAACATCCCTAGCCGATCCTAAAATGTTGTGAACATTGGAAGATGAAGCAGATATCTACAACTTAAGATAGGACGGATGGACACCGGGACTGACCGTTTCCAAACTATGAGGATCTCTAAAAATTCCAGTATTAATTTCCCAAAAGCAGGCTTCCTGACTCCGTTTGTACGTGAGATTCACCCCCTGATCTGCTTAGGATTCAACCTTTCACAAGCAGATGGGGGCTGACAAGCCGTAATGTTAAATCAAATTAGATCTCTGATCCCCCACAGACCCATTAGAAGATTATAGTATTACAGAGCTCACAAGCCATCAGCATCGAGGAATTCGCCCTGCGAATGCAGGGAGGCGGCTAGGCTTTTGCCAGGGCGTTCTTTAATTCCGTTTTTAGAATAATGCTCGCTTATCCTTATCTGGAGGCTTGGTAAACACAACATTTTAGTTTTGCTTGTCATTTTGTTTTATGATAGAAATATGTAGTTTGGGAAAGGGGTTTTTAAAAGGAACATATGGCAGGAGTATGGACGTGCATGGAAGAAAGTTCAAATTCATTTTGCTATTGAATCGAACATCCAAAGGGTCTGTTTGTTCCTGAATTGTGAAATTTAAAAACAACAAGTGGATTTGCACATTCACATTTGGATATATTTGGAACTTTTAGGGCTTTTTTCCACTGCACCATTTACTCTGTGTTTTAATCTGGGTCTTTTAAGTCAGCAGTGAGCTCTGTATTTTCAGGATCCCAGGCTGAATCCCCAAAAGACTTATTTGCCTCTCTAGTCTCCCTCTGCCGTCACTCTATTCAAGCAGATTTTAAAAGTGCCCTGCACTTCCGGAATAAGCGTCCGCATGAGGCTCAGCAAAATGTGCATTTAAAACGCACCTTCCGTCCCACAGCAGCGTGTTTTCTTTCCCCGCATCTTTTTCTCCCCACCCGCTCTCTTGTTCAAAGGAAAAATAGCCAGATCTCCGTCCCCTGAAATGGCTTCCCGTGCTGGCAAAGGGAGTGATCGCTCGCTCATTCACTCTCAGCACTTACTTTCACTCTGTTCTCTGTTTTATTTGGCTTGGCTGCAGCCATCGGCTGTGTGATCGTGCGCTCATTTACTCTTAACACTTTCACAGATCACCCACTTCACACCTGATAACAATGTTGCAATTCTGAGCAATTCTGTCTCTTTGATAGTTCTGACCTTTACAAAGGAAAGGAAGGGAAGCTGCAGCATTTCTGGGAGATGTGTGAATGTTTTATGGCTGTGTGTGCAGGCAGCAATCCCCGCCCCTTCTGCCACGGAGCGTCCCCAAGGTAAATGCTGCCAGGAAAACCCGTGACTTCCAGAAAGAGCGCTGAAACTCTTCTTTAAAGGGTATTATTTTGTTGTGGGTTTTCCTGCTTTTGTAGCGCTGGAAGCTCATTAAAAACCCTGGCATGGGGGTGCTCAGAGGCAAAAGAAGATTTTTAGCAGATTTTAAATTGCTTGGGGACAGGCCCCTACTGGCAGCTTATTATGCGGACTGTCAGGAGGGAAACCCCTTCCCCTTCTCTTTTCTATCATACCCTGGGTGGGGATCCAAGACCCACACCCTATATCAGCCTGATTCAAATTGCCATGGAGAAGCAGAGAGGGAGGCAAAGGTGATGGTAGAAGAAAGGAGAGGGAGCAGGATCACAATTGCTAGCAGAAGAAGTCTCTCTCCAGCAATTGGAGGGACGTAGTAGGGACCAGCTTTGTGCAGCATTGGCACAGCATGAATGGCAGGCATTTTAAACTCTTTCCGCTCCCTGTCTGAGCAAGAGCAGACTCTCCTGGGGCTATGCTCTAATATCTCATTACATTTTATTTCTGATCTCTTCATACATCACAAGCTGCTTACTCATACTTTCAGCCAAGCACAGACCTAATGGGGAGAGGGAGAAAAGGGAGGGAAATCACAGCTTATCATTGAATCTGATAAGCCGAAAGTAGGCAGCCTTTGAAGAGCCAACACCCTTGCACAACTGCAAGGAGGGAAGTTGGCAATCTGAGCTTCGGGTGGGAGCCAAGAGTCAATAGGATTCCTCCCACCCTCCTTCATTTTCTCTTCTATAGCTGAAAGGGGACACAGGGTGCTGAATGGCAGAATGCAGCCAGATCTCATTAGCAAACAGCCGGGGAAAAGGGAAGGAAATCACAGCTTATGATTGGATCAGGGGAAACTGAAGAGAGCACCCTAAATCATGCTTCCACACCTCCAAAAACCCACTTGTGTCCCCATTGACAAATAATGTTGATTATTTCTAGATCCCGCAGTGAGATTTCTTTTGATTCAAATACATGTAACCCTCATTCCAGGACCTTTAATCCTTGAAAACTGTGGATTCATCTCATCCTTTGGGAACATTCAGCTTTGAAAACAAATTCAGAGCTCTTTAAATCTTAAATGGGGACACACCTTTAATGACTTTTATCCCTTTTGGGGGGGGGGAATGTGAATTTGAATGCCATTTTGTTCAAGTTTGGACATTGGTACGCAAATTGAATGTCAGAACGTTCATACATTAGCATTCATACAAATAGTTTGGACATTCATTGAAGAAGAAGAAGAAGAAGAAGAAGAAGAAGAAGAAGAAGACTTGGCTTTTCTACCCCACTTTTCTCAGCCATTTAAGGGGACTAAAAGTGGCTGACAAAGCTTTTTTATTCTTCTCCCCACAACAGAACACCTTGTGAGGTAGATGGGGCTGTGGGAGCTCAGAAGAGAGCTGTGACCAGCCCAAGTTCACCCAGTTGGCTTTGTGGAGGAGGGCAGAATCAAACCTGGTATTCCTAGATAAGAGTCCAGCTCCTTTACCTCTAGACCAAACTAGCTCACCTGGAGATGCGTATCTGATATATGTTGGATTCATATCCATTCGTATTGGATATTCACATTGATTCATATGAATACATTTATACCAAATCGAATCCCACCACATTCGAAGGGGATCTATTCAAACAAATGCAAATTTTCTAGCATTTGATTCATTATGAACCGAATGCCAAAAAACAAAAACAAAAACCCATTCGGGCCCATCCCTATTTGGAACGCGTGGCAACCGTTTTGGTTTTGGCTAAGGAACGGCGAAGTGAAAGCCGTTTGTTCCGCTTGAACATTTGGAGGCCTGCCATGGGTTCCTTAAATGCTCCACTTCCTCTAGTGGTCTATTCTGTGTAAATCCATCTCTTGTTACCGTCTTCCTCTGTCAGTGTGATCATTTTCCTCTCTTCCGCTGCTTAGTTTTCTTTAGTAATTCCATTAGCAGAGTTCGTAATCATAAGGGAGGAACAGCAGGGTGGAAGCTAGCGAAGAGGTCCTGGATATGGGGATGGAGACGTGACAGAGGAACTCTGTGGGAGCAGCAGCATGTTTGAATAATGTCCTTGAGGCACTAAATAAAAGTACAGTAAACATGATAGATTAGGAACAAACTTCAGTGATAAATAAGGCTTTCATTAGAGCAACTTTCATAAAGACAGATGAATATCAGGTTCTTTTTTTTTTTTTAATGGGAACCACAGAAGTTGCTTTTCTTTTAGGAGGGGTGGCAGGAAGAAGCTTGTGCAGTTCACTACCAAGACCGATTCAAGGTGTTAACTCTGACTTGCAAGGCCCTAAATGACTTGGGCCCCAAATATCTAAAGGAACACCTTCTCCCATACCCACCTGCCCATGCCTTAAGATCTGGAGCTGAGGCCCTCCTGGTTGTCCCACCGCCTTCAGCAGTGAAACAGGTGGGCACCTGGGAAAGGGCCTTCAGGGTAATGGCCCCCAGGTAATGGAATAGTCTCCCCCTTGAGCGGCGTCACACCCCTTCTCTGTATATATTCAGGAAGGTGATGAAGACGCACCTCTTTGCCCTGGCCTTTGGCTGATGTGATGATGTGATTATACTTTACTCCCCATGGCAGATACTATTAGTTTATTATTGTAATATGCTGAATCTTTTAAATGTATGTATGTATGTATGTATTTATTTATTTATTTATTTATTTATTTATTTATTTATTTATTTATTTATTTATTTGTATTTCTATCCCGCCTTATACCCAAAGGTCTCCGGGTGGGTTACAACCTTAAAATCCAACATATCAAATAACGCTATATAATAAAACCAATAACAATAATCACAACGTCTAAAATCCGACATGTTAAAAAACAAACAAGCAAAGAAACAATATTGGTTTTAATATTGTTTTAAAGGCTGTTACCTGCCCTGAGCCCCTTGGTTATAGGGTGGGATAGAAATATAAACAAAGAAAGAAACAAATAAATAAATAAATAACAGCATTCACACTTGGGAACACTAGTACACATCAGCCTAAGTCCCACACATCCAGAAACTCACCTTGGACCAGGCATGTGTCTGATTGCTGACGGGGCGCTGCCATCTTTATCATGGGGCATAGTGCCCATGCGCCAACATGGTTGCTATGGCAGCGGTGATGCTCTGCACACATGCAGTCGCGTTTAGGTCATCTGAGATGCCAGCATGCTTGCAGAGTAGCTCGGATGACTACTTGCACCAGAAGTGGTACAAATGGTTGCAGCATGGATGGGAAAGGGTCTGTTTGTTTGTTTGCTTGTTTGTGGTGTACGGTCTCGTGATAGGTTGGCATCTGGGCAGGTAGGGGGCGCTCGTAGGCTGTAAACACCTCCTGCAAATGCAGATACATCTGCCCAGATGTTAACCTATTGCAAATTGGCCTCCGGTTGGCTGTCATGGGTTAGTGCAGTTGCCATGCCAGCAGCAGCCACCTTCTCAGCAAGCTGGACCATTAGCTTATTTCTGATAATTAGCTTGGTGCAATTCTGGCAGGAGGAAGGAAAACAAGGTGAAAAGGTTATTGTTTGCGTGGATATTTTCTGTAAACTTAGGAAAGGAAGAGGGGGCGCCTGGACCAAAAGCAGGATAAGAAGCGGCAGTGAAGCTTGCCTGCAGCTGGAAGGCACAGAACAACATTTCTCCAACTTTAATATCTGCTGTTTCATTTTATATTCATCATGTCAGCATAATCTGCTTTTATGGGAATAGTCTTGGTTGCCGACCAAACACATTTAAGCCCTTTTGCTTTTAAGTTTGATTGTAATGCGACTTGAAGATTTCAATGAAATGTTTATATTTAAGGATTGTAGAGATGGCTGAGAGAAAATGGAATTACAAAATCAATCAGAAGACATCTTGCTCTGGGGTGCATCTCTCTCTCTCTCTCTCTGTCTGCCCCCTCCTTCCTTTGTAACCGTGACCTTTCTAGTGAACAGACAATCAAATGGCTGGGCGGAAACTTCTTCCTAGCTTGCTCTTCAGGGAAATGGTTTATTTTAGAAGAAGCAGAAGCAAGAAGCGTTCCTCTAGCATCTCTTCATGGACTGGAGAGGAAGGGATTTGGGGGTGGGGGAAAGGGGTTTCAGCAGAGTTCTCAGGATCTCAGAGAATAAGTAAACAACTAAGAAAATGAAAACAAGGAATGAGAGTGAAATGCAGAAAAAATAAAGTCTCAAGCTTAAGAGAAGAAGAAGAAGAAGAAGAAGAGTTGGTTTTCTATTCAGCTTTTCTCACCTTTTTGAGAGGATTCAAAGTGCTGACAAACCTTGGCCAGGTTCCCATTACAAGCTTAAAAGGATTTCCTAAACTGAAATAATAGAACCGGATGCAAACGCGAATTTGCCTCATCCCATTACTTTCAACTTAATCGCGTTCGATCTGGATTCTGAGGATCGTATGTGGCGTATGTGACTCAAGGGGGGACTCAAGTGGCTACTTTCTAAAAGCTGCTTTTGGGGGCTGCTCTGCTCTCTTCCTCCTGGCATAAAAAGTAGCCACTTGGGTCCCCCCTTGAGTCACGTATGCCACATACGATCCTCAGAATCCGGATCGAACGCGATTAAGTTAAAAGTAATGGGATCAGGCAAATTCGCGTTTGCATCCGGTTCTATTATTTTGGTTTAGGAAAACCGAATTAAGCTTATAATGGGAATGCGACCTCCTCCTCCTCCTCCTCGTCAAGCACTTTAGGATGTGTTATTTTTCAGGAATATTACAGTTCTGGTCTCCAATAAACAGGATACTAGTATAGCTTTTGAAAAACCCTCGCCTTAACCGGACACACAATCTCTAGTTCTCATCCACACAACATTTGTTTTACGTTCTTGTGAGGCGTGAAAGTTCTGAGTAAAAGTTTCATGGTAGCATGTTTTCTCCTTCCCTTTCTCCTCGTACCCCCCCACACACACTTTTAGAAATATAGACATTGCTTACACGACCTCTTGCACACTTCATAAAGTTGGTGGGTTTTTATTTATTATTATTTGTAGCTTCTAAGGTCTCTTTAGTGCTTTTTCAATGCTTTGCAATGTAAGGTTATGGACTGTTTCCCTGTTGTGGGAACTAAAATAAACACAGCTTTTTCAAAATGAAAAGCGGTGAAGAGCAAAGCCATATTGCAGAGAAAACTTTAGTAGGTGTGTCCAGTATGGCCTGCTTTACTGAACTCTTTTCCTTCCTCTATTTACTATCCCCATCACTTGCTTCTACGGCTACGTAGGAATACAGGGAATAGAGTTGCTTGCCCCATTTTAGTTTCCCTGATGAGTTTTCTCAGCTAAAAGAAGGAGAAGTTGAATCCACGCCCTGTCAACTGGAAGACATTGAAGGAATAGATTCAGACCCCCATATCTGCTGGGGATACGTTCTGGCTCCTGCCGTAGTTACCTGGATAATCGTGAACAGGCCTTCCAGGTCTGGGGTCATGCAACCCCAGAACTGGAAGTGCTTTTCTGCCCTCCAGAAGGTCCATTTTGGCCTCCAGAGAGCATTGGAATACATGGGTGAAACCACCAGATGCCTCCCACATGTACATATGGGCTCTGGTGGCATCATGCACCTAGTCCATCACTCTACAGAGGCTGAAATACGGTCTTCTGGAGGTCTAAATAGGCCTTCTGGGTGCTTTTTTTTTATGGCGCCCGCAGGAGTTGGGGATGGGCTGATCCACTAACAACGATTAACTGAAACTGTGGTTACCAAATCAGTGGATATGGGGGACTGACTGTTGTTCCAGTTTCTTCTAGGAGTCCAGTGGAGGTTTATGTCCTCAAACTGGACTTGTGGAAATCCCCATTTGAGCCTCACCATCCGTGAACCAGTCCGGTCTTGTGGTTGGGATGTTGGACTCCTATTTGTCAGTCTCATGGTTTGACTCCACACTCCTCCATGAAGCCAGCTGGGTGGCCTTGGGCTAGTCACAGCTCTCCTTCTGAGCTCTCACCTCAAATGACCCCTGTGCAGGGCATCATCGTTGTGCCATGATGACAGCGTTGGCACATGACACAGTTGGGCAGGCTGCCGCAACCAAAATGGCAACCAATCCTGTGGAGGATCGGACATACGACTGGACCAGGCAAGGCTCCAGCTGCGTTATTTTATTTATATATTTGCATTTTTATCCCCCCCCCATACCCAAGGGTCTCAGGGCGGGTTACAACATATAAAATGAACACATTAAAACCAATAACATATTAAACATATTAAAAGCATGTCAGTGTCTGAATGTGGGGAGGAAAAGGCTGTTCACTTAGCCAAAGGCCAGGGAAAAGAGATGGGTCTTCACAGCTTGTCTATACACAGAGAGTGAAGGTGCCCAATGCATCTCAGAAGGGAGATTATTCCTCAGTCTGGCAGCCATGTGCACAAATGTATTTTTGACATTCGAATCTAAGTAGATTAGAATGTCATAAAATCCGATTTGATTCAGAATTTAAGTTTCTAATGTCATAAAATCCGATTTGAATCCGTAACATTTGAATCCATCAACAACATTCCTATCTGTTAGACGTATCTGTGTGCATTCCGTAAAAATCCGTATGCATCCCGTTTTAATCCTGTATTTTAAGCGTGAGATGCATATAGTTTTCGCGCAGATTTGTATACGACAGATACAAATCTACACATTCGAATCATTCAAAAATCTGTATTGGATTTTCAAAAATCCGATTTGAATGTTCAGGTTTGGATTTCCGAAAAGCTGATTCGGATTCGAATGTCGATATTCAACGGATTCGAATCAAATATTTGAAATTTTGAATATTCATGCACATCCCTGCTGAAGAGGCCTCATCCCAGGTGTCCACCCCTGTTGCTTCTGTGAGTGGCAGACAACTGGCAGGGCCTCCCCTCCAGATCTTAGGGCGTAGGCAGGTCGACATGGAAGAAGGTGTTATTTAAGATATTTGGGGCCCAAGTTCTTTAGGGACTTAGAAGTCAAAGTTAACACCTTGAACTGGGCTCGGTCGCGTTAGGGCTACGTTACCCCGTACTCGTGTTCCTAAGTGTGCATTAGTGTCTAATGCACTTTTCCCGTCCAATAGACAGGAAAGCAAATGCAGAAACAGCCCTTGTAAATGTGACTTCGCTTTTGCAGCAATCTTGATTCTTGCCTTGTATTTCACCCCTGTATTCTGTGTCGCTGGTGGGTGATTCTGGCCTAATCTGTCTAAAATTAACTTGAAAGTCCCCTTGTGCCCTGAGTAACCTCAGGGTGGCCTTTTTCATTCTAATCGGTCCTCACCCACAGCCCTGCGAGGTGGGGTTGCCTGATGTAAGTCACCTTGCCTTACTCCTGGATGAATGGCAGTTTGAACCTTTCTATCTCTGTCTCAGCTCAGTCACTTTGATGTATTTTCCTTCATCCCTCCGGCATACCTGGGAGATTATATTTTTTAGAATGCATAACCTAGTGAGAGATAGTCCTTATCTTCATCTCGCATGGATCGCTTGATAGCTTTGCATAATTTGTACAAGATCGTAGAGTCTGGTGTTTGCAGCTATCCGTATTAATATTTAATGCTTGCTTAGCAGCATTTACATCTTAGACAGTATACAGAAAACAGCTGTAATGCAACCCTACCCACCGGGCATACAATCTCTATTAAAAATACAAAAATTAGGAGGGTATTCAGCAAGACAGTGTGGGAAGAGGGTGACGATGAAACATGACAACGATGAGAAAGCAAGCTGAAAGTCTTGGAGCGAACAATATAAAATATAAAATATAAACAATATAAAATCGCATCTGGGTGTAGCTCCATGATCAAAGGTGTGCAATATCTTATTCGGCTGGCCTTTCACAGATTCAAGGGCTGTGTGAATTGGATGGCACCTTGAGATCCCTTGGCCCTGGATTCTTCACCTGTGGTCCACAGACCTCATAAGGCAGTGATGGTGAGCGTATGACACGTGTGTCACAGGTGGCACGCTAAGCCCTTTTGGGAGACATGCAGCGTCACCCGGGCACCCGGGCACATTGCTCCCATTTGGTATCTGGTAGGCCAGAGATGGCTTCTGGCTTGTGGCCTACAAGATACCGGGAGCACAGGCGCATTGTCAAACTACGGAACGAAGGTTGCATTTCATCTCCCTGTAAAAACATAGCCATGTTGTAAATTTAAGCTATATGAAGGAGAACTATAATTATATGTGTGGTGGAATGGGATATGGATAATAATATAAAAATTGCAGGTGGCCTTGGGTATTGTTCCACACCTTTACTAACCTTACCCAGTCACTTACCTGGTGTGTCCAGGCAGCAGCCATTTGCGGCCGCCCCTCTCCTTGAGATCTCAGTTCCGGGCAGGTTTGCACTCAATCATGGAACGCGACTGTGTTCTTCTCACGGTTTCTGCTGTTGCCCAACATGACGATGGCTTCTACCGGGTGAGGCCCAATTTTCAAGAACTATTGAATAGTCTTAAACGGGGATTTATTTGCCTGCTTTCCTGGCCTATGCAAATAGCACCGCTAGATAAAATCTAGTGTGCCGAGTCTGGTTGTTGCTGTGAGCATAATGAGTGACCTCGGTCACTCGCCGTCCTTCTTGGGGATTCAGGTGGCAGCCCATCCGCCTTGGAATGTCGATCGAATAATTAGCACAGTGCTGAGTCAGGGAGTTTGCAATAATGGTTTAACCTTGCCTTTGTTAAGGGGGGGAATGGTGAATTCTGCAGTCCGTGGTCGAACAGGGGATTTATTTTTATTTTATTTTTAGGAAGAGGAGGAGTGGTGGTAGTTTGGAAGCGGTGGAAGAGATAAGTCTGATGGACAGCGAAGCTAAGACTTACACGAAAGGGTTTCACGTTGCAGATGGGGTCTGCTTTGCCTGTTCAAATCTGTTCCACCAGCTTAAACTCATGAAAGACAGAATTGCAAAAGCTTTTATTCAGCGCAAAAGGGACACATTTGAGCTCCGGGCCAGCGCCGCTGGAGGAAGGAGGAATTTCAGCCCCTCTTGTTTAGCAGGAGGCTGTCTGAGTAGAATTCTTAAATATTGAGAATTGTAGCCTTTGGCTATGATTTTCCTCCCCCCAACCCCTTTCTTTTCCCCCATGCGCCGCTGCAACAAATTTTAATTCCCATCCCACAGGCAGGTAACGCGTTTAAAGCAGAGAAGATTGTGCATAGCTCCTGATTTCCTCACATTCCTGGCTGTTACTGTGCAAAGGGCATTTTGGTACAAATTCCTTTTCGGTGGCTGAAGTTTGGCGTTTCATGCTGCGCCCGGAGCTATACTTGTAGCTATTTTAATTGGATATTATTTGGAGTAAGGATTCTCTATACTCTGCACGCTAAGAAACATTGTATTTAATTTGACAATCTGAGTTACTTCCCTACAATCAGTCGTCTCAGCGGGAATTCAGCTCCGAGGACAAAAAGTTGCCGTTGTGAAAGAGTTTCTCTGGAGCTCTGATCCTCCCTTTCGTCCAGCGACTTACAGGCGCAGGGACCGCCGTGTGGCGCTTGGGTCCTGGAGACGCCGGATGCGTCCGTGCAAATGAAGTTTTCTTGGCACCAGTGTTGAAGTTGTTTGCCATTGTTGTACTACAGGAATCCTTTCTTCCCTCTCTTTTGTAGCCAAAGGCCCATTCCACCCTGCCTGCTGGTCCTCTGTGCAAGTCTTCAGTTTTAATTAAATGGGTAACTGTGCTTTTGTGATCTGTTGGTGACTACGTGGCTGCAGAAGAAGGAAAACGTTTGTTTCTCATTTTAATCTGGATTTCATTTGCTCTGCTGTATTGGGAGAGCGTACGGTTGTGGAAACCCGTAGCTCTTGGGGTGACAGTGAGGAACCTACTGTACTGGCTGGAGCAGCGGTTCTCAGCCTTCCTAATGCTGTGACCCCTTAATGCAGTTCCTCATGTTGTGCAGACGCCCAACCACGGGGTGGGGGGTTGAGGCAGCTGGGATGGGGAGGAAGGGGTGGAGGGAGACTAACCACAACCCTTCTGAAAGGATAGTTCGACCCCCAAAGGGGTCACGACCCACAAGTTGAGAACCACTGGGCTAGAGTGTCAGGCTCAAATTTTGGGGCCCCTTCACTCCTTTGCTTCTGGATACAACCTAGAAGTTCTGGAGTCTGCATTTTGGGCACGAGCTCTCTCCCTAACCTCGCCAGAAGCGCAAATCATCGCACTACGGGGGTGATCAGCACCCTTCTTGCCTTTGAAATCTCTGAAATGTGTTGGACGTGAGGCAGTTTGGCCTAGTGGTTAGGGAGCCAGACTCCTAGCTAGGAATACCGGCTTTGATTCCGCACCCCTCCACGAAGCCAGCTGGGTGACCTTGGGCTAGTCAAATCTCTCAGTCGGGGTTCTCACATCCCTTCAGACCTCACAGGGTGTCTGTTACTCAGGGAAGAACGGAAGGTTCGTCAGCCACTTTGAGTCCCCTTAAATGGGTGAGAAAAGTGTGGTAGAAAAGCTGACCTTCTTCTTCCTTCCCTGATGCAGCTACATTCATGCAGCAACAAAGCAGGTGCCAAAAAGTGCTTAGCAGTAGTGTTTCCCTCTCGTGCTCTTCTCACCTTCAATCCACTTCTAGTGCACTTCGAAAGTGCTTTTTTCTGGCCTCTCCTGTGCCGTAGGGTTGTGGTAGATTCTCTGGGCATGTGGATGTATGGCAGGTGCCACCTTGGAACTGTCTCTGAACTCCTCCTCCCCTGTGTGTGTGTGTGTGTGTGTGTGTGTGTGATGGAAAGGGCAAGGCCAAATCCATTAATGAGCGCTTAGCCACAGACGGGGGCGAAAGGTGACAACTCTGCGGCGTCCTCAGCTTTATGCAAATGCCTGAATCCGTTGCCCGTTTCTCTTCTTGCAGAAATGTCCGGAACGTTGTCTGACATTTCCTTGGTGCACTGGAAGCAGCAGTGGCTAGAGAACGGCACCCTCTACTTCCACGTCTCCATGAGCAGCGCCGAGCAGCTGTCGCGGGCCACGCCGCCGACCCTGCAGGAACCTTCGGAGATCGTGGAAGAGCACTTGCACCTGCTGCACATCTCCGTCATGGTGAGCAGACTTCCGCTTTGCCTTGGCTGCAGCCGACGGCGCTCGTGGGGCCACGGTCCTTCTGCTTTGCCGCGTCTTAATTTTGCCGTCATTTAATGCTGTTTACACTCTTTTTGCAAGAGATATTTCCTCCCAGGGACGTTTCTGTCACTCGGTTTGTTCCCTTTTGCCTTCGCCTTTCTGGTACCCTTTGCTCGTTCCAGGCTAGTCCTGTCCCTGTCTTAGGAAGTGCTGAATAGAGAAGGGCGTGAAGATTCGCAACATTCAGAGCTCATACGAATTTGGTCGAATTCGATCCAAACATTTTGATACATTCGTATGAAGCTTCGTATGGGATTCGTATGGGATTCTTATAGGACCGAACATTTGTATTGCATTCAAATCCCTCTACATTCGAAAGGGATCTATTCAAATGGATGCAAATTTTCTTGCATTCAATTCAATACAATTAAAAAAAAAAGATTCATGCACATCCCTAGTGTTGAATATTGCTGTGAGGCTGTTTATATATTTCCAGGTTCGGAACATTATCAGTCTTCTAAGTTCCGCTCAGCATGGGGCCTTGCTATCTAACAAAATGTCTTTTTATACAATCCATTCTGAATTCTGCAGGCCCTTCTCAGATTTCCCCCCTCCACTACCTGAGGCTAGGAAGCTGGCAAGCAGGGACTTTTCAGTGGTGGCTCCCTTGTCTGAAAAATCTCTGTTCCCAAGGCAGATGCATGGCTTCCAAAGTCCTCCCTCTGAGTGAAAACTTTTTATTATTTTTATTATTAGTTTAATGCTTTATTTACCAACTTTGATTATTTACAATGCAAAAATCACAAAAATCTTACAAACCAATCTGAGTGAAAACTTTACCCTTGGCCAGTCTGAAAATAGCATAGCAACGAGGACTAGTTACATACACTGTCACCCCAGTTTTTTTTTCCTCGTGGATAATGTTATACACAATGTGGATTTTCTTATATATATATAAAAAATGGGATTTTATGGGTGTCTTTTGGCATTTGCTTTTCAGTATTGCAAACGGCCCTGAATTGTTTAAGGAAAATGTATAAATGGTGGGGGTTAGTGGCGATGTTGCTGCTGATAACGGTAACAAACGGCCGTCGTAAAAACCAAGCTGCAGTAAAACGCAAGCCAGATAAGCAAAACAAATGAGTGTCTTCAGAATAAAGCATTTATCTAGCAGCCAGACAAAGGAGTATCTTAGAATAATTTGCAAAAAAAGGCAAATCTGCTTTAGCTGTGAAAATACAGCAGGGCGCGGAAGAGTCAAAGTTCATGGGACAAGGTGCCTCCTACAGCTGGTAGATAAAACTCTCGGATCTAGAGATGGATGGTTTGGCTGTGGGAGATGTCCATACACCCCAAGAGATGGAGCCCAGAAAGGGCAGGAGGCTCCCAGCCTATCTCTTTCAATGCCTATCCTCGAGGGTCTTTTTCTTTGTAAAGAACCTTAAAGAAAAAGAGCAAGCACTAGGACCATGGGGCTGTGTCCGATAAAACCAAGTTTATGGGTGCTTTTCTACCGCACTCCTTTAATCCGGATCTAAGAAGATCTGGAACTAAGGAATGGGTACTTCCCTAGAGGTGACAATACAGATTTTTTTTTATTTTAAGAAATTTTTACTAGACGGTAACATACTTAACTTACATACGTATTTACATCCATCAAGTAAAAACAAAATCCACAGATTGGTCTTCTTATCTGTCCATGGTACCCTGAGAAGTCAGTTTGTGAGCTAGTTTGGTCTAGTGATTAAGGAGCTGGACTCTTATCTGGGAATACCAGGTTTGATTCCGCCCTCCCCCATAAAGCCAGCTGGGTGACCTTGGGCTAGTCACAGCTCTCCTCTGAGCTCTCACAGCTCCACCTACCTCACAGGGTGTTCTGTTTGGGGGAGAAGAACAGAAGTTTGTCAGCAGCTTTGAGTCCCTTTAAATGGGCAAGAAAAGTGGGGTAGAAAAGCCAACTCTTCTGATCTTCTCCTTCTCCTTCCTCTTCTTCCTTTTCCTTTTCCTCTTCTTCTCCTTCTCCTCCTCTTCCTTCTTCCTCTTCTTCTTCTTCTTCTTCCTCTTCTTCCTCTTCCTCTTCTTCCTCTTGTTCTTCAGGGCCAAAGTCCAAAAGAGCGTATACATTCCTCGTCTTGCTCTGTCATTGTCCAACTTTTGCATCCCTACGGCTCAGCACTAAAACCATGGCATTAATTATTCTAATTCTTCTGTTCAAGGAGACATTTTGACACTTAAAAATCTTCTCTAAACCTTTCATTGCTATTCTGCCCTGTGCCAACCTTCAGAGTCCTAGAATTTTTATTATTAATCACAGATCCCAGGAGACGAAAGTCATCAAATGCTTCACCTTCTAATTTCAAATTGGTGACATGATCTTCACCTTCTTAAGATTTGGGCTTAAACCCATCTTCTTCCCCGCTCTTACCACCCATTTAAGGGGACTGAATATGGCAGACAAACTGTCAAATCTGTTATTCTCCCCACAGCAGACACCCGTGAGGCAGGTGGGGCTGTGAGAGCTCAGAAAGGAGAGCTGTGACTAGCCCAAGGTCACCCAGCTGGCTTCATGGGGGAGTGCGGAATCAAACCCAGTATACCCAGATAAGAGTCTGGCTCCCTAACCACAAAACCAAACTGGCTCACAGCTGTCCTTTTCCTTCGGAGAATGCTTGACTTCTAGTGGTTAGGGAGTTGGATTCTTATCTGGGAATACCGGGTTCAATTCCAGCCTCTTCCATGAAGCCAGCTGGGTGACCTTGGGCTAGTCACAGCTCTCCTTTCTGAGTTCTCACAGCCCCACCCACCCCACAGGGTCTCTGCAGAGGAGAGAAGAACGGAAGGTTTGTCAGCCGCTTTGAGTCCCCTTAAATGGGTGAGAAATGCGGGGTAGAAAAGCCAACTCTTCTTCTTCTTCTTCTTCTTCTTCTTCTTGACTTAATGTTGCTTGCTCTGCCCCCTCCCTCCCCTTGGCATGGCCACTGATTTAACTTGGTGGATTGGATCCCATCTCTGTGGTGCCAACAACTTGCACTGGTAGACCAGCTTCCCTACATTCCCTTAACCCTTGTTTTCCATAGGTGGCAATTAGAGATGTGTACGGATATTTTTTTTTGACATTCTATTCAAATCAAATCAAATTCCCCCAAACCCAATTCGATTTGGATCTTTTAAATTTAAATTTAACAAGATTCGATTCGAATTTACCAAATTCAAATCTATTCATTCGAATTTTTTATTTGAACCTGCGCATACAAATGTCGACAGCGTTCGTATGTGCCCGTGCACATTTTCCCCACATCTGTACGCATCCTGTAGTTATCCCATTTGCAACCCGGTTCCGTCCCGTACAGATCCGTACGAATGCATACAGATATGGGATAGATGCAGACCTTCAAGTACGCATCGCTTATGAACCAGCAGCACCTTGAAGAGCCTTGAAGTGGTAGAGCTTCAATTCAAAGAATATCGTAACTGATTTGTGAGCACTTATTTCATTTCATTTGGTCTGTTCTTTTTCCACCCTGGAGCAAAACAACTAAAGAAAGAATAAAATAAAATCATTGCATGTCTGACAGCAGTTTGATGGGCAGGATCAGACTTTAAGAACCATCACAGTGTTCGCTGTCCCATTGCTTTGTCTTCATCTGACGGAACCCAGGCCAGGCAAGGAATGCTCCTTTGACAGCACTGAAGTCTTCAATCCACACACGTCTTGACTTATATAAAAGACAGTTTAGACAACAAAAACATCTTGTAGCTGTCCCATTTGTCATCTGGCATTCAGTCCTGCCCTAGGGAAAACGTCCCTCTAAATTTATCTAGGCCTCTTGACAAATCATTAAAAAGGAATCTAGCTACATGTTATTTAGATGTTAGGACCAACCTGGAGATTGAGGGAGGTCCATATAAGCATAGAGTCGGAAGGGACCAGCATCTGCTTGAAGACCTCCACCTATTCCACGGACTGGTCACCCTCACTGTCAGGAAATTTCTCCTAATATCTAATCTGTATTGACTCCCTTGAAGGTTCATCCCATTCTTTCTAGTCCTACTATCTTGCGCAAGTGAGAATAGGGACAATCCCTCTGCACTGTGATGGCCCTTCAGAGACTTGAAGACCATGATCATGTCTCCTCTCAGTCTTCTTTTCTGTGGATAATCATTCCTAGATCCTTCAGCCTTTCCTTGTAGGACGTGGTTTCCAGGCCACAAACCATTTTGGTAGCCCTCCTTTGGACTTGCTCTGTAATGTCTTTTTTAAACTGGGATGTCCAGAACTGGACACAGTATTCTAGATCAGGTCTGACCAAGGTAGAGTAAAGAGGAAAAATTATTGCTCGTGATTCAGACTCTATGCTCCTCTTGATGCGTCCTAGGATGGTGTTTGCCTTTTTTGCAGCTGCCTCACATTGCTGCCTCACATTCATCCTGTGATCAACAAGTACACCCAGATCCTTCTCACTTGTGCTACTACTCAGGGTGGGTAACAACTTTAAAACAGGCATTTTTTAAAAATAGAACCATATATATAAAAAACAGCATAAAACAATAATGTCTGTGGTGGGGAGAAACTGCCGCATTTAGCCAAAGGCTGGAGCAAAGACGTGTGTCTTCACCTGCTTCCTGAACATATACAGTGAAGGAGCCTGACGTACCTCAAGGGGGAGGCTATTCCACACCCTGGGGGCCATTACTGAGAAGGCCCTCTCTCGGGTGCCCACCTGTCTTACTATTGAGGGTGGTGGGACAACGAGGAGGGCCTCCCCTCCAGATCTTAGAGCATGAACAGGTTGGTATGGGAGAAGGTGTACCTTCAGATATTAGGAAGGCTTTCCCTCAGTTGATTGAAAGGAAGAGGAAGAAGAGGCTGAAATAGAAGAGTAGAATGGCAACTTTATTGCCTTCCTCTATCTTCCTCCCTTGCTTTTACATTCCTTCTTGTGCATATCTTGAGGATGGATTTTCAGCCCAGGTAGAATTTGAATCTTGGTTGCCGTTATACCAGAATCATTCTTGGGAGATGATTAATGCTGGGGATTTTTGATTGAGAAGGATGGATAAGTTCCCATAGGGAGCTGGGGTGATTCTGAAAACATCACAAAACCCTGACCTGAGAATTTAGAAGATACAAACAAATTGGTGCAATCCATCACTGAGTAATATAATGCAGAATCAACACATTTGCAAACAGTCGTTAATTTGCATAATCTTGCACAAGGAACTGAGCTGAATTTAAATGGCTGGTTCTTAATGGTGGTTTATTTAGGATAACTCAAGTGGGAGGGCCCCCCTTCCACCTATCTTGAATGTTATGATGGCCCAAAATTTTATTTTTCCTTACTGAAGACTGACTGGAAATGTCTTCCTGTCGTCAAGAGGTCTGCCGGAGCAAAGGTCCTGTCTATTCGATTAAATCTGTTGAGAGATCTTTGCCATATTGCCATTAGAGGTGATTTGGTGATGCTTCCCTTCATGTTTAGTGGCTCTTCCAAAATGGCCTCACCTGCAGCTTCCACAAGACAGCCAGGTGTGCAGAAGAGTAGAAAAGGAAGTTGGTGGGTCTGTGTTTGGTTACCAATAGCTCCAACCAAGCTCATTCTGGAAAGGACCAACAGACACAAAAGTAGGGGCGTTTTCCCACCATGCTCCTTTAATCCAGATCTAATAAGATCCAGATCTAAGGAATGGGTACTTCCCTTAATCTGGATCTAGTAGATCTGGACTAAGGGAAATACCGTATGTGTTTCCTATGGGTGGTCTAGCACCTAAGAGCAATGGGTGCTAGCCTGCCTGCTGTGGAAACACTGGAGCACCCATTTGCAAATCCGGATCTACCCACAAGGGGTCTACCTGACACCCCAGGTGTTTTGGGGGACAAGGGGTGCAATCTCTGAAGCTGCCTTCAGAGCTTAGCAAAGGTTCTGAAGTCCCTCTGAAGTCATTCCAAAGTTGCCTTTGGAGATTAGCACAGGCTCTGCAGAAAAACTCCTTTGGACAGCTGCCTTGCTGTCACTGAGCAACTGTCAGGCAGGTATAGGGGCTGTCAAGAGCACGAGGAGAGCTCTGGTAAGATGATTAAAACAGACGTGAAAGTGCTCAGGTAAGGGGGAACAGTTGCAATTACAGCATTAGCGGCAGGGATGGCAAAACCATGCCCGCTAATGCTGCAATCATAACCCAGGAGTGTCCCCATGCCCCCAGGATAACCTGTTCTTAGCCTGTAATTCAGGACGAGAACAGTTATAAAGGGTTTTTTTGTTTGTTTTGATTTTGAGGATTTTGTCCCTCATGTAGCCCAAATTACCATGGGGATAGACATGGCAACTATCGTGATCTGAATCAGGCTTATATAGGAGGTGGGTTTTGGATTCCCCCCCCCCCCGTAAAATCAGGATATGATGGAAAAGAGAGGGGGGAGGAGCTTTCTCCCCTGCAAGTCTCCATAGTAAGCTGCCAGTGGGAACACACAAAAACAGAGCTCACTGCTGATTTAACATACCCGGATTAAAACCCAGCATAAATTGTGCAGTGGGAACCTGCCCTAGGCATGAATGCAGCCCTGGAGTCATCTTGCACTGCAGAAGCAAGCCAAGAGAAAGGAAGTTCTTAGCATGAAGAGGAAGCTCTTGGCACAGAAGAATGTCCAAGAATGATAATTAAGGGAGCGGCGGAAACAAAACCGAACGACGTCAGCCTATACCCCGTGTTTTGTTTAATTCAGCACTTTATAGGGGAAGAATAATTAGTAGTTTTAAATGTTTTGACACAAGCAGCCCAAATAATCATAATAAATCATATCAGGCATATGCCCAGAACCTTGAAGTGACAGACGACAAACACAGCGGTGACGGGTTGCTCTATCATGCAAGGGAAATCATTGAGTTAATGGAAGAATTACGGCTTCTGAAATCCCCTCCACTCCTATTGTGGGGAAACATTCCAATTTATCAAAGCCAAATGAACATTAATTGCAGCAGCCTGGTAAATTTTCAAGCGACTGTGACCTTCATTGAATTTTAATCCAAAACAGATAAGATTTACTTCCATACACAAGAGGAAACAACACAATTAAAACTCAAATGACAGCTAAGATTATGGGGTTGGGGGAGGAAAGGAGATGACAGCAGGCGTAATGACAAAAATATTGATTCCTTTGTACTTGACATCGCACAAATTAAAAACAGCAAATAAATAACATTCAGGCTTTGCATATTCCACCCGCACTTCCTTTCTCTCTCTCTCTCTCTCTCTGTCCTTTTTTCCCAAACAGAAAACAATTTTCAGATGTTCAAGATGAGAATAGAAAGGGTGATGACAGCGGTGGAGATGGAGCTTCCTTTAAATGTAGTAATTAATGTTATGTTTCATTGGGGAGAGATTAAGGGCAAAGCATTTTGCTGTAGGAGAAACAAAGTAAGTATTAATTTTGTTATTAAAAGATACTCGTGAACCAAGAAACATCAAATCATAGGATCGGCGGATAAGGAACGGCTGTAAGTTAGCTTGGATTTTCAGAAGTGACAGAATTATGTTCACGGCGGGGGACATGTGTATGTGTTCTCTAGCCTAACATAATCCGGCTCATGTTCTTGGAAACAAGTTGTCTCTCCTTCTGATGGGCTTATCATCTGGAAACTATCCGCACTTCATCTTGGAAAGGTGGAGTAGCATTGATTAAGCTCTTTTCTGTTTCGGAATTGTTTTTGACTCCAAGGCCTGTACTACACTGGGCATTATTCCAGAATATATCCCAGCATAGTGGCCTGTTGTCTGTGTGCTGGGGGCAGACTCTGGTAGGTCCCAGGCAGCCTAAGTTGCTGTGTGGGAGTGTGGCTAGGGTGCTGGATTTAGGTACAAAGCCCTATGTTGTTGTTTAGTATCATCAAACAAACAATCCTATTGTGAGCCACTTTGGTCTTACGGTGAGAGTATCAGACTCTTACCTGGTAGTCTCCTGGCACTTTAAAGCACTCCTTAATGAAGTCGGCTGGGTAACCTTGGCCTAGTCCCAGTTCTCTTTCAGAGCTCTAGCAGATCCACCTACCTCACAGGGTGTCTGTTGTGGAGAGAAGAACAGAAGGTTTGTCAGTCACTTTGAATCCCTTAACAGTGAGAAATGCGGTGTAGAAAATCCAATTCTTCTTCTTCGACTAGTCACAGTTCTCCTTCTGAGCTCTCACAGCCCCATGTACTGAATTTTGACATTTGAACTCAAATAGAATGCCTTGAAATGCAAATGTAAACATTTGAATTATCTGGACATTTGTATGTGTACTGGTTCCTACCTGATGCATACTTGAAGATCCACATCTTTCCCACATCCATACGCATTTGTTTGGATCCATACGGGACGAAAACGGGTTGCATATGAGATAACTACGGGATGCATACAGATGTGTACAGATGTGTACAGATGTGGAGAAGATGCGTACATGCACATACGAATGTTGCCGACATTCATATGTGCAGCTGCAAATAAAGAATTCAAACAAATTTGAATTTGATCAATATGAATTGAATCTTGTTAAATTTGAATTTAAAAGATTCAAATTGAATCAGATTTCTGGGTATTCATGCACATCCCTACTGTGTACATCAGTTGATAATGTCTTATTTAACTTCTCATTTTCCTCCCATTTAACTGGACCAGAGTGATAGTTTTTTTAAAAAATTATAAACTTCTGGAGCTTGGGGTCTCATTAAACTGCAAGTCTTTCCAATTTTCTTCTGTCTTGGACAGCAGTTCAGCCCTTGGCTTTTAAATCTTATTTCCCCCATTTTATCACATCTATATTGTTCCATTAGATACTTAATACCATTTATTTAATATCCATTTAGTGCTATCCTTCCATCCTAGTGCAATTGTAAGATTGTGTGGCATGTAATCGTTTGGTCAATTAAATGCTGTTTATCGACTCTTATTCTCCCCAAAGTCACTCAAAATAAGACTGATTTGGGTGTCAATTCTAAATTTGTCTTTAAGGTATCATTAATATTATTCTGAATAATGCTCCAAAATGTTTTAATAATGTTTCATTTCCCCATTTAAGGGGACTCAAAAGCGGCTGATAAAGGTTCCTATTCTTCTCCCCACAACAGACACCCTGTGAGGTCGGTGGGGCTGTGAGAGCTCAGAAGAGAGCTGTGACTGGCTCAAGGTCACCCAGCTGGCTTTGTGGGGGAGAGCGGAATCATACCCGGTATTTCCAGATAAGAGTCCGGCTCCCCAACCACTAGACCAAACTGGATCCAAGTGAAGGCATGATCTTAGCCAGTGATGGCGAACCTTTTGAGCTCAGTGTGTCAAAATTCGCAAGAAAACCTAGCTTAACTCGGGTGCTGTGTCACATTTAGAAATATCCATAATTTTGTGATATTTGTAGCTCTACTAAAAAAGTTATATTTTTGATATATGTATTTTATTAAAAGCAAAAACAAATAATTCTTTACATTTGCTACATCTTCAATTGAAAGTTGATATTTCGTACACTTTAAGAACAATCAAGCACTACACGCCCAGGTGCCAGGGTGACCAGGTGTGTCATCCAAAAGGGCTTGGCGTGTCACCGGTGACACGCGTGTCATAGGTTGGCCATCACCGATCTTATCCATCGCTCAGGATGCTTGTACAGTACTTGTTCGAAGTCTCTCTCCAGCTACACTTTGCCCTATAAAAAGGTTCCCAAAACACTCACTTACACAGGTCTGCATTCACACACACATGGACATGGGGAGTTGCCTGGCAAGTTCCTTCTTCACTTCCACCTGCCAGACCCTACAAGCAGAATCCCTCACTAAGCCCCCCTTCCTTCCTTCCTTCCTTCCTTCCTTCCTTCCTTCCTTCCTTCCTTCCTTCCTTCCTTCCTTCCTTCCTTCCTTCCTCCCTCCCTGTGAATAAATGGCAACATCTCATCCCTGGTGCTATCCTATGTTTGTGTGAGTGTAGAGTGTGCAACATTGTCAATTTCCTTCTAAATTCTTCCTTCCTCTCCCCGATTTGTTTCCTCATTTTTCCAGAACAGCTTGACTGTCTGAGCCAGAGAGCATTCTGAGTCAGAAAATGTTGAAATCAGGACCTTACAACAATTTGCATGCTGTTTTGACCTAATACTCTCCGTTAGAGTATGGTCCTTTCTGCACTGGGCCTTATTCTGGATTCTGTCCTTTGAATAGGGACTTGCCGTTAGCAGGCAGGTGCAGACTCTGACAGGCCTCACAGGTTCCTGTTTCAAGCCCAGATTTGCTGTGTATCTCTTGTCGCTGGGAAAGCTCTCAGGTGTGCCAAGAGCAAGGTAAAAAGATCCCATATGTTTCTGGGCTTGTGCAGAGTGCTGGAACATAGGCCTATTCACACTACAACCCATGGTGCATGATTGGGAACTTCTGGGGAAGATCATCCACACTTTGTGGAGGCTGTTACAGCCTCCAAGTGCCCCCAGCCTTCCCAGAAGTTCCCTAATCATGTACTAGGAGCATGAAATCGTCGACCAGCCTTGACCAAAAGCTTACCTGATGCGTCCAGGCAGCGGCCATTTGCACTTCTTCCGGTGCTGCAGGGTCACACTGGCACCTCAGATGACCATAGACGTGACTGCACATGCGCCGAGCGCCAGCATTATCATGGCGACAGTGCTGACTCACGCATAGCGGCAGAGTGAGTCTTTAACCGCAACCAAAATGGCGCCGCCCTGATGAGGACTGGCCCTGCAGTCGAATCAAGGTACGTATTTGATCGTGGGGAACAGGTAACGTTGACTAGCGCCCCAAGTGCCAACGCCAGTCAACATTGGCTCATCGCATTCCATTCTCATCCAGCAGATGGGAAGGGCAGTGCGGAATCGCCCCATATTTTCTAGCAAGTGCCTAAGACTGCAGTTCATCGTTCTACCCCTCCCATTGCCAACCTATGAGGCTGAGCGGAAAACTGTTACCTGGGCAACTTAAGCTTTCCCTAGCTTCATGCCCTGGCTCTTTCCATTGTCTTACAAGACAGAAAAACAACATTTTTCAAGGCAACCTCCCCCTTTCCTCTTCTGGGTCAGCTTATGGTAAAAGCAGGAGACATTTTACTAGCTGGTTTTCAAGACTCTTCCTTTCCCATAACCTCCTTTTACTTAAGATTTACACACTGGACATTTACAAGGGTTTGGAGGAACCTCACAGTGAAAAGTATCCAGGGACTACTGTGTTTGGCAATGGGCTGGAATCGACACGTTTGTACTTTTAGAGCGCAGTTGGTTTTTGGCTACTGTGGAAAAGCAACTGCTGTAAATGAAGACAAAATGCATTTCAGTATGAAGTGAGAATCACTTTGAAAAAAAAAAGTGTTTCCAATGTTCTCAGTGTGTGTGTCTACAGTAGAATTTATTGTTTTAACCACTGGTTACCAGAGTATTTTTTCCTCTAGTGTTGGGAGAGGCAACTCTCCCTAAGGCAAAGGTTGGAAGAAGAAGAAGAAGAAGAGTTGTCCTTTCTACCCCGCTTTTCTCACCCATTTAAGGGGACTCAGAGCTGCTGACAAAGCTTCTATTCTTCTCCCCACAACAGCATGCTGTGTGAGGCAGGTGGGGCTTTGAGGGCTTAGAAGAGAGCTGTAACCAGCCCAAGGTTACCTAGCTGGCTTTGTAGAGGAGGGCAGAATCAAACCCAGAATTCCAAGATAAGAGTCTGGCTCCCTAACCATTAGACCAGACTGGCTCTCAAATATAACCAGTGCAAAGACACACCTGTAACCTGTGTGCCTCCTCGAGAGCAGGTTGCTACAGGTCATGACTGCCATGGGAGGTAGAGATTCAGGAAGTGGTGGTGGTGGTGATGGTGGGAGATGTGTGCACTTGAGTCCATGCAGAGCTCTTGGCACAACATTGTTCCTGATCTGCAGCTGAAAGCATCTAGAGTGAAAAAGAGTCCAATTGGATAGAAAGCCCTTGGCCTCTATTAGTGCCCCAAAGAGACATTCTCTCTATGATTAAGCCTGGTCTCTCCTAGAGATCCATCATCGTTCCTGTCTGCACTGGGCCTGCCAGCCTCTCTCCACCCCTGAAATTAATGACCCTGCTCCCGTGACAGGATTAAACTCAGGACGTCGCACAAAGTGTGCAGGAATGACGGAGTCGTCTAGAAGGGGCCGGAGGCGGCCGGCAGAGTGCCAGGGGCTAGCAGAAGCTGCAGGCATTTGCCAAGGCTAGGAGAAAGCCCAGAACAGAGCAGGGATGGGTGGGAAATATTATTCAGCCTTGCAATCTGTACATGCTTTGAGCCCTCCAACGTTCACATTTGTGTGGAGTATTGGCTATATCCGAAGAGCGACATCCAAACTGTCACAGTCACAGTTTCAGCAGAAAACCTACAAACTTACAAAACATTGAATCACAGGCTTAGTGCCAGCCTGCAAGTTTTCAGAATACCTTGTGTTCTGTCGCTTGTGTTCTGTCTTTTGTGTTTTCCCCTTCACCACAGTTCCTCTTTCTGATTAGAAGATTGCTGAGCCTGAATTTTTGAATATTTCAAATCATTCGTATGAATTTTTCGAACATCTGTATGTGTATGGATACGTATGCATTCCATACGTATTACTTACTTACGTATCTTATTTGCATCTGTATGCATCTGTATGGATACGTACGGGTCCAAAACAGGATGCATACAGGATAAAAACGGGATGTGTACGGATACGTATGGACACATTCAAACGTTGTCGACATTTGGATCTTGAAAATCAAATATGCATCCAAGTAGATGGAAATGTAATCGATTTGAATCGAATGTGAACAGATTCAAATTTTAAACATTCGAATCAATTTGAATGTTTGGATATTCGAATCGAATTGAATCCCAAAAATTGCATTTGCACATGCCCCTAGAGCTGGGTGCACGTCAGCAAGTGGAACACAGCTGTGAGTGGAACTTCTGTCGGGCATTCTAGGGGCCAAGCAGAAATTGTTGCTCCAAATTCCAGTCCTCAGCTGATTCCCATCCACATAGGAGCACAGAATTTGTGGATAAGAATGGCCTTGAAGGACGAGGCCTAGGGGATAAATGGGCACAGGAATCTTTGGAGCCCGTACCTCTAGCTAATGAAAGACGCAGACCAAGCGGATGCAGACCAAGCGCCCATGAGAATGCAACCGAGGATTAGAAGAACAGCCTCAAAATAAGTTACAACATCTTGAAGAATTGCCAGAGAGAAAGGGGGTGGGCTTTTGTGGGTCCCACAAAAAGCCAGCAAAGCAATTCCATGTGCAATCTGGGATTCACAGCAGGGGTCTAGCAGGCTACAGTAAGGGGCGAAGCTGAGATCTTGGGGGCTTTTTTTCCACTTATCTCCCTTAATCCGGATCTAATATGATCCAGATCTAAGGAATGGGTCCTTCAACTAATCCGGATTTAGTAGATCCAAATCTAAGGAGGTACTAGATGCATCTTCACGGGCGGTGTAGCACCCAATAAGAATGGGTGATATCGTGCTCGCAGTGGAAATTCTGGAACACCCATGTGGCGAATCCAGATCGACCCACATGGGGCCTGCCTGTCACCCCATGTTTTTTGGGGGTGCCACGTGGGGGTGCAAACCCCCGTAAATGCTCTGGAGATTCTTTGAAGATTGTGGCAAAATGCTCTGGAGATTCTCTGGAACTTTGGATAAAGCTCTGATAAATGGCATTGCTCTGACAGGGCATCTTCAAAGCCCATGCCATTCCCCAGAGTTCCCTTCGGAGCTGAAGGACCCATTTAATCCGGATTTCCCTAGAACAGGTGGAAACAAATGTGGCTCTAATGGGATCTGCAGTGGAAATGGGGTCTTCCTGCTCTGAGCCGAATGGGTCTTTAATAGGTCCTTAATGGGTACTTGGTGCTAGTGGAAAAAACACCCCCCCCATGTTTCTATTCCATTCTGCCCTTGGCATCTAGAGACAGGTGGAGAGAATGAACCAGAGAATGCCACGAGAGATGCCCAGAGTAAGCCTGTTCTTCATCTCGATCTATAGCATTGACTTCACCGCAGTCAACATTATCATTACTGATTTATTTCTGCACTACCTTTCCAAACAAGGAATGCTCAAAAGGGGTTCGCCACCGCAGTAGCGACGTCAAGCAAACAGAAGATAGAATAAATAAAGTATGAAATCTGCATTATTCATTATGAAATCAGATAAACATATAATATCCAAGACATATAAAATGCAGTACAGGAGGAGAATGGAACAAACAGACAGGACTTTCCACGTACGCTTGCGGGGTTTGTCAAAACGAGCTGCTTGCTTGCACTTTTCTTCCCAACGTCCTTCCAGGCAGCGAGGTGAGATCGCGGAATGGGCACCGGCCTTTCCGATCTCCATGCTTGTTCGCATGATGATGCTGCAGTTACTTCCTGGAAATTCAACACATACACTGACACACATGCGCGCACATGCGTAGGCTGCACCCAGACACATGTTATACTGCACATGGAGTGTGCAGTCCCGACCGGCCCATCACACAGGGTGGCCAATCTTTAGTAGCTGTGTCGCATTATACAGCCAGTACCTTGGGCCAGTCACAACTCTCTTCTGAGAGCCGTTCTGTTGTGGGGAGAAGAACAGAAGGTTTGTCATCCACTTTGAGTTCCTTTAAATGGGTAACAAAAGTGGGGTAGAAAAGCCAACCCTGCTCCTGCTCCTGCTCCTGCTCCTTCATCTTCATTTTCATCTTCATCTTCCTCCTCCTCCATGAAGCCAGCTGGGTGACCCTGGGCCAGTCACAACTCTCTTCTGAGAGCTGTTCTGGTGTGTTCTGTTGTGAGGAGAAGAAGGTTTGTCAGCCACTTTGAGTTCCCTTAAATGGGTGGCAAAAGTAGGGTAGAAAAGCCAACCCTTCTCCTTCTTCTTCATCTTCGTCTTCCTCCTCCTCCACAAAGCCAGCTGGGTGCCCTGGGCCAGCCACAACTCTCTCCTGAGCTCTCACAGCCCCACCCACCTCGCAGTGTGTCTGTTGTGTGGAGAAGAACAGAAGTTGTGTCTGCCGCTTTGAGTCCCCTTAAAAATGATGAGAAAAGCAGGGTATAAATGCCAACTCTTTGTCTTCTTTCCTTTGATGATACGTCTGTGTGCCCCGACGGAGAAATTTCACCTACAGCTTTTCTTATCCCTTTTGCTGCCTCCCTGCCTCCCTCCCTCCCTCCCTCCCTGGTGAGGACTTGCTGGCTGGAATGAGCTGCTGTCTCCGCCATAGGGGAAGGTGTTAATGACTTTTTAACACTGTGCAGAGGACGTTTGCCAAGCGACGCTCCGAACTAATGCTCCTCCCTGCCTTAGAAATAGAATTCCATATTGCATCTCAGAAGGGGGCCAGCCGGCTCCCTAGTCACCGCCTAACAGGTCTGAAGCAGGTGTGTCTTCCTGGGGCTGAAATGGACACCCATGCCCTGCCCTGAGAGCATTAAGATTGTTTTTGCAGAGGGAAACACAGCTGTTATTAGCTGGGGCAGCGGCGTCGGGGGTATGAATTCCTTGCAAAACAAAGGGGCTCTTTGATAGTTACCTGGGCCCTGGTCACACCTTTAGTTTAAGATGACTCCAGGTCATCTTCAGGTCGCATTACTTGCATTATTTTTTATTTCAATTTGGTTTCCAAGCTGCCTTATCCCCATCGGATCGTTTTAACTGGATCCCCCTTTTCCAGAGGACTCAGTCCATCCTGGCATTCCAGGCTGTCTTCGCTTCCTCAGTGTGATGTAGCAAAAGGGGTGGAGAGCCAAGAGTTCCATGGATGAAGCTCTGGTCGATTGCGCAGAAAGGTGTGAGCAACGCAGCCCAGAGCGAGGACAGTCTGAGGACAACCTATAATGATCTAGGTGTGAACAGGACTGGTATGGCCTCTAACGTTCTGCTTTTCAAGATATTTTTCCTCTTCTTTTTCACTTTGTTTTTTTTAGTCCTTGAAAGCTGCAGTTAATAAATTATTTTCTTGCTGGGGTAATTAATCAATAAAAGCTTACCAATTTTTAATAATTTTTTCCCATCAACAGATCTCTTATCAGATCAGTGAAATTGTCCATTACTGCAAATGTCATCATCTTAATTTCCCAGTCTTCTATTGTTGGGATTTTTTTTTCCATTTCCCACCTCTAAGTATATATAACTCTAACAAGACTTTCCATCCATCTATCCATCCATCCATCATTTGTATTTCTATCCCACCCTATACCCAAAGGTCTCAGGGCAGGTCACAACATTTAAAATCAGACATATATCAAAGCAACAACAGTATATATTAAAACAGTAACAGTGACTGTGAAGTGCAAAAGGGACAGTATATTCCAGGGTGTGCTAATCCTGGAAGCTGCTCACCAGTTGTTCAAGATAAGAACATCAGAGAAGCCTTGCTGGATCAGGCCGCAGCCCATCTAGTCCAGCATCCTGTCTCACACAGTGGCCCACCAATTGCCCATGGGCATCTCAAGCAGAGACAAGAGCACACCTTCTCCTGTTCTCAAATCCTAGCAAATGTCCCTAGAAGCATCCTGCTTGTCCCCCCAGCCTGAAGGATGTCCTTAGGCATCCATTCTAGTAGCCATTGAGGCATCTGTAAGTATTGTTATTGTCTACCACAACCCGTTGGCCCAACTTTGACAGAAACACTCTGTTTCCATTTTCCAGTCTTTGTGTCTGGCGGGTTTTCCCCCAACTAATCTAGCATCCTGCCTGGGCTGGCAGCAAAAGTCTGTTTCCAGTGTCCCATCATTTGTGCTCCCTTCTTTTGGCAGCTAGCTTCAGGAATATGTCCATGGGGCTGTTTATTATTATTATTATTATTATTATTATTATTATTATTATTATTATTATTATTATTATTATTATTATTATTAAATTTGCATTTTTATCCCATCTTGTACCCAAGGGTCTCAGGGTGGGCTGAAAGATATAAAGTGAGTGGGTGGTTCAGCCTAGTGGGCCTCCCCTCCAGATCTTAGAGCATGGGAAGAGTTCAATGCCTTGGCACTTGGGTAGTCCTATCAAGCTAAGAAATTAGTTTGGGGGATTTTTCTTTTCTTTTTAGCCACCTACCCTAAGCTATTTTAGTCTCTCCGGCTTGTCAGTCTTAAGAAAATAGGGAGATGTCCTTCAAAACCCTAGTCAGTGTTTAAATTGGACCAGATCATTTTCCTGCCTAGACTTTTTTTAATAAAATATTTCCTGGATTGATGGTGAAATGATAGTAAGGCCCTGCGTCCCTTAGAACTTGCTCCCTTGCTGTAGTGGCAGGAGGGCGTTTTAATTTTTAAGCAGGGGAGATTTAAGCATTTCATTAATTTCCCGCCAAGGTGCCCCTGTGACAAATTGCAGGCAGCCTCTTCTTCTTCTTCTTCTTCTTCTTCTTCTTCTTCTTCTTCTTCTTCTTCTTCTTCTTCTTCTTCTTCTTCTTCTTCTTCTCCCCCCCCCCCCGACCCTGGATTATTCTGCCTGCCATTCAGCAGCAAATATATTGTGTGTCTTACCATGCTTCTCAGAGCTCTTAAGACTTTAGCCTGGCATTTTGTTGGGTCACATGTGCTAGAAGGAAGGATCTGTCCGATTCCCTCGCTCTGTTATTTCTGATCCCCTCTTTCGCCGCTCCCCGCCCCCATTTGTGCTAATTTGGCAGTCTTAAATAAATGTGTAGACCCAATATTTGTGGCAAGGATTGCAGTTAAGTCTCCCATCCAACCCCTGCGTGGGAAGTTTTTCAAAACGTTCTGATTATTAGCAAAGCATATTGTGGGATCTGGCTGACATTATGGTATTTCCCCAACTTGGTAGCGTTCCAGAAAGACATTTGTTTGGGAGCAGAGCTGCTAACAGCTGTCATAAGTACCTGCTTCAGCTGAATTCTGGTTGCCTTTTTTTTTTTTTTTTTTTTACTAAGTTCTTAAGTGAATTTTCAGAAAATAGAGGATGAAAACTACTGGCGTGGGGGGTAGGGGTGGGCACGGATGCAATTCTTGGGATTTACATCTGTACACATCTGTACACATCCCATATGCATGCTGGACTCATTCCGGATTATTCAGACATTTGTATGTGTACAGCTTCATACACAATGCATACTTAGCTGGACGCATCTTTCCAGCATCTGTACGTATTTGTACATATTTGTACAGGATAAAACGGGATGCATACAGGATGCGTACGGAATGGATGTGGAAGCGTGCAGATGCGTACTGGATGCCTAACGATGCGTATGGGCACATACGAATGTTGTCGACATTTGTAAGTGCAAATTCAAATTGGAAATTTGAACGAATTGGTTCAAATGTGCTTAATTCATATCGAATTTGGGTAAATTTGAATTTCAAAGATTCAAATTGAATTTTTGGGTATTCAGTTTGAATCAAATCCCGAAAATTGCATTTGTGTGCCCCCGTAATCTTGGGGCACCTTAATTTATAAAATCGGCAACGTGGCATATGGAGGCATTCATAGCTCAGTTGTAAAAGGAAAGCAAGAGATCTTCAGATTTAATCATGGCATCCCCTTGAAAAAATACGAGAACCACTTCTGTGTCCTTGGAAAGAAATTGCATGGCTGTGTCTGTGCCACCGCTAGCCCTCAGTCTCTGAGGGTTTTTTTTTTTTTCATGATTACATAAAGTTACTCTGGACACAACCCATGTGAAATGTTATTTTAAGTTGCGGACATGTACATGGAGGGAGTGTGGCCATGGGCACCACATAGCAGAGGGGTCACTGAGAAATGGAATGCAGAAAAGACAGAGGCAGTGATAATTATTCAATTAGTGGAGGCAATTCGCAAAATGGTAGCTGCTGATAACCTTGGTGTTGGTCAGCCAGTTTATTTACGGAGTGTGATTAAAACAAACAAACCCATCTTTTGTTCTGACCCATGCCACAAAGTTGACATCGCTGGATGGAACATTGCAATTAAGTGGTTTGATCCTGCCATTTCCTGCTGAAGTTCCTTTATTTGAGTCAAATCATCCTAAGGTCAGATCGCTGTAGGCCTCCAATTTCACACCTAGTCCTTTGTCATTGGCTACAGTTTGGTGACTTGAAAATGCTATGAAATTGGCATTTCAGCTGGAGGAAAATGGGCATGAGGGGCACCAGGGACTGAAAATTCCCAAACTGTGGGCTTCTAGTGGAGAAAGGGGGGGAGTGGCACTGCAGTGGGCAGCACTTCTGCTAAGCTGCCGCCAAACTCCATAGTGGCTTTGCAGAGTGATCCAGCTTTTTCATATTTTTATTATTATTATCATCATCATATTTTTATTGCCTTTCAGCCCTATGTGCCACGATCAGGGAAGGAGGCGTTGGGTGGCCCTTCCCTGCCATCACTACAGCGGGTGGTACAGGGGTTGGTGATGTCAACCCAGCTTCCTAGCAGGAAAGAGGAGGCAGAGAGAAAAAGATGTTCACCCATGCGGGGGTTTAGTGCAGTTTGAATGGGGACACCCGTATTCGAATTGAGCCCGTGGTATCAGCTAACACATGGGGACGGCTCATTGGGGGGTTTGGCGTGGGGCTGCTATTCAGTGGCGCACCATGGGACACCACTGAAAACCACCCCTCCAGGCTGCATGGCTAGGGACTCTTGTTCCCATACTTTGGAGGCCTGTGGGGGTGGATGTGGAACTCACACGAGCTTCACGGCCACAGGGAGGCATGGGCTGAATCAGTCCTGTCAGCGGAGATGGAGCCGATCTGGCCCACGCCTGCACAGGATCTGGATCCGTGGGTCCAGTTAATCCAGATTCACTGTGTCACTTCAGCAAGTTGTCCTAATGAAAACATCGGCTTGCTCCGGGACCGCCTTCATAGCCCACGCACACCATTTTAATGGGCTGTGTGTTGTTTCCATTTGGGGTCGTCTTTGTTCCGCGAGGTCTTCGTCTTTCATCCTCTCTCGTTAGGCTGGCTTTCTCTTTTCTAGTAGTTGCTCCGCTGGCCCCAGAGAGCCCCAGGGGCGGCTCTCGTATGTTTAATTGGTGTGTGAGCGAGTCTGGGGCTGCAATCTTGATGCGTGGAGGCTCTTTGAGCATAAGCGTTCGCAGGGAGGAGAACTCACTTTGTAAACATTGTCTGCACTGATAATTGGAAGTGGTTGGTTTCTGTCCCTCTCATTTCCTGCTGCCTTCCCTTCCACAGGACTCACAGCTACACAATAGACTTTGTCTGTTTGCTTTTGCAATTTACATCCAGAGCAGCCTTTGCATTATTAATGAAATTAGCAGTCTTCATGCTATAGTTCAGGGAGCCAGTCTGCCCTTCCGTCACCCCAATATTATATGCAGCTTAATAAAGCCTCTTCCATTGTGAAAGGCATAAAAAAGCAGTAGCTTGAAGTGCGACATCTTTTTGTGTGTGTTAACCTCTGCGTATACAAAGAGCGAAGTGTAACCAGCGCGTTGTGTCTCTGTTTATTCGCTCTGTCGACAGAAACTGTGATGGGCTGTACCTACCTGCATGAATTTGCATTTGTTGTCCTGTTTAGATGGGGAGGGGGGACCAAGAGGGGCAGCTCGAATGGTGGGGGTTCACCATCCAAAGTCTTCTCCAGACTAACTAAAGAGGGAAAAGTGGGGAACTGGAGCAGGGTTCTCACTCTCAGCGCTCCACATGGGCAGAGACACAGGTTCGGAGACCGAGAGGAATGGAAAAAGGGAATGTTCTACAGGAGGGGTGTGCATGAATATTTGTAACATTTGAAATTTGTACAGATTTAGATGAATTTGGGCACTTGAATCTGAATTGAATGTTGGCGCTTTTGAAGACTGACATTTGGATTCGAATCAAATGTTTTGATACGTTTGTATGAAGCTTCGTATGGGATTTGTTTGGGATTCATATAGGATTGAACATTCATATTAAATGCGAATCCTACCACATCAAAAGGGGATCTGTTCGAATGAATATGAATTTTCTTGCATTCGATTCGATAGGTTCCAAACTGGTGAGCCAGTTTGGTCCAGTGGTTAGGGAGCCGGACTCTGATCTGGGAATACTGGGTTCAATTCCGCCCTCCCCCATAAAGCCATCTGGGTGACCTTGGACTGGTCACAGCTCTCTTCTGAGCTCTCACAGCCCCACATCCCTTACAGGGTGTTTTGTTGTGGGGAGAATAGAAAGCTTTGTCAGCTGCTTTGAGTCCCCTTAAATGGACGAGAAAAGCAGGGTAGAAAAGCCAACTCTTCTTCTTCTCCTCCTCCTCCTCCTCCTCCTCCCTGCAAAGTGGACCATCTCAACTTTGCACCCCAACGTCTCCCTAGAAGAGGTGCAGCAAACATCTCCTCTTTCCTTGCCATGGTAACTGCATGGATGTCTCTCCAGTGAGTTAACCAACCCTTGGTTTTGAGGCCCATTATTTACTTCCCTCCCTTTCCTTCTAGGAGACAATCTTGTATACCGCTCTCAGTTTTGATTTAGGTAACAAATTGATTTTTAAACTGCTCTTCAGCTCAGCCTGGTTTCAGGACAGGGTGCATATTTTGTTTCCAATAATCTGGCAGTTGAGCTGCTTTGTTCTTAGCATGTTTAGAAGATGCAGCCTGATTTTTTTTCACTCCCGCCGCCTACTGTGAAAGCACAGAACCCCCTGATATCCTGTTAGGTGCAAAGTTAACACTGTTCTGCCTTTGATGCTGGTGGGATGGTAAAGTAGAGATTATCGTGAGAAGCTGAGGTGAGGAAGCTTAATTGAAGGTAGCTCCCCTCCTGAGAAGGTGAAAAACAGCTTTAATCTCAAAGACAACATCCTCTGAAATCTCTCTCTGTTCCTTGAACCTTCAAAGACGAGTAAGATAGATAGCATCAGTGTCAAAAAGATCAGGAAATTCAGCTCCTTTCTTGGCCAATAATCAGAAAAGAGACAAGACCACTGTTGGGTCGGGCAAGCAAGGGGAACAGGGTCGAATTAAATCGCCTTTCGAACTTCGGGTGGGTTGCAAACTGTGACCTTCAGGGGTTGCCTCTTCCTACCTGGATTTCTCCTGCTTTCATTCACTGAGGACATTTTTGCCAATTACTTGGCTGAACTTCAGGGTCCACACATAAGTAATAATAATTAATCCTGTTTTGCGGGAGGTAGTGGGAATGAGGTGGGCATTAGTTGTGATTAGGTTTTAAGTGACAGAATAAAAGAGCAGGCATGCAGCTTTCAGAAGAATAATTCCCAGTGATCTAATGACGCATCTGTTTTGCTTCCTTTTTCTTATTAAGGTTCTGGGTCATTCTTAGTTGGCTTTGGAGGAAGGTTCCTTCTACACAGTCCAACCTGGAAGGTTTTCACAAAGGAGTTAGAATCATAGAGTTGGAAGGGACCTCTGGGGTCACTGAGTCCTATCGCCTGCTCAAAGCAGGATTTCCTATACCATCCCAGACAGATGTAGGTCCAGCCTCTACCTGAAGACCTCCAGCAAAGGAGAACCCACTACCTCCTAGAATCATAGAATCATAGAATCATAGAATGGTAGAGTTGGAGGGGACCTCCTGGGTCATCGAGTCCAACCCCCTGCTCAAGGCAGGATCTCCTAAACCATCTCAGACAGATGGCCGTCCAGTCTCTGCTTGAAGACCTCCATCGAAGGGGAACCAACCACCTCCCGTGGCAGCCTGTTCCACTGGTTGATCACTCTTACTGTTAGAAATTTTTTCCTAACATCTAAACTAAATCTTTTCCCCTGCAGTTTCACCCCATTGTTTCTAGTCCTTCCTTGAGAGAGTGAGAACAGGGCTGATCCCTCTGCCTTGTGACAACCCTTGAGGTATTTGTAGACAGCTATCATGTCTCCTCTCAGTCTTCTTTTTGTTAGACTAAACATTCCTAGTTCCTTAAGCCGTTCCTCATAGGACATGGTTTGCAGACCGTTCACCATCTTGGTAGCTCTCCTTTGAACCTGCTCCAGCTTGTCAGCGTCTTTTTTAAACTGGGGTGACCAGAACTGGACACAGTACTCCAGATGAGGTCTGACCAAGGTAGAGTAGAGGGGGATAATAACTTCACGTGATCTGGACTCTATGCTTCTCCTAATACACCCCAGGATTGCGTTTGCCCTTTTTTGCAGCTGCCTCGCACTGTTGACTCATGTTCAGTTGATGATCTACCAGGACACCCAAGTCTTTTTCACATGTGCTGCTGCTCAGCCGAATTCCTCCCATTGTATATGTGCTTTTTTCATTTTTCTTGCCCAGGTGCAGAACCTTGCATTTTTCTTTGTTAAATACCATTTTATTAGTTGCAGCCCATTGTTCGAGTTTCTCTAAATCTTTTTGAATCCTCTCTCTCTCTTCTCTGGTGTTTGCAATCCCCCCTAGCTTTGTGTCATCAGCAAATTTGATCAGTTTCCCTTCAACTCCCTCGTCCAGATCGTTTATAAAAACATTAAACATAACTGGGCCCAGGACAGAACCTTGTGGTACTCCACTTGACACTTCCTTCCATTTGGATGTGCAGCCATTTAAAGCCACTCTTTGAGTACGATTACTAAGCCAGTTTTGAACCCACCTTATAGTTGCCTTGTCAAACCCATATTTGATCAATTTTTCAATGAGGATCGCATGAGACACTTTGTCAAATGCTTTGCTGAAATCAAGAAATACTATGTCTACTGCATTTCCTTGATCAACCCATTCAGTGATTTTGTCATAAAATGAAATCAAGTTAGTCTGACACGACTTGTTTGATACAAACCCATGTTGACTACTGTTAATTATTGAATTCCTATCCAAATGCTGACATATGTGTTGTTTAATAATTTGTTCGAGAATCTTTCCTGGTATTGAAGTCAGGCTAACAGGCCTGTAGTTCCCTGGGTCTACCTTCTTCACTTTTTTGAAGATAGGAACAACGTTTGCCCTTCTCCAATCGTCTGGGACTTCTCCTGTTCTCCATGACTTCTCAAAGATTACAGCAAGTGGTTCAGCAATTACCTCTGCTAATTCCTTCAGTACCCTAGGATGTAATCCATCTGGACCTGGGGACTTAAATTCGTTTAAGTTAGCTAAGCGTTCCCTTACTCTCTCAGTGTTGATTTTGTGTCTTGATTCTCCTAGTCCTTCATCAGTACAGTGAAGGACTGTTGCATGTACATTATCCCTCTTGGAAAAAACAGATGCAAAATAGGAGTTCAGAATCTCTGCCTTCTCAAGGTCACTTTCGATCACTTCTCCATTCTCTCCCTGCAGACTTCCCAAAACCTCTTTGATTTTTCTTTTGCTGTTGACATATCCCCAAAACCCTTTTTTATTGTTTTTAGTCTCTCTTGCAAGCCTCAGTTCATTTTTAGCTTTAGCTTTTCTGATACTTGCCCTGCAGATTGTACTGATTTCATTATATTCCTCCTTAGATATGTATCCCTCCTTCCATTTCTTAAACATTTCTTTTTTCTTTTTTATCAAGTTTTTAAGTTCTAGGTTTATCCACCCTGGTCTCTTTAGATGTTTTCCATTCTTCCTTCTTTGAGGAATTGTTAATGATTGCGCTTCTAATATTGCATTTCTCAAAATATCCCATCCTTCATGGACATTTCTATCCTTTAGTACATTTAACCATTTGATCCCTCCTAACCTCCTCCGGAGTCCATCAAAATCCGCCCTTCTGAAGTCCAACTTTGAAGTCTGAGTCCTCTCATGCTTTCCTTCCCTTATTATCCAGAATTCAAGGATAACATGATCGCTGCCTCCCAATGCCCCAGAAACTCTGATATCCTCCACCATTTCCTCTCTGTTGGTAAGAATTAGATCAAGGATAGCCAATCCTCTTGTTTCCTCCACCACCTTTTGGTACATGAAATTGTCAGCGAGAGAGGATAAGAACTTATTAGACTTGTGACTTTTTCCTGAGCGAGATTCCCAACAAATGTCTGGGTAGTTAAAGTCTCCCATAATCACTATGTCATGCTTTTGTGAAAGTTTAGCCATCTGGTCTAGGAAGAGGTCATCCATATCTTCTGTTTGTCCAGGGGGCCTGTAATAGACTCCTACAATGGTATCCTTTCTGTTGCTCTCTCCTTGAATTCTTACCCATACCGATTCTACTGAGCTTCCACTCTCTGAAACTTGAACCTCTGAGGAGACAATTTTTTTTTTTAACATACAGCGCAACACCCCCTCCTCTTTTGTTAAGTCTGTTTCGCAGAAACAAGTTGTAGCCTTCGATGTTTGTGTTCCATTCATGTGTGTTATTCCACCAGGTTTCCGTAATACCTATGACATCATATTTATCTACCTGGGTCAGGATCTCCAGCTCCCCTTTTTTATTTCTCATGCTTTGGGCATTGGTGTAGAGGCATTTTAGTTTGTAATTGATATCTATTGCGAGCTTGCCTCCTCTGTTTTCCTTACAAAATTCATTGGTACTATTTCTGGGAGTAAGAATATCGCCTGGTTTGATTGACTGAGTATTTTTGCTTGACTTTTTGTTACCCTTCCCCTTTTGTTTTAGTTTAAAGCTCTCCTAATAACTGAAGCAAGGCGCTTCCCGAATACATTCTTTCCTGTCCCTGTAAGGTGCAACCCATCTCTTGCAAGAAGTCCGTCATATAGGTAGTTTTCTCCATGGTTCAGAAATCCAAATCCTTGCTGCCGGCACCACCGACGTAGCCACTTGTTCACCTCAAGAATCCTATCCCTTCTACTTTTATCGTGACCATCCACTGGAAGGATAGATGAAAAGACTACTTGTGCTCCCAGTTCCTTTACTTTTCTGCCAAGGTCTTCAAAGTCTCTGTAGATGTTTTCAAAGTGCTTTTTTGCCGTATCATTTGTGCCCACATGTATGAGTAATAATGGGTAGTAGTCTGTAGGTCTGAATAGCCTCGATATGCTATCAGTTACATCTTTGATTCTGGCCCCTGGGAGACAGCACACCTCTCGTGAGTTTCTGCCAGGTCTGCAGATAGTTGCCTCTGTTCCTCTTAAAAGTGAATCTCCCATGACCACTACTCTCCTCTTTTTCTTTGCAGTACCATTTCTTCCTCTCCATTCCAGAGGTTTCTCAGTGCCTATTGGAGTAATATTTGTGGACATTGTCATCGACTCTTCAGATGTGTTGTTCTCCTGACTGAGTATCTGGAACTGGTTGTTTAATTGCAAGGGTTCCGAATGTCTCCTGTTCTTCCTGCTCCTTTGGGTCACATGCTTCCATAACTCAGTTTCTGCAACTACAGAAGGATGTTCTTCTATCCCTTCATTTTGAAGTGTTTCCTCCATGCTGTCGAGGAAGTTCTCTTCTTCTCTAATCTGCTTCAGTGTCTTGACTCTCTCTTCTAGACTTTTAACCCTTTCCTCCAGGAGAGCCACAAGCTTGCATTTGTGGCAGGTAAAATGTGGCATCTGTTGTGGTAGGGTCATAAACATGCCGCATACATTGCACGTGACAATACAGGTGTTCTCGCCTTCCATATTGCTTTTAGGGTAAGGATTTTAAAGATGTGATGCTAAGGTATGAATGATTTTTTTTTTATCCCACTGTACCTTTTTTTTATTTTTTTGTGTTTTTTGGTAACTCCTCCTCCCTGAGGGTGTGGCTAATTCCTATTGGTCCGCTGCTCTGATTGGTCTGAGAAAGCTTCTACCTCTCGCCGTGTGCTCTGAGAAAAACTTCCTGTTTCTACCTCTCGCCGTGTGCTCTGAGAAAAACTTCCTGTTTCTATCTCTCGCCGTGTGCTCTGAGAAAAACTTCCTGTTTCTATCTCACGCCGTGTGCTCTGAGAAAAGCTTCCTGTTTCTATCTCTCGCCGTGTGCTCTGAGAAAAACTTCCTGTTTCTATCTCTCGCCGTGTGCTCTGAGAAAAGCTCCTGCTTTCACTTCACCCAAGCTGGAACTGACTAACTCCTCCCACTTGAGCTTCTATTTAAGCCCTGCTGAGCAGAGTAACTCCTCCTCCCTGAGGGTGTGGCTAATTCCTATTGGTCCGCTGCTCTGATTGGTCTGAGAAAGCTTCTACCTCACGCCGTGTGCTCTAAGAAAAACTTCCTGTTTCTATCTCTCGCCGTGTGCTCTAAGAAAAACTTCCTGTTTCTATCTCACGCCGTGTGCTCTGAGAAAAACTTCCTGTTTCTATCTCTCGCCGTGTGCTCTGAGAAAAACTTCCTGTTTCTATCTCTCACCGTGTGCTCTAAGAAAAACTTCCTGCTTCTATCTCTCGCCGTGTGCTCTGAGAAAAGCTCCTGCTTTCACTTCACCCAAGCTGGAACTGACTAACTCCTCCCACTTGAGCTTCTATTTAAGCCCTGCTGAGCAGAGTAACTCCTCCTCCCTGAGGGTGTGGCTAATTCCTATTGGTCCGCTGCTCTGATTGGTCTGAGAAAGCTTCTACCTCACGCCGTGTGCTCTGAGAAAAACTTCCTGTTTCTATCTCACGCCGTGTGCTCTGAGAAAAACTTCCTGTTTCTATCTCACGCCGTGTGCTCTGAGAAAAACTTCCTGTTTCTATCTCACGCCGTGTGCTCTGAGAAAAGCTTCCTGTTTCTATCTCTCGCCGTGTGCTCTAAGAAAAACTTCCTGCTTCTATCTCTCGCCGTGTGCTCTGAGAAAAGCTCCTGCTTTCACTTCACCCAAGCTGGAACTGACTAACTCCTCCCACTTGAGCTTCTATTTAAGCCCTGCTGAGCAGAGTAACTCCTCCTCCCTGAGGGTGTGGCTAATTCCTATTGGTCCGCTGCTCTGATTGGTCTGAGAAAGCTTCTACCTCACGCCGTGTGCTCTGAGAAAAACTTCCTGTTTCTATCTCACGCCGTGTGCTCTGAGAAAAACTTCCTGTTTCTATCTCACGCCGTGTGCTCTGAGAAAAACTTCCTGTTTCTATCTCACGCCGTGTGCTCTGAGAAAAGCTTCCTGTTTCTATCTCTCGCCGTGTGCTCTAAGAAAAACTTCCTGCTTCTATCTCTCGCCGTGTGCTCTGAGAAAAGCTCCTGCTTTCACTTCACCCAAGCTGGAACTGACTAACTCCTCCCACTTGAGCTTCTATTTAAGCCCTGCTGAGCAGAGTAACTCCTCCTCCCTGAGGGTGTGGCTAATTCCTATTGGTCCGCTGCTCTGATTGGTCTGAGAAAGCTTCTACCTCACGCCGTGTGCTCTGAGAAAAACTTCCTGTTTCTATCTCACGCCGTGTGCTCTGAGAAAAACTTCCTGTTTCTATCTCACGCCGTGTGCTCTGAGAAAAGCTTCCTGTTTCTATCTCTCGCCGTGTGCTCTAAGAAAAACTTCCTGCTTCTATCTCTCGCCGTGTGCTCTGAGAAAAGCTCCTGCTTTCACTTCACCCAAGCTGGAACTGACTAACTCCTCCCATTTGAGCTTCTATTTAAGCCCTGCTGAGCAGAGTAACTCCTCCTCCCTGAGGGTGTGGCTAATTCCTATTGGTCCGCTGCTCTGATTGGTCTGAGGAAGCTTCTACCTCACGCCGTGTGCTCTGAGAAAAACTTCCTGTTTCTATCTCACGCCGTGTGCTCTGAGAAAAACTTCCTGTTTCTATCTCACGCCGTGTGCTCTGAGAAAAGCTTCCTGTTTCTATCTCTCGCCGTGTGCTCTAAGAAAAACTTCCTGTTTCTATCTCACGCCGTGTGCTCTGAGAAAAACTTCCTGTTTCTATCTCACGCCGTGTGCTCTGAGAAAAGCTTCCTGTTTCTATCTCTCGCCGTGTGCTCTAAGAAAAACTTCCTGTTTCTATCTCACGCCGTGTGCTCTGAGAAAAACTTCCTGTTTCTATCTCTCGCCGTGTGCTCTGAGAAAAGCTCCTGCTTTCACTTCACCCAAGCTGGAACTCTGAATGATTCCACTGAATGATTGCCTTCTCTGTCAGGAAGTTTCATCCCATTGTTCCTAGTCCTCCCATCTTCTGCAAGTGAGAATACAGGGTTTGATTCCACTCTCCTCCACGAAGCCAGCTGGGTGGCCTTTGGCTAGTCACAGCTCTCTTTCTGAGCGCTCACAGGTCCACCTACCTCACAGGGTGTCTCTTGTGGGGAGAACAGAAAGTTTGTCAGCCGCTTTGAGTCCCCTTAAATGGGTGGAAAAGCCAGCTCTTCTTTTTCTTCTTTTTTCTCTTAAGTTTTTCTCTTCTTCCAGCAGCCTCTACCCACAGGCCTGGATGCTGATAAGAGATCTGCCATTTTCCAAAAACATGATAATCAGTCTGCAGAAAGAAGAAGCTGGGAAGATGGTCCACCAGTTTCCACCAGTGGCTTTATCCGTTATAGACTGGATCTGTTTTATTTGTGTAAAGTTGGCATCTGTGCTGCCATTTTGCTCTGTGTCTATAACCAAGCCTTGCTTGCTTATCTCACAGATCCAGCTTTTGCCTTGGATTAGAGATAAGGCAATGGTGGTTAGTTTTAATTAGGCTAGTTCTGCTCCTCGAATTCAGTAATGGTGGGAAGACCTGGAACTTAATTGGAATATTTTTGTTCTGATTTGCGTGACAGGCTCTGGATGGGGAGATGCTGAGGTCTATTTGTGTTTCCTGGTTCTTATTCCTGTGTGATCATTTGTCAATAAACTCTGGCATGCTGCTAGAGGAAGAGGAAGGCAAAGGAGGAGAAGAGTTGGCTTTTCTACCCTGCTTTTCTCACCCATTTAAGGGGAGCCAAAGCGGCTGACAAACCTTCTGTTCTTCTCCCCACAAGAGACACCCTGTGAGGTAGGTGGGGCTGTGATAGCTCAGAAGAGAGCTGTGACTAGCCCAAGGTCACCCAGCTGGCTTCGTGAGAGAGGGTGGAAATCAAACCTGGTATTCCCAGATAAGAGTCCGGCTCCCTAACCACTGGACCAAACTGGAGACTTTGAACCACCCCTGGTCCCCAGCCCCGTGGGGCTCCTTGCAGCCCTTTCTTTCCAACAGAGGCTGTTTGTGAGTTGCATATTTGTGGGTTGTTTCTTCTCCTTTTCTCCTCCTTTTCTTGTTTTTATTGAGTCTTGTTAAGTGCTTCACGTCTTTGCAAAGCGGAGAAGATAAAAATGCATGCATGCATATACACAACACATACATGGCTGGCAGTGATGATGATCATGGAGTAGGTGCTCAGAGCCACTTCTCTGCCAGACTCAGCAGAGCCAAGAGAGAAAGAGGAAGGCGGGAGAACGGGATGAGAATTGTCCTCCCTGCAAATGCCAATTTGGAGCATTTTTTATAAAGCAAACGTGGTGAGAAATCTCCTCCTTTCCAGGGCTGCGGCTGGAAGTTAAAACTTTCCACAGTGACACTCTGTTTAATAAAGAATGCTTTGCATCTTTGAAGGAGGCTGCTTTGTTGTTGGTTGTTGTTTTTTATTTTTTGCTTAAAACAAAACAAGACAAACATTACCCGCCCCCCCCCTTTCAGAGTTTGTTTTCCATCACACAGGGCCCCAGCCTTTCAGCTTCTCTGCCAAAGGAAGGAGAAGAGATATTCTTAGGGAGGCTTACAGATGTTTGTGTTGTATTTTTAATGAGCCTTTTCCTTTTTCTAGGCAGCATATTTGCTTCAAAACAGGCAAGGACAGGAGTTGTGTGATTTTTTTGTCGTCACTATTTTGGGAACGCAGAACAAGGGCTTTGTGGTTCACACGGGTGCATTTAGTCAAGAAGTGGCCAGAGAGAAGTCGAGAGATGGAAGCCATCATTGATCTGTGGTGTTTACATTCTACTTTCCCGCAAAGCGCAACGCTTGCTCTTCTCCTACTCACTGCTTAGCTTCACGACAGTTGTGTGAGGTAGGATAGGCTAAGAAATTGTCACTGGACCCAGCCACTGAGGGTTTGAATCTAGCCGTGTTTCCACACTCACCAATTGAAATCCGGATTAAGGAAATCCAGATTTCTGAAATCCGGCCCTGGGAAAGTCCATCTGAAATAGGGATGGGGTCAAATGACGTTTAACGCATCCGCACAGGCATTGGGATAATGTTTACTGAGGAACCCATCACGTGGCTGCTGTGCGGATGCCGCAGCTCCGATATCCAGAAGGATCAGACGTAACTTGGCACGTGTCCAATGTGAAGCAACTGTGGGATGGATTACATAGCTAGAATGTGGTGCTACCCCCTTGTTCAACATGGCGACTTCCGGTCCCACCCACATCCATTCCCTATCCTGTCCCTATGCGGAAACGTCCTCCTTTGATCCGGAATTTGCAAGCAGGAATGGTTAGAAGATCTAATTTTTCAGGTCTTTCCGGAAACCAGATTGGGTGTCCTCTAGACCCCATTAGAGACGGACCTCGCGCAACGCCGTGTGGAAGGGGCGTCCTTGAAGGGACCTTATTCTGTCCCACTGTGTGGAGGATACCTTGGGATGTGTGCCATATGGGTCCTTATCGGGTGCTTAATGGGTTCTTGAGGGCCTTTGCGGAAACACCCTAGCGGCTTCCAGTTTCTAGCCACCACCTACTCTGGCTCTTTAAATGAATGGCTGCTATGGCTGCACCCATGCAAATTCACATTCAAAACTGTCATTGAAAGGAAAGTACAGACATTTGAATTTCTGGACTTTTGCATGAATCAGACAATCTTCCCATCTTGCAAATACTAAAAATCAGTCAAGTTTTGCACTTTCACACTATTTTACTGGTGAAAATAGGTTCTTTAATGGGGGGGGACGACGACGACCCCTGAAAATGTTCAGCTGCAAATATGAACGTTCAAACATTTGAACAAAGGATGTGTATTAATATTCTTAACATCTCTTGTTCGTACGAATTTGTACATTTGTACATTCATACATGAATCAAATGTTAAGACATTTGTACATGAACATTTGTAGAAATACATATGTTTAAAACATTTGTTAAACTGGAGAGGTGGGAAAGCGGCTGTGCCAATCACATCTGCAACGGGGCCAGATTGCATTCGACATGGATTGAGAGCGGTTTAAAACTGGATTCAGATTGGACAATACTTTCAGATACATATATGGGATACGTATTGGATATGTATGTATTTGTTTCAGATATGTATTCAATACATATCAATTTGTATCAGATATGTATCACATATTCATACAAATTCTTGCACATAGTATTGAATAGACTCCTACCATATTCGAAGGGGATCTATTCATACGAACATGGATTTTCTAACGTTAGATTCACTGCAAACTGAATGCCAAAAACCCATCTGTGCATATCCCTTGTTGTGAGGGTAAAATGATGGATTAGTGGAATATTATTAATTGCCTTGAGCTCTGTGGAAGAGAAGTGGAATATAAATGCAAATATAGTATTTAAACATATGCATATTCTGTAAAGACTGAAGTGTTACCATGTACTTAAATTAATCATAGTGTATAAATTATGGAATTCTCTTCCCATGGAGTTACAATTGTCCCAAAACTACTTAAGTTAATCAGGAACCTAAAATTCTGTCTCTTTAACTTCTGGATTACATTTACTACTGCTGAGATCCTGCTGCAAGTATTACGGTTGTTTTTCTTTGTTCCTGTTTTGCATTTTTTAGAAAGATGGTTTTGTGGCTGTTTCAAACTGTTATTCTGTGCTCTCTGCCCTCCTGAGCTCACACTTAAGAAGGGAGTGTTATAAAAGCAGTGAAATCAAGGAAGAAATGATGAGCGCTTTATTAATTGTGTTTAGATGTTAGTAGGGAAATGCATTAAAGGAAAAAAATATTTCCAAGGGAGGGAAAAGAGGAGTAATATCTTTAATTGTTTGGTGCGTAGTTGTGCCATTGCTGGCTAATCTTCAAGAGACAGGGAAAGAAAAATTTGTTTCTCGGAAATGGCACTTTGCCACCTCGGGGGTTTATTATATGCACTCGTAATAATAAAAATCTTAATTTTTAAAGCCTCTGGCTACCTCATGAGAAGTTCCATTTTAATTGACTTAAAACCTTTTCAATTACTGCATTTCCCAAATATGTGACCCCACCAAAATCAGCAGAAGTTTCCTTCCTTCCTTCCTTCCTTCCTTCCTTCCTTCCTTCCTTCCTTCCTCCCATCTTTAGTAAAAGCATCTAAGGGCTTTTCCCATTTACCTTACTTCTTTTGATACAGGTTTGGTGACCCTGTAGACCAGAATGAGTGACCCATCCCAGGACTAGATCTGTCCCTGAACTGGAACAAGGCTGTTCACATTATGGTGCACTGTCTGGCCCAGATAATATATATTCCCTTGTTTGATCCTCAGGAAAAGAAAAAAAACCCTGAATTATATGGGATGCAACATATTGCGGGCTTTAGTGCAATTAAGGTCTAGAATTTTAATCTGTCTTTGACAGAAAATGGGTAACCAAGAATACAGGGCATAATATATGGGATTTGCAGGGATTTGAGAGCAGGGGAATGTTTTTGCCCTTGCCTTCTGCTTGAGATGCCCAGAAGCCATCAGTGAGGTGGGATGCTGGACTAGATGGGCGGCTGCTGATGCAGCAGGGCTGATCTTATGTTCGTAGATCTCCAATATGGGAAGAAATGGATTATAAAGGACTAGGGATACGCACAAATATTTCTATGGGTTCTATGAAGGGTAACTATGGGAGGCATACGGATGTTGTCGACCTTCGTATGTGCAAATTCAAATGGAAAGTTCAAACAAATAGATTCAAATTTGCTTAATTCAAATTGAATTTGGGTAAATCCGAATTTTAACAGTTTGAATCAAATTGAGTTTTCAGATTTTTGAATCAAATAGAATTGAATCCCGAAAATTGCATTTGTGCACACCGCTATAAAGGACTATCCGGAACTCACCAACTTGGGGGAGGGAGGGAGGGAGCGATATTATATATTGTTAGGTAATTGAAGAAGAAATAAATGTAAACATCCAATAAAAAATATAAATAAATAAATAACTGCCCTTTCTTTGATGTCTCTTAATTGGCTTCTTTTCTCCTGTGCCATCTCTAGGACTTCAGGGTCTGTTTTATTCTGCTTCCAAGGTTCTCAAGGTTGTCTTTAGAACCCACCTTTCAAAAGTATCCAAACTGTTCTCTGCACCCTTCTGAGCTTTCAGAGCCCATCCCCAAGGCTCATGCAAGCTTTGGGGCTGTCACAGGGGCTAGAACAATCCATTCCTGAAATCTGTCCCACCGATTGCTAGATCCAGATCAGAGGAGGCAAATTCAGGGCCCAAAGTCTTTTGCTTTTGTGCTTTCTGTCAACATTTCCAGTCTCACTTATTTTAGAACCACATTTTCTTGCCTCTTTTGCACCTCTTTCTATTATCACTATTACTGTCTCTTCCTCTTACCTGCAGAAGAAGGAAATTATGGGTATTCATGTTCCTGCAAATAAGGAAATTTGGATATTCTAATGCACGAATAGGAGCAAGCTGAGTCATTGGCAGATTTTTTTAATTATACTTTTCTATGATGAAATGAACAACGGGTTTTCACTTGAATGGAAAAATGAACATTTTTTTACATGCATAATCTTAATTGCCAGATAAGAATGAAAGTTGCCTAGAAGAAGAAGAGTTGGCTTTTCTGCCCCACTTTTCTCACCCTTTAAAGGGACTCAAAGGAGCTAGCAAAGCTTTCTGTTCTTCTCTGCACACCAGACTCCCTGTGAGGTAGGTGGGGCTGTGAGAGCTCAGAAGAGAGCTGTGGCTAGCCCAAGGTCACCCGGCTGCCTTCATGGAGGAGCGTGGAATCAAACCTGGTATTCCCAGGTAAGAGGCCAGCTCCTTAACCAGTAGACCAAACTGGCTCACTCTTGAATAGTGTCTGATCGCTTCCTGAGAGAAGACAGTATGTTCTTCAGCAAGCCATATACAGATTCTGCTCCCAAAAACATGGATTTTTCAGTTAATATTTTATGTCTTCTTATCTCTTCATAAATGAAACGTATAGTTTCTTCTACTTACGCCAGTTCACATGAAGAGTAGCGCTGTTCTACGGGGTGTCTGTATGTGTGTGCCATCGATACGTTGGAGGCATTATTTCTGAGCAAATACTCAAGTGAATGTTTTCTCTAAAAGTGGGCAGATAAGATTTAAATTGCATTGGAAAGTAAATACTTTTTCCTTCTATTAAAATGGGCTTTCCACGATGACAGTTTTGTGTGGTTGCAGAGCCAGTCTTATTTTCTCAATAATTTTATGATTCTACAGAGAACTCTGTACTGATGAAAAAGTGAGAGAGGAAGGTGCCAGTGATAGATTCTTCCCCCTACCTGTTTTCCAACATTCCCTACCTGTTGCTGTTAAACAGCCCCTCGAGACAGCTGCACGGGAAGCAAACCTCCACGGTAGCCAACTCATGTTCGTTCAAAGAGTGTCACTTCCTAAACCCATCTCGGCTCACACCTCCATTTTACTTTGCCAACTCCACCTGCTGAGGTTTTTTGACTGCTGCTTAACTGCCGCATGATGCTTCCCTCTTGGCCTGACCTTGCTCACCTGCAGGGACGCTGCACCTGTCAGGAACATCTGCTTCCACAGAACGGGAGGGTTGTGAGTGGCGCAGCGGATAAATTCAGCCCGAGCGTTAGGGTGGCGGAGGGGACTCTTGTTCAGCTGTCAGAGTTGCCTCCTTTGCTGCTTGGGCTTTGGAAAGCAAAGGGAGAAGAGGCTGAGGGAAAGGCAGAAAAGCGCGGGGGAGTCTTTTCTCAAGGACACTGAAGTACAAATGGAATGATGCAGCAAATACTCAGAGGCTGGGTCTTAAAGAAGAAGAAGAAGAGTTGGCTTTTCTAAAACCCGCTTTTCTCACCTATTTAAGCCCAGCAGTGCTTCTCCATAAGCTGCTTCCATCTCTCAGTGTGTTGTACATGAACGAGAATGAAGAGTGGGGTATAAAAACCAGCCCTCCTCCATGAAGCCAGCTGGGTGACCTTGGGCTAGTCACAGGTCTCTTTCTGAGCACTCAGAGGGTGTCTGTTAAGAACATAAGAACATAAGAGAAGCCTTGCTGGATCAGGCCACAGTCCATCTAGCCCAGCATCCTGTCGCACACAGTGGCCCACCAAATGCTCATGGGCATCTCAAGCAGAGACAAGGACAAACCTTCTCCCGCTCTCGAGTCCCAGCAGATGGCCTTAGAAGCGCCCCAGATTCTCTCCCCCCCCCCAGCCTGAAAGATGCACCTAGGCATTCATTCTAGTAGCCACTAATACATCTGTCATCCATAAATTTGTCTAACCCTTCCTTAAAGCCATCTAGACTGGTAGCTGTCACCACCTCTTCCGGCAGCACATTCCATAAGCCGATGACCCTCTGGGTGAAGAAATACTTCACCTTGACGGATCCGACTCTCCTACCCATCAGCTTCATAGATGCCCCCTGGTTCTAGTGTTCCATGATAGAGAAATTTTCTCTATCCACCTTTTCTATACCGTACATAATTTTATATGTTGGGAGGAGAAGAACCAGAAGACAATTAATGATGTTATTTCTGTTTATATCCTTGTATGTTTTGTATGATTTTATCTTTCATAAACTTGATGCAGTGGTAGAACTCAGCAGTATAAACAACCCCTGCGTGGAAGGGACACTTTTCCACAGGACAGTTTCAATTGTTTGTGCACATGAGCTGAATGGATTGCGAACCAAATCTCCTAGCCACTCATCAACGTGTATGCTGTGGTCTCCAACAGCAACTCCGCAACTCTGATGAACCACAAATCTGAGGACACTGTTTGGAGCCTCTCTATGGCGCCATGTATTAGACAATGCAGTGGAATGATCCTTTGCAGCCTTTTTTGCTGGAAGTAAACATGATGCCTTGGGGCAGGGGAATTTTCAGCAAGGCACTCTGTGTCTTCCACTCCTTTATTCTGAAAGGTGTCCAACGTGTTTGAATCCCTTTCCAGATATGTGGCACATGACGGATGACTGTGCAAATGGCTTCCATTTGCACCCTGCAGTCTTAAAGGGATGAGTTTTGAACTCTTATGATACCAGGCAGCGTCATATTTCTCAAAAGCTTTTTGCACTTTCTAAAGCCTGTGTGTGTTCTTTCCCCCAAAGCTGCTCTGGCTGCCTGCTTTGGGGAAATCTCTTGTCTCTGGCAAGCGCCTCTTCATTAAAGCACCTGATAATCGGCTGTGGTCAGGGGGACAGCCAAGGGAAACATGTAGGATTTCTGGTAGCCGTCGGCAATTGGTTGTGTATTTCCTGCTCCAGGTCATTTTAAGAAAAGAAAGAGAGAACATAAGAGGAGCCCTGCTGAGTCAGGACACAGCCCATCTAGTCCAGCATCCCATCCCACACAGTGGCCCACCAGTTGCCCATGGGCATCTCAAGCAGAGACAAGACCAAACCTTCTCCTGCTCTCGGATCCTGCAAATGGCCTTAGAGGCGTCCTGCTTGTCCCCCCAGCCTGAAAGATCTACTTAGGCATCCATTCTAGTAGCCACTGATACATCTGTCATCCATGAATTAAGAGGAGTCCTGCTGGATCAGACCACAGCCTGTCTAGTCCAGCATCCTGTCTCACACAGTGGCCCATGGGCATCTCAAGCAGAGACAAGGACAAACCTTCTCCTGCTCTCCAATTCCTGCAAATGGCTTTAGAAGCATCCTGCTTGTCCCCCCAGCCTGAAAGATGTACTTAGCCATCTGGAGGCTTTTTGGTTTTTATTGAAATTTTGGGCACTTTCAGTTTTGCGTGAATTTTCACCAATTCAAAACATTCCATGGAATTTGTGAGTGTCAATGTCATGACACATCCCTTGTTTACAAGATTTACTGCAGGTGAATGATAACAAAGCCATCTTCCCAGGCCCACCCTGGCGATAAATCCCTCTTGCTAATTACTGCAGTTGGAAACATTTGTGGTCTTAATCTATACATCTAAGGGAGTTTCCTCCCTTCAGCATCTGGCTAAGATCTCTGGATTCCTTCAGAATGACAATAGAAATGTTTTAGGGAAACAGCCCTTTTGGTACGCATGCAGTTCAATACCCTTACCGGCATTTCCATTTATCTCAAGTAAAATAGGGGAGTAAGGCTCTGGTCACACCTATATGAGACAGGACATCCTAATCATAATTCAAACAGAGGTCGTACAGGTTCTTTTCACACCTAGATTGTTATAGGTCGTCCTCAGCCCATCCTCACTTTGGGCTCACACCTTTCTTCACGATTGACTTGAGCCGCCTCCATGGAACTTTTCTGTCTCCACCCCTTTTGCAGCGTCAGATCCGTCTCCTTTCTTGTTGGATGCCATTGCGTCACTCAAGGGAGGTGAGGGGGTGTGTTTGTGGTTCTTTTTAAAGTCTGCTCCCCCACCTCCACACACCCCTTCCTTTTTTATGTGCTTTTCTTCTCTGTGTGATTAATCTTTAAAACAATCATAATAACTTTCCAGCTGGCACTATTGCTTTGCCACCACAGTCACCTCTGGGTTAGACGATTCACATTTAGCTGGCATTTGGGGACATGCTGGCTACGATGTGACTGGATCTGGCATCCCACAGTGTGGACTTTGCTGGATCCGTCCCCCTCTTCACTTCCCTGGAATGCCTCCCCAAGGAAGTTAAGGTGCAGTTTGGTCTAGTGAGTAAGGAGCTGGGAATACCAGTTTTGTTTCCACCCTCCTCCATGAAGCTACCTGGGTGACCTCGGGCTAGTCACAGCTTTCTACTGAGCTCCCACAGCCCCACCCACATCACAGGGAGCCTGTTGTGGAGAGAAGAACAGAAGGTTTGTCAGCCACTTTGAGTCCCCTTAAATGGATGAGGAAAGTGGGATAGAAAAGCCAACTCTTCTCCTTCTTCTTCTAAGTTTTTCCCTCCTTCTTCAAGAACCGGCATTTTCGCCACACTGTCTGTCCATGCCTAATTGGCACTTAGCAACTCTGACATTTTGCAAAGGGCTTGAATGTAGACACTAGCAGAGTAAGTGAGAGAAAGGGGTGAACTATGGCTGGGTGTCATCCCGACTTTCTTCTCCTCTCTTCCTTTGTCCCCTTGCAAACCTCTGGTGACAGTAGAGAAGCCGTGTTTTGGCGTGAACGACTGCAGTTCCTGCCCACATGAGCATTTGTTATTCTGAAATATTTGTACACTAAAAGTGCCTGAAGATATTTGCGCTATAGTAAGGGTAGTTCTTGGAATGATTGACTCAGTACTAAACCTTTGGAAATGATGACAAAAGAAGCCCCCCTTTTCCCTCTCTGATTTCCTGCGTGCACAATAAGGCATCCTTCCTTTAAGTCAGTTCGCGCCTTCATTCATTTTCTTGATTTATCCTCAAATGCATTTCAAAATGCTTTTCTTCTTGCCTGCCTGTATTCTGTCTCTCCCCCACCCTTCTATTCTAGGGGTGCTTAGGTGTTTGAGATCCTGGCAAAAGAATAGCTGGAGTTTAGGATACTCTACAAAAGTTGGTGGCAGCCTTTAATCAGTGTAATTGACCAATTAAGCTCAGTTTGGAAGGTTGTTTTTTTAGTGCAAATGCTGGTGTTTTATATGGTTTTAAAGTGTTTTAATATGTCTTTTTAAAATTTTATTACTTGTTTATATATACGGATAGTTTTAATTTTATATATTGTTGTATTGTTGTTTAATTCTGTATGCTGCCTTGAGTCCCTGTCTGGGAAAAAGGCGGGATATAAATTGAATAAATAAAAATAAAGAAATAGATATGCAAGGAAAGAAGACCAGATGGAAATTTCAGGGCTGCAGGGCAGATGGAAAGCAGTGAACCACTTTTGTAGTGTTGCCAATAAAACTGCATGGGCAGGTTCATGCAGTTACTAAGCCTTTTTCTGCAATGGGCAGCAGGGAAACAATCATAGAAGAAAGCAGTGGTGAACCACTTTTGTACTGTTGCAATAAGGCTGTGATGGCAGGCCGTGGTCCTTGGTGTGCCAATGTCATCAACCCAAATTCTTCTGGCTGGGATTAATTACATTTATGGACCGAAATGCCAACAAGCACCAATCTAAAGCACGAAGGACAAAGCTCATGGTATCTCTTCAAGGGCTGCCTTTCTCCTAGAGCTTTGCAGGTCTGGGGATTTCCTTTCTGTCTGCCACATCAGCCACTGCGGAGCAAACCCTGGACTGATGGCCTAGACCAGTGATGGTGGACCTTTTGAGCTCGGTGTGTCAAAATTCGCAAGAAAACCTAGCTTAACTAGGGTGCTGTGTCACATCTAGAAATATCCATAATTTGGTGATACATGTAGCTCTAGTAAAAAAGTTATATTTTTGGTATATGTATTTTATTAAAAGCAAAAACAAATAATTCTTTACATTTGCTAAATCTTCAATTGAAAGTTGGTATTTCGTACGCTTCAAGAACAAGCAAGCACTACTGTACTTGCCCAGGTGCCAGGGTGACCAGGTGTGTCACCCAAAAGGGCTTGGCGTGTCACCTGTGACACACGTGTCATAGGTTGGCCATCACTGGCCTAGAAGAATGAGGTGCTAATTCCAAAATGCTGACAGCATCACATTGGATGATTCAAGGCCGGGCAGTCTCTGAGGCTTAGAGATTAGGATGTGAAAAACGACAATCGGACTCACACATGTGTTTGAAATTTTTAAATCCACAGACATTTGCATTGAGTCCAGTTATTTGAACATCCAAAAATTTGATTCAAAGCGAACATTTGTTCCAGAATAAGGAGCAATGAGGAAAAGGTCTAAGGATTTTGAGCTGTTTTTTCCTTCCTCCCTTCCTCCCTTCCTCCCTTCCTTTCATTCATTCATTCATTCATTCATTCTTTCTTTCTTTCTTTCTTTCTTTCTTTCTTTCTTTCTTTCTTTCTTTCTTCCTTCCTTCCTTCCTTCCTTCCTTCCTTCCTTCCTTCCTTCCTTCCTTCCTTCCTTCCTTCCTTCCTTCCTTCCTTCCTTCCTTCCTTCCTTCCTTTTTTTAGCTACATATAAACACTGCTTCAGCCTGGATTGTTCTAAGGATTAGAAGAAGATGAGAAAAATAATACTTATCCCCTTGAGGTTTTTAATGTGAAGTGGAATGTATCATGTGCATTATTTTATGGTGTGATCCTGCTTATCTGTAGCCGCTAAATTGCTCACACAGAAGGAAAGCGTACAGCGCAGAATTTCTATTGGCAGCATCTGCAGCCTCGCATTAGGAGACCACTGGTTTCCCCTAATGCAATAGACACAACAACAAGGTGGCTTCCAGAAATAGAATTGGAAAGTTATGAAGGAAATGAGTTCTCAAAACAAAAGCAAACATTCTCAGGGGACCGCCTTTAACACAAAGCAAAAACAACTCAGAGAACAATAGTTAAGGTTTCTGGGATGACTTTTTAAAATATCGTCAGTGGCTCCGATAACCCTAACCTTAACTCCCTCTCTTTGAATCCTTGCTCAGCCATAGAGCCTTTCCATCCTTGGCATGAGTGCATTACAAGAAGGGGTCTATGGGACCCCCTTTTACTCACTGCTGCAGTTTAAGGGCCATCCCCACAGGATGGAGTTCCCACAATGTCATGCTGGTCCAGTTTACCAATAGACCTGCCTGAAATACCATGGTGAGTCCATTTTAGCAGCTCAACAAAGCACTTGCTGGAATGGCTCCTCTCCCAACATGTTGGCACTGAATCTTGACGTCAATGACCCAACGTTGACCAGGGGCCTTTCTGCACTTGGCCTTATTCTGGAATATATCCTGGAATAGGGGGCTGCTATCCACTTGCTAGTGCATTCTATGGCAGATCACAGGTGAGGCCTCCCATAGTCTGCATTAGCATGTGAACAGCAGATACCTGTCCCAAGATATAATCCAAAATAAGGCCAAGTGCAGAAAGGGCCCAGTTCTCGCACTTGGAGTGCTAGTCAACTTTACCTGCTCCCTTCCCCCGAGATTGGATACTCGCATTATTTGATCCCAGAGACCGGTCCTCCACTGGGCACCGTCATTTTGGCAGCGGTTCTTCCGTAACTGCGGGTGCATCAGTGCTGTTGCCTTGATGGCACTGATGCTCTGCACACATGCAGCAGTGTCTATGGTCATCCGAGGGCCCAGGACACTTGGGTGGGGCCTCATATGACCCTAGAGGGCTGGCAAGAATGAGCGGTTTGTGCACTTCTGGGGAGGGTGCTTGTAGGCTGTAACAGCCTACTTGATGTGCCTATGCACTTGCCCAAGGTGTACTAATGATGCACTAGAGGCCGTAGTGCAATAAGGCCTCTGGTGTGGACTTCGGGGCTGCCGTGGAGCAGGCCATTCCAATTCATACAGCCTTTTTATGCAACAGGAGCAATCCATGCCAGCTTCGGGTGGATTGCTTATCCCAATATGGAAACGGGGATAAAAGCTTGCAGGTTGAACTTGGGCCCGCTGCTGTCGCTGCCTACCGCATGGAGTTGAAGCGAGGGCAAAATGTGTTGCCTTGAGCTCCCCGGAAGGAAAGTGGAATGAAAATGCTACAGCTGTATGTTCATTGCACTTTGGAGGCACTTCCTGCCTCTTCCTGGGACAGAGTGAAGACAAAACCCATCCAGTATAATAGTCCATTTTAGCCATCAAGACCACATTGACATGGATGTAGGATGTGCCCATAGAACAGATGGACACTGTGCCCACATTAGACTGTCCCCTGCCCTTCCAGTGGTGTAACACCACCTCTGCAGAGTCAGAAGCAGCAGCAGAAGAGTAGGCTTTTCTACCCCGCTTTTCTCACCCATTTAAGGGGACTCAAAGCAGCTGACAAAGCTTCTGTTCTTCTCCCCACAACAGAACACTCTGTGAGGTAGGTGGGGCTGTGGGAGCTCAGAAGAGAGCTGTGACTAGCCCAAGGTCACCTAGCTGGCTTCATGGGGGAGGGTGGATAGGAACTGGTAATCCCAGACAAGAGTCTGGTCTCCTAGCCACTAGACCAAGCTGGCTCAGAAGGTAAAACAGGGCATGTGAGAATGAGCCATGGGCTGGAAGCCCTGTCCGAGGAGGAGAATAATCTTGCCATCCCTCCAGAGTGGTGGTCTAGTGGTGGCAGCCTAGACCCCTCTGCCCTCCAGGTGACTCTCCACCCTGGAATGTCATGGGCATCTTGGAGGAGGTGATTCTTTATGGAATGGGGCCATTAATCAGCTGCTCTGGACCCCACTTGGCCTCAGCTGCCTCAGTTTGTCTGTGTGTGTGTGTGTTTGGCTTATTTTGCAATGTTTTGTATGACATGCAATTCTTATAATGTATTTTTATTATAATGTTTTGGTTATTACTTTGCATTGCATATTTTCTGTTTGTTGGAAACCGCCTTGAGTGGTATACAAATACAATGGAAAAATGGAAAAAACATTGTATGGAGGTGACTTTTGTCTACATTCTTCTCCAGGTTGGAGCCGCTTCTTGGGGTGGGATAAGGGCACAGATTAGCCAGTGGTTAAGGATGCATTTTAATTACATGCAGGAGACGAAAGCGCGCCGACCCAGGCCACAATCCAAATGACATTAGCATTTCTCCATCCAGAGACTTGTACATTAAGTTTCTCTCTTATTCCCTCCGTCTTTTCTTTAAAAAAGAAAGAAAGAAATCTTTTTTAATATATGTGGATGGTGCAGTGAAGCTGCATTAATTTGCACTAATGACCGAGAGATCCTCTGAGATTAACTGCATTTTTGTAAATTAGCAAGGAAGCAAATAAACACTATCATCGTAATTATCTTTCTCCCTTCGCCCTGGTCCCCTGAAAAAGGCAGGCGAGGCGGGAACAGTTCTGCAACAGCGGCTGTCACTCACCGCTGGTGGCTTTGGCGCGTGCAAAGGGTTTAATTATTCATGAGCCTCCCCTGAGTGGGTCGTAATTATTATTCGGTGGCAGATTTTGAAGAAATAATGACACTGAGCAATGAGGGAAGGTCTGTCGGAGGCACGGCTTTACCATAACCCTAATATTAGTGGAGGCACGGATGGTGTTACCTCCAGGTCCGTAGGGAGTCAGGGAAGGTGGGTTGAAGCCCCTGGCGATGAAAGTATGGTGGTGTCCAACGTCCGTGCAGACTGGGGCTAAGGACGCTTCCAGAGTGCAAGAGTGAAGGGCTGTCCAGAAAAGGGTCTGTGGGCTTCTGAGAGCTTAATGGGGTACCTCCGGAGGCCAGGAAGGTGGATCAGGCCACGGGGAATGGAAGTATGATGGTCCCTGCCTTCCATGCAGCCTGAGACTATAGACACTTGCAACGTTCAAGAATGAATGTATGCCCAGAACAGAGCAGCCTCCGTGAGTTTCTGGGCCGTAGTGTGAATAGACCTCTGACTGCTAGACTAGACAGTTTTCTCATCCCGTCTCTGATCCACATTTTGTGGCCTAGAATGTTCATGAAGGGAGGGGCAGAGCAGTTTGCCAGTGTTCCCACCGGCATATGTGCTCTAAGCCACCTCAAAGCTGCCTTGGAAGGACCTGAGGCCTTTTCACAATGGCTGTAGTGCAGTAAGTCTAGGAGACGCAGGGACAGGTTCCCCATTCACACCTAGGCAGAGAAGGACACGTTCCCACATGTCCCTTACCTGCCTAGGTGCAAATGGGGGATCCGTCCCCAAGGGTCCTAGCCGGAAAAGGCCGACACATGGGCCAGTGTCTCTGCCCTCCGCTGCTGCCACTGGGTCATGATCGACCCAGTGGCAGGCAGCTGGGGTCCAGCTGGCGTTTGGCCTCCATGGGGTGCAGTCACCTCGACTGATGCTGCTGCATCTCGTGGAGAACCCCCCTGGGTCCACCCCCCACCCAGGGCTGCGCACCTCCCCCCAGAAGTGTGTGTGTGACTTACCTTGTCACCGCCAGAGACCGGACTGGCAAGCCCATGGGCGCTGTGTGCTAGTGTGCGCCATTCATCAGCGGCAGTCAGGGAACCCCTAGGTGCTCACCGGCATCCAGTGGGGTTGCACCCTCCCCCCAGCCACGTGATCACCTTTTCAGACCCTCTGGTCCGACATGGTGCTCACACAGTTGGCCAAGGGTGATCGTGCACGGGCCTGGCAGGTGGCGTGGGCCTCTGGGTGGGTAGGGTGCCCAGGAGGCCTCTACCAGCCTAGTCTCGCCCCACCCTCAAAAGGGGTGGCGCGAGACCAAACCGAGGCTGGACTGCAGCAGCCAGCAGTGAAGTCCTTGGTGCCCACTCACACCCAGGGGTTCACACCACCAGCCCCAGAACACACACAATCACTTACCTCGTTGGGCCTGGGATCTGAGGTTTGCGCAGCCTGGCAGAGTGATCCCCCCTTCTGTGTGCAAGCGCACACTCCAGTTGCTCGGCCCCATGCAGATTGCTCTATCAGACCATGCGAGGAGGCCGTTGGACCCGAGGCCCGGCAAGGTAAGAGGTGCATGCAGGAAGCGCGCAGCCCCACACTTCAAAAATGCTATATTTGGGCAAGCAAAATTCCTCCTGGTAAATCCAGGTTTGCTTGTTTCTGCCAGGGAAAGTCGCTTAGTTCTCAGTCTGGTCCATCTGTGCAACTTCGTCTGCATCTTTGCAGGCCATTTAAAATGTGAGGGTGGCTTTGCGTGCATGTTCTGTCTTATGCAGCCCTCCTGCACACTGCTTGCATCATTCTAGAAGATTGTACTGGAAAACCACTCTTGAATCTATCAAGAACGCCGTGCCGACGATCCTGTGCATTGAGCACTGAGAAGACGCACACCTTTACCGGGTCATTTCTCTCGGAGCAGCACCTGCTGCTTTTGAGATAGCCAGAACTGATCTTGGTGCACACAGAAATAATTAGGCTGAGCTCATTATTTGAAGTGTGAATAACATTTTGAAATCCCCCGTGAATGCAGTGGTTGCATCGCGTTTGGCCACTTTTCAGAACCTGGTTTAATCAGCAAAGGCGACGGTCAGACATACTGTAAACACAGCTGTAGGAGCAGTGTGGTCAAAGGGGGTGTATTCTCCACCAGAAGTTGCAAATGGCAGCAATGTTCTGACCTACTCGCCAGCGTCTGCCATGGCATTTCTGATGTGCATTGCCAGACCCACGGTCAATGCAGCGTCACTCTTCCAAAGGTATGCCTGGCTCACCCTAATACTTGGCTCTTCCCTACTAAGTTTGATCTGCGGCATTGTGTGCTAGTGCGCACCATGGTCTGCCATTGGTCAGCGGGAATCAGGGACCCCCTAGGTGCCCATGGGGCACCCAGTGGGGTCTCACCCTCCCCCCAGCCATGCGATCACTTACCTTTTCGCACCCTCTGGTCCAACATGATGCTCATGTGGCAGGCCAAGGCCTAATACTTCCATTCTTTCCTATTAAGAAATTAGTGTAGTTTGGATTTTTGAATCTATTTGTTCAGATTATTCAGACATTCATATGTGCATGGGTACATACACGATGCGTACTTGCACCTACACATCTTTCCTGCATCTGTACGCGTTTGTACGGATTCATACAGAATGAAAACGGGACGCATACAGGATACATATGGGATGCATATGGATGTTTATGGAGGCGTACGGAATGCGTAATGATGTGTATGGGCACATACGTATGTTGTCGACATTCATATGCGCAAATTCAAATTGAAAATTAGACTGAATAAATTTGAATCTATTTGAATCAAATCAAATGTGAATGCATTCGAATTTTAAAGATCCGAATCGATTCGAATTTTCAGGTATTCAATTTGAATTGGATCCCATAAATTCTATTTGTGCACACCCTTACCTGTAACATATCCACTATGAAAGCATCAAATCCGCCCTGAATCCACTTTGAATCTGCTCTCAAGCCATGTTCAATTCACTCTGGATCCATTGCAGTTGTGACTGGCGCAGCTGCTTTCCCACCTACCTGTTTTCACAAATGTTCCGAGGCTTCGTGCGAATGTCAATGTAGTATTCGGCTCATATACACATGTTCAAATTCGTACAAATTCATATGAATAACAAATGTTACATATATCCATGCACGTCCCTAGCTGAAGTTTCCATTTTGTTTTAGTCCTTGGATAAACTGCTGCTGCTTTTGTGTCCTGTTAATCAGTATGTAAGAAACTGGCGAAAGAGGGGAAGGAAATTAGGGAAACCGTCTTCTTCCCATGGCTGCTGGAAGGGGGTTAGAGAATTCATTCCCTGATTAGAATTCGAAGCAAACTAGAGAAGAATGCACAGATCTCTTAAAAATGGTATTTCTCATTTATGGCGGGACTTATGCTCTTTGGGCATTCCCAGTGGTGGAACATAAGAACCTAGAAGAACCCTGCTGGATCAGGCCATGTCACGATCCCCAGCGTTCCAGTCAGTGCCCACACTTCTAAGAGTTGCTAGGCGCCTTTAGGACACTGAGTTCGTGCAACTGCTGAGTGAGTACTACAGTGTAAAACACAGACACGGGTAGCAAGCGGTCTGAACAGTAAACTAAAACAAGTTTATTATAACACACAAGCAATACTAGAAAGAAAATAAGGTTCAGGTAGTTGTTGGTTTAAGTCTATGAGTTTCTTATGGTTACCAGCTTCCCAGCCTATCAGCTCCCCTTCTTAAAGGAAAATAGTTCCCTTTTTAAAGACAAGCCTCTCCACGTTCCTCCCCCCCGTGACTAGCACTGCCACAGCCCAAGCCAAGCCAGTGTACCAGAACGTGGCTCTAGATGATCACAAGGCACGGCCCATCCTTGCTTGACCGATCATCCAGTCTGGTCAGTTGCTAGTGAAGTCTCCCTCAGAGCCACAATCCTCCACAATTGTCTCCTTCTGAAATCACTCATCCACAAGACCAATGGTCAGCTACTGGTCCAGCTCTCTCAGGTTCAGCTCTCTTCTGTTCCCTTCAGCTCTTGTCCCAGCACGAAGACATAGTCTGCTGTAATCTGAGTTCCTTTATGCCTTTTTCCCTCTGGCCCTGATTGGCGGTCACCTCCTAGGGAAAATTGCTGCAATAATATGCTGCTGGAAACTCCTGACAGAGGTGCCTGTTCCACACGCCTGATTGGTGGGAACTCCTCCTCTAGCCCCTCGAGCTCTAAGATCCCCGGACAGCTTTTCCCTCCAAATTTCACTTGCAGCCAATCATTGCACCCGGACCCGCATGGGATTTCCCGCCCTTTTTGCAGCCTCTGCCCAGGGCTTGCAAAAGGCTGTTTGCAAAGAGGCTGGCTATTGCAGCTTGCTAGAAGCCTGCAAAGACAGAAAGCAAAGCAGTTTGCAGCCTGTACCCCGAAACCGTTACAGGCCACAGCCCATCCAGTCCAGCATCCTGTCTCACACAGTAGCCACCAATTACCCATGGGCATCTCAAGCAGAGACAAGGGCAGACCTTCGCCTGCTCTCGACTCCCAGCAAAAGGCCTTAGAGGCGTCCTGCTTGTTCCCCCCGGCCTGAAAAACTTTCTTAGACATCCGTTCTACTAGCCATTGATACGTCTGTCGGCCATAAATTTGTCCAACCCTTCCTTAAAGCCATCCAGGCTGGTAGCTGTTACCACCTCTTCCGGCAGCACTTCAGGTTTAGTTCCTGGCGTCCGCCAGGAAAATGGATGTGTCCGAGGGTTGTTGGAGTCCAGTTCAAAATGTCTTTCAAAACAGCAGTTGAATCCTGCTGGGGGGCAGCACTTGCTCCTGGGAGAGAGATGGGCACAGCATGGTGTACTGCTTCAATCATCACCCTGTTGCTTCTCTGTGGATTCCAGTATTTTAGTGAGCAGCAAACAGTATCTTCTCCTGCCCAGATGGGAAGCAAAAGGGGTTCCCAGTGGCACTGGAGCTCTGCTTGAGCACTGTTTCAAACTGTTTTGCACATCCCTGGTGTGTTCATGCAGTCACCAGAAGCTGTAACCGAATCGAGGGTCTTTTTCACCTTTATCTCCAGTCCATTCCGAGTCTTCATTCCGAGCCGTGAGGAGATGTATAGCTACCACGAGAACATTCAAATGCTGCTGCAGCCACTGCACGTAACCCTTTCAAAGTTTGGGTTAAACAGCATTCATTGCCTGTGCTGCCTTTTGCTTGTTCAGGTGAGAAGGTGGGCAAGATAAGTGGTTGCCGTTGCTGTTTCGTTGACCTGGGTTAGCCAGATTCCCTGTGATGGGGGAAGGAACATTTCAGTAGAGAATTCACTGATGGAATCTGTTATGCGCTGAACTGCAGGAGGGTCTGGAAAGAAATGGCCAGTGTTCTGAGGTCAGCAAAGGGACATTAGCGGATGTTCCAAAAATTGAGGTCTTCCTCTCTTGGCCTTGGACGTTCCCTCTGAGCTGCTGCTGTAGGCTCATCGGCAGGAAATGCCCAGCTCTGGGATTTTGCCAAAGTGGCTCTGGTCACAGGTGCCAAGGTTTAAGGGTCAAGGGAGGGAGGGAGAAGGAGAAGGAGAGTTGACTTTTCTACCCCAATTTTCTCACCCACTTAAGGGGACTCAAAGCGGCTGACAAAGCTTTCTTTTCTTCTCCCCACAATAGACACCCTGTGAGGTAGATGGGACTGTGAGAGCTTAGAAGAGAGCTGTGACTAGCCCACGGTCACCCAGCTGGCTTCATGGGGGAGGGCAGAATCAAACCCAGTATTCCCAGATAGGAGTCTGGCTCCCTAACAGACCAAACTGGAAGGAAGGAAGGAAGGAAGGAAGGGAGGGAGGGAGGGAGGGAGGGAGGGAGGGAGGAAGGAAAATGATAGATAGATAGATAGATAGATAGATAGATAGATAGATAGATAGATAGATAGATAGATAGATAGATAGATAGATGGATGGATGGATGGATGGATGGATGGATGGATGGATGGATGGATGGATGGATGGATGGATGGATGGATGGATGGATGGATGGATGGATAGTCGCCCTGATTCTGGCCGCGGGATCCCAATAGGCTGCTTGCCTGTGTCCTGTGTGCCCCCTGATTGGCCAGGGCAGCTTCTGGCAGCACAGGGCAGCTTCTGCGCAGGGCTGCGCGTCAGGTCAGCGTGGGGGCGGTCTGCCACTGTGCATGCCCACACAGACAACAGCAGATCAATCCCAGCAAGCACTGGGACCTCTCAGTCCAAACCAAGGGTCCGGAAAGGTAAGTGGGGCATGGGAGACCTGGGGGCAGAGTGCACCCCTGGGTGGGGGTGGGCACCCAGTAGACCCCCGCTGGCTGCTGCCAACCTGATCAGGGCGGCTACAGCCCACGGAACCCCAGGACAGCCTCGGCCCAGTCTCACTCTCCCCCCACCCCGGATAGGTGCTGCCAGCCAGCGGCCGATACGGCCCAATGGTGGCAGCCCAGGGCGGGACTCCAGAGCTGTCCGGCATGGAGAGTGCGAATGCTCTCCCTGCTGGACAGCTCTGGGACAGCTGGGGATGGCTTGGGCCGGGTGTGGAACACGATTTCATGTTCCACACCCTGAACAGAAGTAGGCGAACCCTGGACAGGCTGGGCCAGTTCTGGACAGAGTTAGCCTTTTGCAGGAGTGAATGCTCTGCCCCAGGGCTGGGCTACTTCTGTAGCAGGGGTCCAAGTGTGAATAGGCCTCTAGATTTTGGGATTTTAGAAAATCTTCCTGAAAGGAACTCTTTGCTCAAACTCTGGGACCTCCCTGTACTCAAACTTTGAAATGCGACCTTTGTTACCCCTGACCCTTGATCATTCAGTTGAACAATATCCTTAGAGGCAAAATAGGGAAGTCCTGGCCTTCAATGTGGATTAGAGGTGGGATGGGAACCCTAGCAATCCCCATGGAGGATTCTCCATAAAGATGCTTCCTATAAGAATATTGTTGGTCTGCATGAATATGTGTGGATGCAGCCTGACTGTGTTTGATGACAGAAGGAATCCCTTGGGAATATTGTCTCCATCTGTGTCGTGAAGAACATTGGTCCCTTTAGAGATCCTGCATCCAAACTCCATTGACTGAAACCATCACCATCATCTGGGCTTCTGCAAAATAAGCCACTTGTGGCTCAGTGCAATGTGTAGGACATCTCAGCCACCAAAGTCCCTAGTAACTTTGAACCCATCTGTGTATCTCAGCTAGATCTACCTCACAAGGTTACTATGAGGACAGTATGGAGGAGACTGGTGTCCTCACCTTGGGTTCTTGGAGGCAACAATGGAACATATAAATGCCATAAACACCCACATGCACACAGACTTCATTCTTTGCTACTCCTGGTGTTGAACTGAAGTGAAGTCAAGAACCATTTTGATGGAATGGTCGTCATGGAAATGTGAAGATATTTGCTATTTACTAGCCTGTGCAATGCTTGAGTGTAGGTGCAGTGTCTTCCAGCCTGTTAATTCTTTCCTGAACAGGAAGAGGAAAGCTAAGAGGGCTTCTGTAGAAGGAGGACATTTACTCATCCTCTGTATGGAGACCTCAGGCTGGCTCACCTAGGAGGGATAAAGCATTCCACAAGTGTGTATGCAGAAAGTTTGGGAGGAGATGGTGGGAAAGAGTAGGAAAAGTGTGTGCACAAATATTCACAATAGTTGAAATTAGATCAAATTTGGCCATGTTACGATATTGAATGTTACGATATTCAGATTCTAGTGTTTCCGGACATTCATATGGATAGTTTGAACGTTCGATATATTGGGGGTGTGGAAAAACAGAGCATCAGTCACATCCACAATGAATCCAGATTGCATTTGAATGGATCGACAGCGGATTAAAAGTGGATTCAGGTTGGATTTGGCATTTTCAGAACACAGATATGTTACAGACACATATTGGATACGTATTGGATACGTATCCATTCATATCAGATATGTATCAAATGTTCGTACGAATACGTATGAATAGATTTGTATTGAGTAGAATTTTACAACATTCAAATGCAATCTATTTGTACGATTTTTTCGAACATTTGATTCATTTTGAATCGAATGCCCCCAAAACATTAGTGCGCACATCCTATTCTGCTCTCCCTTTGATGGTCACCCTCAGTCTTTCTTCCCTCTTTTGGTCCAATTGTCTTTAACCGGGATGGGATAGCACAATTCATGCTTCATTCTCCCTTGCTGTTACCAACACTTGAATGTGAGAATGTGGTATAAGTTGGCTCATAATGGGAACCCCGCCATCTTCCCAGCATTGCAGTGGCATTGCTAGAGATACCTGTGGCACTGTCAGTGAAATGTTGTTTCCAATGTGCAAAAAACAAAAAGAGAGAGAGAGAGAAACGTGTTGCAAAGTCAATATGGAAAAACCAGTAGCCATGCTGGGTTTCCCATGATAGTCCCACCTACCTGTACATCTGAAAAGGTGGCTATGCAGCTACCTTGCTTGGAATGTCTGGGAGCCTACCGATGCATGGAGAACAACAAAAAGGATGAGGGAGTGTTTCTCTGACCCCTAGATGTCCTCAATTAGGTTGCTTCACATGAAGTTCACCAGAACTTCAGGGAAGCAAATCTGCTGCCTGTATCTGGTGGACCATGGTCACAGAAGAAGAAGAAGGACAATTGGTTTTGGTATCCCACATTTCTCACCCTTAAGGGGACTCAAAGAGGCTGAGAAACCTTCTGTCCTTCTCCCCACAACAGACACCCTCAGAAAGAGAGCCGTAACCAGCCCAAGGCTACCCAGCTGGCTTCCTGGAGGCGTGTGGAATCAAACCTGGAGTGTGACACTCTAACCAGAAGACCAAACAGGAAGTTGCGAGATCCTTTTTTTCATTAACTGTGTTGCTTCTTGCAGTACTGGAGTCAGCCTAAGCAATCATTTATAGTGGGGTCTTTTTTGGGAGTGGGTGGGCTTAAGCATAGAGGTGAAAATGTATTCACAACATTGCCGCCGAAAGGTTGAATCTCACCCAGGTGTTTCCAAAAGTCGACCCCTTTTGGAAACGTGTATTAACGCATGTCTCTATTAAGTACTGCATCAACCGGATCCACAAAGGGCATAAATTTAATAGCAGAGACAAGGCCTACATAGATACCGAATATGCACAAGAGGGCAGAGTTACACCTGCCGCGGGAACTCTAACTTTAAAGGCTGTGACTTCCTATGCATAGAAATAATCACAGGGAAAAAGGGCTCCGTTTTCCCGCAGTTTTGTCTTCAAGCTGAATTTCATTTAGTGCTTCAAGGGTGAGGGTAGGAGAAGGGAAAACCTGTCAAGGAAATATAAGTGCTCCGTTGAATTATCTTTGCGTATGCTAAGGCAAAGATGCCAAAGGAGTATAGGGAAATCGCTTTTGCACTTTGCGTCTCCTGCCTAAATTAACCGTCTGCTCACCTGTCAAAGTTTCTTGCCTTTAGGCGTCTCAGAAATAAGGTTAAGGTCAGTTTCAAATGTGTGGTTTCTTTTATTGTGGGTGCTTCTTTTAAGCCGTTCTTCATCTTTACTGATAACCTGGAAGCTGAGAGGGATGAAACGGAAGCGTTGGAGAGAGAACAGCTTAACAGCTGGGAACTATCCCCAGTGATGCAACAGCATTAATTTCAGCAAAAGCCAAGGGTATTTTTATTTTTATTATTTTATTTTAATAATTCGCTCTGCATACAAACATAATGGGTGTTTTTCCACTGTCAAAAAGTACCCATTTTTGCACCCATTAAGGACCCATTTGGGTGTGAGCCGGATGATCCCATTTCCACCACGGCACCCATTTGGGACCCGATTGTTTCAACTGCTGCTGGGGAAATCCAGATCAAATGGGTACTTTCTGGTCTTTAATCCGGATTTTCTGTAGACCCCATTAATGGGGTCTACAATGGGGTCTTCTGCCAGAAAATCTAGTTTAAAGGGAACCTGTTTCCACAGGAAACAGGCAATGGGGTCTCGAGGAGGCTAGGGGGAGGGGATGCACCCATGGGGGGGGGAGCCCCGAAGTCCCAGCTTCGGAGTGATTTCGGAGTCATTTTGAAATCATTCTGAAGTGACTCCGAAGTCTCTCCAAAGAGATCAGCAGAGACTTTGAAGCCGCTCTGGAGTCCCTTCGGAGCACCTCCGAACCGCCGGCGAGACTCCAAAGTCCCTCCGAAGTGATCGGCAGAGTGATTGGCCTATCTAGATGTCTTTAAGAAAAGGTTAGATAAATTTATGGATGACAGGTGTATCAATGGCTACTAGAACTGATGCCTAAATACATCTTTCAGGCTGGGGGGGGGGCGGAAATAGGATGCATCTAAAGCCGTTCGCTGGGATTCAAGAGCAAGAGAAGGTTTGCCCTTGTCTCTGCCTGAGATGCCCGTGGCCAGTTGGTGGGCCACTGCGTGGGACAGGATGCCGGACTAGATGGGCTGTGGCCTGGTCCAGCAGGGCTCCTCTTAGGCTCTTATGTTCTTTGCTTGCAGTCTCCCAGCTGTTAGTCTTCAGAGGCCTAAGAAATGTGCCTCACTGAACCAGAACTAGGTCCAATCTATTCCAACAGTCAGTTCTCACAGTGGCCAACCCAGGGAAGTCCATCTGCCGAAAATGAGCACACAGCTTCCTTTGCTTTCTGTCTCCCGGCATCCACCCTTCAAAGGCATGCCACCTCCTACAGCCATTAGGGTTATCTGCTATTGATACTGTGATGTTCCATGAACTGGTCCAGAACATTCTCAAAGCCAGCCAAATCACACACCCATATTCAGATGTGAAAAACCTTAATTTTTTTTTTTTTTTTTTGTAGGTTCGCTGTCCTACGGTCCCCTTAAGTTATCACTCCTCCAAGTTAAGCATGGGTGTCTCTTTCAACTGTCCTTACAGGAATGGGTTTCAAGGTATTTTATAACAGCACAAAGTTTTGTGAACCACAGACTAGTTAATCAGATACAGGAGGTGTTTGTTATCTTGACTTTCGGATCTCAGTATAACAGATAAAGATATAAATAGATATATCAACACTGTGGTAGGAGAGTACACAAACTACAGATGGCACTAATTGACCATGGTCACTCACAGAACAGTAGTAACTTTGGCACTGATAAACCAATTAACACATAATTTAATATGTATCCTTCATCTAAGTTCAGTGATATTGTTGAATATCTTGGTTCTATTTCCAGAAACTTCTGTGCTTTGAAAATTGCATTTGGGGTACCCCATGGACATGATTGCCCCCCGCCCCCTCTAAGTTCTGGAAGAACATTGCCAACTATTCATCTTAGGCCTTTCCCAAACTCACCTTGTTCAGAGCAGTTTAACTATTACACCCAGACCTGCCTCAGGCCAAGCACAGCCGGTGCTGCCTGGGTTGGGAGAGTGGTGACGACCAATGAGGGCGGTGATGTGGAGGGCACATGGCTGAGTCTTTGCCCAAGGCTCTATCCAGGCCTGCCAGAGGTTGGATAAGGCTCATGTCTGCTAAACAAGGGTGTGCATGGATATTCGAAGGTATTTGAAATTCAGTTGAATTCGTCCACTTTTCGACATCCGTATCCATTTGTACAGATCCATACTGGATAAAAATGGGTTGCATACGGGATAAATACGGGGTGCATATGGACATGTACAGATGCATACGGGATGCAAAACGATGTGTACGGGCACATACAAATGTTGCTGACATTTGTAAGGGCAAATTCGAATTGAAAATTGGAACGAATAGATTTGAATTTGCTTAATTCGATTCGCATTTGGTTAAATTAGAATTTTAAAGATTCAAATTGAATTGTATTTTGGATATTCCATTTGAATCGGATCAAATCCCGAAAATTGCATTCATGCACACCCCTACTGCTGAACAATGATGGGGCTGAACACAAAAGTCGGCAAAGGTAGCATGCATAACTCTCGTTCTGAGCTCTCACAGCCACACCAACCTCACAGTGTACCTTTTGTGGGGAGAGGAACAGAAGATTTGTCAGAGTTGCCCTTTCTACCCTGCTTTTCTCACCTATTTAAAGGGACTCAAAGCTGCTGACAAACCTTCTGTTCTTCTCCCCACAGCAGGCACCCTGTAAGATCAATGGGGCTGTGAAAGCTCAGACGAAAGCTGTGACTAGCCCAAGGTCACCCAACCGGCTTCATGGAGGAGAGCATAATCAAACTCGGTATTCCCAGATAAGAGTCCAACTCCCTAACTGCTAGACCAAACACAGAGACTCAGTCAGTTGTAGAGAGGAAGAGCACTTCTCGTGAGCAGTGTGACTATTACCACTTGATTTAAGAGGCAAATGGATTTTGGGGTGGGAGGCAGACGGTATAATAGCTTCTCTGCACCGCTCCGTGCCGGAACGGCCTCAGTTACTATGATTTGCAGAAAACAAAGTGTGAAGCCACACGCATGGTGCTTGCTAACATGAATTAATGATCCACTTTCGCAAACACTTTGTTCTCCGAGTAAGAACCCTAATTTATATGACTACGGAAGGCAGGCGCACCTTTGCGGCTCCAGCACGCAGCTTAAATGAAGAGAACATCTTTCGGCAGGAGACAAAACGTGACCCAGTTGGATCAAAGGAAAGAGGCTCCCTGCTTTCTTGCTCCACCCTAGAAGACGGTTGGGAGTGGGGGTGATTGCCCCTCAACACACTGCTGTGTCTCCGAGCTCACTGAGCAGCTGATTTTGTTCCTGGAGATGTCCACGAACTGAATTTTAATGGTCTGCCTTGAACCCTTGCTTCGGTTCACTTCAAAGTAGGGGTGGGCACGAATGCAGTTTTTGACATTCAATTTGATTGAAATATTCGGATATTTGAATGTCCAGATTCGTATTATTAGAGAAAGAACGAATGTATTAGAATTTGAACTGATTCAAATGCATTTGTATCTGTTCGTATGAATATTCGATACAAATCTAATGATACAAATGTTGACAACATTATGGAGGGAGTCGAGGGCCGGATGAGCGCTGTCTGCATGGGCCACGCTAATCCTGATCAGCTTGTGGTAGGGCAGGGGGGGACATTTGGATCATGGAGGCTTCATATCTGCACGCCTCGATGATCTTGATTGAAGTCCTGAGGTTGGATTGTTGGCAACAATCGTATGTACCTATATGCATCCGTACGCATCTGTACATATCCTGTTTTTATCCCATATGTTGTATATGAATACAAACAAGATGTCTACGGATATGTATGTAATGCATATGTATCCATATACGTACAAATGTCTGAATTATTCGAATGAATTACGGCACAGATCTAAACGGATTTGCCATGACCTCCTTCCAAGGGGATGCCTGGGACGGATCCTGTCGCCCTCTGTATTCCAAGAACTCCTAGTTGCCAGACATACTTCCGCCCCACCCCTGGAACTCGTCCCCCAGACACATTTGCTCACCAAGAATCATCCGTTATCTTTCAGACGCCAGCCAGAGAGCATTGGATACTCCCCAGGTTTGGGGTGGTATTTAAGACCCCGTTTGATGGTTCTCATCAGATGCTTTTATTGCCTGCTATTTAATGCTTTTTACTCATGTTTCTGTGTTGATGTTATATGCCATTGTAGTTTAGCTTTTATGTCTGTTTATCGATAAGCTGTCTTGAGGGCTTTTAAGTTGCTATAAGAAAAATCTCATCCTAATAAAACCCATGAAACGCAGAAGAGTGAGCCTCCAGCCCACCTGAGAACATGCTGGGAAGACCCAGCTAACAGAGGTCCTCACTTTAAGGTTTTAAGTGGGTGGGGTTAGTTTATTTCCTGTTTTATTCTTAAGATACTTTGTAGGAGGCAACCTAAGCGCGTCTGGCCCTTTCTGCACTGAGGCACAGAAGACCCGGATCACCTCCCCCTTCCAATATCACTGTGTCCAACTGTGTTGGTTAAAGTTCTTTCAAAAAAATGAACATAAGAACATAAGAGAAGCCCTGCTGGATCAGGCCACAGCCCATCTAGTCCAGCGTCCCGTCTCACCCAGTGGCCCAACAAATACTCATGGGCAACCCAAGCAGGGACAAGGACAAACCTTCTCCTGCTCTCGAGTCCCAGCAAGCGGCCTTAGAAGCGCCCCAGTTCCCTCCCCCCCCCCAGCCTGAAAGACACACCCAGGCATTCATTCTAGTAGCCATTGATACATCTGTCATCCATAAATTTGTCTAACCCTACCTTAAAGCCATCTAGATTGGTAGCTGTCACCACCTCTTCTGGCAGCATATTCCATAAGCCAATGACCCTCTGGGTGAAGAAATCCTTCCCCTTGTCAGATCCGACTCTCCTACCCATCAGCTTCATAGAGTCTGTAAAACAATTAAAACAGATGCGGCTTGAATCCACCCTATCCTCCATTGCCATGGGGACTTCTTGATGCAAATTAAGATTTGCATTAAGGCTGCCCCGAATCCACTGGGAGGCATTGGCAGCCCCATGCGGACACAGCCTGAATGTAGGAAAATGTTTTTCATATCTTGCAAAATTCACACGTTTAGTGATGAGGGAGAAAGTTCAGTTCTTTTGGCTGCTTTCCTTTCAGTGGCACCTCCCTGAGTAATATTTCTGAAGAAATGTGTGTTGTTTACTCCTCTCCATGGGTCATTAATGATGATAAATGGAGGGGGGTCAGGTTAAAGCCAATCTCCGCCTACTGTTCTTTGAAGCCTTCCACTCCCCATTCCTGCCACCATAATTGATCACCTTCATTGCTGCGTCTCTGTCATGTCTGAGGCCTTCATCAGGCTAAGATGTAAGAGGATTAAAGGAATCCTCCTGTAGAAACTTACTGGACTGGATAAAAGTGGTACCATTGTGCCAGTATCCTGATGCCACTGGTGGGCATCCCTCGTGAGCCAGTTTGGTCTAGTGGTTAGGGAGCTGGACTCTTATCTGGGAACACTGGGTTCAATTCCGCCCTCCCCCATGAAGCCGGCTGGGTGACCTTGATCTAGTCACAGCTCTCTTCTGAGCTCTCATGGCCCCACCTGTGTCAGCTGCTTTGAGTCCCCTTAAATGTGGCAGGATCCTATTTGATATGAAAGTATTAGTACGAATTCTTACGAATATCCAATACGAATGTATGCGTATCCAATAGGTATCTGATGTGTATCCCATAACATATGTGCTCTGAAAGTGAAATGTGACTGAAAATCCTGATACAATTAGGACCAGAGGAGTTTAACGATTACTGGATTAACTTGCTCATCCCAAAAGCATGTGATCAAGGGCGTTTTCACACTTTTCTTCCCATCGGATTAGCTAACGTTGACTAGCACTCGCACTTGGAGCGCTAGTCAATTTTGGATGTTCCCTCCCCCTGCGATCGAATGCTTGCCTTATTTAATCCGGGAGGGGGAGGCAATTATTCTCTGGGTGCCACCATTTTGGCTGCGGCGCCCTCTGTGACTGCGTAGGCATCAGCGCTGTCGCCTCAATGCCGTGGGCGAGCTTCACATGCACAATCACGTCTGTGGGTGTCTGAGGTGCTAACACACTTGCACACACAAGTCATGCGGGACATGGTTGCACAACACCTCAAACAACCTTGGAGTGCCGGAAGTAGAGTGAATGGTCGCTGTCCAGATGCTGAAAGTAAGTCTCTGGTTGACTTTGGTTAACATGATTGGAGGCTGTAACAGCCTACTCCATGTGTGAGTCAGTTTGGTCTTCTTCTTCTTCTTCTTCTCCTCCTCCTCCTCCTCCTTCTCCTTCTTCTCCTCCTTCTCCTTCTTCTTTTTCTTTTTCTATCCTTTTTCTAATCATGCACTAGAGGCCATAGTGTGAATAGGCCTGACATGTGAAAAAGGTGTTGAAATAGCAAACAGTAGAACAATAGAAGAAGAGTTGCCTTTTCTACCCCGCTTTTCTCACCCATTTTAAGGGGGCTCAAAGTGGCTGACAAATCTTCTGTTCTTCTCCCCACAACAGACACCCTGTGATGTGGGTGGGGCTGTGAGAGCTCAGAAGGGAGCTGTGACTAGCCCAGGGTCAGCCAGCTGGCTTCATGGAGGAGGGCGGAATCGAACCTGGTATTTCCAGATAAGTGTCCAGCTCCTTAACCACTAAACCAGACTGCCTCATAGGTAGCCTCTGTGAGCTGAGCGGTCACTTTGAGGGTCTTCCTCTCAAGGCAAGAACTTCTTCTGACTTAGAAGTCAAGTTGAGAAAGCATCTCACTTTCTAAATGGGTTCCAAGATGGTTCCTTGACCAAGCTCTGACAGTGTCTTTCAGGCCGTGGTCAGAATAGCCACATATGTTCACTTCAGAGTGCATAAATCTCTGTTTTGCATTTTGTGTGTATGCAAGCCCATTGTGCGTATGTTTCAGAGCAACATGCTTAACAATTCGAAAAGGTAGAGGGTAGAATGGGATGAGTAACAGGACAAAATTGCCTTCCCCTCCCAATATTGTTGTGTCCAGCTCTGTTGGTTAAAGTTCTTTTTTAAAAAAATAAATGAAGCTTGGATTAAGATCTTCCGGTGGCTTTTAGTTTCTAGAGCCTATAGGGTCTTTAAAGTCTTCGCAATAGGATGTCTGGCTTGTTCTAGGCCCCAGGAAGGAGTCAGCTTTGCTCTCCAATGTTCTGCAACCATTCATGGAGCACCCTTGCTTTTCCTGCCCCTGTGCATAGGGGCGAATGCTCTCTATTATGCATGATTATATTATGCATGTTCACAGTTCAGAGGATTAGAGGCCTGGGTTCTTATCACTTCACTTCAAAGCAGAATATTATAAACCCAGCCTTGGAATATTAAATCCCTCCAGGATGTGGCCATTGTTGGGGAGAAGGGGTGGGATGCCCTGAGAGAGGAAATAACCAGTTTTAGAATGGCATATTTGTGTGATATTGATCACATTCTCCTCCCTTATTTCTTTTTCTACTCTCTCCATCGTCTTTGGCTAGGCTGTTTGTTTGTTTGTTTGTTTGTTTAAAAGACTAAAATGAGCCCTGTCAGAATCCTCCAAAGTTTGACTGGGGGAGGACCTCTCTCTGTGCTTCATATTTAAATCATAAGGTTTCTTAACACAAAGGTCACAGGTGGCTGGAAAATAAGAAGAAGTGTTGGCTTTTCTACCTGGCTTTTCTCACCCAATTAAACGGACTCAAAGCTGCTGACAAACCTTCTGTTCTTCTCCCCACAACAGAACACCCTGTGAGGTAGGTGCGGCTGTGAGAGCTCAGAAGAGAGCTGTGACTTGTCCAAGGTCATTCAGCTGGCTTCATGGAGGAGGGCAGAATCAAACCTGGTATTCCCAGATAAGAGTCTGGTTCCCTAACTACTAGACTGAACTGACTCACGGGCAGCGCAATCAGCCCACAGTCGGGCTGTTAAATCTGCTAAATCTATTTACACAAAAACTGCATTTAGGGTGGGTTTTTTTTTTTTTGCATTCGACTTGCATTGAATTAAATGCAAGAAAATTTGCATTTGTTCAAATTGATCCGCTTCGAATGTGCCAATGGGAGCAGCCCGGTGGAGGGGCCCAAACTCACGGGGACACTTTCGGAGCCTTTTTTTCTGCTCTGAAACTCGAACAATGGGCTGCAACTAATAAAATGGTATTTAACAAAGAAAAATGCAAGGTTCTGCACCTGGGCAGGAAAAATGAAAAAAGCACATATACAATGGGAGGAATTCGGCTGAGCAGCAGCACATGTGAAAAAGACTTGGGTGTCCTGGTAGATCATCAACTGAACATGAGTCAACAGTGCGAGGCAGCTGCAAAAAAGGCAAACGCAATCCTGGGGTGTATTAGGAGAAGCATAGAGTCCAGATCACGTGAAGTTATTATCCCCCTCTACTCTACCTTGGTCAGACCTCATCTGGAGTACTGTGTCCAGTTCTGGTCACCCCAGTTTAAAAGAGACACTGACAAGCTGGAGCAGGTTCAAAGGAGAGCTACCATGTCCTATGAGGAACGGCTTAAGGAACTAGGAATGTTTAGTCTATCAAAAAGAAGACTGAGAGGAGACATGATAGCTGTCTACAAATACCTCAAGGGTTGTCACAGGGCAGAGGGATCAGCCCTGTTCTCACTCTCTCAAGGAAGGACTAGAAACAATGGGATGAAACTGCAGGGGAAAAGATTTAGTTTAGATGTTAGGAAAAAATTTCTAACAGTAAGAGTGATCAACCAGTGGAACAGGCTGCCACGGGAGGTGGTTGGTTCCCCTTCGATGGAGGTCTTCAAGCAGAGACTGGACAGCCATCTGTCTGAGATGGTTTAGGAGATCCTGCCTTGAGCAGGGGGTTGGACTCGATGACCCAGGAGGTCCCCTCCAACTCTACCATTCTATGATTCTATGATTCTACGTGTTGGGACACTTGGGGCAGTCTGGAGGTGTGAATGCAGCATCCCCGCACGTTCTCCACGCATTCAAAAAACCCTCGTACCAAAAGGCCTCTGGCTTGTGATGTTGGCTGATCTGTACGTTTTGTTCCCGCTTGTGTGTGTGTGTGTGCGTATATGTGTGCGTGTGTGAAAAAGGCCACTCAAATTTTCAGCCAGTTTTCAGAGACCCCCTGAAGCAGTCATGCTGCATGCAAAATCTCACTTTGTATTCTGAATCACAGCTCTTCCTGCAAAATGTCATTCCCTCCATAGCGCACGGCAACATTTTTAGCTGGAGAAATTTGGAGCCTCCGGAACAAATTACAAACTTTCTCAGGGTTGTGCAACTTCATCTGTATTTCTAGCTAGTCGTTCTGACAGCCATTTAATGGCCAGGCCTCCATTATTTATTTATTTATTCATTCATTCATTCGTATCTATTTCTATCACACTCTAGACCCAAACGTCTCGGAGCAGATCGGAAATTTGCAATAAAAGAAAAAAAACAGATTTAAAAAGTTAGTTCCTCCCTGGGGTATTGGTTCCACGTTCTCACTTGCCAAAGGATCTGTGGCGATGTGCTAATACCCCTGGAGCTGGAAAGGGGTATCTTAGGATCAATGTGTTTGAGAATGCATTTCCTATTGTTAAAAATCACTATGAATAGAATATTGCATTTTTTTTTCCTTTTTTAAAAGTATATAGACATAGTACTTCTAATTTATGCTCAGGGAGCAATCTTTGGGTGTTTTTCCACTGTCACTAGAAGTACCCATTAAGTACCCATTAATGGGTATAAAAATGCCATTACGTACCCATTATGGGTACTTAATGGGTACTTCTAGTGACAGTGGAAAAACACCCTTTGTGACACATTTGTTCTGGATATTGGATTCTCTCACTTTTCTTGAACCAGAGTGAACCAAATCCTGCTCCACACCTTAACCATATACATCAAATATCATTTATCTCAGTGACCGATCATGCAGGGCTTGGGCTGCCATTACCTAGGGAATGTGAAGTGTGAGAATGCCCCTGCTCTTCAGGCGTTGGTAGATTCTAATGTCTTCCTACTTTCACATTGACCATCAAAACCAGCAGAGGAAGGGCTCTGATAAAAATAGGTAGGTAAGGTGGATGAGTCTGTGCTATAAATAAGACTGATATCTCCATGGGGTGTTTCTAAGCCTGCAGTATTCTGTGTTAAGATAAAGGGAATTTATTGCATTAAGCATTCCAACTGTAGATTAAACCTGTAATGAAAATCTCTCTTTCATAAACTAGAAGAGGATTGCAGAGATGCACAAACGTATTGACTTGTGGGTGGCTCTTGGGCTAGCGAATTCCTTTATTCAGCTTGGTCTTGGTAAATCTAAAAGGAACTCCTGTGATTTTGCATATTGCTCTCTGCTCTCTCCTCCAAAAGAGAGGACCTGATTGAAGTATATAAAACCATGCATGGTATAAAACAAATTATTTTCTCTATCACACAACACTAGAACCAGTCTATGGAATTGGTTGCCAGAAGAGGTGGTAACAGCAACCAGCCTAGATGGCTTTAAGTAAGGGTTAGACAAATATATGGATGAAAAATGTACCAGTGGCTATTTAAACCCAGGTCAAGTCTTGAGATTTGAAAGGCAGGCAGGAGACCTCCTAAGACCATTTGCTGGGATTCGAGAGCAGGAGAAGGTTTGCCCTTGTCTCTGCTTGAGATGCCCGTGGGCCACTTGTGGGCCACTGTGTGATAGGATGCTGGACTAGACGGGCTGTGGCCTGATCCATCAGGGCTCCTTTTAGGCTCTTATCCTGTGACTGTTGGAGATTCCGAACAAGGAAAATTTGTTAAATTAGGAAAATGAAGCAGCCAGGCTATTCTAGTTCTTTCAGCCCCTTTCAAAAAAGAGGAAGGAAAAAAGGACAGAGATGGCTTTGGTTCTGCTTTCGCTTCCCATCTTATACTGCCAACCTTCCATTTTGTATTCCCATGGGACCAAAAGACTCTAGAATGGGGCTGAAAGATTTATGCTTCTGTAGTAGTTCTGGGGACATGGAGTGTTTTTCCACTGTCACTAAAAGTACCCATTAAGTACCCATTAATGGGCACATAATGGCATTTTTGTACCCATTAATGGGTACTTAATGGGTACTTCTAGTGACAGTGGAAAAACACCCATGGACATCCAATAAAGAATGTGGGGAAGGGATAGTCAGAGAGTAGAAAGCATTGCAGTTTGTACTTGTGTGGTTTCTTATCACCTGTGTATGCTTCGATTTTGGCAAGATTCGCACCTAAGACTTATTCCAGTTTCAGTCCACTTTCAGAGTGAGAGAACATGTAAGCAAAGTGGCAAGTTGTTGTATCTTGGCGTTATCCAACTCAGAAAAGCCACCTTTGGGTTATATAGTGTGGAAAGAAAATGACTGGTCACTTTGCTGTTGCGTTGTTCCACTCTGAAGGAGGAGTGAAGATGAGGCCTGTTTGCACTAGTGCATAATTAGTGAACCTCTGGTGAAAAGAATATGCATGCCAAGTAGGCTGTTACTGCCTCAAAGCATGCATGGCATCCCCAGAAGTTCACTAATTGTTGCTCCACACCTTAACCAACATTAACTGGGTACAGTTGGTTAACATGTGCGTACCTAGGGTGTTTCCACATTGACTGCAGAAACCGGATTAACAGCCCCTAATGCAAGATTTAAAACACTTACCTTAGATGGCTTCCACACTGGAGACCTGATTAGGGACCCTTTGCGGAAGCCGCCTCCGCATTTTGACGTGCAAGACCAATTTCTTAAAAAAACCGGTTTTGCCGCCAAAATCCGTCTTAAATTGAAGACCTGAAAAATCAGGTCTTCGATCTGTCACTTACCCTGAATGTGTGCAGAAGCCAGGGGAAAATCTGGATTCCCTCTGCTGGCCATCGGCTCTGGGGGTGGTGGCACTGGCGCGCGAGTCTGGAGAACAGATTAGAGTGGATGCATCCACACAGCACCCACTCCAATCTGTCCTCCAGAACCCGTCTCCCCACGTGTGTGCAGACACATGGGGTTCCCTCCGATCTGTCACAAATAGTGATGGATCTGGAGGAGGACAGATTCGCTGAAAAGTGGATCTATTGAGATCCGCTTTTGGCAGCCTAATGCAGAACACCCCTAATCAACAGTTAGTTGATTATCACCTCGAAGTGCAGATGCTCTTCACCAGAAGTTCACTAATTATGCACTCTCTTCTCAGCTCAGAAGAGAGCTGTGACTAGCCCAAGGTCACCCAGCTGGCTTCGTGGAGGATGGCAGAATCAAACCCAGTATTCCCAGATAAGCGTCTGGCTCCCTAACCGCTAGACCACTAGATGTCTCCTTTTTATGCCTCCTTTCATTGTGCTGTTTTTCAATCTTGTAGTTTGTTCAGCGCTATGTGCATTTATAGCACTCAAGAAATAAACTAATAAACTAATAAACTAATAAACTAATAAACTAATAATAATAATAATAATAATAATAATAATAATAATAATAATAATAATAATAATAATAATAATAATAGATGGAACGCAAGGTGGGAAGTGACAAGAGGCATTTTTGCACTACTGGACAGGAAAGGGATGCTGTGACCCAATGTTGACTAGTGCTTGCACATGAGCGCTAGTCAACTTCACCAACTCCTTCCCCCCGGGATCAGATACTCATCTTATTCGATTCTGGGGCCCATTTCTCTGGTCACCTCCATTTTGGCAGCAGCACCTCCACACCTGTGCATGTGTCAACGCTGTTGCCTTGACAATGCCTGTGACGGTTTCAGGGTTCAGGCTGCAAACTGCTTTGCTTTCTGGCCTTGCAGGCTTCTTGCAAGCTGCAATTGCCAGCCTTGTTGCAAAGCAAAGCTTGTTGCAAACCCAGGATTTTGGCTACAAAAAGAGCGGGAAATCCTGTGCGGGCCCTGTTGCAGTGATTGGCTGGAGTAAGGTTTTGGAGGGAAAAGCTGTCCGGGGATCTGAGTGCTGGAGGGGCTAGGGAAGGAGTTCCCACCAATCAGGCTGGAGGGACAGCAACCTCTGTTAGGAGTCTCCAGCAGCATTTTATTGCGGTTAGAGCCAATCAGGGTCAGGGGGATGTGTATAAAGGAACACAGAGTACAGCAGAGAATGTCTTCATGCTGGGACAAGAGCTGAAGGGAGAAGAAGAGCTGAACCTGAAGGAGCCAGACCAGTAGTTGACCAGGGGTCTTCGTGCTGGGACTGAGGCTGAAGGGAACAGAGGAGCTGATCCTGAGGGAGCTGGAACCAGTAGCTGACCAGTGGTCTTTTGGGCTGAGTGATTTCTGAAGGAGGCAATCGGGTGGATTGTAGCTCTGAGGGAGACTTCACTAGCAACTGACCAGGCTGGATGATCGGACAAGCAAGGACGGACTGGGCCTTGTGATCATCTAGGGCCACGTTCTGGTACACTGGCTTGGCTTGAGCTGTGGCAGAAGCAAGTCAGAGGGGGAGGAACGTGTGGAGGCTTGTCTTTTAAAAGGGGAACTATTTTCCTTTGGAGAAAGGGGTAGCTCCTAGCCTTAAGAGACTTGCAGATTTAAACTAACAACTACCTGAACCTTATTTTTCATTTATAGTATTGCTTGTGTATAATAATAAACTTGTTTTTGTTTACTGTTGAAACGCTTGCTACCAGTGTTTTGTGTCCACACTGTAGTATTCACTTGGCCGTTGCACGAACCCAGCATCCTAACAGGGCCAAGCTACTCCCAGAGAGGGCAGGCACTAACTGGATCGCTGGGCATCGTGGCAATGCCGATGCTCCGCACATGTGCAGTCGCGTCTATGGTTGTCCAAGGTCTCAGCATGTGGGACCTCAAAAGACCCTGGAGTGCTGGCAAGAGCAACTGGTTGCGCTGCTGGACGCTTTGGGAAATTAATTAGGTGACATTGGTTAAGGTGTGGAACATGGGCCCTTTCTGCACTTGGCCTTATTCTGGAATGTATCTCAGGACAGTGGTCTCCGGGTCTCAAGCTAATGCAGGCCATGGCAGGCCACACCTAGGGCTTTCTACAGTCTGCAGTGGCATGCAGATAGTAGGTCCCAATTCTGGGATATATTCCAGAATACGTCCAAGTGCAGACAGCCCCCACAATTTCATGCTCGACACCTAATCAACAATTAGTGCACTTCTGGGGTGGGCGGGCACACTTGGAGTCTGTAACAGTGTACTTGACGTGCACATGCGCTTCACCAGAGATGCACTAATCATGCACCGGAGGCCATAGTGTGAAAAGGCCTAAGTCTTTTCTGGATGCGGCTTGTCTTGTCTTTTGCTGTCATTGCCCCACCAAATCCATGCACTTGGCACTGTTTAATGGCCGACTTGGCTCCTCTGTGAATTCCTCTCTTGCACCTAAGGGAAGCTGAAAGATTTGTAAGTGCTGCAGCATTCAAATAATCCTTAAATTTTAAAGCATTTCTTTGCTGCTTGTAGCAACCTCTGCACGTCTTCTCCCGGCAATGGTGTGTCATTGTGCAAGGTCCTCACGGTTCTTAGCATTGCTTCTCAGGCTGTTTGCTGCCTCTGGGCTGCACTCAGATGCATTGTTTCCTGGATTCTTTTCTTCAGACTGTCGATAAGCAGCTATGAATTATATATCATTTCACCTTAATAAAGCCTTTTGGGTGTTTGCTTTCTCACAGTTTCTATCCAACCAACAGGAAATACAGAGTATTTGCAGTTTGGAGCTGTGATGTAATAAATGACGTGGATGCGAGAATGGAGAAGAATTGCTTGCTTTACTAGGTTACACAGTTACTTATACCTTTTTACACAGGATATGTTATTATTAGTAAAACTGGATAGTTCATTGGTTAGAAAGGAAACATTCAGATGCCGGCTGAGCTAGCGCATGATGTCCTCATGAACCATTTGCGTAAGCGATGCTCTTGGACATGGTATGTGTCTAGCTTAAGAGAGATAAGGAAGGTATGTGTCTAGCTTGAGAGAGATAAGAGGGGTCCGCGTGCTCTAGGAAGGGTCCTTCTGCTGAGGTTTGCCATCTGAGCAGGCAAGCATTCAGGCAAGCATGCTCTAGGGAACTTCCTTCTGCTGAGGTTTGCCATCCAAGCAGGGAAGTGTTCCTGCAGAGCTGGGTATTAGTGGATGGGTGGCCTAAAGTTTCATCATTCTTCTCAGATGCTGTGGTTTGTAGGTTGACCCAAGGGGCCTTTCTACACTCACCTCTATTCTGGATTTGAGCAACTCTTGCACCTTTTCAAGGCCTCTTTGTCTGCACACTGGTGTGGCCTAGAGAGGTCCCTACCACCACTAGTTACAGGTGGACCAGATGAACGAGCCCACTGGTGTACCTAGCATAGGCCAATCCAGATGATGAAGGTGTGCAGAAGGCAGCCCAACATTTTCTAGGCAATCAGGACACGAAAGCATCTCCCCAAAATTGGTCCCCCAGGGGCTTCAAATCTAGGAACCTTCATTGCCAGCTTCACGTCCAGTGCAAGGGCTGGGCTGGGCTGGAACAGCAATCACTGTGTGAGTTTTGAAGTTGGGCTCTGAGTGCTCCAAGGGCTCAATAGAAAAGTCCCTAGGCATGCTAGGAAGGGAATAGAAAACAAGGCAGCAAGTGTCATTTTGCCTCTTTATGAATCTATGGTGAGGCCACACTTGGAATACTGTGTACAGTTCTAGTCACCACAACTCAGGAAAGATATTATGGAACTGGAAAAGGTGCAGAAAAAGGTAACCAGGATGATTAAGGGGCTGGAACACCTCCCTTACGAAATCAGGCTGCAACATCTAGACCTCTTCGGCCTAGAAAGATGGCGTTTAAGAGGGGACCTGATTGAAGTATATAAAATCATGCATGGTATAGAAATGGTGGAGAGAGATAAATTCCTTTCTGTATCACACAATACTACAGCCAAGGGGCATCTATGAAGCTGATGTGTAGGAGAGTCAGATCAGACAAGGGGAAGTATTTCTTCACCCAAAGGGTCATCTGTCTATGGGATTTGCTGCCAGAAGAGGTGGTGACAGCAACCAGCCTAGATGGCTTTAAGAAAGGGTTAGATAAGTTCATGGAGGACAGATGTGTCAGTGGCTACTAGCATGGAGGCCTAACTACATCCTTTAGACTGGGGAGACAGGAAGGATGTTTCTAAAGGTGACTTGTTGGGGTTTGAGAGCAGGTGAAGGTTTTGCCTTTGCCTTCTACTTGAGATGCCCATAAGCAGTTGATGGGCCCTAAGAGGAGCCCTGTGGGACAGGATGCTGTACTCGATGGGCTGTAGCCTGATTCAGCAGGGCTCCTCTTAGGGTCTTACGCAATGCCGAAATCTGTCCTCTGTTAGTTTTGATGTGAGAAACATGCCTTCTAGACAAGCATAAGGGCCTGTTGGTTTGCTGGTAGGCCCATTTAAATGGGTCTATTGGTGATCATTGACTTGAATCATGTTCCGCCTAATGCAGATGGAACATACCAGCACTGGGCAGGACCCCAGAGATCTGCACTAACCTGCAGATCAATGGGTCCAAATCTGACCTTGGGGACCCCTACCTGGGATTAAAGGTAAGCCCAGAAATGTCCTAGGTCACTTACCTTGTCAACATCAGCCACATTCAGCTAGAACCTGTCACCTGTTCAGAGTGCAATCGTGCCTTAAAATGCAATCTGCCTTTTGTGAAATGTTTTCTCACTTATGTGTTGCTGTTCTCAAAAATCCTTCTGAGCTATTTGTGAGCGTTTGTGGGTTTTGTTTTTTTGCAAAAAACGCTGCTTGATCTCCAGTACTCAGGGTGTTTGCTGAATCAGATCTCCCTGAGCCCCAATAGAAAGGAATGAAGGGATTTCTAGTCCATCAACATTTGCAAATGCCATCTGTCCTCTGTAGTAGCTTCAGCGTGTTTCCCTGTGTGCCTCTAACCTTTCTCTATTCCTTCCTTCCTTCCTTCCTTCCTTCCTTCCTTCCTTCCTTCCTTCCTTCCTTCCTTCCTTCCTTCCTTCCTTCCTTCCTTCCTTCCTTCCTTCCTTCCTTCCTTCCTTCCTTCCTTCCTTCCTTCCTTCCTTCCTTTACATTTTTCTCCCACACTATACCCAGGGGAATCTGGGCAGGTAACAACATTTAAAATCAAACACCATTAAAACAGTAGCATCTGCAAGTGGGGAAAGGAAAGTGTACCCCCATTTAACCAAAGACCAGGGCAAAGAGGTGCGTCTTCACTGCCTTCCTGAATGTGTACAATGAAGATGATTGACATACCTCAAGGCAGAGACTATTTCATCACATAGGGGCCATCACTGAGAAGGCCCTCTCCCCGGGTGCCCACCTATTTGCTGCTGAGGGTGCTGGGGCAACCCGGAGGGCATCCCCTTCAGATCTTAAGGCATGGGCAGGTCAATGTGGGATCAGGCATTCCTTTTCATAGTCTCTGTGAGTTTTAGATCCTTTCTTGGAGGTAGTAGTGAGATGAAGACTGATTTTGTGTTATGTTTTCTTGAGTTCAAGAGTGAGTGTGTGGAGCAGCTACTAATCCTGGTCTTTCCTTTTCATTTAGGGTGGCCTGATTGCTCTTCTGTTGTTGCTGCTGGTGTTCACCGTGGCCTTGTATGCCCAGCGGCGTTGGTACAAGCAACGCAGGGTCCCACAGAAAAGTGCCAGCACGGAGGCCACCCACGAGATACATTACATCCCTTCTGTGCTCCTGGGTTCCCAAGGGAGGGAGACCTTCCGGAATTCTCGCTTGCAAGCCCATTCCTCCGTCATTGGTATGCCCATCCGGGAAACCCCTATTTTGGATGACTACGACTATGAGGAAGAGGAGAACCCCTTGCAGGGCTCCCGGGAAGATGGGTTTGGGAGCCAGGGGATGCGACCTGTGGACAGCCTGAGAAGCAGCGGGGAGAAGTTCGACTATGAAAAGAAAGGTTAGTTGCTCTTTGCTTCTGAGCTGCTGCCCTTTGTCAAAGCAGGCAGTCGCCGCAAAATCTGGGAAGGTTGCTAAGGAGGATGGGTAGCCATCAGAACAAGAGCCAGGTGGACGACAGATGTATCAGTGGCTACTAGAATGGATGCTGAAGTACATCTTTCAGGGCTGTGGGGGACAAGCAGGATGCTTCTAAGACCATTTACTGGGATTGGAGTGCAGGAGGAGGTCTGCCCTTGTCTCTGCTTGAGGTGCCCATGGGCAATTGGTGGGCCACCGTGTGTGATGGGATGCTGGACTAGATGGGCTGTGGCCTGATCCAGCAGGGCTCCTCTTAGGTTCTTAATGAGCATTGAGCTTCCATCAGTGGAACCTAACTTTTGGGCTGCCTCCAGATGGGGTGTAAAACCCAGGATTCTTGTGGAGCTATGTTGGGACTTGCACACACGCCCGTGGTAGGTTGTTAGACTCAAACTGAACCACTAAATTTTAGTTTGCATGTGGCCCTAGTCCTTGGTCTTCACCTAGGCAACAATAGCGAGAAGATTGGAAGAAGCATCAGTTGCCAGTGGACTGCCTTACTAAGTTGCCTTCCTTGCAAATTGTCATTACACGTTTACACTTCTCACCTAATAATTAGAAATTCAAGAAACATCTGATTTCAGTGGCAGCTTGCCCAGTTCATAGAATACAGAGAGCTCATCTCTGAATATGCACATAGCTATCAGACTTGAAAGATCATCTCAGTGTGGCTTTCAGTGGGACCAAATAATTTTCAGCTGAAGGTCAATGCTGCTAAGTCAAGTTTGGCTCTTAAGCATTCTATGCACCGGTGCAGAAGTGATTTATTTCCCATTGCTTTCTAGAAGGGATGTGCGTGATATTTGTTTTGTTTTGTTGGTATTCAAATCGTATCGAATCAAATGCAAGGAAATTCGTATTTGTTCAAATAGATCCCCTTTGAATGTAATTCAGTCCGAATCCCCACTACAAATCCCGTATGAATCCTCACTATGAATCGTCAGCGGATCCATAACGAAGCTTCGTACGAATGTATCAAAACACGCAATATGAATTCGAATGTCAATCTTCAAAGGTGCCAACATTCAATTCAAATTTGAATATCCAAATTCGGCTCAGTTCCTAGGAATTTTGAATGTGATGAATATTCATCCACATCTGTACTTTCTAGTGAGCAGCTTTTGAAGTCTTCGCCTGGCCAATAATACTTCAACTGCATCAACATGCAGTAATGGTTTAGAGATGGTAGTGTATGGCAAAATCCCCAGTATTCCTTTTACATACCTAATCCAGAATAAGGAGCCAGAAAATACATGTTGGAAATGCATTTTCTGGCTTGTAATGTGGATTAGTAATGGGATGAAAAGACTAGTGAGCTCTTGAGCTTTTAAACCATGTAGAAGTAACCTCAGGGTCTTGCAGAGCAAACTCTGTATAGTAGGGAGGGGCAAATATATATACAAATATAAATATGTAACATACTGCTGTGGGAATATATATATATATATATGTCTCACTCGCATTTGAAGCTTCAGCAATTCACATGCAAACTGAAAGGGCCCTACATTTGTAGTCTCCCAAACAGACATGAAGCAAATGTATCCAGCCTTCATAAAGCTTTGTAGAAGCTTTGACATGGCTGGATCTTCGCCCCCAACTCATATCTATCATGGCCGTACACTGGTTCCTTAAATCTGGTGTCCACCTCTGTCACCACCACCATCATGCCCTACTCAGAGGCTCAACTGGTCCTTCCAAAGGCACATGCGCAGCTGGAGAGGCAGCCCCCATCTGGGAATTGCAGGTAATCTTGTGCAATTCCCCAGGAATCATGGAGAATCATGTGATATTTTCCATGAATTATGGATGCGGGCAGCCTCTTCACCTGGGCACACACCTGGTTCCCTTCATGCATGGACGTTTGCGTGTGAAGGTGAAACCCCCTAAATTTGGGGGGGGGGGGCTTTACAGGAAACCAAACATTTCCCCATTTCAATTTGAATCAAATTGAAGGGGGGAAATGTGCTTTGCACGCATCTCACCTGTATAGACAACGTTGTCTGGGGCAGCTCAAAGGCAAGAAAATGCCCTCGGATGGAGCTTGGCTCTTCAAAACTACAAGAGTTGAAACGAAGCCTCAAATCCCATGTCTTCTCTCCAGTTTCAGATATTGAAAACAAACATTCCTCTGTGTGTTTTCTGCAAAAAATCTTAGGAACTCATTTCACTTAATTGTTGCAGATGAACAGGTAATGTGTTTAATCTCTGCGCAAATTAAATGTAGGTGCAAATTACAAACACAAGTGGTTGCATAATTGCTTCAAAACTTGTTAGTGCACCTGAAGATTTTTTTTTTCCTGCCCAAAAAAGACCATATTCAGAGAAACAACGGATGCTACTGGGTGGCAAATGTACAGTAGGGAGGAGGCATAATCCTGAACCGTTAAGTTGCTCCACAGAATACATTTCCCCCTTTTTGGTAGCCCTTCACCTACGCATTCTCTACGTCAGTAGACACCCCAGATCTATGTGAGAACTGTAACAGCAAAACAGCTGAAGTCTCCTGTAGCCTTAAGTTTATTCATCCCTCTTTTACTTCGTTTCTTTTAATGGCACAAAGTTTCTTTTAAAATGAATTTAAAGTGAATTAAGCTTCTGTAGACATTTGGTCTCACACTTGGGTCCCTTAACCTATTACCCTCACACCTCTGATGAAGCTAAAGGTGGTAGTGAGTTCACCCTTTTCAGCTACAGGTTAGGACCCCTTCCAGGCAAGCAGAATGAATCAGCAGTGAAGGGAAAAATTGCAGCTTACCTGCCGCGAAGTGGAGACCGGGCATCTGGACTAGAGCAACCTCCTGTATCTTTTTTAAAAAAATATCCATCCATCCATCCATCCATCCATCCATCCATCCATCCATCCATCCATCCATCCATCCATCCATCCATCCATCCATCCATCCATCCATCCATCCATCCATCCATCCATCCATCCATCCATCCATCCATCTATCTATCTATCTATCTATCTATCTATCTATCTATCTATCTATCTATCTATCCATCCATCCATCCATCCATCCATCCATCCATCCATCCATCCATCCATCCATCCATCCATCCATCCATCCATCCATCCATCCATCCATCCATCTATCTATCTATCTATCTATCTATCTATCTATCTATCTATCTATCTATCTATCTTATCATCTGTCATTCAGGGGTATCCACCCACCCACCCACCCACCCACCCATCCATCCATCCATCCATCCATCCATCCATCCATCCATCCATCCATCCATCCATCCATCCATCCATCCATCATCTATCTATCTATCTATCTATCTATCTATCTATCTATCTATCTATCTATCTATCTATCTATCTATCTATCTATCTATCTATCTATCTATCTATCTATCTATCTATCTATCTATCTATCTATCTATCTATCTATCTATCTTATCATCTGTCATTCAGGGGTATCCACCCACCCACCCACCCACCCACCCACCCACCCATCCATCCATCCATCCATCCATCCATCCATCCATCCATCCATCCATCCATCCATCCATCCACATTTTTATCCTGCCCTAAAGCCAGAGGTCTCTAGGTGGGTAACTACATGTAAAATCAAACATCATTTAACATCATTAAAACATTAAAACAATAACAGCATCTGCCAGTGGGAAGAGAAAAGTGTATACCCATTTAACCAATGGCCAGGGCAAAGAGGTGCGTTTTCACTGCCCTCCTAAACATGTACAGTGAAGGTGATAGACGTACCTCAATGGGGAGACTATTCCATAGTCTAGGGGCCATCACTGAGAAGGCCCTCTACCGGGTGCCCACTCCCTCTGCCGCTGAAGGTGGCAGGGCAACCAAGAGGGCCTCCCCTCCAGATCTTAAGGCATGGGCGGGTTGATATCGAAGTAGATGTTCCTTCAGAAATTTGGGGCCCAAATCATTTAGGGCCTTATAGGTTAAAGTTAACACCTTGAATTGGTTTCGGTAGTGAATCGGCAGCCAGTGCAACTCTTCTAAGACAGGCGTGATGTGCATCCGGCCAGTTGTCCTGGTCAGCAATCTAGCAGCTGCATTCTGCAGTAGCTGCAGCTTCTGAACCGTCTTCAAGGGCAGCCCCATGTAGAGCGCATTACAGTAGTCTAGTCTGGAGGTTACCAGAGTGTGGATAACCTTCCTCATCACAAGCTGCAAAAGCCTTGAGAGGAATCCTCCCTGTCTCTCAAGCCTGGCATCCATTCTAGTAGCCATTGATACATCGGTCGCCTATGAATTTGTCTAACCATGCCATGCCTGGTATTGTGAGTCCATTTGCTTACGCGGCATGGGAGGTCCAGCCTGCTATTTCTGGTGTCGCCGCACCCTTCTCTTTCCAGGTCTGCATGGGGGCACTGATTCTCAGAATTCTGGGAACCAGAACACAATGTGTTTATTCTGAAAATGGGCCCAGGCTCTTTGCCTGCACCTTAATGCACTAAAGCCAGCTGCCTAGCGCTCTCAGATCATCAACTCTCATCCTCTTACCTCTCAGATTAACCTTAAGAAAGATCTAATCTGCCAGAAAACTACCATTAGCTCTTATTAACATCGGAATTTGGGAACATAGCCCACACCGCTGTGACCCGCTCTTCGTCTTACTCCATGTGCTCAGTATATTCCTATTTCAGGTGTTCAGTATGTGTGGTGCGTTGTATAAAGACGGAAACTCCACCAGAGGACTGGAAATCTGTTTTTCTTATTTCTGTCAAGCAGAAAATGCTTTTCTTGAAGTGTTTTATCTAATGCACATTTGATTGCGTTCATTTTCATCCTTGCCTCTTGAAAATGGCAGCGCCCGTCTCTGCTTATGGAAATGCCATTAGAAACCATCTAACACTGTTAGCTGCAACACGGTAATAGAATGCCTTTGGGAATACAAAACCTTTCTGTCTGAACAAGTTAAGGCACCGGTGGGAAGGCTTCTTCCACGGGATCCCCTGGCTTTTGTGGAAATGATCTGCTGGAGCCGTGGAACATGGAATGGTTTAGGGAGACCAAAATGGGTTTCTAGGGCAAGCAATTTTCACCAGCAGGTCATCGGTTTATGGCATTTGCTGCCAGAAGAGGTGGTAGCAACCGGTCTGATTTCAATCTCCTCACCAACAGGTCTGGTTAGGTATGGGCACAAATGGTCTAAATAGTCAAAATTAGATCGAATTTGATTGAATGTGGACATTCAAATTCTAATAAAATGTCTTCAGATTTTAATTTAAGCATTCAAACGAATTCCGAATGTTCCAAAACATTCGTTCGAAAGATTCGAAACATTCAAAAGTACAGATACGTATGTGTTATGTACATATCTCTACAAATCTCATATATATCTGTATGCATTTGCTCTTATATTACGGGACAAAATACAGATACAGATACAGATACGTATAACGCATACGAATGTTGTTGACATTCGTATCTTCAGATTCGAATCCAACATTCGAACGAATAGAATGTATTCGATTTGAATCGGATTTTGTTGCATTTGGATTCTAACCATTTGAATTGAATTGAATGTTTTGACATTCTATTTGACTCGAATTCAAATGCAAAAAAAAAACCCCATTTGTGCACCTCCCTCAGCCTGACTGAAGCACATTTCCCCATACAAACAGACCCCCACCCCCTCCCTCACATCCTGGCATGGCTCATCACCTCCTAGTCTCCTTTGGCTGTGGATGGGGTGGCCACTCCAGCTTACACACAGGCCTCTGGGAAGCCCGGCTTAAGCCTCTGAGGATGGCTCCATGGTGGGGCCAGCCGGATTTCAAGGTAAGTGGGAATGGCTGTGCCACAAGGGGACACAGAAGTGGGCAGATCCAGCCAGGCTGAAGCTTCTATAAAGCTTTGATGGAGGCACAAACAGTCAGATTTGCATGCAAACTCAAAGCTAGTGAATGCATTTGGCACGTCCTTAGATACAGATTTCCCTGCCGAAGTGGGCAGAAAGCGTGGAGTCTTGCTACGAAATGCTTCCCCTCAGTCTGTTTGGTTGCGACCTGAGGGTGGGGAGACGGATTTTTCTTCATGCAACTCAGCAAAACGGTGGAGGTGAGAGAAGAAAGGAAGGTGTGGCAATACATGCCAACAGATTATACGTTTGGATCTAGAAAAAGGTGGCGAGTGGAATCCTGAACCTTTGCTTCAATAGCCACTTATGTAAAAAAATGACAGAACTGATTATTTGGGTACCCAGCAGTCGGTGTGCTCTCCTGTTCTGCCTCACACCTTCATTTTCCCCGTATAAATTATTTAGAATTGTATAAGTCTGCAAAAGACAGAAATGACTGAATTTTCAATACACTTCAGAAGAGTGGGAGCCGGAAAGATTTAGGGCAGAATATTATTCTGCTGTGATTTCAGGAAGTGGCAATAAAACATATTTACGTCCTAGCAATTGCCTTCTCCTCGTCTCTAAAACTTCTAAAAAGTCAAAGGTAATCTCACAGCAATGGCAGTAATTGTCTGTTTCCCTCCTGCCTAGGAAGCAATGATGCCGAGGAAGAGGAAAACGAAAGGAGGGAGGGAATCTCAGCTTGGAGCCCACCTGGGTCTCTTTCTGGGTAGAAAGTGTGCTGTTATCTCGTGGAGAGAACCTCCTGCAAGCTTTGGCACTCAGCACCGTTATTTTTGGCCCACAAGGGATGTGTCAGCATACAGAGTCGCAATCTGAAACATCTACAGGTCTTGCCACCAGGCTTCAAAGAGCTCCACCAGCAGAGGTGTCAGAGAAACCCCTTTTAGGTGTCACTTGCTCATGTTAATTACCAAGGGCGGTGAGCTTAGTTGGTTTCCACCATCCTCTCCTCTCCTCTCTCTGTCTTCTGCGTCTCCTGCCTTGTTTGAATTGGTTGGAGGCAGGATTTGTTTGGTAGGCAAAGAGCTCCGGTGAACACCAGGCAAGGTGGGGAAAGAAGATTGAGCTACAGGGATCTAAGCAGCATGATGCTTTTGCGATGCCTTGAATCAGGGTTTTTGGAGAGATAGAGGAACGCTTTTATTTAGAAGGCTTCTAGCAGTAGGTCCCTTGCCCCATCCTGTTTTTCTCAATACACCAGGTGTATGGGTGTGATGTATGTTGAGTGAGCACTAACTTTGTACCAATCTGGTGTAGGGATGGGACTGGAGCTCCTAGTAAACTTGCTGATCTACCACCAGACAGTATGGAATTGCCTTGAGTTTCTCACATGGAATCTAAACATCGGTATTACCAATCTATAGCATTTCAGTACTGGATTTCCCGTGCTGCCTCTCCTCTCTTCCTCTCTTTGCACGCTCTCCTTTTTATTCGTATGGATATCCAAACTATTCATAGGAATGTCTGGAACATCCGTATTCATACGAAGGTCAACGTGCAAATGTCTTAACATTCGATTTGTGTGCAAATGTCTGAATTAGTACAAATTTGTACAAATGACAAGTATTACCAATATTTGTGCATATCCCTAGTCCAGACATTTGATTTAATGGCTCTGCGACAAAACAGTGTTTTGAATGTCTATGCATGTTTTTTATGTTCCTCTGATGCCAGTAGATTTGTTCTCTTGATGGAAACTTTTTCGTGCGTCTCTCACTTGCATCCTTTTTTGCCCTTAGTTGTCTGATCTGTTGCTGTTGTTTTCTCTTTCTTCTCGCCTCTCTTTACACCACCCTTCAGTCAGCCTCTGTTCTCTCGGAGGATCAGCACTGAGCAGTTTCTTATCGTTTCCACAATGTTGGTGTGAAGCTCTCACCCTCTGGGAATTTTCCAGCACAATTGCTGTTTCTATCATTTAATGTCTTTATCTCTTCCTTTTTTTAAAAAAAGAAAGTGCAATAAACTCGCTAAGAATGCATTCCTTCTTGCAGTTCTGAGCTTAGGCTATTACCTGCTAGTTCCTAGTTTCCGCCTGTGGTTTCTGTTCCTTTTTAGCAGGCCAACTGAGCTCAAAGCACAGAGACAACATCTAGACAAGAATTGTGGAGGGATCTCTAGCCTCCATCACATTTTGAGGTGGGGAGAGGGAGGACTGAAGCTCTACTTGTTTTGTTTTGACAGTTAGAATTCAGCTGGTGAGCTCCCATTCACCGTGATCCTGAGCTTAACAGCCCAGCAGTCGACAGCCATCACCTAATGCAACTGGGGTGGTTAGGGAAGGGAAATATCCAGTTAAAAAACTTCCAAGATATTCCAAATATTGCCAACCCACATGGCAGGAATCTAGCATGCTTAGACAGTTGTTGCACGGACAGAAGGTTCAGTAGGGTTGTTTTTCCACTGCACTCGTTTAATCCGGATCTAAGAAGATCCGGATCTAGGGAATGGGTACTTCCCTTAATCCTGATCTAGTAGATCCGTATTAAGGGAAGTACCCAGTGTGTTTCCATCGGTTGTTTAGCACCCAATAGCAATGAGTGCTAGCTTCCCTGCCATGGAAACACCGGAGCACCCATTTGGAAATCCAGATCTACCCACGAGGGGGTCTGCCTGTCACTCCAGGTGTTTGGGGGGACAGGGGGTACGATGTCCAAAGTGGCTCCGAAGTCACTTTGAAGTCATTTCGAAATCACTTCGAAATCTGCAAAATAGCTCTGGAGCGTCTTTGAAGTCTGTGCTGATCTTCGGAGTAAACTTCGAAGTGACTTTGAAGTGACTTCGAAGTTCACTCCGAAGATCAGCACAGACTTCAAAGATGCTCCAGAGCTATTTTGCACAGACTTCAAAGTGACTTTGAAATGACTTTGAAATGATTTCGAAATGGCTTCGAAGCTTAGGTTTTGGGGCTCCCACCCCCCCAAGGGAGCCCCCTCCCCATAGCTTCCTCTGGATCCCATTGCCAAATTAATGTGGAAACAGACTCCCTTTAATCCGGATTTTCTGGCTGAAGACCCCATTGTAGACCCCACTAATGGGGTCTACAGAAAATCCAGATTAAAGGCCAAAAAGTACCCATATGATCCGGATTTCCCGAGGCGTGGTGGAAACAAATGTGTCCCTAATGGGGTCCGTGGTGGAAATGGGGTCATCCGGCTCTCACGCAAATGGGTCCTTAATGGGTGGTAAAATGGGTACTAAGTGACCGTGGAAAAACACCCAAGGAAAAGGCCTTCAGATACACATTTTCCTCTGCGTCCTGGAGGTCCCTATGCAAGTAACTATCCTTAACATGTGTGGATTTTACCTTCCCTGAGGGCAGGAGGAAATGATCCATGTGAGAAGAGCATGGACAGACGAACACTGGCCCTAAGGATAGCAATTGAGAAACAGAGATGGACAGGATTTAGCCCCAAGGCCTTCTACTCATGCAAAATAAAATTATCTGTTGGCAGTTTGCAGTATCCTCGTAACCAGGAAAAAAATGTTTTGCCATTAAGAGAAGAAGAAGAGTTGGCTTTTCTACCCTGCTTTTCTTGCCCATTTAAGGGAACGCAAAGCAGCTGACAAAGCTTTTCTATTCTTCTCCCCACAACAGAACACCCTATGAGGTAGGTCGGGCTGTGAGAGCTCAGAAGAGAGCTGTGACTAGCCCAAGGTTGCACAGCTGGCTTCATGGGGGAGAGCGGAATTGAACCCAGTATTCCCAGATAAGAGTCTGGCTCCCTAACCACTAGACCAAACTAGCCCTGACCAGTCAGGAGGCGTGCAGCACTCAGGCTCATGGCCTCCTGGGATTCCCTGGCCAGATTCGGGGCAACGCCAAAGAGGTAAGAAGGGGATTGCTCAGGCTCTCCCCTGGGGGGGCTAGGGAGGGGTTTGGAGAAGCTCCCCCTGGCTCCAGAAGCAGCTGTCTACCACTTCTGGGGCGAGGGTGAGCACCGACAGTAGAGTCCCCCAGCTCACCATGCTTGGCTCCAAGGAGCCAAGCATGGCAGGCCGGGGGAGGGCTTCAGGTAGGCACCTTTCCACTGTGTGGATGCATCATAAACGGATGTGTTTTCACAGCGGAGACACCCTTTAAGGGCACATGATATGTGGTGTTTTTTTAAACACCCATTAAGCACACATTAGAGACAGATAGGTGCGGATGCGGACGCCCCTATCTGCGGATGCTGTGATGACGCGGTCCACCCGTTCCATTCTTAATGGGTGCCACTGTGCGGACGCGGTTTCCCACATGTGTCTTTAATGGGTGTCACTGTGTGGATGCTCCGTGCTAAAAGCAGCTTAAAAAGCTGCCACTGTGCGGATGTGTGCTTCCACATGTGTCCATAATGGGTGTTTAAGGGCATGTGCGGAAGCACCCAAAATGTTCTCTATCCACCTTTTCTATACCATGCATGATTTTATATACTTCAGTCAGGTCCCCTCTTAAACGCCGTCTCTCCAGACTGAAGAGGCCTAGACATTGCAACCTGATTTCGTAAGGGATTTTGTTCCAGCCCCTTAATCATCTGGTTGCCCTTTTCTGCACCTTTTCCAGTTCCACAATATCCTTTTTGAGGTGTGGTGACCAGAATTGCACACAATATTCCAAATGTGGCCTCACCATAGATTTATAAAGAGGCAAAATGACACTTTCTGACTTATTTTCTATTCCCTTCCTAATTATTCCCAGCATTGAATTTGCTTTTTTCGCTGCTGCCGCGCACTGGGTTGACACCTTCATTGAACTGTCCACCATAACCGCGAGATCCCTTTCCTGGTGTGTTGCAGAAAGCTCAGACCCCACCAGTTTATAGACATAATTTGGATTTTTTTGGCATATGAGTGTTCCAAAGCATTTGTATTCATACAAACATTAATGTATGAATATCGTAGCATTCCATTCATGTACGAATGTCTGAATTTGTCTGGATTGGTATGAATAACAAATATTACAAATATTTGTCCACATCTGTGGTGTTACACTCGGAACCCAGATGGGTTATGTAGCTCTATGTGGCATTAGTTTGTGAGGGCAGAAATAGACTGCTGTGGATAATCTCTCTCTCTCTCTCTGTGGTGTGTACATTTAAAAGAGGAGAAAAATGTCAGGCAGTGAATGAAGGAAAGGGAGACATTTTCGGCTTGGAATACGTTTCCTGCTCTTTCCTGCAGAGTTGATTTTTCATTGACTCGAAAGAAAATCTTTGCCTTTCTAGTTACATAAAATCTGGCCTAATAAACGCATTTATTGCCCTCCGCCTCCAAATCCATTTATCCCGGAGCTGCCCTGTGTGTTCATTGCCCTGTTTTTGAGAAATCGATTTGTTTTCCTTCCAATCCAAGTCCTCCTCACGGGAAGGAATGCTTTACCTGTGGGTGGGTGTCAGAGGAGTCAAAGGGGTGGACGGGAGGGAGAAAGGTGAGCGGCGCACTCCATTTGTCACCAAGCCAGCAAAGAAAGAAAGAAAGAAATCAGTGGTTAAAAGATGATGGATTTAAATGTGACTGTCGCCCAGGCATGCCCTCAAGAGTGAGGAAAAGTGGAGCAGCGGACGCCTGGAAGCTATCTGTGAGGCAGAGTTGCTTTGGTTCTCTCTGTCCGAGATTAACATATTAAATACAGGAGACAAAACACTTCAGGGGGTAGCGCATGGAGAAGAGTGTGAAATTGGCATTGTCCTTGATAGCTTGAAGCTGCATCCAGGCAGGAACTCTCCATATTAGGTGTGAGAAAGAAGGAAGGGGCTGAAAAGGAGAGAGAATGGAGGACATGGGATCTCCTCATAGGTTCTTGTCTTCGTTGTGGATTGAGGAGATTTGCAATTTGCAGGGCAACGAGTCAGTCTGAAGAAAAGACACTTGGCTTGAGATCGGTTGGTCTTGCGGTCAGTGTTGGACCCTTCCCTGGTAGAGTCCCAGTTCGATTCCACACTCCACCACGAAGGCTTTAGTTTGACTGCAGTGAAGCTTTCATTAACAATATTATATTTTTCTAGCTCCTCTTTGCAGCATTTTCATGTACCTGTAATCTAAATCTGTCTTTTCAACCCCATGTTGCAGTACCGCAGCGCCCAAGTTAACTTCATTTTCCTTCCATGTACTCATGTGGTAGTAAGTGGCTGAGTGTCTGCTCTGAAATGGGCTGTGGTTGGTGATGTAAGGAGGCCTAAGTCCTTTCTCCCGGAGCAACCACAGACCACGGTCACCATGCAGGCTATGAAGGAACCATCTTACCTGTGGGGAGACAAAGAGGAGGAAGCTGGGTGAGCATCTTTCATCAAGCTCCCAGCATTGACCCTCCCTCCCAACTGTCAACAAACAGGCCATCTTGCCTGTGGGGACGTGAGGAAGAAAAGGAACCATTGTTAGGATACAGTGCCCCTGTTCTCTCCCACACCACTTTCCTTTTGTGTCTTGTCTCTTTAGATCGTAAGCCTGAAGGCAGGGACCTTTCTAAAATTAATGTTACCCACCCTGAGACCTTCTAGTATAGGGCAAGGTAGAAATACAGATAGATAGGCAGATGGATGGACGGACCGATGGACGGGTGGATGGGTGGAGGTGCGGACGGACAGACAAAATGGTCAGATTTTGAGTGGGCAGTGTGGTACAACTGGCTGCGCAGTCATGTGTTACATCCAGATCACCAGGGCAACACCTGGAAGCTTTTGCCATGGTGATCTGGCCATGGTGATTATGGTGCTGCTTGCCTAGAATGGGGCTTATCAAGCACTTGAAGTGCAGATATCCACTACCACACTGGGTCTTCACCTGTCTCATATTGTATTAGTATACCATAGCAGTCAGGTAAGTGCGAATGGGCGCCATGCTTCCAAAACCACCTCTTACTGGATCTATTCTTTCTCCCAACCAAAGGGTGCTGTGCTGTCTTTGCGGGCATCTCTAATAGCTTAGCTGATGAAAGTTAAGGGCATGGTGAGGTAATCTAAAGCCTCATTAACAGAAACCACTAGCTTCTTCTGAGAAGAAGAAGCCTGCATAAAATGAACCAAGGAACGTTAAAATGAAATTAGTTCCAAATATTTGATTAGGCCACTTATAAAGGATTTTAATTCTTTTCGGGTACCTATTAGAAACTGCAGTGCGCGTAAGCATTATGACACTGACTATTGTGAACTTCCAGGTTATCTGGCTATTCACCATAAGTGTATAGAAGATGCCATGAAATCTTGGATTCCAAAGGAGCAAAGGAAGCCAGCAGGAGCACCTGAGTCATCTACAGTTTTTGTTTTTTTTTAGTCAAGTGTTTCTCATAGCTTTGTCTATAACTATGAATTTTTGATACATCTTTTACATAATTTATGGGCTGGCTCCAAGGTAGATTATGGGCTGCTGTGGAACAGAATTAGCCTGGAGGTACTCTGTGTTCCTGAAATAATAAGTATTGTTTATCACTTTTGGAGAACTCAAAGACATTCTACTACTTCTCTATCTTCTCAAAGGTTTCATTTCCATGGACTGTGTTTGTTCGGTTGATTTGGAATGAAACTCTTCTTGGCTTCTTGTTGTAGGGTCTTGGGACATACACGCACAGAGGCTGAGTTTCCACTGGCCCTCTGGTCCGGCCTGAATACAGCTCAAAGGCCCACTGTCCCAATACAAGGACTAAATTCCCCATTTCTGCGGACTTAATGTCTGGAAATCTGGGAAATTGCTATTCGGATTTTAACAGGACTCACCGCAGAATCCTGTTAAAAGCTGAATATTTAGGTAATGGGAACACCGCCCCCCACCATTTACCACCCCCCACCTCATTCTGTCATCATCCCCTGCAGTCAGTCTCCCGCCTCTTCCCCCTGGCCTGTTTGCTTCTCCCACCATCTCCCCCATGCCTCATTTGAGCCAGTTTGGTCTTGTGGTTAGGGAGCCGGACTCTTATCTGGGAATACCAGGTTCGATTCCCTCCCCCCCCCCCCCATGAAGCCAGCTGGGTGACCTTTGGCTAGTCGCAGCTCTCTTCTGAGCTCTCACAGCCCCACCTACCTCACAGGGTGTTCTGTTGTGGAGAGAAGAATAGAAGCTTTGTCAGCCGCTTTGAGTCCCCTTAAATGGGTGAGAAAAGCAGGGTAGAAAAGCCAACTCTTCTTCTTCTTCTTCTCTGTCTTTCTTTGTCTCCGGTGCCCTCCCACCCCTTCCCTCCATCTGTTGGAGAACAGCGGGGAAGCCATGCAGTGGGATGATGACGAAAGACAGAGGAACGCCAGGTGGAGGGGAATGGTTCCCTAATGCAGTCAGGATGGCTGCAAGAGCCTTCGGCACGGGTTAAAAAAAAATCCAGGTTAAAACCCATTGCTGTTTTTTGACAGTGAAAAAGCCACATGCTTATATACATGGAGTAGGTGCACAATTTTTTTCCAAGTATTATTATTCAGTTTGTATTAAATCGGTCGGTCTCCGGATCCGATTTAAGGTGCTGGTTATAACCTATAAAGCCCTACATGGCTTAGGACCAGTATATCTGAGAGACCGCCTCCTGCCTCATGAGTCCCTCCGACCGATTAGGACCCATAGACTGGGGCTCCTGAAAGTTCCAACATTGAAACAGTGCAGAAGAGCAGCCCCGAGGGGGAGAGCCTTCTCGGTGGCAGCCCCCACCTGGTGGAATGAGCTCCCGCACGCTATAAGAAATGCCCCCACCCTCCTGGAGTTTAGAAAGCTTGTTAAGACCTCCCTGTTTCGGGAATGGGTTTGAGAGTGGGTGTTTGATGTTACTGTTTTGCTTTTAACTGTTATTGTTTTAACCTGTCTGATATTTTGACCTGTTGTAAGCCGCTCTGAGTCTTCGGAGAGGAGCGGCATATAAATTGAACAAACAAACAAACAAACAAACAAACAAACAAACAAACAAATAAATAAATAAATAAATAAATAAATCAAATGCAAGAAAATTTGTATCTGTTTGAATAGATCCCCTTCGAATGTTGTGGGATTTGAATTTAATATGAATGTTCAATCCCATGAGAATCCCATATGAGTGCATAAGAATCCCAAATATATCCCATACAAATTCCACACAAAGCTTCATATGAATGCATCAAAACATTCAGTTTGAATCTGAATAACAATCTTCAAATCTGCCAACATTGTATTTGAATTCCAATGTCCAAATTTTGCCAAATTTGTACGAATTTTGAATGCTATTTCGGGGCAAACAGGTCCCAAACCGGGGTTTCCTGTAGTAATGGTATAACCTACCTTGTCTGGATGATAGTTCCTTGTTGGAAACTGCTACCGTGCGTGCGTTGATCTGAATAGGGGGCCAAAATGGCCTCCATGAAAGTGTTTGTGGTGGTGCATACGCAATTCTGAGTATTTCACACCATCCAGATACGCACAAGTCCAACCTCCTTGTTGCAGAAGGAAGCCCCAGAGGAGCAAACAGCCTGCCCGGTCTTGCTGGGCAGTTTCCCCGCCATTGGGCAGGGACAGCTAAAGGCAAACAAGAACCTGAATTTTCCTCTCACTGTTTGGAAGGAACCCTAGGAACCCGAGGGGTTTTTTTCCACTTACCTTCCTTAATCCAGATCTAGGATGATCCGTATCTAAGAAATGGGTCCTTCAACAAATCTGGATTTAGAAGATCTGGATCCCAACGAGTACCCAAGGAGTCTCCACGGGCAGTGTAGCATCTGATAGCAATAGGTGCTAGGCATGCTCATAGGGGAAATGCCAGAGCATCCATGTGGAGCACCCGTCTTTATCCAAACAAAAGATGCAAAGGTGGTTTGGAGCGATTGGCTGCCATGTACATCAGTCAAGCAATGTTTTTTGGGGGGGGAAGGGGTGCTGGGGTGGGGTGAATCTCCAGAGCCGCTACGAAGATTCTTCAGAGTCTGGGGCAAGCCACTCCAGGGAATCTCTGTAGCCTGAAGGACCCATTCAATCTGGATTTCCCTTGAACAGATGTGAACACATTGGGTCCTAATGGGGTCTGAAGTAGGAACGGGATCTTCCTGATCGGTCCTTAATGGGTCCTTAGTGCTAGTGGAAAAACAGCCCTAGAAAGTCTGGGGTTTTGCAGGGGGTTCAAGGCTGCAGAATAAATGGATTGTCCAGCTTGTTTAAATTAATTCACCTCCTTTCAATTTGTGAGTCTGCAACTGAGTAGTATTCTTTTTTTGGAATTCTTTTTTTTTATTTTATTGTGGTATGTTAATAGAATAGGGAATGAACAGGCAAATATTACGCATGCCCTCTCCTTTGAACAAATGCCTGCTAGCTTTAGTTAATTAAATTGCACATTATATAAAGTGCTGTTAGTATTTCAAACAGGCAACTGTTTATAATTGAAAACTTGATAATCTTCACATTTTCGCTCTTTAATACCGATTGATAAGGTGGGGGGACCAGCATAATAAAGGGTGAACAGCCATAATAGACTTCTGATTGTAAAAGTTAGGTTTTGAGTGCTTTGTATATGTTTTAAAGCAGTGTTACGTTTGCAAGGAATGGGTTGTCAGAGTATAATAAAGTGAAAGGGAAATGGTTGCCAAATAAATAAATAAATCTAGAATGGACATTTGCCTTTCTGCAAGAAACTGCACTATACCAGAGGATCTCTAATTCCTGGAACCTTGCCTAGATCTGCTGTGAGCCAGCTTGGTCTTGTGGTTAGAGTGTTGGGCTCTTTTCTGGCAGTTTGCCGGTTCAGTTCCTCAATCCTCCATGAAGCTAGCTGGGTGGCCTTGGGCTAGTCCCAGCTCCCTTTCTGAGCTCTCACAGTCCCACCTACCTCACAGGGTGTCTGTTGTGAGGAGAAGAACAGAAGGTTTGTCAGCCACTTTCAGTCACCTTAATGGTGAGAAAAGCAGGGTATGAAAACCAACTCTCCTCCTCCTCCTCCTATTCCTTCTCTTTCTCCTCCTCCTCCTCCTCCTCCTCCTCCATGAAGCCAGCTGGGTGGCCTTGGGCTAGTCCCAGCTCCCTTTCTGAGCTCTCACAGTCCCACTTACCTCACAGGGTATCTCTTGTGGAGAGAAGAACAGGTTTGTCAGCCCCTTTGAGTCCCCTTAAGGGTGAGAAAAGCCATGTATAGGAGCCAACTCCTCCTCCGTGGTTTCAGATTCAAGACAAAGGCTTTCAGCAGGGTGACCAAGTCCTGGAAATGGAGGAGATTTCTGCACAGTGCAGAGGCTTGGACTAAGTGAGCTCTAGGGAATCTAAAATACTCAACACATGTCATGATTCTATGCTGTTATGTTTCCACCTTATTCCAGAAAAGTCCACCAAGATGGGAGTGATACGAGTAATCTATAACAGCAACGTCTAATATGTGCTGGACTGAGTGTAAAAATAGCAAAATCAAATTCCCTGTCTACAAGATTGACAGTTTCCAACAAAGCAAAGTCCACTTCAAATTGGGAGCATAAAACTACAAAATACATGATCTTAAAGGATTTCCTCCGAGCTTGTTTATACTTGTCATTCTCGTTGCTGTGAAGGTTTGTTCAAATTTATGGCCTTTTGCTGTTTTGAGCCTCAGAGCTTGCTGTTGGGAGCTGTGGCTAAATGCCCTGGAAAAAGAAATGGTTTGTAGTAACACGAACCACAGGGCTGTGCATGATTCAGCTTAGATCTGCACAGACTTAGTGCTAATGCTCGCCCAAACTACGCTATCACTCCTGAGTTTGTGGAGCTGTATATGTTATTAAACCATGTGCCAATCTCTCTTCTGTTGCATTTCATCATTTTCAGAAAGCAATTTGATGTTCGCTAGCATATTCACAGTGCCTGCGCATGATGCCTGCGGTGCCTGGGGATGTCTGTGGAGCCTGAGTTTTGGCACATGTGAAATTATAAAGTACATCATGATGATGGATCTCTAGCTTCCCTTGCTGGCCGTAGAAGTTGCTGGCTTTTACTGCTGCCATTGGCATTGGCATTGGAGGCTAAAGTGGTGCCAGAAGGTAGATTTATTATTTCTTGTTAATTTACTAAATTCCTATGCCCACCCAATAAATAGATATTCTCTAAGCAGCTCACAACTAGAAATACTCTCTCTCTCACACACACACACAACACATGTACAAATCATATCCTTATATAAAACAATAAAATTAAAACCATATAATTAAAACCAGGCATATAAGAATGGTGCCAGAGGAGCCTGTTCCAGAGTCTAGGGGCCATCACTGAGAAGACCCCATCCTGAGAAGACCTGCTGCACTTCATTTGATGGGGGCACACACAGCAGGAATCCATTTGCAGAACGAAAGCAATGAGTAGGGAGATGAGTCATCAAGCCTGCTTTTAGCCTCCTTGGGCAGATCCATCTGCAGTGGGATGGAGTGAGGCCTGGTCTAGTTGGCAAGAAATAATCTCCTGTACCCAGATGTCAGCAGATGTCTTCTTCTTTTTTTTTTTTTAGTCCACCAGCATTCCAGTGTGAAAAGTGGGGTAGAAAAGCCAACTCCACTTCCTCCACCTCCTCCTCCTTTTTCTTCTATCAACTTTTCTCCTCAGTGCTCTTAAATGGACCAGTTTGGCCCAGTGGTAGGGGAGCCAGACTCTTACCTGGGAATACTGGGTTTGATTCTGCCCACCTCCAGGAAGCCAACTGGGTGGCCTTGGGCTAGTCTCAGCTATCTTCTGAGCTCTCACAGCCCCACCTACCTTGCAGTGTGTCCTGTTGTGGGGAGAAGAACAGAAGATTTGTCAGCAGCTTTGAGCCCCCTTAAATGAGTGAGAAAAGTGGGGTAGACGAGCCACACTTGTTCTTATCTGGCTTTCCTGCCTGCTTCCACATATGACAATTGTCCGAGATGCGTTTTTTTAAAAAAAATAGATCTATGTTGATTTTCCAACGAGTTGCCATGCATGTTGTAATGAACGAGTGGAGGAGAATTGCTGTTATTGCTGTAATTGTTTACTTTTTACTAGGTTACTAGCTTATATCTCTTTGCACAGGATACATTGTTATGGGTAAAACTGGATAGATCATTGGTTAGAAAGGGAAAGCATCCAGGTGCCTGCTGAGCTGGCGCATGGTGTCCTCGTGAACCACTTGCGTGAACCCTGTCCTTCAGCATGGCGCCTGCTTATGCCCTAGAAAGATTAGAAGGGTCAGCATGCTCCGGAATGCTTTTCCCGCTGAGGTTTGCCATCCAAGCGAGGGTGGCATTCCTATACATACAAAAAAAAGAGTACAGTGTACGTCAAAAGCAAGCACACAAACACACACAATTCAAATATCAAATATAAATTGTAAATTAATGTAAGGTGGTAAACTGCTAGGAGACTCGGGATAAACAGAGCACAGCAACAGCAAAACTCAAGAGTATGAAGCAGAGTCAACCATAGGTAACTGAAAAGAAAGGAGGAGGGTCAAGGAAGGCCACAAACTAAAATTGTGTGTTTGATTCACCATCACACTGAATGCTCATTTGTTCAGTTTGACACTGAACTGCTTAGTCAAGCAACCAGTTGTTTGTGTTCAATTTCAAACTGGTTTGAAAACAAGAAATACTATTTTTTTTCCCATTCAAGAGAAAACAAGTAACACAAACCATGCAGTTTTCTAGTGCACATTTGCAAGGGGTGGGCGGGTTCAGTTCAACTGAATTTTGGTGTCACGTTCCGCATACACAACTGAAGTCGAGGGCTCTGGTAAGCAAAAGGGTTAGCAGCTGGGGAGCTGGTCTGATATGCCAGCTGTTACAATAGAAAAAACCTGGGCTTCCACCGATCCTGGGGATCAACCAGGTGTTAATGGCTGAACCGATTAAGCTAGAAACATGGATGGGGAATAAAGAGGCTGGATCAGAAGTCAGCAGGAAAAGAGATCTTTTAATCTGTGCCAGGGGTTTAAATACAATCAAAAAAGGGGCATGGGGGAAATGACCTCAGTGCACATCTGGGGAGGCGATTGGATGAAGGCTGGTGGGCAAGCAGGTCAGAGGTCCTTGGTGAGGTCACATCCTGTGGTCAGCCGCAGGAAAAACTCAGCTGGAAAAGAAGGGCAGCTGTAGTTAAAAGCTCCATGTGTCTGAGAATCACCATTATGCAGGCAGACAACTGCACGGAGGTTGGGGGGATTTCAGCACCTTGGACAGCACTCAGCAAGTATAGTGCAAGTCTACGGAAAAGGAGAATTTCTAACCCGTTTTATTCTTGAGGCTTGTAAGTGAAACGGACTCATTTAAAGTGACAGGCGCCAGCGTGGTGGTGGTGGTGTAAGGCTAAGCTGCGTAGTGGTTACTACATTTTGGGATATTTGAACAACTGGGTGTTCACTTCAATGTGAAGATCCATGAACTGGCTGGTTTGCTGCAAACGACAAATCGGCTGGACAGATTTGGCATATCTCTGCTACAGTATGATGAGCAACAACAGCCATCAGAAATCTTCTCCTTGTATGAGCCAGAAGTAGCCACAGTGCTTTTAACCTGCATCATGCTAAGGTCTGGCTGTGTCCACCATCTTAGTTTCTCTTTAGTACCTTGTTTTATTTGGCTTTTGTTTGTTTGTTTGTTTGTTTTTGTTTTTGCTGTCTCTTCTCTTGGATGCATTGATGGCAACGGCAGCATCTTTGCCCTAGTAAAGATACAGCATGAAAACTGCATTACAGCAGGTAATAGGAGGACATGCTCATGCTGCACTGTTGGAGTTCTCTGAGTAGAACGTTCTTTGTCCAGAGGTTTCACTGCCGGATTAGGTGGTGTCTGGAAAAGGAACACTCACCTGAGAGAACCTCGATTAATCATCCCTCCAGCTCTGAGCCACAAATTTTAGCCACTGTAGTAGAACATGTTAAAGACCAAAGGTCTCGGACATACCATGGGCAATTTGCACCACATAGTGCATGATTAGAGAACTACTGTGGAAGAGCATCCATGCCTTGAGGAGGCTGATATAGCCTCCAGGCACCCCCTGCCTTCCCAGGTGCTCCACACCTTTACCAGCCTTAACTAATGACTTACCTGGAGTGACCAGGCAGCATCCATTCACACCTCTTCTGGTGCTCCAGGGGCATCTGTGGTGCCGCGCAAGCATGCTGGCACCTGGGACGACCATAGATGTGACTGTGCATGCGCTAAGCATCAGCATCATCATGGTGACAGCGCTGATGCACGCACAGTTGTGGAGGGCAACACAACCAAAATGGTGGTGCCCTGAAGAGGGCCGGTCCTGGGTTTGGTCACAGGTGAGTGACCGAACGCACAGGATGTGGGGTACAAGTGACTGGTACTTGCAACTTTGGGTGATTGTGTTCCTTTCCCATCCAGGGTGAAGAGGGTCTCTGGAATCATGCTATCTTGAAAGGGCGACCGCGGATGTCATTGACAATGGTGCTATTAATACAGCGCTTAGTGCCTATCAGCTTTTCATACTTAATATTTCCTAAGGAAAGAAAGAAGAGAACGTTTTGCCGTCTCTCCGTTCCAAGTGAAATTAACATTCTGCGATGTTTCCCAGTCCATGGTTACTCTGTACACATGAGTGGAGTCAATTAGCGTGGAAAGTGATTGAGCACCGTGACCGGGGAGAGGATGAGCATGAGGTTACAAAGGAGGAGGAGGAAGGGGATGAGTCAGGTTGTTCTCTGGTCCTCGCAACCCTTTGCCTTTGGTAGATAGTAGGGACTTGTCAAACTAGAGCAAGCTCAATGGAGGGCTGCCATGATGGTGAGTGGTCTGCTAACCATGACCCATGAGGAACGGTTGAAGGATCTAGGAATGTTTATCCTGCAGAGGAGAAGACTGAGAGGAGACATGATAGCTGCCTTCAAGTATCTGAATAGGAATGTTGAAATTTGGTTGATCTGATCGAATTTCGAATGCATTCAAATATTTGTGCCCATCCCTTGTCACCACTAGACCACCCCCAGGAGGGATGGCACGGTTCTCCTGCTATGGCAGAGCTGCTCATCTTTTCTGGTTTACTAATGTGCATTTAAAAAAACAAAGAAACAAAAGGAAATCTTTCATCCCTTCTGTTCTTCCACCTATGAGAGCCCTACTGTAGGATGTTGTGAAAGGATGATTTTGGAGGGTCATTTCCAAGTGAAGTTGCTGTCTGCACTGTCAGGGAACTCAAGTGGTTGCTAGAGGTCATGGAAACGCAAACAGACAGGTTGGGCTACTTCACTAACCCGTCTGGAAACGGAATAAATTATTCTGAGGAGGGTAGGGGAGGGAATTATTTATTAATGCGGACTGCTTGTGACAGGCATCAAAAGGAAAAGGTTAGACATTCCCTACTGCCTGGTCCCTAGTAGAAGTAGGAAAGCTGAGTCTGAGAGTCCATCCTGCTCAGACGCGAGAAATAAACAGATACCACTTCAAACAAAAGAACCAGCATCTGCTTTAGGCACACAGATGATGGATGCAGTTAAGGCTCACGGTCCTTTCTTCTCAGTAACCTCATTTGAGGGCGTCAGCTGATGCTTTTGGGAGGTTCTAGCCTAGGTTACATACAGTCATGAGAAAAAGAATCATAGAATCGAAGAGTTGGGAGGGACCTTCACGGCGATCGAGTCCAGCCCCCTGCTCAATGCAGGATTTCCTAAACCAACCCAGACAGATGTAGGTCCAGCTTCTGTTTGAAGACCTTCAGTGAAGGAGAGTTAACTACCTCCCGTGGCAACCTATTCCATTGACTGATGGCCCTCACTGTCAGGAAGTGTTTCCTAATATCTGATCTGTACTGACTGCCTTGAAAGAACACCCTCTTTCAATTCTGCAGTTTTACATATCAGGACATAAGGAAAAGCAGTTTAGGAATTTACCTAAATTAGGTAAATACAACCTCGAATAACACAGAAAAGGAAGAAGAGTTGGCTTTTCTGCCCTGCTTTTCTCACCCATTTAAGGGGACTCAAAGCGGCTGACAAACCTTCTGTTCTTCTCCCCACAACAGAACACCCTGTGAGATGGGTGGGGCTGTGAGAGTTCAGAAAGAGAGCTGTGATGAGCCCAAGGCTACCTAGCTGGCTTCATGTGGGAGGGCAGAATCGAATCTGGCATTCCTAAATAAGAGTCTGGCTCCCTAACCACTTGACCAAACTGGCTCATTCTCCACAGAGAATGTTGAAGAGTCCTGTGAATCAAACTAAGATGGATTCTGATCTGGGAACAGGTACCATGTTCCAATTTTCACTCATCCTTCCCAGTCCAGATTCCCTGTACTTCAGTTACATGTGTCTGGTTTATTTCACAGCTCCACCTACCTCACACGGTGCCTTTTGTGGGGAGAAGAACAGAAGGTTTGTCAGCTAGTTTGAGTCCTCTTAAATGGATGAGAAAAGCTGGGTAGAAAAGCCAACTCTTCTTCCTCCATGAAGCCAGCTGGATGACCTTGGGCTAGTCACAGCTCTCTTCTGAGCTCTCACAGTCCCACCTGCCTCACAGGGTGCCTCTTGCAGGGAGAAGAACAGAAGGTTTATCGGCCACTTTGAGTCCCCTCAAATGGGTGAGAAAACTGGGGTAGAGAAGCCAACTCTTCCTCTTCTTCCTCATCAAGATACCCTCAGGAATGCACCAGGCCATCATGGAGCGAAGACCCGGGCCCGCCTTTGCCCCATGACTTTGTCCTGCCATCTGGCTGGGATAGCCAGAGAAAATCTGAGGATCCAAGCAAGCTGCCACATCTTCCTCTCTCGGTCTGCCATCTGGAGGCAGCTTTAACTGCCTCTGGTTCCCTGCTCTGTGTGTTTTATGTGCCCGTGTTCATTTGGAACAGTACAAACCAAAAGCACATAATCGAACCATGGGCTGTGTTCTAACCGTGCCCTTCAAGAGGAAAGGTGACCATCCAGCAAGGTGATGGGGTGGGGGCGCAGAAGCAGAAGAGGGAGAGGGCGACACTTTGACCTTTTAGGTGAAATTTTCTCCTTCTTTGTTTTCTTGGCAGGCAGAAGTATCTATCCCCTTCCCTTCTTCCAGCGTCTCTGCTTTGCATCGCCTTCATTCCGTCAGAGTTTTATTAAACACATGAGACAACCTCCCTCCCTAGTTTGTAAACTGGTGAAAAAAAGTTGTGATGATATCAGCTTTTTCCCCTCCCGCCCGGTGCTAGATAAGGCCTCCTTTTGGCACCGAGCCTGGAACGCGGAAGAAAAGCGTCTCATGAATATATGAAGGAGAAAAAGTGCATTTGTTCGGTTCCTCTCCCAGGGAAACTGTCTCATTGACAAAGTATCCGGGGGCTCTCCCGGCCCCCTGAAATGAATCCCCAATGTATATAATCTAAGTGAATATGGAAGGGCATACATTTCTATCTTGCAAAGCATGGAGAATTGGAGAGTTTTAGCTGATAATAGAGTGGTATGTTTGAAGAAGGAGCGTTCCAATGCAGCAGTGATGGGCTTTTGCATACAGTTTTATTCTCCCCCCCCCCCCAACCACACACACTTTTCTCTGAGCTGGGCAGAGTGATGTGCTTGTTTTAAATCAGTCTGGTGGATCAACCGGGGAGCCAGAGAATGAAGGCTCCAGGTCCCCCGAGAGAACATTATCCTGCCTTGTTTATAATCCAGTCCAACTGGCTTATCTAAGAACCGACTGGAGACCAAAAGCACTTCCCAGAGCTATCACTATCTAGCAGGTTGCTATGAAACACAATCAAGGCTGGTTATTTTTATTATTGGTTTCCTGCCTTACATGCATCCAACAATACATTACGGTGTGCTTCAGGAATCCACCTGGTCCCTTTCTTCTTCTGCCCCCACACCCCTTTAATAAAAGAAGTGTGAATGTCTCTGGCATGCTTTCGGATGACGGCCAGTCTTTGAGACTTTTGCCTTCTGCTTTGAGGGTCAGACTCTTATCTTACAGTCACTGGCTTTGCTTCCGCACTCCTCCGCGGACCCAGCTGGGTGACCTTGGGCTAGTCACATCCCTCTTTCTGAGCTCTCACAACCCGATCTACTTCACAGGGTATTTGTTGTGGGGAGAAGAACACAAGATGAGAAAAGCAGGGCATAAAAGCTAACTCTCCTTCTCCTTCCCTCCCTCCCTCCCTCCCTCCCTTCCTTCCTTCCTTCCTTCCTTCCTTCCTTCCTTCCTTCCTTCCTTCCTTCCTTCCTTCCTTCCTTCCTTCCTTCCTTCCTTCCTTCCTTCCTTCCTTCCTTCCTTCCTTCCTTCCTTCTTAGGGAGCTGGACTCTTATCTGGGAATACTGGGTTTGATTCCACACTCCTCCATAAAGCTAGCAGGATGACCTTGGGCAAGTCACAGCTCTCTTCTGAGCTCTCACAGCCCCACCTACCTCACAGGGTGTTCTGTTGTGGAGAGAACAGAAGGTTTGTCAGCTGCTTTGAGACCCCTGAATGGGTGAGAAAAGTGGGGTAGAAAAGCCAACTCTTTTCCTTCCTCCTCTCACAAAAGCCAACACAATAATGTGTGTGTGTGTGTGCCCACATGCATGCACATAGCAGAGCAGTAGCGGAAAGACATTTTTGATAGGGATGTGAACAACAAACAACAACAAAAAAAATAAATCACATTGCTTTCACCATGAAATGAAACTTCTGAAAATTAATTTTGCCACAGATTCATTAAGTTAAACATTTGGACTTTTCACATTTGCAGGTTTTTGAAATTTTTGCAGGTTTTTGCCAGCAAAAAAGTGAAAGTTTTCTTGACCTTGGTCTGACATCACACGAGTCACCACATCATTTACAAGCAGTGAATGAAGAAGCTGCCCACTCCACGTCTCAAAAGAGCAAGGTCTCCGTCACAACTGGCCTGAGGCTTTGAAATGGCTTCTCTAACAAGGCCACCAACTGACCTTTGCTTCAGATCTTTTAAATTAGAAGGGCCATGGCAGCTGATGCCCTCAGTCGGTGTCCTTTCTGAAGACTAGCTATTATGGTGGCTCACCAGCACATTCCCTTAAAAACCCACCTCTGTGATTTCGGTCAAAGGCAGTTGTGATACACAACTGCCCTCTTTTGTAAGTTGAAGGCTCTGCCAACCTGAAGGCTGAAGCAACGTGGATAGAGGAAGGCCGTCAAAGAGTTTCTTGGCCTCTGTGGATTCCATTGTGCTTACAGTATACCCTTAAGGTGGCACCTGCCTAAGGACCCCTTCCAGATGACATTGTTGGAGAGCATCAGAATAGTCTGCCCAAGGTGCCATTCCAGTCCTCTCTAGATAATGGAAGAGAAGTGGCAAAGAGGAAGGCACATTCTTTGTCCGCTTTCAGCTTCTCCTTGCTCCAGCTGACTGAAATGATATTGTCAGAAAGTCCAACAGGATGGTTCCTGGTGCATCAGAGCCATCTGTTCTGCATTCTCCCCCCAAAAGAATGAGGGCAGGAAGATCCAGCCCCCTTGCCAGGATCCACGTTATCCTATCCCATTTCTTTTGCCACATGAGAGTGACTGACTGGGCCCCCCAAGAAACAACTTCAAAGGAAAGGGAAAGCTTGGCTCTTTCAGAGTCCATGAGGAATTATGGGCAGGTCTTTGGTGCCCAGGGGAATGTCCTCCTACAGCTGGTCCCCAGGGTCATGCATCAGGCAGGCTGGGTTGGCGATCCATGTATGCATGCTCGCCCACAGCAGTCAGTAGGGTCTCAAGAGAAGGCAACATGGAACAGTCCAAGGTCGGAGGAACCCAGAAGTTCAGCAGGGTTGAATAACAAAGTCCAGGAATCCGGTGTCACAGGCAATACCCAGAAGTGAGTTGCACGGGTAGACGGTCATTGTTCGCAACACTGAGGTCATGTCCCCATGCATGTTTGGTACGGTTCCGAGCATGGGATCGGCAAGGTTTGTCCCCATGGGTTTTGGATTTGGTCCACGAAAAACATACCAACCCCCCTCAAACCGTGCCAGAAGGGTGCCGGATTTGGCAAATTCAGCCCCATTATCTCAGGCCCGCTCAGTGTCCCCCTTCAAATGCAAGGCGTAATCCACAGCATGTCCAGTATCCCGATGCTGTTACACTCTTTTAGTTTGGTCTAGTGGTTAGGGAGCTGGACTTTTATCTGGGAAGACCAGGTTTGATTCCACTCTCGTCCATGAAGTGACAACTCTCTTCTGAGCTCCCACAGCCCCACCTACCTCACAGGCTGTTCTCTCATGGAGAGAAGAACAGAAGCTTTGTCAGCCACTTTGAGTCCCCTTAAATGGGTGAGAAAAGTGGGGCACAAAAACCAACTCTTCTTCTTCTTCCTTAATGAAGCCAGCTTGGTGACCTTGGGCTAGCCACAGCTTTCTTCTAAGCTCCCACAGCCCCGCCTACCTCACAGGGTGTCTGCTGTTGGGAGAAGAACAGAAGCTTTGTCAGCTGCCTTGAGTCCCCTTAAATGGGTGAGAAAAGTGGGGTAGAAAAGACAACTCTTCTTCTCCTCCTTCTCCTATTTCTGCTGCCACCAGTGGTCCAAGCTGAAATTGCAGGCTTCGATGATGCCTTCCTCTGCCTGTTCCCTGCTCTTTCCTCCCGTCCCCAGCTTTCCTGTTGCTTTCTATTTCCACCACCCCGCCGCTGCAACCTTTTTGCTGTCCAAAGAGCCCTTGTAAGCAGACCTGGGTGCCTCATTTCTTGTCTCCTACCTGTCTTGAAACAAGAGCTCAAGCCTTGAAATAAAATTGCCTCTCAGCATCCTCAAGATAAATAGTCGCTGTACCTCGGCACTCCGGCAGGACACCTTGCTACAGTCTATACCTTTGCTGTTCTGCATAGCCACCCTGGAGCTCCCTGTGAAAACGGGTTCAGCCTCACGCTGGAATGAGAATTAAAGTCTGCAGGCCACAACACTCGCAGACGCTGATCTCCCCGGGTGCCCAAGCCGCTCTGAGCAAAATCCATACGCAATGCACCTCTGGGCAAAGGTGGAGTAACGAGGTTAATGCATTAAAGAAATAAGTAAAATCTCTCCCCCCCCCCCACCACCACCCTCAGGCCTGCCTTGGCTTTGTAACCCCATGCGCTATCCTGAAAGAGCTAAACTCATCCCCTTCACAAGTCAACATTTGCCCAGGCTGCAGAACCGGCATGCAGGTCAACGGGATGAAACGCAGCAGGCACGCTCAAGAATGGAAGGAGATCAACCGGAGCTGCTGGAGTTTTGAGAAGGAAGAATGCAAATAGAAGTGACAGGGGGTTGTGAGCTGCTGGGAAGTAGAAAGATTTCCTGGAGGACACTTGAAGGAGATATTCTCCTGGCATCACATCTGTTCCTACCCTGAGCAAGCATCCACTTGCTTCGGTGTCCCATGGCATCCTTGACTGAATTCCCCATAGATTTCGCATTCTGTGACATGCACAGCTATGAATGCTGACAATTTACCACTGCAAGAGGATAATGATCCAGTCTGATTATATTTTTTGGGGGGGGGCAGGGGGCAGGGATGTGGAAGTCAAGAGTGCATTATGGCAAATGTCTTCCAGACAGGGCTCTGAAAATGGAAGAGGTGAGTAAGTGCAGCTTTCATCCCCAGAACCTTTATGGTGTTAACCAAGAAAGATGATTGGTGCTGAGCATTTTTCTTAGCCTCTTGCATGTTGGATCTACTAAACAAAGAAGATACGTAGGGGATAGGTAGGCGATTCGTAATGGGAATTTGTATCGGATTTGTATCAAACATTCATATCAAATTTGAATTTTCTTGCATTTGATTCAATAGTAATAGAACACACACGCACAAATATCTGTGCACATCCCTATTACACAGACTGAAAAATAAGCAGGGGAGTTTTCTGTTTGGCCAGCTTAGACTGGGCTCACACGTTACCTTTAATCAGAATAGAAGCTGTCTCTGATCCTCAGAGATCAGACGCAAGGAGTCCACTTTAGCGGTAAGAAATGGATCCACTTGGAGACTTGTCGGTCCCTGCCTTCCTTGGTTATGATGGGGAGGGATGCCAGCAGGCTCTGGTACCCAAAACTGGAGGGGGCAGCCAAACTTGCATGCCCTGACTGTGCTGCTCACAGAGATGCTTCATCTGAGTTCCCAGCCCGTCCAAAGGCAAACTACCATGTGGAGGTGTGACCGCAGCCTGGTCAGCCCTTTGATGGTGTCTGAGTAAATGTTCTTCCCACTTTAAGAATGACACAAGGATGATTCCCAACCCCCCCTTAAAGAGTCAGTCTCCAAGTTAACAGAATGACATTGTGGTCAAAGAGAGGAAGAGGTCAGCAAATCACATTCTGTCTCTTGTAACCTTTCACTCAACTTTTTGTTCTTTCCTAACCTGCAGCTGCTGAAGTCACGCAAGAAACAGTGGAGTCCTTGATGCAGAAGTTCAAAGAGAGCTTCCGGACTAATACACCCATAGAGATCGGTCAGCTGCAGCCAACCTTACGTACTTCATCAGTTGGGAGACGAAAACGCAGGCATCGACCTCGAGGTAACCTTCCTTCCTTCCTTCCTTCCTTCCTTCCTTCCTTCCTTCCTTCCTTCCTTCCTTCCTTCCTTCCTCCTCCCAGTGAGACAGTTTGGTCTAGTGGTTTGGGAGCCGGATTCTTATCTGGGAATACTGGGTTCGATTCCACACTCCTCCATGATGCCAGCTGGGTGACCTTGGGCTAGTCACAGCTCTCTTCTGAGCTCTCGCACCCCCATCTACCTCACAGGGTGTTCTGTTGTGGGGAGAAGAACAGAAAGCTTTGTCAACCTCTTTGAGTCCCCTTAAATGGGTGAGAAAAGCAGGGTAGAAAAGCCAACTCTTCTTCTTCTTCTTCTTCTTCTTCTTCTTCTTCTTCTTCTTCTTCTTCTTCTTCTTCTTCTTCCCTCTTTTCCTTTCTCTCTCCCTCCCTTTGGTTGCTTCTTATTATACCCACCTGAATTCTTGCAGAACCTAATTTTATGTGATGTATGCAAGCCCAATCAGTTTTATTATGGCTAGTGGAAGAGGATCTTCCATATTCAGCTGGTGGTCTGTTCTATTTTAAATTCCAGACCAGTGGAAGTTAGCTTTTCTTATTCTTATTCTTTTTCTTTTTCTTTTCTTTCCTTTTTTCTTCTTAGCAACACATTTGGCATTCTGGCAGTTGTAAAAATGTTCAAACTCTTGTTGTACTGAGTTAGAAACCTAAGTATTTCTCTCTCTTTTGTTGAGAAGGTATGTGCCACATGCATGCTTACTGAGCCTGGACATGGTTTGGAGACCCAGGACTGTTAGGTTCATCCATTAGTTTGATGAGTTCCTTGAGTTAACATTGCCATTGGAGACCCTAGTAAAATCTGTGGCCAGGACTGTCCTTTTGCAGTTTCGGCTGGTGTACCAACTGTGTCCTTACCTGGAGAGAGAAAGCCTATACACTGTTGTCTGTGCACTGTGAACATGGCTTATGGCTACCACCTCTGTTTGTACATCTCTATGTATCTCTCTGGTTGTGTTGAAGATCTGGAGTTTTTTAGTGTTTTAATTTGTAATCCATCCTTTTTCCCCTGAGGTCCCAGAGTACTAATAAGGATATATGAAAGCCATAAAAATCTCATTTAAAAACCAATACAAACATTATTTGGGGGAAGGGGTAAAGTAAAAGATAACAAACCTAAATTTGTCTCCTTGTATGTGTTTCTTCTCTGTGTGTTTATAAGAAAGAAAAGAACGACCAAACTTCAACCCAGAAAAAAAGGGGTTGGATTGAGATATGTCATCAGCCAAAGCTTTTGCTTCCATCTTTTTCCATGTTAAAGAAACATTAAAGCTGGCAGGTTAGATTGCTGGATAATGGAAGCTCTACAGATGAGGACCATCACTTCATTACCAGTTCAAATGTAAAGAACTTTCAACTACCAGCATTCAAAATGTCTCCAGTAACTTCTCCCATTAACCACCTCTGAGATCAAAATGTTTGCCTGACAATATTTTCCATTTAAAAAGAAAGAAAGAAAAGAAATACCTTAGTTAACCACATCTGAAAATACAAGCTTATAAACTTCTAGGCCCTGTCCAGACTGGGTGAATATAGCACCAAAATGGTGCTGATCTGGTGGGGTTTCTAAATACTCTTTGCTGGAAAACACGATGCAAGTTGTGGCTTTTCCAACAATAGCACTTTTACTCCATCCGTTGTCCATGCACGGTGGTAGGATACATGTTTTTGTGCCTTTGATGCTGACCAAATACCTGGATGAATGCGTCTCAAAAATGGTGCTGTCCAATAGTAGCAAGGGGCAGCCCCACGTTATCACTTCCTAGCCAGTTTGGTCTAGTAGTTTGGGAGCCGGACTCTTATCTGGGAATACCGGGTTTGATTCCACACTCCTCCATGATGCCAGCTGGGTGACCTTGGGCTAGTCACAGCTCTCTTCTGAGCTCTCACACCCCTATCTACCTCACAGGGTGATTGTTGTGGGGCGGAGAACAGAAAGTTTGTCTGTCGCTTTGAGTTCCCTTAAATGGGTGAGAAAAGCAGCGTAGAAAAACCATGGAAGGGTGTGTTATTAAGATCCTTTGCATTTGGCACTATATACTTTGCTTGTGGGCAGCCATTTGTCAGACTAAGCACTGCTTTTGATTTAAAGAAGTAGCTCAGTGTGCACCATAACTTTAAAATTCATTTGCTTGTTTATTCGATTTTTATCCCACCTATCACCTGGAGATAAATGGGATAAAAAACGAACTCGCCCAGCCCAAGCGTCAGGACACCATATGGAGGGAGCTAAATGTCAAATTTTAACCAGCTGTCAAAGGACACAGCCTTGGCATCTATACACCTCACTGCGGAGACTGTTCCGTATCCTGGAAGGCACAGAGAGAAAACCTCCTCATATGGCACCATATGGTCTTAGATTCCTTAAAGTTTCCTTCCACTACATCCTCCCTATTCTAATGACATAATACATTGAATTTTAACTTAAAATGTTTGCTTCTGTGAGAACACAAGAGAAGCCCTGCTGGATCAGGCCACAGCCTATCTAGTCCAGCATCCCATCGCACACAGTGGCCCACCAAATGCTCATGGGCATCTCAAGGAGAGACAGGGACAAACCTTTGCCTGCTCTCGAATCCCAGCAAATAGCCTTAAGCATCCTGCTTGTCCCTCACAGCCTGAAAGATGCACCTAGACATTCGTTCTAGTAGCCATTGATACATCTGTCGTCCATATATTTGTCTAACCTTACCTTAAAGCCATCTAGGCTGGTAGCTGTCACCACCTCTTCTGGAAGCAAATTCCATAAAGTGATGACCCTCTGGGTGAAGAAATACTTCCCCTTGTCTGATCCGACTTTCCTACCCATCAGCTTCATTGATGCCTCCAGGTTCTATTGTTGTATGATAGAGAAAAGAAATATTCTCTATCCACCTTTTCTATACCATGCATAATTTTATATACTTCAATTAGGTCCTCTCTTAAATGCCGTCTCTCCAGACTGAAGAGGCCTAGACGTTGCAGCCTGGTTTCGTAAGGGAGGTGTTCAGACCCTTACTCATTCTGGTTGCCCTTTTCTGCACCTTTTCCAGTTCCACATCTGGCAGGGATCCAGATTACTTTGCAGCTGGCCTACATTTCAGCCTTCTTGGAGTCACTGTCACTGGTCATTGTCAAGACCTCAACAACTTACACTTGTGGCATTAGAGTTGCATCTAACTTTTTCTCTCTGGTTCCTCCCTCATTTTCCTCATAATCTCTGTTCCGTTCAGCAGGCAGTCATTAAAAAGTTTCAACAACTTTTAAAATGCTCTTTCCTTTTCACATTTTCCCTCAAATATCTGTTTAGTAAGTTAGCCATCTAGTTTTAGTTTTAAAATGTTGTTTCATTCCAGCTTCCAGACTCCGTGTGGTAGTTCATTATTGCTGAGGAAAAGACCTTTTAAAAAACAAATTGTGAATGAAAATTCATGCAATTTGTGGGCAGCAAAGTTGTTTTGTGCTCTGTTGTACTTGTTCCATTACTTCCAGGTGCAGCTGTGAACATATCAGCCACCACTGAATTTGCATTTCATGCTAAGATCAGTTAGGGGCTTTTTTTGCACTGAAATTTGGATTTAGAAGATCCAGATCTTTGTGATGGGGTCCTCCCTTCAGTCCAGTCCTGAAAGATCTGCATGTCCGCGAGGACTCCACGCATCTGCGCGGGCTCTCTAGCACATAAAGGAAATGGGTGCTAAACAGGGTGCTGTGCAAAGGACATAGCACCCATCCTGACGCTCCGTTGAGCTGGAGCTGGAAGGATCCTTGGTGGTCAGTGACAGTGTTCGTCCACCGACAAAGGGCATGTCAGAGAGTCATGGCTTTGTAGCCGCATATGCAGCAACTACGAAGCCTTTGCTTGACTCCATTATCAGCAACAAAATCTGTGCAGGACTCCATAGCTTGGGGGTGGGGTGGGTGCGGAGCCAGAGCCAGAGCCTCCCTGCTGCAAATGGCACCCTCTGAGACTGTCTCTGGACCCCATTGGCCCCATAAGTCATGTGAACTCGCATCCTCTGATCGCTCTTCATGGCTGAAGACTGGATTGTAGACACCATTAAAGGCATCTACAGTCAATCCGGACTTAGAGGGCCTGAAGGACCCATTAAATCTGGATTTCGCCAGCACTCTTGGGGACAGCACCTTCAGGATGGGGTCCTAATGGGGCCCCAAAGGGGTCTTGTGTGGTGATAGTGCATGGCCGATCGGGTTCCTAAATGGTTCCTAATGGGGGATTGTCCCTAGTGCAAAACCAGCCATGGTTTTCCTATTGGAAAAACACGCAAATAAAACCAAAACTCTACATCTATATATCCATGGCTGCAGCCAGATGTTACTTATTCTGCTATATTTGGATATGCCAAAAAAAAGCATGAATATCCATGTTTGATTCCAGAATATCCAAATATAGCTGGATACGTGAGGTTTGGATGCAGCCTAAATCTATATCTGCATCTACAGCTACATCTATTTATTTATATACTTGTATTTCTTCTGCGTCACAACGAGTCAAGTCAGCTCACATCCGTATCTATCTCCTGCCACTGTTCTCAGTGTCACTCAGCTGATCTAATTTTAATTTAATAGTGGCTGTTTTCCTGTTTTTAAATTATGTAAGCCACTTTGAGCAAACATGGTTCGTATGAATAAGTAATAAACATGACATTCATATATTTTTTAAAAAAATCTGAGAAGGGCTGCAGTAAAAGCCATTCTTTGAAAGGGTCGCTCAGTATATATACTGTAAACAAATTAAACAAGAGAAAGGTACGAGGATCAGTAGTGAAGAAGCTATTGCCAAGGGGAGGTTTATTCTTCAGGGGGACCTATTCTAAGAACAGCTGGTGGTCTTCTTGCTAGCTAATTCTTGCCCCTGGCAAAGAACTAGGGATGTGTACGAATGTATTTTCAACATTCAAATCCGAGTAGATTCGAATGTCATAAAATCCAATTTGATTCAGATTTAAGATTTGACTGTCTTAAATCCAATTCGAATCTGAAACATTCGAATCAGTATGTTCGAATGTTAGATTCGTAATTAAAGATACAATTGTCAACAACATTTGTATCTCTAATATGTATCTGTGCACATGATGGGAGAATCCATATGCATCCTGCATTATCCCGTAAGCACCCCATTTTAATCCTGTATTTTAAGCGCAAGATACGGATAATTTTCGGGCAGGTTCATATCTGACAGATACAAATCTACACATCTGAATACTTCGAAAAGCCATATCAGGTTTTTCAAAAATCCATATTCAGGTTGAAATGTCAAATTTGGATTTTCAAAAATCCGATTTGAGTTTGAATGTCAAAATTTGTTGGATTCAGATAAAATATTTGAGCTTTTGAATATTCATGGATATCCCTACAAAGAACATGAAGGGCCTCTCCACACCGTGTTATTGCTGCCCTGCTCTGTTCTATAGTTGGCTGGACTCTGTATAGCCCGCTCCTAATTTCCAAGTGCTTTGCAGATAGCACAGCCCTATTCAGAGCCCAGGAAAGTGAGTTTCCCACGTACATATTCAGCAGGATGCCACGTCCAAGTAAGGACATGCAAGAATATTTCAAACATTTGAAATTCAATCAAATTCATTCACCTTCAGACATTTGAACATTTTTTTTAACATTCGAATAAATTTGTATGAATTATTCAGACATTTGTGTGAGGATGGATACATACATATTACATGTGTACCTGTATACATCATTTATATACGTACACACTTGTATGGATACGTACGGGAAAAAGTGGAATGCATACGGATGCCTAAAGATGCCTACAGACACATACAAATGTTGACATTTGTATCATCAAATACAAATTAAATATTTGTACGAATAAATACAAATGTATTCAAATTGGCTCAAATTTTAATACATTCATTTTTTTCTCTATTCATTTGACTTTGGACATTCAAATATCTGATTTGAATCAAATTGAATGTCAAAAATTTCATTCGTGCATATCCCTGCTTCCAGGCGGCCAATGAAATGATATCAGGCATAGTATAGCAGTCCATAGATGGCGTGCTATTACAGTAATGCTCCAAAACTTCTACATTAAAAGAATGCATTTGAGTAGCTAATGTCTAATAATGGGTGCAGTAGGGATTTCACAAATGTTTTGTGTGTTCAATGCAAGAAAATTCATGTTCATTCAAATAGATCCCCTTCAAATAGGATTCGAATTCTATACAAATCTTCAAAATGAATCCAGTTCAGATCCCTGCTACAAGTCGCCTATGTATCCCTGATGTGTCCTCTCTGAACACATCCATTTCACTCTCAATCCACTTTGAGTGCACTCTGGATCCATTGGAGATGTGCCTGGGGCAGCCACTTTCCTACCTCCCCAGGTTCACAGATGTCATGAAGCTCCATAAGAATGAATAGAAATATTTGATTCAGATTTGAATGTCAATCTTTGAATGTACCAACATTTGATTCAGATTCGAATGTCCGAATTTGGACAGATTTGTACGATATTCAAATGTGATGAATATTTGTGAATATCTGTAGCGTGCAGAAAACAGATAAGGAACCATCGCAAAAATAATTCGGTACACAAAGTAAACAAGCAAACAAGAGCCTTGGGGTTCATCCTTGAATCACCCACTTCCTGCTGGCTCTAGGGTTTCCCCTTCCCCTCCAACAAATAATATATAGAGGTATGATATTAAAACTCAACTATAAGCTAAAGTTTTATTTTTAGCACCTTTTATTTCATTTCCTTGGAGTAAATGAAGGAGATCAGGTAAACCTCAGCCTGGTATCAAACACAATGGGATTAATTCAAAGATTAATGTTGTAGTGATTATCTTTGGCATCCCAGTAATTTACTTCATCAGAAACTGATCAGGCGAGTGAAGAATATCAGCTACAGTCTTTTCATCTGGAAATATTGCCTCACATTCCTGTCCGAAATCGTTTTACTCTGAAAGAAGAACCCATTGTAAATATGTTTTATTGGAAATCTATCTTGAAAAGTCTGTCTTTGCCTAATCAGCCCCAAATCCTTCAGATGAGAAGCACCCTCCATCAAGCATCGTGGATGTTGGCGATCTGGAACCATAGCCTGATGGTGTACTTTGGTACGGAGCATGGCCTCAGTTAGCCCACTCTTTAATGCACCTAGAAAAATCTGGCAGGTCCCCCAGTGTGGACATGCACAAGGAGTCCATTATTTCTTCAGTGTGAGAAGCTGCCTTAAGTAGGTATCCCTAGCTGTGGCCATTCTCAAAATGCTGTGATGGGAACTTTTTCGTTTTTTAACCAAATTCCACAGGTGAAGCTCACCGGTTCAATTCAGCTCAGTTCTAACCATTTTCGCTGAGAAAAACACCCAAAATGCACTACTGCCATCATCACCAAAACTACTACCATTAACTATTATTATATTTTAAAGCTCATTTATATTTTACTCTAAAATATTGGGGATTTCAGTCTTCATACAGGGTATTGGCTTCATTTTTTTTAAGGCCACTGGCGGAAACAGTGGCGGAAAAGATGCTGCCTGACTGGGTCTTTTCTCTGGCACACAGCAGAATTCCTGGATGGCTTGTTTTCACTGCACCATTTACCATTAATCCGTGGTTTGTTCTTGTTCCTACTGGTAGCTTGTGATGCGGATTTGAAGGGGAAAACTCTTTCCTACCATTCCCTGGATGGGATCTGAGCCCCACCCCCTATAAAAGCCTGATTCATATCATCATGGGGAAGCAGACAGGGTTAGGGTCAGGGTTAGGGTTAGGGGGTGTGGAAGGAAGGAGAGAAGGGGGGAGGCAGCAGGACAGAAATTCCAAAGTCTCCCTCTTTGCAAAATCCAGGATCGCCATAGGGAAGCAGAGAAGCAAAAGGCGTGGCTGGAAGGAAGGAAGGGGCAGCAGGACAGAAACTTCCAAAGTCTTGAAACATAGGAGGTACCAGCTTTGTGCAGCATTGGCACAGCATGACAAGGGAGGCATTTTAAAGTCTTTCCATTCCCTGCTTAAGTAAAATCAGACCTTCCCAGGGCTATGCTTTAATACCTCATTACAATGTATAGTCCGATCTCTGGTTATATTGCAGGCTGTTCATTTTCAGCCGACCATGTAATGGGGAGAGGGAGGAAAGGGGAGGAAATTGCAGCTTTTCATTGGTTCTGATAAGCTGAAAGTAGACAGCCTTTGAAGAGCCGACACACTTTCACAACCCCCAGGAGGGAATCTGCCAATTTAAGCTTCGGGTGGGAGCCAAAAGGCAATAGGATTCCTCCCACCCTCCTTCCTTAGAGCTGAAAGGGGAGATGGAGTGCTGAATAGCACAAGACAGCCAGAACCCATTAACAAACAGCCTGGGGAAATGGAGGGGAAATCCTGGCTTATCATTGGCTCAGGGGGAAGTGAATAGAATGCTCCAAAATCATGCTTCCACACCTCCAAAAAACTGCTTGAGTTCCCTTTGACAAGGATTATTTGTGAGAGTTCTTTTGATTTGAATAAAGATAATCCATGTCCCGGGGCCCTTAATCCTCAGAAACTGCTGATTTCTCTTATTGTTTGGGAATGTTCAGCTTTGAAAATGAATTCAAGGCTCTTTAAATCTTAAATGGGTATGCGCCCACAGTGTTGTGCACTTTCTTAAATCTGATCAACCAGAGGAATGGAGTAGAAGAGACCTGCTAGGGTTGTGCACAGTTTTTTGGGGGGTGATGGTGGTGCTGCTGCTTTACATATGTTTCAGGACAAGTCTACTTTGTATAGGGTGCTCTTCTTGTTTTGTTTCTCGGAGGAAAATATTTCTGAATCCTTCAGCACTCTCCTTGGAGAATGTTGCCACATGGGTTTTTCGACTTCCCTCTGGCTAAGAGAGAACCTTCTTTGAGTTATTAGATTTGAACCTAGGAACTTCTTCTTGCACTCAGAGGACCTTTCTGCTTAAGTATGTTAAGCATGTAAGTCGCTGGAGCATGCCGTGGGTAGAAGACGCAACAAGGTCTTTGACAGATGTCAAACCCTGGAGGGAAAGGGAACCTTTTCACTTTGCTGCACAATATACAGCTTTTATATGTAATGTCTATGCGCGTGTGTGCGTGTGTGCGAAAGTTGATTAAAAACAAAAACAAAATTAAATCTGAATATATATTTTCCCTGGTACTGCAAGTCTTTAGATTTCCATTATTATGATAGCTCAGGCCATAAATTATTCACCGCCTGAGGAGAAAATGTCCATTCTCTTTAGCCACTTTAAATGATTTAAATTGTTCTGTTGCGTCCACATATTCAAAGGCTATTTGCCATTGTTTTCTTTCTTTTTCTTTTCTTGCTTGGAGGACTTGTATAGTAGGAAAATCCAGGAAGCCTGTTTCAGTTTCCTTTGCCTTTTATTAAGGTATTTATTTGTTTGTTTGTATTTGATCACCTGAATTGTTGTTTAGTACCAGTTAGTTGAGGTTGGGTAGAGCCATATTATGTATTGTCCAATCTCTGGTTATATTGCAGGCTGCTCACTTTCAGCCAACCACGATTCACACTTCCGGTCCATAGTTAATAATTAGGCAACATCTGGGGAAGAGTATCTGCACCTAGAGGAGGCTGCTAACAGCCTCCAGGTGCCCCCTGCCTTCCCAGATGTTGCCTAATAATTCACGAGGTGTGGAGCATGAAATTGTGCTCCGCAACCTTACCAACCTTACCCAATCATTTACCTTTTGTGTCCAGCTGGGGAGCGTTTGCACCTCTGTTGGACAAGGAGGTCAACAAGGCTACCGTGCAAGCCCTCCTGATGTGACTGTGACTGCGCAGAGCATCAGCGCCATCATTGTGGCGCCCTGAAGAGGACCGGCTCCCGGATCTATCACAGGCGAGTGACCGATTGTGCAGGGCACGGGCAAGTGTGAGCACTAGACAACGTTGGGTGATTGCACTCCTTTCCCGTCCAGCGGATGGGAAGGGAAGTGCGAAATTATCCCTAGTCAGCGATGGTCAAGGAATCTGGTGAACATGCAGCTATGCTGACAATGTTTGGTGGTGCTGGGGTTTGGAAGTATAATGGCTTTGTTTTACACAGTGGAGGATACCTGTGTTCCTTTTCAAGCTTTCGCTCGTGGATCCTTACGTGCTGAATCATTTCAAATTTTATTTGCTGTTAGCGCTCCCTTTTCTCTCCCTTTTGGAATGTTCTCTTTTTCACGGCTCATGGTTAATTGCCCCTCTGGTGTGCCAGTGATTGGAACGCTATTGAACATTAAGGTTAAATGATGATATCACAACTTAGTATGTTTGCATTTTACATCCATTTGCAAACAAAAACCCTTCGCCTCATTAATCCTTCACAATCTTTCCCCTCTCTCTCCCCCCCCTTTTTTTCTTTTTTACTCTCCACAAATGAAATTGTCCATTTGGGATGCGTTTGTTTTCTTCTAACAGCCATGTGACAGTTACACCAATGGAGTTTGCATCCAGCATTGTTACTGGGTTGTGACAATCTGCCTTTGATGAATGAACTTGCATGTAGATATTTTCCTAGTTCCACTTAATTAATGCTGAATGTCCTCGGAATTTCTGTGCCGGATTGTTCATCATACAGGATTCAGCAGGGCTGCTGATGGGGTGGAAAGCCTTTTGGTGGGTAGATGTGAATATCTCTGTGCACAGAGGCTGCAAATCGAACTCCATTAAAAAAGTTGAACAGATAAAAACCATTCTTGTAACATGGGAACATAAGAGAAGCCCTGCTGGATCAAGCCACAGCCCATCTAGTCCAGCATCCAGTCGCACGTGGTGGCTCACCACATGCTCGTGGGCATTTCAAGCAGAGACAAGGACAAACCTTTGCCTGCTCTTGAATCCCAGCAAATGGCCTTAGAAGCATCCTGCTTCCCACCCACCCCAGCCTGAAAGATGTACCTAGGCATTCATTCTATTAGCCATTGATACATCTGTCGTCCATAAATTTGTCTAACTCTTCCTGTCTAACTCTTTCGGCAGCAAATTCCATAAACCGACGACCCTCTGCATTGAAAATATACCTTATTGCTTTCATGGAGACCAGAGGCCTATTCCCACTTAGACTGGTAGTCAACAAGTAGTGAACTTCTGGTAAAGAGCATCCATGCGTGGAGTAGGCTGTTACATCCTCCAAGTGTGTCCTGCCTCCCCATAAGGTCACTAAGGGGTGGAGCAAGAAACCATGCTCCACACCTTAACCAGCCTTACCTGAAAGCTTACCTCAAGAGTCTGGGGCAGCGACATTTTGCTCTTCTTCTGGCCGTCTGTGGTTGGTGGGCATTGGCGTCATCGTCTGTGCAGGTGCAGTGGCATTGGCAGCCGTGATTGATCTCTGATCTCTGATGTGGCTGGACCACCGATCCCTGGAAGTGGCTTCTGGCCATAGAGTCGTGAGAGGGGCGGTCAATCAGGGGCGCCGACATGATTGGCTGCAATATGTCCCTGTTTGAACATACTCCTCTGCAACGGTGGCCAATCACAGCAGTGAGGAGGTGGAACATCCGGCTTTGGATGCAGCAGCATGGGCTGGTAAGTGGGAGGACCGTTTGCACTTCTGGCCGATAATGGACGCTTTGGGGAAACTTTCCTCATGACAAGTGTGAATGATCCATCTTTTCCAGACGTTTACCAGCCCTAGTTCACGGCAACCTAACCAGCTACGTGGAGAAAGGCTCCTGATGTTGCACTGTTTGAATATTCATGGGGGTGGGGGAAAATGACCAAAATGGCCACCTAGACTGGGACTGTGGTAAAGCTGTTTTTAGATTGGGCCAGGGAAGTGTGTGGGGGGTACCCGCCTTCCTGTTCAAGTTTAGCAGGAGGACCCATTTGGATGGAGCATTTGGTCTCATGGTTAGGGAGCTGGACTCTTATCTGGGAATACCGGGTTCAATTCCTCCCTCCCCCACAAAGCCAGCTGGGTGACCTTGGGCTAGTCACAGCTCTCTTCTGAGCTCTCACAGCCCCACATACCTAACAGGATGTTCTGTTGTGGGGAGAAGAATAGAAAAGCTTTGTCAGCCGCTTTGAGTGGGTGAGAAAAGCAGGGTAGAAAAGTCAACTCTTCTTCTTCTTCTTCTTCCATGTTCCCCATTACTGGGGGACCTCTTTTGATGGTGTACAGAATTGTGCAACCAAAATGGGACCCTGGGGCCCCGGGAACTTTAGTTCCTGGCTGCCAGGTGTTTTGTTGACCAACTCTGAAGCATGTGTGAGGTTTGGGGCAAGATAGGAACAGGACAATCCATCAGTTTTGAATGTTACAAATATTTGTGCGCGTCCCTATTCCAGAGAAAGAATGAACATAAGAACACTAGGGATCCCTCACTGGATCAGATCAGTGGCCCATTTCGTCCAACAGCAGGCTTTTGTGGCAGCCACCCAGCTGCACCCGGAAGCCCACCATCATTCAAATAGCAAATATTAGGAATATTCATGCAAATCCCTAACCATGGGTGCTCTTCATGATGGGAAATAAATGTGCTGGTTTTGCAGCATCTGTTCTGTAAGCACCAACTGTGAGCAGCCCCCTATTCTTCTGTTAGCAACACAGAGTTAAAGAAGAACCTGCTACATCTTAAAGCCTCCAAGCCCCCCGGGTGCCACAAGACTCTTTTAAGTGCATTCCTTCAAAATGAACCTGTCCTCTCCCAAGGGTTGCCCCGGGGGCTAAAAGCGGAAAGTAAATGAAAACAAGCCAGACTGACAGGATTCCAGGTGCAATTCATGACTTGCAGGAGCTCCCATTGCACCCATCGGAGGTTGCGGGGCTCCATTCAATACTTTATATATATATATATATATTCTGCTGGTATTGTTTTTGCAGCCATAAATTAGCTGCGCGAGGAGGGACGTTGAAGAAAAGCCCTGCTTAAAAACAGCTGGTGAGCTCTAGTCCCGACAGTATAAAGCTGTTACGTGCATATTAAGAGCCCGGCTGAAATACCGTGTTTATCTCAACTGCCAAAGGTAAATAAAAAAGGTTAAATGAGCTCCTTTCTCTTTTTAAAATAAGTAAGTGATTAATAGATCATTCTGCCAAAGGGAATAATTTATTGCCCATTGGGGCTGCAGCTAATACGTTTCCTCAGGCCTCTGTTGGACTGCAATTCACCCAGAGCTCCACCTTGGAGGGCAACGGAGGGGGAACCGGGGAATGTGGAAAAGGGGTGTGGGGCTGTGACCCACACTGCACACCCCCATGGCATTCTTGCTGACCCTTCAGTTTTTACCCAGAGAAGAAAACAGAGCTGAGAGAAGATGGTTGCCCCTACCACCCTCTTTCCTCCTGAAGTTCTCAGTTAAGGGTTGAAGGAGTCTGTTATCTTGTAAAGTAAAAGCACGGGGCTGATTGAACACAAGGGCTGTGTTCACACCTAAGCTTTGAACCCAGCTTCAGTCCACTTTCAGAGTGAGAGGACACATCAGCAAAGTGACAAGCTGTTTTCTTTCAACGTTCAGGAAATCCACACGGGGTTAGATGTCGTGAAAGGGAAACGACCTAGGCAGCTTCCAGATTAGTGGATTAAATAAGCAGAAATAAAAACATACACAGCTTACCTGCTGCCATGCAATGGCTCACAGTTCCCACTCCTGATGGAAGACCGCAGCTTTCTCTTCAGGGCTGCGAGACATCTGGGGCGCGCACCATGAGGGGCACATCACACGGATGGATGGATGGATGGATGGATGGATGGATGGATGGATGGATGGATGGATGGATGGATGGATGGATGGATAGATAGATAGATAGATAGATAGATAGATAGATAGATAGATAGATAGATAGATAGATAGATAGATAGATAGATAGATAGATGGATGGATGGATGGATGGATGGATGGATGGATGGATGGATGGATGGATGGATGGATGGATGGATGGATGGATGGATGGATAGATAGATAGATAGATAGATAGATAGATAGATAGATAGATAGATAGATAGATAGATAGATAGATAGATAGATAGATAGATAGATGGATGGATGGATGGATGGATGGATGGATGGATAGGTGGATAGGTGGATAGATAGGTGGATAGATGGATGGATGGATGGATGGATGGATAGGTGGATGGATGGATAGGTGGATGGATGGATAGGTGGATAGATAGGTGGATAGATAGGTGGATGGATGGATGGATGGATGGATACTCCTGAATGACAGATGATTAGATAGATAGATAGATAGATAGATAGATAGATAGATAGATAGATAGATAGATAGATAGATAGATAGATAGATAGATAGATAGATAGATAGATAGATAGATAGATGCTAGCATGGTTGTGGAATTACAGAAACATATTTACATATGATTTGGTTGTGCCCTAAAGTTAGTGAATTTGGGAAAAAAGTTTATAAGTATGTAAAAAAGATTGTCAATTTAGATTTACTATAATATCCTGAACTGAGTATTCTTTTGAGTTACAGAGATCAACAGGTCCTAGAAAAGAACAAATGTATGTTGATTCAGTTAATACTTGCAGCAGTTATCTACAAAAGTATTGGGATGCAAAGATAAGACAAAATGGACTATTCAGAACTAGATGAAATATGTGGTAGAACAATTTCGATCTGATTATTGCAGACAAATAAGAATGAGGCGAATAGGACTGAAAACTAGAATAACGATAGAGGAAGCATTGAGTCTCCTAATACATTATGCGTGCAGAAATGGAGCAGAAGATGAACTAAAAGAAGAAATAAGGAAGATAATGGGGAACAAATAAGGGAGGAAGATGAACTGACTACCATGGGGGTGGGGAAATGAGTAATAAGTTATATGTTGTAATGGTATTGTAGAAGTATTCCAATTTATTTTGGGAGTTTTATGTTATTTTGTAATTTTTTTATAGGCATAGATAAAGTTTTTTAAACAGAAAGAAAGAGAAAAAGGAAGGAAGGAAGGAAGGAAGGAAGGAAGGAAGGAAGGAAGGAAGGAAGGAAGGAAGGAAGGAAGGAAGGAAGAAAGGAAGAAAGGAAGAAAGAAAGAAAGAAAGAAAGAAAGAAAGAAAGAAAGAAAGAAAGAGGGTCTGGTGACCTTCCAGATGTTCAGTCATGATGAGCCTGGCACCCCACATTACAGACAAATTCTGGCTTCCAAGAAGCGCCCCCGTGCTTTCTGTAGCCAGTGTTCGGTATTCTGCTTCTTGCTGAATTTGTACCTTTTACGGTGCTCACCGTGGTGGGAAGGCGCATTTCCAGCTCTGCTGTCTTTCCCTGCATACCGAAATTAGACCAGGGGTTGGGTGGAGAGATGGTGCCCGTGTTTGAGTGTCAGCGAGCTGAGTGGATTATCAAACTTGTAAATCATCAAACAGGATTAGGGAAGAGAAACACCTTGATTGAGACGTGTCTCTGGCAGGCGCTCTGGGAACAGCTGCCGGATTTCATTCCCACTAGACTCTCAGAGATAAAGAGACATGCTGTGGATGTGACTCGGTGTGCATGTGTGTTCTGAACCTGGCAGTTATTCTCCCCTGCCCACCCCCAATGTTATCTGCTCAGGTTTTCAAAACAGCAAGGTGTGGTTCAGTGTGTTTTATTGGGTTAATTTACTTCATTCTGCATTTTGATGTTTAGTAGGATGTCTCAGGGTGTGGCTATAACTTATTGGTAGAGCAAAGTTCCTAGAAAGCAAAGGGTAGCAAGTTTGATTCCTAGTCTCTTCCTGACACTAGGGAAGGGAAAACCACTTCTGCATCCTTGCTATTAAAACTGCATAGAGCTGCCCTTGGACTCTGGGAGTGTCTGTAGCTCAGTGGTAGAGCAAACTACCTGGAAGGCAGAGGGCTGCTGGCTTGATTCCCCAGAAGTAGGCAAGGACACCTCTCGATCTCTGCTGAGAGAAGTGCATAGAGCTGTCCATGGAGGCGCCCATGTTGTCAACTGGGAGTCAGCTGTGGATCATCTCCAACTTAAGATGAAATCATAGACTCTGTTCTTGATCCCCAGCAAAATAACTTGGTTCCAGAACATGGCACTGAAACACACCCTACCTGGGTTCCCAGTCAAGATTTGAAATTGTTTTGAAATCGTTTTGAAAGCACACCATTCCCAAAGGTTCAAAAGAATCCACAGTTTCTGAGGATTAAAGGTCCCAAAACGCGGATTATCTATATTTGAATCAAAAGAGGTCTTGCTGCTGGATGGAGAAATAATACTCACTATTTAGCGATGGGAACGCAAGCGGGGGGTTTTGGGGAGGGAGCCATGCTTTAGGTGCCATAAGGGAATAGCACTCAGAACCGGAAGGCCTATTTAGGCCCACAGAAGGCCTATTTCAGCCTCTGTAGACCATTGGAATAGCCATGTGCTGCGTCCAGAGTCCATCCCAAAATGTAAGGGGGCATATGGGAGGAAGGTGAGAGACATCTGGTGGCATCACACACTTATTCCAGTGCTCTCTAGAGGCCAAAATAGGCCTTCCAGAGCCCAGAAAAGCACTTCCAGTCCTGGGGTTGCATGACCCCAGAACCAGAAGGCCTGTTCACGATTATCCACAGTTTCAGGTAACCATGGTAGGAGCTGGAACATATCCCCAGTGGATATGGAAGTCCGACTATGTATAAATTACATAGGGTATATAAATTATAAACCCTTCCCAGCTCCCTTGCTGCCAACGCCAAGCACTGTCCCCAAGAAGTTCATTTATATTTGATCAGTGATGCTTCTCCAAAAAAATAATATCCCAGAAAACAGAATTTGACCATTAATTTAAATTCATGACTTATACTGGGGTGCCCAAGATTTTGTGTGGCTTTCCTCAAGTTGAAAAAAAGTGGGGGGGGGAGGGTTGCACTTAACTGCAGCGGGATACTGTCCCACAATACTCAGGGACAGTGGTTGGCATTAGCACTGAAGGTGCCTACCCGTTCCCTGAACTTGCTTCCAGGCAGGCAAAGTGTGGATGGTCCCATCCCAAACTGTCCGCATCTCTGTAGCGATGGCCATGCGGACCGGCTCATTGCTACAGCAGCCACCGATACAGTGCACAACTGTGCAGTCACAGCCATGCCACAAATGCCCCCACAGAGCATTCATGTACCGAGGTAGACATGGGGCCGTTTTTACTGCTCCCCAGCTAGAATAGCTTTGGGCCGCTCTGGGACGGACACGGCACTTTGGTATGAATATGCTCCATCCTAGAGCCTGCCAGTCTGCCTTAATTCCCACGTGGAAGCAGGCCCAGAGTTAAGGCCTTAAGTTAAGATTTATTCACATCTGCAGACTTCCTCTCCTGTTTGAAAGGTACAAGATTATTTACTCTGCATCCTCATTGCTTCTTTGTTATGCACCAAAGCATGGCTTTCTTTGCTGGACTCTGCACGCAGCCTTTGGATGTCCCGGTCTCCGTGTTTTAAAATCCCGTGCAGGTTCTAGGTAATCAGAAAATGCAATATCCCTGTCACCAGCTCACTGAAGATGTGTGGTCTAGGTAATTTAACCTGTCAGCCCCATCCATCACAGAGACGCAACCGGCAGCCGAAAGAAAATGCAGGGGCGAGAAACGGCAGGCGGCTGGGCTGCCGCCTCGGCTTGTGTCAAAGCACAGCGGCTTCTGCTGCGTGGGTGTGTGTCTGTGTGTGTCTGTGTGTGCGCCTGTGTGTGCGTGCAGGCGTATGGGGGGGGGCGGCAGTCCATTAAACGCTCCCTTCGCCAATGAGTTGCGTGACTGTGAGCTGACTAATTAACTGCTTAGAACAGGCATTAAAATGCCTTAACACAGGTGATTCTGAGTTTTCTGAGCAAAAGCTCTCAGCTTCCCTCGGCTAAATAACTGACATAAAGCTCATATTCTGTGGGAAGATCAATTTGTGCACAGAGAGACGCACATAAAACAGTGAGAGTGCAGGGGCACCTTTGAGACAGAACTGGTTTATTGAAACATTTAGTTTATTGGGCTTTACTAACTGGCTTATTGTGGCAACAGTTCTCATAGGGGGGGTGCGAAATGCTTCTTTTCACACACTCTTTCCCCTCCCTCCCTCCCTTCCTCCCTTCCCAGAAGGTGACTGTGTTTATTGCAGAGACCCCTTCCAAAAATCAAAAATGCTTTCCAAGTTGATTTTTATTAACCAAAGGCACCATCCGTATATAAGGGCAAGGAAGTAGCAGGTTCTGCAGAAAACCAAATCTTGGCAGAAGTACAGAAAATCTTTATGGAGAAATTGTTCTGGTCTGTGTGTGTGCGCGCAAGAACATGCAGGCATGCAGGCATGTTTGTGTGTGTGAGAGAGAGAAATGTTCACTCTGACACCCTGAGAATGTGAAAAGTATGAAAAAGCATGAGAGAGCACACATTTGGGGTATATTTCCACTGGCCCTTTGGTCTGGCCTGAATCCGGTTCCAGGGTCCAATGTCCCAACACTTTGATGGGATCTGCCATCTCTGCAGATTGCGTGTCTGATAATCCGAGGAATCCCTGTTTAGATTTTAACAGGACTCACTGCAGAATCCTGTTAAAATCCAAATATTTATTAATGGGAATGCTGCCTGTGCCATTCTCCTCCAACACCACCCATCATTTACCTTCTCCCAGACCCTTTCCTCATCTCCCCCGGGGCTTGTCTTTCCTCCCCACCCCTTTCCTCTGTCTGTTAGAAAACAGTGGAGAAGGCAAACAGCTGGATGATGAAAGACAGAGGAATGGGACAGGGGGAAAAAAGCTGGAGATGGCGCTTCAATGCAGTTGGGACGGCCACAAGGAGCCTTTGGCACTGGTAATAATAATAATAATAATAATAATAATAATAATAATAATAATAATAATAATAATAATAATAATAATAATAATAATAATAATAATAATAATAATAATAATAATAATAATAATAATAATAATAATAATAATAATAATCCCCCCGATGGGTGCGGCCTTGTCGTGGCGGTGGGGTTCGAGTGCTCCAATGAAGCTGAGAGCTGGGCCGGCGGTAGTGCAAACTACTGGCAGGTTCAACCATGCCGGAGTGGTCAAAGCAGAGGAGCCAGACTAAGTGCACCCAACCCATTTATCACAATGGAGACACAAATAAAAAAGAAGTCTATACTGGCTCGGTCATCGCCCAGGATAAAAAGGACTGCGGTGGTTGCTGAGGAACCTGGGCAATCGTCGACAAATGGGTTACAGGAACAAAATTCACAAACAAGGAAGCGGCAGAAACTCTCAAGGTCAGAGAATCATGTAGTCATGAAGTGCTACTATAAATCAGAACCTGGAAAACGAGGCTATCAAAAACGGATGCACCAGCTATGGAAACAAGAATTCCCAGACTCGAAGATAACAGAACTGCAGCTGGCTGATCAGAGAAGATTCATAAGCGGGACTAAAGTGTTCAGTGAAACTGAACTTGAAGAAATACGAAAAACTAATGAAACTGAAGCACCGCAGCCTATTGTGGCAGCAACAGAAGCTCGAACAAGACCAGGAATCACTGATCACCTAGAACCTGATGAAAATCTGGAAATTCTGCAAGAAGAGGAAGAACAGTAGCATGAAGTCATGGATGAAACACCTGGCACATTGTCTCAAAGACAGCAGGAACTGAAGGACTGAATAATGGCTCATACAGCATCAAGTACAGAGCGAAAGCGACTGCCAACCCTAAAAACTATAGGCAGAAAACGACTTGTCCCACTGATGAATGACATCAACTCTGCCCTTGTAACTGTTCAGGTAGCAACAATCGAAGAACTGAACCAGCTCGCCTACAGTACAGCTGTGATAGTAACAGAAGAACTAGGGATACTGCAGCCAAAACCAATTAGAAAATCTACTGGAAAACCAAAGTGGAAAGTCCGACTGGAACTAAAGATGAGAAGCCTGAGATCGGATGCCAGCAACCTAAAAAACATGAAGGAGAAGAAACTGAACAAGAAGAAGACTAAAGAACATCTGATCAAAAAATACTGGCTGAATACAAGGAAAATTGATGAAGCTTTGGAAATCGTGAAACAGCAGATAACAGCTACAGCCAGGAAAATCGAAAGATATGAAGCAAGAATCATCCAGTACAGGCAGAACCAAATGTTCCAGTCTAATCAGAGGCAGTTCTACCAGAGCCTGCATGAGCAAGTAGACAAGAAAATGGAAAAGCCAGAGAAAGAAGCAACAACCAACTTCTGGAAAGATCTCTGGGAGGCTGAAAAAGAATACAACAAAAGTGCTGGGTGGATAAAGGATTTTGAGAAGAAATTCTCCAAGAACAAAATGCAGCAGCTGGAAATAACACCCGAAATGGTCACGAAAAGAGTGAAGAAAGTGAAGAACTGGACATCCCCTGGCACTGATCAGTTGCATGGCTTCTGGCTCAAATACCTGACCAGCCTGCATGCAAAAATGGCCGAACTGTTCAATGAAATGCTGCAAACAGGAAACATCAGTGAATGGCTAATAACTGGCAAAACATACTTAATACAGAAAGATGCAGCAAAGGGAGCCACACCAGGAAACTATAGGCCGATAACTTGTCTACTTACTATGCTCAAGCTGCTGACAGGCATAATAGCAGACAGGATTCAAGACTACCTCGAAGACAACAACATCATCCCAGTAGAGCAAAAAGGAAACAAACGGAGAAGCAGGGGCACAAAAGACCAGCTACTGATTGACAAAATGATTCTGGAGTACTGCAAAAGCCGAAAAACAAACCTGCATATGACTTGGATCGACTATAAAAAAGCTTTTGATTCACTGCCACATGGTTGGATCACAAAGTGCCTGGAAACCATCGGGATCAGTCAGAACATCACCAAATTTATAGAAAGTGCGATGAAACGCTGGAAGACTGAGCTTTTTGTCGGAAATGAAAGCTACGGACTGATCAACATCAAAAGGGGCATCTTCCAGGGGGATTCATTGTCCCCACTGCTTTTCATCATCGCTATGATCCCACTGTCACTCATCCTAAAGAAAACAAACCTGGGCTATCAAACTGCCAGGAATTCACAGAAAATTTCACATCTACTGTACATGGATGACTTGAAGCTTTATGGAAAATCTGAAATTGAGATCCAGTCACTGACCAACACAGTGCGAATATTCAGCAGTGACATCAGTATGGAGTTCGGCCTGGACAAATGCGCCACAGTGGCACTGAAGAAGGGGAAGATTACTGAAAGTGAAGGCATTGAAATGCCAAATGGTCAAGCCATCAGGTCCCACCAGCCAGAAGCCTACAAATACCTTGGCATCTTGCAACTGGATAACATTAAGCATGGCCATGTGAAATCTGTGGTCAGTAAAGAGTATATCCAAAGGACTAGAAAAATCTAAAAAACCATTGGCATTGACAAAATATCCATCTGCCAACTTCAAAAAGTCACTTTACTGGGGTCTGCTCGCATAATTCGCCGATACATCACACAGTCCTAGGTGCTTGGGAAGTGCCCGACTAGTGATATAATACGAAATCCAGCATAGTCATCTCGTTTGCTGTGTGTAACTACTGTTTTACATCATCACAATAATAATAATAATAATAATAATAATAATAATAATAATAATAATAATAATAATAATAATAATAATAATAATAATAATAATAATAATAATAATCCAGGATAAAACCCAGATTTTTTTTTACCAATGGAAACATAATCTTGGTAACACATGTGATGTGGCATCTGAGACACCACCAACTTTCTTTGGCAGGCAGGAACTTTCACCCACAGAGTTGCTGGCAGGCTTGGTCTCTTTCCCACACCACACCACCACTGATTTCCTTACTTAGCCTGGGACTTCCTTCCATTGGCAGACCGCATAACCCCACAACAGTGCCATTAACAGAGACATTGACTTTAGGAAATAGGTCTGGGCTGACTGAATGTTATGCAGTGCCATTAATTGTGACCAGAGAACTGTTCAGCTGGACGGCTCTTTGCTGCAGATGTTATGGCTAAAACCAGATACAGTGAAACAGTACGAGGCAGACTGGCACAGAGATTTCTTTTGCATGTTTCAGGGTACTGAAATTTTCTTCCTTGGTATGAGGACAGGTATTACATTCTCATAAATGTGCGCAGAAAGACAGAGGGAAGACTAGCCCAAGGTCACCCAGCTGGCTTTGTGAGGGAGGGCAGAATCGAGCCCAGTGTTCCCAGATAAGAGTCTGGCTCCCTGACCACTAGACCAAACTGTTAATCTTCCCCCCTTCTTTCGTAGTCTCAGGAGTCAGACCTGAATGGATCTTCACACATATGCACACCCTTGTTCACACACACACCCCGCCCACACGTTTATGGCTTCTGCTCATGGACTGTGGAATAAGGATAGATGATAGATAGAAGGAACAAGACCGGTGCTGCTAGACAACGATGGGAAGAAACGACTTCGGTAAGGAAACTTGGGTTAAAGTATGGATGACACCCCTGTCAGAGGCACAGTAACCTTCCCAGCCACCTTCCCTTAAACCAGAGAAAACTAATTAAAAAGAAGCTGAAACGAAAGGCTGAGGCATCCAATTAGTGCTGGCTAATTAAGAGCTGATTTTGGCACCTTAGATCTCACACTTGATCGTAACATGCCAAGCCGCGGTCACAGCTTGTAGTAGCCAGAATAGTTATTTAAATCTCCATTGATAGACAGACTGGCTTCTTTTTGTCTATTTGGGTGCCTGCCCACCACCACCAACAGGCTTGTAAGCTCCCCTCCGTCTCAAAGGTTTCTGTTAAAAGTATTGGCAGCTGTGGTCAGGCTTAGGTTTTGATATGTGTTTCTGTGGATGCTTGAGGCGGGTGGCATATTTCTGTTTCATGTTAGTTCCACACGTGCCATTTCAAACCTTCATTCTGTCCCATTTTCATATAAAACTGTAGAAGAAGTGTGCAATATTCCCATTTAAGTAGATACTTAAAAGAGAGGTATGCTAAGGATTCCTAAATCCTAGAAGTCATATTTCTAGAATATGTTTTCTCAATTTTCTGATTGAAAAGGGTATCTTAAATCTTGGAGAATGGGGTAATCAAAACAATATAGTTCAATGGGTAAGGAAAGTTTGGGTTTTTTTCCCACTTACCCCCCTTAATCCAGATCTAAAATTATCTGAATCTAAGAAATGGGTCCTTCAACTAATCCAGATTTAGAAGATCCGGATCTAAGGAAGTACCCAATGCATCTCTGGGTGCATCACACTCTACAAAAATGCCATTTCGTACCCGTTAATGGGTACTTAATGGGTACTTTTAGTGATAGTGGAAAAACATCCTCCATGGACAATTTTTATCCCTAATGTTTTTTATGAGGGGTACTCAGAGTTACAAAAGTTATAGAAGGGGTACACATACGCCAAAAGTTTGGGAAACACTGCCCTAGGTGACTGTGACTGTATGTGTCTCAATGTATCTTTCCTTGGGTCAAAGTTAACAGCTTCTCTGGGAACCACAGTGCGGTTCAGGAATCATTTCAGGTTGAGATATGGAGGCTGTTGCTTTGTGTGAATAGTGTTTGAGTGCAGAAATGGAGTCTTAGGGGTTGGAGACAGGGCCAGTCCCACTCACTGCCTTCTGACCCCACTAGGCCTTGGACTTGCATGAAATGGAAAGCTACCTATCATGCCATAAGTTGATAGGATCCTCCTGTGATATGCACATTTTAGGGTCGAACCTTGGCATTCTCAGATAAATCATGATATTATTAACATCTGTGATGGGTGTTATTTGACCACTGCTTGAAATGTTTACAGCAAAAATGCCCAGTGAGGGGGTTACTAGGAAATGGAGTGACACCAGCAAATTTAAGCTCAACCCCTGCTGGAACTGAGCCTGAAGGACACTTCTTTGACCATATATTTTTTGCTTTGACTTCAATTCTGCCCTGTTAAAAATAGCAATCCCTCCTTTCTTTTCCTCTCCTCCTTCCATCATTCCCTTTCCCATGCCATAAAAAAAACAATCAAAACAAAACATCAAAGGTTTGGGAAACTGCAAGAGCTGCCAAAGAATACAGTGAAAAATCCATAACATTAAAAATGGTGCTGGAATTTAAACTAATGCAAGCCCTGTATTGCTTTAAAGTGTGTGCATCACACCCTAAGAATACATTTTGCCGGTGTGTCTGTGTCTGCTCAAATATGCATATAATGGATTGATCTTGACACAACAGCAATATCCTAGTTTCTGCACCAACAGTCTTATGAAAGATAAAATGCAAAATATGTCATCCAGAAAGAGGAATTGGTGTGCTAGTGTTAGTAAGTTAAGTTAGGGCGCATTCCCTGGTTATTTAGGAAGATGCCTTTCTGCACATAGCTCTAGGGGTGTGTGTGAATATTAGTAGCATTCATTATTCATACAAATTCATCCAAAGATGGACATTTGTACACAAATTGAATGTTATGACATTTGTACATTATCATCCATATGAATACAAATGTTTCGAACCTTTGTTTGAATAGTTCAGACGTTCGTTAAACTGGGGATACGAGAAGATGGTGGCATGGCTCAATTGGCCCATGTATGCACTGCTCAGGGGTCGCTTCTGCTAGGCCTGACCCTGAATCCCATTAGCCCAACGTGTGTGCAGAGGTACACTCGGCACTCTGGTCTTCACGCCAGAGGACTGGACCAAAGACACCATTAAAGGGATCCACCGAGAATCTGGATCTAAGGGCCCAAAGACTCCACTAGGACTGGAATCTGGAAGCACTCATGCACATGGCATATCCTCATGAGGTCTTCATGGGGTCATCTGGGTGGATGGCGGGTGGAGGATCCATTTCGCATGGGTCCCAATCATGTTCCTTATGGGGCCTCCAGGGCCCGTGCGGAAAGGAACAAAATTCTTATCCTTCTACCTTTGTTCTGGCTTACTAAGGACTGCCATTTAAAGCAGCACCTCCGCTGCAGGTCTGGTGACCTCAGAGACAGGTGTTGTTGTTGTTTTCTTGCTAGCATCTCCATTTGTGAATTGGTGGAGATCACTGCCACGACCTATTATCCTTCTAGACGTCTGACAAGCCCAGTTGTGCTGCTTCCCTGTTGTATTCCAATTGTCAGAAAACAGATTTACTCCCCCTTTCTCACATGAAAAGCTGTGGGAGACGGGATCAGAGCTCTGCAGGGAATGGAGAAGAGACAAAAAGGGGGAAGGTAGCTAGAAGCTAGGGACGGAGAGGGAGGCTGACTGCCTCTTGCAGACTAGATACAGATTTCTCTGCGATGCTCATATGTAAGCTTTCACAGATGGCTTCAATCTGATTTGTAGCAATTTTTGGGTTTCTATGCCATGTTCCAGGTTTAAGAAACCTGGAACACGGCATAACAGCCCCAAAACTGGTCCAAATTTAAGAGTTTCCTGTGATGTGCCAAAAAAAAGGCAGCTCAGGACTTGTGTTAACTATTTCGTGTGGATTTCTTTCCAAAGTGAGTGGCGAGGCTAGTGAGTAGTTCTTAGTTTTAATAACACAAACTCTATATGTCTTTTCCCCTGCAATTAACATCTTTCCTCCTCTAACAGGAGTTCCTGCTGCGCACAGTCGGCTAAATGCAACATTCATTTTCATCTGTCCCCTAACAGAAGCTGGAGTTCTGTTAACATCTGCATGATTCCAGTGGCGACCACTAGCAATGGGAGTCAGGATGTGCACAGATGTTCGTAACATTTGTTATTCATATGAATGAATACAAATTCGGACATTCGGACACAAATTGAATGTTACAATATTCGTACATTGACATTTGTACAGATACAAATGTTTCTGGCTATATTGGGGAGATGGGAAAATGGCTGCACCATTCACATCTACAACAGATCTAAAATGCATTCATCATGGATTGAGAGCGTATTAAAAGTGGATTTTGATTGGATTTGATGCTTTCAGAGCAGATTTGTTGCAGGATATGTATCGGATAGTATCTCAGATACGTATTGGATAGGTATTCATTTGTATCCAATACATATTAATTTGTATCCAATATATATTAGCCTGTATTGGATATTCGTACAAATTCATACAAATGCATTCATATCAAATAGAATTTTACCATATATGAAGAAGGAGAAGGAGAAGAAGAATTGGCTTTTCTACACCGCTTTTCTCACCCATTTAAGGGGACTCAAAGCTTTCTATTCTTCTCCCCACAACAGACACCCTGTGAAGTAGGTGGGGCTGTGAGAGCTTAAAGGAGAGCTGTGACTAGCCCAAGGTCACCCAGCTGGCTTCATGGGAGAGGGCGGAATTGAACCCGGTATTCCCAGATAAGAATCCAGCTCCCTAACCACTAGACCAAACTGGCTCACGCCCCAATAGGAATGCGAATTTTCTAACATTGGATTCATTACAAATCGAATGCCCCAAAATGCATATCCCTAGCTGTAAGACTTTAGGCTTTTTTTTTCTTGCTTTCCTTGGAACTAGCAGAGATTGAATCCAAGTTGTTCTGCATGCAGAACTCGCTCTCTGGGCCAACCGTGGCATTTCCATTTCTAGCTTCCAATGATATTAATAAGTCTTTGGCTGCTATTCATCAATAAAATCAAGTCTCTTGGAATTTGAAGGATAATAGGATCTAAAGCAGAACAAAACTGATTTCTAGGCAACTCACAGAGGACTTGCTTGATTTTATACTTCCCTGAATGCAGAACCCACTCTGTTCCACCCTGCAACATGCAAGGACTCCTAGGTCAGGTAGGAAAGAAATGGTAGGAAATCCAAAATTTTGTTGATAATGATTCATATCAATGCAAACCTGATATCAGAGACAAGGTGTATAGAAAACTGCCTTGACTTCAGCCAGACCATTGATTTACATGACTCATTCTTGTCTGTTCACTAACTGACCGCAAAATCCATCCGTCCATTCACAGCAGGGGCCTTTTTGGGATCATGCCGAGGTATTTTTTGCATTTATCTGGAGCCACAATTCTAAAGCAGTTTTAAAGAAAGTTCACAACAATAAATGATGGGATGCGCAAACATCACCCAAATAATAAATATTTGAAGATACGGTCAGTCTCTTAAGCTGCACACTATTTTTCTTTTGGCTTCCAGCTTCTATTTCTCTCTCTTTCAGTAAATATCTCTTGTTCGGGCGTGAGCGGCATGGTATAATGGTTGCCTCTTGCATATATTATTGAAGATGAACAAGTTATGCCGGTGCATCCAACAGGCAATCCAGTCTAAAAACACTTCATTACCTTTTACTGTAGTAGTAGTAGTAGTAGTAGTAGTAGTAGTAGTAGTAGTAGTAGTAGTAGTAGTAGTAGTAGTAGTAGTAGTAGTAGTAGTAGTAGTAGTAGTAGTAGTAGTAGTAAACCAGTGTAAATATCTTGGTTGCTGTGTGTTATTGTAGTTTTATGTCAATAATAATAATAATAATAATAATAATAATAATAATAATAATAATAATAATAATAATAATAAAAAGAAAAAGAAGAAGAAGAAGAGTTCAACCCATTGAACACAGCTATTTGACAGCAAACCAGTTATTTGAATAGACAATTGTTCGTGTGCAATTCTGAACAAGTTTAAAAAGAAGAAACACAATTTCTTCCATTAAAAAAAGCCCTTTTTAATAGCAAAACCACTTCTAAGAAGAGTTGGTTTTTCTACCCTGCTTTTTTCACCCATTTAAGGGCACTCAAAGCAGCTGACAAACCTTCTGTTCTTCTCCCCATAACAGAACACCCTGTGAAGTAGGTGGGGCTGTGAGAAGAGAGCTGTGCCTAGCCCAAGGTCACCCAGCTGGCTTTATGGAGGAGGGCAGAATCAAGGCCAGTATTCCCAGATAAGAGTCCGGCTCCTTAACCACTAGGCCAAACTGGCTCACATAAGCCATAATAGGCATTGCAGGCTTCGAAGTACCAAACTGGAAGTATGGACTGCTTGATTATTTAAACAGTTTTTTGGAAACAGGGGTGGCTGACAGAAAACCAGGGAGGGTCAAATGGATCAGAGAGGTTAGGAGTACAACAGATGGAAAGCCCAGCTGACAGTCCTGTCTCTCTCCCCACAAGAGACACCCTGTGAGGTAGGTGGGGCTGTGCGAGCTCAGAAGAGAGCTGTGACTAGCCCAAGGTCACCCAGCTGGCTTCATGGGGGAGGGCGGAATCAAACTGGGTATTCTCAGATAAGAGTCCGACTTCCTAACCACTAGACCAAACTGAAGGGTATCTATTTGAACACATATGGATTTTCTAATATTCGATTCGTTACCAATCAAATGCCCAAAATCCCATTTGTTCACATTGCTAGAGGAGGGGTCTCTTGGCCAGGCTAGTTGCCAGATTTACTCAGAACAGAAAACAGCCACACACACACACACTCTTTTTATAAGACTTCAACTTTATGTTAGTTCAGTACACTTCTGAGCCTTTGCAGATGATTAAGATTTTCATGGGGCAGAGGGGTGGCAGTTTCTTCTCCAGTTTTCTTGCCAAGAAGCATGTAGACTGCACTTCTCTGCAGAATAAAGGATCTTTTTTACAACAGTAAAATACTTTAATGGCAGTTTAAAGGGCCACCTGCACTTCCCAAAGGCCTCTTTTCTTTTAAACTCCCATGAAAGGTAGGAGATCTGTGCCAACTATTTTCATAATTGCTCTCTCTTCTCTCTCTCTTTCCCCCCCTTCTCCCTCCCCCCCACCGTTGTAACCTACTTTTTTCAGTGGTCCCAGTCACAGAAATAAGGATTCTTAGGATCTTCTTCCAAAGAACGAAAGATCTGAAGCTACTGGAGAAAGACGCATCCTTGTGGCTGTCCAGAATTATCCTGTTATTCATCCTGCCATTTGCTTCTTTGTAGGTGGAATTGGGTTTGGCCGTTCCAAAGGTCACTCGGGCTCTGAAGCAGATGATGAAACTCAGTTGACCTTCTACACGGAGCAGCACAAGAGCCGGCGGCGAAGCAAAGGTAGGGCTGAGGAACTTAAGAGAAGACTTAAGAGACTTAAGAGAAGTCTTCCATGAATTTTTCCAACCCTTTCTCAACCTGGGAGCTATCACCACTTCTTCTAGTAGGACATTTCATAGAATGACGACCCTCTGGGTGAAAAATTCCCCTTGTTGGTCCTCACAGAGTGCCCCCTGGTTCTAGTACTGTGTGATACACAAAAGACATGATCCAGTCTGATGTAACAGAAGAAACCAAGACCTTTAATGAACCCATTTTAGCGAATAAGGCAGGATGCTGAAGAGAATCTCTGGTATATGTTTTTGATAATGTTTTGATAGCTAGGTTATTATTATTATTATTATGTAATTTTTGTGGGCGAAAGCAGGCATCGGTTTCTGTTGTCTAGACTGGGAAAAATAATAAGAGGAAGCACGAAATATATATTTTTGAACACTGGCAATATAATTAGATGCCTTTCGTAATCAAGAAGCATTAATTAGACCATAACTTCCATATTAGAAGTAAACAAGAAAACAAATTAAGCATCCTTTGGGCTTTGGATGGCATTTATCATGATTGCAACCATCTATTTCTGTTAAGTTGTTTTATCTAGAATATTTATTTATCAATAGCATCGATACTTTGTGCTTTGTCCAAAGAGCTTGAGGTGGGACATATCCAGAAAGGTTTCAGGGCCCAATGAGGATTCCAGCTTCCAGCTCAGGAATTCTGAGTTTCTGTTCCGATGTTTTAGTCTCTGCACTAACATCCTATGCCAAAAATAGGAGCGGAAATGTACCACCCGCTCCAAAACACCCAACAACAAACTCTGTAATCAGGATGCAATCCTGAACTTTGATAATGACATACAAAATATGTGAGGCACTTAACTCATGGTCATCGGGTTCCATTGTGAATCTGCTCTCAAACCATGTAAAATTTACTTTGGATCCATTGCAGATATGACTGGTGCAGCTCCCCGTTTCACAAATGTTCCAAAGTTTCGTATGAGTGTTCAGAAACATTCATATGAAAGCAAATGTCAATGTAAGAAAGTCGTAGCATTTGACTCATTCATTAATGTCCAAATTTGTACGAATTCATACGAAAAACAAATGTTATGAATATTCTTCCACATCCTGGTGCTGAAACCTCACCAGCTCTGCTGCACTGGCCATTGCTATATGTACCATTATTCCCCCAATAGGTAGTTCACATTACATTAACCTTCAAAAGAGGGGTAAGAGAAAGTAAAGGAAGAGAAGAGATTCTATCAATAAAGGTGCTTAAAAAAAAAACTCCTAACACAAACATCAAACAGCTCAAAAAGTAACGTTTAAGTAAAATAAAACCTGCACAATATGTTTGTTGGCCAATTAACAAGAAATTTCCAAAAGGCTATCCTAAAAATACTTTGATTTATATATATATATATATATATACTTGTTCCTCACTTGTCCCTTTAAAAGAGTATTTCCATTGCTTCTCTCTGGCTCTTTCCATCTGCTTAATTTCCTTGATTCCTTAGCAAGGGGAGGTGAATATGGCTGAGTCGTTGCTCTAAGCCACTTGCATTGAGACGTAATTCTCTTTTTCCTCTCCTGCCCCATGCAGTCTTGCTAGGAGCTTTATTTATCTAAGAGAGTTTTGCTAACCTTGCAGCATTTCTCTCTCTCTCTCAATAACAAGACTCCAGGAGGGTTTTTTACTTACTCGGTCAATTTCACAGCAAAAGTGAAACTGTAAAGTGAAAAATTGCTAAGCATTAATCAAAAGTTTTGACTGCTGCTTAACAGTTGTGCTATGCACACTTGACAAGTAAGCATAGCAGAGTTTTCTAGTAGAAAAGGGGGAAGCGGAAGAACAGACATCCACAGTTAATTTCTGTGCACATTGATGTTACAGTGATGGGTGGGCCTTTTCGCACATGCCGCTGAAAACGGATCTAACAGATCCATTTTCTGGTGAAACGTTTTTAAAGGGGAAACCGTTCCAAACAGGAACGGTTTCTCGGAGACCCCGCGTGTACGCACACGCATGGGGCAGCGGCGGCAGGGCCGGATTTGGAAACGGTTTGGGGTGGGTGCTGTGTGAGTGCACCAGCACCCATCCCAAACCGGCCCTGCCAGCGCCTGCCTAGCTGTCAGAGAGGCAGAGCGCATGCTCTGCCACTCTGACAGGTGGGCGATCAGGCAGCCTGCGCCATTGGCTCCTTCAGGAGCTCCCATGGCACGGCCAGCTGCCGCCCTCCCTGGCTTTGCCCTGGCAAGAAAAGTGGGCATGACCCCTTATCTTTGCCAGGGAAGCCAAAGTAGAAAACCCCCGCCCCCCCCTCCAAGGTTTCACAGCCCGATCTGGTCTTTCCCCTCGGAAGAGAAAGGGCCATGGCCCCTTCTCTTTCCAGGGGAAGCTGAAGCTGCCACCCCACACCCCACCCATTGCCACTTTTGGGGTGCTTACCTGGTCGCTGGTGGGGCAACTGTGAGAGCAGCAGGCCAGCGTCCATTGAGTCTAGGTGCGCCGCTGCCTACATTTCCCAGGAAGCCTCGGGACGGTGGCTGGTGCCTTCCCATTTTGCACTAACTGCAACTTCCAAACCGTCTTTGAGGGAAGCCCCATGTAGAGCGCGTTACAATAGTCCAACCTGGAGGTTACCAGAGCGTGGATAACTGTGGCCAGGTCATCTCTGTCCAAAAAAGGTTTCAGTTGACACACCAACCGTAGTTGGGAGCAGGCACTCCTGGCCACAGCCTCCACCTGAGCTTCAAGTGTTAGCGCAGAGTCCAGGAGTACCCCCAAATTTCGCACCTGTCCCTTCCCGGATATTGTAACCCCATCAAGGACAGGGTATCTCCCAACTACTTGGACCCGAGAGCCTGTGACACACAGCACCTCTGTCTTGTCTGGATTCCCACAACATGTCAATTTCTGTTCCATGCTTCTGGTCAAAAACTCCCCCCCCCCCCGCCCTTTGTCCTGTTCTGTGTGGAAGTTTTACCACACTGAGATCAGTTCTGAGACCAAAGACTTGTTCGCACTACAGCCTCTAGTGCATAATTAGTGCGCCTCTGGGGGAAAGTGTATGCATGTCGTGGAGGCTGCTACAGCCTACAGGTGTGCCCACCCTCCCCAGAAGTTCACTAATTATTGATTAGGTGTGGACCTACCTGAAGCGTCCGGTGATGTGACCATTCGCTGTTGGGTCATTTGAGGTGCGGTTCAAGCACCCTGGCACCTCAGACAACTGTAAACAAGACTGTGCATGCACAGAGCATCAGCATTGTCAAGGCGATGCTGCTGACACACGGGAAGCTGTGGAGGGGATCTACACAAAACTGTAATGACGCACATGCTTCCATTTTGATGTTGCTTTCCTGCAGCAGAAACCGATGCAAGATGAAGTGAAATGTGTGAGCGGCTTCCCCCTTTGACATACAGATCTGCTTCTTGAGCTGCATCCTGGTTCATTCCTCTTTAGCTGGACCCCATCCCAATTTCCCCCAGAATAATCTGGTCACTTCCATTATGAGGATAATGCAACACACTGACGCATCTCGTGGTCTCCTGGGAGCCGCATTATTATCCCATAAAGCAATGCTGCCATCCCATTATAACCTAATTAGGACCATGGGGATTTAGTTCCTCTTGGCCAGGGATGCATTCCACCTTCTGCCTTGGTGCGATAGGATGGTTTTCTTGCTGCAGCACATTTTGCTGAGGAGAGGTAATAGGGGAAGACTTTTTTAAAAAAAAAAAAAGGAAAGAAAAGAAAAGAAAAGCCTACACGATGTTTAACTCTTTTCTTGATTCGCTGCCATCTTTGAATGACAAATTGGAGAACCCAATTATCTGCCCTTGCTTTGCACCAGCCCCTGTGGACCTCTTTTAGCTTTCAAAGAACGGCTAGAGGAATATGAGTCTTGGCTTGGATCTACTTTTGTATTTGGTGTTTAAAACAAGGCCTTTTAAATGAGGAAATTAGATATTTGGAATCCATGCCATATGCAGAAGCTTGTATTTGATCTTCCCTGGCTTTGGAGGCAAGTTATTATTTTAAAGGAAAGCAAATGACACACACAAACACACACATTGATGTATGTATATACGTGTGAGGAGAGAAATTAAAAAGAAGAACATCATAGGAGCCCTTCTGGACCAGGCCACAACCCATCTAGTCCAGCATCCTGTCTCACACAGTGGCCCACCAATTGCCCATGGACATCTCAAGCAGAGACAAGAGAAAACCTTCTTCTTCTCTTGAATCCCAGCAAATGGCCATAGTAATAAATAAAAAATAATAAAACGGCTCAGGGCTCCTTTCTGCATTGGGGTTTATTTTGGATTATAATGCAGAATGGAGGCCAGCAGTTTGCATACTGGTGCAGACTATGCCAAGGCCCCACTCAGGGATTCTGTAGTCTGCACGAACATGTGGATTGCAGATAACTATTTTAGGCTATAATCCAGAGTAAGGTCCAGTGCAGAAAGGGTTAAAGTTGTTACTCCTTTTCCTTTTCCCGTCCTTTAACAGTTTTTTGTTTATCAAAATGCACAGAGATAGTAATAGAAAATACATAGGGACCACCTCAAAACCCAAGTACAAGTTCAGAATAAGTCTCATAAATGTGCATGGGAAGTTGTACTTGTTTCGCTAGCCAAGAATTACCCAGCTGCCCAGCTAGTTTTCTGTCTACCTATTCCGCTTTCCTGACCTTTGACACATCTATTGGCCTTCAGCCATTGGTGGAGTTCATCACATGCTTTGGAACTCCGCTCTGCTCCTAGAACTCCTGCTCCGATCTTTGAGTTGGGGTTGTCCTGGAGATCAGGTGCCTTACCCTAGAAAGGGGATATTGTTGAAACACCTGTAGTTTTTACCAACTTACGGGGCCTCATCAGGTTCATTAGAAGGTGGGCTAATAATGATGTCTTTGAGAGATGCTGTCCCCATTCCCCAGGGTGGCCAGTTTCCTTAGAAGCTTCTAGCAAAGCTTCGGATACTGGATTATCCGATTCGTGGACAGATGGGGCCCTTCTAATAGGACCCTATCCTATTTGTCCATGAATCTCGGAATCCAGATGTATTCACCCAGGTTCTGAATGCACAAATAATTCATGTACATCCCTATTCTAATTGCAGCCTCACTCTACCTCCGTCATCTTAACTGAAGTGTTTCATGAGCCATCAGCACCGAACCTGGTTAGAGGGACCATGACTCAGGTTGAACATGTCTGACTTTCTCCCTTATAGCTCCAGACTAGGAATGTGCATAAATATTCATAAAATTCATTATTGGTATGAATTCAGATGAACTCAGACATTTGTACATGAATCGAATGCTGTGATGCTCATACATTGGCATTTGAACGAATAAGAATGTTCAGACATTAGTTAAACTGGGCACATGGGAAAGCAGCTGTGCCAAACATCTGCAACAGATCTAGAGTGCATTTGATATGGATTGGGAGTGCATTAAAAGTTGGGTCGAATTTGACACTTTCAGAGCAGATTTGTTATATGATCAGATACTTATCTTGGATATGTATTGGATACGTATTTGTTCGTATCGGATATTCACATGGATTCATACAAACTCATTCATATTGAATAGAATTTTACCACATTCAAAAGTGCCTATTCATACGAATACAAATGTCTGAACATTTAATTTGTTATGAATTGATTGTCAAAAAACACATTTGTACACATCCCTACTGCAAACTCTTCCATATTCCACAGAATTAGTTTGGTGGTTCAGCCATATATTTCATGATGCCGTCCACTTCTCTTTCTGCACTGATTCCATGTTTCCATGTCAACTCCACTGCCCTTGACCCTGGCTGGTAGAAAGCAAGGATGGACAATTTTTCTTCACTGAAGCGACACGTTGGCTTATTGATAAGAACCCATGTTGTATAATTGCATTTATAAGATTATACACATCTGGGTTCAGCTTGCCATCCCTTATCTAAACATTCCAGTGTCTGCCCTTCTTTCCCAAGCTCTGACCTTGGGGAGCTGTCAGTAGTATGTTTGCCGACCAGCCTTTATCTCCCTGTGCCATGAGAACCCAGGGCTGATGAGGTCAGCTAGAAGAGAAGGCCTCGCTGCTTGTGCTGACATAAGACGGCTATACAGAAGCCATCCTGGCATCTTATGGGAATCTCGGTTTTAGGGGTCACTTAGATGGCTCCTCCTGGTGAGCACCATCAGTAAATCCTAGGGATCATGACTCACAAAGAAACGAACAGCTAGCTTCTGTTATCAAATACAAACAGGACCCTGAGTCAGACTATCCACAGGCATTACGGTGCGACATCGCTATCTGCAGTTTGGGGGATTAGCTTTCTATCAGGAGCCCTGAATATGGGTGGTTCAGCGCCGGGTTTGCAAGTCAGCTTGTTGTTCCATTGATATCTCTGTGTGCCATCCGAGCCTCTGGCAGCGTGAAAGGCAGAATGGAATTGATAATCTCTCCCCGGCTGATGAGACGCCTCCTGCTATTCTTCAGATGAGATGATAAACGAATAACGTGTAATGTGGAGCCGGGGCTTTCTCTTCTTAATATGTCCTCAGGTTTACCCTGGCAGCTTATTATTGTACAGCTGCCATAGAGTTGTCTTATCCCCCAAGAAGAAGCACTTGGATTAATTATTGAATGGGAGGAGGGGTGGGACTCCTGATTAATAAAAGTGGTCCTCCAGGGGGGCACGATCACCGGATAGAAGAACCGGAAAAGGCAAAGTAATGTTATTTCTGCCAGATACGAGAAAAACCACCCGTCGCTACCAAGTCTATACAAACTCCAGAATGTCTGTGGTTCTGAAAACCTCCCATATAGACCTGTCTAGGTATTATGATTGCAAGGGGAGGCACTTCTTGCGGTCCTGTCATCCTCAGAGGTGCAAGAGGGCCTTTTCTTTGGTGGCTCCCAGGATTTGAAACAGGGGAGGTATACCAGGCACCAAAGATAGACGGCTTTCAGCACCTGCACTCTTCACTCAGGCTGCTCTGGGACATTTGAGTGAAGAGCAGAATATGAATGGCTGAATGAATGAATGAATGAATGAACGAACAAACAAACATACAAATCAATGATGGCAACAACATCATCAACAACAAAAGACTAAGAGAGAAGGATTTAAAAGAATCAAAATAAGAAGACCTGGTTTGGGCTGGGCATAAAAATGAGCATATTCAATTAGCTCTTGAAGCAAAAAATCTAAAAATTTGTTTTGATATCGAATAGTTAAATCAAACAACTGGATATTTGCATTCATTTTTGTGAAATTTATGTGACTTTTCTCCAATTGAAAAGCCCTCTTTTCATCACCCCAAACACAGCAAAATACAAATATTTGATCAAGTATGAAAAGGTTGATCGAATATTCATATTTTGCCATGTTTCAATAACAAAAAAGTGATTTTCCAATGGGGGAAAAAGTCACAAATGTTCATGTGCGAATGTGAAAGGCTGGACTTTTGATATAACGAAGTTGCAATGATATGAATTTTGGGAAGTTTGATTTGATAGCGAAACGAACTTGATTCTTTTTTTTTTATTCCCCTCCCCATTTGCTATGGCTCCCTGTCTCAGCAATTAGGGGTTCGGCTTTTTGTAGCTTCTCTTTAACTACCCCCAAACTGTGATAGAGATAACAGCATTTACATCTGTTCCTGGAGGCCTCTGCTGTTTCTTCTTCTTCTTCTTCTTCTTCTTCTTCTTCTTCTTCTTTTTCCCTTGATAGTATCTGATACAGCTTTACCAAGTAATTGAGTGTTTGAAAATGAGGAGGGAGGGTGCAATCTCTCTAGCCTGGTCTTATCTTGACAGCAAAGCAACACTTTTAATTTAATTTTGTTCCAAGCATGCGGGTAACAAATTCCGCTAATCGTTCCATTCACTCGCTGCATGGTAAGAAGCTTTTGTGTCGTTGTTTTTTTTCAAGCGGCAAAGTACAGACGTGTCTTAGGGGGTTTTCTCTCCCCAGCTGACGAAGCAGGCGAAATGGCACGCCACCAAAACTGATGTCAGTGAATAGTGTCGCAGTCTGTGGAGCCGATGAAGGCTGACCGCGCATATGCCTGCCCCATTGGTCTATGAAGTCCGTGCAAGACTGTTTGAAAACATAAACAGAATGTAATGGGGTTACTCAGCCGTTGTGCCTGGCATGTTACAGTTGTATAGACTGGCGTTTTAGATGGGAAATAAGTTCAGCCTCCTCTAAACAGAGTTTAATCTGTGGCATGATGTCCACTTGGGCACCCTGCCTGATCTCATACATTCCCAGTTTGGCCTTGAGGTTAGCGTGTTGGCCCTTAATCTGCTAGCTTCCTGGTTCAATTCCGCTCTCCTCCAAGAAGCCAGCTGGGTGGCCTTGGGCTAGTCACAGCACTCTTCCTGAGCTCTCGCAGCCCAACCTACCTGTGGGGCATGTGGTGGGGAGAAGAACATCCATAGAAAGCTACACTTCAAAAGGCTTTGGTGAAGAGGTATTTTTTAACCACGTCCTGAATAGGGATGTGCACAGATATTCGAAAATTAGAAAATCCAGTTCGAATTTGGTGAATATCAACATTCAAATTCGAATTAGATTTTTGAAAATCCGAATTTCCGAATTCGGACAAATTTCAAATTTTTGAAAATCCAATATGGATTTTCAAATAATTCGACTGAATAGAACCATTTATGTCACATCCGAATATCAGGTCTATTTGTGCTTATAACACAGGATGACAACGGGATGCAAACAGGACGAAAACAGGATGCACACAAATTCAAAAATCAGATATGAATGTTGCCAACATTCATACCATTTGATTTGAACTGGATTTTTGAAAATTCGGATTTTTGATTTTCAAATAGAATATAATATTCGAATCTTCGAATCAACTCAAATTTGAATGCAAAAAATGCATTTGTGCACATCCCTAGTACTGAAAACCATATAATGTAAGTGCCTGGCAAAGCTTCCAAGAGAAGCTGTTCCAGAGTATGGAGGCCACCACAGAAAAGGCCCATTTCATATCCCTGCCCTTTGCACCTCTGAGAGAGGAAGAACTACAAGAAAGCCCCCTCCTTGAAATCTGAGTACCCTGGCAGTCTATATGGGAGTTGGTTCTCTTTCAGGTACCCAGGGCTCAAGCCGTTATACACTTCATGTGTTAGCATCGATCCCTTGAATATTGGTCTCAGTAGTGAATTGGCAACGAGTGAGGATTATTCAGGACTGCATGATGTACATCTGGCCAACTTCTTTCAAGAGCAGGCCCACATAGTGCACATTCCAGTAATTTAATCTGGAGGTTATCATCATGTGGATCACTGCTAGTGAATTCTGAAGCCCAACTCTGCACCTTTTGGGCAAAAAATAATTGTGCATGCCTTGATTCTTCCAAAGTCCAACTTAAATTGAGTGACCAGTGGTTCTCATAGTTTGGCGAAAAGGAGGGAAACGCCTTATGCGCTTTACCCAATTGACATTCCTCCTCTTTAGTATGAGAACAAGCAACTCCCCATTTTCCCAACTTCTAAATTAACCTTGAGTCGTGTGTCACTTTGCTAAGAGGTTTGTTTGGCAAACACAAATTGATTTGCAGAAATGAGTCTTTGGGCAGAACGGAGGTTGTAGTCCGCTAACTCCCTCCCTTTTTAATGTGTTTGGCTTTATTTATGTGAGCACGATGCTAAGGTTGTTGGAGGGGGGGGGGACAGACTCCCCTTTGGAAAACAATTCATAAATTATTTTAAGTAATCCATGCATAGCTGTGCAGATGGTAACAGAAGAGCTTATAAATCCTATGGGTGGCAGGTCCAGTTAGGTCTAGTGGTTAAGCAGCCGGACTCTTAGGTAGGAATACCTGCACCATAGTTGTTTGTTGTTTGTTTGTTTGTTAAATCTCCCCTTCACCAAGAGGTCCCAGGGCTGATCACAATAATAAAAAAATATATAAAATAGGTTGCCGCAGAAGGTGTTGAACCAGTTTGATCTAATGATTCAGGAGCCAGACTCTTATCTGGGTATATAGGGTTTGATTGTGCACTCCTCCACGAAGCCAGCTGAGTGACCTTGGGCTAGTCACAGCTCTCTTCTGAGCTCTCACAGCCCCACCTACCTCACAGGGTGTCTGGTGTGGGGGGAAGAACAGAAAGCTTTGTCAGCTTTTTTGAGTCCCCTGAAATGGATAAGAAAAGCGGGGTAGAAAAGCCAATTCTTCTTCTCCTTCTCCTCCTCCTCCTTCTCCTCCTGTCGATGACCTTCCTATGTTTGGATTCAGTGGGCCTGGCTGCTCCAGACTCACTGATTTCAGAAACAGGACAATGAGTCCAGACATGGCTGCACGCAAAGACAATTCAAGTGAAGGTGCAAGGCTTTGAGCTATGGCCTGATCAACTGATTGATTGATCGATCAATTATTGATCGATTGATTGAACAATCAGTTGATTGGAATGGCTAGTAGGCCCTTCCCTTTACTGATACTTTAAAAAGTTTAAAGGAATGTTTAAAAGAACAGGATAGTAAAGCTAACATTTTAAGACACAGAAACATCCTTAAAAAAACAAATGTACATCCTAAAACTGTGGGACAGCAAAGTAACCAAGGGATAGCTGAAGAAAGCATGGATTGTCGTCTGTATCTTGACAATGCTTGCACAAGTGGGTGCTGATAGACATCAGTTACTTATTCCACTATATTTGAATATTCCTGAATATCAAATAGCAACAGTCCTTAGTTAAAACACTCCGGGTGTCGTTGCAATGTTCTCAGTCTATGAGCAATGTGAAAATTTATTTATTCGGTACTCCAACTTTGCTGTAAACTTGAACGTGCAATAGTTTAGATGTTTCACCGGCTTCCATGGCTCTTACTCTCTCAAGATGTAGTCCCTTGATCACAGATCTGCCCCCATCCTATTCTGACGTTTTCGAAGTGTTGCTTATTTTTTTTTATCACATCAGGTATCTTTCATTCTTGAACTGAAATGGTTGAGACATAGATCTGACCCAGGATTGAACTCTTGATTAAAAGTGGTAACAACCAACCAGCCTCTGATTAAAGGGCTTCATCTGATTTGTGATGCCTTCCCATACCTAAGTAATTTTCCCAGAGTCACGATGATGTCTTATCAGGACCCAGAACAGGGAAGTGAAAGGCAAGCTGATTTTGTTTATTATAATTGCTCACACACAAGATACGGGCGGAGAGATGCCTTTTGATTTCATAAACTGTGAGATAACTGGGCAAGCGACTGGATTTTTAATAGAATCCACCGCGAGCAGTATTGGTAGCTGCAATAATAGACACAGGATAAACTGATGCATGATAAAGTTGAAAAAGTATCTCATGAGAGCAAGCATAATGCAGGGCCCTAGGAATGGAGAGCAAAGTCAAGAAGGCAATAATGTATGCTGTCTTGAGTCCTTTGGAAGAAGAGCATGTCACGAGTGCAGTAAATTAGGGATGTGTGTGAATCGGTTATTTTGGGTTTGATTTGTATCAAATCAAATGCAAGAATAGATCCCCTTTGAATGTTCAATATGAATTTGATTCAGATCCCCACTATGAATCGCTTATCACTCCCATACAAATCTGCTACGTATCTGCTCTGAATGTGTTAGATATGCAGCGATTCCACTTTGAATCCACTCTTAATCCACTTTGACTCTTCTCTGGATCCATTGCAGATGTGGCTGGACCAGCCGTTTTGCCGCCTTCCCAGCTTCACCAATGTAATGAAGCTTTGCATGAATATACTGAAGCATTTGATTTGAATTTGAATGTCAACATTCAGTTTGAATTTGAATGACTGAATTCGGGTGAATTCATGCAAATTCTGAATGTTACGAATATTCATGTACACCCCTACAGTAAACAAATGCTTCCTAATTTCAGCTTGCATTTAGCCATATCTGATAGAAAAATTAAGACAATTCCCTGTCTCACTGTTGTTGGTGGGGCAACCTTCCTTTCTGCCATGCTATTGCAGAGTTTTTGCAATGTCTGTTCCTTCTGTAGTGTGAGGAACGGTTTTTCCACACTTACTGCTTGAAATCCGGATTAAGGAAATCTGGATTTCTGAAATCCATCCCTGGGAAGATCCGTCTGAACTTGGGATGGATCCTAATGAGGCCTAATGCATCTGCGCTCACGTGGGAAGCATGGATAGCGAGGAACACATCATGTTTTTGCTGTGCGGACACTGGAACACTGATATCCAGAAGGATCAGGCCTCTCTGTGGCCCTTCCACCCAAGGTGCCACATGACTGGAGCACTCAGCCATCAATCACCACTCGTTTCCCCATGTATAGGCGTGTCAGGGACAGACTGCCCACCCATCAGTGATGTTCCTGAGATCCCATGGCTGACCGGCTGTTTAGCCTGCTTTTGTGAATGGAAACACCACATTTGACAGGCCTCGCTCAACATGGTGGCTTCTGGTCCCGCCCACATGTGTTCCCTTTCCTGTCTCTGTGTGGAAGCGTCGTCCTTTGATCCAGAATTTGCAGGCAGGAATGGCTTGAAGACCCAATTTTTCAGGTCTTCCCAAAAACCAGATTGGGTGTCCTCTAGACCCCATTAGAGATGGATCTCGCGTGAGGCCATGCGGAAGTGGCGTCAATGAAGGAGCCCTAATCTATCCCACTATGCGAAAGGTAACTTGCAGATGTGTGCCATATGTGTCCTTATTGGGTGCTTAATGGGGTCTTAATGACCTGTGCGGAAACACCCGAAATGGGAACCAGCATGGACAGAAGGATGAGGACTCAAATTGTCATTGTTCTTGTTTCACCAAGAGACACATTTCCAGAGTTCTGCTAACGGCAGTTCACAATAAAATAGCAAAAGGACATTATGTGTAGGTGGGCGCACAAATGCAATTTTTGGAATTCGATTCAAATTGGATACTCGGAAATTTGATTCGATTTGAATCTTTTAAATTGAAATTTAACCAACTTTTGTTTAAATTAAGTAAACTTAAATCTATTTGTTAGAATTTTTCATTCGAATTTGCACTTACAAATGTCGACAACATCTGTCGATGGCTGTACGCATCTTCGCCAGGTCCATATGCATCCATGCATGTACATATGCATCCCGTAGTTATCCCATATGCAACCTGTTTTCATCCCATACAGGTCTGTACAAATGCGTACAGATGCAGGAAAGATGCAGATCTTCAAGTATGCGTCATGTACAAATCCGTGCGCTTACGAATGTCTGAATAATTTGAACAGATAGATCTGAAATTTGAAATTTGAATCAAAACTTTAAATTCAAATTTAAGGACGTTCAATTCGACTTTGAATGTCGAATTTTGGTTGATTTGATCGAATTTCAAATGCATTTGAATATTAGGGAATGCACATTACGAGTAACTAAAATGGTCGTAATAGAATGTCATAAAATACAGTGTGCAAAATGAGCTGGACTCCATAAAATATGGAGCATTTGCTTAGGGCTGGCAGGTTGCTCGATGCTTAGAGTTGCTGTCCATTCAAACAGCAAACAGAAATGCAGTTTCTCCATAGGAAAGAGAAGTTTCATTGCATACAGGCCTAGGATGGCCCATCTTTCTTGTCCTTTGCTTTCTGCACCAGGCTCACAACTGCCAATTAGTACATCATTCATGGATATTGTGGAACTGAAAAAGGTGCAGAAAAGGGCAACCAGAATGATTAAGGGGCTGGAACAAAATCCCTTATGAAATCAGACTGCAATGTCTAGGCCTCTTCAGCCTGGAAAGACAGTGTTTAAGAGGGGACCTGATTGAAGTACATAAAAAAAAATATTTTCTCTATCAGACAATGCTAGAACCAGAGGGCACTCTATGAAGCAGGAGAGTCAGAGCAGACTAGGGGAAGTATTTCTTCACGCAGAGAGTCATCAGTCTGTGGAATTGGCTGCCAGAAGAGGTGGTGACAGCTACCAGGCTAGATGGGTTTAAGGAAGGCTTAGAGAAATTTATGGATGACAGATGTACATCTTTCAGGCTGTGGGGACAAGCAGGATGCCTCTAAGGCCATTTGCTGGGATTCAAGAGGAGGAGGTGGTTTGCCCTTGTCGCTGCTTGAGATGCCCATGGGAAATTGGTGGGCCACTGTGTGAGACAGGATGCTGGACTAGATGGTCTGTGGCCTGATCCAGCAGGGCTCCTCTTAGGTTCTCATCTTCTTATGAAATCAGACACAGACGCCAATAAGAGTTTTGCCTCATCCCTGGTTGCTGTCACACCTTCACTTTAAACCTTCTTCAGTCCCTCTTCAGGTCTGACAGCTCACACCATTTTATTTCCAGAAGTTTTATTTGTGAACTTTCCATTCAGGAAAGTCCCGAGTGGAGTGTGGAGAATCCACAGCTAAAAATAGACAGAAATGAAAAGGTGTGAGCAGTTGGACCTGACAATGCACTAAAGAAGGTTTAAATGAAGGTGTGACCATGACCTGCATTGTTTCCTGTTGTTCCAATCCAAAGGTTGCCCCTGGTTTCTTAAGAACGTAAGAGGAACCCTACTAGATTGGGTTATAGCCTTCTAGTCCAGAATCCCATCTCGCACAATGGTCCACCAATTGTTTCTGGGCATCATAAGCAGAAGACGAGGGTGAAACTTCCCCCTGAAAATGGCCTGTAGAGGCATCCTACATGTCTCTTCAACCTGGAAGCAGTGTCCAGTAGGAGTGTACACAAATGGAATTTTCAGATCCGATTCATAACGAATCAAATATTTGAAAATCTGAATGGATCCGAATAATGAAAAACAAATTTACAGACATTTGATTCGATACGAATACATTTGTATATATTCATACAAATAATTTTGACATTCGTATCTATACTGCTACATACATGTGTCATACATACCTGTGTGCATCCTGTATGCATCCGTATACAAATGTCGAAATCCATCCAAATTTGCCCAAATAGTGTATATTTTGAATATTTGTGCACAACCCTAGTGTCTAGTCATTCATTCCAATGGGCTTGTCATGTCTGCTCTTGGAGGAATCTCCTGAAAATAAAGACCATTCTCAGTGCATGTACATTGCATGTATTCTTGAACCTTAAAGCACTTTAATTGGAAGGTACTTTAGAGGGATCATCCAGTCCAGCCCTCTTCTTGGTGTAAGAATCTGCTGAAGTATCCCAAAGAGACAGCCATCGGAAGGGGACTCGGAGAGTTATAATTCAGAGTAGAAGAACCATTGCATTTCTTTTCATCACGTATTTGTAGGGTGCAAAGGTTAAGAAGGTTGATTCAGTCATTAGAAGGAAATGGAATCTGGCAGAGAGACTTATCCGCACCAATAACTCTATTGCCAGATGAATTGGAAACCAACAGTCCTTTAGGAAGGGGAGATCCAAAGATCTGCAGAAACAGCAATAAAAGGATCTGTCCGTAAGTTGTTGAAGCACTCAGAGATTACCGGCTTTGTCACATCGGTGGTATAAATGGATCTCCATATCTGTTTCTGTTGCCAAATTCAAGCAAACAGAAGCACAGGATATGTGTCAGATTGCAAATACAATTTCACAGATATACTGCCTTGTATAACATAAACAACATTGAAAGGAGCAGCTTCAGCAATCAACATGCACGTAGACATATAGGTCATATAATTGACAATTTCTAATAAGTCAATGATTCATAGACAGCTGTAGCGTGTGTGTTGAGGTGCGAAGGCGGAGCCACCCTGCTGCAAATGGCGGCCTCTAAGCCTGTGCCTGGACACCATTGCCCCAATAGACGTGTGAACACATATCCTCTCATCCAGCCTTCATCACAGAAGACCGAATTGAAGACACCTTAATCTGGATTTAAGGGCCTGAAGACCCCATTCAATCTGAATCTTGCCAGCATTCGTGGGTACAGCGCTTTCAGAAAGGGGTCCTTGAGGGGTCCTGTGTGTGGACCTAGCATGACTGATCCATACCAATGAAGTACCTATCGGCTTCCCAACGGGGGTCTTGGCTCCCTAGTTTCAAGTTTCTACTAAGATCTGAAATTTTGGTTTTCGTCAGCAGCCTTGTTGTGCCTCTTTTTGGTCTTTTTTCTTCCTTCCCTCCCGTTCTATGTTGTTGTTGTTTTCAATCATCCTCAAACCTTTGGCAAAGCTCTGTATCCAATGCCCTCAGAGCCACTGCCTTCTCTGAGGCATCTGTGTACCCAGTGATTTAAAGAGCTTTCTCTAATGCCTCCGCCAGGGCTAATGCAGAAATTGTGCTTATTCACCTTCCAGGATGCCTTCTGTCGCTGTTTGCATCTCTCGTTTGGCTCACATTTCAATGTCTCGCACTGCCCCGTCGTTTCCTCTCCCTTCTACGGCAGCTGCATAATGTGATAAAGGAGGTTATTGGTTTACAGAAGGTCAAGCGGTAATAAATGTGACAGTCTTTAATTTGCTGTAAAACTCTTCGCTGGCGCGCATAAGTTTCTCCCTGAAAGCAGTGGGGAATCACGGCGCCGGCTTCCTGGCGCATGATATATCTGACTTCCTGTGCATGCGAAGGCAGGCGCTGGGGAGGAGGGGGCGAAGCAAAGAGAATATTAGCAACATTATGGTTTTTGTGGGAAAGCGTATTTGCTTTAACACATTGGGCATTAAAACGATGAAAGTCTATAACCAGCTGAGACTCTGGGTATTAGAGACAGATTAGGAGAAGGCTGCACACCGGCTGTGCTATTGTGGGCACCGCGGGCGCCTGCTGCCTAATTCACAGCTTTTTTGCTGCCTCTAATGGCCTGCTGAGAATTATCGTCCGAGGTAAATGATTGGTTGGTTCAGGAAAAGGAGGGGCCGGCACTTTCTGCTTGCATCGGGCCACTGAGTTGATTAGAAGGAGGCTAGGGGGAGGGGATGTACCCATAGGGGGGGAGCCCCAAAGTCCCAGCTTCAGAGTGATTTCGGAGTCTTTTCGAAATCATTCCAAAGTGACTCCAAAGTCCCTCCGAAGAGATCGGCAGAGACTTCGGGGTCCCGCCGCCGGTCTCTCCAAAAAGATCAGCGCAGACTTCAGAGGTGCTCCGAAGGGACTCCAGAGCAGCTTCGAAGTCTCTGCCAATCTCTTCAGAGGGACTTTGAAGGGGAGTCCGTGCGGTCTGCGGTAATAGCGCACGGACCGCGCTGACAGCTCCGGAGCCTCTCCGGAGTCCTTGGTGATCTCTTCGGAGGGACTTTGGAGACATTTCGAAATGATTTCAAAGTGACTCCGAAATCACTCTGAAGCCGGGACTTCGGAGATCGCAACTCCGTCCCCCCCGTCCCCAGAGACACCTGGGGTGACAGACCGACCTCTTGAGGATCGATCCGGGTTCCCCACATGGGTGCAAAGGTGTTTCCATGGCAGGGGGGTTAGCACCAATTGCTAATGGGTGCTACACCTCCTGTGGAAACACATTGGGTGCTTCCCTTAATCCGGATCTACTAGTTCATCACAAATCAAATGCTGAAAATCTCATTCATGCTCATCCTTAGATTTTTGTTTTCTTGCCGACTCCTTTTGGGGCCAATTGTAACAGATGGATTTTAACAATGAATATCTAAAAGCGTTCATGAAATATGCAACAGCTGGAAATGGAGCAGGAACTAATGGAGGTTGGCTTGACTTCACCATCTCTTTCGCTTGAGGACTTCTAAAGGAAAGCAGCCCATGGTCTGCTTAAAGTCCAGGGAGGCTCTTACTATTGCCTAGGGACAGAGTAGATGTGTGAGATTTCTTACAATGTTATGGAACATTTGCCCTTGGTTTTGGTACAGGATATTGGCTGGAGTTTAGAGAGTAGTTGAATGTGGGTTTTGGGAGAAGACAAACATGACTGAAGATACATGGAGGAGGCTTGAGAAGGACCAGAGTGTGAGGCCAAAAAATCTCTGGCAAATCTGTGCATTTCTAGAAAAAATGAAAAATGAGTTTTAATGTAAGTTTTTAAGGCTCACCTCAATTCTACCCAAAATATCCCTGCTTTTTACTGACTTAGGATGGATATCGTAGTAATTTCTGGAAAGCTTAAGTTCTCAGAAGAAACCAGGAACACAACAACCCCAAAACTGCTGCTAATGAGGCCTGGAGATCAATCCATTCATTCATACCTTAGCAAGGATGATGATAATGATAATGATGATGATGATTGATGATGATAGAAACCACACAGATCAAAATAGTATGGGACGTTCAAACACATTGGGACATAATACACCAGAGCTCTGTTCCCACCTAAGTTTTAATTCAGCTTCAGTCCACTTTCAGAATGGAAGAACACATCAGCAAAGTGAAAGTCATTTTCTGTCTGCATTATTTCACTCAAAGGCGGATCTTTCTGGGGTTAGTACAAGTTCAGTGGTACATAGAATACGTATGCAATACACATGTGATACCTATCCCATAACATATCCCCTCTGAAGGCATCAAATCTGTCATGAATCCACTTTGAATCCACTCTCAATCCATGTCACATGCACTCTGGTTCCATTGCAGATGTGGCTGGTGGAGCCGTGTTACCCACCTCCCCAGGTTCACAAATGTTCCAAAGCATTTGCACAAGTGCAAATATCAAAGTACGAATATTGTAATGAATAACAAATGTGACACATTCATGCACATCCCTAATTCCTGATATGTACACTTATTCTGGTACAGTAAATGATATTCTGCAAAGATGCTGGTTCTGCCATGATCTAAGCAAAAAGGGCCAAATGTGCCAGGTTGGGTAAACCACTCACGTACGCCATTTCCCCCCAAGTTTGAACAAATATGATTTGTACGGGAAACAGAGAGAAATGATGTTCTGTGTGTGATACCTTTACTGACTCAATTGCAGATTTCATCAAGCACTTTCCACGTAAGTAGCATCTGCCTTGCCAGAGTCATCACATAACCATCTTTCTTCCATCTCCTTTCTGCAAAATTCTGCATCCGTCATGACACATGCCGTGAAGGTGTTGATTCATAACAAGACAGGTTTGTGTCTCAGAAATTCTGGAAACTGGGATGTTGGACTCACTTGCATAAATCTAATAGTAGCCCAGAGGACTACACAAAAGTAGTAAATAAAAACAAAAGCCAAAAGAGGAGCTATGGTTCTTTTGAGCCAGTTTGGTCTAGTGGTTAGGGAACCGGACTCTTCCACCCTCCCCCTTGAAGCCAGCTGGGTGACCTTGGGCTAGTCCAGTGATGGTGAACCTTTTGAGCTCGGTGTGTCAAAATTCTCAAGAAAGCCTAGCTTAACTCGGGTGCTGTGTCACATCTAGAAATATCCATAACTTTGTGATATTTGTAGCTCTAGTAAAAAAGTTATATTTTTGATATATGTATTTTATTAAAAGCAAAAACAAATAATTCTTTACATTAGTGACTTTTGTTGCTAAATCTTCAATAGAAAGTTGGTATTTCATACATTTCAAGAACAAGCAAGCACTGGATGTCCAGGTGCCAGGGTGACCATGTGTGTCACCCAAAAGGGCTTGGCATGTCACCTGTGACACGCGTGTCATAGGTTGGCCATCACCGAGCTAGTCACAGCTCTCTTCTGAGCTTTCATAGCCCCACCTACCTCACAGGGTGTCTGTTGTGGGAAGAAGAACAGAAAGCTTTGTCAGCCGCTTTGAGTCCCCTGAAATGGGTGAGAAAAGTGGGGTAGGAAAGCCAACTCTTCTTCTTCTTCGCCATTATATTTCTGTGTTATTCAATAACATGAATTTCTAGGTATTGCTCCATTGCTACTGCTTAGCTTCAGTTTACAATTTTGCTTGTAAATAGCTTTATGATTATAAAGGGGAAGTGAATTCACACTTCAGCCCGTAGCATGCAATTAGGCAACATCTGGGCACAAATGCAATTTTTGGCATTCAATTTGAATTGAATATCCAAAATTTCAATTTGATTTGAATCTTTAACATTTGAATTTGCCCACATTTGATTCAAATTGAGTAATCTCAAATCTATCTGTACAAATTTTCAATTCGAATTTGCACATATGAACATTGACAGCATTCGTATTGTGCCTGTACACATCTGTACACATCTGTACACATCCTGTATGCATCCTGTATGCATCCTGTTTTTGTCCTGGGATCCTGGTGACTCTGTGGATATTAGTTGTTGTTGTTGTTATAATGCAAGTTAAGTTAAAAAAAATACATAAACAGCAATTTAAAACAACAAAATAAGATTCTAATGGACTTCCGTATTTTATTTTCTCTTACCTGGCATACCTCATTTTTACTGATATTCATGATGATTTCTTAGAGAAGGAAGGAGATGGAATTTGTTTTTTTACCGATAATAGGACGACTGTAACAAAGATTGGATCACTAAAAATATACGGCAAAATGCTCCGTCTCCTCTTCAACTGTGCTATAGGTGAACAGGTTTCCTGGCTTTGTTTAACCTGCAATTAAGCTTTGAATAGACAGAGTTCTTCCACCGCTTGTACAATGAAAGTACATTGAGATGCTAGACACTTTAGAAATGTGGCGGCTTCCATTGGATTAGCAAACATTTGTCTGCATATAAGAGGAGGTAATTAACAGGCTGAGGATTTGGTTAAGGAGCAGATATCACCGGAAGCTTAATGTGTTTCTAAGTGATGTCGTGTTTTGCTGCTATATGGAATCATGGAATCTCTGATGTTTCGAAAGTTATTGTCAGCTGAGAACCCCGCAGACCTTTGAAACTCAGAAGCATTCCAGGAAACCCAGTTTCATTCGTCATTAGCTTAAGGTAGACATTTTTCATAAAATATCTAGTGATGTTGTTGTCTTCGACGTAGGCGTTTTTTTCCATTAAGGAAAAAAAACACCCTGAGCTGATTAAAAATAGGATAATTAAAGTTCATTACATTTTGGTTGGATGATTTCCCAACTGTGCCTTCATGGAGTTGATTTAGGACTGTATTGTTCAGAGGAGTTCCTTCCCTTCATATCTAAGCCATGATTTCACAGGTAGAATTACTTGGTTCATTGACCACATCTACTATAGTTCAGTGGTACCACAACTGCCTGGAAAGCAGAGGCTGTTTGGTTTATCACTGACAGCATTCCAGAAGAAGGTAATGGAAAATCATTTAGAGAGGACAGGTGTATTAATCACTACTAAGTCTTCCATCTGGGTTGGAGGGAGAGGAAGGATGCCTCTAAAGGTCATTTGCAAGCAGTGGAGAGCAAGTGAAGGTTTTGCCCTTGTCTTCTGCTTCAGGTACCCAGAAGCTCATATAAAAGTAGTAGACACTTGGAGCAAATTGTTAGATCCCTGTACTAAAGGGATCCATTATTGTCAAGTTCGAACCACCTGACGGACTGTGTTTGTGTAATCCAAAGTCAAACCCTCCATGCACGGTTTTAAAATGTTTCCCCGCGCATGATTCGGAAATGGTGCTTGGATTCTTCCCATCATGCCATTCTTCTCCAGAAATCTATTTTCAGGTGAGGCTTGTGCGTCTAATTAGTGGCTGCATTAAAAGTGTGAAATAAGAGAAATAAGAGAAAAAATGACACCAGGGTCCACTGCTTTCATGGCTAAGGGGACAGAGCATGTCGGCAGAGATTTATTTCCAGATCCGACTTTCCTCTAGGCTAATTAAATGCTAGCTGATTGGATTGCCTAAAGAGCATTATCACCTAAATCATTCCTCCTTTTCTTTTTTGATCTCCTCATCTTGGCTTGAAGATGTTATTTGCTATTGTCTGCTCCAATCCCTCTTCCCTTCCCTTCCCCAATCTTCCTTCTAATGAGTCTTTCAGCTGCATTTCAGCTTTTGGCTCTAAAAGGAAATGCCTTTCCTTGCTTCTTCACAAATACGTACCCCTAAGGGATAAAGCCCATGCATGGGCGTGGGCATTCAGAACCACTTTGCAGAAGTATTTCTTAATTTTCAGAGCAAATTTAAGCATATGTGTTGCCAGAAGTGAGGATTATGCATGAATCAGGAGGTGGAATGGCTTCCCATGGAGCTGGAAAAGGGCCCCTAGCCTGTTTTGCCATTCATACGAGTATCTGATATGTATCCGATATGAATGCATACGTATTCCCACAAATGCAAACATTGGATATATGTATCCCGTAACAAATCATCTCTGAAAGGGTCACATCTGATCTGACTCCATTTTTAATGCACTCTCGATCCATGCCGAATGCACTTTGGATCCATTGCAGATGTGGCTGATGCAGCCATTTTCCCACCTCCCCTTTTCACCAATGTTCCGAAGCATTCATACAAATACAAATGTCAATGTGTGAATGTTGTAGCATTCAATTCATATACAAATGTCTGAATTCTTATGAATTCATATGAATATTGAATATAAGGTGGATTCAAAACTGGCTTAGTAATCGTACTCAAAGAGTGGCTTTAAATGGCTGCACATCCAAATGGAAGGAAGTGTCAAGTGGAGTACCACAAGGTTCTGTCCTGGGCCCAGTTATGTTTAATGTTTTTATAAACGATCTGGACGAGGGAGTTGAAGGGAAACTGATCAAATTTGCTGATGACACAAAGCTAGGGGGGATTGCAAACACCAGAGAAGAGAGAGAGAGGATTCAAAAAGATTTAGAGAAACTCGAACAATGGGCTGCAACTAATAAAATGGTATTTAACAAAGAAAAATGCAAGGTTCTGCACCTGGGCAAGAAAAATGAAAAAAGCACATATACAATGGGAGGAATTCGGCTGAGCAGCAGCACATGTGAAAAAGACTTGGGTGTCCTGGTAGATCATCAACTGAACATGAGTCAACAGTGCGAGGCAGCTGCAAAAAAGGCAAACGCAATCCTGGGGTGTATTAGGAGAAGCATAGAGTCCAGATCACGTGAAGTTATTATCCCCCTCTACTCTACCTTAGTCAGACCTCATCTGGAGTACTGTGTCCAGTTCTGGTCACCCCAGTTTAAAAGAGACTCTGACAAGCAGGTTCAAAGGAGAGCTACCAAGATGGTGAACGGTCTGCAAACCATGTCCTATGAGGAACGGCTTAAGGAACTAGGAATGTTTAGTCTACCAAAAAGAAGACTGAGAGGAGACATGATAGCTGTCTACAAATACCTCAAGGGTTGTCACAAGGCAGAGGGATCAGCCCTGTTCTCACTCTCTCAAGGAAGGACTAGAAACAATGGGGTGAAACTGCAGGGGAAAAGATTTAGTTTAGATGTTAGGAAAAAATTTCTAACAGTAAGAGTGATCAACCAGTGGAACAGGCTGCCACGGGAGGTGGTTGGTTCCCCTTCGATGGAGGTCTTCAAGCAGAGACTGGACGGCCATCTGTCTGAGATGGTTTAGGAGATCCTGCCTTGAGCAGGGGGTTGGACTCGATGACCCAGGAGGTCCCCTCCAACTCTACCATTCTATGATTCTATGATTCTATGATAACAACGATACGTTCTGTACCCACATGAAGCTCAGCCATCACTTTGAAATGAACTTTCCTGTAACATCTTGGACTTCCTGGAGCCCATCTCAAGCATCTGGAGACACTGGTGTGCCCAAAATCAATGAATTTTCTATTCCCTAACTGATAAGCATGCTCTCTTCTGTGGCCATGTCTAAATGCACCCATGATCTAGGTGTGTGGGGTGCTGGTTTGGCATTGGGAAACATGCAGCTGCCTTTCTTGAACAGGTGTACTTCTGGCATAGTGGGACCTCCTGTTACAGCATGCTAGCTTTCATTTATTGCCAGGCTCTACCAAAACCTCTCGTATGACCATGCATGCTGGTAGCTGTTACATAGGCAGTTTAGGGCCATGGGAAGAGGACACTGGGGTAAAAGTCCCATTCTTCATTTGAGTGACCATCCTTCCTAATGGTAGATGTGTTCCTTACACTCTCTGCTTTTATCCATGCACAGTCATAGATCCGGATCTTCAAGATCCTGATCTTTGAGATGGGGAGAAAAGAGAAGAGTTGGTTTTTCTCACCCATAGGGGGACTCAAAGTGGCTGACAGACCTTCTGTTCTTCTCCCCACAATAGATACCCTGTGAGGTACGTGGGGACTGTGAGAGCTCAGAAACAGAGCTGTGATTAGCCCAAGGTCACCCAACTGGCTTCATGGAGGTGGGCAGAATCAGACCTGGTATTCCCAGATAAGAGTCCGGCTCCTTAACCACTAGACCACACTGGCCTGTTGGGGTCCCTGTTAGGGATGTGCACAAATATTTGCAACATTCAAAATTTGGCCAAATTTAGACATTCAAACTCATATTGAATGTTACGATATTCGTATGCTAAAATTCGAACGAATACAAATGTTTCTGGACATTTGTGCAAATAGTTTGGACATTTGTTAAGCTGGGGAAATGTATCAGATACATATCTATTTGTATCAGATACGTATCTGTTTATATCAGATGTATATCAAATACAAACAGATACGTATCTGATCCAAATCAAATGTCCATATGAATACGTACGAATAGAACTTTTATCACATTTGAATGCAGTCTCTTGGTACAAATATGGATTTTCAAACATTTGATTCATTTTGAATCGAATGCCAAAAATGGTCATTCCCCGTCCCTGTATAGGTGACTGTTTTTGCTGCCTAGACTATACCCGGAAAGCGGAAGGGGCCTCTCTCTTCCATTAAAGTGTGCTAAGATATGATCTCAAAGAGAGACAGACCTTGCAGAGAGGACCCTAAGTGCACCCTCAACTCAGAGACATCATGTTGTTCATGTAATAGGAAATTAAAGGACAGAGAAGCACAGTTCAGCCTGCCTGGAGGCGCGTCTAGTTGCAGATTGGAGAGCAGGCCACAAAGTGAAAGCATTGCATTAAAGAAGCTGGTTGTGCAGTCAAGGTGTGATTTGAAGAAGACAAGAAAAGCAGCTTCTCCACTGGGAAAAAGGGCCTAAGTTGCTTTGAGAGCAGAGCAGATTCGTCTTGCAAACCAAACTGAAGGGAGGAAAAGGTTCCAAAACCTGAAGGAAGAAAACAGACAAATCATTTTCAGAGAAAGTTCTAATGATCACAGAGAAAGGCTGAGGATGAAAGCTTTGGGCATAAAAAAAATTGCACACAGTGGAATGCAGACTTGGCAGTATTAATCAGAAATGTCAACAAACAGAGGGATGTAATTTATATTTTTTTAAAAAAAAGGAAAGGAGAGGAAAAGAGAGACCTTTTTAGAGGTGTTGTGAGAAATCATTGGAAAATTTATAGGTAGTTTCTAAAAATACTCAAGAATAATGAAGAGAGGTCTCCAACTTCACATCTAAAATGATCTCAGCCAGCTGAGACAGGGCCATTATTAGGAAGAGTGCAGGCGGTGTCCCTATTCTGTCTCCCTCACTCAGTATCCACAGCATTACCTCAGACAGAATCAGAATGGATTCTCCATCTGGCAAGATGACTGGAAGTCCTTTGGACCCCAGCACCCTCTCTTCCAGGGTTGAAGGACAGGTGCAAAATTTTGGGGTGGTCTTGGACTCTGTGCTGATGCCCAAACCTCTGGTGGAGGCTGTGGTCAAGAGTGCCTATTCCCAACTATGGCTGGTGTGCCAGCTGAAGCCTTTTCTGGACAGAGATGACTTGGCCACAGTTATCCATGCTCTGGTAACCTCCAGATTGGACTATTGTAATGTGCTATGCCTGGGGATGCCCTTGAAGATGGTTCAGAAGCTGTAGCTGGTACAGAATGCAGCTGCTAGACTGCTGACTGGGACAGCTGACCAGGTGGCCCTCACACCGGTCTTAAAAGAGTTGCATTGGCTGCAGATTCACTGCTGAGCCCAATTCAAGGTGTTAACTTTAACTTATAAGGCTCTTATAAGGCCCTAAATGACTTGGGCCCCAAATATCTGAAGGAACGCCTTCTTCCATATCCACCTGCCCATGCCTTGACATCTGAAGGGGAGGCCCTCTTGGTTGTCCAACCACCCTCAGAAGCACCTGGGAGGTGGCCTTCTCAGTGAAGGCCCCTAGACTATGGAATGGTCTCCCCCTTGAGGTGCATCTGTCACCTTCACTGTGTAAAGCCAATAGACCTTGGTCACAGTCACAGTTTCATCTACTTCATCAGTAAAAGTAAAAGCCCTTCTCCAGAAAAACTCAATGGGAAATGAACTACATTGATTAGTCATTTGACCATATCAAGTTTACAAAGATAAAACCGTATAAAACATGCAAGGATAAAATTGACAAAATAAAAATAACATCATTATTTGCCTCCGTTGCCCTTACAAGACACCCCATTCAATTCAGTGAATGATTTCCTACGTCAGGCAGCCTTAACAGAAAACAAAGCTACCCTATTTGTCATCTGGATGCTCCAGAAAAACTTAATCTGAAAGTGGTCCTTTAATTGCCTTGGCTTTAATCAATGTAGAATTATCTTGAATGGTTCTAAAGCAGCCAGAAGTCAGGATTGAATTCAATGCGTCTCTGTCATTGCATGAAGTTTCCTTTGTCTTCCTTTCGGACATGTGGCTGGGGAAAACTGAAGATTTTTATTTTTTTCTGTCAGTGGTGATCAGCAGAATGCAGTTCTAATTTTGGAGCATAGCAGCAGATTTCGGGAAGGGTTCGGTGGACTTTTGGTCTCTTTGCAGGGAGCGCATTTCCTGGCTGGGTTTGCAAATTTGCAAACACTCCTTTCACTTTGACATTGTACAAGGAAAAGTTAGATTTACCTTTTTATTTCCGGGGTCCGTTGGGAGCTGTCCAGCCGTTCAGCAAGGCTTAGCTTCCTCGAAGGCTTGTTTGGGTGCACAGGTTTCTCATTAACTTTCACACCAACATGGCTTTTTTCTGTGCTTCAATTTAAGATGTTCTTGAAGAGTAGAAATGACCCAGATTTGGTAAAAATGGACTTACTGTTCAATGATACTGGTATTTTCCAGTCATTTCTGCTTCCCCATCCCTCCCTTCCTTTAACTCCATTTTTGCCAGTTTAAAAAGTATAAATAAGGCCAAGGACATGGCTCATATTAGCCTTCATGGTTTTTGTGGTGTCTGGCAAAGTTGTTTAATCTTCTACGCTGCATCATGCTTTCCCTTTGTAGGGATGTGCAGGGGGGGGAAGGGCCTTTCTTCACTAGGGCTTAGAACCCTTCTAAGATCCCATTAGGAACCCGATTGGAACCTGATTGGAACCAATCGGGAAGGCCCTGTCCCCACCTGGACTCCATTGAAGGCCCCATCTGCAAGGCCCTGTCCCCACAAGGGCAGGGGAAATCCAGATTTAATGGGCCCTTCAAGCCTTTAAGTCCAGATATTTGAGGACCTGATTAAAGGTGTCTTGAAGATCCAGATCTCCAGGAGGACCCCATCTCAAAGATCCAGATCTTGAAGATCCGGATCTTTGACTGCACTTGGAAAAATGGGGAAAGTCAAATTCATTTTCCTATCGAATCAAGCATCCAAAAATTTGGTTGTTCATAAAATCGTGAAATTTAAAAAAAGAAGGATTTTTGCATTCATATTTGAACGTTTTTGTGAACTTTTCTGTACTTTGATGTATGTATGTATGTATGTATGTATGTATGTATCTATCTATCTATCTATCTATCTATCTATCTATCTATCTATCTATCTATCTATCTATCTATGGCTGTTTTTCCACTGTCACTAGAAGTACCCATTAAGTACCCATTAATGGGTACTTAATGGATACTTTTAGTGACAGTGGAAAAACACCCTATTTCTATCCTACCACTTATCAAATGGTCCTAGGGTGGTCCTAAAAGCCATTTTTATCACCAAAAGTGTGGTGAAATACAAATATTCAATCCGTCGCAAGCAGGAGCTTTGTTCACTTCAACTGAATCTTTAGATGTTCAAGCAACCAGATTTTCTATTTGATGTGATTTCGAGTACCCTTTTGCATACCCCTAGAAGTTCTGCTTCCGTCCCAAGAGAATTCTAGCCACAGGGTCGTCTCCCATGGGGCCACTGTCTATCTGTGCTGGCATGCACAGGGCTAGATAGCTGGTCCTCAGGGCGAAAGGAGAGACTCTTTGTGCGCCTTTGTCTTTCCAATGCTAGGGTTGCGGTAGGATCAGAACTGGCTTGTCTAATAGCTGCTTTGTGCTGTCAAAAATTATTTCAACCAATACTGGCTGAAAGGCGTTTTGTGAGCATGACATTAGGAGATGCAAATACGTCTGTGACTCACAAACGGAGCTCTGCTCTCCATGTAGTGTTAGTGCTCATGTTCACAAGAAGCCTTCTCGTGTTCTAAAACTCTGGTCCTTTGTTTGTTAACACATGCCATTGTGTTGGCTTATGTGAGAAGAAGAAGAAGAAGAAGAAGAAGAAGAAGAAGAAGAAGAAGAAGAAGAAGAAGAAGAAGAAGAAGAAGAAGAGAGTTTGCTTTTCTTCCCTGCTTTTCTCACCCATTTAAGGGGACCCAAAGTGGCTGATAAAGCTTTCTATTCTCTCCCTAACAGAATGCCCTGTGAGGTAGGTGGGACTGTGAGCTCAGAAGAGAGCTGTGACTAGCCCAAGGTCACCCAGCTGGCTTTGTGTAGAAGAAGAGTTGGCTTTTCCACCCCACTTTTCCCACCCTTTCCCCACCCCGCTTTTTCCCACTCAAAGCAGTTGACAAACCTTCTGTTCTTCTCCCCACAACAGAATATCCAGTGAGGTAGGTGGGGCTGTGAGAGCTCAGAAAGGGAGCTGGGACTAGCCCAAGGCCACCCAGCTGGCTTCATGGAGGAGTGCAGAATCAAACCCAGTATTCCCAGATAAGAGTCTGGCTCCTTAGACCAAACCGGCTCCACAGACACTCTGTGAGGTTGGAGGAGCTGTGAGAGCTCTTTTGTCTGAAGTTAAAAGGAAAATGAGGTTTTTCTGTAGTGATGTTGGGGATTTTTTTGTGTTATTTATAAAGTTTCTGAGCAATTCTTGATTTAAATATCAGTCTAGGGCAGTTCATCAAACAATACGAAAATCCTGATTAAAACAAGCATAAAATAGCATAAAAATCCCTCTTAATTTACATAATCCCAGTGTTCATCTGAGTGACTAGCAACTGTATGTAGAAGCTGAGATTAATCAATACCTGACATAATTTCTGGGCCAACAGCAAGCAGCCGTGAGGGCTCCAGAAGAAACAGCGTGGTATGCAAAGTCATTTAGATACTTGATGAAATCACATCTGCTCACCCAGGCCTCCGGGGAGAAAACGGACTCTGTATTCTGATTTCCTTCTCTTATCTCCTTTTTATTCAGAGATTTTAATCTCCATTTCCATTCACATTCTTATGTTTATTTCTGGTCCTTTTCATCTTTACTTTTCTGTCTTGTGTTTCATTGTACATCACCCTGAGAATACAGTAATAGGGCAGTAGAAAAGTCCTATAAACAAGCAAACAAACAGGACTTAGGGAAGAAGAAGAAGAAGAAGAAGAAGAAGAAGAAGAAGAAGAAGAAGAAGAAGAAGAAGAAGAAGAAGAAGAGTTGGCTTTTCTACCCTGCTTTTCTCACCCTTTTAAGGGGACTCAAAGCGGCTGACAAGGCTTCTGTTCTTCTCCCCACAACAGAACAACCTGTGAGGCAGGTGGGGCTGTGATAGCTCAGGAGAGAGCAGTTGGTCACCCAGCTGGCTTCGTGGGGGAGGGTGGAATCGAACCCGGTATTCCCAGATAAGAGTCCGGCTCCCTAACCACTAGACCAGCAGTTCTCAACCTGTGAGTCATGACCCCTTTGAGGGTCATACTACCCTTTCAGAGGGGTCACTTCCCACCGCCCCTCCCTCCCTCCTCCCAGCTGCCCCACCCCAGTGGTTGGGGGTCTCCACTACATGAGGAACTGCATTAAAGGGTGGCGGCATTAGGAAGGTTGAGAAGCAGTGCACTAGACCAAACTGGCTCCCTCTGCATGCACATATGCGTAGGTGTGTGTTCCTTCTGGTAGCCTCATACCTGGATGTGCTGGGTCTTAAAATGGTTCCAGCAGTGACTTAGCAACCAGTGATGGGTTATGAGCACAGTTTGCATCTCTCTACCATTGCATTTGGCACAAAGTGCAACTTCAAGGATAGCCGTAACAATAGATAACGATTCTGGATTACATCTTTCAAACATGTTTCCTGCTTTTGGACATTTTTAGTTAGATTTGTCCAACAGCAGCAGTAGAAGTGAATACAGGGGTATTGTTTTCACAGGGGTGAGATCAATTCCTGCCTCTCCTCCAAATAAGTAAAGGGTGGCTGCCGCCCCCGTTTTCTTTCTCTGCAACATCCAAAGGTAGGTTAATCGTGAGGAGTGATGACAGTAAGTCCTCCTCGGACTTACTGAATAGAGCTGAATAGAGTAAAGAATGGAGTCCCTGTTTGTCCTTGTATGCAGCTGTCAGGAATCCCACCACGCTTCAAGTTCAGATAAGCTGTTTGTATGTGTGGAAACTCCTCTTCAGAGGCTCCTTTTTGCTGAAAGGTGTCAAGCCAAGACTTTGAACAGGGGGTCCCTGTGAACTCCACATTCCGGAGCGAAACGGAGGGGGGCAGAAGGATGAGGACCTTGCCTTCCCTCCTGGGGATGGTCTTGTGGTGGCAGCCTAGACCCCTCTGCCCCCTCTGGGTGACTCTCCAGCCTGGCTGGGCATGGACATCTTGGAGGAGGTGATTGTTTGTGGAACTGGGGCCTTTGGTCAGCTGCTCTGGACTCCACTTGGCCGCAGCTGCCTCAGTTTGTGTGTGCATTTGACTTATTTTGCAAATGTTTTGTACAATGCAGAGTTTTTATAATGCATTTTTATTATAATGTTTTGATGATTATTTTGCATTGTGTGTTTTCTGTTTGTTGCAAACCGCCTTGGGCACATTTTCTTTTGGAAAGGCGACATATAAATAAAATAGGACTGAGATGAACTGAAACGAAAATGTGCTTGAATGGCCCTACTTCTCGGACCCTTTTTAACCAACATGCTGATTTCTCTATCTCTCTCCACCCCCACCCCCTTTTGTAAGCAAAGTCCTCTCTTGATAGGCCACTTCCGACTGCCCAAGACACCGTTGCACCCTTGGGGTGGAAATAATGTTGTGCTAAGTCACAGAATGTTGAGCTTCAAAAGCCTTGCTTCTCTGCCCTTGCTAGACTTGCTGAGTTGTGAACCGATTCCAGCCGCCTTCTTCATCGTCTGTCTGCACTTTCTATTCCCTCCCAGGTTCCCTGAAAAGCCCTGTAAACAAGACAGCTCTGACGCTCATTGCCGTGAGCTCCTGTATCGTGGCGATGGTGTGTGGCACGCAGCTTTCCTGCCCGTTGACGGTCAAGGTGACGCTCCATGTCCCTGAGCATTTCATTGCTGACGGTAAGGACCTCCTTGCTTCTGCAGACCGTTTGCTGAGATATAGGGATGTGCATGGATATTCATAGCATTCGCTCTTCATATGCGTCCGTACAGATTCAGACATTCATATCCAAATCGTGAAGCTGATGGTAGGAGAGTCAGATCAGACGAGGGGGAGATATTTCTTCACCCAGAGGGTCATCCGTCTTGAATTGGATGCAAGAAAATGTGTACTCGTTCAAATAGATCCCCTTTGAATGTGGTAGGATTCGAATTGGATACGAATGATTGATACGAATCACATACAGATCCCCTATGTATCCCCTACGAATTCCCTATGTATCACCTATGTATCTGCTCTGAACATGTCAAGTTTACCCTGAATCTACTTTGAATCCACTCCAAATCCACTTTGAATGCACTCTGGATCTGTTGCAAGTGTGACCGGCCCAACCACTTTCGCATCTCGCCCTTTCATGAATGTTCCAAAGTGTTTGATTCGAATTCAAATGTCGATTTTTGAATATGCCAACATTCAATTCGAATTTGAGTGTCTGAATTCAGACAAATTCATACGAATTTTGAATGCCATGAAATATTTGTCCTCATCCTTAGTCCATGTTAGAACTGGACAGTTTGGTCTAGTGCTTAGGGAGCCGGACTCTTATCTGCGAATACTGGGTTCGATTCCGCCCTCCTCCACAAAGCCAGCTGGGTGACCTTGGGCTAGTCACAGCTCTCTTCTGAGCTCTCACAGCCCCACCTACCTCACAGGGTGTCTGTTGTGGGGAGAAGAATAGAAGGTTTGTCAGCTGCTTTGAGTGCCCTTAAATGGGTGAAAAAAGCAGGGTAGAAAAGCCAACTCTTCTTAGAAGTGGTTTTGCTATTAAAAAGGGCTTTTTTTAATGGAAGAAATTGTGTTTCTTCTTTTTAAACTTGTTCAGAATTGCACACGAACAATTGTCTATTCAAATAACTGGTTTGCTGTCAAATAGCTGTGTTCAATGGTGAACAAAACATGCATTTTATTTATTTATTTATTTTGTTCTTGCTCATCCCTTTGACAGACTGTGTCCATGTCCTTTTGGCTTCTTCCAAGAACCTGGCTTCTTAGTTTCTTAGTTTTTCCTTTATTGGTTCCACAGATTTTCTGCAAGAGTCTTCATTTAGGGGGAAAAAGAGAAAAATATATATGTGAAATAATATCTCTAGCAATGTCATGCCCAGCTAAATGCCGGGTGATCATAGCAGAATTCTGATGGCCTTGACATTTAAAGAAACATAAACAGAGTATAAAGATTATAACCCCCCCCCCTTCCTCCACACTCTTTTTTTACGCATGCCATTTTACTTCTCCATTAATAATTTGCATGATAAAAATACACATTGTTAGCAAATCTGAGCACCTATTTTTTATCTGTGATTTAAAAAGCAGTGAATAAATGAGTTTCATCCTCCTGCTAAGGACTGGGATATGCTTCTCTTCAAGCAGTTTTCAGAAATCTGACTCTGTTGCCAAATGCTCCCTGTTTCAGTACATATGGAAAAGCTGAAGTGTCTCTGAAATCCATTCCTCTAACCCCGTGGTTCTCAACCTGTTGGTCGCGACCCCTTTGGGGGTTGATCTTTCATAGGGGTCATCTAAGACCATCAGAAAACACGTAGGAACCGAGACACCGCTCCTATACCCATCTCAGGCGGGTCCACCCACATGCAGATACACCCACATACGAGTACCTGGCATGATGCCTGCCTTCATAATTGATTCACACTTTGCCAGCCCATAGTGAAGTGCTGGTGAGGGGTGGGATAGATTTGGCATCCCAAAGGACAGACGCTGGATGTACTCCCCATCTTCACTTCCCTTAGATGCTGTCTCAGGGAAGTGAAGGTGCAAAAACATTCATAGTCTGGGATTGTATTGCAGGAAGAATAATGGGAGGAGGTCCAATATTTTGAATTTGCATACATTCGCGTCAAATCAAAAATCTGGCTTTCCCTAAGATCCAAAAATTTGATTGCAATAAACAAGTCTCTTGCTTGCAAAAATGAACAGTGTGATTGAATATTTGTATTTTGTGATGGTTTTGCTCTTGAAAAGGACTTTTTCAATGAGAAAAAAGCCCCTTTTCTTTGCAAAAACAGTTTAAAAACACATGTGAAAATCCATTTTTAAAAAAATTTAATGATAAGACAACAAAATGAATTATCGGATTTTTGGTTCAACAGCAAAACGAATGTGACTTCTTTTGGTGTGGTTTGTCATTGCGTTGTTCCACTGAAAATGCACCCAGACAGCCAACAAAAGGCATTGATAAGGGATTCTGGGGCACAGGAACTAAACACTGCCCCCGGCCTCTGGGAGGCAGAACCTTTTCCCCAGGTGCCCTGCTAAGCAGCTCCAAGGGGTGGGGTACAGCCCTGGTCGGTCTCCACCACTACCATCTGGAAAGACAGCAGCATTTTGCATTTAGTTTTTATTGCTGTAATCTACCCTGAGAATAAGGAAGTAGATAAATTTGCAGTGATTGCTTTCTGCCAAACATGGTTAGGCACTGGACAAAAAATGGCTGACTTCTGCAGCTATTACCTGTCCATTCCTTGTGCCAGGTGGAAACTGCCAGCCCATGGAACCATATTTTGAAGCCTCAGCACTTGGGAGGGTGGGAGGGAGGCAGTGAGCCAGTTTGGTCTAGTGGTTAAGGAGCTGGACTCTTATCTTGGAATACCGGGTTCGGATTCCACCCTCCCCCATGAAGCCAGCTGGTTGACCTTGGGCTAGTCACAGTTCTCTCCTGAGCTCTCACAGTCCCACCCACCTCGCAGGGTGTTCTGTTGTGGGGAGGAGAACAGAAAGCATTGCCAGCCGCTTTGAGTCCCCTCAAATGGGTGAGAAAAGCGGGGTAGAAAAGCTAATTCTTTTTCTTCTCCTCGACCAGCAGTGGGATCACTAGATCCTGAGCCTATGAGCATTGAAGCTGGAGATGCCAGACACTTTGGATGCAAAATGGATACTTTGCCACTGTGGCATACAAGTACATACATCCCGTCCTCAAGTCTATATATCATTAATTCCCTGAATGTGTAGCAATTGATAGGCTGTTTTGAAGTCGCTCCAATTTGGTTGATAATCTGCTCTTTCCCATGAAGGGCCCTTGTTTCTTTCCCTATTATTAGAGCTGCGATGTTCCAGCCTCCACCAAAAGGCCTTGGGAGTGATTCGCGAAATAAAACCAACCCAGACATTAGAAAAATCATTGCCATTAAAGTCTCAGTAAACAGTAATTAAAATCACTTTCCAGCAAAACAAAACAAAAGGAAGAGAAAGGTAGGGAGTACAGATGGGCACAGATGTGGTTTTTGACATTTGATTCATAGTGAACCAGAAAATCCGAATTTGTTCAAATAAATCCCCTTCAAAAGTGATAGGATTCTGTTCAATATGATGGTATTCGTACGAATTCCTGTGAATATCTGATACTTACCCAATACGATACGGACAAATATGTATCCGATACATATCTGTAACGTATCCATGCTCTGAAAGTGTCAAATCTGACCTGAATCCACTTTTAATTTATTTGTTTATGTATTTATTTACATTTCTGTCCCGCCCCATACCCAAAGGTCTCTGGGCGGGTTAGGCTCTCGATCCATGTCAAATGCAATCTGGATCTGTTGCAGATGTGACCTATGCCCTGCTTTCCCACCCCCCCAGTTTAAGGGATGCTTGAACTATTTGTACAAATGTCTGAAACATTTGTATTCATGTGAATGTTGATGTTTGAATGTCATAACATTAGATTCATGTACGAATAACCAAATTTGGACAAATTCCAACGAATAACAAACATTAGGAATATTTGTGTGCGTTCCAAGGGAGCCCTAAACGTGCAAAACTAAGGCTGCATCCCCAAAAGACTTATTTGCCTCTCTGGGTTCCCTCTGCCGTCACTCTATTCAAGCGGACTTTAAAAGTGCAGTGCACTTCCGGAATAAGCGTCCGCATGAGGCTCAGCAAAATACGCATTTAAAACGCACCTTCCGTCCCCACGGAAGCGTGTTTTCTTTGTCCGTATCTTTTTCTCCCCGCTCCTCTCTTGTTGATAGGGTGCCAGGGGGAACAGGGAGGGACTGCGCTCTGCGTGGCCACAACCAGAAAGAAACCCCCGACAAGGAAAAATAGCCATCGGGTCTCTGTTCGTCTCCCAGATCTCCGCCCCCCGAAATGGCTTCCCGCCCCGGCAAAGGCAGCGGCTGCAGCCATCGGCCGCACGATCTCTCTCAAGACTTCACTCTCAACACTTTTCCTCTGACTGCCAAAATCCACTCCGTACAACAGCCGTTACACTGTAGCAATAATCCACCCACTTCACACCTGATGGCAATTGCAGCAATGTTGCAATTCTGTGCTATTCTGGCTCTTTGAAAGTTCTGAGCTTTAGAAAGGGAAGGGAAGGGAAGCTGCTGCAGTTCTGGGAGATGTGTGAATGTGTTACTGCTGTGTGTGCAGGCGGCAATCCCCGCCCCTTTTGCCACGGAGCGTCCCCAAGGTAAATGTTGCAAGGAAGACCCGTGACTTCCAAAAAGAGCACTGAAACTCTTCTTTAAAGTGCACTTTTTTGTCGTGGGTTTTCCTGCTTTTGTAGCACTGGAAGCTTGTTGAAAAAAATGGGCATGGGGGTGCTCAGAGGCAAAAGAAGATTTTTAGCAGACTTTAAATTGCTTGGGGACAGGGCCAGTGTGATAAGGGGAGAGTTTTATAGTGGCAACATCTCTTCTCCTTATGCCTAGGCATCTGTGCAAGTGAATTCGCTTTTGCTAATTTGATCGAATTTGCAAATTCACACATTTTCAAATCAAAGCGAATGTACAGGCATTTGAATGTCTGGACCTTTGAATAAACCATATTCCAGCTTGTGAATATGAAAATTCACTTGAATTTTTGCACTTCCTCCGTGTTTTACTGGTGAAAATTGGCTTAATGAAAAAGAAAAAAAAGCCAAGAAACTGTCTATCCACAATGCAAACATTCAAAAGTTTGAACTAACGATTTGACAACAAAATGAAATTTTGGATGTTTGTTTTGAAATGCAAAGCAAATATGAATTTTCCTGCTGTTATCTAGGCAGTGTTCTTGTCCTGCAGGTAACCTCTGCTGCTCAAATGCTTATAATCAGACTCTCAGACTGAAGCCTTGGCTTCATGATATGCAGCAGAGCTTTGATGCTTCCAGTCATAGGATTCCTTCCAAGAATCTTTTCTATTTTTAATCCCTTCGCTGATAAAAGTCCTCCCTTGCCTGGAGCAGAGCAAGAAATGCTCCCTCCCCCTTACCTCTGAATCTACTCATCTCCAGTCTGTTTCTGTGCTCCTCTGATGGTGAAATTCCTAATTTCTGGTGAAAAGGGGGACAAGAGATGAATGTATTCGTCAGGATCGATGGCTATATTTTATTCTTCCCATGCTTGTGTTAGTTCTCGCTTTCTCTCTGTTGACCTCAAGTGAAACTGCTTGAAAAATTTAAGTATGGTTTCATTTTCATCACTCAGTCACTTTGAGTAGTTTATCTCTTGCACTTCCTCTTCTTGAAGATGAATGAAGGGAATTTCCTCTGCTCTGGATTAAGTGTTTAGTTACAAAGATCAGGATTATGTATGGTCCAAACATGCATGTCTATTTCTCACATTGGAAACTGGAAATGTCTTCTTCCAATGCTGGGGTCTGGATAGAGTAGAGAGTCTTGAATGCGCTTTGAGCCTGACATGTGTCCCGCAAGCACAAAAACCAGAAAAAGCGCATGAAGTTTCAATAGGAATGTGCAGAAATGAAAAACCAGTGTTTGTTTTGCAGTTGAATTGGACATCCAACAATTGTTTCATCGTCGAATCATTCGTTTGAATGTTCGCATTCACAGCTGAACATTTTTCACAGTTTTCCCCCCTCTATTTTCATCGTAAAGTACTACAAAAGTGCAAAAAGATGATTGCATTTTTGCATTTGTGAGCTGCCTGCATTGTTCATTTTCTTTGGCTGTCCGGGCATTCAAATGTCCCAACATTCGTTTGGATGTGAAAATTTGTGAATTCAAAAATTTGACTGAATTTTCTAATTTGAATTCATTGCAGATATACCTAAGCTTAAAGTGACTGTGAGCCAGTTTGGTCTAGTGGTTAGGGAGCTGGACTCTTATCTGGGAATACCGGGTTCGATTCCACCCTCCTCCACGAAGCCAGCTGGGTGACCTTGGGCTAGTCACAGCTCTCTCCTGAGCTCTCACAGCCACACCTGCCTCACAAGGTGTCTGTTGTCGGGAGAAGAACAGAAGGCTGGTCAGCCGCTCTGAGTCCCATTAAGGGTGAGAAAAGCAGGATATAACCAACTCCTCTCCTTTGGTGGCATTAACTGTAGTTCAGCGGTTCTCAACCTGTGGGTTGTGACCCCTTTGGGGTCGAACTACCCTTTCTGAGGGGTCACGACACGTCTCCCACCACCCCTCCTTCCCCCTCCCAGCTGTTCTGCCCCCATGGTTGGGGGTCTCCGCAACAGGAGGAACTGCATTAAGGGGTCGTAGCATTAGGAAGGCTGAGAACTGCTGCGTAGTTCCTTGTGGGGGAATATACACATTTCAACAAAATCTTCCTACACAACCCGATAAACCTCCTCTCCTGACTTGGTGTCAGCAAAAATAAAATAATATCCACATTCTTTGAATGTTTTAAGTAGTGTTGAGCTCAGTGACTCTTCCAGGTTCTTGTTCCAAGTACAAAATGCTAGAAACGTATATTAACTCTGCCCTGTTTGACGCACCTGGCGTTCCTCTGCCTCAAAACAAAATCATGATTATCTGAGGAGCCAGCGACTTGCGTCTCACAAGTACAATTGCTGCCACTGCCCCATTATACACTGGGAAATTACACCATTCCATATATTCTGCGAGAAACCATTTCCGTGCTTCCCGTGGGGAGGGATCACACCTTAGATGCTTGCCTGCAAATCTCTCCCGCTGTTTTCCGCACACGGAAGATGCTTTCAATCAAAAGGGTGAAAGCTGCCCTTCAATCTCCAAACCCCAGATTGTTTAATTTCTTGCTTTCAAGATATTCAATTAGCATCTTTTCAGGGCAAGAGGGAAATCAAGCCAGAGAAATTTCCTGGGGTGTTATTAAAATCTTCCGAACCGAGTTGCGTTGTAAAATGGTTTACTGTAGCTTTACCATTGGCATAATTTGAAGCAGTGCTGCAGGTACAGCTCCAGAGGTCTCTGGCAGATGAAGGTCCCTGCTGAAACACACATGGTCCAGGTTCCCGCTGGGCAATTTAATCAGGGTTTTATTTCAGGGTTTTTTTAAAATCAGCAGCAAGGTCTGTTTTGTTCGTTTGTTTTTTGCTTGGCATTCCCATTCCTAGCTTTTAATGCGGACTCACAGGGGAGAAGGGGACTCCCTTCTTCCCCCCACCAGAATCCCCACCCCATGCAGTCAGCAATTGGCCACCATCATACCCAGACTTCATCGGGGAAGGCAATTAAAATTCCACCCCCTATATAAACCTGCTCCTGGAGATAACAGAACTTCTGTTCAGCACTTCTCACTGGATCAGGGGAAACCGAGGAGAGCATCCCTAAAGCATGGTTCCCTCCCCCCAAAAACCCACCTGCATTCCCATTGCTAAATAGTGAGGATTATTTCCAGATTCAGCAATGAGATCTATTTTAATCCGAATAGAGGTTCTCTCTGTTTTGGAGCCTTTAATCCGCAGAAACGGAAGATCCCTTGCAAACCATCGGGACGGTTAGAACCCGAGCCGACTTCAAGCCTGCCTAATCCTGTGTCAAGAATGGGACCTGGCAGAGTATTTGGAGTTTTCAAACACGTTAGCAAGACTTTAGTGAGCTTTTCCACCAGCACAACATTTCACCTGGCACAAGGAGGAAGCGTATTCCAAACGTCTTGGCGAGAAAGGGCATCATTTGAGGATGACAGACAGTTGCGGGTGCTTCCAGTTTCACCTTGGCAGCCAAGTATTCAGTCCCACATTAAAAACACCCGGCATCGCCTTTGGCACACTGCAGAACAAGGCTTTAAAGCGCCATTATCGCCATCACACCCATCCTTTTGTGAACCCTCCTATCGGGCTCCCTCCCTTCTTTCCGGTCGTGGGGGGAAAAGTCATTATGTTTGGATTGGAGATCAGCCATTTTTCTCTACCTCCAAGGATATTAATCTCTTTTATTGGTATTTCTTTGGCAGCTTGGTGTAAATGTTCTGGATTGTTGCATAATGGCCTCAGTTGCATTTTCTTACGCACACACACACACACACACACACAGATGCATGCACAGATACTGAGGGATTGGCTTGTAAGTTGTTCTGTTTTTTACTATAATATTATGGGACTACTACAGATTACATTTCACTTTAGCTTCCTTCCTTCAATATGCACCGGGTGCACATCTAATAGATGATGGAAAGTTGGGGTATAGGGAACATACTAGGTTCATTCTTATAATTGCAAGATCCCAGTTTGCAGTTGAAGTTTGATGCCATTCTGGAAAAAAATGGCATATAAACAGAAGTGAAATCCATGTAAATCTAAGGGTTAGGAGTGTGTCAGTGAAAAGCTTCATTGATTGTTTTGACCCAACCCCTGAGAACTGCATAGATGTGAATGATGAATTGGTCTCTCGATGCAAACAAAAGGGCAGGAACTTGCATTGAATCAACCTGTCGCTTGAAGGATGGGGAACACATGAGCGCAACGCCTAACATCTGCATTACATACATCCCAGCCAAGATGCCTGCAACAATAGCTGGCATGCAGCCGGAACAGAGTTTAATCGCAGGCTGAATGCTGAAAAACAAAGATCCAGTACTTGCTAGAGAATTGCCACTTGAAAACAGTTGCCCGCCCCATCTGGTACCAGTAGGGCTCCCTTCCACCATTCCTGCTCCAGGTTTCCCCTGGCTCTGATGCTATCGTGCCATTGTTATCAGGTTTCTGGAGTTTGCCCAAGATCTTTAGCTGGGCCTCACATGACCTCCTGCATTTCTTTTCATCCCTTCCCAAAGGGGCTTGACTTCAGCTCTTTGGTCTAGCCGTTAGGGAGCTGGACTCTTCTCTGGGAATGCCGGGTTTGATTCTGCATTCCTCTATGACTCTTATTTGTCTAACCCTTCCTTAATAATCCACCGTAGGGATGTACACACACGTTTTTTAAAAAAATATATTTGGTTCATATCTAATCAAATGCAGGAAAATTCGTATTTGCTTGAACAGATCCTCTTTGAATGTGGTAGGATTCGTATTTGATACAAATATTCAATCCCATGCGAATCCCATATGAATAGCATATGGGTCCCGTACAAATCCACACAAATAGCCCATATGAATCCCATACGAAGCTTCATATGAATGTATCAAAACATCTGTTTCGAATTCGAGTGTCAATCTTCAAATGTGCCAATGTTCGATTCAAATTCAGCCAAATTTCAAAACTTGCAACCTTTCGTGCCCATCCCTGATCTGTAATATTCCTGGCAAAGTTATGTTGTTCTGATCAGGTCACTAAAGTCTGAATAAGTCTTTGCTTTTGTTTGCCTACAAATTAGTTGATTTCAGGGATTTGGGGCACACACAAAAAATCATGTTCATTTCACTACCCGCAACATTCAAATGTGAGAATTCGGATTTTTGAAAATCCGGTTTGAGTTCAGATGTCAACATTTGGCGGATTCGAATTGGATATTTGAATTTTTGAATATCCTTGCAGATCCCTACCTTTGATGCGATGCCTTTGAGACGGGGGCTGTTTTGAAATAAGATACCCGAGCAAGGAAGAGACTGCAACACCGGATAACAATGGTCTCGATTTACAGAGAATTATAGACATTCTTGGATCAGGTTACTTTTTCCTTTACAATTGTCCATCCCCAGCTGAAAAGAATATTTCCACCACATCAGGCTCACAAGGCCGTTCCGTGAAGTATCTAGGAGACCAGCTTCAGTCAGCTGGGAATGTGCAAGACTTTGCTACCACTGGAAGCCGTCAGAGTGGCAGATCGTGTCTGTTTTTTCTGTTCTTACACGCCATTTATGTGTTCTTTTTCTTGGCAAGCTGTGCGTGAGAGAGAGAGAGAGAGAGAGAGAACATGCAGATCAGGATCTTTTTTTCTTATTTTTTATTCTATGGCAAATTCTAAATATAAAATGAGATGAAATTCATCACTGAAGGCTTTTTGTTCAACAAGTGTCTAGACTGGAGCCAGGGTTGGAGGTGGTGGTTACAGTTTTTGAAATGCCAGATGGGTCTCTAAGATTGCCTTTTTACGCCAGGCAAAATGCCATGGATATAATCCAATTAAAACAAGAGGGGAAGACCCCCTCAATGCTGGTGGAAGAGACACTGGAAGAATTTGAGGAGGGGGAGTTCTGTTGTATCCTCAAGGAAAGCAGAGACTCTTTAGCTAGAACTTATTCGGCATTATGGGCACCAAGAATAATATTCGACTTCCTCCCAGGCAGTCCTTCCTTCCTCTTCCTTGATTACCTTCCCTTGTGAGCCTGTTTGCTCCTCTGTTTAGAGTGCCAGACTCTTATTTGTAGTTTCCCTGTCCGATCCTGCACACTTCCATGAAAACAGCTGGGTGACCTTGGGCTAGTCACAGCTCTCTTTCTGAGCTCTCATAGCACCACCTGCCTCACAGGGTATCTGCTGTGGGGAGAAGGACAGGTTTCTCAGCTGCCTTGAGTCCCCTTAGGTGGGTGAGAAATGTGGGGCATAAAAGCCAACTCTTCTTATTCCTACATAAAGCCAACTAAGTGACCTTGGGCTAGTCACAGCTCTCTTTCTGAGCTCTGCTTTATCCACCTCACAGGGTGTTTCTTGTGGGGAGAGGAACAGAAGGTTTGTCAGTTCCCTTAAAAGGGTGAGAAATGCAGGGTATAAAAGCCAACTCTCCTCCTCCTCCTCCTTCTTCCTCCACAAAGCCAACTGGGAGGCATTGGGCTAGTCACATCTCTCTCTCTCTCTCTCTCTGAATTCTCACAGCCCACATGCCTCACAGGGTGTCTCTTGCGGTGAGAGGAACAGAAGGTTTATCAGCTACTTTGAGTCCCCTTAAAGGGTGAAGAAGGTGGGCTATAAAAACCTCCTCTCTTCTCCTTTTTCTCTTGAACTAACAAAGCAGCCAGAATCCCATCTCTCTGAGGTTTCAGCAGCTCTCAATGTTTTTTTTACCTCCATTTTTCACAGTATCAGTTTTTTGTTTAATTATAACAATAGAATCTTGAGAATGTCAGGTGAGAACTTTTAACATGGTTATTAAACAGAAATATAAGAGTTAGGGGTTAGGGTTAGAGTTGGGTAACTCTTGGTATTGGAGAAGTGGTAATAGGTGGGAACAGAGAGACTTCTTCCAACAAAATGATTGATGGATGACAGGTGGATCAATGGCTGCTAGAATGGATGCCTAAGTACATCTTTCAGGTTGGAGGGACAAGCAGGAGGCCTCTAAGGCCATTTGCTGGGATTTGACAGCAGGAGAAGGTTTGCCCTTGTCTCTGCTTGAGATACCCATGGGCAATTGGTGGGCCACTGTGTGTAATGGGCCACTGGACTAGATGGGCTGTGGCCTGACCCAGCAGGGCTCCTCTTATGTTCTTATGGTCTTAAACTCCCGCTGAGTTTATTAGGTCTGTCTCAGTTAAACTTGTGTAAGAATCCAAGAGGTATGAGCTGGAGCAAAACTCGGTAACAGAGAACCAGCCCAGGACTTTATTTGTCTTTGCAGAATGGCAGGTTGAAATACAATGTCAATTAAAAGAAAGTCAGATCCCGCCAGTCTGCAGTAACGAGAGGCAGTAATTGGCCCTGAGGTTTTATATGCATAATCTGTGTCTGTGAAATGCTAAATTAATGCCAGAAACACATGCCTTGTGTTATTAGACAATGTTCTGAACCACTTTGCCCCTGGCTAGCATGTTATATTTTAATGGGTCATTGGCTGGCAGCTGATGGACAGGTTCAGTTAAGACCAGTCTTAGGTCCAGTTAAAACTACAAATATTGGCTGCAAGCTTTGCAAGACCAGAGTCTAACGGATGGAAAGGTATGCAGATGAAGACCAGCCTTGTTCATTTTGTACCCTGCTCCCAGGATGACGGAGTGCTAAATAAGCCGTGACTTCATTTAGCTCCCAAACACCGTGCCATGATTGGCATGCAGCTGAACTTTAATTGTTCCATCTAAAGATTGTTTATCTCCTTTCCCCTCGGCTGTCTTGCACTGTGATGCTCTTGGAATTTGATGCAGCTATTTCCAGTTTTCTGGTATTTTTACCCTGAATCTTTGCAGGCAGAAAACACCGATATTGGACCAGCCTCTCTCTTGGTTTTAATTAAATGTGCACCTTGAAATGTGCTTTTGACAAACTCAGTTTCTCCATCTTTTGCCCTTAAAGGTGACCTGGCATTATGTTTGTTTCTCCAGGTATTTACACCTGTTTTGTCAAGTGTCTCCTTGCTCCCTGGTGGCTTGTTACCTCTCCAATCTGAACAAGCTGCAGTGCACGGCCACTGTGGCTCCGGGAGGAAGGGTGAAAATTGAAGCATAATTCTCTCAGTGTGAATGTGTAGTTTCCTCTAGGTTGACTCGGTTCATTATCTCGTTGCTCCATTCAGTTCATTTAGCAAACTTTCTGATGGGAAAGGAACACCGTTTCCTTGCAACATAGGTTTTTTTTCCACTGACCTCCCTTAATCTGGATCTAAGATGATCCGGATCTAAGGAATGAGTCCTTCAACTAATCTGGATCTAGTAGATCTGGATTAAGGGAGGCACCCGCTGCGTCCTCACAGGCAATGTGGCACCCATTACCAGTGGGTGCTAGCCTGCCATAGTGGAAACGCCAGAGCACCCATGTGGCAAATCTGGATCGACCAACATGGGTCCCAGGTTTTTGTGGGGACAGTAGGTGCAATCTCCATTGATGCTCTGGAGATTCTTTGAAGATTTTCTGGATCGGCTCCTTGTTTTTCTTTTTTTTTTCTCCTTCCTGAAACATAGTCCACCAACCTGGGGAATTACGATCCAATTCATTTCACTTCTTTCTTTATTCATTTTAGTATTTATATTCCACTAGGGATGTTTGCTTCACATTGAAGTGAATGAGGCTGAACTTCGCACTTGTGTGAATGGAGTGACTTACAATGTGCTGGGCTTTGAATCTGATGTTAATTTGATTCTCATCCGTGCCACCATCAGTCGTGGCTCCAAGTCTGTTCCGAATCTGCTCCGGATCTGCTCCAGTGCTTTGAACAAAGGCACAGAGGCTTCCACTTTGCACATGACAGTCAGTCTTTTGTTATGGCCAATATTTGATTTGAATTCATAGATGAAGAGCATATGCATTCTTTCTCTCACGAATGCAACAGCTTGATATCCACACGAGCAAACAAGTGAGCTCGTTTGGTCTAGTGGTTAAGGAGCCTGACCCTTATCTGGGAATACTGGGCTTGATTCTGCACTCCTCCATGAAGCCAGCCAGGTGACCTTGGGCTAGTCACAGCTCTCTTCTGAGCTCTCACAGCCCTACCCACCTCACAGGGTGTCCATTGTGGGGAGAACAGAAGCTTTGTTAGCCACTTTGAGTCCCCTTCAGAGTGAGAAAAGTGGGATAGGAAAGCCAACTCTCTTCTTCTTCTTCTTCTTCTTCTTCTTCTTCTTCTTCTGCCAGAAGGAACACACACCTACGCATATGTGCATGCAAAGTGAGCCAGTTTGGTCTAGTGCACTGGTTCTCAACCTTCCTAATGCCACCACCCTTTAATGCAGTTCCTCATGTAGTGGAGACCCCCAACCACTGGGGTGGGGCAGCTGGGAGGAGGGAGGGAGGGGCGGTGGGACACTCCTTGTGACCCTTCTGAAAGGGCAGTGTGACCCTCAAAGGGGTCATGACTCACAGGTTGAGAGCTGCTGGTCTAGTGGTTAGGGAGTCGGACTCTTATCCGGGAATACCGGGTTCGATTCCACCCTCCCCCACGAAGCCAGCTGGGTGACCTTGGGCTAGTCACTGCTCTCTCCTGAGCTATCACAGCCCCACCTGCCTCACAGGTTGTTCTGTTGTGGGGAGAAGAACAGAAGCCTTGTCAGCCACTTTGAGTCCCCTTAAAAGGGTGAGAAAAGCAGGGTAGAAAAGCCAACTCTTCTTCTTCTTCTTCTTCTTCTTCTTCTTCTTCTTCTTCTTCTTCTTCTTCTTCTTCTTCTTCTTCTTCTTCTTCTTCTTCTTCTTCTTCTTCTTCTTCTTCTTCTTCTTCTTCTTCTTCTTCTTCTTCTTCTTCTTCGCAGTTTTATTAATGTATTCTGTTCCAGCCACTTTCAGCTATCTGAGGTCAGCGTTCCATCATGCCAAGTGGAAGGAAACAGGACGTGATGGTTGGAAGGTGTCTCCAAGCTAGGCTTTGATGGCAAAGAAGCCACTTAGAATCAGGAAACCTGTTGAGTATATGGACAGATGGAACATCCAGCACGGAAAAAATGGATTAAACATCAGAAGACCTTTGACAGAGGAAGTGACAGCAAGTAAACTCAACAAGAGAAAAGGAGGAAACAAATTATTTGGCTGTGCGCTACCTGAGCTGCCTCTATTTTGATCACATTAAAAGGAGTGTAGAAGGAAGGACATAGGGAGGGAAAGAAGAGAGGAAAGCAAATACTGCTAACGTATTTTGGGCTGCTCTTTTTTGGTTCTGTGGAGACTTTAAAAGGAAAATGAATAAAGCCTGGCTCTCTTTTAGCCACTTTGTTCTGAGATAATATGTCAAAAACATCAAGCTTCTCTTATGGAAGCTCAAAACGCACTTGCTGAACTTTAAAAGAGATTTCCCGATGAGCATTTGAACTTCTGATGCTTCCATAACCGTCACTGCTTTGATTCATGCATCAGTCCAAGGAGAGGAAATAAAACAAAAGCAAGTAAAACAATGTTGGGATGGCTCTGGGGAGGTTTCGACAACCAAGAATGAGTTACGCTGGAGGCAATACATCCTTCATCCCATGTGAAAGAGGCGCCATTCAAATCCCTCTGCACACTTTCTCCCAAACATTTGCCAACACTGCTCATCTGTGTGGTGGAGACCCAGGCCTGAAATTCCACTGCTCAGTAGCCTTTGTTCCACAGACTGTGGAAAACAGAATAGCTTCTGTTAATGGCTTTAAGGGTCATTAAATCCCCATGGCCACCTTAATCCGAATTGAGTCTGAGTTTGGGAAGGTCTGTCCCCATGACTTCTGTAATTAATCCAAATAAAATCTGAACTCAGCACCTAGCGTCCCCATGCAATTTCTTATTCCCGGATTTTACAAGGACTATCCTGCCTAAATCTAGAGGGAAAAAAGTCCAGATGAAAACAGGACTGAGTTCCCTTTTTGGAGCTTATTTCCCCCCATATGGGAGCAAAACCGGGCTATTTGGGGTGGAGGTCTATTCTTCTGGCCAATGGCAGCCAGCTGTGGGTGTGTTTTTACAGATGCAAAGCTCCCCTCCTCCCTTGCCAGGCTCGCACTGCTAGAGCCCCATTCGAAATAGGCAGAAAGGGAAGAGAGCTGCTTGCCTTTTAAAACATTTTCACTGGAAACATTTGTATCTTTTTGTACTGTTATCAGGAAAGATACTTTTGAAAAGCTTTGCTGTGCTTTAAAATACTTGAAATACCTCGAAATACTTTGCAAGGATACATTTTATTGTGGTGCATTTGGTCCTTTGCTGATCTGCTTGGGCGCACATTTGCCAGTAATCTCAAAAGGGGGAGGTGTGAAATAGAAAGTAATTTTAAAACTGCCTTCAGCGAGAGTTTTTGCTGTCTTTATTGCAGGCAGGGTTTGCACGAGGAGGGCAGGCATTTAAACTTCTGTTTTTTATGTTTAAAAATAGTCCCAAAAATAGTCCAATCAGGACTAAACCAAGACTAAAAAAGCTGCATGGGGACAGCTATATTCAGATTAGTTGACAGGCACTCTATTCAGATTAAAAATAGTCCCCAATAATAGTCAAACAGGACTAAACCAGGACTAAACAAGTTGCATGGGGACACACAAGAAAGACAGGATTGTAATTGTCAGGACATTCCATCAAATTCATAGTTCATATTCACAATATGGTCCTATTTGTCTCTCACCTTCCACTCCATCCCTTCACACAGCAAAGGTGTTTGCTTTCGATTCAGGAGATTGCTTTGAAAAGTCCTTGTACGTTCATGTCCCCAGCCTTGCTTCAGAAATTCCCTAATCTTGCTCCACTTTTGAAATTACGGCCCTTTTCATAAGTTGCTCCACATACTATAGCCTTCATCCTCTCAAATAATCAAACATTATTTGCTGCCCTACAAAGCCATATCTATCTTTCTTGGATTGCTCTGCCTTTCAGTTCTTAATTATCATTACTTGTGCTGCCAGGAGCAATTGTTCAATTATATAATGATCCTCTGTATTTATTTCCTGTATATTAATTTTTGCAACAGAGCTATTTATTTTGCCCATATTACGCTGCTTTTTAATTTATTAATCATTTTCTTTTCCAGTTTGAGATCAAAAGTTCTAAATACTCTCACAGAGCCATCATAAATGAATAGATGTTCCTTTTGGGATTTCAGAAATCCAATATGGATTTTCAAATAATTTGAATGAACAGATCCACAAATATCGCATGCGAATATGCATTTGCGCTTATAATGCGGGATGAAAATGGGATGCGCGCAAATTTGAAAATCGGATACGAATGTTGCCGTCATTCATATTTTCGAGTTCGAATTGGATTTTTGAATGTACGGATTTGAATAATCCGGATTCGAATCGGATTTTCAAAAATCCGGATTTTTAAAATTTGAATTGAATCTAATATTCAGATATTCTCTTCAACTCAAATTTGAATGCAAAAAAAATGCATTTGTGCGTACGCCTGCTTAACAATTCTTCCATTCTAATTTGTGAAATTTCTGAATAAAAGATTAGAAGTCCTGGGGCCTATTTGCACTTAGGCCTCTAGTAAGCAATTAAGGGTGTTTTTCCACCACACTCCTTTAATCTGGATATAAGAAGATCCTGATCTAAGGAATGGGTACATTCCTTAATCCAGATCTAGTAGATCCGGATTAAGGGAAGTACCCAATGTGTTTCCATGGGTGGTCTAGCACCCAACAGCAATGGGTGCTAGCCTCCCTGCCGTGGAAACACTGGAGCACCCATTTGGAAAATCCAGATCTACCCACGAGGGGTCTGCCTGTCACCCCAGGTGTTTTGGGGGACAGGGGGTGCAATCTCCAAAGTGGCTTAGACATCATTTCAAAGTCATTTCGAAGTCACTTCAAAGTCTGTGCAAAACAGCTCCATTGAAGTCTGTGCTGATCTTCAGAGTGAACTTCGAAGTTCACTCTGAAGATCAGCACAGACTTCAAAGATGCTCCAGAGCTATTTTGCACAGACTTCGAAGTGACTTTGAAATGACTTTGAAGCTTAGGTTTTGGGGCTCCCCCCCTTGGGTGCTCCCTCCCCCTAGCGTCCTCTAGACCCCATTGCCTGTTTATTGTGGAAACAGGCTCCCTTTAATCTGGATTTTCTGCCTGAAGAACCCATTGTAGACCCCATTAATGGGGTCTACAGAAAATCCAGATTAGAGGCCAGAAAGTACCCATTTGATCTGAATTTCCCCAGCGGCAGTCAAAACAATCAGACCCAAAATGGGTGCCGTGGTGGAAATGGGATCATCCAGCTCACACCCAAATGGGTCCTTAATGGGTGCAAAAATGGGTACTTTCTGGCAGTGGAAAAACACCCAAGGACAGCTCTGGTACAGGTAGTCTGTACAAGAGCTGGACCAGTGCTGTCCTAAGAGCATGCCAGAGGCCTAAGTGTGAATTGGCCCATGGTTCAGGATCAGTTTGTTCTTCCTTCAGCGTTTCTTTGGCTTTTTCTGTGACTGTTATCCAGAATCTCATAATAATAATATGCCATTCCCTCCAAAGGTGGACATTTGTCCCCTTAGCTTTAAAGCTCCGCCAACACAATGGGGAGATGCAGCTATTATAGTATATAAATTGTGCAAGAGTTCTGTGCCATCACGATTTCACCTTAGTTATTCCTTCCTTAATTCCAGCCGAGACGCACAGTTTCTCCTTCCTATTAATGATTCCTTCCCAATTGTCATCCGTTAATTCTTCTCCTAGATCCTATTCCCAATTCAATTTAAATCCCTTATTTGATGCTAGGGTGATATCCAATAAGAGATGGTAGGTCAATTGGTTTCTTGTATTTTTTTTACCTGCTTTCTCACACGTCCGTAAGAAATCCTCCCCGGCTTTTATGAGTTTCCATGACATTAACTTTGCAGAATGTGGCAAGATCTGCCCGTTTCTCCAGGTTCACCTCTGATCTTTGCAACAGCGTTGTGAAAACAGCCTTATAATCAATGTAATTGGAGATCAGAGTTAATGAGGACCTGGGCGTTTGTGAAATCCCCCAAGTGATGTTGGGCTTCAGACGTTAGATAAGGAAATGATTGGACTCAACTGAAAATCAATTTGCCTAATTAGAGGATGCTTATTCCCTGCGGTCCATGCAGTTAAAAAAAGAAAGGAAGAAGAACCCAAGGTGGGATAAGAGAAGTATTTGGATGAATGATCAGCCTCACCTGTTGATGGAGGGACAGGTAGATGCGGTCTATGCAATTTTGTAATGAGATAAAACTAGGGCACACAAGTCTTCTGTGGATTCTCTTATGCCCTGTTCTCATCAGTTTCCATCTACACATTCCTCACCTCTGTGTGAAGCACAGAGTTGCCATTAAACATCTGTTTCAAAGAGATTTCCAGTCCTCCCTCCATCCTTCAATAGGTCTCCACCAAGGTATGATCATTTACGGTAATTGTACATCTTGTTCCCATTTGCCAGAAATGGGCATCTTAAGAGTCATCTGTCCTTTCACAAATTCTGGGAGAAAATACTCCTTTTCTTATTCATCCTTACCTCATCTCTAGTTGTTCGGACCTTTTTTTTTTCTAGAAAAGCAACTAGAGAATTTTGCCAAATTCGAACATTTGAAATGGAATCAAATGTTTTGATACATTCACATGAAGCTTTGTATGGGATGCATATGCTATTTCCATACATTTTATGGGATTCATAGGGGATTCGTGTGGGATCTGTATGCTATTCATATGGGATTCGTACGGGATTCGTATGGGACTGAACATTCGTACCGAATACAAATCCTACCACATTTGAAGGGGATCTGTTTGAACAAATACTAATTTTCTTGCAGTTGATTTAATATGAATTGAATACCAAAAATAAATAAATAAATAAAATTGTGCACATCCCAAAAAGGAACTTTTATTATCTCTGATTTTTTTTTCCCCTTGTTGCTTCCTTAAGCCAAACCAAAGCATTGAACCATTGCGGTGGCTCTCCAAGGGCTGGGCAGGAGTTTTGCCCAGTAACAGGCTCCTACGCTAAGCCTCACAGTCCACAGTAAGGAGATAGTTGTAAGGATGGACTCTGCATTGCCATTTGTGTCCCTACAGGCTCCGAGACCTTATCTTCTGACTTAATTCATCAAACCAGGGTTTTCATGGAACAAGAAGAAAAGGGGTGGTAGAGGAATACCTGTCTGTGTTACAGAGACCTCTCCTAGGTCAGAGCTTGGGAAAGAAGGGAAGGTTCAGAAACGTTTGGCTCTCTTGACCTGGGGTTAGGACAGCAGTCTCAAAGGAATGGTCTGTATTGGTTCAAATGGGTCTCCCGAAATCACCGCCAACACCAAGTCAAAATCCCATGTAGGATACCTGTACATGACTGGAGGGCATTTAGACTTTACCCCCAATAGAAAGGACTTTACAGTCCTATTGGCTGCCAAATTGTCTTCATCTACAATTTCAGTGATGGCAGATACTGCAAACAGTTGTTTGCGTATCGTGTTGTATCCTAGACCTTTGACGACTCCTGTTTGGGGGAAGGCTAGGACCTCTTTGACTATTGGGTGAAGGGCGTCTACTTTGTTTGAATAGCTCCACCTGCAAAACGCTCTCCATGAAGAATTATAAATCCTCCATGTTGAGCTTCTGCAGGAAGCAATGACAGTATCAATCACTTGCGGAGCAAACCCAGCTTCTCTTAAAAAGAGCCATTGAGCATCCATGCCATTAAGGCTAACCATTGAGGGTCTGGATGCCACACTTTGTTCTGAACCAATAAATCTGGACGTGCTGGGAGGCAGATCGGCTCTCTGATGGACATTGCTTTTCTCATTGGAAACCAAGATCATCTTGGCCAAAACAGTGCAATCATGATCACCCTGGCCCTTGCTACCCTTATTTTCCACAGAACCCTCAGGAGGATTCTGGACAAATCAGGAATGGGATCTTAGGGTTCTAGTGGACAGCTCAATGAAGGGAATAGAAATATCTACCTATCCCTAACCCAGTGGTTCTCAACCTGTAAGTCGCAACCTCTTTGTGGATCGATCTACACTCTCACAGGGGTTGTTATGAAGTAGCAACGAAAATAATTTTATGGTTGGGTGTTAGGGTTAGGGTTAGGTTGGGAGTCACCACAACATGAGGAACTGTATTAAAGGGTCATGGCATTAGGAAGGTTGAGAACCACTGATCCAGGGCTTTTCATCCTTGAAAGATGACCTTTTAGAAGTGACCTTTTTGAAGTATATAAAATTGTACAAGGTGTGGAAAAGGTGGATAGAGAAAAACACTAGAACCAGGGGGCACTCTATGAAGCTGATGGGCAGGAGAGTTGGGGCCACCAAGGAGAAGTATCTTTGTACTCAGAGAGTCATTTCTGTGTGGAAGAGGTGGTGACAGCAGCCAGCCTGGATTTTTTTAAAGAAAAGGTTAGACAGTTTCATGGAGGACAGGGCTATCAATGGCTACTGGAAATGACACCTAACTTCCTCCTCCAGGTTGGAGACACAGGCAGAAAGCTACTAAAGGCCACTAGTAGGGTGAAGGCTTCACCCACATCTTCTGCTTGAGATGTCCAGAAGCGATTGGTGAACCATTGTGTGAGACAGGATGTTGAATTAGATGAGCTCTGGCCTGATCCAGCAGGGCTCCTCAGATGTTCTTATGTTATAATCTCATCCGTTTCTTCCCCATTTTCTGTGCTTTTGCCTCCTATCTTCAGGTAGCAGCTTTGTTGTGAGCGAGGGGAGCTACCTGGACATTTCTGACTGGCTGAACCCTGCAAAGCTTTCTCTGTATTACCAGATCAACGCCACGTCCCCCTGGGTGAGGGATCTGTGTGGGCAGAGGACTACGGATGCCTGTGAACAGTTGTGTGACCCCGAAACTGGTAAGTGGGCTGGCTGGGGGAAAGTGGAAAGGACAGAGAAGGACGCAGAACCATTTGAAAAGAAATTATGAGGAGGGTTGATTCTGCATTCCCTCATGAAGCCAGCTGGGTGATCTTAGGCTAGTCACAGTTCTCTTCTGAGCTCTCACAGCCCCACCTACCTCACGGGGTCTCTGTTGTGGGGAGAAGAACAGAAGGTTTGGCAGCTGCTTTGAGTCCCCTTAAATGGGTGAGAAAACCCAACTTCTAATATCAGATCACTGTACACAGTTCAGGTTGGACGGTGTTAGCAAAAGGCCAGGTGATGGGAGGCAGAGGAGGGGGGGACACACCTCCTACACCATTTCTACTGTATTTAAATCACACCTAAAGTGGGGAAATGGAAGAAGGTTTGTTTGGAGCGATGCCCTATATGCCAAGTGCAAAAGATGGACATAAAATGCAGGGCACACATTGTCTCAGCTACGTAATAACCTTTGCAGGGGGGAAAGTGATTTGATGTATGTAAAGGAACCGGCGGCCGCATATCCAGATTGCACAATAAGGGTCCATATAAATTCTTCATGGAAGATATCTTATTCTGGGCAAATATAAGCCATTTGGAGGCTTCTGGTCTGATGTTTATCAGCCTTCAGTATCACACTGCAGGGCAACAATTGGATCTAGTAATCGAATCACTGTTAAGGCTATATAGTCCTTGAACGTGTCTCTGGTTTCATTTCCTTTGATATTTTGACTACGTGCTGCTGTTTGAATAATCGCAGTAGATGTCAGGTGAAGTGCAAAAGGCATTGCAAATTACTTGGCTGGTTCCCTGAGCAGGCAGCCTTTCCACCTGAATCCCATCTCTCTCTAACCGTAGCCAGATACCGGAGATAGTGGCCAACTTCAGAGCCCTTGAAGGAAACCAAGAGCGAGAATGGCCATTTTGTGATTTCAATTCCTCGACCTCCTGGAGCAGATTTTGTTGCTGTGATCTGACCTTGCCCTGTGTGACTTTTCCTCTCCCATGTCATTATCTGGCCTTGTCCTCGCCAAGAGGAAAGTCTGACCCCAGGAGCACAGCAGTAGAGCGATAATGATGGTGAATATATGTTAGAAGAGACTTGAAGAATAGTAATTAGCCTACCTTAACTTTAATCACCACTGCTAAGCCAATTATCCCACAATACTCATATGTTCACTGCTCCTTCAAGTCAACTTTGGGCTGTCCAGGAGAGCCTAGAAAGAAAGAAAGAGAGAGAGAGAGAGAGAGAGAGAGAGTGTCCCCATGGAAGCCAGTTGCTTCGCTTGTGATGCGTGTCATAAAATTCTATGTTGTAACTCTCAATAAATCATCCCCATGTGGTTTGGGGCAATGCGGATTCAAATAATATGTGCCTGTCCCCATGCAAGCTACAGCATGAACCCGCATCTTTTTCTCCCCACCCACCCTCTCCCCTGATAGGAAGCCAGGTTGACGTCACCATAACCCATCCCGCCCGCTGCAGCAATGACAGGCAAACACCTCAGTTGCACAAACACAAACACACCAATCACACACTTATCATTCCTTTCCTTGGCCGCCAAAAGTTATAACATATAGTTAAAAGCATAACTAAAAGCAGATCTTTCCTTTAGCGGAGGTGCGCACATCTACATGACAGCAGGCATGACAATGGGCACCCCCCAAAATTACCCACACATAGCTTTCCATCAGGGAAGGGGGGTGTAATAAATGTAGCCGTTTATTTAAATAAATCTCCAAGTGGCTGCTGATCACAGCGCACGTGGCAGGGACAGGGAGCAGAAGCAAAACCCTGCGTGCTAATACTATGGCTGCCAAGCTCCCCCCCCCAAAAAAAAATAACCCGGGAGCATCTGCATGACCCCACGACATTGCATGCTAGCCCCCTATTTTGGAAGGAGAGAGAAAGAGAAAGGGAGGAAGGGAGGAATGAAGTGGAAAATGAGGCCTTAAATTCTGCTAGAATTTTGCAATGTGTGCTGCTACTGCCTGGGACAGCCACACTCACACCTGTGGCTCAGAATTTCAAATTTCTGTGCCTTCAGACCAGAGTTGTGCCACACCAGAAGCTGGGAAAGAGAACATACGGCCCTGTCACAGCCTTACCCATTCCAAACTATCTTTGGATAGTGGATTAAGAAATTGTTCCTCTGACATTCAGCCAGCCTCTGGTAGGCACTCAGGAGAGGATCAATCAATCTGCAGGTTTCTGTGCACCCAGGAGACTGCTGTGGCTTCATTATTTCAAGCAAGCAATAGTGCAGAGACAAGAAACAAGTCACGTTTGTTTGCTTACTGCTGCCCCTTTGGGCATTTGGACATGGAGCTGTCATGAGGGCTGCTGGCAGCCTTTGGGTTCATGGACTGAGGCAGCCTGTGCGTTGAAAGACGGCGCGCGGTTTCATTCGTAGGACAGGATGACAGGAAAAAATGCATCCCAGTGGGTTGCAGGAAAAGGAATTAATTTCAGCACAGATTGAAAGTTGTGCCCTCAGCCTTATGCCCTGATTCTTTAGGGACAAGTAAGGCTGCACAGTTCTTCTGGAAAATGCGTAAGAGCTCAAAAATCCAAAGAGACCTCGCTAAATGCAGAAAGTTGTTTACTCTTCACAGCGGATGCCACCCCTACTTTTGCGCACATCTGATTGAAGATGCCCTGTTCCAAGCCCTTGGGGCCGGAGATTAAATGGTGCATCTAATGATGATTGATACTGGAGATGGTCTGTGAAAAAAATCACCAGTTGTCCCACCAAAATCACCAGCAGTGTCCAAAATGGGAGAGCAAAAATAAAAATGAAGCATAAAATACTGAGCTGAGAGTGAAGACTCACACATTTTAAGGACAAGTACTTGTGTTGTGTCTTCTGCTTAGGTTGGTCCTGCACTTCTAGGTTTGGAGAGCATTTTATTTGAGAAGGAGAACAACCCGGGGGCTTTGGGAGGGTTTTGCTTGAATGCGTTTCCAGCCTCTCATTCTCCCTTGTTGCTTAGGGGATTTTGTTATTTTTGTATATATAACTGAGTCTTTGTGAAGAAAGATGATTAATAAATTCTTCTAGTAGTAGTAGCAGTAACAACAACAACAATAATAATAGCAACAACAATAAAACAAACAGAGAAGATTACAAAATACAAGCACAAGAAGATCAAAGTCTAAAGACTCTGGCATAGGCCAGCAGTGGTGGTCCCACTGGTGATCAGCACACTGGATGTTCCAAAAGATCTTGGATGGCACTTAAAGCAGCTCATTGTTGACAAGGTTGCCATCTGTCAACTGCAAAAGGCCACCCTGGTAGGCTCTGCATGCATTATCTGGCAATACATAACATGATCTTAGGAACTTGGGAGGTAGTTAGTAGCACTTGGAGACTAACAGGAGAAGGGTTGGTGGCATGAGCTTTTGTAGACACATCTACTTCTTCAGATACATGGTCCCCTAGCATTTGCAGAAGCAGACGTGTCTATGAAAGCTCATGCCACCAACCCTTCTCCTGTTAGTCTCCAAGTGCTAACTACCTTGCTGGACATTTTGAATTAGAATAACACAGCTATTTCTCTGATATTGATCCCCTTAGGAGTTTGGGAAGATCCCAATACATTATGAAGTACCAAAGCTGACATAAGTCTGGTGTTGTGTTGTATTGTTGCGTTTTGTTAATAATAATAATAATAACTATTGTGGAGAAGGAAAAGGTATGGCTCATCACTACCTGCTGATAGTAGAGACAAGCAGAAACAACATGACAAAATAGCCAGATATGAAGACTTGAAGTGCAGAGACTCTGGCACAAGCTGGCAGTTGTGGTACCAGTGGTGATCAGCACAGGGTGCCATCCCCAAAAAAACCCTGAGTGAAACAAATCAAGGCTGACAAAATCACCATTGGTCAACTGCAAAAAGCCACACTGCTCAGATCTATAGGAATTATACATCAACACATCCCGTACTCTAAGTGCTTGGGAAGAACTCGATTTGAGATGAAGATCAATTCCAACTAGTGATCTGGTGGTTGGGGTGTACTCTTGTTTTGTGTGTTTAACAATAACAACAACAATGTTGAAAATAAGAGGGTGTGGCTCATTGATGTCAGGAGCCCACAGCCATGTTCCTTCCATTTTATCTTCAAAACAACCACAGGCGAAAGGTTACGATGGAAAGCTGACTGGTGTAGGAGGTTTCTTGAGGAACTAGAGGTTCAAAGTCAACTCCTAGCCCTGTATTCCAGCCGCTGCATTGTGCCTGTTCTTAATACTGCCAAGCAATGCACGTGATCTAAAGAAAACAAAATAAGATATGCATTTGGAGTTTGAAACTGTTAATCAGAGTTTAGGATTGACGTGATTTTGCTGCCATGCCTAGGCAGAACCTTTTTAATTTAATTAAATTTAATTCATTATTTTTAAGAGGTACTGCCAAGATTTGTGAAACTAGGTTATAAGCCCAATCAATTTCAGTCCTGCAAATATGGTAGAGGAGAATGTTGCCCCAGTTTTGCACTAATTTAATGCAGCTTGAATGGATCCTTAGATTGTCTTTGAACAAAATGAAAAGGGGAAACTTAAATCATCAGAGGCTTTCCTGCTGGAATGGAATCACTGAGGTTTAGCTTGCCACCTTGACTTAACTATCCCCCAAAGTAGAGCCTGGACCAAAAATTTCCATTGTGGAACAATGAAAATGCAAATCTCATTATTTTTCAGTGCTTTTATATTTAGTTCCTTGCCTATTTGTCTTCTTTGGAAAGGGATTTGTCTTCTTTAAAAGAAAAAATAAAGGAATGTTGGAGATTTTTAAAAATTTACAGAGTATGAAATTGACTGAAAGGTTTATTTCAGTCACCATGCTGAATCACAAAGTCATTTAGTGTAATTAACTGACATGCTAAGAAGGAAGGAAGGAAGGAAGGGATTAGAAAAAATATCTTGTCAATTGATTATATCAATAAACATAAGAAAAAATAAAATAGAATAGAATGGATGAAAACTCTAAAGTGAGTACCTGCAAAATTGTCTAGGTCCACTCAACCCAGGTGCTATCATCTTCCTTGCAATCAACCCCTACTTAAGCTGTATTATCTTTTCACCAAGCCATCATAATCAAGAAAGAAACAACCCTGTTTGTTTTATACAAATTAGATCTCTGAAATAAAAATGAAAGTTTGATGGTGGGACCTCAGAAAGTCATGCATTTTAAGAAGGGATTCAATCAATAGATACCTTCTGAGGACCTGAACTGGCAATTAAGAAAGATACAGTATGGCTACATCCCCATTTAAGATTTAAAGAGCTTTGAATTCATTTTCAAAGCTTGAACATTCTCAAAGGATCAGACAAATCTGCAGTTTCCAAGGATTAAAGGTTCCAGAACGTGGATTATCTGTTTCACTGCGGGATTTAGGAATAATCCTCATTATTTATCAGTGGGGACACAAACAGTTTTTTTGAGGTGTGAAAGCATGATTTAGGGGCATTCTCCTCAGTCCCCCCTGATCCAATCAGAAACTGTGATTTCCTCCCCTTTTCCCCTGGCTCTTTGCTAATGAGATCCAGTTGCATTGTGCCATTCAGTGCCCCTTCTCTCTTTTCATCTGTAGGAGAGAAAACAAAAGAGGGTGGGAGGAATCCTATTGCCTTTTGGCTCCCACCCGAAGCTCAGATTGCCAGCTTCCCTCCTGGGAATTGCGAAAGCGTGTCAGCTCTTAAAAGGCTGTGATTTCCTTCCCTTTTCTCCCTCTCTCCATTACATTTGAGCGTGGCTAAAAGTGTGAGCAAAATGTTTCCAGAGATCAGACAATACAATATTACGAGGAATTACAGCATAGCCCCAGGGGAGTCTGATTTTGCTTAGATAGAGATCAGAAAGACTTTAAAAGGCCAGATCTCAATTTATTTTACTTTGTACTTGCAGTTTTGCACATATGCACAATGTTAAAATAGCATACGGTGGGGAGAGCTCAATAAGAAGGAGGGAATGTGTTGAGTAGATTGGTATTAATGCTAGTGAGGGTATTGATCAGCAAATGGACTCCGCTTCCCCTCCCCCTGATTTCCTATTCCACACATAGACTTACTGCACCCAGTCGCGTCCACCAGTGAGAGACCATCCACACCTCTCTGGTGCGTGGAGGGGCACATATTGCACCATGCAAGCATGCTGGTGCATCACATGATGTGCTGGTTCCGGTGTTCATGCACAACGTGGCACTGTTGTCCCAGTGATGGTGCCAGCACATGTGCAGTGCTGCCAGGATCTGGATACAAGATGGCCAACCACTAACCACTAGACCAGACTGGCTCACTATGAAGATGTCTCTGCCTGTGGCTGATCCGGATGTAGCTAATACAGATCTAGCTAATACAGATCTAGCTAATACTGATCTAGCGAATATGGGTTAACTGAGGTAAGTGGAGAGAGAGAGAAATGCAGAGAGGGCAAATGAACAAGCTGGTGGGGCCACAGTATTAGCTCATTCTATGACAGTGGCACCAACGTCCCCTATCCTTTGTGAGTTGGCTTCATGAGGCCTTTTAAAGGAATGCTCATTACAGGGCACATATTTATTATGTAATAAGAGTTGAGGAATTAATGATCCAAGCAGGAAGAAACTTGCATACTAAGCTCTGTTCTTACAGAGGATACGGCTTATATTAATGGCTCTTTCCTTTTCACGTGCAAGCCGTCTAAAAGAAACGAGCAGGACAAGTGCGCCACGCATCTAGGCCCTCCCCCTTTGTCCTGGGAAGGGCAGCAGCCCCTCCCAGCTCACTTTCTGCCTCCCAAATAAGGAACAGCTACCGCTGGCAGCCGCCCTTCCCCGGAAGGAAACGCTGCGTTTCGGAAATCTTGCATCGTGAATCACAAAGTTAGCAGCTGCTGGCAGATCATAAATCAGTCCTCTGGAGTAGCTGGGACAAATCCCAGGACATTTAATCTTTAATATTAGACGTGTTTAAGACAGTGAATATTTTATGAATGTGCTGTTGCAATTTAGCACATCATTAGCGTATCTTATTTCCATTCTACAGGACATTCTCTCTCTCTCTCTCTCTCTCTCACACACACACACACACACCACCCGGGGGTGCACACACATATATCAGAAAAAAGAGAAAAGATTTTTGCTTTGTTTCTTATATATTGTTTCTCATATATTGTAGGCAACGGCCCCATAGTTCTGCTTTTCCATTCCTAAAAATCGCCTAAAACTAAGGATGTGCACAAATGTTTTTTGGCATTCGATTCGAAACAAATTGAATGTTCAAAAATCCGTATTTGTACAAATAGATTGCATTCGAATGTGTTAAAATTCTATTCGATGTGAATCTATTCATGGGTATTCATACAAACATGCAATACGTATCTGCATGATTAGGGAATGTCTGGGCAGGCAGAGGCAGAGGGCACTTCCTTGTTAACATTTAGGAAGGCTGTAAAGACGTATCTTTTTGCCTTGGCCTTTGGCTAAGGTGATGCAGTCTCCCCTCAGTTATAGATATGATTAATACGCTATTGAGCGCATGCCTTATATCAGAGCTTTTAACTATGTACCTTGTTTTAATCTGTATTGTGTTTTTAATATGTTTTCTGATCCGTTGTTACCCGCCCAGAGACCTTCAGGTATGGGGTGGGATAGAAATGGAAATGGATGGATGGATGGATGGATGGATGGATGGATGGATGGATGGATGGATGGATGGATGGATGGATGGATGGATGGATGGATGGATGGATGGATGGATGGATGGATGGATGGATGGATGGATGGATAGATAGATAGATAGATAGATAGATAGATAGATAGATAGATAGATAGATAGATAGATAGATAGATAGATAGATAGATAGATAGATAGATAGGTAAGTATCTGCATATGAACAGATGCCATCTGCTATGAACAGATATGTATCTGCATATGAACAGATAGATATATGATATGTTTCCTCAGCTTAACAGATGTCTGAACTATTCGTACGAACATCCAGAAACATTCATATTTATTTGAATGTTAGCAAATGAATATTGTAACATTCAATTCGCGTCCAAATGCCCGAATTCAGCCGAATTTTGTATGTTACGAATATTTGTGCACATCCCTACTGGTAGCAGATTTTCCTGCAATGGTACTTTTTAGCAATGGATGTACCTTTCTGAACAGAGCAGCAATCAGAGCTCCCTCCAGCATACATGCTTGGAGGCTGAGACAGCCAACTATGCATGCAGGGAGGTGTTCTCATGCATGTTCAGGAATTCAAGGCAGCTGAATTACCCAGACTGCACGTTACTCAAAACACAGAGAGGCAGCACTGTCAGGTTAGAAAGCAATAATAGTGGAGAAGCAATATGCTACATTATTATTTTCTACTGGAATATCAGGCTGCCATCTGGAGGTGGCTGTGGTAACCACCTGGATTTATCTGTGCAGTTTTCTTAGCCATGATACACAAGTGGTTTGCCATGACCTTCTTCTGAGGAGATACAGGAAACTGTACTATGGCCACCTCCTGAGGAAATGTCTAGTTTGTTTACTTGTTTTTCAAGAAACCACTTAATCACTACTAGGGGTGTGCACAAATGCAATTTTTGGCATTCGATTCGAATATCCGAAGATTCAAATTGATTCAAATGTTTAAAATTGAATTGTATTCAGATTCGATCCCAATAAGATACATTTGTATCTATTTGTATGGATATTTTATTGGTATTTGAAGATACAAATGTTGACATCCCATTTTTATCCCATATGCATCCCATTTTTGTCCTGTACATAGCCATACAAATGCATACAGATATGAATAAGACACATATGTACATAAGAACATAAGAACATAAGAGAAGCCCTGCTGGATCAGGCCACAGTCCATCTAGTCCTGCATCCTGTCGCACACAGTGGCCCACCAAATGCTCATGGGCATCTCAAGCAGAGAAAAGGGCAAAACTTCTCCTGCTCTTGAGTCCCAGCAAATGGCCTTAGAAGTGCCCCAGTTCCTCCCCCCCTCAGCCTGAAAGATGCACCTAGTCATTCATTCTACTAGCCATTGATACATCTGTTGTCCAAAAATTTGTCTAACCCTACCTTAAAGCCATCTAGACTGGTAGCTGTCACCACCTCTTCTGGCAGCACATTCCATAAGCCGATGACCCTCTGGGTGAAGAAATACTTCCCCCTGTCAGACCTTATTCTCCTACCCATCAGCTTCATAGAGTGCCGCCTGGTTCTCTATCCACCTTTTTTATACCATGCATAATTTTATATACTTCAATCAGGTCCCCTCTTAAACGCCGTCCCTCCAGACTGAAGAGGCCTAGACGTTGCAGCCTGGTTCCGTAAGGGATTTTGTTCCAGCCCCTTAATCATTCTGGTTGCCCTTCTCTGCACCTTCTCTAGTTCCACAATATCCTTTTTGAGGTGTGATGTGGTGTTTTTCATATGTATCCATACACACACATATTGTATATCCATACATATGTTCTCCCGTAAGTATCCACACAAATGCATACAGATACAAATAAGAAGCATTCATATACATATGTGATGTGATGTATCCATACACACATGAATGTCCAAATAATGTGTACAAATAATTCAAAAGATTCAACATTCTTTCAAATGTTTAACTTCGAATGTAGAGACATTCTATTCAAATGTATGAATTTGATTTCAACGTTTCGAATATTCTTGCACTACCCACTTTTCTTCTTTCATGGGGAACCTTTCTTAGCTCCTAGGAAACTGTTATCAGCCCACGAATGTTAACATGGAAAAGTCGGGCAAGGGGGAGATATTTTCATATTTTTGCATGTTTCTCCAATGATAACAGCAATGCTGCAACGCCACCACGATGCCTTGCTTGAAAGTGGCGCCGAGCTAGCCATGTGCCGCATTTATTTACTCTGTGGTGTTTATTCACTTGGCTGTCCCCTGACTCCCACTGATTTAGAGCTCAAGAAGGTATTTGTTCATTTGGCTGTAGATGTATTTGAGAATCGAGGTTCCCCACAATCTGTTGCTAGCAATTCAAAATATTTGTCATCAGCTGTGGTGCAAGAAATGTGAGTCTGTGAGCTGCCCAGCACTTTCTATTTGAATTGTAATATATGCAGATTCTAGTACAGTAAATGTAAGTCACACTCCTTTCTCAATTTCTGTAGAAACCTAGGGTTGGAATAGGAGTATTGTTGTCTTCCCCCCCGCCCCCCCCCCCCCCCCCGTCTGGCATTTATACTTCTCCTTTCCTCACAACAGCCCAGAGAAAAATACAACGGCAGGCCCCTTTTCCAGAACATATACCAGAATAAGTGCCAGTGCGGAAAGGGCATGTATTTAGAATGACAAAGATATGCATGGTGTTCTTGATATAAGGAAAGTGTAGTAAAGCTAGGACACATGGGGATGGATTCCCCATTCACACCTAGGGTGTTTTCCCACTGTCACTAGAAGTACCCATTAAGTACCCATTAATAAGTACAAAAATGCCATTACGTACCCATTAATGGGTACTTAATGGGTACTTCTAGTGACAGTGGAAAAACACCGCTAGTGAATTTCTGGTGAAGAGTATCTGCATGTGGAGGAGGCTGCTACAGCCTCCAAACACACCTTGCCTCCCCAGAAGTTCACTAATTGTTGATTAGGCATGGAGCACTAAATCGTGCTCTACACCTTTACCAACATTGACCAGAAGCTTACCTGAAGTGTCCAGCGGCACAACCATTCACTCTTCTTCTGGTTCCCTGCGGTCAGTGGGTGGGGAAGGGAGCACCCATGCAGATGCAGTGGCATTGGCGGCCATGACTGATCGCTGACCTCTGCCGTGACCAGACCGCTGATACCCAGGAGTGGCATCTGGGCAATGAGTCACGATCAGCAACTGAGTAGTGGGCACTGTGCTGACGTGATCGGCTGCAATATGTCCCTCTGCTGAAAAACGCCCCTCTGCAACAATGTCCGAGCACAGCATGGAACAGCCAATCAGGGCAGCGAAGAGGCAGAACTTCCTGCTTCAGATACAGTGTCGCGGGCTGGTAAACGGGAGGACCATTCGCACTTCTGGCCGGTAACAGATGCTTTGGGGAAGCTTTCCTCATTGAAGGGCAGATGGTCCACCTTTACCAGAAGTCTACCAGCCCTAGTTTATGGCAGCCTAATCAACTAAGCACAGAAAGCCCCCACCACCAGTCTTTTGGTGCCAGTTGAAGACCCCCAACTTTTCCAGTTAAAATATAGAGTTTGGGATATTCTCGCCATATAAGAAGATGACACCTGGTGTATAAGACGACCCCCGACTTTTGAGAAGATTTTCCTGGGTTAAAAAGTAGTCTTATACGCCAGAATATACAGTATCATTTTACCCAGACCTGAATGTTTTTATAGAACTGTTATCGTTTTACCTGTTTTTATTCTTTGTCCAGCACTTTTAATGGGAAGCAACCTATAAACATTTTGAGTAAATAACTATAAATGATCTTCCAAGGGCAAGTGGGGGTTTGAACTCCGAAACTCCAAAATGCTAGATAGATGTCCCAGCCAGGACACTTCTCCGAATCCCACGTGGAACAGAAGGAGGAGCAGCTCGTGCATGCAGAGCATTGAGATGACATCTCCTTCGTCCTGCAGCCCAGAAATCAGTCAAAGTAGGGACAGTTTGTGTTTGTTTGCATTCGGGTGTTGTTGTTTTTTATAATGAAAGTAAAATTGGCCGTGTCCCTGCTAAACAGAAACAGTTGGAAGAACTCTTGTTTTGCAACCCTCCTCTGTGCCAACTGTGCTCAACGGCTCCTCTGGCTTGGTGCTTTGTCAACAGTGGATGTCAGATGAAGGGGAAAGGAGGAGAAGGAAAACCAACACAGGCTTTTAACGGCTCCTGGATGAACAAATCCAATTAATCTTTTATTTTTATTTTATTTTTGCCAGCACTTGCTTGGGGATACGTATAGATGTGAAACAAGGGATCAAGCTAGTCAACAAAACGTGGCATGCTGTGCCTCTCATTTTGCTGTGTCCACTCATACAGGGACACACACACACACACACACATGCACAGGAAGGGGGAGAGAGAGCAGCAGATGGGGTTTATTATGTTTTGAACGTGTTTGTCCTAAGAAGAGAGGAAAATCCTTTTTTTTTTTAACCCTAAGTGTGGGACGGGGGAGGCGTATGTTGATGCCCTACTTGCATCTTTCTGGAGGATTCTAGTCCTCTACTGCACCGGGGGGCGGGGGGAGTTTCTGGGGAGGCATAGATTGTTGGTCCGATCCGCAGCAGTCTCTTTGCATACTGCTATTTTAATCTCTTCACAAAAGAGAGGCAGTGTGGCCTAGTGGCTAGTGCACGGAGCCAACATGAAGAAGAAGAAGAAGAAGAAGAAGAAGACTTGGCTTTTCTACCCCACTTTTCTCACCCATTTAAGGTGACTCAAAGTGGCTGACAAAGCTTTTGTTCTTCTCCCCACAACAGACACCCTGTGGTGTAGGTGGGGCTGTGGGAGCTCAGAAGAGAGCTGTGACTAGCCCAAGGTCACCCAGCTGGCTTCCTGGAGGAGTGTGGAATTAAACCCAGTATTCCCAGATAAGAGTCCGGCTCCCTAATCACTAGACCAAACTGGCTCCCAGCTTCCACTCCACACTCAGCCATCCAGGCTTCCTTGGGTACCTTGGTCCATTTTCTCTCTCTCTTTCAGCCAAACCTACTTTATAGGTAAGTTCAGATTTGTTCGAAACTGGACATTCGAACTCGAATTGAATGTCTTCATATTCAAATTTAAACATTCAAACGGATTTTGAATGTTACGAAACGTTTGTTTGAATGATTTGTTCGAATGCACAGATACGTATGTTTTATGTACATTACATATCTCTACAAAAATTATACAAATCTGTATGCATTTTCACTTATAATACAGGATGAAAACGGGATCCATACTGGATAAAACAGGATACATACGAAATGTGTTAGATGGCCATTTATTGCGGCTCAACTCTGAACTCTTTGCCCAATGACCAAGAATTGTTAACGTGTGAATTCCTGGTTTTTATTTTGTATTGATCTTGGATTGATACCTTTCTCTGTATGTTTGACTAGTAGTTTGGCATTTGGGTGTCTATTAACGAGCAACATCACCTCTACGGTTCTGTTTTTGAATCTTTTATGTATAAGGCAGAGCACCCTGTGATGGCAGCAAGGACTGGAGACCTCTCTGGCTGCTGGGAACATGTTGGCCTTGGCAGCTTTGCATTGCCTGGAAACTGTATGCTTTGGCATCCGGTGCAAAAAAAAGTCTCCTAGTCTGATGCATTGTAAATCAGCAGCCTGATCATTTGTAATCCAGCAGAGGTCAAATGAATGAAGGGGTCAGTTTGTGTGTGTGTGGGGGGGGGATGTTTGTTGAGATATTGTTGCATAGGGATGTGTTGATTATGTTTGGCACCTTCACCATTTGTATGAATTGTGAAGGCCTATGCCTTTGTCTTTAAAGGTGAATCAACCTACTTTATAGTTCAGTAAGCCAGTTTGGTCTAGTGGTTAGGGAGCCGGATTCTTATCTGGGAATACCGGGTTCGATTCCACCACCACCACCCCCATGAAGCCAGCTGGGTGACCTTGGGCTAGTCACAGCTCTCTTCTGAGCTCTCACAGCCCCACCTACCTCACAGGGTGTTCTGTTGTGGGGAGAAGAACAGAAGCTTTGTCAGCCGCTTTGAGTCCCCTTAAATGGGTGAGAAAACTGGGGAAGAAAAGCCAACTCTTCTCCTTCTTCTTGACCAATCCTTGTTGGCCACCTTCAGTCATTATAAGTACGTAAATAACTAAATTCTCTGACACATGCCCACATTTCATGAGCAACCAAGTTGTGGCTACTTCTTCTCTAGATCCTACTGCTGGAGTTGACAAGGAATGGTGGGGATCTGAAAGGGGCCAGGCAAGGACCACTGCGTCAAGAATACTGTTTCCACTGTTGAAGTTCTCTTGTTGTGAGGAGGGGGCTTCGGGCATGCATCCAGATATGTGCCATTTTAGGACTGAAATCTATTATTCGGATTCCTGCATTTTGGGATGAAAGAAAACAGGTCATTACCTTCTTTTCTGTCATATTCTGTCAGGTATTTTGAACATATGACCTCTTCTTCCCTCTGATAGGTTTCTCTACTGCTGCCTCGGAGCAAACTCCATCCTGAGAAAGAACTGAATTTGGAGGGAGTTCAGCAACCATGATATTAAATGGAGCATTTCAGACAGAAAGAATAGATGTGTCAAGTGATCTCAAATCCAATTTCACACACACACACAGACACACACACACACACACACAGATGTGCCTCAAAGTAGATCTAGCATAGCTCTGTGTGTGTGTGTATGTGTGTGTGTGTGTGTGTGTGAATATTCAACAGAATCAGAGAGATGAAGTTTCCAGCCCCTTTAGGGGGCTGGCAGATGAGAGTGAATGTTAGCCACCCTTGCTCTCCATCTGGTTTCGGAGCATGGTTCAAAGCCTTCTACATGTAGACTGACAGAAGGCACATGGAACCTGGAACCGGGCCTGGGTGGGATGAGGCAGGAATGAGGCTTCTGTCCCCTGTTTCTCCTTCCTCTTTACCCTTCCAGGTGTAAATTGGTTGGAATAAAAGAATGGAGGGGGGGTCGCTTTTGACATGGACGTCTTGTCAGTGGGATCTAGGTTGGAGAGACGCGCCAGACTGGCAGACAGGAAGCTTCAGCATCCTGGCAGAGCAGCTTCCTGTCTGCCACATGGGAAGCCCCATCACTAACTGTGGCAGAGCATTGAAATGTAAGCTTGCATTAAAAAGATCCTGATAAATCAGCGTCTTATTAATGTTAGTGGGGGTTAAGAACATAAGAGCATAAGAGGAGCCCTGCTGGATCAGACCACAGCCCATCTAGTCCAGCATTCTGTCTCACACAATGGCACATCAGTTGCCCATGGGCATCTCAAGCAGAGACAAGGGCATACCTTCTCCTGCTCTTGAAACCCAGCAAAGGGCCTTAGAGGTATCCTGCCTGTCCCCCACAGCCTGAAAGGGTTAAATGCTCTGCTCCTACTGCAAGGGAAGAAAGCAGTGCTTGCATCCCTGTCTGGAGACACCCTTCCTTGAAGTGCTCCAACATTTGTGGATGCCACCCAAGCTGATAGCCAGGACCACGTCTAATGGAAGTGAATTCCAGTGTTTAACTATGGGCTGTGTAAGCAACAACAACAAATAAATAATCCTGCTGAATTCCCTGTCGCTCCCAAGTTTGTGGTGTGGACTGGTTTTGGCCCTTTGGTTGTGTGCTTTAGTTGTTTTTAGAGTGCAGTTTGACATCTGTACCTGATGACCTCGTAACCATGGTTTCAGCTTCCTGCAGGGACCTGAAGCTTTTTGGAGGCCTGGGGCAGACAGGAAATCATGGGAGGTGACCCAAGATTTCCCCAGGAATTGTGAAACTTTGAGTATATTTCCCTGCATTTAAATCATCCACAGTTTTTTGCTCACCACAGGAGGACCCGGAATGTATCTCCCACGGATACGGAGGTCTGATTATAATGTCGTCAGCTAGCACAAGAATGGAAAGCACCTTGCCATACAAGAGGAAGAATAGCTAATTTTCACAATCTTATCCTGCAGCAAGGAGACTCTTCTCCCATGTACCAGAACATCACTTTCCCCAATCCGTGTTCCCAGCATAAAGGGAATAATTAGACTAGAGTTCTCCCACAGGATGGACAGTGGCCGTGCCATGAGTGGCCTCTGGGGTGAGGGTGGGGCGCACATTCATTTACATTCTCCACTGTCTTGCAGAGTAATGGCACAGGAGGCAAATCATGGCGTGCATTTTCTGCCCATCCCAAAATGGCCAAGTTCTGGGGCTGTTTCAGGACTGACCCTAAATTGTCATAAGTGGAAGGGTGGGGCTTTCAGTCCACAGCTATGGGGAAGCCGGAGGCTGAAAGTACATAAGGACATAAGAGAACCTAAGAGGAGCCCTGCTGGATCAGGCCACAGCCCATCTAGTCCTGCATCCTGTCGCACACAGTGGCCCACCAAATGCTCATGGGCATCTCAAGCAGAGACAAGGACAAACCTCCTCCTGCTCTCGAGTCCCAGCAGATGGCCTCAGAAGCGCCCCGGTTCCTCCCCTCCCCAGCCTGAAAGATGCACCTAGGCATTCGTTCTAGTAGCCATTGATACATCTGTCGTCCATAAGTTTGTCTAACCCTTCCTTAAAGCCATCTAGACTGGTAGCTGTCACCACCTCTTCCGGCAGCAAATTCCATAAGCCGATGACCCTCTGGGTCAAGAAATACTTCCCCCTGTCAGACCTTACTCTCCTACCCATCAGCTCCATAGGTGCCCCCTGGTTCTAGTGTTGTGCGATAGAGAAAAGAAATTTTCTCTATCCACCTTTTCTATACCGTGCATAATTTTATATACTTCAACCAGGTCCCCTCTCAAACGTCGTCTCTCCAGAATGAAGAGGCCCAGACGTTGCAGCCTGGTTTCGTAAGGGAGGTGTTCCAGACCCTTAATCATTCTGGTTGCCCTTCTCTGCACCTTCTCTAGTTCCACAATATCCTTTTTGAGGTGTGGTGACCAGAGTAGGCATATGCACGAATATTTGTAGCATTCAAAATTTGCACAAATTTCTTCTCCTCTTCAAGGAACGGCCGAATTGGAAGACCCTAGAACAACAGGATAAGATCCTGGGAAAACGGAGGAAGTCACCAGTGGAAAAAATTGGACTGTTATATGATATTTGGGGAAAAGGCGTGATAATGAACCCTGAAGTTTTAGTATATTGTAGTATCAAAAAAAAATTAAAATTAATTGCAAAAAGAAATTTGCATGAATTCAGAGATTTGAATTCAAATGGGATGTTTTGATACATTTGTATGAAGCTTATTATGGGATTCGTATGCATCATATGGGATTTCTATGCATTCATATGGGATTTGTATGCTATTCGTATGGGATTCTTATGCATTCAAATGGGATTTGTATGGGATTTCTATGCATTCATATGGGATTCGTATGCATTTGTATGGGATTCGTACGGGATTGTATGTATTCACATGGGATTCATATGGGACTGAACATTCATATCGAGTATAAATCCTTCCAGATTTGAAGGGAATCTATTCAAATGAATACAAATATTCTTGCATTCAGTTCAATACGAATGAAAACAACAGCAATGCCGATCTGTGCACATCCGTAGCTGAGAGTCCTTGCAGTGTGATTTCGCCTCCAGACCCTCAAATGGCCCCTTTTTTGGCTTCATGGATGTTTGCAAGAAGAAGTGACTTAAGTTTCCCATTTCTCATGATGTAACGGGGAGAAGATTACTTTGACAATCCGTTTCAAGCCATGTCCAGCTGCAGCAGGGATTGTCTTCAATTAGCTATAGCCAAATTGCAGCGATCCTCCTCATAAAACAGTTTTATGCAGAGTATTTGTGCTTCAGCACAGTTGATAAAATGTGATTTCGCTCATTTAATCTGATCTGAGAAACGTACAATAGTGCAATTTGGCCTTTGCAGTGTCGTTGACTTGCATTGGTAGACACGGCTGGCGACGTTCCCCTAAACTCATCTCTATTCTCCAGTTTTCCACAAGCAGCAATTACAGCATAACACACTTTTGCATTATACTGTGGCCGTACGAGCCAAACCATAGTGTTCATTGTGGGCTAGCTTTGTGGCTTTTCCACACATTCCTGAAAGATAATGTCCATCATGCCCTGCCATTGGCCAAACCGGCTGAAGGTTTATGGGGGTTGTAGTTCAGCAGCCTTTGGAAGACCATAACTCTGTCATTTCCACATTATCCACCATCTCACAGAACTTTAAAGGCTGCGGTCTTGCTTCATTCATCTGTAACATGGGAAATGCAGCTGAGGTTTGTTTGTTTGTTTAAGTTACAGTTGGAGAAAGTGAGTGAGTTGCTTTGAAGTCCTCACAGGTGGTTCAAAATTAAGTGCTGTTGTCCTTTCTTACCCCTGTGTATCCAATATTTGTCTTTTGTGATATTTTAGGTTAAATGGACTTTTCTTTTGTAAGTCTAAGGTCTGATTGAAAATCTTTACTTCTAGGAGAGTGCAGCTGTCATGAAGGCTATGCTCCAGACCCGGTACATCGACACCTGTGCGCACGCAGCGACTGGGGACACAGTGAAGGGTGAGTATTGTTCATTCGCCGGAGGAGAGCAAAGCAAGCTGGGAAAAGCAGGGTGGGGTTTCAAGGATATTTCTTCACAGAAGGCCCCTTGTGCAGAATCTGCGGATCTAGAACAGACAGGGCCACTGATTCTAAAGACTGGTGCTGTGAGTGCTGGTGAGGTTCATGGGAGAGCCAGTGTCCATAAATGCAGTTATTGGAATGCTCCCCTGAAGTGAACATGCCAAAAAGCTTATGGTCTGCATGGGACAATCAAAGATCTGGAATGGGCCTGAGGGCTCACTAATCTGGATTACAAGTAGACCAGATAATTGTGGTCTATATCTGTGCTAGATCTCTTTGGGTTTTTTTCCACTAGCAGGAAGCACCCATTTAGAACCCATTGGGCATCCAATTTATACCTGCTTGGTACCAATCAGTAAGACCCTGTTCCCACACAAGACTCCATTAGGACCCCATCCATTCCCACCAGCATAAGGGAAGTCTGGATTGAATGGGGCCCTCAGGCCCTTACATCCGGACTTCCTGTGGACCCCTTTCAATGTGTCTTCAATCTGTTCTTCAGCTTGGAGACCAAATCCAAGGGCACCGGTTCACACTGCATTCAGGGCAATGGGGTCCAGGGGTGGGCTTAGCGGCCGCCATTTGCAGTGGGGCGGCTCCGTCCCCACCTCGCCACTCACATCTGCATAGCTGTGCACGTCCTTCGTAACTGCCTACAAAGTCAAGCCCAGGCTGTGTGGTTGCGATATAGCTGTCTACATAGATGGATCTATCTGCGTAGCTACTAAATGGTCAGCCCTGTGTGACCAAAAGCATCTTTGTAGATGAACTACGAATTTGGCTACGGAGTGAATGGCAGGCTTTTTAGCTGCTATGTAATCTGTTATGAAACTTTAACTCTCTGCCACACCCACTGTCGATGGAAGTGGGCCTTGAGTGACATCCATACCGGCCAATCATGCTGCACCACAAGCACACCTTCCTCTTAGGGCAGAATGGATTTACCTGATGGGGGCTTTGGCATTCACACTGCACTCATTGGCATCAGGTCCTAAACTGCCAGTGGAGAAGCACTGGGTCCTTGCAACGATCCAGATCTTCAAGGATCAGGTTCATTGAGGACCCCACTTTAAAGATCCGGATCGTCTAAGATCTGGATTAAGGGTGGTAAGTGGGGGGAAAAACCCCATAAGCACACATTTGCTGTTCTAAAGCCCACTCAATGCAGATGCCTTTTCCAATGGTTACAGATCTTGCTAGTACGGATCTAGCAAATATCGATTAAATGAGGTAAGTGCCGAAAGGGCCAGAGCTTGATGTCTGAAGGAACATCAACTCATCTCCTCACAGCATCTTTTCAGTGGCTAACAGAAATGTTGGAGAGTAAACATGAGGTCTTTGGCATGCCAAGCATATGTGGCTAAGAATTCCTTTTAAATTAATTTTATACAGGACATGAATGCTTGATAAAGACATATTTGGCAACTACCTCATAAACAAACATTCTTCTGAAAACAGATTTAGAGGGAGCCAAAGTTGTCCTGGGCTTGCAACATCACAAATATATTTTATATTGCTTTAGCTCACTATTCTCTTTTGCTCTTTAATGATGCCTTGTTAGATCGAGAGATACCCAAATCATGAACAGAAGCACAAATAACTCTGTTAAGCTAACCATTAAACAAAAGGAAGTGATGTACTATGAATAATTAAAGGAATACTCATTACAGTAATGTATAGTCTAAATCCCTCGCTCTGGGCACAGCGACTTTGACTAACTCTCACCACGTTTAGTTTCGATTGACTAAAGAGCTGAGATCTTTCAGTGGTCTATGCTTTCCACACCTACCCATTTATCACACCATTTGCAGATTATCCTTCATCACAGACCACAGTGACACAGTTGAACAATGACATAGTTGCCTTTTGAAATAAGTCTGCGCCTTGTGAATCTATTTTCTGCAGAACTGCATAGGGTTGGAATATCTATGCCTTGCGTAATTTGGGTGTTTGTGAATTAGTGCTGGAAAAAACAATTTGCTCTATGCCTTTTGTCTTCTTCCCAGGTATTATATGTGTGTGTGGAACTGGGGAACATTCTGAATTGTGGCATCTCTGAGTTGTGGCTCTGCTTACTTTAGTTGTGAGTTCCAGGCTGGCTGGGGCTGGCACTTTGATGAGAAGTCTGTTGTCTGAGATCAGTAATGGTCTGAATGTGGACCCAATAAATTGAAGCTAATTGACACAAATTGGTGGAAGTGTGTGTTACAGGCTCTCAAGTCCTTGAAGTAGGAACATGCCCTGTTCTTGATGGAGTTGTACTCCCTGAAAGGAACAGATGTAGGTATTCCTTGATTCATTTCTGTCACACTGACTCTTGGTCGGCGGAGGTGGCCAGGAGTATGTACTGCCAGCTTATTAATTCCTGATTTTCCTGTAGCATGGTTTAGGTAATCCTTGGTCTGATAACTTCTGGACTGAATTACTGCATTATGTTCAACATGGGGCTTCCCTTGAAGACAGTTGGGAAGCTGCAACTTATGCAGAATGTAATAGCAAGGACACTTCCAGACATTGCTAGCTGGATCTGCATCAAGTAATTGCACCAGTTAACAATACATTTTGAATGCCATATCAAAGTTCTAACTTGGATCTTTAAAGTCTTACTGCCTCGGTGCCCAAAGGATACCGCCTTTTATACAGACTTTTCCATGCCTTAAGATGTACTGGAAAAGCCATCCTAGTAGCATGGGCACCACCAGGGATTAAAAGTAAGACTAGTAAGAAGCCCTGATCTGAGATAGCTCCCAAGCTGTGGAATGTGCATCCTGCACCATCACTTTATATGTTGAGGAAGTTATTGGAGATTCACCTCTTTATCTGTGCTTTTGGCTGATGCATAAGTCTTCTTTGTATACTGAATTGACCTTTTCTAAAATTTCACCTGCCTAATGCAGTTGATCTATGCCTCTCAGCAGGCTTTGCCTATATGATCAGTTTCCATGAACAATGGGGTTTGAAGAGGCTAATATTGACTGTATCTAGTGCATTAAAGGAGTGGCCATAACTCTTTTCTGCTACTTGAAAACCAGAAGTCTCATGTTTCAATCTCTGGTGTCCCAGTGCATATAGTTATGATATCTAGCCCAGAAATCTTTATGATGAAGTCAAGCAATTGTTATGGTTATAAGGATCAATGGTGCTTCTCTTCCATACCCACCCTGGGTGAAAGAAATGAACCAGCACTCTGGTTTAGTAGGTAAGAACTTTGTATATGCCAAGTAGCGCTAAACATCATCATCATCATCATCATCATCATTATTATTAATAGAAACAATAGCGACGATGAGGATAATAACAATTACATGAATAGTAGCTGTGAGATAATAATAAAATAGACCAAGTGTCTTAGGATGTTTTAAGACGGTTATCTTCATGTAATCACTTAACAGATAAATCAACTGATGAACGTTGTAAGATGCTATTAAGACAATATATATAATTAATTATAGATAAGATGTCATTGAATCTGAATGTCTTAAATGAATTGCAAAATTATAAAAGAAAAGAAGAGAGAACGAGAAAGGATACTGGTGGAAGATGATGGCTGATAAGGTACAGCAAAATATATTGTAATGAAAATTAGAGGATTTCTCCACGACTTTTTTTTTTAAGGTACAGATTCATCTAGTTTTCTCTTCAACTCAAATTGACTTGACTGTTCAAGAGTATCATGACACGTTCCTTTCATTTCTGGATGTGGGCTTGTGGGCCTCCATGTGAATTTTGGGGGTATAAATGAATGAATCTCCTGCTCTCCTTTCGTAGTTTCATTGCTCACCTCTGCCCCTCTGCTTCTGTTTTAACAGGCCTTGGCCATACACAACACTTGAAAGAGGCTATGACTTGGTCACTGGAGAACAAGCCCCTGAGAAAATACTTAGGTGAGTAATACAACCTCTTTAAATGTATGATGGTTTAATCCAACACAACTGGAACATAGTGCATGATTAGTGAACCTCTGGTGAAGAGCATCCACACATGGAGTAGGCTGTTACGGCCTCCAAGCATGTCCGGCCTCATCAGAAGGGCACTAATTGCTGATTAGGGTCCTTTCTGCACTGGGCCTTATTCTGGATTATATCTCAGAATAGGGACCTGCCATACTCATGCCAATACAGTCTGTAACAGTATCTGATCAGGGCCTGCTGTAGTCTGCACTAACATGTGGATGACAGGTCCCTATCCTGAGATATAACCCAGAATAAGGCCCAGTGCAGAAAGGACCTAGGTGTGGAACACAAAGTCGTCTAAACCTCTGTGTAGAGAAGTTAGAGAGGTAATGATTCTGTAAGTTGCTGCAATTGGACACATCACTCGCACCTATTCAGACATTTGTTCAGTCACTGCCTTGGAGGAAATGATTATTTCTAATTAAATAACACATTTTATTTATTTATTTACTCAATTATTTGCTCATTCATCCAAAACGAGCCAGTTTGGTCTAGCCATCTCCCTTCCATGCCCACTGTCAACAGAAATGACTCTTGATTGAGAGTTGCACAGGCCAATTGTGCCATGCCCTGGGCGGCACTTCCTGCATGAACCTATTCAGAGCCTTAGGATGGGCGCTACAGTGTCTGCATGGCAGCCCTGTTTAGCACCCATCGTCATTGGGTGCTATATGCCCCGTGCAGACATATGGGATCTTAATTTAGATCTGGAACTACAAGGAATGGATTTCCCAAGGACTGGATTCTTACGATCCGGATTTCCTTAATCCAGATTAACTACAGTAAGTGTAGAAGAGTCCATAGATCCACACCTTAATGAGCATCTATGAGGCCATGTCCTCCCGCCTTAGTCTTGCTTCATCTGTAGATTAAGGAAGCCCTTCACCTGGATCTGTTGTGGACCCATTTAACTGAGTCCACAAGAGGACTAAGGCCCTGTTCCGGATCAAGGGAGGTATATAGATGCATGCATCAGGGGAGGTGTATAGATGCATCTGTGATCCAGAACTACAGGGGCATACTTTTCAGCAGCGTGCCATAGCGTGCCACTGAAACACCACCACCTCTCAAGTTCTGAGGTTAGGAACCATTGCTCCTAGCCTTCAATGGCATAGGGGAGTGGGGAAGCAGCTATGAAGCTTATGTCAACTTTGCAACTGTGGGGAGTCATGGGCCGGATCAGCGCTGTCAGTGCAAATGGCGCCAATCCAACCCACACCTCCGTATGATCCAGATCAGTGAGTCTCGGTTATCCTGATGCTCTGATCCAGATCTAAGTGCAGGAAAAGGCCAGAGACAGTTTTCTGTCTTATAAGCTTCAGGAGAATTCCTCAGACGAATTTAGTTAGCCATCTTTACCTTGATTTATATATATAAAAAAATATCTTTCACATAAATTTTCTCTCCTCCTGCCCCATGGTGCCTTTCCTTTCTTCTGTAGCTATTTATGCTACAGGTGTAATTTTCTACCTCTCGAGGATGCAGTCTGCAGTGAAAACTGAAAGGCAGATTAAAAATGTTTTATAAATAATTTGTGAGTCAGCTCTTGATTGCAAAAACTAATCAGAAGTTGAACTGGGTTTATAAGATGGCACCCCTAGGACAGATGGCTGCAAATGAACCTATTCATAATTCTGCATCTTGCCTCCAGTTACTATAGAAAGAGAGGGAGAGAGCGAGGGGGACAGAGACACAAATGTCTAAGGGCATTTGCTGGAATTGGAGAGCAAGGGAAGTTTTGCCTTTCTCTCTGCTTGCAATGCCCATGGGCAATTGGGGGGTGCTGTATGAGACAGGATGCTGGACTAGACGGGCTGTAGCCTGATCCAGCAATGCTCCTCTTAGGTTCGTATCCAGATAGGAGATATATAGTGGCATTATATGCAGTGGTTGGATTGCCACTCATATCTGTGGGAACCCCACTATTCCTCTCTAAATTCCATGGTAGCCTGTTACAGGAACCCCCAACATGACAAATAGCGCTACAGAGCATAGACTCATAGACGAATTGGAAGGGAACTCCATAGTCACCGTGTCAATGCAGTTTTGCTGAAACCTCTGCCTGGGGTGTCTTGTAGCTGGAACCACCATCATTTTCACGGCTACCACACACATGCAGGGACTGAGAAAGTCAGCCACAGATGTGCAGTTGAAGCAGTTGCACCCTTCTGGATATTTTGCCCTGGTGAAAAACCCAGACGGGCATGTCTCTAACATGTTCACAAACTGCCAGCACCCCCTACCCGCAAACAAGTAATAATTCTGGAGGGGCTTTACTCTGAAATATTGCTTGTCAATGATATGCTTGGCTGGTGTCTGGAAGCAGCCAGTGGAAGAGGAAGAGGTAGAAGCAGAAGTAAAGACAAAGGCCATGGTTACACCTTAGCATTTTAATCCATTTTAGGAAGGCAGTGGAATGCAAACTGGGTTTGGCCTGAAACGGCTTGGTCATCCCTTTCTGCTGCTGTCAAAGGAAATCCCAGCAAGAGGGAGGAGGAAGGGAAACAGATTGGCAAAGGAAATCCCAGCAAGAGGGAGGAGGAAGGGAAACAGATTGGCAAAGGAAATCCCAGCAAGAGGGAAGTGAAGGGGAGGCAGATTAAAGTCAAGGTACATCCATGGCCAGAGAAAGAGACATTGATGATAGAGACAGCAGCAAAGAGGCTTTTTGCATTTAACAACTCCTGGGGACCTCCTCAAGGCAGCATCCCTTGTAGCTGCTGTGCGGACGCCTCAGCACCGATATCCAGAAGGATCAGACCTAACTTGGCGCATGTCCAATGTGAAGCAACGGCGGGATGGACTACGTAGCCAGAATGTGGTGCTGCTGCCTTGCTCAAATGTGGCGACTTCTGGTCCCACCCACATCTGTTCCCTACCCTGTCCCTGTGCAGAAGTGCCCTCCTTTGATCCGGAATTTGCAAGCAGGAACGGTTTGAAGACCTAATTTTTCAGGTCTTCCCAAAAACCAGATTGGGCAGCCTCTAGACCCCATTAGAGATGGATCTTCTGCAACACCGTGCAGAAGGGGCATCCTTGAAGGGGCCCTATTCTGTCCCACTGTGCGGAGGGTACCTTGTGGATGTGTGCCATATGAGTCCTTATCGGGTGCTTAATGGGTTCTTGAGGGCCCGTGCAGAAACACCCTTAAACATTGAGAGAAGGGAGGATTTTTGTAAAGGAATCCATAAATCCTAGGCACCAGCTAAGTCAAATATTTCTTTCATTACTATTGTGTTTTTAAATCCCTTTTCCCCCCACAGATGATTTATTGTACCAAAAACTAAATTAAGATTAAAAAGAATGAGAAATGGCCCACATTAGCATATAAACATCTTTAACTTTGTGCAAGAGCAAAAACAAAGAATTCTATTCCAGGAGCTATTTCTGTACTGATGTCAAAGATGACTAAACATGGTGTTCTTTACAATGGTCCATGCAAGAGCTGGCCATCTGATTCTTGTACAGGAAGAGGCTCAATATTTAAAGCCGTAAAACAAATTCTGAAGTGGCTCAGAGATGGGTTAGGGATGATTCACAGGTGGAGTTATTAAGGATTGCAAAATGAGATTCACATTTGCAAGTTTGATTGATTTTTTTCAAATTCACAGGCATTTGCATCGAATCAAAAGTCCGTTTGTTCAAACATCTGAAACTTTCGATAAAATATTCATAGTTAGTTATGTTATCTGATTTTTCAATTTTACAATGCAGTGAAGAACCAAAACTTTGGCTGTTCAATACGATAGAAAAATGATGATGATGATGATGATGATGATGATGCATGCACATCCCTGTCATTCACCACTCATAAGCATTTGATGCTAGAAAAAGTGGACCAGATATGGTCTGCAAACACAAGAGCCATGTGCAACCATCTCTAAAGTAGGGATGTGCATGAATGAGTTTATTTTGCAATCGATTTGTATCAAACCGAATGTAAGAAAATTTATATCCGTTCAAATAGATCCCCTTTGAATGTGATAGGATTCTATGTGATACAAATGTATTTATACAAATTCGAATGCATTCATTTTCCATACGTATCTGATACGTATCCCTTATGTATCCACACGTACCCAATATGTATTCGATACATATCCTGTAACATATCCACTCTGAAAACGTCAAATCCATCCTGAATCCACTTTGAATCCACTCTCTATCCATGTCAATTGCACTCTGGATCCATTGCAGATGTGACTGGTACAGCTGCTTTCCCACCTCCCAGGTTCATGACTGTTCTGAAGCTTCCGAAACATTTGCACAAATATGAATCTTAATGTATGAATGTTGACCCCCAAGCTGGATTCAGGCTGGACCAAAGGGTCAGTGGCAATGCAGCCTAGATTTTTTACTACCTGCAGCTGGGTCTCCGCTGTTAGCTAGCTCCCAGGCTGATAAGCAATTCTTTCCTCCACCTTACACTTCTTACAAACAGCTGTAAATTATTCTCATGTAAACCAAAAACATTCCTGATCTGTTTGAAGCTTGAGCTGGCCTGAAACTCCCTTTTAACTATTTGGTGTCTCTTAAGAATCTTCCTTAGCTGGGCTTACTATTTTATGCCAAATTTAGCTCACCCAGTTCCGCTACATTCATACTATCTTGTCTGTTCTGAATCATAGGATGTGTTTTTTCCACTGACCTCCCTTAATCTGGATCTAAGATGATCCGGATCTAAGGAATGGGTCCTTCGATCCAGATTAAGGGAGGTACTTGATACATCATCAAGGGCAGTGCAACACCCAGTAGCAATGGGTGCTAGCCTGCCCACAGTGGAAACACACGCCACATAATCCGGATTTGATGCCTATAATCCAGATTTCCTGTAGACCCCATTAAAGGACCCATCTGGATTTCCCTAGAACTGGTAGAAACAAATGTGGCTCTAAGGGGGTCTGCAGTGGAAATGGTGTCTTCCTGCCCTGAGCCTAATGGGTCCTTAAAGGGTCCCTAATGGGTACTTGATGGGTACTTAGTGCTAGTGGAAAAAAACAAGCAAACAAAAGAGAGTCTGCAGTGGATCGTGAGATTCCTTTATGGCCCAGCCCTTTTTACCAGCTGTTACGGGTCATGAATCTATGGAATATGCAGGTTTGGAATCCAGACCTTTTCAGATATGCATTCCAGCTGGATCATTCTTGCCTTCTTTTGTTGCTCTCTTTCTTTGAAGGTCCACCTACAGCTTGGGCCAGGGTCTCTGGCTTCCCGTTAGCAAGAGCTTTGTTGTTCCTCCAGTGGAACTTTCAATAAACCCACTTGCCAGCTGCAAGACGGATGTCCTGGTAACTGAAGACCCAGCTGATGTCAGGTAAGAGATTGCCCTTTGCATCTTGGATCGAGAAATTTTGATGACGTGGCCGCCTACCCAAAATGAACTGAGCCGGTTCATCAGAATCTCTCCGTCCCTAAACTCCACTGCATGGAAGAAGTCTGGGAATTTAAACTTCCCATGATGCGGTTGTGTTTGTATATATTCTAAAGCAAACTGGTTCCATAGAGGAAGGGGAAGGCAGGGAAGTCTTCCATACTGAAGGCCAGACTGGGGAATGCAAGCTTTGTTTGTACACATTGAAGTTAAAATGTGTGGATTTGCTGGTGTCATGGCATGCTGTATCTCTCCGACCCGATTTACCTAATTCTGCTTCTTACTTCAATCCTCCCTGTGGCTTTTGTAGTGGTATGCACAGCAGTGTGGGGGTTTGTACAGTGTTTGGTTAGTGTTATCACTGTATTATTATAGCAGATGAGTTGCTAGGATCCTGCTACCTTGCATAAACCCTTCTCTGAGAAGGAGAAGATCTTTTGTAACTGATCCAAAATAATTGTAATAAAAGTTGAGCCAGTTTGGTCTAGTGCAGTGATGGTGAACCTTTTGAGCTCGGTGTGTCAAAATTTGCAAGAAAACCTAGCTTAACTTGAGTGCTGTGTCACATCTAGAAATATACATAATTTTGTGATATTTGTAGCTCTAGTAAAAAGTTATATTTTTGATATATGTATTTTATTAAAAGCAAAAACAAATAATTCTTTACATTAGTGACTTTTGCTGCTGAATTTCGGGTTGCTGAATCTTCCACTGAAAGTTGGTATTTCGTACACTTCAAGAACAAGCAAGCACTACATGCCCAGGTGCCAGGGTGACCAGGTGTGCCACCCAAAAGGGCCTGGCGTGTCACCTGTGACACATGGGTCATAGGTTGGCCATCACTGGTCTAGTGGTTGGGGAGCCCGACTTTAATCTGGGAATACTGGGTTTGATTCCATCCTTCTTCACCTAGCCAGCTGGGTGACCTTGGGTTAGTCACAGCTCTCTTCTGGGCTCTCGCAGCCCCACCTACCTCACAGGGTGTCTAGTGTGAGGAGAAGAACAGAAAGCTTTGTCAGCTGTTTTGAGTCCCCTGAAATGGGTGAGAAATGCGGGGTAGAAAAGCCAAATCTCCTTCTCCTCCTCCTCCTCTTTCTTCTTCTTCTTCTTCTTCTTATTCAAGGGCTAAATACTTCATATAGCCATTGCTTTCCCTGGGGAAAAAAACAAATCCTCCGTGATCTCTTGATCTGTGCCAAAGATAAGTGAAACCTAGCAAAACATAATGGTATGTTGTACATCTCTGGTAGACTCCAGCACTGGAAACTTTCTCATTTTTAGACTAGTTCCCATGTCTTTTTAGCTGGAGCATCCAGTAATCTAGAGGCAGCAATCCCACTCAGAATTTGACTGTTCATATTCTGAGTCATGATTAAGCAGTTTTTGACTGAAATCTCTGAGGACCCATCTGTGCCTAAGTTTTAGTCTAGATTCAGTCTACCTTCGGAGTTAAGAGAATAGATCAACACAGTGACAAGCTGTTTCCTTTTGGAATTATCTAACTCAAAAAAGCCACCTTTGGGTTAGATAATGGAGAAGGAAAATGACTGCTCACTTTGCTGATATGTTTTCTCACTTTGGGGCAAACTGAGACGTGAATTAACAATTCTTTCTATTAATGAATCTGATGGCAGTATATAACAGTTACTTGATACACATTTCAGGTTAGCCTTGCCTTACCTTACCTTACCTTACCTTTGCATAGTGACTCACTGGAAAGCATATGTTCCTGTGGGAATCGGCTTTGGGGTAGTTCCCTGCTGTCCATCTGTCCATCTTATGTGGGTTTAGAAATGAATGACCCATGGGATTTTTGGGAGTTTACCTATGATACCTTGGGAAATGAGCTTGTCACTGCATTTAATGTGCTAATTGGTTTTAATTATTTTTTTTCTAACAATGCCTTTGATCTGCCTGTTGGATCAATCTACACTTCTTCAAAGTGACTCTTACTGGCAGTCTTGTAAAGATGACCACTAACTTAAGTGACTCTGGAAGTTAGTTATTTGGGCCCTGGTCACACCTATATGAGACAAGATGTCCTATTCATAATTCGAATTGATGTCGTACCAGTTCTGTTCACACCTAGATTGTTTCTAGGTCATCCTCAGGCCATCCTCGCCTTGGGCCACATCACTCACGCCTTTCTCCACGATTGACCTGAGTCTCCCGCACAGACCTTTTGGCTCTACACCCCTTTTGCTGCATCAAATATATCTCCTTTCTTATTGGATGCCGTTCTGGCTCCCGAAGGAGGCATGGAGATATGTTTGTGGTTCTTTTTTAAGCCTTGTCCAACTCCACACAGTGCCTTCCATTTTTCATGTGCTTTTCTTCTCTGTGTGATTAATTTTTAAGATAATAATAATTAATTTGTGGAAAAACACTAGATATAAAGAGGAACCATACACAGAAAGTAAGGAGAGAAGGGGAGGTGCCTTACATACTCCATGCATGCACACTAACTGAAAGAAAAGACTGTACCACAGCACCACCACAGCACAGTTCAGCATCCTTTAGCCCACCAGCCACTCACAATGAGGAAGCAAAGACAACTTGGGATGCCAGGACGGGCTGAATCCTCTGGAAAAGAGGACTCCAGTTAGAATGATCTAACGGGAGTAGGCCAGCTTGGAAAGCTATTTAAATAAAAATAATGTGAGCAACACAACCTGAAGATGAGCTGAAGTCATCCTAAACTAAAGGTGTGACCAGGGCCTTATACTTGCATCCTGAGGAGCATTGAGAAGGAAGGAAGGGATTTTATTTCCATTTGTCTCCAATTGCCCAAACCCTACTAGAATAGGCCTAGGCTGCATAGCTTTCCCCTGCTTCCCCTTCTTGCAGTCCTCCATTGTACAAACCTCAGAGTAAAAGGAGCAAGAATTGTCCTTTCCATAGACTTGTAGTACATGCTTGGCGACACCAGGGTGCTGAATTCTTTCCACTCCATGAATCTGCCCTTAGGCAATAATGGAGTTTCTCAGCCATGTGGAGAGAAAGAGTCCTTCTCTTCCTGCTGACCAAAGGATGTGACTTCACCAGGTCCTCTGACCTACAAAGCACCAGCTTTCATCTAATCACCTTCCTTGATGTTGCTCTATGTCATTTTCTCCACGCCCCTGAGGATTGCTGTATTTAAAGCCCATGCAAGATTGAACTGGGTCTTTTTCCAACTGAACCTGTCTCTAGCCTCTTCATTCCCCCTACCCCATTTTTCTAAGCTATCGGGCCAAACCAGCCACGTGGTTTGATCTCCGGGACTCGAGCCGGTTGGGTACCCTGGGATTACCTATCGCAACACCCGGCAATCAAGAGCAGCAGCCCCAGCTGCTGCACCCCTGCCTCCCAGGCCGATTCAGGTCACGAGAGCTGGACCGTGACAGTCAGGATTGTTTGGTGTGCCATTGGGGAATTCACCCACGGCGCCCATCATCTGGTGATGCTTCCTTCCCACCAGGCGAATGCCAATATGCAACTTTAGGGGAAAGTGATGTTAGAAGAAAGAAGTACCTTGTCACCGAGCCAATTCATAAGTTGGGATTCCGGGGGAAGGTTTAGTCATAATAAAGGGAGCACAGTTAACCAACCACCTCTGCCACGTGCAGCTGATGCTAAATTATTCAAATTTTAATAAATGCAGCAATAAATAATTCATGCTGAATTATGGAAGTCTCTCCACAAAATTCGTTGGGAGCCGAGGAATGATCCATTGTATCTGCGCTAGAAATTGAGCACTTCTCAGGAGGGGATCGGGCTGTCAGATCAAGGTTTCTGGTGACCCATGAAAGATGAAATTGCAACAGGAAGCCTGGCTTCCTTTGTATCTAGCCCCCCCTCTCCTCCTCATGTTAACACACAGGCAATCTCAGGTGCAGCATCCCGGAGAGGTTTCAGCTGCCGGGACCCAATTCTTGGTGTTTTGCTTTCTACGAGAGGAAACAGTCAAAAGGGTATATCTGTGGCCTTCTCTGCCTCCATTCACAGCTGCCCTACCCTTGTTCTTTTTTTAGACTTTTCATTTCTCTGGTAAAATTTACAGAAGACTTAGATTAAGCTGCTGCTGTCTAAAGGTGGAGGGGAGGGGACTTCATGGTTTTTGTAGTATAGAGAGTTTGTTACAGGACAAACTGTGAAAAGGGGAACGAAGGGTCACCTTGGTTCATCACTAGCTTTAGAACCAGGAAACTGCTAGCAAAAAGGACTTTGATGTGTTAGGTTGCTTCCAAACCTGTGGCTCGAACATTCTATCCAGGCAGTGACCATCTGCACTGTTTCTGGTCGAGGGGGCGGTCTGAAGTGCCGTGCAAGCACACTGGCACCTCAGATGACCCATGATGCGACTGCATGCATGCAGAGTGTCGTCATTGCCATGATGACGGCACACGCACAGTCATGCCAGGTGCCACAACCAACATGGCTGTGCCCTGCGGAGGACTGGTTGCATGACCGGACACAGGTAACTCCTCCGTCACATTAGGGCTAGGCTACCATACACCTTAGTCCGTAATACACCTTCCCCATCTAACAGATGGGAAAACAAGTTCAGAAATGCCCCAGATTTACTCTGCTCCTGTGCAGATGATGCGTTCTTAGCAGCTCCTTGGTGTGGATTAACAAGTAAGTGCAGAAAGGGCCAGAGGTTTGGTTTAGTGCCGAATTAGGCCATTTGGGTGCTTCACACTGAAGTTGAAATAAGCACAGTTTGGCATTCTCTGAAGTGAGCTGCCTCTGAGCAATGGCATTTTTGTACTACACTTCCTGTCTGCTGGACGGGAAAGGAGTGTAATGACCCAACATTGACTAGTACTTGCACTTAAGTGCTAGTCAACTTTCTCTGCTCCCTCCCTCTGGGATCAGATATCACCTTATTCGATCCTGGCGCCCGGTCCTTCTCTGGGTGCCACCATTTTGGCAGTGGAGCCTCCAGTCTCAGCGCTGTTGCCTTGATGTCGCTGACACGGATGCTCTGCACACATGCAGTCGCGTCTATGGTCATTTGAGGTCCCAGTGTGCTTGTGCGGGACCTCAAGCAACCCCCGAGCACCGGCACATGGCCAGAATTATAAAAGCTTCTCAAGATTTCTATATTGTATGGCATCCCTTTCTAGTTAATGCTCCTCCAACCTCAAATTAATTAATCCCCTCTTCTGTGCTAGCTTTAGTCTCTACTGTATAATACGTTTGTTCAAGCTCTTTCTAAAACCCAATTTTTGTTATTGTTTCTCTGTTATGGTCTCTTTTTTGTTGTATATTACTGTTAATAATTTATTTTTAAAAACATAAGAAAAACCTTGCTGGATCAAACTATAGCCCATCTAATCCAGCATCCTGTCTCACACGGTGGGTGAACAATTGCTTCTGAATATTCTCGTATGGGAGACAAGGGCAAAACCTTCACCTGCACTTGCTTCCCCGCAAATGGCCTTTACTAACATCCTCTCTCTGTCTCTAACCTGGAGGTAGTACCTAGGCATCCATTCCACTAGCCATTGATGCACCTGTCCCCCAAGAATTTTTCCACACTGTAAAAACATAATGTCAGCCCTACTGGATCAGACCAGAACTTATCTGCTCCATCATTCCTTCTCACCATTTCCTTCTGGGCATTGTTAAGCAGAAGACAAAGGCAAAACCTTCACCTGCTCTGAATTCTATTCAAATGCCTCTCCAATTTGGCAGCAGTACCTAGGCATCCATTCTGGTAGCCCTTGATACACCTTCATGAAGCTATCCAGGCTGGTTGACATGATCACCTCTTCTGCCAAAGGTCCAGCAAGGTAGTTAGTAGCACTTGGAGACTAACAGGAGAAGGGTTGGTGTGAGCTTTCGTAGACATGTCTTCTTCAGATGCTAGGGGGCCCAATGGGCACGTCTCCTTCTTCAGATGCTAGGGGGCCCAATGGGCACCTCTATTTCAGATTCTAGGGGGCCCGATGGGCTCCTCTACTACTTTAGATGCTAGGGGACCCAATGGGCATGTCTCCTTCTTCAGTTGCTAGGGAACCCAATGGGCATGTCTCCTTCTTCAGATGCTAGGGGGCCCAATGGGCACCTCTATTTCAGATTCTAGGGGGCCCGATGGGCTCCTCTACTACTTTAGATGCTAGGGGACCCAATCGGCATGTCTCCTTCTTCAGTTGCTAGGGAACCCAATGGGCATGTCTCCTTCTTCAGATGCTAGGGGGCCCCACCTAGCATCTGAAGAAGAAGACGTGTCTATGAAAGCTGATGCCACCAACCCTTCTCCTGTTAGTCTCCAAGTGCTACTAACTACCTTGCTGGACTTTTTGAATTAGACTTACATGGCTATTTCTGTTCTGCCAAACCCACCCTGTTGCTGTCAGATATGAATGCTGGCAAGGAATAGCAATTAGATAGTGAGAGAGGACCTCCCAAGCCAAAAATGGGCAAGAGAACCCACTGCTTTTCCACCCTCTCCCACATGGATTGAGAAATAAGAGGCAGAAGAGAGCTTGCAGGAGGAGAAAGAGCCTCCTTCTTTACTAGCAGAATACAGTAATAGAGAGGCAGCTGAGGATTATTTTTATTTCTTGTTTTGGAGCTTGTTGTGTTTCCTTGCTTTCCCACTGATCTCACTTCACTGTGCCCATTGTGCTGTTGAGACCCACCTGCTTTGTCGCCAGTTCCAAAAGAAAGAAGTTTGTTTATAATTTCTATAGGCTTCAGCAGACATAAATCCTGGGAAGAGAACCTCAGCAGTAGTTGTGACATGACTTATAGCTCTATCGTTATGGCAACCATAGGGAAAGAGAGAGGCTTCATGCTCACCTGATGACTTTCTGCGATGCCTAGATGGTGGTGTCGGATGTTTCAGTGGAAGCATGCTTCCTCTCAAGCTTTTGATCGATCTGTCTTAATTTTTTTTTTCCTCCTGAGCAAATTTCTTTGTAGCTCACAGTGATCTTTGGCACAGAGCAAATTACAATTTCCCTTCCTTTCTTCTTTTCCTAGCATTTGTAGAATGGTGGAAGAATGTGCGTTGGTGTGAAGGCAAGTAAATTGGCCATAATTTTCAAAAATAAAATTATTATTCTTCTGTTGGTTCTAGCAGTCATAAGACTTTGGTCTGGATGTTGATTAAAACTCAGAACGGATCAAGGTTTTTGTTGTAGATTCCTGGGAACAAATCACTAGAGATCTGCCAAGGTAGGTTCTAGATGATCCAGTTCACTGCAAACATTGGGGATTGATAAGACATCCTGTCAGAGCCACTGAAGGTCCAAAGGTTGATCCGGCTATAGTCATACCTTCACTTTAAACCTTCTTTAGTCCATTTTCAGGAATGACAACTCACACACCTTTTCATTTCTGTTTTATTTGTGGACTTTTTACTGTTCACTTGGACCTTGCTGAATGGAAAGTCCACAAATAAGACAGATAGAAATGAAAAGGTGTGAGCAGTCAGATCTGAAGATGGACTGAAGAAGGTTCAAAAGGAAGGTGTGACCATGACCTAAGAGGACCTTGCCTTGGAAATTAAAATAGGTAGAATGAATAATAGGTGAGACACCCTAAATGACAGATGAGACATAGTAGAAGACATATTTAGGGCAAGCCTCCAGGAAAGTCCAACGAAAGGTGGAAAGTCCACAAATAAAACAGATATAAATTTAAAGGTGTGTCTCTCAGAGCTAAAGATAGTCTGGAGAAGGCTTCAGAAGATGGGACCATAGGTAAGCTTTTGGTAAATGTTTGTTCACTAAATCAACAATTAGTGAACCTCTAGGGAGGGAGGGCACACTTGGAAGCTGTAGCAGCCTAGTTGACATGGATACGCTCTTCACCAGACATTCACTAATTGTTGACTAGTGGCCAAAGTGCAAATAGTTTGGTTTGGTACATTTCTACAGTTCAGAGTTTTCCAGGTGCAATTTTCTATTGCAAAAATCGGAGCACTTGCTCTCTACTTTGGTGACAGCTATGTGCACCCCACACTCCAAAAGTGACCAGTTATTAAACACTTTGTTATGAGCTGTCACTTCTTCCCATGGGACAACTCCACCCTCCTTTGTGGGCTGTGTCTCAGCCTTGGATCCCTCTAGACAAGTTCATCCTCATTTTCTTATGGCCCCTCTGATGGCTCAGAGTGAGCTATGGCTGTCAGTGTTCATCTCTGGCCCAGTTAATGGCCCAGCCTGTCCTAAATCCATTGTTCACAAGCTATCCCAGCTCCTCATGGAGCACAACTTGCTTGACTTGGCCAGAAATTCTCAGATGGAAGAAAAGTTGTTGGTTAGGAATATATTTGTCTTCCATATGAGTCGCACAGAAAGAAGGCTCTATTGAAAAGGGGCTTCTGTGGATAATTCAGTTGTTGCTTCATTGGTATTGTTGACTGATGGGTTTCACTGCATGGAAACATGGGCGCCATTTTGAACTGCATCCAATTATGTCTCAAAACCCTTCCAAGGGCATTCTGGTGGTCCCTATGATCCTTTCCTTCTGCTTCATATATTGACTCCTCCTCCTCCTCCTTCTCCTTCCTCTCCTCCTCCTCCCTCTTCTCTTTTCAGGCTTGCCAAGTAGAACATCTTTGTTTTCCCTGATTGTCTGTTTGTGTCATATGCCAAAATCCTTCTTTTTGTCTACTTGCTGATTCACTCACCTTACAAGTAGAAAGAAACATTGCTGGTGACAACAATACTCTCCAACCACATATTTAGGCTTCGAGGCTTTCTGAAAAGGTCTATGGAAGAACAACTTCATGCAGAGACCCTATTCCCGCCACCCTCCGCCATTGCTGCCCTGGCCTGTGAAAGAAAATGACTAAGCCAAGTCTTCCATCAGACCCTTTAATCAATGGTAGCATTGAACCATGGAGGGAGCCCCCTTCGGAGTCTATTGCTTTGTCAATAATGGCATCACCTGTCTCCAATAACAGCATCCCTACGCTCTTGACAGCAGGCTCCGGTGATGAATGGCGAGTTTAACATGATGGAGCAAATTGATCATTGCTTTGTCGGACAGAGCTTCACAACATGGTGGTGCTGTCATCACCAGAGATAAATGCCCCTTGCCAGGGAGATGAAGGTTTATTGGCCAATCAAGAAGCCACTAGGTGGCATCTTTGCCAAAGCATGTAGACAAAGGCCTTCAAGTGGAATGAAAAAACTTGTGCTCCTTTGCATTACTTAAGACTTCTTCATCTTGGTGCCATTAGTGACCTTATTTGTGTAGTGCCATTCAAGTGTGCCATGAGTTACGATCAGACGTTTGTGCAAGGTTGTTCAGGCAGAGAAATCCCAGGCATTAGGAGAAGATGGAGCTGCATTTCACATACGCTCTCTCTACATGGGACTTCCTTACTATTCACCCACATTGCAAACAAAACCCCTGTAAAGCGTGAGTGGTAGTTTGGGTCAGGGAGGGTGTGGAGCCGGTGGCTGTGGCCCCGTCCCCAGGCACGTGTGGAATGGTTCTGAGCATCCAATTGGCGCTGTGCGTCCCCATTGGCTTTGGATTTGGCGTGAGAAAAGCGTACCAAATTGCCCCAAACAGTGCCAGAAGCGTGCCAAATTTGATACCTGAAAAAAGAAGTCTCGGTGCTGTTTGGGGAGCCGTTAATGGGTATGTAATGGCATTTTTGTACCCATTAATGGGTACTTAATGCGTACTTCTAGTGACAGTGGAAAAACATCCATTGATACATGGACACTACAGGGATGTCTGGCAGACCCAAACTATGAGGTTTGTGGTGTTTGCTGATGTATTCTCTCACTCTGAAAGTGGACTGAAGCTGGATTCAACCTTAGGTGTGACCACAGCCTTGGTGAAAACTTCTTTGCTGAAGACACTCATCTTCTGTTTTGCTGATTTTGAGACAACAGTTGAAAGCCCATTTTTTATGTCTTTAAGAATCTGAAGATGGTCTGGGGAGTTTTCAGTCCCTTTATTTGTTTCTGTTATGAGTTTTGGAGTTTTTTTTTTTAAAAAAATAATCATCTTCTTTCCTTTTCCCTTTTTAATTTTGATGGTGTACCATTTTGGCTTTGGAAATTAAATATAAAATATTTCCCTACAGGCACACAATGTATGTATTTTTCTTTGCCGAATGCAATTGTGCCTGCATTATAAGAACGTGCCCAGTTTTTCTCCCTGGCCCACTTCAGGTGGGGATGAAAAGGAGGGGGTATATTTTTACTTATATTTGGTCAGAAACCCTCTGGTCCAGATCTAAGCCCTTATGGAGAAGCATCCCTGGGCCATTTCTGCATGGGCTTCGTAGACCCCATTAAGGACCCGATAGGAACTCATTTAGTACGAATGTTTAGAATCTGAATGCAACAAAATCCGATTTGAATCAAATACATTCAAATCTATTTGTTTGAGTGTTAGATTCGAATCTGAAGATACGAATGTCAACAACATTTGTATTTGAAGATACAAATGTCGACAACATTCATATGTGTTATATGTATCTGTACGCATTTCGTATGCATCCGTTTTATCCCATATGCATCCCATTTTCATCCCGTACTATCAGCACAAATGTGTACAGATACATACAAGATTTGTACAGATACGTATGCAATACACACTTATCTGTACATTCGAATGTTTTGACTAATTCAAACGAATGTTTTGGAACAGTTGAAATTTGTTTGAATGTTTAAATTCGAATGCGTAGACATTCAAATTTGAAAGTCCACATTCAATTGAATTTGATCAAATTTCGAATGTTTAGAACATCCATGTGCATCCCTAGTACGCCCAAAGAGGCAGGAAGTACATTTCATTCTGGAATTTGCTTTGAGTTCCTTTCTTGATGAATTACTGAGCAGTAAATCAATTGCTCTCCGTGCTGGTCCTCTAGTGGGCTTGATACAAAGAGTTGCTATTAACTTAAACTAAAATGCCTGGAATCATAGTATAGATTGGCGAGTAGAAAGACCTGTGGTAGTATGATATTGCCAAATATGTGAGGCGCTAAGACAATGAATAATTGAGATACCTCCCAGGTTATTAGTTAAGCTCAGGAATGGAGACACTGAAATAGCTGGGGAACTGGATAACAGACAGTTTTACTACTGCATGGTTACTGGATTATGATCTGCTTCAATTTGCAATAGTGAAATTTCCCACCAAGTTCCAAAGGCAACCAGGCACCATGCTGGGAGACGTTTTCCCACATGTGTTACTACAGAGTGGAAGGTGTTTGGTTGGTCACTAAGGGGCGTAATCACCCAACATTGACTAGCGCTTGCACTTACAGCCTAAGCCCTGCCTGATCGGTCACTCACCTGTGACCGATCCTGGGGCCAGTCCTCTTCTTTCTTTGTGGCATCCTGTGCAACCACACAGGCGTCAGCGCCATCACTATGAAAACACTGACACTCTGTGCACACACAGTCATGCCTGTGGTTGTCCTAGGTGTCAGTGCACTTGCATGGCACCTCAAGCAACCCCGGGGCACCAGAAAAGGTGTGAATACACACCATTGGATGTGCCAGGTAATGTTTTGAGTAATTCAGGAACTTCTAGGAAGGCAGCGGGCACCTGGAGGCTGTAACAGCCTCCTTTAGGTGTGGATGTTGGTCCCCAGATATTCCCTAATCATGCACTATGGGCTGTAGTGCAAATAAGCCCCAAGTTCTGAGGGTGGCGTTTCTGTGGTTTGGGTGAGTTTTGGCTGCACTGAGGGTGGAATGAAGTGGATGAGATCAGTGGAGTTTGTATGTGTTTAATCTGCTATGGATTGCTGTCTGCAGCATTGTGACGACCTGGCTCCTCCCCCCACCCTTCTCGCCCTCCACAGAGTTGTGCAGAAAGGAACAGCTGCCAGGTGCCACGTCCCACTGCCAGTTATGATAGGGCTGTGTGCCAACCAGTATCCCCAGCCCACTGGCGTCCTGTTTTATACGTCGGTAAGACAGACACCCCTAAAGCAGCAAGCATACACTGTTGTAAACCAAACACTCAAAGTTTATTATCAGAACAAGTAAAATAAAGAAGCAAGGTTTGTAAATAACTTAAATGTTCAAGAATTGCTTGAAGAGATGGTTACTGTCAATATTATAAAGTCCTTTTCCCTATAAGGAGCTCTCCTGGAAGCTAGCCTAGGTTTGCCAAGCCTTACAGCAAGCCCTTCTAATCCTCATTCCTTCCCTCTGAGATTCCCTCTACTGTTCAGTGCGATAAATCCCCCTAATAGTAGAGTTTCGTTCAAGGCAATGTTGTTTGCCCTGCTGGACCCTGCTCTGCTCTGGCTCCGAGTGAAACAGTTTGTCCACACACCCGCCTGTCAGTGGGTTCATGCTGCAATCTTCCTGTATCCAAGAGGCAAGACCTCCCTTCCACCCTCTTCCCTCTACCTCTAGAGAAAGAAACCTAGAAGGCATGAGGGTGTAGCAAACCTTCCCTGATCCCCCTTCTGCTAAAACCCACAGACGAGAGACAGCAGGAACGCCAGGCTGCTGCTTTTTATAGTCCATGATCCGGCCATTCCCATTGGTCCATTTTCGGTGGGATAGTGAGGCTCCTCCTGCTGCCCCATCTCCACTGTCACTCAGGCTACCGAAAAGCCCACGAAATAGCCCCGCGGCTGCAGCCTGCCTCTGTGAACATTACAAGCGTTTTGCTGTGTTGGTGTCAAATTGACTGTTTTTTTTTTTTCAGGGAAGGTTGAGTACATTTTGTTTTTTGGGGGGGATTTTGTGTGTGTCTATACCTTTTCTTACACAACATGCACATTTCTTGTGTACACAACTTTGTGTGTTTTGTACAGACACATATATTTCTATGCACACATTTTGAAACAAATAGTTGTGCTTTGCCAAGACTCTGCTAACATCCTCTTATGTCCTCAAAATATTTCCCATCTTCATCCTTTCCAAGAGTCATCAAAGGTAGAAGGGTTCTTTTTCCTACCCCTTCTACTCAAACTCTTGCCTGGAAGGTAGGGTAGGAGTGGAGTGGAATGGAATGGAGTGCTGTCATCTTGGCTGGCATCTCTGTTTTCAATACTGCAGTTTACAGAAACTGAGAAGTAAGGGTGCGAGTGAATATTCGTAACATTTGTACACATTTAGACATTTGTATACAAATTGAATGTTACGACATTCGTACATTGACATTTGTATTCGAACAAATATTTTGGAACATTCGAACAAATGCTTTGAAACATTCGTGAACTGGGGAGGTGGGAAAGCAGTTGCACCAGTCACATCTGCAATGGATCCATAGTGCATTCGACATGGATTGAGAGCAGATTCAAAGAGGATTCAGGGTGGATTCGACACATTCAGCGTGGATATGTATGCATTCATATCGGATATTCGTACGGATTCACAGAAATACATTCTTATCAAATAGATTCCTACCACATTCGAAGGGGATCTGTTTGAATGAACCCCTATTAGTGCACATCCCTACTGAGAAAGCTAAGATGAAGGCATCTTTGCTAGCACCTATGTGTTACTGCAGTCTGTGGGAAAACCCTAATTGGACTATGGGTGAGCATTGTCCCTGGCACCTTGCCTGGCATCTGTGTGGTGCCGGTCGCAGGCTTGAGCACAGCGTTTACCAGAGGAAATCTCACCATTAATTCAAACTCTCACCAAAGGTTTAGGAACTGCTTGGGTCACAAGTGGTTATTACAAATACAGCCTTCATATGAATTTAAGAATTAAGCAAAATACAGATCTGCAATTCAAACAGCCATAAATATATATCTAAAAGAGAATATTGTTGTTGTTTTTAAATACTAAATTCTCCTTGCCCAGAAATGAGAAACATCAATAGTGTTAAGGTTTGCAAGTGCCAGATCCTTGTAATCGCACAGCGTTGGGCATTTTGAGTAATTGTACAACTGTGAGGTTCTTTGTACTTCATTGCAAGCCCCATTTATTTAAAGTTGTTCTAGATTTGGCTGCTTCCATTTGTAAGCTATTTAGTGCTTTCCAGGCTTCCCAGCTGGTGTTAGAGCTTTCTGCCAAGGTTCCTGATGGACCCACCCAATGGGAGCCTTGCATGCTATCTTGTGGCTGGTTCCAAGTAGCATTGTTTCTGGCAGTTCTATAATTGTTATTTTTGATCTTTACTGATGTCTTCAAAATACTTTTTGGATTTCTATGATATTGCAGAAACTGCGCCAGTCACTACTAGAGCTACTGTTGTATTTCTCTCCATGTGGGTTTGGATGTCAATTTTTAGATCTCAGAATTTTGCAGTCTTCTCCAAGGGTGTTTTTCCATTAGCACTAAGTACCCATTAAGTACCCGTTTGGGACACATTAAGGACCCATTAGGCTCAGAGCAGGAAAACACTATTTCCACTTCAGACCCCATTACAGCCATATTGGTTCCACCTGTTCTAGGGAAATCCAGATGGAGGGAACACAGTGATATGTTGAATGCCATTATAAAGTTCAACAGCCTTCTTATGCAGCACCCATGAAGCAGCATCAATTGGCAAACATTGGAGGGCTTAACTGTGATTTATTTCTGATCGCCTCTGTTCTTTCCTTCCATGATAGCAGCGGGATCATAGTCTTGACCCCTTGTGTTAGCTGTCACAAATTCCATATCTTCAAGCCTTTTAAGAAGCCCATTCATCATACCAGCTCCTCTAGCATCACTGATGCCAATAAATCCTAGAAAAGGCGCTTTGGCAATCCTCCATTGTGAGGACGTTTTCACTGGTTTTTCAGGTTCTTTAGAGCACACATACCATCAAAGGCGTTTCTGAACGCTTGCTCGACTCCCGGGAAAAGCAGAATAACATATTGCGGACTTCAGATCTGCTGCGCTCTTGAGTTTGACTTTGTTGCTAATAACTGTATGATCTCATTTTGAACTCTTCTTTCATGATCCTGGAGTGCAGCATCAAACACAGCCATCGACGCTGCAGTTTTAAGGAAACGTCTACTGTTGTGGAGATTTCGGTGTCCCAATACTAGACTGTGGCTAAAAACAGCAGCAACAGGCCTCCCCACTCCCATTATTCTGTTGATGCTGCTCTCCTATGGTGGCCTTTAGCAAGAGCCTCGTTTCTACATTCCTGACACTTAAGGACTATTCTCTGATGATTTCCTCCTGTCACAGGGTGTGCCTGCGTGTGTCCTAGATTCATATTAACCTGCAGATGTGGAGATCTGCATTAAGGATCCATGTAGAAAGGGCCCTAGGGCTTGGAAGAACCTCCAGGGTCTACCTTCAAGCTCCCTCTGAATGCACGATTCACTAGACTGGACAGATGGCTTGGAAACCTCCGGTGAAGGGGAACTATGACCTACAATTCACATAATAATGATAATAAAAACAAAAAGCCTTGCAATGCTCGGAGCAAAGTTGATTTGTACTCCCACGCCAGTAATCTTTCCAGAGGGTCGAGATTCATGTCCAGATTGTCACCGATAAAAGAATAAGTAACAAACATTGAAATAATAATACCTCCACTCCATCAGCGTCTGTTCCAAACGCTGGAAGCGCATCTTGGTGTTGACATCAATGATTTCTGGCAGAGATTTCCCAAGTAGAAAATAATGTTGGGGGATGACAGTTTAATGTTGGCATAGTCAAGTTGGCTGTTCTTTAAACAGTGCCATGGAATGAATTAAGTTTCTGGCCCAGAAGAAATGGGCTCTGTTCCAGTTTATTAGCACAGCAGTGAGCAAAGTGCTTCCCTGTGTGTCCACCGAGATCCATAGGCAGGATCCGCATGGCTTGAAAAAAGCACCACGGAAGAGTCCAAGGGGCACCGCGACTTCATATCACTGCATTCACTGGTGCTCTAAATCCCTGCAGAATTGTGGCAAGTGCCCTCAGAGGGATCCTTCAAGCCAAATGTGAAAAAGACGTGTGTGTGTGTGTGTGTGTGTGTGCATTTGTCACTCTCTTCTCTTGTTCTTGCTGTGTGAATAGATGGCACTAGTGACTTATCTACTGAATGGTCTGCCCAGACCCATTAAGCGAAGGCCAGAAAATGGCTGAATTTGGAACATCAACAAATGGTCCCAGGGCCTTTCTGCACAGGCTCTAAAAACACATTTAGAGCCAGATGTGAGAAGGATTAGGACATGGCATCTGCGCAGGGACCAGAATTAGGGTCCCTTTGAGGATGCCACGTCCGCACATTGGCGTGCAAAACCAGTTGCTTAAAATCAGGTCTTACATCTGGCTTTTCCCCTTAAACCATTTCAGAAGGAATCGCTTCTGAAGCGGCAGGGGAAAAGCCAGATTGACGGTGCATGCCCACTCATCAAAGAGGCAGAGCACCTGTGGCAAGATTATCTAAATCTGTGCCAATGGTCTGCAGGACAAAGGGGGCTTGCAAACTAGAAATCTATCCTCCCCCTCCAGTTTGGTCTAGCGGTTAGGGAGCTGGACTCTTATTTGGGAATACTGGGTTTGATTCTGCCCTCCTCCACAAAGCCAGCTGGGTGACCTTGGGCAAGTTATGGCTCTCTCTCTCTGAGCTCTCACAGCCCCATTGACCTGACAGGGATTTCTGTTGTGGGGAGAAGAATAGAAAGCTTTGTCAGCCACTTTCAGTCCCCTTAAATGGGTGAGAAAAGTGGGGTAGAAATGCCAACTCTTCTCCTCCCTCCTCCTTTTTTTTCTGAAAAGCATCCCTTAACTTAATCTCTGCTATGAAACACCATTCCATGTTCCATCTGAATTAACCATAACATGCCTTTGCATTATCTTACCATGATATTAAAGCTGTTCTTATATAGCCTCTTAATGTGAAAAAAGCCGCTAGCAGATGTTATAATAGGTGCTTTAATAAATGATTAAGCAATTGTTGACCCATCAGACTGTGTAATGGTTCTTCTTATCCAGATGCATTCTCTATCATTATAAATTACACATGGTTTGCCTAGAGTTTGTTTTTTTAAAAAGAAAGGAAGGGATGTTGCAAAAAATCTGAAACGGAAGAAGGTGTGTTTGTTCTCTTTGCGTAGGCTGTACCCTTAGAAAGGAATATCTGTAGCAATTTCAGCAGTAGATACCCTGGGCTTTCTGTTGAACCTGAGGCCTGTTTGCACGAGGGCTTGTGGAACACGTGTAGGACACTCTGGGATGGAATACTTCCCCCTGTCAGACCTGATTCTCCTACCCATCAGCTTCACAGATGCCCCCTGGTTCTAGTATTGTGAGATAGAGAAAAATTTTCTCTATCCACCTTTTCTATACCGTGGTCCAGTGTGAGGGAGAGCAGATGGGGTAGTGAAAAGTGTCTCAGTGTATGGACCTATGTTTAGCTAGACTCTGCACACATTCCTTCGGTTGTGTGATATTGGGTCACAGAACTATCCTGTCAGAATGCAGGAACTGTGATGATGGAGAGGAGCAAAGACATAAAGGGTCTCATAAATGAGACCCAGGAGAGAAACAGAAAGGTGTGCCCATAACAAGCCAAAATAAGGACAAATTGAGGAAGCATTATCAGGTATTGGCTGTGGTTGGGGGCTAGCGTGTTTTGGTCTGGCTTGTGATAAGATGGACTAATTAAGCAAAATGTTAACACAGCTGAAAGTCATATTCTGACAAATTCATGTACACATTTGCGTAAGAGGAACCCTAGTAAGATCAGGCCACAACCCTTCTAATCCAGCATCCTGTCTCACACAGTGGCCCACCATGGGCATCTCAAACAGAGACAAAGGCAAACCTTCTCCTGCTCTCAAATCCCAGCAAATGGCCTTAGAGTCATCCTGCTTGTCCCCGCAGCCTGAAAGATGTACTTAGGCATCCATTCTAGTAGCCATTGATACATCTGTCATCCATAAATTTGTCTAAGCCTTCCTTAAAGCACGTATTCCTACCTGCCTACATGCGAAAGGTAAATCCATCCTGCATGGCCTAGCCCGTGAACCTGGGGAGGTGCTGCCCCAGTCACATCTACAATGGATCCAGAGTGGATTAGAAGTGGATTGAGAGCAGATTCAAAGTGGCAGATTCATGTGCAATTCATATTGAACATTCATATCAAGTTTGAATCCTACCACATTTGAAGGGGATCTAGTCAAACGAATATGAATTTTCTTGCATTCAATTTGATATTAATCCAATTTTTAAATAAAATTGTGCAGATCCCTAGTTTGCAGATGTATGTATGCACTCATATAGACACATGGGCATATATAAGGACACACAAAAGCTTCTCTTCGTTGTGTTTCTGCATGTGTCAACTTAAAATAGCTCAGTCCGTGATTTTGTCCATAAGGACTTTATTTTAAGCCTCAATCTTCCAAGTCAAAAAGGCCACAGCTGATAATCACACATACTTGCGCACTTGAGGGATTGTCGTTCAGGATTCTGAAAGATAATGGTTTAAGAAAATCACCCCATATTATGCAACCCAAGAGGAAGGAGGCGGGAGAAGGACTTCTGGAATCTCAGGAAGGGAAAATGCTAAAGATTCAAGGGAGGGAGATTCAGTATCACACTCCGGGCCTCATCGGTTGAGGCTTTACTGAGATTTATAGGATGATGAAAAGATTTACTGCAAAACATCTGTCTCATTCGCCTCACAGCAGGACCAGACTAGGAAGCTTTGTGTGCACTCAGGGTTTTAAAAGGCTCTCCTTCCCTCCATTGCACTAGGAGGAATCCAAGGCCAACAGCCTCGTATGACTATCCCTACTGGCGCATGGAGTTCGTTTTCCTCTTGTCTGAAGAGCCAGCATTTCTTGTGACTTGCCCAAAGCCCATCGCTTTCCCCATGGAGAAAAGAATCATGGGGCATCAGCTTAGTCAGAAGCAACAGTTATGGAAGGACTGGAGGAATGAAGGTTCTTCTGCGTCTCCTCCTCCTTCGTTCACTAACTCTACAGAACTTTTGTGGAGTTCCTCAAGTCTTAGGTCTGACCAGCATCCCATAATCATTCAGTTGGCCTATGAAAAACTGCTACCTCTTTGGATCCTAGGAGAACCTCACCACCCCTTCCTTTTGGCTCCTGGGCCTTTCTGTACTTGACCTTATTCTGGAAAGTATCCCAGAACAGGGACCTGCTATCTCCAAGCTAGTGCGGAAGTGCTAGAAGTCCGATAATCTGGGAACATACTGGAAAGACAATGCAGGATTTTCCATATTATCCTGAGCCTGATACACCACAGATCTCAGCCCTTTGTACCAGTCTTGCTAGAGCCATCTAGTCCAGCATCCCGTCTCTTACAATGGCCCACCAATTGCTTCTGGGCATCTCAGACAGAAGGCAAAGGTAAAACCTTCACCTGCTCTTCATTCCCTGCAAATTGCCTTGGGAAGCATCCTGCTTGTCTCTCCAACCTGGAGATGGGACCGAGATATCCGTTCTAGTAGCTAAAAGACATTTCCAAATATCTTTTCAGAAGAAAGTAAGTCTTAAGCAGGTAGAGATGGGCATGAATATTCATACTATTTGTTATTCATACGTATTCTTATGAATAACGACTTTTGAATTTGAATTGAATTTTGGTACATTTGAAGACCGATATTTGAATTTGAATCACATGATTCAGTACATTTGTACAAACCTTTGTTACATTCGTGAACCCAGCAAGGGCAAAAGGTTCACATCTGCAATGGATCCGGAGTGGATTACAAGTGGATTGAGAGTGGATTCAGGGTGGATTTGGCATCTTTAGAGTGGATATGTAGTGGATTCATATGAGATTCATATGGGACTTTTTTGAGGACTCTTTTCTTACTTCTTCCCATTGAAAAAGTTCTGTATTTCATGGCCAAAACCACAGCGAAATATGACTAGTCAATTGAATTGTTCATTTTCATAAACAGGAGACCACTTTCACTTTGATTGAATTTCTGGATATTGGAAAAACTGGATTTTCAATTTGATTCAAATGTCTGCAAATTCAAAACCTTAGACCGAATTCATTCTTGTCCCTCACCCCCTTTTTCTCCAGTTTGCTTACTGGCTGTAGTGGGAAACTGCGGACGAAACCATCTCCTGACTTCAGATTTTTTCCCTCTAGTTCAGCACAATATCCAATTCACAATCATACTGAAGGAAGATAATAGTTTTGTTTGCTTTACTCCAAACATACCTTTCACAAATGGAAGATAAGCAGTGGTTTTATATTGCGGGGGGGGGGGGAATCATTTAATCAGAAAATAGAGCAAAAGAACTGAAAGGTTATAACCCTTCAGAACAAACAAAAGCAAAATAAAAGAGGGGAAGGGAGATAAAAGATGTTGGAAGAAATGAGAAAGCTGGGTTGAGGCTTCTGAAGGGCCCAGATGTGTGAACAATCTGTTGATACAAGAGATTAAGAGGTGGAGATTAAGGAGATGTGATTTCATGAGGTGGCTAGTGTTACGGGCATCTGGCAATGGATTCTGGAGGAAGCACAAGGAAGTGTGAAGATTATTGGGGGGCTTATATAGTGCTAAAGCCACCAGGCTGCTTCCCTTTTCTTTGGCAGACGTGACTAGTGGATTTGACTTTGGGTGAGTGGTATAGAGATGTCCATGGATACTCGCAACAGTTGTTATGTGTACAACTTTGTCCATATTTGGACATTCGTACACGAATCTAATGTTACGACATTCGTACATTAACAGTCATATGAATACAAACGTTTTGGACATTCGTATGAATAGTTCGGACATTCTTTAAACTGGGGAGGTGGGAAGGCAGAAGCCTTTTCTCACAAGGCCGCTTCGAACGTGCGGAGAACACGCGGAGATGGAGCATTCGCTTTGCTGGGGTGGCGGTTCTGTCCCAGCCCGTCTCCATGCGTTCGAGAATGTAGAGCAGTTAAAACTGAGTCTGAACCATCCGCATGTTGAACCATCTGAGTCTGAATCGTCCCCGTGTTGGGAGTCAGAACCGGTTTCTACGTTTGGCCCCTGAGGCACACCTTCCTTGCTTTGGCTGGCGGGGGGGGGGGGCTCCCTCGTTTGGGCTGGCATGGGCAATGGCCTCCTCATCCGATGAGGTGCTCATGAACAAGGCACGACACCAACTCTCATGAGATCTTTGGGTATAGGGCTGGATAAAAATGCAAGTCAGTCAGTCGAATCAATCAGTATCAAGTGACTTGTCAAAATAAAACTGATAATGGCTTCGATGTATCCCAGGCCTGTGTTTAGTCACCCATCTCCGTCATATTTGGCTTATATAGACTTAACGCCGACCACTGAATTCTGGTTCCTTTTCAATCCTCCTTTTTCAGTTGTCTTTTTAGTCTGCAGAAGAAATATTGTAAGTGGAAATAAATTAAGCAAAGTACCCTTATAGAAACCTTCTACTAAAGTTATCAGTATCAGTGCTTAAATTACACAGCCATCTCTGCCCACACAGCATTCCTCCAGTTTCTCATAGACTAGTTTAGGTCTCACATTATTTACTAACTAAGGCCATTTCTGCACTCGGTCAGTAGTCAAGAGCAAGTGGATCTCTAGTTTGCTTCATCCACCTTAGACTAGTGCTAGTTTAGTGCAGCACAGATCCTAGTCTGGATTACTGATAGACCAGGTTGAAGAGGTCTGCAAGCATCTAACATCATCTGTTCTGCTTCAGACATTGGCACCTCCCTACCTGGGGCTTGTCTGCATTTGGCTTTATTCTGGAACATATCCTGGAATAGGGGCCTGCTGTCCACATGCTACTGCAGGATATAGCAGGCCCCAAGTGAGTCTGGAATAGCATGCAGATAACATACCTCTATCCCTGCTTTGTCAGTATAGTGATGCTCACTAAGGTGATGATGGCTCTGTTTCCTGGACTGTTTGACGAAGTTAATGCAGTTCCTGTTTGGGCCTGGTGGTTGCAGCTGGAGAGCAAACAGTGGAGGACAACCAGAGAAGACAAAATACCCACGGATAAAGATCTAATCGGTAATGATGACATGCCTCCTGGAGACTACTGGACCCTTTCCAGAGAAGGGAGCAATTTCCCCAGCCCAGTGTTCCATGATAGAAAACTGGTTCAGCCCAAAGCGAGATCAGATAGACTTATGTCCATCTCATATCTCAGACCATTTGGTTCCATGTTGACCCAACCAAACTGGCTCTGAGCCAAGCTTCCGCAGATTCCTATCCTAGTAGCACATGATGCTCATGACCTAGAAGACCTTGTCTAGGGAACCATGCCTAGACTCCTCATGTTCCATGCATAGTTTTGTGTTTTTAATAAGTTTGGAGGAGGGATGCACACAAATGTTCATAATATTCGGAAATTGTCCAGATTTGGACATCCAGATTCAAATACAATGTTGGCACATTCAAAGAATGACATCCAAATTCTAATTGAATGCTTCATAACATTCATATGAAGCTTTGTTACATTTGTGGAGCTGGGAGGTGGGAAAGTGGCTGCATCAGTCACATTTGAATTCAAAGTGGATTCAGGGTGGATTTGACACTTTCAGAGCAGATACATAGGGGACAATTCATAGGGGATACGTATCAGATACATAGGTGATATGTATCAGATACACAGGGGATACGTATCAGATACATAGGGGATTTGTAGGGGATATGTAGGGGATCAAACATTCATATTGAATTTGTATTGAACATTCGTTTTGAATTTGAAATGTACCACATTTGAAGGTGATCTATTTGAGCACATACAAATTTTCTTGCATTTGATTCAATATGAATTGTACACCCCCTATATATATATATTCGTGCACATCCCTAGTTTGGAGTAATTTGCAATGAGTAATTGTCCAAAGCCATACTGTTAGTTTCATCATATTTTCTGAGGAGAACTTACTCTGCTATCTTTCATTTAGAACAGCCAAAGCCATTGTTTTCTTTCTTTTGGAGAAAGGTCCCTGTGGATCTTAATAGACGAACAGATGAGTTAACACATTTTGTTTTTCTTTTCCTCATGCTGTAAAGGAAAAAAAGAAGTTGATACCTGTTTGTGGCTCAGATCTTCATTTCATCTTCATTGAAGGATCTAGGAATGTTTAGCCTACAGAAGGGAAGACTGAGAGGAGACATGATCACAGTCTTTGAGTATCTGAAGGGCTGTCGCGGTGCAGAGGGATTGTCCCTGTTCTCACTTGCACAAGATTGGAAGAATAGAAACAATGGTATGAAACTTCAGAGGAGTCAGTGCAGATTAGATACTAGGAAAAACTTCCTGACAGTGAGGGCGATCAGTCGATGGAATAGGTTGCCACAGGAGGTGGTTAGCTCCCCTTCACTGGAGGTCTTCAAGCAGAGGTTGGATCTACATCTGTCTGGGATGGTTTAGGAAATTCTGCATTGGGCAGGATTTGGACTTGATGACCCTAGGGGTCCCTTCCAACCCTATGATTCTATAAGAACTGAGCATGCCAGTTTTATCCTCTTTGTTTCCTGAGTCCATCTTGGGCTTCAAGATGGGAGGGATGTAGGGTGAATATACCTGGCTTCTCTGGGTGTCTCCCAGCGACAAACTCTGTATCACAGAGGACGACAATTAATATTCTAAGAATTGCAGCAAAGATTGACTACCTCATTAGCAGGCATCGCGTGGAACCTTGACAATAATTAACAACTTGACGGTCTTATTTGCTGGCCTATCACAGAAGTATTCAATCAGAAATGTAATTTGGTCGGCGCTTCCATTTAGTATGGGGAGAATATCCCTTCAAAGTTTTAAATAGACTAATTAAGAGGGAAGAAATACAGGAGAAAAAAAATATTAACAGTATAGTTTTAATGGGAGATTATTGGAGCGTATTAATAATGCAATAACCATTTTTAACAGCTGTCTGTCAGTTTGGGGGCCAGGGGTAATTAAATTAGCTGCAAAGGGTTAGTCAAATTAGATGTGGGGCTTAATGAGGGGACATCAGGCAGCATGGATTGGTGCATAACAAAGAGAGATGTGCTGCTGGAGCGTATACAGAAAATGTTCCATGGGCAAAGGGTCCTCCTTCCCTTCTGTTCTCCCCAAATAGTTGGGAATTGGCTTTGATTAAAACCTGAAATTCACTTAGTTTATTTTTTTGTAAAAAAAAAGAAAGAAAGAAAGAAAAAAGGCAAGCCGCAGTTGTTTGCCAGGCTGAACCAATAAATGAATTAAACCTGGAAAACCAGGTCCCAAAAATAGAGCCATTGGATTACCAGTAGCAACTTCAAAACTTAAGCAGACTTAAATTTGCATCTTCCTGTCCAAAGTTACGGAAGTGCAAAGGCAAGACGGGATTCGGTGCCGTTCACGTTCATAGAGCAGTGGATTCTTCAGTTTGGTCTTGTGGTTAAGGTACTGGACTCTTATCTGAGAGTACTGGGTTCGAATCCACACTCCTCCACAAAGCCAGTCTTGGCTTTTTTTCTGAGCTCTGACAGACCCACCTGCCTCACAGGGTATCTCTTGTGGGGAGGGAACAGAAAACCTTGTCAGCCACTTCCAGTCCCCTTGAGTGGGTGAGAAAAGCGGGGTATAAAAGCCAACTCCTCTTCTTCCTCCATTAAGCCAGCTGGGTGGCCTTGGGCTAACCACAGCTCTGTTTCTGAGCTCTGACAGCCCCACCTGCCTCACAGGGTGTCTGTTGTGGGGAGAAGAACATAAGGTTTGTCAGCCAAATTGAGTCCTTAAGGGTGAGAAGAGCAGGGTGTAAAAGCCAACTCTTCTTCTTCTTCATCCCGATCAGCATGGTGGGAGGTAGGGGGCTTCTCTATTGCCATGACAGTATAGGTCATGGTAAAGATTACTGTCCAACCTCTAGCACCGATGTGGAACTGGAGAGAAACATTGCCTCTCTTCCCACAACCAAAATATTTGTCCAATTAGTCCATGTTTGAAAAGGTCTCCAGGCTTATGTGGAAACACTCTCAAGCTGTGGTCACACCTTCCCTTTAAACTTTCTTCAGTCCATCTCCAGGTCTGACTGCTCACACCTTTGCATTTCTGTCCATCTTACTGGTGGACTTTCAACCCTCCATTTGGACTTTCCTGAATTGGAAGTCCATACATAAAACAAATAGAAAGGAAAAGGTGTGAGCAGTCAGACCTGAAGATGGTCTGAAGAAGGTTTAAAGGGAAGGTGTGACCACGGCCTGAGATTCTGGTTTCACCTGGGAACTCAGAGTAATAAGTTCTCCAATATGATGGTGTTCCAGAAAAGAGAAAACATTCCCTATTTCTTTCAGAGCAGTTGGATACGGATAAAAGTGAGTCCCTGGCCTGGGAACTCCATAAAAACAGTTAACCACACACTTTTCTGCACTGCCTGTCCTCTCTTGCATGATTTTTCATGGGTCTTCTACATTGTTTGTTCCATCTGGCCACTGTCTTTAGGGGGAGCACACTTGCTGCACGGGCAATAGCAGCCAGGAAGCACAGCCAAATAGCTCAAAAGCTCTATGATTTAGGTAACCATGAATTATGCTAGGGTCATGATGCTGTATGGATAGCATGTAGGCATGAGGATAAGGGGGCGGCCAGAGAGGTGTTGCAGAAGCAACAAACATGACCTAGGCAGAAGGTCCTTGCGTGCTGTGGTCCATGAAATCATAAAGAGCAGGACACAACTGACAACAACAAAAGTGGCCCCTGGTAGCTTGTGTGGCAAGGTGGGAGGAAATGTTTCTCTGTGGAGCAGACCAGGTGCCAGAAACATTGTAAACAGAAGTTCTCTTTGCTGCTCAAAAGGGAAGCTTTTCCAATGGGTTCTTTAACCAACCAACCAGCCAACCACCTCCTCATGGGAGCTGAGAATCACCCATACCTGGCTACATCTGAAGAAGCAGGGGCATGATGATGATGAGCTTCATCTTCTGCATGATCTTTACATTTTTTCATGGCATGCTTTGAAACAAGTTCCTCTCTGTCAACTTAATTTCTGTTGCAGGATTTTTAAAGGACAAACTGAACTAAAATATGATAGCAGCCAACCATGGGACCATCGCTCAATGCCATCTCTACGATTTTTATTGATTAATCTACTGAGGAATTACAACCACCTCCCCTCTGGGGTGCTTTTTAGATGATGCTTTATTATCTGCCGTCTGCAAATAATTCAAAACCATTTCAACCCATGTCCAGGTCTTCTCGTTGTTTCATTGACTTCAAAATGATTTAACTAGACGTGTGTCCCTGGTAGGAATATGCACAAATGTATTTTTGCGTGTGTGTGTGCTCAGTTCGTATTGAATCAAATGCAAGAAAATGTGTATTCGTTCGAAGAGATCCCTTTTCAATGTGGTAGAATTCAAATTTGATATGAATGTTTGATATGAATCCTATCAAAATCCCTGCTACGAACCGCCTCAGTTTCTGCTTCATATCCCTACATATGTGTCAAATCCACTCTCAGTCCATTTTTAATCCACTCTGAATCTGCTTTAGATCCCCTTCAGATGTGAGTGGGCAGCCGCTTTCCCACTTCCCAGGGCTCACGAATGTAACAAAGCTTTGCACAGATGTATAGAAACATTTGATTGATATTTGAATATAATGTGATTCAAATTCAATACGAATGTTGAATCCCATTTGAATCCCATACGAATGCAGGTAAATGCATACAAATCCCATACATATACCATATGGATCCCATGTGAATCCCACGCAAAGCTTCATACAGATGTTGGTAGCATACGATTCAAATGTGAATGCCAGTCTTCGAATGTGCCAACATTCTATTCAAATACGAATGTCTGAATTCGGCCAAATTTGTATAAATTTCGAATATTGCAAATGTCCGTGCATATCCCTAGTATCTTCTTTTATCCAAGTATGTAAGTCAATTCTCGAAAGATTATGAGAAAACATTAATTTCAAGGCAATGGGAGGTCCTATCGTTTGGAGCAGACAGTAGTAGGCATAATAGGTTGTCCATGTTGGTTTGTGAAGCCAAAAAACAACTCTGTTATGCCTTTCCTGTCACTATATTCTGCTTTTTCTCAGTGAAAAGCAGAAGGTGTTCATGTATGGACTTTATAAGCTTAACTTACTCGCCTCAGAACCCTGTCCAACAGAGCACGCTCCCTTTGTTGTTCTTTCCCATCTCCTTAGATTCATCTTGGTTAAATTTTTTGACAGCATCCCCAGTGAATCTGGAACATCTCTGTGTTCTTAATATACATAATACTATAAAAGTCAGCCAGCTGTCATGGTAACGAGCAGCTCGATGAGACTGGGAGAGCACTGGAGTTTGGGTTAAGGTATTTGCTCGTGGATTTTGAATCCAATAGGAAAATGGTGGAACAGCTGCATTGGGTTGTCAGGAGAGCCAAATTTGCTAGGCGATTAGATCCATGGATGGAATCCAAAGATGCTCCTTTTTGGAGTGAGACCCAAATGCTTGTGCTGTATTCCAGATCTTTGCTCTGTCAATCCGGACTTGGAGTCAGATTTCCAATAGCAGCTTGGGAATTGAGCGGTCCTGCCGCTGCGATCAGCCATTGCCAAAAATAAAGTAAAATGTTGCCTTTAGTACCTGAACTCCCTCCCTCTGAGGTTGTATGTGTGGATTAGTTATGCTTATCTTGTCCTTCCAAGGAAATCAGTGTAGTTTGCTTGTTTCTGGTGGCAACCGGCTCACTAAACTAGATTAATCTTTTATTCCTGCAATGCCGATACAATGCTGAGACGAAAAGAAGAGTTTCTCCTTCCCTCTGGCTTTCTAATGAGCCTCTAATGGTCAAGATTTTATCCTGTTTAATGATCAATCAGTCTTTAGTGGTTCGTCATTTTGACCATATCGAGTTTACAAAAAACATACAATCATATAAAACGTACAAAGATAAAATCATAGATCAAAAGGAAAATAATTATAATTATTTATTCCCTGTCACCCTCACAAAACACACTATATTAAATGGTCTCGTGTAGGCTTTCACAGCTGGATTCAATCTCATTTATAGCAATTTTGGGATGTTATGCCGTGTTCTATGAACGTAAGCTTTCAGATATAGCTATGATATCCATCTTCAGAGGATTTTGCTCTTAGACGAGTCAAATGCGACTGGTGTCTTCCTAGATCTTGTTTCCTTTCTTATAGCCCCACCTACCTCACAGGGTGTCTGTTGTGGGGAGAAGAATAGAAGCTTTGTCAGCCGCTTTGAGTCCCCTTAAATGGGTGAGAAAAGCGGGGTAGAAAAGCCAACTCTTCTTCTTTTCCCATTCAGCATTGTGTGTCTTTAAAATGAAGTTATGAACAGTGCTCCACGTCCCTTACGCCGAATGAAACAGGCTTAACTTGGTGCAAGATGAAACCTACGTGGACATGGGAAGAGGAAAGGGACACGGCTTGGCTTCTCTTACCCAGAGAAATTATGAGCTGTATAGATTATTTTAATGGTTGCATCGCCTCCCATATGCGGTTCTGCCATCTGTTCTTCTCCAATTACCGATGCAAAAACCCAGCATGTTTCTCCATTTTGGCAGTAGAGAATGAAATATAAATGCTATAAAAAGATGCAGATCCTTTGAACAATGCAGTTGGCACCTGAGTGTATGTTCTTTGAACAGAGTGTTTAGCACCTGTACTCCTTTCTTTACACTTGAGACCCCATCAACAGGATCCCGTCTTCCAGGATCAGGATATGTTCTGCACCTGTCTCTTTTCATTCCTAAAGTTCTGCATACTCTGCTTTTCTTTCTTTCTTTCTTTCTTTCTTTCTTTCTTTCTTTCTTTCTTTCTTTCTTTCTTTCTTTCTTTCCTTCCTTCCTTCCTTCCTTCCTTCCTTCCTTCCTTCCTTCCTTCCTTCCTTCCTTCCTTCCTTCCTTCCTTCAATTTTAACCACTTCCTCCATCTTCCCTCTCTTTCCATTCCTTCCTTCCTTACTTACTTACTTCCTTACTTACTTACTTCCTTACTTACTTACTCCCTCTCTTCCTCTCTTCCTCCCTCCCTTCCTTTCCAATATCATGGGACATGGGAAAGAATCTCTATATAGATATAAATATATAGCTAAAAACATGCAGCCAGGCACACCTCCATAATAAAGTCCAATAAAACCAGGCTACTTTCCACTGCAGTCCCCATCTGATAATTTGTAGTTAGGATGTGCACATTTTTTGTTGTTGTATTGTGTTTTTGTATTCGAATAGTTTCAAATCGAATGCAAGAAAATTAATATGGGTAGAGTCGGATCCGACAAGGGGAAGTATTTCTTCACGCAGAGGGTCATCGGTTTATGGAATTTGCTGCTGGAAGAGGTGGTAACATCTTTAAGGAAGGGTTAGACAAATGTATGGATGACAGATGTATCAATGGCTACTAGAGTGAATGCCTAGGTACATCTTTCAGGCTGGGGGGGAGGGGGGAGCAGGACGCTCCTAAGGCCATTTGCTGGGATTTGAGAGCAGGAAAAGGTTTGTCCTTGTCTCTGCTTGAGATGCCCGTGAGCATTTGGTGGGCCACTGTGTGCGACTGGATGCTGGACTAGATGGGCTGTGGCCAGATCCAGCAGGGCTTCTCTTATGTTCTTATGTAATATTCATTCAAATATTAGATTGTTTTAACTGGAGCCCACTTTTCAGGAGGACTGAGCCCATCCTGGTGTGACAGGCCATCTTCACTTCCTCAGTGTGTGTGTGTTGGGGGGGGGCAGACTAAAGGAGGCTGAACCGTGCCCTGGTGGGTGGGTCCAGTTTTTCAGTCAATGTTCATGTGCGGAGTTTGTGAGGCACCTCCCTCCCTCTCCTCATTTTGTGTTTGATTCCTCTAGCTAGCGTTTTCCCATTAACAACAACAACAACAATATTATTATTATTCACACAGAGAAGAAAAGCACATAAAAAAGGGAGGGGGCATGGAGGTGGGGGAGCAGGCTTTTAAAAGAATCACAGACTCACACCTTCGCCTCCCTTGAGTGACACAACAGCATCCGATCAGAAAGGAGGTAGATTTGATGCAGCAAAAGAGGGGGGAGAGCCAAGAGTTCCATGGAGGAGGCTCAGGTCGATCGTGGAGAAAGGTGCGAGAGATGCAGCCCAGAGCGAGGACGGCCTGAAGATGATCTAGGTGTGAACAGAACTGCTATGACCTCAGTTCGAATTATGAACCAGGACATCCTGTCTCATATAGGTGTGACCTGGGCCAGATTCATGAAAACAGCAGGCATGAGCCTGGATAGACTTTGGGGGGCAGTGGAGGGACTTGGGATGTTATCAGTAGGAGTGCAGCACCAGGCAGTGAGAATGCCACGGAGATGAGGAACTGTAATTTCATAATTTCAGCCATTTATTCCCTTTCTCCCACCCCACCCCACCCCCACCCTCCCTCCCCAACAGGATAGCACCCCAAGGAAGCTGCTTAAGAAGCAAACGCCTGGGTAAAAAAATATGTTTTCACCAGGCACCAAGAACTATACAGTGAAGGTACCTGGTGAGCAACGAGAGGGAGGCTGCTCCAGAGTTTAGGGGCCACAACGGAAAAGGCCCTCCGCTCCTTGGGATCTCAGTGCCTGGGCAGGTCTATATGGGAGAAGGTGCTCCTTCAGATATCCAGGGCCTAAGCCATTTAGGGATTTATACGTTAGTGTCGACACCTTGAATTGGGCTCGCTAGCGAATAGGTAACCAGTGTGAATCCTTTAAGACCGGTGTGATGTGAGTCCAGCCAGAAACTCCCATCAGCAGCCGAATGGGTGCATTTTGCACCAGTTCCCCACGTAGAACTCATTGCAGTAGTCTAATCTTGAGGTTACCAGAGCGTGGCTAAGGGCAAATGAGCCTCTATGTGAATAACCAAATGCTAAGACAATCCCTTATTGTGTGTTATTAGAAACATAAAATAAATTCGGTATTAGGAAGTCTGGAAACCAAGGTGATCATCATAAGAACAGAGAGGGCTAATTGTCCACCTTTGCATTACACGATCACTACAGTAGGGTTTTGTGACCATGTTCAGCAATAAGAGAAACATAAAAAGAGAAACTATGGACCATATAAGGAGTGCATTATCCGTTTACTTTAATTCTTCCAGACCAATGTGAGTGATCCCTGCTGATGTGATATTGTACACTGAATCCAAATTGCTAAAGACCTCCATTTGGGTGGTAAATAGGGCTGAGGATTAACTAAAAGTATTCTGATGGGGGCTTTGTGTCCTATATTCTAAAATCCATTGAAAGCTTCTCAAAATTTCAGAATATGAACGCTGATAAGGCCTGACCGTCTTTTCTGAAACCATTTGCTGAGCACCAATTCAGAAGCAGAAAAGGTAAACTTTCTTAGATGTCTGCTGAATAAGTTACCTTCTCAAGGATAATGACCGTCGTTCATTGTCATGTAGATGTGCTCAAATTCTTTCCCTTCTGTAACAAAAGAGCCCTGGGAAGGTAATGCAGGGAGATGTGACCAAGAGAAAAGGCATGAAGAAGATAAGCAGGAGAACCTGCTTCATGCAACAGTTTTGATCAGCAGATAGTTGGCTCTAAAGTTTGCGTTGCCTCAGCCTCAGAAATTAGGATAAAAGCTGTGCTCACACCTTGCTGAAATAGTCCATCTTGTCATGAAGCCACACTTAAGATGTACTAACCCCTGTCACACTCAATATCTGTGAATCTTTGCTTAGGTTGTCCCCAGTTTGGGTTGCTATGCTCAGAGCTTTATCGTAGCATCCCAGGTCTCCTATGCATTTTTTTTATTTAATTATTTGTGTATATTTCTATCCTGCCCTATACCAAAAGGTCTCAGGGTGGGATAGCCAGTTTGGTCTAGTGTTTAGGGAGCCTGAGTCTTATCTGGGAATACCGGGTTTGATTCTGCCCTCCCCCATGAAGCCAGCTGGGTGACCTTGAGCTAGTCACACTTCTCTTCTGAGCTCTCAAAGCCCCACCTACCTCACAAGGTGTTCTGCTGTGGGGAGAAGAACAGAAAAGCTTTGAGTCCCTTTAAATGCGTGAGAAAAGCAGGGTGGAAAAGCCAACTCTTCTTCCTCCTCCCCAAAGCCAGCTGGGCGACCTTATTTATTTATTTATTTATTTATTTATTTATTTATTTATTTATTTATTTATTTATTTATTTATTTATTTATTTATTTATTTATATTTATATCCCGCCCCATACCCAAACGTCTCTGGGCGGCTTACAACAGTTAAAAATGAACACATTAAAATTGTATCAGACTGTGCTAAAATCCATACAAAGTTTAAAAACCAGCATGATGATGATGATGATGATGATGATGATACAAAAGCAGTTTAAAAACAATAGTTTTTGCAGTTTTTGCAAGTCATTTAGGGCCTTATAAGTAAGAGTTAGCACCTTGAATTGGGCTCGGTAGTAAATTGGCAGCCAGTGCAGTTCTTTTAGAACCGGCGTGATATGTGTCCGGCTAGCTGTTCCTGTCACCACTCTGGCGGCTGCATTTTGCACTAACTGCAACTTCCAAACCATCTTCAAGGGAAGCCCCATGTAGAGAGCATTACAGTAGTCCAACCTGGAGGTTACCAGAGCGTGGATAACTGCGGCCAGGTCATCTCTGTCCAAGAAAGGTTTCAGTTGACACACCAACCGTAGTTGGGGTTAGGCACTCCTGGCCACGGCTAGAGTAGTGGGTTTTTGGTTGGCAGGTCTCCCCAGATTCTGCAGGCTGGAAGACAGAACAGAAGGGGTGACAGCTTCAAGGTATCTAGCACCCCTTCTACTTGTCTGTCTCTTCCATCTTCCAGCGCCATATCTCCCCCTGCCCACCTGAACAGGGATTTTGGATTGTAGTCCTCTCTCTCTTGGTTGGCCTTGGCACATAGTCCCTCTCACAACACAACGACAACCCCCCACAGCAAATACACCCACACCACCAAAAAGCTAATGTAAAACAACCACCCTCATGCACACACCCACACATACACATGCACCCCCACACACGCAAAGTTTAAAACAATATTAAACAATGAGAATTATATAAAAAAATTGCTAGACCTTGGGCTAGTCACACTTCTCTTCTGAGCTCTCACAGCCCCACCTATCTCACAGGGTGTTCTGTTGTGGGGAGAAGAATAGAAAAGCTTTGTCAGCTGCTTTGAGTCCTCTTAAATGGGTGAGAAAAGTGGGGTAGAAAAGCCAACGCTACTACTACTTCTTCATTAGAACAACAAGTTAACAAACCGATAAATATTAAAAACAATAATATTCATAAAAACCCTTTAAAATAAATTCAGCTAAATTCGGAAATTCAGATTTTCGAAAATCCAATTGGAATACGAATATCAGTATTCGTCAAATTTGAATTGGATTTTCAAAATTTCGAAGATCCGTGCCCATCCCTACTGGAAAGGCCCCTAGTTTAAGCCGGAAACAAGTTGCCAATCTCCCCTCCTTCGTTGTGGGCATCTGTGGCTTGAATATTCATCACCCTTGGCCTGGCAGCATTGTTCGGCTTGAGGAACAGGTAAGAAATAAGACATAAGGAGTATGAAAGCCAAAGAGCAGAACAGAGAGGATTACGTTCTGTTGGCATTTTCATTTAAAAATTCCCTCTGCAACTGCTTATCCACAATTGGAAAAATGGCAGCAGTAGGTATTATTACAGCCATTGACCCATATGGATAAAATAAAGTAAAGCAGGATTTGCATATAGAGTGTTTCGAAGGGTAGGGTGGGAAAGGAAGGAAGTCAGAGGGTGGAAAACAGCCTTTTTCCACTCCTTCAATGAGTGTTTTGTTGTTCCTTCTTGATGCTTTTCAAGGCTTTCCTCTTCTAATCCCCAATTGAAAAACGTACGAATAAAGGTGATAATAAAGGTGCAAGGAGCTATTCAGATCCCCAAGGCTCACAAGCACTCTTAATAGAAACAAGTGGAAGCCTAATTTATAATAATCATCATAAAACGGCAGGGATCTCGCGTCCATTTTACCCCTGCATCTTCAAATACTCCAGAAGCTTTAAACTGAAAAGGGGCCCCCTGCGACTCAGGAAACTATGGATTAAGCCTTTTCTTTACTGAAGCCGGTTGCGGCCTGAGCTTTGGAGAGGAGGAGGAGGAGGAGGCAGCAGGGGGCTTTCAGACCCACAAAGGGGCTCCCTTTGGATTCTCGAGCCCCCTGAATTGCGGCGGAATGATGTATGCTCCTAAATCCTTGAGCAGCTTGGATGCTGTAGGCCACGTTCCCATTACAACCTTAAAACGGTTTCGAAACGGTTTCGATCCTCGCAGTCCCCACGTCAGGTTAGCTTAATACACTTTCCGTGTGTTAAATCGCCCCAAAGCGTTGTAAATGTTAACACTCATTTCAACAGGTCTCGCTCCGGTCTGTGGGATTGGTACTGTTTTAGTGGGATGAGAATGCATGTTTAGGGTTTCCCTCCCCCAATAGCTTGCTTCCAAAGATAGTGATTCCACTGTAAAAATCCGCCCCTTATAGCAGCTGGGTGACCTTGGGCTAGTCACAGCTCTCTTCTGAGCTCTCACAGCCCCACCTGCCTCACAGGGTGTTCTGTTGTGGGGAGAAGAATAGAAAGGCTTTGTCAGCCACTTTGAGTCCCCTTAAATGGGGGAGGAAAAGCAGGGTAGAAAAGCCAGCTCTTGTTTTTGTTCTTGTTCTTCTTCCTCTTCATCCTCCTCCTCCATGGATTATTTATTAAAACAGTCTCTACTAGCTGAATCAGAATTCCTTTTCTTCTGGGCTTAAAACCCTGAAAAACCACACTTATGTCAAAGCAGCTTATGTTGCTTGGTGCAAGAACATGCTTGAAATTAAAGTATAAATGAGCTCTCTCCCTTCACCTGCACATGTACCTCTGTTGCCTCCAGACAGTTTTAATAGTGAAAGAAAGAAAAAGAGAGAGAGAGAGAGAGAAGAGAAGAGAAGAGAAGGTGTGTTTCCTGCCCAGCTTCATTCAGAACAAGATGTCTTTCAGACAGGCAACCACTGTGCCAGCACGAGTCGTTTTTTCACAGGTCGATGAACATTTCCCTGCGCAGGTTTTCCTCTGAAGTTTCCTGGTATTCACCATGCACGGTGTTTGGGCCTTGTTCTGCAAGCCTTGTTCCCAATCGTCTTTTGTGTACCCCAGCAGATCTCCAACGGACTGCTCAAAGGGTTTTGCATTTTGCTTGCCTCTTCGGTGAATGCTCTTTTTTGTATCGCCTTCTGTCCCGCTGTTGTCTTCGAACACCAACAATGGGTTGTACACAGTGCCTTTGTGAAGGAGGACGGCGCATTCCACAAGGCCTTTTCATCAATGTTTCTCCTAGGTGGGTGGGAGGGAAGGAGCCGTCCTTGTGCTGTCACAGGCCTGCGTGTGAAGGAGGGGTGGGGAGAGAGACATTTCTGGTTGCCTTGCGACCAACTTCCCATTGCTAATGTTCTAGGTAGAAAGGGATTCCAAGGTGCCGGTGCGGTCTGCGGAACTGAAACAGATATCATCAGGTGAGGCTGGCGATGCCCCATGTCAGACCAGACAAGGGGAAGTATTTCTTCACCCAGAGGGTCAGCGGTCTATGGAATTCGCTGTCAGAAGAGGTGGTGACAGCAACCAGCCTAGATGGCTTTGAGGCAGGGTTAGACAGATTCATGGATGGCAGACGTATCAATGGCTACTGGAATGGATGCCTAAGTACTTCTTTCAGGCTGGGGGGACAAGCAGGATTCCTCTAAGGCCATTTGCTGGGATTTGAGAGCAGTAAAAGGTTTGCCCTTGTCTCTGCTTGAGATGCCCATGGGCAATTGGTGGGCCACTGTGTGGGACAGGATGCTGCACTAGATGGTCTGTGGCCTGATCCAGCAGGGCTCCTCTTAGGTTCTTATGGACTAGATGGGCTATGGCCTGATCCAGCAGGGCTCCTCTAAATTCATGGATGACAGATGTATCAGTGGCTACTAGAATGGATGCCTAAGTACATCTTTCATGCTAGGGGGACAAGCAGGAGGCCTCTAAGGCAATTTGCTGGGATTGGAGAGCAGGAGGAGGTTTGCCATTGTCTATGCTTGAGATGCCCATGGGCAATTGGTGGGCCACTGCATGAGACAGGATGCTGGACTAGATGGGCTGTGGCCTGATCCAGGCCTTTTTGTTCTTATGTCTGTCAAAGGTGCTTAAACACTATAGTTAAACTATGCTTCCACTGGTCTGCAAATGTCCTCATTGCTCGTGCTTTTCAACAGAAGACAAGACTTCTGTATTGAAATTCCTGCTCTTTCCCCAATCAGACCATATGTCCAGCAGTGGGGACCAGCACAGCTGAGTGCAGCCAAAAGCCTCTCCCACTGCTGAAAGCTGGTTTGTGAACTTTGCTGAAGTCCAGGCAGAGTGGGGGTGCTTCCGACTGTGTAAACACATTTAAATGTGCATAATAATGCATGGGAAGCACCTTTGGAAGCATAATTAAAATATTAAGGGAATATAAATAACCACAAATCAGCTGTTTAATAATAGTACAGCAAGGGTTTTTAAAATATACATGTCCCCCTCCAATATAAATGAATGATGCTCTGAGTTTGCACAGCAAATTAGCTGCTCCCCCCCCAAAGTAGAACATAAATACATCTGCTTTCTAAATGAGTTAATTAGTCTGCAATTAGCAGACATTGCCAAGTAGTTCTGTCATCAATTGGATGCTGAATAGGCCTTTTTTAAAAAAAATGCTATCAGTAATTTAAATTTTATTAATAAAACCATGAATGTGTTGTGCTAACAAGAGAAAAAAATATAACTGCAAATACCCAAAGGCTACTCTGGGAGTAGAAAAACATCATTTTATGGTTCACAGTGAGGTGGAAATGGAAAATGAAAATATCAATTGTCCTTGCACCAAGTGGTCGACAAATGCATGTGGCCACCTTGCACTTTTCTTGCAGTGGATATGGAGGAGGCTTGTCAGACCTGTTAACTCTCTCCTTTCCGGGAGGCTGTTCTACCGATGAGCTACAACCATTTTATATGGCTAAATTAGAATGGGTATGGACCTTTTCGCACTTCAGCCATAGTCAAGAATTAGGCAACATCTGGGGTAGGGGTGTGCACAGGTGCAATTTTCAGGATTCGATTCGAATCGAATATCCAAAAATTCGATTCAAATCTTTAAAATTCAGATTTAACCAATTTGAATGAAGCAAATTCAAAACTATTCAGATTTTCAATTCGGATTTGCACTTATGAATGTCGACAACATTGTTACGCATCCTGTACACATCTATACACCTCTATATGCATCCTGTAGCTGTCCCGTATGCAACCAGTTTTCATCCCATATGAATATGTACAAATGGGACAAATGTGGAAAAGATACATATCTCCATGTGCGAACCCATACACATACAAATGTCCAGATTATTCGAATGAATAGATCCAAAATTCAAAATTTGTTCAAGTCTTTAAATTCCAATTCAGACAAATTGAATCAAATTTTGAATGTTTTTGAATATTCACACACACCCCTAATCTGGGGAAGAGCATCTGCACCTAGAGGAAGCTGTTACAGCCTCCAGGTACCCCCTGCCTTCCCTAATTCTTGACTAGGTGCAGAGCTCAACATAACTGATATGCCCAGGCGGGGAGCATTTGCTCTTTAGCTGGACAATGCTGGCAAGTCTGTTGCCCTCCTGACATGACTGTGATTGCGCAGAGCATCAGCATTGCCGTGGCAATGATGCTGACGCACACGCAGTCGTGCGATTGGGATACTTTTCCTCCAAAAAAATCTCAGCGGTTGCAGTCTCCAATACACAGGGCAGGAATGGCAAGCACACCCTACCTCCCAATGAAGTGAGCACTAGTCTCCTCCCCAAATAGCCTGGGACTGTCCCCATGCGCAGGTTTGGCTCACAAAGTGATGTGTGCTGGACCTCCAAAGCATGCCCAGACTTGTTTTTTCCAGTACCAGATTTGGTCCTCGTCTGGCACGGGTTTGGCCGATTTGGTCTGCGGAAATCAGACAAAATAAAAAATGCATGGGGACACCCCTTGCCGAACCCGATTTTGGTACTGGACCAAACATGCATGGGGATGCTCCACACCTTTACCAACATTAACTAAGCATCCAGTGGCATGACTATTTGGTCCTCTTCTGGTTCCTTGCAGTCAGGGGGCGGGGGAGGCATCGCCCATGCAGGCACGGTGGTGGTAGCGGCTGTGATCGATCACTTACCTCTGCCGTGACAGGACTACCGAGCCCCAAGAGTAGCGTCTGGTCATAGAGTCATGAGAGGGGCATTGGATCATGGGTCCTGATGTGATCGACCGCGATACGCCCCTGCTTGAACACACTCCTCTGCAACAGCAGCCAGTCACGGCAGTGAAGAGCTGGAACTTCTGGTTTCAAATGCAGCAGTGTGGGCTGGTAAATGGGATGACCATTCACACTTCTGGCCAATAATGGACACTTTGGGGAAGCTGTCCTCATCACAAATGTAAATGGTCCACCTTTCCCAAAAGTTTACCAGCCTCCATTCACGGCAGCCTAAGTGCAGAAAGGCCCCTTATCTCTTAACACAACAGTAATATAATACCCAGCCCTCTGGAGTCCTTAAATTATGCACCATAAAATATCAAGAGCAGATGTCCCAACCATATCCCAAACACCCCCACTTTCCTTCTCCCCCTACTGTGACACTTCAAAGGAGAACATATGCATAGATGAAATAGGTTAACATAAAATAACATGGCAGAGACTAACAGCAGCTAATAATGCCTGGATTTTTACCTTCTTTTTGCCTTCCACTATAAAGGTTTTACCCGTTCAGATTTCCTGTTGCTGCACCACCACAAGCTAGAAAACAAAAAAACCGACAAGCTCAGATGGATGTAGAATAGAGGTGTTTTGTTGATGGAACGGAGAGCGAACACAGAGTTATTTCTTCTGCACTCATGTCTTATGCTAATTACACAGAAATTGTTTGTTGTGAAGGCTTCTCCCTAGCTGAACTTGCTTTATTACCGAACAGAATAAAGATATGCAAGTCATCAGACTCTAGGCAGAACATCTTAAATAGCTTATTATATAAATTACAGAGCAGGCAGGCTGGGACCTACAGCCCAGACTATCAGTCCTTCTGTCTTTGATACTTGGCAGCTGAGAGACAGACCTTCAATCCTGAACAAAGAGGATTCCAGAGAATGTAATTTGGCCATTTTTCTTAGCACCAAGGACAGCTCTTTCTTTCTTTCTCTAGCCAGACAGAATGGTTCTTCCACATCTCCTGTTTTCTCTACCAGCAGCCCTCTGACATTGGGTCACGCCAAGTCTTCGCATCTTACAGGGTGTTGTTTGGGCAGCCTGAGCAATTTCTGCTGCTTACGCTCAACAAGGGAAGGCTTTGACAATGCATCCTTAGTGGAATCCGCCATAGCCCAAAATGCTCTGATCAACCTGGGGCTCACAGAACGGACATTCAATGTCTTCCACAATTTGTTCCCCCCAAATGCAGAATCTCTCTCTACTTGGAATATTATAACAGCGCCCTGTTTGTATCATGATTCCAAGTTGTTCAAACCTTGCCCTTGGGTAAATTCTTCTTAGGGGGAGTGGAAGTGGAATATTCAAGTAGTTTTCAGCTTGCATGGGGACAGGAAAGTAAATCCGCGTTGCCACAAACCACACGGGGATGCTTTATTTCGAATTACAACCTGCATTTTTAAAATCCGATACAAGAGAGAAGCAAAAAGAGACCATGAGGATGCACCCTCTGAGTCCCTTTAAAGAGTTAGAAGAGGTGTGTAAAAGCCAACTCTCCTTCTTAGTCTTCTAAGCCAGCTGGGTAGACTTGGGCTAGTCATAGAGTTCTTTCTGAGCTCTCACAGAGGCACCTGCCTCACAGGGTGCCTGTTGTTTGAAGATTTGTCAGCAGCTTTGAGGCCCCTTAAGGGTGAGAAAAGCAGGGTATAAAAGCCAACTCTTCTCCTTCTCCTTCTTCAACTTTCCTGATTTCTGTGTCTCATGGCGACCAGCATTTCCTAGAGCCTCACATTTGTATAACCTCAGAAGCTTGCCAATGGCAGTTTACTCTCTTTAGCAACTCCTAGGAAAGAGTTGCAAGTTTTATCACCCCTCTGCATCTTCCACTGAATGTGTGACCCTTTTTTAAAGGTGTTACCCACTGTGAAAGTGAACACACTGCGTAATTGCAGGCCATAAGGACCACTGCAAACCCCGGTGTAATTTGTGGAACTCTTGTACTGATTAGAGTTTATCATGTATATCCGATGTCACTTACTGTCACTTAAACGTCCACAGGTTCCTGGTTGTCAGGGAGACTAGCAAGTATTGGCTAATAGACTTTTCTCTTCTATGGCTGGAGTAGATTTTGCTGCTCCTGAAAATAAAAGTACTTCACCCAGCAGTAGGATCACAACTACTTTGTCTGGTTTTCAGCACCTTGTTAAAAAAAAAAAAGTCTTCACCTGGGGCTTTGCTGTATCATGTCCTCTGAATTAGAGATACACCAAACTGGTCCAGTTTGCTCATGGTTCCCAAGCGTCTGCACTGAAGAGGATGTTCAGCTGTTCAACTATCAAAAAATTTAATCAAACTGAACCCATTCCCCACCTGCAAACAAAAACTATTCTTGTGTTTTTGGCCTTGATAGGGGCCTATTTAAGGGGGAGGGATATATCTTGATCTCAAACTAATTTGAAACCTAACACAAGTGTGTCTTTGTTCTTTATTTATAGCAAGTCACCCAACGTTAACTACCACTCGCGCTTGCAAGCGCTAGGTGACTACAGCCCATGCCCCATGCGATCAGTCGCTCACCTGCGACCCATCGTGGGGCTGGTCCTCTGCAGGGTGCTGCCATTTTGGTTGCAGCACCCTCCACAACTGCATGTGCATTAGCACTGTTGCTATGAAGACACTGATGCTCTGTGTATGCACAGTGACATCTGTGGTCAGTTGAGGTGCCAGTGCACTTGCAGCAATGGAAATATTTATGGTTTTTTTCTCCTGCACTATAGCAGTTTGTTGTATGCTGTAGTGCATCCATCCACCCACCCACCCACCCACCCACCCACCCATCCATCCATCCATCCATCCATCCATCCATCCATCCATCCATCCATCCATCCATCCATCCATCCATCCATCCATCCATCCATAGCAGCAATAGTCTACTAGCATTAATGCTGGTCTTCTGACACAGAACATTTGCATTTGTTTGCTTGCTTATAAAAAAGTGTGGACTGCAAGAGATCAACAGGAACCAAGGGTAAAGTGTGTGTCTAACAGGAGATGGCACCCGATCCCAGTTGTCTGACCCTTCTTACATTGCGATGGCCACTCACCCACCCTTACACACGCTTGCCTCACCTGCACCACAATGCCAGTTGACCTCACCCAGGAAGGAAGTGCACTTCAAAAGCGACAACAAGCATTTCAACTGCAAACAAAGCACTCTGCAGATCCTGCCGATTAATAGATACCAAATGCACATCAGCTGTGAATTCAGGTGTAATGCCACACTGGGAAAACTGCATTAGACTTTGTGTGTAGCAAGGCCCACAGGGTTGTTTTCCTGGACTGCTGCAACCCAGAACAGCTGTTGCATATGGCAAAATGGGAAGTGTCTCACCACACACAGGAGCTCAGAACGTGACTTCCCCTTTCTCTCTTATGCATGCTTCAGCTTGGGTGGGGTACCATGTGTTTAATCTGCAGTCTTCAGGGCAGTCTGTTCTCTTCTGAGTGCGCATAGAATTTCTATCTCATAGCATCTGCTTGTGATTCGTGGAACTACATCCCCTTAGTGGCTCAAACTTTCTAGGAAATAGACCCACCAACTTCAGCGATATCCCTTACTGACAGTCCCTCTCCACTTAGCTTTTCAGAGAACTTTACTTGGGGGTTCCATTTTACTGAGCTTTAATTCATGCTTTAATTTTGTGTCTTTGTTTTTAGGTATGTTTTTATTGTTATTCTAAATAATAGGTTTATCTTTTTATTCTTCAAGTTTCTTCTTAGTTACTCCAGGGCCTTGAACTGATGGGTAGATTATAATTCAGTAGTACTAGTAGTAGTAGCAGTAGCAGTTTCAATATATATTGGTAGATTGTAAATCAGTAGTAGTAGTAGTTTTTAGTGTATATTGGTTGTAATTTGTTGTTTTAAAACTTGTAACCCACCCTACAACTTAGCTTCTACAAAAGCCAGAGCCTTTTTCATCCTTACATTTTTTTTCCTGCTAAAAAAAACCCCAACAACTTGGAATATTGGAATTCTGCCTTAATTGCTTGGCAAACATCTGGTTAAGTTGGGGGGAATTCTGCACTTGTTGGTAGATTATACTTACTAGTATAGAATGTAGAGCAGATGAGGAGGTTTACAACGGCAGGCAGGTCTGGTCTACCAGAAGACCTCTTTAAAGTGTTCCAGATTGGGCCACAGAGGTGTGTGCAGATGGCACATCTTGGTGGCCTGGTATACCATGGGACCCATTTCAGTGATGCAACAAGGTACACCACCACAGTGGGACTCCTGCCCTTTAGAGGCCCTGTGTGCCAACTCTAAAGCTCATGCCAGCTTCAGAGCTGGAAGGAGGACTGGAACAGAACCAGCTATCCCAATGCTGACACCTTTATTCTAGCAGGCTTCAGTTTACTAAGGTAAATGCAGGAAGAAGAAGAAGAAGAAGAAGAAGAAGAAGAAGAAGAAGAAGAAGAAGAAGAAGAAGAAGAAGAAGAAGAAGAAGAAGAAGAAGAAGAAGAAGAAGAAGAAGAAGAAGAAGAAGAAGAAGAAGAAGAAGAAGAAGAAGAGTTGGCATTTCTACCCACTTTCCCCACCCATTTAAGGGGACTCAAAGTGGCTGACAAAGCTTTTCTATTCTTCTCCCCACAACAGAGCACCCTTTGAGGTAGGTGGGGATGTGAGAACTCAGAAGAGAGCTGTGACTACCCCAAGGTCACCTATCTGGATTTGTAGAGGAGTGTGGAATCATACCCGGTATTCCCAAATAAGAGTCCAGCTCCCTAACCACTGGAGCCTGGTCTTCCTTCCCCTGCTGTCTTTGGATGGATGAGTGGGTTATTGATTAATCTGCTGTTACTCAACTGTGTTTCTAAAAATGTAGCTAAACAAAGCAAAGCCCGCTAAAATAATAATAATCCATTCCAGGCCTCTGATTCTGCCATGAGTGCAGAGTCCTCCAAAAAGACCCTCCATGTGTGTAGGATCAATCAGAGCAAACAGCCCTTTAGATATTCCCTCGAGCAAGGAAAGTGTGAGAGTCGCAGACGTTTCTGATTTGCCTCCTTCGGCGCACCGCCGTCGTCTCCCCGCTGTACCCAGAGACTGCTCGGAGGACCTGCCAGCCCTTTTCTCCAAAGCAGCCTTTTGTTCTCCACCTCCCCTGGGCACGGCAGTCAGGCGTCTCCTGTTTCGCTGTCACTGCCTCTTGTTAGACGCTCATGTTTAAGTAATAACCCCACTGACGCATCAAACACACTCGGTGGAAGAAAGCTGCTTGCTACATGACAATCCCTTTCTCTGTCTTCTCCTACTGTGGTACGGAGGTAGGGCGCCAACTTGCCCACCCGGATTGGGCGCCTGCTTTCCCTTTTGTTTTGTCTCACACATCCTCCCACTCATCTCCCCAAGATGTTAATATTTCATGCATGCCGATGCTCAGCGATATCCACCAAACAAGGTCTCTGCAGCTACTGGAAGGATGCTTCTGAGCTGGCTTGTATATGGCAAATAGGGTTGCCTCCAGACTAGCTGTCGAAATCTGCAATTAAATGAAAAGTCACAGTATATTCACGGTGCAGGGGAAACCGATCGCCCCCACTGCTCATCTGCACTGGGCCCAAGGATGGCAAGGGTCTTGCAGAGGCAGAAAGGTCAGCTCCAAGGGCAGTTTCTGTCCTTGGAAGTGAGGCCACAGGCATATAGGTTAGGCTGTGCAGGTCTTGTCATTGGCCTTTTCTGCACTTAGCTCGGTTTTGATCCGGATCAGTGGATCCAGATTAACTGGACCCACAGATCCGGATTGAGCAGCAATGTGGGGCAAATCAATGGCATCTGCAGTGAGTGTGCTTATCGGGCCCACATTTTCCCCCAGAGGTGCAAAGTTTGCACAAATTTCACAGCCCCACGACCACATCCCCTACAGCTAGGAATAGAAATTCCTAGCCTCAGGGGTTGAGGATTCTGGATGATGGAGGGGTACCATCAGAATGCCTCCTGTGATCCAGAACAAAGCCTGATTAAATGGGTCCACAAGAGATCCAAATTAAGGGCCTCCTTAGTTTGGATCTATATGATCTAGCAGTGTTTTACACAGACCCTTAATTTGAATTAAGGGTCCACAGAAAAGCCCGTTGACTCTCACCAAACCCAAGACATCACTGACTAAATGGACAGATGAATACACATTCTTTGATGTAACTAGACAACTGAATATACACACTTCCTGGAGGAAGTCAACAGCACACTATTTTTGTATTGTTTGCAGTCACCAGGATTTACATTTTATTTCACTGCATTCAAAACCAAAGTTGTAAGTGTAGCTTACTGTTAGAGAGCCAGAGCCAGAGGTTTAGTAATGGCAGGCATCCATCTGCCCTTCCCAAAGTATGTGTGCAGATATCAGCTCCAAAGAGGTAATTTCGGCTGGAGGTAATGGGATCATTCCTCCATTCCTTTGTTCCTGCAATATAATTGTGTAATTCTCCACTGAGGTAATAAACCCACAGTAGCAGTTTTTGTAAAAGAATGATTCTCCACACAGTGTAAATATATTTGAATCCATGGACATTTGTTTGTTAAATCCACAGATATTGTTTCCATCACCAGAAGGCCTCAGGATAGGACAATAGTGGTAAAGGAGGGAGAGGGCCTTCTCAGTGGTGGCCCCTAGGCTGTGGAATAGTCTCTCCCTTGAGATGTGTCAGGCTCCTTCACTGTATATGTTTAGGAAGGCAGTGAAGATGGACCTCTTTGCGCTGGCCTTTGGTTAAATGGGAATATACTTCCTCTTCCCACTTTTCAGACACTGTTATTGTTTTAATATATGTTTGATTGTGAATGTTGCTATCTACCCTGAGACCTTCGGGTATACAGTAGGGTGGTTTAGAAATACAAATAATAAATAAATAAATGATATGATATGTTACTTTTTTGTTAAATGTGAGCCTAGGACCTTTCGAAAAAAGGGCAAAGTATGAGTACCTGGGATGAATGAAAGGTTATACAGACAGGCATGGGAGATGGTCAAAATTACGAAGAAGAATGCTAGCACAAAGCAATTGACTTATTGGCCCTGGTCACACCTATATGAGACAGGATGTTCTGGTTCATAATTCGAACTGAGGTTGTACCAGCTCTGTTCACATCTGGATCATTATAGGTTGTCCTCAGTCTGTCCTTGCTTTGGGCTGCATTGCTCACACCTTTCTTCATGATTGACCGGAGCCTCCTCCATGGAACTCTTGGCTCTCCACCCCTTTTGCTGGGTCAAATCTACCTCCTTTCTGATTGAATTCCATTGTGTCATACTATGGAGGTGATGCTGTGTGTTTGCAGTTCCTTTTTAAGCCTGCTCCCCCACCTCCATGCCTCCCTTCCTTTTTTTAGGTGCTTTTCTCCTCTGTGTGATCAGTTTTTAAAATACCGTAATAATAATAATAAATTTACTGAAAAACACTAGATAGAGGAATCATATACATAAACTGAGGGGAGAAGGGGAGGTGCCTAATGAATTCTGTGTGTTCTGATTGGCCACCCACCACAGCATGGTTCAGCCTCCTTTAGCCCATCACCCTGCTCCCACTGATGAAGTGAAGACAGCCTGGGATGCCAGGACAGGTTGAGTCCTCTGGAAAAGTGGACTTCAGTTAGAACTATCTAACAGGGATAAGCCAGCTTGGAAAACGAATTGAATAAAAATAATACGAGTGGGTAATACAAAAAGAAGATGATCTGAAGTTGTCCTAACCTGAAGAAGAAGAAGAAGAAGAAGAAGAAGAAGAAGAAGAAGAAGAAGAAGAAGAAGAAGAAGAAGAAGAAGAAGAAGAAGAAGAAGAAGAAGAAGAAGAAGAAGAAGAAGAAGAAGAAGAAGAAGAAGAAGAAGAAGAAGAAGAAGAAGAAGAAGAAGAAGAAGAAGAAGAAGAAGAAGAAGAAGAAGAAGAAGAAGAAGAAGAAGAAGAAGAAGAAGAAGAAGAAGAAGAAGAAGAAGACTTGTCTTTTCTACTCCACTTTTCTCACCCATTCAAGGGGACACAAAGCGGCTGACAAAGGTTTTCTATTCTTCTCCCTACAGCAGAACACCCTGTGATGCAGGTGGGGCTGTGAGAGCTCAGAAGAGAGCTGTGACTAGCCCAAGGTCACCTAGCTGGCTTCATGGAAGAGGGCAGAATTGAACCCAGTATTCCCAGATCCCTAACCATTAGACCAAACTGACTCACAGTTTGTGACCAGGTGTGACCAGAGCCATTCTGACAGTTTTCAGAGGTTTGTTTTTAAAGAGATAATAATTTAAGATCCTTCCGTATCTCCAACTTCCATCTCAGCTGGTTCAATTTAGATTCCTATTAACTTTGTGAGAAATGGGGCAGATCTTGTTCAGTTCATGCACATTCATTAGCAGTTCTGGATTTCTGGATTAGTGAGAGCAGGAATCCAAAAATATTTGGAGTGGTTCAGGTAGGCTACCCTGGTTACCACAAAAAATATCTTGTTTCTTTTCAAATGTCACATAACAGACATCAGTGCCAACTGCTTTAGTGCTTTCTCCTTTAAACCTGTTACTGTACTAGCTAAGTTGATTTTAACAGTACTTTTCTCCTCCAAGGGAAGAAGCAATGTTGTCCACCTATTTTGAAACCATCAATGACCTCCTGTCCTCTTTTGGGCCAGTCCGAGATTGTTCGCGCAACAACGGTGGCTGCACGCGAAACTTCAAGTGTGTGTCAGACCGCAAGGTGGACTCAACAGGCTGTGTGGTATGTACACCTCTTAGTTCCTGGAAAATATCACTACATATCAGAAAAGTGACACCCAGCATGCTGGTGGAATGGCCCAGTAGTAGAAGAAGAAGTGTTGCCTTTTCTACCCTGCTTTTCTCACCCATTTAAGGGAACTCAAAGCAGCTGACAAAGCGTTTCTATTCTTTTCCCCATCACAGAACACCCTGGGAGGTAGGTGGGGCTGTGACTAGCCCAAGGCCACCCAGCTGACTTCATGGGGGAGGGTGGATTCGAACCTGGTATTCCCAGATAAGACTCCGGCTCCCTAACCACTAGACCAAACTGGCTCACATACCATAGAGCTCAGCTTGGTGGTAGGAGCTTAACTTTTTTCGTTAGGCAGAAGAGTGCCATCATGTAGAAAGACAAGCAGAGGGACACATTTGGGGCAGTTGTCTCAAACAGACAAGAGGGATTAATTCAAACACGAAGGCTTACAAGGGAACATGATTGCTATCATAGTTTCATAAATTCACAGTCATGGCTTAAATGCCACATTGTTGACGCTCTTAAAGCAACATTGCCCAGCCTTCCACAACCTGATTTCTGATAAATGTCCTTTTCTCCATTGAGATTCCTGCCTGCTTCCCCTCCTTCTCTCCACCTTCTCCCCCTTCCCCTCCCTCTCTTCCCCATTTCCTCCTCCCCTTCCTCTCTTCTCCCCTTCTCCTTCCTTCTTTCTTTCCTCTTTCCCCCCCCCTTTCCTACTTCTTCTCCCTCTCCAAGAACCAGCAAAGCATTTGTTTTCTGTTGAAGAAATTGTTTCATACTGTTTTCGGGAACAGAAACCTTGACAAGGGTGTGGCTATTCAGGATATTAATTCTGTTCAATAGCACTCCTTTATTTATATTAAACACCCTTTTTTTCCCCCCAGATAAAACAGGTGCCAGCTGGCGCATGATTCTGAAATTCTTACAGAAAGTGCTAAGAGAATTTTCCAGTTGCCATGTGCTACTGTGAGGTCTATGTCTTCAGCTTTCCCAGTTAGAAATTAATGTGTATTATGACAGAAACTACTTTTAAAAATGGTAGCCCTGTCTCAGCTTTTACTCTGTAAAAGGACTTGGTGATGGGAAAAAAAAATTTCTTGTCATTTGTGGGATGAGGAAAATGTGTTTTTGGTTCACTCACAGTTGATGAATAAGGCTGCCTCCAGCCCTCTTGGGACTATATTGGGAATGCCAGCCACTCCCCTGGCATTCGCAGTCTAGTCTCAGTTTAAGCAGTGGGTTAAAAACCAATGTTTCTGCCATTGTGGGGAATCTAGCAATGTTGACGGGTTTCCCATAACAGCTTTGCTTATGTTAATGTCTGTCTGTAGCATTCAGAATCAGAGCAAGAGGAGCTCAGTGCACAAAGAATAGGAAAAGGGAATGATTGGGTCCTTGGATGCTTTCCAGTTGCTCTTCAGGGGTTCTCCGGATGTTGACCTAAACCCAGAATCGCTCCCTGCATCTGGGGAGCAGTGAGGGCCAATCTTGGCATCTTGTTTAGATCCCACACTGCCTCTTTCTGGCTAGAGGCAGCCTGAGATGATGAATGTACCAAACAGGGGCCTATTCGCACCATCCATCCATCCATCCCTCCATCCCTCCCCAGGGGGAAGGTTTGGGGTAAGCAGCCCTTGGGGGGAGACCCCAGGGTAATCCATTATCCTTAGAAGCTTCTACCGATTTGTGGACAGATATGGCCCTTCAAATAGGGCCCTATTTGATCTGTCCACACATCTCAGAATCCGGATATATTCGTACAGATTCCGACTGCACAGGTAATTCATGCACATTACTAACGGACGGTAGCGCATGATTAGTGAGCTTCTGGTGAGGAACATCCACATGTGAAGGAGGTTGTTACAGCCTTGAAGCATGCCCTGCCTCACCAGACATTCACTGACATTACCCAAAAGCTGACCTCAAGTGTCTGGCACAGCGACCATCCACACCTCTTCCGGTGCTCCTGGGTCATCTGAGGTGCCGCACAAGTGCCCACCCATCTCAGATCACCATAGATGCAACCGCGTGTGAGCAGAGCAATAGCATTGTCAGGACAATGGTGCTGAGGCACACGCAGTAGTTGTTTTATACGATTTCATCTTTTGTAAATTTGATATGGTCATATGAGTAAACGATCAATAAAGTTCACTGGGTTTCTAGTACTTTACCCACTCCCTGGTGTCATCTACTGAAGCAAAGACTCAAGGAGAGAAATATGGTGTGCATTTTGAACATCCCAGAAATAACAGAGTTTCAGGGGAAATAATTTAAGAGCGGGAGAAGTTCAAGAAAATGAAGGGCATCTCTGCCAGCTCCTGCAAATGGGCAACCTTCTGTCTTTCTTTTTTCCCTCCTCTTTTAAAAGCAAGTGGAATATAATATATGTATATGTAGCAATATTAAAGTATAGCTAGGGAGAATCCATTATTCGGTAGAATTCTCCAAGTAATTTTGGATCTCTGCACGCTGGTTGCCGCAGGGAGATGCTTAACAAAATGCAGGATATTCTGCCGTGTGCTGAGATGCTCAGTAGACAAATGAATTTGAAGATCTGAGGCAAAAAAATAATGATAGATTGGTCTTGTAAAGGGCAGGAAAAATAGAGAAAGGAAATGGAGGTGGTTGTTGACAAAAAAAAAAGTGTTGTCTTGCCTTAGGAAAAGTTGTTACGCTCAGGAAGCAGAGAACACATTTGTGTAAAAGCTGCTAATGAGGCCACAAGAGCCAGAGGAAATGATTTTTAAAAAGTTCCACAATACTGGTACTTTGGGAACGGTGGAACTGAGAGCTCCATAGGGGGATGTGATGGCAAAAAATAGTGTTTACAAATGCAGGGCATGTGTACCCCTTCTTAAACTTGCAACCAAATATAGACAGGCTTGTCCCAAAAAGAGGGGATAAGAAAAGAAAGAGTCACTAAGTCAAAATATACTTCTGAGGGCAAAAAGAATGGGGGAAGGAGGGTTAGCGAAATCAGTGATGCTCACGCGCTCGTACAGCTCACGTAAGGTAAGGGCTGATATATGGTAATGCTCATACACCAGGACTTGCAGTGGATTTTAAATGTCGTGTGAGTCATTGAGCAGATGGATGTGGCATTCAAGTGGGTCTGGAGCTCGAATGGATCGAACATTCAAGTGGAATAGAAATTCAGAGCTCTGAGTTTTGCAAAATGTGTTAAAAATTACACCAGGAATTACTTACTCCCATTATAGAGCATTGCGCTGGTCCATCTACCAATCTTTATGCCAAGTTAATAGTGGAATTTCTTATGTGAAATCAAGTGGATGAATCTCTCTATATACCTCCAGCCTTCGCACGCACAACTAGTAAGTCATTGCATAATTGGTAACTTTACCGAACAATTATAATCATTTCACATAATAGGAAGGAAATGCTCAAGATTCTGCCATTTATGCTCCAGCAGTATGTGAGCCGAGGAGGAGGAGGAGGAGGAGGAGGCACACTTAAAGAGTTGGCTTTTCTACCCCACTTTTCTCACCCATTTAAGGGGAATCAAAGTGGCTGACAAAGCCTTCTATTCTCCCTATGATATAGGCTTTGAGAGCTCAGAAGAGAGCTGTGACTAGCCCAAGGTCACCCAGATGGCTTTGTGGGGGAGTGCAGAATCAAACCCAGTATTCCCAGTTAAGAGTCTGGCTCCCTAACCACTAGAACAAACTGGCTCACAACTGAGAGTGTGTTCTTAAAGAGATGGGGTACACTAGACACCTTATCTGTCTCCCGAGGAACCTGTACACAGGTGAAGAAACAACAGAACCAAACACAGAACAACTGATTGGTTCAGGATTGAAAGAGGAGTATGACAATATTGTCACCTTATTTATTTAACTTATATGCAGAGTACACTAGGGATGCGCACAAATATTTGCAACATGTGATATTTGTACGAATTCATATGAATTTGGACATTCGTATTAAAAAAATGAATACTACAACATTCGTAGATTGACGTTCGTATTCGTACAAATGTTTCAGAACATTTGTGAACCTGGGATGGTGGGAAAGTGGCCACGCCAGTCACATCTCCAGTGGATCCAGAATGCATTCGACATGGATTGAGAGTGGATTCAAAGTGGATTCAGGGTGAATTTGACACTTCCAGAGTGCATACGTATCAGATATGTATCCGATATGCATCTGATAAGCATTGCATTTGTATCAGATATTCGTGAGATGCCTTTGCTTCCTGGAAATCAGCTGCACATATTTTTTTTATTTCAGTTTCCATTTTATTTGTATACCAACTTTTCCAAAAGGAAATTTGCTCAGGGCGGTTTACAACAAACAGAAAATACACAATGCAAAATACATTATAAAAATTGTATGTCATATAAAACATTGCTAAATAAGCCAAACACACGCATGTGCATGCTCACACACATACACACACATTGAGGCAGCTGAGGCCAAGTGGAGTCCAGAGCAGCTGACCAAAGGCCCCAATCCCACAAAGAATCACCCCCTCTAAGATGTTTGTGCCCAGCCTGGTTGGAGAGTCACCCAGAGGGCAGAGGGGTCTAAGCTGCCACCACTAGACCACCCCCAGGAGAGATGGCATGGTTCCTCTCCTTGGGCAGGGCTTCCGGCAACTGTGAAAGCCATAAGCAACTGCCCTTAATGTTCTCTGATGTAGCTGAGACCAGGTGGAGTCCAGAGCAGATGACCGAAAGTCTCAGTCCCACAAGGAATCACCTTCTCCAAGATGGTTGTCCCTGCCTTGCTTTCCCATAGCTAATTGGTCTGGAGTGCCTGGTGATGCTCACAGGTGCATTTGCCCTGGTGCTCCATCTTTTCCAGGTACCACACACGTCTCTGCCGCACTCCTCTTAATTGGTGCAAATAAAGTGTCTGGAAGGTGCGACTGAGTATTGAAAGGACAGCAATTTTCACAGTGCCAAAACACGGCACCAAATTAAATACCCTTTTCCCAGCATAATAACCGATGAAGTTGCTGAACTTAATAGCAATCATAATGAAAATATGTTTTTAGTCAATTGAGATGGCTTATTTCTTCTTCTGTGTATTGAAAAGAGTGTCAGGAATGAGGCATGTCTGTTTCCTGAAAGAAAGTGGCCACCTCACCTGACCCGATTGCGATTATGTTTTGTAGCTCCTCGAAATAATGGAAATAAACTAACACAGTTCCAGGTGTTTATTTTCTGGAACAAATAGCCCAGTGCATTTGCTTTGTGTTCCTTTAATCTCACCTTCAAAGCCTCTCATTCTGTCCATCCATTTTCAATTACAGTGGAGACGTAGTGTGTACAGCTATTGGATTCCTGGTTGATGGGCGATGGGAAGGATCTTAGACGGAGAAGTTTTGCGCTCTGCTTTCTTCTGGGGTTTCAAACAGCGGAAGTTGGTCAAAAACGAATGCCAGTCAGGGTTACCTTTGAATATTCTTCCATGCCAATGGGATCCATTTATTCTCTCAGATGTCTAGAGGAATGTAGGTCATTGATTAGCTGATTGATTGATTGTACTTAGATCCTGCCTTTCCAGCAAAGAGCTGAAGACAATGAACATTTATCATGATTATTATTCCTCCCCTCTGTTTTATTCCCACTGTAACCTCTGTAAGATTCATTGTACAATTGAGTTCAAATGTGGGACATCTTCAGAGAGAGGGGCCTGCATGCCTTCTGCTGCTGCTGCTGCTGGCATCCCCCAAAATGCTCCTCTTGGGGAAAAATATGGTTAAAATTGTGAACCCCTTGGGTCTTGTGCTTAGAGTGATGGACTCACGTCTTGCAGTCACCGGGTTTGATTCCACACTCCTTCACAAACCCAGTTGGGTGTCCTTGGGATAGTCACAGCTCTCTTTTGGAGCGCTCACAGCCCCACAACCTCACACAGTGTCTGTGGTGGGGAGAAGAAACAGAAGGTTTCTCAGCAGCTTCGAGCCCCCTTAAGTGAGTGAGAAAAGCAGGGTTCTTTGGGTTAGGAAAATGTAAAGAAAATGGCTAGTAACTTTGCCGATCTGTTCTCTCACTTTCAAAGTTGACTGAAGCTGGATTAAAACACAGGTGTGAACGCAGCCTCAGAGGCAGCCTTCCCACTGGAAGGGGAAAAGACCTCCGAAGGCTTTGCCTTCCTCGTCCGCTTGCCCTATGGGGATGGGCAGGGCTTGCTGGTTTTGCTCACTTGGCTGGCTTCCAATTAGCTGCAAGAGCAATGCTAACGAAAAGAGCTGGCAGGCAGGATGTGTTTGCTATTACAGGAAACCCTGGATTATTGCAGAATATTGCCTCAGTATCCTTGATAGTGATGTGCACAAAAAAATTTTCATTCGATTTGTATGCAAGAATTCGTGTGGAATCAAATGCAAGAAAATCTGTATTCATTCAAATAGATCCCCTTCGAATGTGGTAGGATTCCCCAATGAGAGAAAGGAGCTGTTTAAATCAATGCAGATAGAGATGGGGAATATTTTTTGGATCATGATGCTTCACTGTGAAATCAACGGCCTCTAAAGACGTGCTTCTAAAGACCAGTCCCTGGGGGCAGTAAGAGGCTGATGTTGCTCTCGTATCTTTTCATTGTGAGCTCTGAATGATGCATTAGATGGGTCATTGTGTTAATCAGCCGAAGACCACCTTGATAACGGACTCCTTGGTGTGGATTTATCTGATCCACTGAGTCGTCTAAATCAGTGCCCTGGCTGCAAACTCCATCGTTTTATAAGTATTTGCATTTAATGCTTTGGTTATCTTTATTGGTTTAATTGTAAAGAATTTCAGTCCGGTGAATAATAATTCACAGAACACCAGTGTGGAGGGAGACTGTGACCAATGTCATAAGGGGGAAAGGCATTTTATGAAACTGATTTTTGCTTTAGAGAAATGCCTTGAATGTGGAGGAAGGAAGGATTGTTCAAGGACCCTATTTAAGGACTCTGCTGTTTACAGAGAAGGAATGCAGTGGTAGAGCAAACAGAGGATTGCTGGTTCAATCCCCAGCTGCTCCTCAGAAGTATGCGGTGGCAAACCTCTTCTGTATCTCTGCCAAGAAATCTGCATAGAGATCTGGGCATCATGCAGTCAACTGCGAAGGAAGGAAGGAAGGAAGGAAGGAGGAGGAGGAAGAAGGAGAGTTGGCTTTTCTACCCTGCTTTTCTCACCCATTTAAGGGGACTCAAAGCTTCTGATAAACCTTCTGTTCTTCTCCCCACAACAGACACCATGTGAGGTAGGTGGGGTTGTGAGAGCTCAGAGGAGGGCTGTGACTAGCCCAAGTTCCTCCAGCTGGCTTCGTGGAGGAGGGCGGAATCAAACCTGGTATTCCCAGATCAGAGTCCAGCTTCCTAACCACTAGACCAAACTGGCTAGAAGCCTTGGAGGCTTTGGTGGAAAGCACACTTAAGCAACTAATACATGGAGGGCGTGTGAATCAAGTTGAGTTAGGATTTGTCAATCACAAATTTGCAAAATTACACTGTCAGAATCAGTGTAAACATAGGGGTGACTGTGCCCATATCCCTTTTAACTAATTCACTGGTAGATCAATCTCTCTCTCTCTCTCTTTTTGTAAATTCAGTATTCTGGTTTTTGATTGAGAAATGGATTTTGTGCCTTTTTTAATGAATATGCTTGGTTTTTGAGCTGTTACAGACAATTCATGGTTTAATATGTCAGTTTAATTGTATACCACATTAAGCTCAAATGGAAAGGTGATGGATAAAGAAATGTGAGAAATGATAAGTAACTCATCAAGGTGCAGTTAACAAGGAGAAGACAAGCTCAAGCGTGAGCCCTGGGCTGTTGGGTGGCTTTTCATTCTACGTGCTTTCATGTTCATTGTGCAGTTAGCTCTATGCTTAGGGCTGTTCAAACATACTTCTTCCCAGCTGGCTTGAGAAGGGACCCCACTGAGGCAGACATTAGGAGGAGGAGAGCTGGCTTTTACACCTGATTTTCCTCACCCATTTAAGGGGATTCAAAGCGGCTGACAAATGTTCTGTTCTTCTCCCCACAAGACACCCTGTACAGTAGGTGAGGCTGTGAGAGCTCAGAAAGAGAGCTGTGACTAGCCGAAGGTCGCCCAGCTGACTTAGTGTAGTAGTAGAAGAAGAAGAGTTGGCTTTTCTACCCTGCTTTTTTCACCCATTTAAGGGGAATCGAAGCGGCTGACAAAGCTTTTCTATTCTTCTGCCCACAACCAACACCCTGTGAGGTAGGTGAGGCTGTGAGAGCTCAGAGAGAGAGCTGTGACTAGCCCAAGGTCACCCAGCTAGCCTTGTGGAGGAGGGTGGAATTGAACTGGGAGACTACCAGATAAGCTCCCAATACAGGATAACAGGATAGCTCTGACTAAGCCCATAGACTTCATAGCTGCATCTTTCAGGCTGGGGGGGGGGAGGTACTGGGGCGCTTCTAAGGCCATCTGCTGGGACTCGAGAGCAGGAGAAGGTTTGTCCTTGTCTCTGCTTGAGATGCCCATGAGCATTTGGTGGGCCACTGTGTGCGACAGGATGCTGGACTAGATGGGCTGTGGCCTGATCCAGCAAGGCTTCTCTTATGTTCTTATGTTCTTATGGCTATCTACAGTTGCATTAGACATTAAGGAATAGGACATCATTTATCTGAACTGCAGAAAACCAACTGACCACTTGCAGTTTAGAGATCCATAAAACTCTAAATCTTTCCTGCCATCTAGAGGTCATCTGGGATTTTACAGCTCAGTGTTGGTAATCCTAACCAAGAGATTTGGGGGCGAAAGGCACAAATTTCATAGTATGTTCTCATTAGCTGCTATACGTTTTGCCCATGACATCAGTCCCCTGGTCACTGGTATAAAGGTTGAGTTTAACCATTTTCAGGAGAAGATTTATTTCAGAGCCTTTACTGCAGATCAGTAGATGATTTGTCTTAGATGAAGCATTTGCTAAAATGCCTGTTTTGTTTTCTTTTTACCCAGCTCTTACCAGCCAGCCAGGAGAAAGCTCCTGTGGGGATATATTGACTAAGAATGCATTGCCGACGATTATCCAGAAAGAATTATCGGTTGAGGTGGCTATTGATTTTCTAATAATTTCTAGCCCTCCCTTGGCTTCAAGTCACCAGAGAGGCAGAGCACAAATTGAACTGCAGCTGAATTGCTGCAGGATTGATTAAAACTCACAGTAATTATTGTTTCTCTGCTGCTCAAGGCAGGCTGGTCAATGTGGGCAATAACTGATAGGATTTTTTAGGCAATCTCAGGAAATGGGCATGAGGATATTCGCTCTACGCCCACTAAATAGCAGGTATATTGTAATTGCTTTTGCTGGGCATGGAAAGGGTCTGTGAGCCTTTGATTTCCACATGGACCTGGAGGAAGGGATTTATTTAAAGCTGGGAAGAGAGTATTTTGCAACATGGGCCCTTTTTGCATATGCAACAAAAACTCCATTAAGAACCTGTTAGATATGCAAATGGTACGGTCAGTTACATCCCTTCCACACACAGGACCCCTTAAGGACCCCATTAGGACCCCATTCTGAACGTGTGGTCTGCATGAGTGTGGTCAAAATCTGGATTTAATGGAGTCTTAGGGCCCTTAAATCCAGATTAATGGAATACCCTTTAATGGTGTCTTCAATCTGGTCTTCCACCAATTTTGTAGTCTATACAGCGCTTTTGGACATTTATAGTGCTCAAGAAATAAACTATAATAATAATAATAATAATAATAATAATAATAATAATAATAATAATAATAATAATAATAATAATAATAATAATAATAATAATAATAATAATAATAATAATAATAATAATAATACCAGATTAGAGGCCACACTTCTGCACATATACTGAGGCAATGGAGTCCAGGGGTGGGCTTAGAGGTTGCCATTGCATTGAGGTGCCTCAACACACATGCTATGTAGGCCTGCACATCCTTTGTAGCGGTCTATGAAGCTGAACACAAGCTTTGCAGATGCTACGTAGGCAGCTACGAAGCCATGTTTCTCCACCATGCCCACTGTAACTGTAACTGACCCCTGATTGATGGCTAAGGGGGTCAATCACACTGCACCACCAGCAGATCTTCCTGCTCAGACCTAATCGGGCCTAATCAGAGCCCTGGGATGGGTGTTATAGCATCCACATGGAGGCCCAGTCTAGCACCCATTGCCATTGGGTGCTAGATGGCCCGTACGGACACATGGACCACTCACCATGATGTGGAACTTCAAGACTGGATTCCACAAGGACCGGATACCAAAGATTTGGATCTTCTAAATCTGGATTAAGAGAGGTACATGCAAAAAGGCCCATGGAAATATAAGTTATATAGATATCTAACGTGTTAGAAAATGAATAAAAAATGGTGTCCACCTGTATACTTTCTTTGGCTGGATTTTGATCTCTCAGTTCACCGGTACCCAAGGATAGGCCTTTTCAGTAACTTGTAAAACACCATTATGTTATAGGAACTGCTCTAGGCACATGCTTTAGCAGTGTCCTCTTCATGCAAGATTTTAAGGACATCTGTTTAGGTTTGACTGATAATAGATTGGAGCTGATCCTAAGGAAGAAGAAAACACTTGGCTGACCTTAATACAAGGGGCACATAAGAAATAACTTTATTACAAAGAAATTGGTAAAAGTTAAAAAAGCGAGAATAGGGAAGAAAAGTGGCTATCCTAAAGAGCAAAAGGCAATAATAAAACACTTCCAATCTTGGCCGAATTAGTCAAAAGGCAACATGCAACTTACAGCAAAGAAGCAGTTCCCAAGTTGGGCAAATTCGTCAAATGGTAATGTATAGCAAAAAAGAAAGAAAGAAAGAAAGAAAGAAAGTTGAGCTCTGATGATGGACAGGGACTCAAAGTTTAACTTAGACCAAGAGTAAGAGAGCTATGATTGCAGCAAGAGAAACAACATTTAAAGCAAAAGATTCTGCTACCTCTAGGACTTAAAGCCAAGCCACAGAGACTAACTGGAAAAGAGTAGAGAACCAAAGTTAATGAGCAGTAAATGGAAAGGTCACTTAATGTGAATTGAAAGGGAAGCAAAGGGAAAGGAAATCTGCTTAAGAAAATACAAAGAAATTAGTGGACAGAAAATATTATATCTTTCTTGGGGTCTTCCCTTAATCATGGATGATCTTCCCAGTAGAAGACAAAGTAACAAAGCACAATCGCTCAGAAAAGCTAGTGGTGAGATTCCAATGCTGGAAGGAAGAGGCTTAAGGACTTAAGCGTTCTGGCTAAATTGTCACCGCTCAGTACCAGATAAATGAGGTATAGCGTCTAGGAAATCAGTATTTTAATTGGTCTTGTTTGCATCCATGGATTCAGCCTATCTGAGACATCAAGTAAGTCTAATTATATGCCTGACCTGCAGCTGCAGGGGTACAAGAAGGAAATCAAGTCACACCCAGTAAGCCTTGAGAAAGGAGAGAACGTTCAAGTCTCCTCTCTGGAGTAGCAAAAGCAATTTGCAGCTCTTCTGGACCCAAACAAACACAGCACATGAAGTTCACCTACTTATAGGGATGAAGGAGAGCTCAGCTCTGCTTGCAAGAAGGAGGTAGAACAAGTCAAGGATCAGGATTCAGCTCTTGTAGTAAAGATGAAATGAACTTTGGAGTGCCTGTTTTTACACCACAAAACACATCCTGGAGGCAGGCAGGAAACCAAACTGTCCAGGTGAGAAAAGGTGGTGGACATTCCAAAACATGTAAACAAGTTGCATTATTTCCACCAGTCACTCAGTTTGGGCACAGACATTATCATGCCAATTTTTGCACCTACTCTCACCTAAGGTGCCAACTCTTAACAGCTTGTCGCTTTCCTGCAGCGAGTTGACAAGATTACGTTGTCAGGAGGTGAAAAATCACTTAATAAAAGAGGTTTTAGACAGGAAAAATAGGCATTGCCAAGGAACTGAGTCAGCGTATCCAAGAGGGGGAGTGCATCAGGGTGATGCGGTGGTCTGCAAATCCTACACTTTCTGTTGTGAAAGGGAGCGAATGCTATTGCTGAAACTGCTCTCTGGTGCCATCTGGTCCAGAACCCAAGAGTCTGCTATAAGATGGCAAAGGAGATCATTGTATAACAATTATCCTTGTCTTTAGTGTGCTTGTGTTCATTGAGAAACTCACAGATCTCTTCTGTCCCTTGTGAGCTTCCACTTATTCTCTTTGATACACCATCCTGGAGAAGCCTTGTTTTATGATGGTGCATAACGAAGAAGCCTTGACAATGAGGATGTCCCCTCTCTCTCAATCTTTTGCAATTAGAACCACCACATCTCCACCAAAAAGTTTAGCAGATCATAGAATACACAGAATCATAAAGTAGGAAGGGACCTCTAGGGTCACTGAGTCCAACCCCCTGCTCAATGCAGGATCTCCTAAACCATCCCAGACAGATGTAGGCCTAGCCTCTGCTTGAAGACCTCCAGCAAAGGAGAACCCACTACCTCCCATGACAACCTAGTCCATTGACTGATGCCCCTCACTATCAGGAAGTTTTTCCTGATATGTAATCTGTATTGACTTCCTTGAAGTTTCATCCCGTTGTTTCTAGTCCTCTCATCTTGTGCAAGTGAGAATAGGGATGACCCCTCTGCACTGTGACAGCCCTACAGAGACTTAAAGCCCATGATCATGTCTCCTCTCAGTCTTCTCTTCTGCAGTCTAAACATTCCTAGATCCCTCAACCATTCCTTGTAGGACGTGCTTTCCAGATCACTCACCATTTTGGTAGCCCTCCTTTGGACTTGTTCTAGTTTGGCAATGTTTTTTTTTTTTAATTGGGGAACCCAGAATTGGACACAATACTCTAGATTGTGCAGTCTTGTTGTCCCAGTAGTGGTGGCTTGACACCATTGCATTGCGGTCAGTCTCTTGTGAGGACCTTGGCACAGCCATGCAGATACACAGTTGGTTTTACTCTTGGAGGAAGATTGTTGGGATTGAACATACAGCCCTCTGACCTCCAGATAGCTTCTCTGGCAGTGAGTTGCAGCCGCTTAACACAGTGTACTATATTAGGGATGTACAACACTTAATTATAGCTTCATCCAGGCATCACTTATTTGGGCCAATTTGCACTACAGCCCTTAGTGCATGATTAGGAAACGTCTGGGGAAGGACATCTGCACTTGGAGGAGGCTGCTACAGTCTCCAAGAGCCCCCTGCCTTCCCAGAAGTTCCCTAATCATGCACTCCTTTGGACTTGTTCTAGTTTGGCAATGTTTTTTTTTTAATTGCTCCACAACCTCCACAACCTTCCCCAAGTACTTACCTGTTGTGTCCAGCCTGGGAGCATTTGTACTCCAGCTGAAGGAGGAGGTCAACAGGACTGCCGCGCAAATGCAGTGGCAGCCCTGCTTCCCTCTTGATGTGAGCGTGGCTGCACATAATGTCAGCATCATCATGCTGACACTGCCAATGCAGGTGCACTTGCACAGTGTACCAAAGCCAAAATGGCGGTGCCCGAAGAGGACCAGCCACACAATTGAATCAAGGTAAGTATTTGATCAGGGGGGACAGGGAGATGGGTAACGTTGACTAGCACTCCGAGCGCACGTGTTAGTCAATATTAGTTCATCATGCTCCTTTCCCGTCTAGCAGGCTGGAAGGGAAGTGTGAAATCGCTTTTTCTCTGGATGTGCTTCTTTCTGGAATATCCAAATATAGTAAAATAAACAAGCAATGTCTGGATGCAGCCTATGTTTAAAGTACTGCTGGGGAACTCTTGTTTTTACTTTTCTTGGGAGTAGGACAGTATTAACACAGAAATGGTGTATACACAGCAGGAGGCACAGGTGTGATGTGTGCATTTCCTCGTCACTCTCTGCCCCATTGCATAAGCCAAGACTGGCTTCCTTCCCATTTCCCATTCCCTGGTATCCATGCAGCCTTTCTCCACCTTCTTATCAAACCCCTGCTATTTGGCAAGATCCCCAAAGCTTTTTGGTGCATGCAGTCCCTAGAGCTGTGTTGATTAAGTGCTTGCAATTAAAGTTTGAGCATTTGGAAGTGCAAAATAGTTTGGCAATATTAAGTTAATCATGATTATACAGGTTTATTTAGCCAATAAATATACCGCTGTTGGCCCTGAATCGCTGCCAGCAGCCCTTAAGCTATTCATGTAGATTTACTATGAGGTTTCTCTTTCTGTTAACTTGCACACTTTGTTTAAGATGCAGTTCAGAATTCAGAAAACAGACAGGGGCACCAAGAGGATGTTAGACTCATTCTTGCCATCAGGGCAATAATATTGTGAGACACTGGTGATGGTACATGACTACATTTTGACTCATTGGGCCTTGACTATGGACTAGTCAATGTTGATTAATGGTGCTCCATTCCCATCCAGCAGAAGGGAAGGTAAGTGCAAAAAACACACCCAAAAGCAAACTCTGCATCACACTATAAAGCCTGCAGCCTCTGTTGGAATGCACCTATTCTACATTGTGTCAGCTTTCAGGCTGAACATATATTGAATGCTCAGTGTTTGGCTATGTGTATTTATGGAACTAAAAACTCACAGCTAAATCAGACAAAGTAATAACTATTTATGCACCACTGCTTTCTCCTGTTTACCTTATATATGATTCTTGAGGACTTTCACAAATATATCTATTTTGTAAATTAATTTTTTAATATTTTTTATGATTTGCTCCTTTTGCGAAAATGCACAGATATGTTCTATTTATTATTAATTTTTGTTAAATATTTCATATGCTTAGACTTTGTTTGATCATTTTATCAATGAATTATAGACTGCTTGGTTTATAGTTTATGGTATAAGGCAAAACAAATCCAAGTTGTGTGTTGTGTTTTTTGTCTTTTTATTTTGGCATAGCAACTTTGAAACACACTACAAAAGCATCAATGTCTCCTTTATCAGCCGATGTTTGAACTTAGGTGCATTGATTACCCTGGGTTGTCTGTTTGCTTTACAAAAAAGCTGTACTTCAGCCTTTAATCCAAGATGGATTTTCAGAATTAAACTTTAAAAAAAACCTCATTTGAAAACAAACATTCAGGGAAGTTCGTGAAATTACATTCATTTCACTATCTAATTGAACATCTGAAAATTCATTTCATTGCAAATTTGTAAAATTGAAAGTCCAGACTTTCACACTCCCATTTAAACAATTTTTGCAAAGTTTTTGTTACTTTTTCCCCATATGGAAAGCCTTTTTTCATGACCAAAACACAACAAAGCATGAATATCCAATTGAATTTTTCGTATTCACAAATGAGGAGGGGGGGCTTTTTTATTTTGATTGAATATTTGGATATTTGAACATCTGGACTTTTGATTTGATACAAGTGTTTCTGAATTTGAAATATTCCGTTGAATTTGCAAATGCAAATGTCATTTTGCACATCCCTGAGTGCAGGCATCCTGGCCCTCATGGGGAGGGAGTTCCCAAGTTTAGGGGCAGCCACTGAAAAGGCCCTCATTCTAGTTCCAGCTAACCACATCTGGGTTAAGTGCCCTGGTAAGGAGGGGACAGTTGCCATCGTAACATTAGCAGCAGGGACAGTGAAGCCCTACCTACTAATGCTGCGATCATAATCCGAGAGGGTCCCCCTTTATAACCCGCTCTTGACCTGTAATTCAGGGCGAGAACAGTTATAAAGGGGGGGGGTTGATTTTGATTTAGAGGATTTTGTCCCTCATGTAGCCTGAATTAGGGCTTTGCATGGGGACATTTGCAAAGTGAACTCACTTTTGCCTCGCAGCATCCTTGCCATGGGGACACGGACAAACATTCTTAACTAAAGCCACATTTTTCTCTGTGTAGCATGTTTATCTTTTCTCCTTTATGTAGAAAAAGAAAATGTGTTAGTTTTAAGACCCCTGAGAAAATGTAGCCAGGTTCTATCCTTTACTTGACAGATGCTCTTTATTACAGCCTTTCACGCATCTTTGTGATGGCTATGGTTTGGCTCGCATTCAGGGACCATATAATGCATTTTTAATTGGGACTTGTTCTTGGGGTACATTTATTATCTTTCTCTACTGTCCAGATAACTGGCCTTTTTTCTGCTTTTTTTCTTTCCCTGCTCCTCTTTCTCCCTTGTTCACTTGAAAGAAAATAAATAAGAGTAGAATTGGAGTGGTGTTTAATAAGGCAACATCTATTGATTGATGTTGCCGGATGCTTGCCAGTTTTAATCATTGGAGACAGGCAGAGCTTGCTGGGAAACTAAAATTAAAAACACGGATCATATTTTCAGCTAGCAGAAATTAGGGTCTCTGTAATCATCAGGAAAACCAGCATCAACGGGAAACAAAACTCTCCTGCACCACCAGACTTACATTCCCTTCTTGAGTCGGGTGGAGGGAGCGGATATTTAGGACTCAACATTCTATTAAGCCCACACTCAGTATCCAAGCCTTACAGCCACATTTTCTGCATCCAAGCCTTGGAGAACAAAGAAGAAGAAGAAGAGTTGGCTTTTCTATCTGGGAATACCGGGTTCGATTCTGCCCTCCCCCACGAAGCCAGTTGGGTGACCTTGGGCTAGTTACAGCTCTCTTCTGAGCTCTCACAGCCCCACCTACCTCAAAGGGCGTCTGGTGTGGGGAGAATAGAAAGCTTTGTCAGCCGCTTTGAGTCCCCTTAAATGGGTGAGAAAAGTGGGGTAGAAAAGCCAACTCTTCTTCTTCTTCCAGATCAGAGGCCTTCTTGCACTACAGACTCTACTGCATAATTAGTGCACCTCTGGTGAAGAGCATCCACACATGCTGGAGGCTGTTACAGCCTACAAGTGTGGCCACCTTCCCTAGAAATGCACTAATCGTTGATTAGGTGTGGAACCTTAACGAGCATTACCTACTTACTTACCTGAAGCATCCAGTGGCGCTCTGGGGTCGTTTGAGATCCCACACAAGTTCACTGGGACTTCAGACAACTGTAGATGCAACTGCGCGTGTGCAGAGCAACAGGGTCATGCGGAGTCGTGGAGGTGCCACTGCCAAAATGGCGGCACCCAGAGGAAAACCAGGCCCCAGGATTGAATTAGGTGAGTATCCGATCCTGGGGGAGGGAGCAGGTAATGTTGACTGGGGCTCAAGTTGGGTCATCACACTCCTTTCCCATCAAGTGGACTGGAAGGGTAGTGCAAAAATGCTTCATGTATCTCTTGATCAGAATTTACGTCCATCTGTACCAGCCGGGCAGTCCAAAGAGGCTCTGAAGTTGACTACTGATCAGTGCAGAAAGGCCCTTTGAAGAAATATTATGTTCCCTCCTCTTTGTTCCCTTCTCCACACAGTGCCCAGAGGACCTGAGGCCGATGAAGGACGGCACCGGCTGCTATGACTACTCCAAAGGGATTGATTGCTCAGATGGCTTCAACGGAGGATGTGAACAGCTCTGCCTACAGCAAACACTTCCACTCCTGTCAGATCCTACATCCAGTACCATTCATATGTTCTGTGGGTGAGTCCACTGCAGATGGAAACTTCACAAGAGGCTTCCAAATTGTACTTTTGATTACTGCTTTGTCTCTTACCCTTCTGAATCCCTTTGGGATATGGATATAAACAAATAAATATGTATGTTTCTGTTCTTACTATACCTACATGGCTTAACGGCTGTTATTTATATATTAAAAGCCGTTCAGGGATGAAACTGATCATTTTGAGAGTGGTGGCACTTTCCTTATTGGATATGTCCAATGCTTTGGCTCCCGTGTAGGGGCGTGCACAAATGCAGTTTTTGACATTCGATTTGAATTGAATATTCAGATGTCCAAATTTGTACGAATGGAGAAAAAACGAATGTATTAAAATTTGAACCAATTTGAATACATTTGCATCTATTTATACAAATATTTGATACATATTTGATAATACAAACGTTGACAACATTCATATGTGTCCTTATGCATCTGTAGGCACCTGTACCAATCCATATGGATCCCATATTATCCCATACAAATCCCACTTTTCTCCCATGTGTATCCATACAAATGGATAAGGATACGAATAAGATGTGTATCCATACACATCTGAATGTCCGAATTATTTGTACAAATGATTCAAAAAATCTGCATTTGTTCAAATATTAAAAAATGAATGTCTGGTCATTCAATTTGAATTTGCTTGTGCCTCAAGATCTGGAGGGGAGGCCATCCTGGTTGTCCCACCACCCTCAGCAGCAAAAGGGATGGGCACTCAGGAGAGGGCCTGTTCAGTGGTGGCCCCCAGGCTATGGAATAGTCTCCCCCTTGGCCAAGACCGCATTGGGTACTGGACCAAACGTGCATGGGGACGCACCGTTTGCTTCTGGGCTTTGGTTAAACGGGGATACCCTCTTCCCTTCCCTCTTGCAGATGCTAATGTGTTAATACATACTGTGATTGTTTTAATAATGTTTGATTTTGGATGTTGTTACCCACCTGGAGACCTCCAGGTACAGGGTAGGATAAAAATGTAAATAAATAAATAAATAAATAAATAAATAAGATGGGATATAAACAAACAAACAAACAAACAGGTGACCTACCCCCAGCAGGGTTGATTGGATGCCTTCCCGGCCAGCAGCTGCTGCTTCCTCAATGCCATTTTGACCTTCAGAGGAATGCAAAATGCACATTTGTGCAGTGGAGAAGGAAATTCCTCAAAGTAACTCCAAGGAGCATCTGTCAATTCATGACACATCCAGGTGCTCAAGCAGCAGTGGCTTTTGCCATGCTCCAGCCTTTCATCGCTCCCCGGGGGTTTGGGTTCATCAGCTACTTCTGTTGTGCTTGCGTTGCTTTATTGCTCAGAGTAACAAAGAACAGGCAAAGAGAAAGCCACATCCGACAGGCGGTGCCGATGGCTCCAGTAAAGGGAATGGAGGCAACCAGACAGTCGAAGTTTTGCTTCCCATCCGAGAAGCAAATGGCGCATCCCCATGCATGTATGGTCTAGTACCGAATGCGGTCTCTGCAAGGGGCATCCCCATGCGTTTTAGATTTGGTCCGTGGAAAGTGGACCAAATTGCCCCAAACCGGACCAAATTTGGTACCTGAAAAAAACAAGTCTCAACATGGTTTGGGGTTCTGGCGTACATTGCCAAGCGAGCCAAGACCGCGCATGGGAATGGTGGCGGACTTTGCGATCTCAGCTGACAGGAAAGAGGTTTAAGTGTTAAAGCCAAGCCTCTGACCTGTCAACCAAGATCACGAACAGGGGTTGCGGAGATTTCTCACTTTTCCAGTTTTTGAACTTTTTTTGAAGACATTTCTTCCCATTGAAAAAGCCCTTTCCCATCACCCAAAACAAAGCAAAATAAGAATATTCAATCAAATTACAGTCGGACCCCCATATCTACTGATTCAGTAACCACGGTTTCAGTTAACCATGGTTGCTGGATCAGCCCCACCCCACCGCCGTGGGCCCCATAAGGAAAAAGCATCCAGAACCAGAATGCCTATTTCGTCCTACAGGAGGCCTATTTTGGCCTCTGAAGAGTGCTGGAATAGGCACATGATGCCACCAGCGCCCATCCCAGAACCGGAAGGCCTGTTTATTTGTTTGTTTGTTTGTTTACATTTCTATCCTGCCCCATACCCTAAGGTCTCTGGGCGGGTAACAGCAAATTAATCACAAGATACGCATTAAATGTTTGCAATCCATGGCTTCAGGTAACCGTAGTAGGAGCTGGAACACATCCCCAGTGGATACAGGGGGATCTGACAATTCATTTTCTCAAGCAGGAGAAAAAAAATTGCTTCAGAGGAATGTTTGGATTTTTGAAAAATCAGATTTTCAATTCAATGCTTTTTAAAAATAATTCCATTGCATAACATACAGCGACAATGTTGAATTTGTGAATATAAATGTCATTTTGCACATCATTGGTCTCACCCACACACCCTGGCTCTCTCATTAGCATCTGGTGGCCATGTCTGCATGTCAGAGTTGTAATCTTTTACAGCATCTTAAACACAGGCTGTGCTTTTGCATAGCGGGGTGGGGGGAGGGGAAGCAGCTCAGACGTGCCTCTCAAAATGTCTTTAAGAATCTCTGAGCCACTTGGGTGATTGCAAAAAACTGTCATAGATTTTCCATGGACCATTACTGAAGCTGTCGTATCTGCTTCCAGATGGTTGTTGCTGATCCATGAGCCATGGATCTTGCCCAGCTTGTGTTATCTGCAGTGCATGTGATTGAAATCTTTTCTCTATCGCACAACACTAGAACCAGGGACACTCTATGAAGCTGATGGGCAGGAGAGTTGGGATTCAGAAAGAGAATTTGTGTGTGTGTTTTTCTCCCAGAGAGTCATCAATCTACTCTCGAGTTTACTTCCAGAATAGCTGGTGACAGCAACGAGTCTGAATGGCTTTGAGAAAGGATTAGACAAATTAATTGAGGACAGGTGTATCAACGGCTACTAGAATAGATGCCCAGGTACCACCTCCAGTTTGGAAAGGTAAGAAGATGTCCCTGAAGGCCATTTACAGGGATTTGAGAGCAGGTGAAGGTTTTGCATTTGTTTTCTGCATGAGATGCCCAGAGGTAATTGGTGGTCTCTGTGTGAGACAGGATGGTGGACTAGATGGGCTGTGGCCGGATCCAGCAGGGCTCCCCTTAGATTCTTATGTACAAGTAACACATAGGCAGAGAATCTTCCACAAATCTCTCCAATTTTTGTCTCTCTTATGCAGGCGCTTCCTTGTTGTTGTTCTTGTGGAAAAGACGAGGGGCATTTTCACAGGAAAGGAGTGTAATCAACCAATGTTGACTAGTGCTCACACTTGGAGTGCTAGTCAACTTTGGCCGTTCCTTACCTGATTCAATCCCAGGGCCAGTTCTCTCCTGGGCACTGCCATTTTGACTGGGGTGCCCTCTGTGACCCTGCGCGCATCAGTGCCATTGTCATGACGATACTGATGTTCTTGCACAAGAGTAGCGACAGCCGCATCTATGGTTGACCGTGTGCTTGACCAGCACCTCAGACAACCCCAGAGTACAGGGATAGATGCGGATGGTTGACTTAAGGCGTGGAGCACAATTTCATGCTACACACCTAATCAACAGTCAGTGAACTTCTGGGGAGGCAGGGCACTCTTGGAGCCTGTGGCAGCCTCCTTGAAGTGCAGATGCTCTTCACCAGAAGTTCACTAATTGTTGAGAAGATGGAGCAGAATAAGAGCCATTATATTGACTATTTTCTTTTCCTTCCTTCCTTCCTTCCTTCCTTCCTTCCTTCCCTCTCCCCACCCCCCATTCCCATGTTTCTGATGCTTCTCTTCTGCTGGATCCCAGCTGTGTTGAAGAATACAAACTGGCCCCAGATGGCAAGTCCTGCCTCATGCTCTCCGACATCTGTGAGGGCCCCAAGTGCCTCAAGCCGGATGTGAAGTTCAACGACACCCTCTTTGGAGAGATGCTGCATGGCTACAACAACAAAACCCAGCACGTCAACCAGGGACAGGTTTTCCAGATGACCTTCAGGTACCTTGGCTTTGTTCCTATACTGGCTTTTGCAAGGTGTCCTGTGTGATGGCACCTTTACAACAGAAGGACAGAACTTGATACATCTAGGTTGTTATATATTACAACCTCTTCTGCTAGTAAAGTCCATAGACCAATGACCCTCTGGGTGATGAAATACTTCCCCTTGTCAGATCCGAATCTCCTGCCCATCAGCTCCCTAGATGCCCCCTGGTTCTAGTGTTGTGTGATAGAGAAAATAAATGTCCTCTATCCACCTTTTCTATACCATGCATGATTTTATATACTTCAATCAGGTCCCCTCGTAAACACCTTCTTTCCAGGCTGAAGAGGCCAAGATGTTTCAGGCTGATTCCATAAGGGATTTTGTTCCAGGCCCTCAATCATTCTGGTTGCCCTTTTCTGCACCTTTTTCAGTTCCACAATATCTCTTTTGTAGTCTGCTGACCAGAATTTACACAATATTCCAAATGTGGTCTCACGATAGATTTGTAAGGTGGCAAAATGGCACTTGCTGAATTGTTTTCTATTCCCTTCCTATTTATTGTTGTTTTGATGCAAAGTGCTTGAGTGGTTGTGTACAGAGATGGTCAAGGGACTGCAAACTAAGGCCCCATCCAGATGAGGACCTCACGGAGGGTCATTTGGAGCCAATTTGCCAGTAAGTGGGTCTGGGCTTGGATGGCTAGCAGGCAAATGTGTAGCTGACCGGAAGTGGTCCAAGATATTTCAGCCACAAATTTGGCATGGGGGGTGAGGGTGACCCTACCCCCTCCAACTCACCTGACAGTGAGGGTGATCAGTCAGTGGACTAGATTGCCGCAGGAGGTAGTGGGTTCTACTTTGCTGGAGGTCTTCAAGCAGAGGTTGGACCTGGGGTCGTTTAGGAAATCCTGCATTGAGCAGGGGGTTGGACTCGATGACCCTATAGGTTCCTTCCAACTCTATGATTCTATTATTCACTTTGAGCTCCAGTTGAATGCATAAGGGAGGGAGGGAAAGAAAGAGGAAGACCAGATGTTTGTTTACACTTTCCAGCAACTTGCTAAAGCAAGAAAGCCACGTGGATATAAATTGCAACCCCTGATCTCTGTCATAGTTCTAAGTCACATAACCATATGCATGTAATTCCTCAGAGGCAAAGCAAAAAGGCACTTGCAACTAAATTGTCTCATAGTTGTGCAGAAGTATTTTGGCTTTCAGCAACTGAAGAGAGCTCATCCATTCTTTCAGGCATTTTGCCTTGTTCTGAAAACCATGCGCCACACATCACAACTTTGTGGCGTCTTTACATTCCTGCAGCATTTATTCACTTAAACCCCTCTTGCTTTGAAGACGTCGGCTGAATCTTTCCGTAGACCTCCAGGTTGTGTTGAATTATTTCCACAGAGTGCATCTTACGATTTGCATTGTGGTTACAAGAGTGCACAGTTCTTCAGATCTCTGGTAGAGGAAAGGAAACGGAACATGCCCGTACATCAGCACCATTGCCATGATGACAATGATGTTCTGTGCACATTCAGTCACATCTATGGTCTTCCAAGGTGCCAGTACCTTGCATGGCATCTCAAACAAACCTGGAGCACCGGAAGAGGTGTGGATGGTCATGGTGCTGGTGCTCCAGGTAACTTTCTGATAAACTGAGGCCTTTTTGCACTACAGCCAGAGAGCTGTAGTGCAGTAAAACTAGGCCACGTGGGGAAGAATTCCCCATTCACACCTAGGCAGGTAAGGAACACGTGGAGATGTGTTCCTACCTGCCTACGTGCAAAAGGGGAACCCATCCCCGTGTGTCCTAGCCTGAAAAGGCCGCCACGGGGGCAGGACACCTCTCCCAGGCCTCCTGCCATTGAGTCAGGTAAAACCTGGTCTTGCACGCCAAAATGCGGAAGCAGCCTCCACAAAGGGTCGTAGAAGAGGACTCCAATGCAGAAGTCACTTAAGGTAAGTGTTCTTAATCTGGCTTGGGTGGGGGGGGGCATTAAAACGGTTTCCGCAGCTAGTGCGGAAACACCCTAAAGACCAACCATAAACGGTGTAAGATGGAGTTGGATAAAGACAATCCCTTTAATTTCCTCCTTGCGGTTCGAATTGTGCATTTCCCTTTTGTGTTTCCCTGTGAGCTGCCGCTGTCAGAGGCAGGCGGCAAAAGACAGCGGCAGCAATGACAGCCGGTGTTATTAGAATCTCTCCGGGTCCGGTGCTGACTCAGCAGGTCCGCACCCCACCGTCTTCTCTGGGGGAGGAAAGCTGTTGATGTTGCAGATCTTCAGGCTATTCATGTCACTGTGAGCCGGGGGCTGTTCTTGAGAAGCGGCCCGGGCCACTTCCTAGGATTCTGAGCCCCAAGCAAGATAATTAAGGAGAGATCCCAGAAATGCCTCTGTGTTAATCTGTAGCTGCAAAGAACGGGGGGAATGTTTTAGAATACTGATAGAATAAGAGAAAGCGGTATGACGGCGGGGAGCTCGCTTGCTTCCTTCAGAAGGGACATAGATATGAAGAGACAACATACCTCCTCCGGACCAAGGGAAGCTCGGTTTGTTGTGGCTGCCGCTGTCCTCTTTATCATCTCCATTGCTGTCCGCATTAATAAAGCTCATCAACACCATGGCTCAGTAATGCAGTTTAATTAAAGGACTCCTACCAGTTTGCAACACAGTGAGGCGAGGGAAGAGAGCAGAGAGAAGGAAATCTGGCAGGGATGGGGGAGAGAGAGCGAGAGCACAAAGATGGAGACACAGAGCAGAGAACATAACTATTCATCGGGCCCTCCTCTCATGAACAACACAGTCTAGAAACTAGGGGTTCATCCGCATGATCAGAATACTCCGAGGCAAACCTGGGTTCCCCTCGGAGGGTCCCTAGGAATAGCCCCTAATCCAGGCTATTAGGGAGCTATTAGCTATTAGAGCTATTAGGGAGAGAGAATTGGTTAAAGGCATTTCTGATAAAATCATTTACTGTTAAAAATAAAGTGGAGGAGAAAATGAGACAACCTTTGATAAAAATGGAGGAAACTATTAAAGCTTAGAGAAAGGAGAGTAAAGATATGAGCGGGAGAATCCACTTTGAATCCACTTTGAATCTGCTCTCTATGTGAGCCAGTTTGGTCTAGTGGTTAGGGAGCCAGACTCCTATCTTGGAATACCAGGTTTGGTTCCGCCCTCCCCCATGAAGCCAGCTGGGTGACCTTGGGCTACTCACAGCTGATGAACAATGCAGTCTAGAAACTTGGGGTGCATCCCCATGATCAGAATACTCCAAGGCGAACCTGAGTTCCCCTTGGAGGGTACCTATGAATCCAGGCTATTAGGGAGCTATTAGCTATTAGAGCTATTAGGGAGGGAGAATTGGTGGAAATGGGCTCATCCGGCTCACACCCAAATGGGTCCTTAATGGGTGCAAAAATGGGTACTTTCTGACAGTGGAAAAACACCCGTTGTTTCATATTCTTGTGAGTCGGGGTGTGCATGAATATTCTTAATATTTGAAATTTGTATGAATTTGGCTGAATTTGGACATTCATGTTCAAATTGAATATTGGCACATTGGAAGATAGGCATTTGAATCCAAATTGAATGTTTCGATACGTTCGTATGAAGCTTCGTATGGATTCATATGGGATACATATGGATTTGCATGGGGTTTGTATAAGATTCATATGGATTCTTATGCATTTGCAAAGGATTCATATGGATTAGAAATTCGAATCCCACTCCATTTGAAAGAGATCTATTTGATCAAATATGATTTTTTTTTTGCATTCGATTTGAGTACATATGAATGAAATAAAAAAAATCATACCCATCCCTACTTATGAGCTTTCATGGACAACGACAGACAGCATTTCCTTTCTTTTCCCTTTCTTTTGCTCTCCATTTTATTACTTTTTTTTTTTAAGGAAAATCCTGTGAAATACTATATATTGCACAAGAAAATACCATTTTGGACATAAAAAGCTCATTTTAGTTATAAAAAAGTATGCATGTTTGTATCCGTTGAAGCTGAAATAGAAAAATCTGTAGTTTACGGTGCTGCACTCAATATCTTTGCTCTGAAATGGAATCTGTGGTGTGTTTGCGTTCCCAAATTGTGCATAAGTTAGTACAATATTATCTTTGGCAGATTTCTCTGACAACCCTGGTCCCTGGCCGCTTCTGCTATTACTGCTTTTGCTGATGAGATTGTTGAACAATAATTCTGTCTTTCAAAGAAGACATTGATTTGCATCTAAAATGGATATGTAAAAGAAGTACAAGCAGTACTGCCTTGGATTCATATGATAGGCAGGAACCAGATTTAGTACTTAACATGGCTTTTATTTTTATTTCAGAAGGGGGGAAGAAAGTGGCAGATTCTCTTCCGGGAATATTACATCAGGCTGTTCTGAACAAGTAGCTGAAAAAAATGTCCTTTGCAAAAAGTACTGGGAAATCCATAGAGAGGGACCAACTTTCCTCTCAATTTTGCAGGATTGGTGGCCCCTGTTCCAACAGTTTCCAAGGGATCAGCTGTTTCTGTGGATTAAAGGGCCCGAATCGTGGACTATCCCTATAGTCTCCCTGCTGGATGGAGAAATAATCCTCACTATTAATCAATGGAAACGCAAGCATATTTTTTTTGGGGGGGGGGAGCCATGCTTTACAACCCTGACCCAATAAGAAGCCATGATTTCCTGTGACCTAGTTCCCTCTCTTTCCCCGGCTGTCTGCCATTACGTGCTAATGAGATCAAGCTACCTGAAAGGCAGCGGAAGAGCTGTGACGTTGTAACAAAGTGTAACAAATTGTCAGCTTCCATCCTGGGGTTGTGAAAGTGTGTTGGCTCTTGCATCCCTCCCTCTCTCCATTCATGCCTTTTGCCTGCACCCCCACCATTCCGCACTGCTCTGACCTTGCAATCCAGCACAATCGTCCGCTTCTTGTATGAAAGCCTACCATTTCCCTCCATCCTTCCTTCCCTACCCTCTGCCATCTCACACTGCTTTGATCTATGGATCTAGCACAAAACACCAGGGAAAGTGATCTTTAACATAAGAGGCAGGATCTACTTGAAAGAATATTAATTTTCTTGCATTAAATTCAATACGTATCTAACCTCACAAGAAAACATCCGTGAGCATCCCTAGTCAGTATTCGCGTTACAAATGCCATCCCCACCCCAAAGTTGCCTGGTACTTAATTCATTTACATGGAAGTACAGTCACTCCCATCTGGGAGTGATTGATCAGTCTGTTGCTGTGGCAACCAGGCAATGTCATGCAGCGCATGCCCCGCCCAGTCAGTCACTCACCTGTGAATGATTCCAGGACTGGTCCTCTCCAGGGTGCTGCCATTTTGGTTTATTTATTTATTTGTTTGTTTGTTTACATTTCTATCCCCGCCCCATACCCTAAGGTCTCTGGGCGGGTAACAGCAAATTAATCACAAGATACACATTAAAAACAGCACCCTCTCTGACGGCACATGAATCAGCACCTTTGTCATGAAGAAGCTGACACTCTGTGCATGCGCCGTCACATCTATGGTCGTCTGAGGTGCCAGCTCCTTTCTGTGGCAACTCAGACGACCCCAGAGCACTGGAAAAGTACAGATGCTCGCTGCTGGGAAAAGTTCCTGGGTAAGGCTGGTAAAGATGTGGAGTGTGATTTTGTGATGCACACCTAGTCCATAATTAGGGGACTTCTGGAGGATGTAACAAGGTGTGTATGCTCTTCCCCAGAAGTTACCTATTCATGCACTATGGGTTGTAGTGCAAATAGACATCAGATCTAGCTCCCATCTTCACTGTCCCAGGGAAGTGAAAATGCAAAAAGGCCCAAAATATATAGAATATTCCCAAAACTTATTTAAAATGTAAAGTTCCCTCCCTGGCATGACAAGACCCATAGGAAGCTAAACATGTTTCCAAGTGCTTTCTTACTGCCTCGCACATATGCGTGCATCTGGCATCTGGCGTCTATATCTAGTCTTGGGGGAGGAGAGAGGCTGTGAAGTGTAGCACCATTACATCATCTTGTGAGGAGAGAAGGAGGAGGGGGGGTTAACAGAGGAGAAATTAACCGAAAGATGTAATTTGCTCCAATTTTCCAGAATATTCAAGAGCCTCTCTTAGCATGGAGGGTACCAGCTGTTTGAGAAGTCCTTAATTTGGGGGACGTGAAATATCTCAGGAAGCTGCCTAATACTGGGGGATTAAGATCCTGTTTAGACAAAGCCAGAGCAGGAAGATGTTATCAGAATGGAGGCTGTATCTTTTAGAGGGATTTATCGCTCCTTGGATCCCTTTAGTTACACGATGAGTCAGATGGCTCCCTTCCTGCGCCTTTGTTGCTTCACTTACCATTATAAATAGAATGATCTCAGTTTACAAGATGGCACGGCAGAAGAGCAGATGCTACATGCTGGAAAGCTATTCTGTGTCTGCTGGAAATGCTGGAAGCTGCCTGAAACCGAGCAGGTTCAAGCTTGGTGCACATCTGCCTTCATCTCCAGATGTTCATGCAGGACCAGCAAGCACATGGCCAGTGGCAAGAAGTGGTGAGGCTGCAACACACCAAACTCTGGTGGGGAGCAGAGTGAAACCAGCTGAGCTATGCTAGAACAAGATCTGGCTTTTATACTCCACTTTTCCCACCCTTAAAGGGACTCAAAGCGTCTCACAAGCCTTCTGTTCTCCCCACGTGCTCTGATAGGTTAAAAGTTCTGTCACTCAGCAGTGTGTAATCACACATTGGGCAAAAGGGAAGGCAAATTCATGCAGTATTTACCCAATATAGCACAGTTCATCCCCCTTTAGTCCTCTTCCTGGATCACACCCCCAAAATGAAAATGGCTTAACACTCTATAACAGCTTGAGACCTGTTATAAATCAGGATTCAGGAAAGTACAATTGAAGGAAGGAAAGTCCAGAATCAAAACAGATAGGACTAAAAGGTGTGAGCATTGGGGTCTGACAATGGACCGAAGGATTAAAGTGAAGGTTGGCCATGGCCTGAAAGGCTCAGAAGTACCCACCGCACCATCATGGGAGTTAGCATCCAAACAGGTAAGGACTCCTGGGCCCTGGTCACACCTATACGAGACAGGACGTCCTATTCATAATTTGAACTGAGGCGTACCAGTTCTGTTCACACCTAGATCGTTCTAGGCCATCCTCAGGCTATCCTTGCTGTGGACTGCATCAGTCACACCTTTCTCCACAATGACCTGAGCATCCTCCACGGAACTCTTGGCTTTCCATCCCTAATACTAATAATAAATAAATACTAATAAATTTCCCGAAATACGGTAGATAGAGATACACATAAACTGAGGAGAGAAGGGGAGGTGCCTCATGAACTCTATGCATGCTGCCCTCCAGAAGACATTGGCTGAAAGGAAAGATTGGGCCCCGCCCACCATAGCACGGTTCAGCTTCCTTTAGTCCATCCCCCTCCCGCTTGCACTGAGGAAGTGAAGACGGCCTGGGATGAAAGAGAGTCTGGAAAATAGGACTCCAGTTGGAATGATCTGACGGGGATCAGCCGACTTTGAAGACAAATTGAATAAAAATAATGTGAGAAACACGACCTGAGGACGACCTGAAGTCATCTTAAAATAAAGGTGTGATCAGGGTCCTGCTTGTCCCACAACTTCACCCTCTGGTTTCAGGACCAATGAGAGAAGATTGTGGGGTCTCAACAAGGCCTCACATTTCCGTCTGGAGGCAGCCTTTGTCTGTTCCATTTTGGGTAGCAATCGTGCCCGTTCAGATCCAAACTGGCAGGCTTTTGTTTCAGCAAACCAATGTTGAGGTTGTCAAGCTCCATGTCGGGTCACTGAGCTGACGAGGGAGAAATTGTCATAATATTGATAGGAAGTTTTGGCAAGTTAATTTCAAAGCTGTCACTTTGTGTCTCTCTTGGCTGTTGCTTCTTAATGAAACACCGCGATGATTATGGGTCATGCATGACAGCTAGAGAGCAATGCTTGCAAGAAGGAGCCCAGAAGTTCAGCTTTCCCGCCTGCTGGTAGAATCTCCCACCCTTGCTCTCCCGCCCCCTTTATCTTAGCTAATCTTACAGTTCTGGAATATCCTAATTTGCTTTCAATAATTTGGGAAGTCATGGAAGAGTGCAAAGGCCTATGGAGCTCAAGAGATTTGAAGATTCTGGCATGGGGGAGAACCTGAAAAAAGAAAAGGAAGAACGGGATGCTTTGATTCCACCCTACTCCATGAAGCCAGCTGGTTGACCTTGGGCTAGTCACAGCTTTCTTCTGAGCTCTCACAGGGTGTCTGTTGTGGGGAAAAGAATAGAAAGTTTTGTCAGCCTCTTTGAGTCCCCTTAAAAGGGTGAGAAAAGCGGGATAGAAAAGCCAACTCTTCTTCTCTTCTTCAAGAGCTTCCTATTGTTAACTGTCGTCGTTCCCCCCCCCCCATGGACTTGTAGATCTCTTCCTGCAGGATAGTCCTCAAGGTAAAGTGGAGTTGTCAGCAGCTATTCATTCCCTTATTTCCCAGTGAAAAAGGTGGAACTACACGCCATTGGCACTTAGGTCAACTTCACAGGGTTGTTTTATGGACAAATGCCAGCTTTGCTCAGCTGTCTGCAAGAAAGGCAAGATGACATTTCAATAGAAGGCCTCTTTCAGCCACTGTAGAGCATTGGAACAGGTGCGTTGGAACACCGCCCAAGCCTGTCCCAAAATGTAGGGGGCCACACGGGAGGCAGGCAGGAGGTTTCTGGTGGTAATGTCACACGCCTATTCCAAGGCTCTGTGGAGGCTGAGCTAGGCCTTCTGGAGGCCAGAAAAGCCATTCTGGTTCTGTGGTTGCCCAACCCCAGAACCGGAAGGCCTGTTCGCAATTTTCTACAGTTTCAGGTAACTACAGTAGGAGCCGGAACGTATCCCCAGTGGATATGTGGGTCCTACTGTGTCTACTGTTTCTGAGGACTTGGCAGCGTCTTGGATTCATGGCACCCTAACTGGCTGCCACCGCAAAAAGATGCTGGATTCCTGGGGCTGTTGGCTCAGTGCAGCCAGACATTTCTTAACATTTCTCTATCCTGCTGCCCTGGACTCTGCGGAAAGTCTTACATCACCTGCCCAGGAACGTCATACGTGCTTTGAGTCCCAGGACCAAGGCAACCTGCTTAGATCTTTGGGCACCCTTTGAATCACGCTCGGGGAATATCAGATGTAAAGCATGTAAGAACACTAAATTAATTTCATTGATTTTCAAAAGAGGGGTCCTTTGAAAACACCTGAATGCATAAGAAATAATTGGCCTGTTTATTATTCCTGCCCTAGAGAGCCCGGCATTTCTTAGTATCCTGAGTAGTTTGTTTACCTCGTACGCTTTAGCTTGGCATAATAGATAGTCCTGCTTGCTCCGGGCTGGCTTCTATTGCATTCTGTCTTTTATTGGTTTTTCTGCCATTCTATTACCTTTTCAGGCTTCTAAAGCCTCAGACAAAACCAGTTGGAGGGTAATGACGGTTTCTGCACCCGGCCCAATGCCTCTGAATCATGGGCAGTGCCAGAGAATGGAACTGAGCAACCGGGTGGCCTTTTATATTTGGCCATTTAACAGCAGAGCCGCGTCCGCCTCGTGATCGGCAAGCACCACCGGCTCACACTTGCTATGCAGCCTCACGCAGGCAAATTCAAAGCAGCGCACACAAAAAAACAAAAAGCCGCCTGCCATCCGAGAACGATATCCGTTCCCCGCGATCCATGCCGAATGAGCCCCGCCGCCTCTCGCGAGCGCCCGCGTCGGCTTCAGATAATTTGGCCTCTGCCTTTCTCATGCATGCAGATGAGCTGCCCAAGGTCACCAGGCGCCGGGGGAGGGCAAGCGGGCAAACACCTTGCTAATTTCAATCAACCCTGGCAAGATGTCGTGGAGGCAGGGATCGGCCACAGGGACAAGCTGCAAACTTTGTACTTGGGGGGGGGGAGGGAGAGGGAGGGAGGGAGGGTTCAAAAGAGACTGTGGAAACATGTATCTTCATCTTGTGCCAAGCTCCTGAGATGTCAGCAAACAGAATGTCGTTATTTACCATGTTGCATGCTCTTTGCTGAAGCTTTACAGAAGCAGGGCCAGAGGCCTATTTGCACTACGACCTGTAGTGAAGAAGTAGTGTACCTCTGGTGAAGAGCATGCACACGTGTTGGAGGCTGTTGCAGCCTCCAGACATGTCCGCACTCACCAGAAGTTCACTACTCGTTGATTAGATATGGAGCACGTGCTCTACATGTCAACCAAGGTTTACCAGACACTTACCTGAAGCATCCGGGGCAGGAGTATTTGCTCTTCTTCCAGCGCTCCATGGTCGTTTTAGGTGCCACGCAAGCACGCTGGCACCTCAGAGAGCCACAGATGCAAATGTGTGCGCACAGAGCCTTAGCGTCATCATACGACAGCACTGGGAGCACCACAGTCAAAATGGTGGTGCCCAGAGGAGGACCAGGCCCCAGACTGAATAAGATAAGTACTCAATCATTGGGGGAGGGTTGGCCCAAGTTCACTGGCACTCCAAGTGCAAGTGCTAGTCAACATTGATTAATTGCGCTCCTTTCCCGGAATGCCCCTGTTGTTTGGGGCTGGAACACTTCCCTTACAAAATCAGACTGCAACGTCTAGGCCCCTTCAGCCTTCCAAGACGGCGTTCAAGAGGGCAGGTGTATTAATGGCTACTAGAATGGATGCTCAGGTACTTCCTCCAGGCTGGGGAGATAGACACGAGGCCTCTAAAGGCCATTTTCTGGGATTCAGGAGCAGGAGAAGGATTGCCCTCATCTCTGCTTGAGAGGGCCAGGGGCACTTGGTGGGCCAATGTGTGGGACAGGATGCTGGACTAGATGGGTTGTGGCCTGATCCAGCAGGGCTCCTCTGAGGTTCTTATGGACTAGATGGGCTGTGGCCTGATCCAGCAGGGCTCCTCTTAGGTTCTTATGTTTACACTTAGCTGAGCTCTGTCACCATTAAATGGTCTGATTGTCCAGCAAAGTCCCTGTAACAATCCACTTTTCTGGGGACTGTTTTTCTCCTCTCCTTCTCCTCTCTTTCTTCCTTCTCCTCTGCCTCTTCCCTCCTTTAAATATAACCTGTACACTCAATGGGAGTGAACCCATCTAAATATGGTAAGGAAAGTGAGCGAGTATAAAATAGGAGGGAAGGCTGATTATTTTGCTACTTTTATGAAAAGAAATTGGCACCCTGGGAATATTATGGATCCTGGCTTGACATGGGAGGCGTGTCTTATTCATTCCACACATGCCTTATTCATATCACGCCGGTTCTAAAAGAATTGCATTGGCTGCCAATTCACTACCGGGTCTAATTCAAGGTGTTAACTCTGACTTATAAGGCCCTAAATGACTTGGGCCCCAAATATCTAAAGGAACGCCTTCTCCCATACGGTCCGTGCCTGTGCCTTGAGATCCAAGGAAGTGAGGCTGGTGGGCACCCGGGAGAGAGCATTTTCAGTGGTGGCCCCCAGACTGTGGAATGGTCTCACCCTCAAGGTACACCACGGCCCTTCCTTGTTATCATTTAGGAGGGCAGTAAAGACATACCTTTTTGCCTTGGCCTTTGGCTAGGGTGATCCATTCCCCCCTCAGTTACAGTTATTATTAATGCACTATTGAGTCCATGGCTTAAATCTGTTGAATTTTTAAGGAGTTTTTAACTGTGTGCCTTATGCAGAGTAGTTTCTACCTCTATGCAAAAGGAGCTATCCCAGGAGCAAATTCTGTTCATGGAAGCAGTTGGGGCAAGGGATGAGTGTAGTGATGAGTGGTCACTGCACTCCCAGCACATGGTCACTCTGGTCCAGCCCTCCTGGGGCCAGAGTGACCAGCAAGTTCTGACTTCAACAAACAAGGATTCTTCCTTCCCTACAAATAATGCAGTTTGATCATTTTTAATAGTCTGTACAGGTAGTTATTTGTTTTATTGTGTCCTTTAGAACTCAAGATGATTAATGAGCAGAGAGCATGGCCCACATTTCAATATGGAGAAGGGGGTAAAAGAAAAATCAAAACAGATAACCATGGCCATGGCTTTAATAAACTAAATATTAAGTCCTCTTACCTCTATGATCTGTCTCCATTTATTTTGCTCTGAGATGGTGTTTTATGCTCTTTTTATTTACTGTTTGCTAAGTTGTTTTATTGTTGGTGTTTCAAGTCTGGGAACAGCCCTGCGTATATTTCCATACAGAAAAGTGGGAGACAAACAGCAAAATAGATAGATAAATAAATGCTTAAAAGATGGCGCTGGTGATCTGTGCAGACAACCCAAATTCAGATGCATAGACAAGGGGGGTAAAGACTCATGTACATCTTGCAGTTGAATCTTAGCAGTAGAACATGGCATGGGTGTAGGTGAAGCTATAGCTCAGTGGCAGGATCAACCCCTGGTGTCTTCTCAGAAGAAAGGAATTTCCATATTTTGACTATAAAGCTGCATGAATGAACCTATGCACTTACCAGGATCTGGGCACCACTTCAGGATAACTTTCAATAGGACTGGTGTCTTGCTCAGCTGCTAGGAAGCCTCACTTTATTGTTTTCTAAATCACATTATGATCCATTGTGAATTTGGGCAATCTTAGATTGGTTTCAGACTGGAGTCTCACCGTTATGAGGATCAGAGTCTGGGAGCTTGATGTGGAATGTAGCTACAACCTGATCGGCTCTTGCGTGATTCTCAAACTAGAAATTCTACCTCTGATTTCCAAAAACACACGTAAAGAAAAGGAAAATGTATCTTCAGTATTTCCTCTTCCTTCTCCAACTGTAAGAGGAGCTCTGCTGGATCAGGCCTCAGTCCATCTCGTTCTTCACTTTGGTTCACACAGTGGCCACCAATTGCTTCTAGGGGTCTCAAACAGAAAATGAAGGCAAAAGCTTCACCTGCTCTTGAATCCTGCAAATGGCCTTTGGAGGCATCCTCCCTTTCTCCCCACATAGGCTTCCATTCTAGTAGACATTGATACACCTGTCCTCCATGAAGGCCCAGCAGGAAGTCTGAAAATGCCCCTGTCTTCCCTGCAGGGCCTTTAGAGGCATTCTCCTGTCCTTCCAAGTTGAAGGTGGTACCTAGGCATAACTGTTCCACATATCTGGCTTAAGTGGCAGAAACGGCCAGGGAGGAAGGGACGCAGCAGCAAGGGTTGCTGCTCTTAGGCTGGATGTTGTGATAGATAAACCAGGCTACCCAACCAGCACGAGTTCTGGGGACCACCATGTGCTTAATGGCAGACCTGGCAGATAAGAAAAACAGGGAGGGGAATGAAGAGTTGGGTTCGCGTGCGGACACACAGGGCCTCCCTCTTTGGGACAGATTCTTTAAAAAAAACGTTTTGCCAGAAAACAGATCTTATAGATCCATTTTCTGGCGGAATGTGCAGAAAGGCCTTTAGGTGCCTGAGGCCCTTTCTGCACTTACTTATTAATCCAGATCAAGGAGCTGCTACGAACACACTGAGTCTGTTTCCACTAGGGCTTAAAACCCCTCCCTTGGCTTGGAAATTTTGCTGCTGAATGTCAAGTCGGTAGAGATGTGCATGTGTGACACACACACACACACACACACAATCAGGTTCATTTCACTATGGAATTGAACGCAGATTCATTAAATGGAATGGCCAAGTGGCAACTGGTATCTGCATATGGTCTGGTCATACTTCTCATCATAGTCTTACTGGAATGTCCAGGGATTGACCTGTAGTAAATGGGGTTCCCCTTGCAGAAGGCTTCTGGAGCCCAAAGGTTTTCTCACCCTGATGTGCTAGCAACTCACTACCATAATTACCATAAATGTTACAGATTCAAATCAGACTTTTTGACATTTGGATTTTAAACTCAAATTGGACTCAAATTCGAATTTAACTTCCGCATGCAGTCACTCAATAAGGGAACTGCTGTACCTCCAGGCACGCCGTGCAGACTGTCCCTAAATTTTCTCAGCAGTCAGCTGCCTGCCCTGAACCTTTTCCTCTGCTCACCTTTCTTGTATCATCTTACATGGTGCATCTTGCCTACACAGATGTTTGTAATCTGTTCAGCGGGTGAAAATAGTCATTATCTTGTTAGCTTGCTGTGGGGAAGGAAGTTCAAATTTGCATTTTCACAGATAATCACGGTGCAGTGAAAGGAAAGGGCCTTTTTATCCAGCAGTGCTAATTGGGCTGAACACTGATCTGCTCAAGAGGAAACCCCGCTACAGAAATAACAGATCTTCCATCACTCAGCATAGAGGGCAGACCAGGGGAAGCCAGCATGTGTAAAGGAGGCAGGGAGGCAGATCTGATGCGCAGTAGCGGCTCTGAACAGCAGTTGTCCAATAAGCCCCGTCACTGCCCCCTCCGTGAAGGAGTATTCTGCAAGATTATCCAGGGAATGTAGCCATGCATGTGTGCACAACCGCACATGGAAAGATTATCCCTTTTCTTTGATGGAGTTAGAGGCTTGTAAGAAAAGCGTTTTGTAGAACAGGCTTTCTCCTACTTTGAGCTGAAAATATCCAGGCAACTAATAGAGAGTCCTTCCTTCCTTCCTTCCTTCCTTCCTTCCTTCCTTCCTTCCTTCCTTCCTTCCTTCCTTCCTTCCTTCCTTCCTGTGACTAGCCCAAGGCCACCAAGCTAGCTTCATGGAGGAAGTTGGCTTTCATACCTCACTTTTTTCAGCCTTTCTAAGAGTGCTCAAAGCGGCTGACCAATCTTCTGTTCCTCTCTCCACCACAGACACCTTGTGAGGTAGGTGGGGCTATGAGAGCTCAGAAAGAGATCTATGACTAGCCCAAGTCCACCCAGCTGGCTTTGTGCAGGAGTGTGGAATCAAATCAGGAGACTAGCATATAAGAGTCCAACACTGTAGCCACAAGGCCAAACCTCTCCCAAATCTCTCTGCGCATGCTTTCAGCCCCTCTTGCCCACTGTGGTTCTGGCCATGTCAGATGTGAGGAGCATTTGGTAGCCACACCTGTACCTCACAGATTGGTGATGGCCATATTCCCTCCAGCCATTTTGTCAGCTTTTTCTCTGATTGTTCCATTTGAAGCAAACGTGGCTGTTTTAAAATGGTACCATTTTATTGAAGCAACGCCACCCCGACAGGGCTACTTCATTATTGCCAGCTTTAGAACTGGGCCAGACTTTTCTTTTTCTTTCCTAAGTTCATTAATCACGGAAGATGCTGAAATATGAACATGTTTGGGAAAAGGTCACGCTGTTTGTTCGTCCCTGGAGGAAATGCGGAGAAGGTCACGGTACCTCAGTAAAGAACAATGATTCAGCTCCTGTGGATCAGGGCGGCCCATGAAGGTGGAAATTGGACAGGACAGGGAGAGGGGGAGAAGAAGGGGCTTCAGCAGATACTGAGAACAGCTCAGAAAGAATGGGTGTGGGTGGTATTGGGGGTAAATCTTACGGAGTTTGTAGTGAAGGGAACGTGGTCCCATTTCAGCCCTCTCTTCCAGAAGAGTTGCCTGCCTTTGGAGAACATACTGGACACCTTTCTGTGGTCAGGGACTCCAAGGGACAATGATGGGACTGTAAATAAATGGAAGACCAAGGACAGCATGGCGAGACAACATCCTGACCTGAGCCTAACCTTACTTTTCCCATCCAACTGGTGACCATTTGCACCATTTCCAGTGCAAGGGGTCATCTGAGGTCCCATGGAAGTGCACTGGCACCTCAAATGACCCCAAATGCAACTGCGCATGCACAGAGTGTTATTGGCGCCAAGATGGTGACGCAGCGCAAGTGCAGTCACACCAGGCACTACAGTCAATATGGTGGTGCTCTGATGAGGATCAGACACATGACTGGGCACAGGTAAGTCTCCAGGCACATGGGAGTTAGTGTAGCAAGTATTAGCACTCCTGTGCACAGCGGATGGGAACCCAAGTGCGAAAGTGTCCCAGGCATGGAGTCACTGTATGAGGCTCCACTCAGAAGGAAGAATCAGTCTGATCAGAAAAAGCTGGCCATTGCAAATATAGGAAAGCCCAGAAGCCCCGTGTTCCCTGATGGTGTCAACTATCTAAATTCCTGTTCATGAATCTTGTGACTTTGGACCATGCTTGAGAGACCTTGGATCGGCTGATGTATTTTGGTTTACTCCTGTGGATTCAACGACAATGCAAGCTATTTTGTGCCCTGTGAGAGCCTTGGTGTTGATTTATAATCCACTGCAATAAAACTGCCAGCACTAATTAATCCAATTGTGCTCGAAAAACGGTGGCGTCTGTGGGTAGATTGGAAGCAGGAAGAAGCAGGACACAGCAAAAATGCAATGCCGCACGTTGCTCCTGCATCGTGAAAGAATAAGAACCTAAGAGGAGCGCTGCCACCTAGTCCAGCAGCCCATCTCACACAGAGGCCCACCAATTGCTTCTGGGCTTCTCAAGCAGAAGACAAGAGCAAAACCTTCACCTGCTCTCGAATCTCTATAAAGGCATCTTAACCATCCCTCCAACCTGGAAATGGTACTAAAACATCCTTTCTAGATGCCACTGATACACCTGTCCACCTTGAATTTGTCTGTAAGGAGATATGAGGAGCCTTGTTGGATTGGGCCATAGCCCATCAAATTCAGTGTCCTGTCTCGTGGATAATGGCACACCAGTTGCTTCTGGGCATCTCAAATAGAAGAAGAAGAAGAAGAGTTGGCTTTTCTATCCCACTTTTCTCACCCATTTAAGGGGACTCAAAGCAGCTGACAAAGCTTCTATTCTTCTCCCCTCAACAGACAGCCTGCGAGGTGGGTGGGGCTGTGATTGCTCAGAAGAGAGATGTGACTAGCCCAAGGCCACCCAGCTGGCTTCGTGGGGGAGGACAGAATCAAACCCAGTATTCCCAGATAAGAGTCTGGCTCCCTAACCACTAGACCACATTGGCTCCACCAGAAGACTTGGTGGTACCTGTCAACAACAATAAATCCATCCCAAGACTTCAGGATATGAATGCCAATAAAGATGGTGATGGTCATGATAATCATGATGATGGGTGATAATTGTGCCGGTAATTATAAGTGCTCTTGGTACAGTTTCAAAATGACATCTTAACACCCTGGGCATGTTTACAACCCTTATCCATCAGTGGCAGAAGGCATCTCCAATAGGAGCAGCACACATTTGATGCTGATACCTTGATCACCCTAGGTCCTTGAGGTGGATCAGGTTACCAGAGTACAAAGGTCAGAACCATCTATTACGGTGTGTTCCCATACAAGATTAAATGTGAATCCAGTCCGTTTTTGAGGTCGTCCGGTGCCATTTATTGCTAAAATGGGACTATAGGACAATATTGCTAAAATCCAGAGAAAAAAAGTCCTCAGGAAAAACTGTTCTCGGTCCAGTTTTGGCAGATAGCCCGCTTTCCCCACCCCAATGGGAATGGTACCGGACTACCTGGGGAGAAGTGGCCCTTTCTGCACTTGGCCTTATTCCAGAATATATCTCAGGATAAGGGCTTGTTGTCCATATACTGCTGCAGACTATGGGTGTTTTCCCACTGTCACTAAAAGTACCCATTAAGTACCCATGGCATTTTTGTACCTATTAATGGGTACTTAATGGGTACTTCTACTGACAGTGGAAAACCACCCTATAGCAAGCCTTACCTGGGGTCTGCCACAGTCCGCAGTAGCATGTGGATAGCAGGCCCCTGTTGTGAGAGATGTTCCAGTGCAGAAGGACCCAGTGTCTTTGACAGAACTCCTTTTTCTGGTTTAACATCATTCAGAATGTGTAACATTCTCTCCTAGATTCTTTAAAAACGCGAGAAAAGATAAAGAACCCTTAGGTGTATTTATCCACCTAATCCCAAATAAGAGCTCTGTGCAAATGCAAACATTTGCTCAGTTTGAGCATGAACTGACACAAGGGCTGCTTCTTGTGGCAAATCTGGCCTGAAAGTTGCGCGTAGTCCTTGCTGCCATCGGACGCCCTTAATGCTGCAGCCTAACTTGGCTGCCTAGACCTACCCAGGAATGGGATTTTCCGCTTTGTAATTTTATTATAGAGAAATGAAGTACGACAGAGAGGGGGAAATCTGCCCCAGTTCTGCTCATTGCAGCACCTGAGTTTTGTCACTATCATAAGTGTGTGTTCAGAAACAAGTTTAGGGATGTTCCCAGGGCAAATCTGAAGTCCAAGGGAGACACATATAATGTTTTTTAAAGCTTTGCCTTCTCATGAAGTCTCCTGTGATGAGCAATGGGAGGCAAGAACAGAGGCAACAAGGGAAGGAGAAGCAAAGGAAGAGGATTTTAGGTGCTTATTTGAAAAACTATGTGCCGCGGGGTTTTTTCCCTGTGTCCACAGATGGGGTGATCCTTTGTAAAAAGGCACCTCCCAAAAGCTGTGTCTGATTGCATCCTCAGGTTTGGATTAGTTGCCATACGTTGGCGGTGATGGAGACACCCCTGTCCACATTATACACTACTTTCCTCCTCCTCGTGAACAGAATGTTTATAATCTGAGAGTTTCTGTTTATTTTTTATTTTATTTATTTTATTTCTATCCCGCCCTTCTCCCATGATGGGACCCAGAGCGGCGCACGGCACTAAAATTCCACTTAAAAAACAAATGAACCGTAATGCAAGCATTTAAATAAAATTAAACATCTATTACGATTAGAATCAATATAAACATCCATTTGAGTGATGGTTTCACATGCCTTTTGTATTCTCCTTTTGGGGGTGGCAAACATGCTTTTTAAAGACCTGTGTTTTCTCAATACACCTTTCAAAGGTTTTTAAATTGTTTCATAGCTGATCAAGTTGAGATCTTTAAGAACTTAATTCTAATTTGTCTGTAACACACATCTGATTGTATACTTCTGAACCACCCTTTGGTGGAAAGGGTGCTAGAAATAAACATTTATTATTATTATTATTATTATTATTATTATTATTATTATTATTATTATTATTATTATTATTATTATTATTATTATTATTATTATTATTATTATTTAAAAGCAGCAGTTACACACAGCAAACGAGATGACTATGCTGGATTTCGTATTATATCACTAATAGGGCACTTCCCAAGCGCCTAGGACTGCGTGATGTATCGGCGAATCATGCGAGCAGACCCAAGTAAAGTGGCTTTTTGTAGCTGGCAGATGGATATTTTGTCAATGCCAATGGTTTTTAGGTGCCCGCTGAGATCTGTGGGCACCGCGCCTGGTGGGCCAAGGATGACTGGGACCACTTTCACTGGTTTTTGCCAGAGTCGCTGAAGTTCAATTCTCAGGTCTTTGTATCTGGTGAGCTTCTCCAACTGTTTCTCCTCAATTCTGCTGTCACCCGGAATAGCAACGTCGATGATCCACACCTTCTCTTTCTCAACAATTGTAATGTCAGGGGTGTTATGCTCAAGTTTTCTGTCAGTCTGAAGCCTGAAGTCCCAAAGTAGTTTTGCCTGTTTGTTTTCAACAACGTTTTCTGGCTTGTGATCCCACCAGTTCTTTGCCACTGGCAGATGATACTTTTGGCACAGGTTCCAGTGGATCAGTTGTGCTACAGCATTGTGTCTCTGCTTGTAATCAACTGCATTGAATTGCACTTTTCCGGTACTGGTTCTTGCTTTACTGCACCTTGAGAATCTTCTGGCTGTTGACTCCAGTCAAAGCTGATTCTTTGCTTTCTGCCACGTAATCTGCTAATGCATGCTTCTCTTCTTCCACTGTTTGCTTCACTTGCAAAAGTCCTCTACCACCTGCTTTCCTGGGCAAGTACAACCTGTCGACATCACTACAAGGATGTAGTGCATGGTGGATCGTCATCAGTTTTCTGGTTTTTCTGTCTAAGTTGTCTAATTCCAGCTGAGTCCAGTTCACAATTCCCGCAGTGTATCTAATGACTGGTATGGCCCAGGTGTTTATGGCCTTAATGGTGTTACCGCCATTCAATTTACTTTTCAAGATTTTTCTAGTCCTTTGGATGTACTCTTTACTGACCACAGATTTCACATGGCCATGCTTAATGTTATCCAGTTGCAAGATGCCAAGGTATTTGTAGGCTTCTGGCTGGTGGGACCTGATGGCTTGACCATTTGGCATTTCAATGCCTTCACTTTCAGTAATCTTCCCCTTCTTTAGTGCCACTGTGGCACATTTGTCCAGGCCAAACTCCATACTGATGTCACTGCTGAATATTCGCACTGTGTTGGTCAGTGACTGGATCTCAATTTCAGACTTTCCATAAAGCTTCAAGTCATCCATATACAGTAGATGTGAAATTTTCTGTGAATTCCTGGCAGTTTGATAGCCCGGGTTTGCTTTCTTTAGGATGAGTGACAGCGGGATCATAGCGATGATGAAAAGCAGTGGGGACAATGAATCCCCCTGGAAGATGCCCCTTTTGATGTTGATCAGTCCGTAGCTTTCATTTCCGACAAAAAGCTCAGTCTTCCAGTGTTTCATCACACTTTCTATAAATTTGGTGATTACTACTACTACTACTACTATTATTATTACCATCACTATTATTATTACTGTTACTACTACTACTACTACTACTGCTACCAGTAGTACTGGCATCGGTATATTTGAATCGAATATCTGAAGATTCACATTGATTTGAATGTTAAAAATTGGAATGTATTCACGTTCAATTTGAATCGAATACATTTGAATCTATTTGTATGAATATTCTATTTGTATTTGAAGATAACGAATGTCAACAACATTCAAATGTGTCTGTACGCATCCCGTTTTTATCCCGTATGCATACCGTTTTCATCCCGTACGTATCCATACAAATGCATACAGATACAAATAAGATGCATAGGGATAGGTATGGAATGCATACGTATCCGGGCACTTATGAATGTCCATATAATTCATACTAATGATTTGAAAGATTTGAAAATTCATTCGAATGTTAAATTTGAATGTATAGACATTCGATTCGAATTCAAATGTCTGAATTTGATCGAATTTCAAATGCTTTGAATATTCATGCACATCCCGACTTAATGCTGCATCTTCTGGGCATGTGGGGGCCAGTTGCATGACCCCTATTTTCAGACATACTCCTTTCTTTCTACTGCTTTTCCTTTCCCCCTATCCTGCTCCTCTGTCCCATACATATGCACCCTGCAGGATGTAAACCGCCTCCCGCATACATTTCTTCTCCGATAACCTGACCACCCAGTTTCAAAGTCAAAAGAGCAGCCCCATGCTCTCTTCCTCGGAAAGCCCCGCAGGAAAGATTCCTCTGTAAGGTCAAGGAAAGAAGCTGGAAGGAACGTTTTGTTTTGCAAGATCAAAGCAAAAGCTGGAAAACTTAAGTGTTGTGGGATCTTCAGTGATCTTTTTCAGGGAGGTGTGAATGGCACAAAGCTCACTGTCCTCACAAAGTGCGTTCAGCAAAAGGTTTACAGTGGGTTCTGTTTGCACAGATGTGGGAATTGAGCATGAGAGAGACCCTGCGTATTACTTTTCTGCTCTCTCACAGATACAGATATATGCACACCAGAGGCCGTCTGCATCAGTTACTCCACAAGCAATGTTTAGCTTGCAGGGTCACTGAAAAGGGGGCAAACTCTTTTTTTAAAACTGGCACCTTTAATGGCCCCTGGAGTGGGTTCTCTGGGAGATGGAATCCAGAGGCAGAAGTATGGCTGGAAGGCACACATCTTTCTTCAGAGTGCAATAAGCCACCCATTTCTTAAGACAGACTCCAAAGCCGTGGCCACAGATAAGCAGAAGGAGCTGCATTGTATTCCAGATTGCATTCCCTTTTGCCTCTGCTCTGTTTCATCTCCTGAATGCCTGCAAGACTGACTCCTCTCTTTGCCCAGTTTGGTCTCCAAAGGATGGGGTATCACAGCCTTTTGGAAGAAGGAGGAGGAGGAGAGTTGGCTTTTCTACCCCACTTTTCTCACCCATTTAAGGGTACTCAAAGAGGCTGACAAAGCTTTTCTATTCTTCTTCCCGCAACAGACACTTTGTGAGGTAGGTGGGGCTGTGAGAGCTCAGAAGAGAGCTGTGACTAGCCCAGGGTCACCCAGCTGGCTTCGTGGGGAAGAGTGGAATCGAACCTGGTATTCCCACTGACTAGACCAAACTGGCTCACAGAATCTAAAGAAGATCCCACAATCGTCTCTTGCTGACCCCTCCAAATGTAGGAGGCAAATTGCAGGCTTCACCCCGTAAAGGTTTCCCAAGAAGCTGAAGCAAGCCCAGACCTACATTTTCTGCACTATATATGTACATTGTTTCCGAGAGGAGGGCAAGGTATGTCACTATATATCCTGCACCATTGTATTTATGAGGATCCCTGGAAGATATTAATTGAGAATTTGCTAGGCAGCTTGTCTCGTTCGGGATGACGTATCTAAAGCATGATTATCATCGGTTGCCAATCTGGTGAAAAATGTGCCATTTAAAAGTGCTGCAAGTTGCAATGTCTGCACACACAAGTCAGAGAAAGAGATGGCTCCTGTCGGAGGTGGTGCAATGACTTGTAAAGATGGAAACCAGGGCCAGACTATGAGCGCAGCATAACCAGCTTTCCCAAAGTCGCTGACACTTTCGGTGGACTTCTGTTTCTTGCGGCCATTCTGTACCTCCCTTTTGAAAGATCCCGATCTGGGGTTCCGGATTAGGGATGTGAAGGGGGTGGGGGGAGTCACCTTCGTTTTGCTATCAAATTGAACATCCAAAAAATTGTTTCCTTGCTGACTCGTTAGATCAAACATCTGGGCCCTGGTCACATGAGTAGTTTATTTATTTATTTATTTATTTATTTATTTATTTATTTATTTATTTATTTCCATTTCTATCCTGCCCCATACCCGAAGGTCTCTGGGCAGGTAACAATGGATCAAACAATGTATTTAAAAACAAAATACAGATTAAAACATATTAAAAACACAATTAAAAACCCAATACAATTAAAACAAGTTTAGGATGAACTCAGATCATCTTCAGGTCGTGTTACTCACATTATTTTAATTTGATTTATTTTCCAAGCCGGCCTCCCCCATTAGATTGTCTTCATTTTACAGGGCTCTGCCCCTCCTGGCATCCCAGGCCGATGCCAGGCCCTCTTTGCTTCCTCGGTGTGAGCAGTGGGGAAGACTAAAAGAGGCTGAACTGTGCTATGGTGGGTGGGTGGGTGCAGTCTTTCCTTTGGCCAATCGGCACATGTGGAGTTAATGAGGCACTGCCCTTTCTCTCAGTTTATGTGTTTGTTTCCTCTATCTAGCGTTTTTGCACAAATTTGACTGACAGAACAGCATCCAATCAGAAAGCAGGTAGGTTTGATGTAGCAAAAGAGGCTGGAGAGCCAAGAGTTCCATGGAGGAGGCTCAGGTCGATCGCGGAGAAAGATATGAGCCATGCAGCCTGGAGTAACAATGGTATGACCTCAGTTTGAATTACGGATAGGATGTCCTATCGCATTTAGGTGTGACCATAGCCTTAGATCCTTGTAAGATGAATGCCAAAGGACTGCTCTGCTCATGGCGCTTGGATGCTTGCAGCCATTTTATCCACATGACAGCCTTGTGAGATAGGCTAGGATGTGTCAGGATGAGAAAGGAGATAGATCTGATGCAGCAAAAGGGTGGACAGCCAAGAGGTCCATGGAGGAGGCTCAGGTCAATTGTGGAGAAAGGTGTGAGCAATGCAGCCCAAGGCAGGGACGGCGTGAGGACGACCTAAAATGATCCAGGTGTGACCAAAACTGGCACAATATCAGTTCAAATGAATGAATAGGTCATCCTGTCTTAGACTTGTGTTACCAGAGCCCTGGACTTTCACATTTGCATTTGAATATTTTTGCAAAGCTTTTGCAACTTTCTCCCCATTGAAAAAGTCCTTTTTTCACAACCAAAACACAGCAAATTACGACTATTGACCAAAGTGGTGGCTTTTTCATTTTGATTCAACATTTGGCCATTCACCAAACATACAGACTTTCAATTTGATGCGAATGTTCACCAGTCTGAAATATTCTATTGAATTTGTGAATGTGGCTGTCCTTCTGCACACCACTAATCTGGATCAAGAAATCCCTCCTGAAACAGGGAGAAATTGCTCTGCATTGCAATGGCCTGTCCCATTTTAGCTTCCACAGCGGCTCTGAAGCTCACACACACAGCCCTGGAGTTGGTTTTCACAAGTTCTGACGACCAGCAATGAAAGTTCTTGTCCTCAGAGCCTCAGTGGGATACATTTTTGAGAGTGTAATTTGGTGCTCCACAGAAATGGCTCCCTCAGTAAACCAGAACATGGAGGTGTGCACTTTCTGCACACTTTTGGTTTGTGGATCATCCGCAGCTAGTATCCTGATGGATGCTGTTCTGGATCTAGGGCCTCCTGATCTGGGCCACACTCTGTCCATTGCAGGTGGAGCATACTTACATGCAGACAGAAGAGGCCCTGAAGTGGTTACAGGTCTCTCACTTGTGGTTATGGAATTGTTATGCCATAGAATCATAGAGTTAGAAGGGACCTCTGGGGTCACCAAGTCCAACCCCCTGTTCAGTGCAGGATTCCCTAAACCAGGATGTGGATGTCTTTATTTTGATCCTGAGAATATGGGTACCATTTCTCCTTCCCTGGTACCCCATACTCTTGGTTTTGATCAGGAAATAATTGGTAGTGACTCTTATCAAGCATTGCATATTTTCCAACCACCACCAAACATGAAGCTCCTCTATGGCTGTTTCACAGCTACTTGGAAAAATGAAAGTAAGGGCTGCTTTCAGCGATCTGACACCAACATTTCTAGGTGCCCTGGGCCTTGTAGCAGTGGTGTTTTATAAAACTTGCCGCTTTGCAAGACAGCGTGTACAATAGACAATTGTTCCTGTAATTTCCTGCTCTTGTCTTCCTCTCTGTGAGTTTCCCCTCGCTGTGCTTTTTTTTGGGGGGGGAGGGGGCGTTCAGGTGCTGTTAAGCAAGTGGGCTTGGGTTATAATGTCTAGAACATCCCTTGGATCTGAAAGAAATGCAGCATTGGTGCATCGTCCCCAAATGTGATTAGCATTCTGCTGCTTGGATGAAAAGGCAGCCAAGTCGGTGCCTGAGGCATGCTGCCAGAGATGATTGACTGAACCATTCCCAGCCCCTCGCAGTTACAAAACCGATAAGTTTATATTACAGCACTGATAACTCACCCACACGTAGAGTGGCTGGTTTACTTTCCTCTGTCAGATACCCCAAAGGGGCGCCTAAGATGCCACACTGCCGAGACCAGCCCTTCTGTTTGTACTTTGGATGCATCCACACATCACTTACTTATTCTGCTATGAGAATAAGTAAACAATGTCTGGATGCAGCCTTTGTCTCAGATGTGTTTTGGCTGGCAATCCATTCCAAGCTTGGAGAGATCTCTCAAGATCTCAGGACCTTGGACAGCGACCTGCCCAGCTGGGATTCCTTGTAGGGATGAGCACAAATGTCCCTTTTTTTCATATTTGGTCCATTCAAATCCACTCTCTGTCCACATGAACCCACTCTGAATCCATTTTGAATCCACTCTGGATTAGGGGTGTGCACAAATACAATTTTCAACATCCGATTCGATTCGAATAATTGAATGTCCGAATTTGTACGGAGAAAGAAAAGTTGAATGTATAAAAACTTGAACTGATTTGAATACATTCGTATCTATTCCTATGAATATTGGATATGTATTTAATGATACGAATGTCGACAACATTCGTATGTATCCATACACATCCCGTTTAAACCTGTATGCATTCCGTTTTCATCCCGTAAATATGCATACAGATGCCTACGGATACAAATAAGATTCATATGGATATGTATGTAATGTGTACATATCTGTATCACTAAGGGAGGGGGGAATGTGGCATTAGCAGCTGGTGGCACACGGGCATTTCCAGCTGGTGGCATAGGGGTGGGCTGATGTGATTCTGGCCTCCAAAGAGGAGAGAGGGGTGGAAAGGAGAGGAGGTGGCAGTGCTCCCCCATGCCAGGGTTTGGTGCGGTTTTCATGGGGACAGCTGCATCCACACCCAGCCCACACCCAGCCCGTATCACTGGGAATGGCATGGGAATGGGCAAGATTCAATCTTGGACCTGGCCCCATGAGTGCCCATTCTGAGCCAAACGGCTTTCCTGGTGGATGCGGTCTTTGGACGGATACATTTTTGTGCATCTAGGGAGAAAGTCAAAGAGATTATGTAGAACACACTGAAAATACATTTGTGTCTATTCACATCCTTTTCCTGTGCCCCAGATTCATGAAACTGGAGCAGAACTCTTAAAGGACAATAAAGAGACTCACACACAATACAGCAGTGTTCTATCATGGAACTCATATCCAGCATGTTTAATGCACTGACAGCGTGACCCAGGAATGAAATCAGAGCAAGTTACCTTTCTGAAAGAGACTGTAAAACTGGGATTCCACATTCATTGTCCTTCACTATAGTTCTTGATAAAAACACGTTATGTTTACAAGCTCATGTGTCCTCTGATTCTTCAGAGTGGACCAGACGTTGAGCCTGTCAACTTCCTATTCCAATTAAGGATTGCGGAAGAGGCTGAAATTCCACCAAAGTTGGGCCAGACCATTAGGTCAAAATGTCCCCAAATTGGTCTTGCTTCTTAACTAGAACACAGACAAATCTATGACATTTCCTTGGAAAATATACCCAAATTGTTTTCTGTTAGCTTCTTTGGGGAAAAAAATATTGGGGGCTGATCTAGTGGTTTTCTGCTTTCCCATTGACCTAGTGCCCATGTCAAAGAACACTGGAACTTCTTTAAAAAAAAAAAGCCCTTGGATTCTCTCACACCTGTTGCAAACAATTTGGAAGTTTTATAAATGTCATGATTATGGATGTACAGGTGTTTCACTACTGGATTGTGTATCCAAAAACCTGCTTTCTTTCAGATGTGTTAAATTGAAAGCCTGGTCTTTTGTATTTGCATGGACACATTTTCACAAAGTTTTTTTGCAACTCTCTTCCCATTGAAAAAGCCCTTTTCTCACAAACAGAACAGAGCAACCCTGAATATTCAATCAAAGTTTTTCGCGTTCACAAACAGGAGGCTTTTGCATTTCGTTATCAAAGGCTTGAAGGTTCAGGCGTCTGGATTTTTGAGTCACTGCAAACACTCACAAATTCAAAATATCCAGTGGAATTTTCGTATGGAGGTGCTGTTTTGCACATAAATTATGTTTAATGTTCTTTTAAGGGGATTTGGGGGGGGGGGAGATATTTTTTCCAGTCATTCTTTGGCAAGAAATGAAGTTCTGTGGGTCATTAATTAAACCACCATTGACCCCATATCTAAACGCAGCACACGGACACCAGTGCAACCGAGGTGAGAATTTTTAGTGGATTTCCCCCCCCCCCCTTTTCCATCCTCCATCTTTTTGTTGTTTTGTTCTTTTTTTTAATTACTGTACTGCATTTTTCTCTCCTTGTCACTTTTCAGAATATAACCTCATTGGACAAAGGGGAGGATGATAATATGATTAACATTTGTAGTGTTGCGGGCTGGTAGAAAAGGTAATTAAATCTCACGCTTCATGGCCCCCGCTAATCGCTGTCATGGGTCGTGGCTTTCTTCTTCTCCTCTCACCCAAATTAAGGTTTTGGCATTGGGGCATATGGGATGGGAAGAGGCGGAGGGGCAGCAAGCCCTTATGTGGAGACCAGAGGAAGCAGTCAGTTTAACTCTGTATCGGCTGTTTTCCTGGGTGCATTTAAACAGAGAAGACAGGATTTGCAAAATGGGGACAGGATTTGCAAACTGTGGTTCCATCGTAACAGGGTTTTAATGGTTAGGGAGGCAGACTCTTATCTGCGAATACCGGCTTTGATTCCACCCTCCTCCACAAACCGAGCTGGGTGACCGTGGGCTAGTCACAACTCTCTTCTGCACCCACCTACAAGAAGAATAGAATATTTGTCAGCTGCTTTGAATCCCCTTAAATGGATGAGGAAAGCATGGTAGAAGCCAGCTTGGTGACCTTGAGCTAGTCACAGCTCTCTTCTGAGCTCTCACAGCCCCGCCCACCTCACCTGGTGTCTGTGGCAGGGAGAAGAACAGAAGGTTTGTCAGCTCCTTTGAGTCCCCTTAACTGTGAAAAAAATGGGCTGGAAAAGCCAACTCTTCTTCTTCTACACAAAGCCAGCTGAGTGACCTTAGGCTAGTCACAGCTCTCTTCTGAGCTCTCACAGCCTCATCTAACTCACAGGGTGTCTGTTGTGGGGAGAAGAACGGAACCAAGCAAGCGAGCGATGGCAAGGCCTAGAGTTTGATTCCAGCTCGCAGGGAGATTCAGGGGCACTGGAATGTGTGTTTGTGATTCACACATAGACCACTGGTCTTGTATGACAAGGCTAGATCTAAAGTGTGGTCATCTCTGTCTCGCTTTTTCCTTCTTGATGGCTTCCCCTGAGCTGTGATGGAGAAGTGGGAAGGAAAGAGAAGACGTTTCCACCACCCCACCCCACGCCAGATTTTCTTTTCTTTTTCCCTGAGAACGCCTCCTCTCTAGAACATCAGGAATCCCAAATGTGGCCCAGGAGACAGAGATGAGCAAAAAGCTGCGAATCAAAGCTTTAGAAGTGTGATGCTCAGCTGAATGCGCCGCCCCCACCCCCACAACTGTGCTTTAGACTCGCATCGGGAGAGAATGAAATCAAAGATTTCTTGCAATTTAGAATGTGCTAGAGTGGGAAAGGCAGCAAACACGCCTTGACTGGCACTTTTGGCCCAAGGAATTCTGCTCATTTCCACATGCACACAGTTGCATCAAGAGCCAGTCGCAGGTTCTGCCCAAGTTCAATGTACCAACCACGTTCTCTTCTCTCTTTGGCACACACACTTCTATATACTTGCATATCGTCTATATCCTCAGTAATGAAGCCCCCTTTGCCTCCACTTCTCTTTCCCAGGGGTCTGCACTTGGAAAGGCGAACCAGCCATTAGACTTCTTCAGTATGAACCCCCACCTCCTGGCCAAACCCCCATTAAACTTAAAATTCTGTTCTTTTCTTTCAGTTTCTTGGTGTTTATTTTAGCAGAATTATTCTTAATAGCTAGTTTCCAGGTGGTCTGTTGTTTCAAAGCTGTTTATCGCCCTCTACTGGTCATGTCTTCTAAGTGCACATCTGGGCATTGGTTTTCGTTCCTCCCCTTACCCAAAACGTTTGAAGGACATGAGAAACAATATTGCCAGGACATGCCTCAGTTGCAGCGAGGAAGGCCATCTTCTTTTCCCGTAGACAGAGGATGTGCACTTGCATTTTGCACTTTGCAGCCGCTGCCCCTTCTACCCAGGTTCATGAATGTTCAGAAGCATTTATATGAATCCAAGTGTCAATGTACGAATGTCGTAACGTTTCATTTGTATACGAATGTCTGAATTCAGATTAATTTCTAATGTCACAAATGTTCATGCGCATCCCTACCATGGACTACAATGAATGATGCTCCATTTAAAGCTCGGATCTAACACCTCTGATTCTCCAGATTTTAGGGACATTGAACATTAGTTCACATCAGCCTTGGCCACTTGAGGGTAACTGGAGTCCATTAGCGTTTGGAGGAACATTGGGGAAGCTCAACTGGAGAGGTGCCTTGGGAGGGCAACATCACTACTGGGACCAGTTTGACTCCTGGTAGCTTCACATTCAGAGCCATGAGGTTTTTGTGACAGCAAGGCATCAGTGGCATGCCGTGACTGTTTTCTGAGCCAGGTCGGTCTTGTGGTTAGACCGCCAGATTCTTATCTGGAGGCCTCCCAGTTTGATTCCGCACTCCTCCATTAAGCCAGCTGGGTGGCCTTGGGCTAGTCACAGCTCTCTTCTGAGCTGTCACAGCCTCGCCTATCACCCAGGGTGTCTATTCCGGAGAGAAGAACAGAAGGTTTCATACGAATGTGTGGATAATTGGAACAAATTGATGCGAAATTTGAAATTCATTTTAATCTTTAAATTCAAATTCATGGACATTCGATTCGAATTTGAATGTTCAAATTTGGATGAAATTGATCCACCTTCAAATACCCTAGAATATTCATGCATAGCCCTAGTCCTGACACCTCCCCTTCCCCCACTCAGGACTTCTTCCCGCTTGACGCTGCTGAACCTAGAAGCACAGAAAAGCCCTTCCGCATGCTGCCCCCTCCGTCTGCATCCAAAATGTGCTCTGCAACATCATCTGTCAGAGGCATAAATTCTCTTGTCACAGCTCCTGTCTGGCTGAATGCCGCTGTTGCAGACTCAGCAGTCCACAGATGCAGCAGTCCCTTCGGACAAAAAGCGACATGTGTTGGGAGGTGTCACTCCCAGGGTGGCCCTTTTGCCTTTTTTGAGACACAGTGGAAACAAGGGACTTAATCAAAAGGGACTGCATTCAGATATTCTGTTCACACATGCATAAATGCACACCACTCAAGACAGGCACTGGGGAACAGCAACATCCATTCTGTTTATAGGGGTGGGAAATTCGGGGGAGTCTTCGTCTTTCTCCTTCTGTGCTGCTCTTTCCCCATGGGAGAAAAACTAATATTTCAGTTCCAGGTTTAGATGCGTTCTGTTCCTGCTTGCTGGATCCAGATTGATCCCTCCCTCCCTCCCTCCCTCCCTTCCTTCCACTAGAACCAGTTTGGTCTAGTGGTTAGGGAGCCATCCTCTTATCTGAGAATAGCGGGTTTGATTCCGCTATCCTCCATGAAGCCAGCTGGGTGACCTTGGGCTAGTCACAGCTCTCTTCTGAGCTCTCACAGCCACAGGGTGTCTGTTGTGGGGAGGAGAATAGAAAGCCTTGTCAGCCACTTTGAGTCCCCTTAAATGGGTGAGAAAAGCAGGGTAGAAAAGCCAACTCCTCCTCCTCTTCTTCTTCTTCTTCTGCATTTCAATATATATGCAGTCTTCCATAGCTGCTTCCCACCGGATCATTGGGAGTTTTCTTCATAGGTATGCACAAATGTTTTGGGGCATTCGATTCAAAACGAATCAAATGTTCAAAAATCCAAATTCGTAGGAAGAGATTGCATTCAAATGTGGTTAAATTCTGTTCGATTCAAATCTATTCATACGTATTTGTATGGACATTTGATGCATATCTGATATGAACAGATACGTATCTGATACAAAGAGATACGTATCTGATATGTTTCCCCAGGTTAACAAATGTCTGAACTATTTGTAGGAATGTCTAGAAACATTCATATTCGTTCGAATGTTAGCATAAGAATATCGTAACATTTGATTTGAGTTTGAATGTCTGAATTCTGCCAAATTTCAAATGCTATGAATATTCATGCACATTCCTGATGCATGCATATGGCAAATCTGGTGTCTCACAATGCGCTCTTTCTTTTTTCTACTCTAAAGTTCATTCTCTCCGATTTCTGCTGATGGGAATGTCTGGCCAGATGCACGTCATGCCCTTCATGAAATATTTGCACTGGTTGCTTGTTCCTACTGGGCCTGATTCAAGGTGTTGACATTAAGAACTGCTTTCTCCCATACAGACCTGCCCATGTATTAAGCTTACAAGGAGAAGCATTTCCTATAGTTCCCATCACGCTCAGAAGTACGAGGAGGAGCAGCATGCGAGAGGGCTTTTTATGTGGTGGCCCCCAGGTTTTAGAACAGCCTGCCACTGGAGGTACAGCGGGTGCCAACACTGGTTAACACTCAGGCCTCTGACATCTAGCGCCTTCTGAATGTTATCCTGACATCATAGGAGGGTTATATTTTAAATATGTTTTATATCTTCTAGGCATGTTCTTGTGTTGTTTGTTAAATTTTGCAATCTGTCTTGGGACCTTAGAGTGAATATGAATATTAGAAATAAAATAAATGAATAAATATTTCTTTCTTTTTGTGCTCCATCTTGCCCAGTACACACATTTTCTGTGCATGGTGAGATAGCCCAAAGGTGCATTTTCTGATAATGCAGAAAGAAAACTGATGAGCTCCTCACCCAGAAAGTGGAGTGAAGCTGGATTAAAACTTAGGGCCCTAAATTCACTCTTTCCCCACTATACTGAGCCAACTTGATCTAGTGGTTAGGGAGCCAGACTCTTATCTGGGAATACCGGGTTTGATTCCATACTCCACCACGAAGCCAGCCAGGTGACCTTGGGGTAGTCACAGGGTGTTCTGTTGTTAGGAGAAGAATAGAAAGCTTTGTCAGCCGCTTTGAGTCCCTTTAAACAGGTGAGAAAAGCCAACTGTTCTTCTTCTTCTTCTACTACTACTACTACTGCTACTACCACTGCTGCTGCTATTACTACTACTATTATTAATACTAATCTTCTTCTTCTACTACTACTACTACAACTGCTGCTGCTATTACTACTATTATTAATTCTTCTTCTTCTTCTTCTTCTGCTACTACTAGTACTACTACTACTACTACTACTACTATTACTACTACTACTCTCCTTCCCCCCTGGTCTGCTTTTTCAGTTTTTCAAATGGCTGCACACAACCTGAATTAGGTATAAACATTCTGAGATACTTGCCCAAGGCTTCCAGTTTTCTCAGGTTTGCCTTTATGACCTGGCTTACGTGCGTCTCTCTTGTCCTCTTCCTTCAGGGAGAATAATTTCATCAAGGATTTCCCCCAGCTGGCAGATGCGCTGATGGTGATCCCTTTGCCAGTAGAAGAACAGTGTCGTGGGGTCCTCTCTGAGCCTCTGCCCAACCTTCAGCTGCTCACAGGTGGGCATCTTGACATTTTGCAGCCTTCTTGGCATGGCTTCCTCCACTCCTTTTCATGACCATTTTCCATTGAAAAAGTCATTTCTCATCACCAAAAACAAAGCAAGGTACGAATGTGCAATCAAATTATTTGTTTTCACAAATAAGAGACAAATTTGCTTCAAAGGAATTTCTGAATTTTCAAAAAAACCCTGGATATTCAATTCAACGCAAATGTCCACAAGTTTCAGATAATTCAATCGAATTTGCAAATGCAAATGTCATTTTTTTTACTCCAAACTTCTTCACCCCAGAATGTCAGAAGTGGACATATGAAAGGCTCAGGCTTTGTCTTCAGCTGAGAAAGGGAGAAAGGATGCAGAAAAGGAAGGGATAGAACTGGGTCTGGGGTTGCTAGTTTGTGGTCCCTGCCACCCCACTGCTTCCAGGTGAGCAGCCAGGTGGGCCCAAGTCCCGCCCACAAGCACTGGTGGAAGCATCTTTCGGTGCTGTGCTTGCATGCTGCACCAGGATGAAGACCTCGTGTCTAGTTTGTGTTGGTTTTTTTGTGCATTCGATTCTTATCGAATCAAATGGAAGAATTTTTGTATCTGTTCAATAGATCAAGTGGTCTGGAAAGCATGTCCTACGAGGAACGCTTGAAGGATCTAGGAATGTCTAGCCTACAGAAGACTGACAGGAGACATGATTGTGGTCTTCAGGTCTCTGAAGGGCCGTCACAGTGCAGAGGGATTGTCCCTATTCTCACTTGCACAAGATGGGAGGACTAGAAACAACAGGATGAAACTTCAAGGGAGTCAATACAGGTTACATATCAGGAAAAACTTCCTGATAGTGAGGGCAACCAGTCAGTGGAATAGGTTGCCATGGGAGGTTGTGAGCTCTCCTTCACTGGAGGTCTTCAGGCAGAGGCTGGACCTACATCTATCTGGGATGGTTTAGGAAATCCTGCATTGAGCAGGGGGTTGGATTTGATGACCCTGGAGGTCCCTTCGAACTCTATGATTTTATGATTCTATCCCCTTTGAATGTGGTAGGATTCTATTCGATATGAATGTATTCGTATGAATTCGTTCAAATATCTGATACATATCTGATACATATCTGATACATATCTGTTACGTATCTTACGTATCCTGTAACATATCCACTCTGAAAGTGTCAAATCCGCCCTGAGTCCGTTTTGAATCTGCTCCCAATCCATGTTGAATGCACTCTGGATCTGATGCAGATGTGACTGACACAGCTGCTTTCCTACCTCCCTGGTTCACAGATGTTCCAAAACATTTGTACGGATACGAATGTCAGCGTACGAATGTTGTAACATTTGATTTGTATACAAATGTCTGAATTCGTATGAATATCAAATGTTGTGAATGTTCCTGCACATCCCCTTATTCACGTCTCTTCTGATGTCCTGGACTCCCATTTTCAGCAATGCCAGTCTGCCCAGCCACTGATGAAGCCTGGAGTCCAGCAATATTCACAAGGCAGCAGGCAGGTCCCCTGTTCTCACGGCAGCGATCAGCAGAAAGGTCAGAACGGGACTATTTTGCCTGCAGCAAAGCTTATTTCATCTGCAGCTGCTGCTTCTGCCTCAGCAGCCTCTGTGTTTATATGTGTTACATTTGCAGTTCATTCAAAGGACGCCTTTGCAGAAGGAGGCGTTGCGTAGAAAAACTCATGCAGAAGTAAAGGAATTAGCCCAAGGCAGTGGGTCCATTTTATCTCATCCCGTCCTATTTTACGGCTGCTGTTGCCACGCCTTGCCTTCCTCCACCCCTCTTGTGATGGGCGCCCTGCCTCTAGGGACATTCCGCCCTCCGTCTGCTCTTCTTAGGAAGGGTTTTGTTGCATTTTTACTTTGGAAAAGCGCCTCTTCCCACCCCCACAGCATAGGGATGTGCATGAATATTTGCAACATTCTGAATTCGTATGAATTTGACCCAATGTGGACATTCATATTCAAATTTAATGTTGGCACATTTGAAGATTGACGTTCAAATTTGAATTGGCCTACGATTATGGCTTAAAATATATACTGTACTCTAAGGGTGAGCACAAATGCAATTTTCTAATTCGTTTCACAACGAATCGAATATTCCGAAATCCAAATGTATCCGAATAACGGAAAAACGATTGTCTGAACATTCACTTCAATACGAATCTATTTATATGCAGTCATATGAATAATTCAGAAATTTCGGGGACACCCCTGAACATGTGCAGAGTGTTGTGCTCAGATGACCTCATAACAGAACTGCTGCTTCACACTGCCTGGTCTCGTCTTTGTTCTTTCTCTTATTGCTCCTTATTTATGGAACCATCTTCCCACCCACCTCTGCTCTTTAACCTCCTTGCAAGCTTTTAAATCCCAATTAAGAACTTTTTCGTCCTGATAAGTGAACTTCCGTTTCGCTTGTTTTATTCAAATGTGCTTAGGATTATATTATGTATTATTTTCATTTTGCTGTTTTAGTAATTTTAACTTTTCTTTATTTGTATCCTTTTACTGTACTGTCTTTTAAATATTTGTAGTTTATACAGCACTATGTACATTTATAGCGCTCAAGAAATAAACTTTAATAATAATAATCCACGACTTGCCCATGTTCTGCTCTCCATACTGTCAATGGCATTCAGAACTCCAGCAGCTTCATACCACAGGACAGGAATATCGGTGCTGCACCAGGTGTAATCCTGAAATGTGTCCCTTCCCGGTTGTCCCACCCCTCTCTCCTGTTTTTCGCTCTCCAGGTGATATTCGGTACGACGAAGCTATGGGATATCCCATGGTGCAGCGCTGGAGAGTCCGGAGTAATCTGTATCGGGTCAAGCTCAGCACCATTGCTCTTTCAACAGGTGAGAACTGCTGGCTTACAAGGGGTGATTCCACACTAGCAATGGAGACTCCACTTAGTACCCATCAGGAGCCCAATTGGTACCAATCAGTCTTGCAGTGTCTGCACACAGGACCCCTTTAGGACCCCATTTGTCTGCACTAGCACCAGCGGAATCTGGATTTAATGGATTCTTTGGGCCCTTAAATCTGGATTAATAGAAGGCCCATTTAATGGTGTCCTCAATCCGGTCTTCCACTGTGAAGACCAGATCAGAGGTCAGGCATTGGCACTGTGATTGGGGCAATGGGGCCTAGGGCCAGGCTTCGTGGCCGCCATTTGCAACGGAGAGGCCCAACGAAGTGGCACACAGGCTACATAGTTGAAATAAATCAGTCTTTGTAGGTGCCCCCGCCTGCTACATGGTCAGCCGTCTGGGTCAACAGGAACATCCATTCAGTTCACCCACGGGAACCGAAGGAGAAGCAATTTGAGAAGGGATGCTGGAGCAGATGGGCTGTGGCCTGATCCAGCAGGGCTCCTCTTAGATCCTTATAGACTAGATGGGCTATAACCTGATCCAGCAGGGCTCCTCTGAGGTTCTCATGGACTAGATGGGCTGTGGCCTGATCCAGCAGGGCTCCTCTTAGATCCTTATAGACTAGATGGGCTGTAACCTGATCCAGCAGGGCTCCTCTGAGGTTCTCATGGACTAGATGGGCTGTGGCCTGATCCAGCAGGGCTCCTCTTAGATCCTTATAGACTAGATGGGCTGTAACCTGATCCAACAGGGCTCCCCTTAGGTTCTCATGGACTAGATGGGCTGTGGCCTGATCCAGCAGGGCTCCTCTTAGGTTCTTATGGACTAGATGGGCTGTGGCCTGATCCAGCAGGTCTCCTCTTAGGTTCTTATGGACTAGATGGGCTGTGGCCTGATCCAGCAGGGCTCCTCTTAGGTTCTTATGGACTAGATGGGCTGTGGCCTGATCCAGCAGGGCTCCTCTTAGGTTCTTATGGACTAGATGGGCTGTGGCCTGATCCAGCAGGTCTCCTCTTAGGTTCTCATGGACTAGATGGGCTGTGGCCTGATCCAGCAGGGCTCCTCTTAGGTTCTTATGGACTAGATGGGCTGTGGCCTGATCCAGTGGGGCACTTCTTATGTTCTTGTGTTCCTAACAGTGTTTTGGTATCTATGAATGCAGCATTTCTGTTTCTCTTACACGCTTTGATTGCACCTTTCCCTGGAGCTGTGCGTCTCTTCCTGCCAAACCAAGGCCCTTCTGTTACCTTTTTCCAGGATTTGCGAATGTCCTGAAAATCCTGAACAAAGAGAGCAGCCGTGAAGAATTGCTCTACTTCATCCAACAGTACGGCACCCACTACATAGCGGAGGCGCTCTATGGTTCTGAATTCAGCTGTACTATCCATTTTCCCAGCAAAAAAGTCCAGCAGCAACTCTGGTTCCAGTACCAGAAAGGTAAGAACCACGGGGGCGATTCTTCTCAACATCCCACTCTGCCTTGCACGAAATCCTGCATGTAGCCCTCAAATTTTAACGTCCGGGGTGACCCCCACCACCTCCCCCAGGTAAATTTTGCAGTCTCCCTGCTACTATACAGCCGTGGGGTCTCTTTCTAGCACATTCTTTCAAACTCATGCATCTCTTTCCCCATCACACACCATTCTGCCTGTCCATCTGGAAAGCCTCCCTTGGACCCCCGGGGCCTCGCATTGCCATTCCGTTCCTGTGCCCGGAGTGCCGCAAGCCTTGTCATCTGCCTGCCGGGCCCCTCAAAATCGTGGTGGGTGATCGGGGTCGGTGTCTATAAATGTGACATAATTGAGCTGTCTGGGAATGGTTCCGTTTTATCGCTTGTGACAATGACGGTCTTTAAGGAAGTATATTAATTCAGCAGCAGAGTCATTGTGCAATGCCATAAATAACCAGACAGATCATTAAATGGGGCCATAAACTTTGGGACTTTGAAGTGATACAATTAGGTTGTATATTACCGAAAAAGTTCAGTGATTTGCTGTTGCCAGTTCACTCACCGCCTCCGGAAAAGTATATTGGTTTGTTGTATTTTATGACCTCCCCACCCTCCTAACCTGCTTTTCAAATTAGATCATTGTTAATCCACATTTCTGATATATCAATCCCCTGGTTAGATGTGAGGGCACCAAGCCAGAGATGATAGGCCTGCTCCAGCAACTTAAAATCCCAGCCTGTGTTCACACAGGTCTCTTTCTGTCTTGAGGCAGCAGCCACGAAAAGGGATGAGCACAAATTTGTATTCGATTGATATAAAATCAAATGTAATAAAATTCATATTCGTTCGAATAGATCCCCTTCGAATGTGATAGGATTCTATTCAGTATGAATATATTCATGCAAATTCATACGAATATCGTACACGAATTGCTGGGAAAAGCAAGTTCAATGCTGGGAATAATTAGGAAGGGAATAGAAAATAAGTCAGCAAGTGTCATTTTGCCCCTTTATAAATCTATGGTGAGGCCACATTTGGAATATTGTGTACAATTCTGGTCAAAAAGGATATTGTGGAACTAGAGAAGGTGCAGAGAAGGGCAACCAGAATGATTAAGGGGCTGGAACAAAATCCCTTACGAAACCAGGCTGCAACGTCTAGGCCTCTTCAGTCTGGAGAGACGGTATTTAAGAGGAGACCTGACTGAAGTATATAAAATTATGCACGGTATAGAAAAGGTGGATAGAGAACATTTATTTTCGCTGTCACACAATACTAGAACCAGGGGGCATCTATGAAGTTGATGGGTAAGAGAGTCAGGTCTGACAGGGGGAAGTATTTCTTCACCCAGAGGGTCATCGGCTTATGGAATGTGCTGCCGGAAGAGGTGATGACAGCTATCAGTCTAGATGGCTTTAAGGAAGGGTTAGACAAATTTATGGACAACAGATGTATCAATGGCTACTAGAATGAATGCCTAGGTGCATCTTTCAGGCTGGGAGGGGGGGGCAAATCCACCATGAGGCAGTGGCAGCCTCATGGGGACAAGCCCTGAGAACACTTCCTCCACCACCACAAAAAATTCCCCCTCTTTCCTCCTCAAACTTCCACTCCAGTCCTCTGAGCAAAACCAGAACAAAATAAAGGCAAACTGAGGGAGAGGGAGAAGAAGGAAGCTATGAATATCTGAGCAACTGTGAGTCAAACCTGATGAAGTTGCCCTGTGAACACCCAAAGGAATTTGTGTCTATTTACTCCACTTGCAATTACTGTATCGCCTTCCTAATGGTGTGAGGGAGAATTCTTCCATTTTCCTACCCACCAAGTGTAATTTGTTTTTAAGGCCTTGAGAAAACAGAGCTGCCAACAAACAGGCAAGTGGAGAGATGAAGTGTTTTAATAATACCAAGCGAACTTTTTTTTTCCTCTTCGGGGGGTAGGAGCAGTGTACGTTTAATTCAATTTTCTCTCTATTAGGCGGCTTTTTATAAACCCAGCACACAGAGAAAGAGAGAGAGACACGCAGAGAAACACAGACCATAATAAAACACATTATTTGTGCAGGTGATAAAGCAGTTACCAAAATGTTTTATCAATCCACATAATGTGTATTCTCAAAGTGAATTTGGGTGGCTTGTCGGCGTGGTTGCGGCCGCCTCTGCTTCCTCGTCGGCGCTGTGCTCATTTCCACAGGCTCCGGATACGTCAGAGAGTTGCCAAGGGTATGTCTGTGGTAAACGAATATAAGGTGAAAAACAGTAGAGAATAATTTTGCTCCAGTCTAAAGAGCTGGCAAGAGACACAGAACTATCTAAAGGGCTTTGTGCCATATAGACCTGCGCATCAATTGAGGTCTTCTGGAAAGGCTTTCATTTTGTCTCCTGAGGAAATTACTGAGGGTGGAGTCCAGAGCCTTCTTAGTAGAGGCCCCAGATTTTGGAACAGTATCCCTGCAGTTGGACTAGTTTGGTCTTCTGGTTGGCGTGTCAGACTCTTTATCTGGTAGTCTTCCAGTTCGGTTCCTCACTGCCCCACAAAGTTAGCTGGATGTCCTTGGGCTAGTCACGGCTCTTTCTGAGCTCTCACAGCCCCACCTACCACACAGGTATCTGTGCTGGGGAGAAGAGCAGATCTGTCAGTCACTTTCAGCCCCCTGGAGGATGAGAAAACCCTGGGCTCTGCAGCTACAGACATCAGCACGGCTACCTAACTTAGGGAAGGCTTGCTGTGGGGCAAACCTAGGTTGTGACAATGGGGTTTGAGTCCTAGTTCATTTGGGGGTGAGGGAAGGTGTTGGCATAGGTTTCCTCTTCTTTTGCCAGTAGCAGAGCAAGGGTGGATCAGTGGCTACTAGAAAGGATGCCTAAGTCCATCTTTCAGACCGGGGGGACAAGCAGGAGGCCTCTAAGGCCATTTGCTGGGATCTGAGAGCAGGAGAAGGTTTGCTCTTGTCCCTGCTTGAGATGCCCGTGGGCCATTGGTGGGCCACGGTGTGCAACAGAATGCTGGACTTGATGGGCTGTGGCCTGATGCAGCAGGGCTCCTCTTAGGTTCTTATGTGTGTGATCTCTGTAGTAAGGCAGCAGTCTGGAGAAAGGCCCTTGAAGACCATTTTCATTCGACATTAATATTGCTTACTATGGCTGCAGCAGTAGCAGCCCCCGCCCCCCGCCCCCCGCCACCCATCTGTGACCCCTCCCGAGAAAAGACAGAAAAGCAAAATCTTGTGCAGGAATCTTCATAACATTCGTTATTCGTACAAATTCATATGAATTCGGAGATTTGTATACAAACTGCACGTTAGGACTTCATACGATAACATCTGTACCAGTATGAATGTTTCAGAAATTCATTAAACTGGGGAGATGGGAAGGCAGCTGCACCAGGCACATCTGCAATGGATCCAGACTGCATTTTGACGTGGATCGGGAGTGGATTAAAAGTGGATTCAGGCCAAATGATGCTTTCAGACCAGATATATCACAGGATACCTACATCAGACACATTTGTATTTGTGTTGGATACATATTAGTTCATATTGGATTCGTATCAGATACATAGGTATTCGTACGAGTATCAAATAGAATCCGACCACATTCAAAGGGGATCTATTCGTACAAATAGGGATTTTGTAACATTCAGCTCACTACAAATCGAATGTGAAAAAAACCATTCATGCACATTCCTAATACCAGGTTCGATTCCGCCCTCCCCCATAAAACCAGCTGGGTGGCCTTGGGCTAGTCACAGCACTCTCCTGAGCTCTCACAGCCCCACCTACCTCACAGGGTTTTCTGTTGTGGGGAGAAGAACAGAAAGCTCTGTCAACCACTCTGAGTCCCCTTAAATGGCTGAGGAAAAGCTGGGTAGAAAAGCCGACTCTTCTTCTTCCTCCTCCATGAAGCCAGCTGGGTGACCTTGGGCTAGTCACAGTGCTCTTCTGAGCTCTCACAGTCCCACCTACTTCACAGGGTGTTCTGTTGTGGGGAGAAGAACAGAAAGCTCTGTCAACCACTCTGAGTCCCCTTAAATGGCTGAGGAAAAGCTGGGTAGAAAAGCCGACTCTTCTTCTTCCTCCTCCATGAAGCCAGCTGGGTGACCTTGGGCTAGTCACAGCGCTCTTCTGAGCTCTCACAGTCCCGCCTACTTCAGAGGGTGAGAAAAGCGGGATAGAAAAGCCAACTCTTCTTCTTCCTCCTCCATGAAGCCAGCTGGGTGGCCTTGGGCTAGTCACAGAGCTCTTCTGAGCTCTCACAGCCCCACCTACCTCACAGGGTTTTCTGTTGTGGGGAGAAGAACAGAAAGCTTTGTCAACCACTCGTGAGTCCCCTTAAATGGCTGAGGAAAAGCTGGGTAGAAAAGCCGACTCTTCCTCCTCCATGAAGCCAGCTGGGTGACCTTGGGCTAGTCACAGCACTCTTCTGAGCTCTCACAGTCCCACCTACTTCACAGGGTGAGAAAAGCGGGATAGAAAAGCCAACTCTTCTTCTTCCTCCTCCATGAAGCCAGCTGGGTGACCCTGGGCTAGTCACAGCTCTCTCTTCTGAGCTCTCAGAGCCCCACCTACCTCACAGTGTGTTCTCTTGTGGGGAGAAGAATAGGAAAGCTTTGTCATCCACTCTTAGTCCCCTTAAATGCGTGAGAAAAGCAGGGTAGAAAAGCCAACTCTTCTTCTTCCTCCTCTATGAAGCCAGCTGGGAGACCTTGGGCTAGTCGCAGCACTCTTCTGAGCTCTCACAGCACCACCTACTTCCCAGGGTAAGAAAAGCAAGATAGAAAATCCAACTCATCATCATCATCATAGACTGTGAACATGTGTGCCCCCCTTCCTTCCTTCCCTCCCCCCCCCCCCACCCTGCCCACACATTTCCAGCCAGAGAGCAGAACAGATGGGCGCCGTAGCTTAAACTGTGACATGGCTGTTTGGCTCAAAAAGTGCATCGGAGTGTTCTGTCCGCCAAGCAGAGCCAGCCTCAAGTCCTCTTAAATGCATCCATAGCCTTCCAAAATGCTCTCTGTAGTGGCATATTGACTACAAAAGATGTTTCCTGGAATGGAGCAGGAGGTGAGAGCTTATTTATAAAACACAATATTGCTTCCATGAGCGTGGCCTGGCAGACACAGCCTACTACAAGCAGCTCATAAAAGGAGGCATTTCTGACCTGCAAAAATGATGGGAAGCCGTCACAATCACCATGGTTATCAAAGGCCCGAGGACAAAGAGCTGCCAGTCTAGGTGATGATCAGAAGTATGAATCATCTCTCCATTTGGATGCTATTCCTTTGTCACTGGACTTGCTAAGGGGGCAACTGTTAAGCCAAGGCCTATACAGAAAGGACCATCTTTGCACCACCAGCTTCACGTGGTTAGGATGGTGAGTCACTTTCTCCACCTTGGAAGCAGAACGGGGAAACGCTCTGTGCCTGACCTAGCGGCAGTGCCCTGTGGGCTTGCAGGGTGGTTATGGACTGCTGCCAGTTGGCATCCCCACCCTTGAATCCAGCTTAACAGTGGTGCAGCCAAGCTTCTGTTGCCCACCATGGAGAAGAAAAATGTAGACGTGGGGCAGTTTTCTGCCCAAAGAGAGAAAAGTGTGTGTAGGGCTACCAAAACCTGAGCTGTTCCTCCAAGCAGTCTGTGCCATAGGCGAGAACAGTTGCATCTTTGGGGAGTCCTAGCACCTGGAAGGCCATAAGAACATAAGAGAAGCCCTGCTGGATCAGGCCACAGCCCATCTAGTCCAGCATTCTTCATTGATACTTTATGTTCCCAATTATATCCATCACATTTACAGCTGCAGAGCAAAACCAATGCTCCAGTGTGCCCGGCACAACCCAAGCCCTGCCACATCCGTAGCAACTGCCTGCTTCCAACCATGCAGATAACCCAAGGGCCAAGATGCCCCCTGCTCACATCTGACTGAAACTCCAACAAGTTGCCTGGGCAACACAAAACTTGCTCAAAATCATTCCCTGTGCCCCAGGCCAGAGGGCACTGCCATCAGTTAAGCCTGGCAAATCAATACTGCCCACTGTGTCCAATTTGAAGCTAACGAGCTGCTTTCTTCTTCGTCTCTGAGCTATTCCAGCCACATAGGAGGGTGCTTTCCTCATCCCATATGGGCATGCCCTGGGTGCGCTAATTCACCCAGCTGCGCCTTCATGCTCCATCTGACTTAAGCCATATGCCTATCGGCTGATGAGCAAACCCGTCTGTTGCCTTAAATCAGGCCTAACGGCGTCACTGGCAACATGGAATTTTCTGTGTTAAAGGGACTGAGATGTGGAGCGTTGGCAAAAAGAGGCAGAAGATCAAGAGGCTCGCGTGAAATAAAATAAAAAAGGCCCTTTCTGCATCTCACGGACAATGACATTTGTGTAAGGTGCGGCCCTGTGGAAACCCATCAGGCAGTGCAGTGGTATGGATTCAGGCCGCTTCTCCTAAGTGTTTTCATTCGTCACATTTGATCTGGTTTACTTCATTTCCCCCACCCCGGCCCACCCCACCACTTCCCTTGGCAAGTGACCTCAGAAGGCAACGTGACCTTCCAAAATGCTTCCCGAGCAAGAGACCTACATGGGAGCACTAAACAACAAATAAAAATCCCAATCAGTTCCACCCTGACTTTTCCCTTTTCATTTCCACTTAAAACAAAATGCTCAATAATACGGAGTCCTGGAAACAGGTTTTCAGCTCCTCTGAATCCGTTAGCTAAATTGGCAAAAAAGCTCAAAGGCGCGCTCTCAAACACACACGAGTTCCAGGGGGGACCCAGAGAGAGAGAGAGAGAGAGTGAACTGGCAGGCACGCAAAACGAACTCGCCGTGGGAAGGCGTCAGCGTGATGCCATCCAAGTGTCCCTTGCTTGCCCCAAAGGGATGACCTCAGACTAATTAATCCAGGATTAAACAGTGGACATCCCTTTCAGAGGAAAAGAGGGAACAGGTCCCTGTCCAGCCCCCCAACTCACCGGAAGCTGGCATAAAGGTATGGTTGGCTATGCGGATACATAGAAACAATCACACATACAAACACGCGTATACATTATTAGAGCAGAAGGGTTCTATTGGTACTACAAGGACAGATCATTTTGGTGATGACAATGATGTTCTTTCACAATTCATGGGCCACAATGACTTGATTAAAAAAGAGGAAGGAAGGAAGGAAGGATAATTCTGTTGTGAACAAAATGCTACCAACTACTGCAGTGAGAAGGTCGAGTGAAGAAGTCCAAACAGTAAGCACTACATCCATGCAGCTGCTGAAGGCATAAGAAGGAACGACGAGTCAAGGACACGGGTGCTCAGACCCTTCAGCATCTGCCCCAAGTCCTTCCTTGCTGCTGGAGGACCTCTCTGCAGTCCTTTGCTTACAAAACACGGGCAACCTATTATCCTCTTACGCACACACAAAAGTGGTGTCCTGTGAACCAGTTCTATCAGGAAAGTGGCGTGATGTGATTTGCGAACTATGGCACCAATGACAGTCAGTCCACAGGAGCACGTGGAGAGGAGAATCTTTCCTCTCGCTCCCCCTTAAGGGGTGGAGTACCTCCTCAGATGGTAGCTGTAGATCTTAATGCAATGATCCCAACAATCCAGAACCAAGAGTTGTCCCTTGGGTGTGATGGCTATGCCGACTGGACACGTAAGTCCCTCTCTGATTAAGATATTATATCCACCCCCTTTGGGGAAATGCAAGATTTCCTTCCGGCTGCTGTCGGCGACAATGAGATCCCCCCTAGCGTCCACACACATCCCAGCGATGCATCTGAAGTCCTCATTCTCGGAGAAGAAATGGCTGATCTGCCGGCCAAGTTGGCCATCCGGACCAACGGAGCCAATGGAAAAGCCACCTTCCAGGTGGTGCTCATGTTGACGGTTTTCAAGGTTCAAGCCCAAACCCTGGGTGAAGTAGATTGTCCCTTCGGCATCGCAGGTGACAAACTTTGGTCGCACCGCGCTACACAAGCAGTTGTACTTCACAACACCAACACCGCGGTCTACCGTGAAACACCAAAGTTTCCCGCCTTCCACGTCTGTCACCACAAACTGCCCAGAGGGAAGAGCAGTAATGCCCCATGGTTTGCTCAGCTGACTTCTATGGCACGCCACACAGTGTCCATCCATGGTGTACACCTTCACAGAGTTGTCATAGCTGTCTGTCACCCCAATCAGCCCATGGCAGTTCATGGTAACGGACAGGGGTGTTAAATTGGGCAGATCTGCACCAAGGAAACTTAGGACAAAACTGTCGATCCCGCTGGGGCTCCGGCGGATCTCCTTTAGGAAGCCCTTCCGAGTGAAAACCTGGATCCGGAAGTTTCCACGGTCTGCCACAAGTACCTCCCCCTGTGGGGTCACGTGCAAACTGACAGGCAGGTTGAACGTCCCTGGCATGCTCCCTTTGGAACCCATCTTCTTAAGGAAGTGACACTGTTGCACGCTGGCGGCTGCTTCCGGCAACCTTGGTTTGATGGGCGAAGAACAGTTGGGCAAAGAGCTGGACTCTTCTTGAGCGAGCTGGGCCTCCCGGAAAGACACAGATGCAACCGTTGCACTGGTCTCCATCTGCGATTCCTCCAGGTTGATACTTCGGGGCTTTTTCACCACCTGGCCAATCTGCAGGGGCCCAACATGTCCCACCTTCAAAAGCTCCACTTCTTGCAGAGTCAGCTCTTTGGGAAGGCTGTTCATGAGTTCAGGTTCCTCCTCATCCCCTTCTTCCTCCAGAAGGGCGATGTCTCCCTGCTTGATTTTGGCAAGGAAGTAGTCACACCGGGACACAATCTGCACCTCAGCAATGTTCAGCAAGTAGGCCTGCTCCTCCATTGTCTGGCTGTTCACCTTCTCCACCTCCGAGAGGGAGCCGGTGAAGAACTTGCGTGACCTGGTCAGTTCCTCCTGGACCTTGCGTTCTTCCTTCCCATACTCCTGCAAAACTGCTTTGTACCTTGCTTGGAGATCCTTGGAGACGCCTTCCAGAGAGGTCTTTCTTTTCTGCAAGTCCCCCATGAGCTCCCGCAAGCGCCCCAGTCGAGCTCCAAACTCCCTCCTCCGGTCATCAGCAGCCTCTTTGATGGCAACCGTACCATGACCCTGCTGGACATGTTCCACTTCCTTGCATGGCTCACAGAGCACCAGACGGCAGCTCTTGCAAAAGTGCTTTGGAAGGCGCCGCCCACACGCCTTGCACATGAGGACGCCCACCGTTTCGCTCAGCCCCGCTGTGTCAATGATCTTCAGCACCGTCAGGTTGTCAGTCAGCTGGGCCAAGCTGGTGATCCTGGTAACTTTGCTACAGAAGGGGCAGCGGATTCCATTGATGCTGTTGGCCAGGAGCTTCTCAGAGCACTGCTTGCAGATAGTGTGGCCACAGTGGAGCAGCTTGGGCCTCAGTTGCTCTTCAGTAAAGCATTCCATGCAGATTGGGCATTCCAAGACTTCCCGGAGGGCGTCGGGGTTGAGGTGAGGTGCGGAAGCCATGGCCTGGCAGCAGGGGGGCAGCAGGGGGGCATCGATCCCAATCCTGTTTGGTAGGAGAGAAAGAGACAAGATCACTGCATTGCCCTTTCTATAAGAGTTGCTAGCACAGGCATTTATTCTAGATCATTCTATCCACCTCAACGGGCAAAAGGGTGAAAACAGAGATGCTCATAGAAAGGCCCTCTCTGCACTGGGCCTTAGTCTGGATTATATAGCGGAACTGGGACCTGCCATCCTCATGCTAGTGTGGGCTATAGTAAGCCCCAGGCAAGGTTACTCATAGTTTGCACAAGCATGCAGACTGGCAGGTCCCAATTCCAGTACACAATCCAGTATAAGACCCAGTGGAGAAAGGGCCAAAGATCATTTGCTTTTTCCATGGCCAGCATGAAAAAGCTGAAGGTGGAATAATTACAAAAGGATCCATGGCCCTTTCTGCACTGGGCCTTATTCTGGATTACATCCCAGGTGAGGGACCTGCTAGCAACACGCTGGTGCAGACTATGGCAGGTCCCACTTCCAGGACATCATCTAGAATAAGCTCCGGCGCAGAAAGGGCCCTTTGGTCTTGCAGTTTAGTTGTTTGGTTTCATTTTCAACTGGACTGGAAGTTCTTCTGGCATTCTCCTCTTGGATCATCCCACTCTTGAAGCATTTGCTCCTTTCAGGCAATTGGGGCAGGCTAAAGAGCTCTATGGGAGCCTCCACTGGCAAAATGCACATGGTCCACTGGAGTGCGCATGCACCCTGGGGCTGGGAGAAAGCCTCCCAAGGGACAGCTTTGGTTGCAAAGGCCGTAGCAGGAAATGAAACAATGAGTGATCGCTTGAATATGCTCGGCCACCCATTCCCAGGTGAACACAAGAGAACCCCTGGTGTATTGGGCCACAGCCCGTCTAGTCCAGCATCCCGTCTCGCTTAGTAGTCCACCAGTTGCTCATGGGCATCTCGAGCAGAAGACAAAGGCAAAACCTTCACCTGTTCTCGGCACCCCACAAAAACGACCTTCAAATGCCTCCTACCTGTCTCTCCAACCTAGAGGCAGCACCTAGGCATCCATTCTGGTAGCCATAGATGCACCTGTCCTCCACGAAATTTGTATTCGTTTGAATAGATCCCCTTGGAATGTGGTAGGATTCTATTTGATACAAATGAATTCAAATGAATTCATATGAATATCCGATACAAAGGCATATGTATCCAATGCATATCTGATACAAATGCATGCATATCCCATAACATATCAACTCTGAAAATGTCAAATCCGCCCTGAGTCCACTCAAACCAGGCTGAATACACTCTGGATCCGTTGCAGATGTGACTGGCACAGCCTCTTTCCCACCTCCCCATTTCACGAATGTCCCGAAGCTTCGTACGAATGTTCTAAAGTATTTGCATTTGCACAGATGTCAATGTACGAATGCTGTAACATTCAATTTGCATATGAATGTCTGAATTTGTACAAATAATTAATGTTACGAATATTTGTGCCCATCCCTAGGTTTCCACCTGTCGGTGCTGGCAGCACCTATAAACAGCTCAGTAGCTTAACTTCCAAATAGAGCAGGTTTGTCTGTTTACAGGGATTTCTTCTCACCTGCGGGATACCTGACGTAGCAAAGTAATGGCCTCCTGATAGCACTCTGGCTGCACTAGAGCAATGAATTTAGCCACAAAAGAACTGGACTGAGTGGGTATAATGCTCCACCCGCAATTTTAGTCCTTCAAAGGCAGATGCTGAGCATGAAAGCCCTGCTAGTGGATGCTGGAACAGCAGGAGTTAATAGATCTTTTTTAAAAAAGCAAAATTCCTGCTAATTCCATTCCTTAACAGTGCCTTCCCAGACTCCCTACCATCTTTTAGTAAAATACATGCAATTTCCCGTCCTAACTATATACAGCTGGCCCTGTAACAGCCAGGCATCTTTCACAGGTAGTCAAGCTAATGAGGATGCATTGTTGTTCAGCCTTCCTGAACCACCTGCCTATGCGCGCCTTTTATATCACTTGCTGCATTTTCTGGACTCCAGTTGTGCTCTCTTCAAAGCTGCTGAAAAGGACTACAAAACAGGGAGCATCATTATGCCATTACGGGATAGGATAGAGATAGGGGGGAAGAGTCTCTTTCTTTCTGTTGAAACTGAACTGTAAGCCACAAATCTGGATTCCAAGTTGTTGTGACTTCTGAGTCTGGTCACATCTGATTAAGTGACTGGGAAAGGGGTATTTATCAGTCGATCAGTTGATCGATCAAAGAATGTATTGATTAGTCCAACAACCATATCATATAACTATGGAATCACAAGACAAATAGTAAAATAAATTAAAGAGTTCTTGGCAAGATTCAGCCCCTAGCGTAGGGGAAGAAGAAGAGGAGGTGGCTTTTCTACCTTTTTTCCTCACCCTTTTAAGGGGACTCAAAGCTACTGACAAACCTTCTGTTCTTTTTCCCACAACAGGCGCCCTGTGAGGTAGGTAGGGCTGTGAGAGCTCAGAAGGCTGTGACTAGCCCAAGGCCACCCAGCTGGCTTCACGGGGGGAGTGCGGAAACAAACCCAATATTCCCCTATAAGAAACAGGCACTCTGACTCCAAGACCTGATTGCAGTGGGTCCCCATGTAATGCCAACCGAGAGCAAATTTTCATTTCATTTCATGTCCATTTTATTTGCATGCCACCTTTCCAAAAGAAAATATGCCCCAGGACATCTACAACAAACAGTAAACATACAATGCAAAATAATAATCAAAACATTATAATAAAAATGCATTATAAAAATTGCACACCATACAAGACATTGCAAAATAAGCCAAACTCTCACACACATGCAAATTGAGGCAGCTGAGGCCAAGCGGAGTCCAGAACAGCTGACCAAAGGCCCCAGTCCAACAAACAATCACCTCCTCCAAGATGTCTGTGTCCAGCCAGGCTGGAGAGTCACCCAGAGGGCAGAGTGGTCTGGACTGCTATCAATTTCCCATAAAATCTTAATGCACCCCCAAAGAGAAAACAGCAGCACTTGCCCAATATACAGGATGTAATAAGAATATAAGGGTCAATACAGACTATCTGCTTATTCCAGGAACTTGGTATTCTGCACAAATGCTGCCATCTTCTCTTTATAGCAGGGATGTCAAAGATACGGCCCGCGGCCGCCACCGCTGTCCTCCTTGGGCGCGAAGGAGGCGAGGGCGAACGAGCGTGCGGCGGGACCCTCCACTGCCCGAGTGTGTGGGCGCCACCATGGACAGCCAGCCCCTCCTCAGTGCCCTAGCCACGCCCCCAGCCGTCCTCTGTGCCCTGGTCACGCCCCCAGTCACGCCCCCTGGCCCTGACAGTATTTTTTTTTTTAATCCGGCCCTCGGCAAAATTGAGTTTGACACCTCTGCTTTAGAGGATTATTTGTGCGAGCAGACAAACTGCGGAAGTGCAAACCTGGACAGGGCACATAAGTACAACTTAAGAACTTAAGAGAAGCCCTGATGGATCTAGTCCAGCATCCTGTCCCACATGGGGTCCCACCAAATGACTTCTGGGCATCTCAAGCAGAAGACAAGGGCACAACCTTCACCTGCTCTCCAATCCCAACCAATGGCCTTTGGAGGCCTCCTGCTTGTCCCCCCAGCCTGAAAGATGTGCTAAGGCATCCGTTCTAGCAGCCATTGGTACATCTGTCCTTCATGTATTTGTCTAGCCCTTCCTTAAAGCCATCTGGGCTGGTAGCTGTCACCATTTCTTCTGGCAGCAAATTCCATAGACCGATGACCCTCTGGGTGAAGAAATCCTCCCCCCTGTCTGATCCGACTCTCCTACCCATCAGCTTCATAGATGCCCCCTGGGTCTAGTGTTCCATGATAGAGAAATTTTCTCTATCCATCTTTTCTATCCCATGTGTGATCTTATGTACTTCAACGAAGTCCCCCCTTAAATGCCGTCTTTCACTTTTGATCCAGTATATAATCATTTAATTGTCTGCTGGAAATTAAGATGTGGAACCAGAGAAGCAGAGAAAATGTGGATTCAATTGCTTGTTTATTAGCATACATTCAATGGGACAGGACTCATAACCGTTCACTCTGCATGGCTGGGCAGAGAAATCCCTGAAATGAGCTTTTCAAAGCACTAAAAGCATTTTTGGATACTTCTCATGCATATTTGAATTGCAAGAGGGTTGTTAAGATACCTGACTTGGGGCGTGCCCGGGGGGGGGGGGGGGAGGAGAGACCTGAGCCTGTGTTAAATGGACCCCAGGGGCGTTTTTCCACTGCGTTCCTTTAATCCAGATCTAAGAAGATCCGAATCTAAAGACTGGGTACTTCCCATATGATCCGGATTTCCCTAGCTGTGGTGGAAACAGATGTGTCCCTAATGGGGTCAGTGGTGGAAATGGGGTCATCCGTCTCTCAGCCAAATGGGTCCTTAATGGGTGCTTCAATGGGTACTTAGTGCCAGTGGAAAAACACTCTATGTGAACTTTAGCAGCCATTCACTTGCTACCAGAAAGCTGGAAGTGGTCTGAGTAACAAGGCAGGGTTTTGGCTGCCAAAACTAAGCCGGGGCTCCTAGCCAGTTTGGTCTAGTGGTTACGGAGCCGGACTCTTATCTGGGAATACCGGATTCGATTCTGCCCTCCCCCATGAAGCCAGCTGGGTGACCTTGGGCTAGTCACAGCCCTCTTCTGAGCTCTCACAGCCCCACCTACCACACAAGGTGTCTGTTGTGGGGAGAAGAACAGAAGTTTTGCCAGCCGCCTTGAGTCTCTTAAATGGGTGAGAAAAGCAGGGTAGAAAAGCCAACTCTTCTTTCTTTTCTTTCTGACGCAAAATTCACATCACAAAAACCACATGTCAGGATAACAGTTATTGGAAATATTTTATTATTGCCCGCTTGGTCTTTACTTCCTTGCTTGGGGTGGGCGTACTTAAACGCTATTTTAAAAAAGGTTTTCTTTGGCATCTCACTGCTGCAATTCTCTGGATAGAGAAAAGCTGGTGGGGGGGGGGGGCAGAGAAAATTGCAGCCAAAAAAGCATGTTCTGAGTCACATCCCACCCCTTGCCCCGGTGTCTTTAATTTGGCAAGTGTAAAAAGGGGAAGGAAGCATAGCAATAAATTTTGATTGCACGTTTATTGTCAAAGAAATAATAAGCCCAGCATTTCCCAGGCTGCACTCAGATCTTCGCCAGGGGAAATTTAAACCTAAAGATAAAACCAGCTTTAGGTGGGTCACAGCTGTGTCACTTTCATTTCTTTCCAAACTAGGCGTGAGCTCGCCCAGTTAGATGCCACTTTCTCACCGGGCCTTAATTTGGAGAAAAGGACCACTTGACTTCAATTTTCCCATCATAATTGCTGCTGCTTCCCCCACCCACCCACCCACCCCTCCCCAAGAAAAGTGCATTTAGGCAGCCTTGCTGTTTTGCACTTAATCTGCTTTAGTGGCACCGAAACAGCAAAGGGCAAAAATATTAAGAGTAGCAACACTGGAATTGCCAGCTGCATCCAAATGGCAGCGATTCCTTGGCTTGGCACTCACTACGCCATTGGATGCTGCAGTGCTTAAATGCTCAGGGCCAGACTTAATGTGCGGTGGCAGATTTAGGTCGAAGCTTAAATACAGTGGGGACAATGATCCCCAGCTCTTTGTCTCTGGCCCCGTTTGCTGCCTTTGCAAAAAAAGCATTTAAACTGGAAGAAGGGAATGGGGAGGAGGATATTTAAGACCAGCGTATGTGAGCTATGTGCCTAGTTAGTACAATAAATCATCTACCTGAGGAAGCAACTGCTTGCACCTTCGTAAGCTTGTTCTTCAGGGTTCTCATTTATGCATGGATTCTTAGCTCTCACAGTTCCCAAATATCTAAAGGCGTGTCTCCTTTTAAGATCTGCATAGCTGCTAAGATCTGTTTAGGAGACCCTATTGGAGAGGTAACGTTTGGCACATACACTGCAGGGCCTTCTCTAGGGCAGCCCCAGGAGCACGGAATGCTTTCCCCTCTAAAGAGCATCATCTAGCATCCCCTGTCTCTTTCGGAAGATGGCAAAGAGGCATGTCTTCATCCTCAACGTACTGTTTTTCTAGGGGCTTTAATAGTCAGTGGTTGTCCACCTGTGGGCCACAACCCCTTTGGGGGTCGATCGACTCTTTCACAGGGGTCGCTATGAAGTAGCAACAAAAATAATTTCATGGTTGGGGGTTAGAGTTAGGTTGGGGGTCACCACAACACAAGGAACTGCATTAAAAGGTTGCAGCATTAGGAAGGTTGAGAACCACTGCCTTAGAGGTATCCTGCTTGCGCCCCCAGCCTGAAAGATGTACCTAAGCAACCACTCTGTCACCCATAAATTGATCCTCTTGATCTTCACCATTATGCAGCAACTGCAATATGGGGTGTTTTTCCACTGTCACTAGAAGTACCCATTAAGTACCCATTAATGGGTACAAAAATGCCATTTCGTACCTATTAATGGGTACTTAATGGGTACTTTTAATGACAGTGGGAAAACAGCCAGGGAATGCTTTGGCATGTTGCAAGCACCACAACTGCAGCATGATCATACCATTGCATGAAGGATGGGATCCAAAGGCAGAGTCTGGAAAGCAGAGGGCTGAAGGTTCAATTCCCAGCATCTCCTTGGAAGTAACAGAATAACAAGTGACATCCGAATCTGCGAAAAAGACCCACATGGATGTTGCTGTGAAGTTGGAAGTGCCAGCCCTGACTAAATGGCGCCTAACAGCTTCACATATTGCAAGAGTCATGCGGAGAAAGGTTGGCTTCTCTATCTCACTTTTGTCACCCATTTAAGGGGACTCAAAGTGGCTGACAAAGCTTTCTATTCTTCTCCCCACAATGGAACACCCTGTGAAGTCGGTGGGGCTGTGAGAGCTCAGAAGAGCTGTGACTAGCCCAAGGTCACCCAGCTGGCTTTGTGGAGGACTGTGGAATCAAGCCCGGTATTCCCAGATAAGAGTCCAACTCCCTAACCACTAGACCAAACTGGCTCAACCACTTGGATAACCTCATGAATTCATGGTGAGCGGGTGGCTGGAAGCAGGTGCATCCAATTGCATAGTTCATGCAGCAAGAACATACTCGCTTCTCTGGGAGAAAATGCGCTGTGAAATGTTCTGTCTCCCATTGTTATCAGTGGGTCTAATGTTAAACCAAGATACGTCTAGGATGCCTGTCCTTAGATCCAAGAGAGTCAATGTACTCCAAGGCCAAAGGACAAATGCTGAAGCCAGGTTAGTAATAAATGAAATTTATTCATTGTCAGTGTTCTTTTTCAGTCCCATTTTCCAAGTGCTCAGACAGGTATAGAAAATCCACTAGAGCAGCAAGAGACGGAGAAGAGGCTATGAGTGATTGTACTTTAGAAAGTAGAAATAAGGACATTTCAGTGCTTTTCTTAATGGATCTCATGGCTGTAAGAAAGGCTGTTCTTTGAAAATAACTTCAGCTCTAAAGGAGTTTGCTGTACAGTTCTCATAATACAGATTTCTGGAAAATTATTATTTTTATCAGCTAGCTCAGCTGAATTTACTTTCTATTCGATTTTCTGACCCACTTATATTTCCATCCAACAGAGAGAGAGCTGGCCAAATTAAGACCCCATAGATGCTGAGGGACGTCAGGTCTGACGGTCTCTTGCCGACTAGGCCAATGGCAAGACGAGGTCAAAACTGAGTGCCATGTTTTAACCATCCCATCATAAGGCGGCACCTTACAGGAAGCACAGCAATTTGAAAACAATCTAAGCCCCAAACATAACAGCAGTATAATTCAAAATTCACCGCATAGAATCATAAAGTAGGAAGGGACCTCTAGGGTCATTGAGTCCAACCCCCTGCTCAATGCAGGATTTCCATAACCATCCCAGACAGATGTAGGTTCAACCTCTGCATGAAGACCTCCAGTGAAGGAGAGCTAACCAACTCCCGTGGCATTGACTGATTGCCTTCACTGCCAGGAAGTTTTTCCTAATATCTAATCTGTATTGACTCCCTTGAAGTTTCATCCCATTCCTTCTAGTACTCCCATCTTGTGGAAGTGAGAATAGGGACGATCCCTCTGCACTGTGATGGCCCTTCAGATACTTGAAAACCACGATCATGTTTCCTCTCAGTCTTCTCTTCTGTAGGCTAAATATTCCTAGATCCTTCAACCGCTCCTTGTAGGACATGGTTTCCAGACCACTAAGCATTTTGGTAGCCCTCCTTTGGACTTTCTCTAGTGTATCAATGCAGAGGTTATCCTGGCGTCTCTGGCACTTGGTTGTAAGGCTCCATCCCAAAATGGCCAGGAGCATACCTGCTTTTCTGCTTTTAACAGAAGCCCAGGAGGGCCTCCACTTTGTCTCTCCATCCTATCAGGGCAGATGTTTCAGATGCTAAACAGCCGATATTATTATACCATTTGTGATGACTTTCGAACCTCCCACTGATATCCCCCCGTCAAGGAAGGAAACCATCAGCTTCTGGAAAACCTCTCGATATCTCCTGTAGGGAGAATTAAGGAAGAAGTATTGTAGGAATTATGAACTCTTCAAGTTCCAGCCAGCAGCAAATGAAGCTATTGTTGTCTTAAATTGTGAATTATTTCCCCTCACAACTGGCATACAAGTGAAATAATTACTTGCAGCTCCCTTTAGCTATCCCATCTCACTTATACTTCCTTTCTTATTCTCCCCCCCCCCCCCGAAAAAAAGATTTACGGGCTTTTTTTTCACTAGCGAGGAAGACCCCACTAGGAACCAGATAGGTATGCAATTGATACTGATCAGTTACATGCCTTCCACACACAGGATCCATTAGAGACCCCATTGTGAATGCATTGCACCATTGTGAATGCATTGCACCCAAAATCTGAATTTAATGGAGTCTTCAGGCCCTTGAATCCAGATTAACGCAAGACCCCTTTAATGGTGTCTTCAATTTGGTCTTCCTATCAGAGGCCATGCATCCACACGTATACCAGGGCAATGGGAGCTGGAGGGGGCCTAGAGGCCGCCATTTGCAATGGGCTGGCTCCAACTCTGCCCTAACACTCACAGCTACACAGGACCCCAAGTCCCTAATGACAGTCTACAAAGCCATTTCCCTCCACCACGGCCACTGTGCCTGGAAGTGACCCCTGACTAACTACCACGCAGCCAAGCGTGCCAACCCACTGGCAGAACTGGCCAACCCACCGGCAGAGGTTCCTTAGAATTTCCACCAGACACTTGGCGTGGGTGCTACGGCGCCCGTACTGCAGCCCTCTTTAGCAACCACTGCAATCAGGTGCTAGACGGCCCTTGCGGGCACATGGGCCCTTCACCACAATGCAGGTCTCCAAGGACTGGATTAAATGAGGACCGGATATCAGAGATCCAGATCTTCTAAATCCGGATTAACGTACGTGCAAAAACAGCCTTAAAAAGGAATGAGACTCTGAGGGCTTTTAAATAAGAAACTTCTACAATAAACTGTGCAAAGACAGGAGTGTTGAAAAGATGCAGGCTGACTCCAGTTAGCATGTTCTAGCAATGTAAGCTTCTCCAGTAACTTTTATTATAAAATTATTTATTATCACGCATCCAATATACAAATTCTTTACTGTAATCCAGTTGAATCTTCTAAATCTTTTAATATGGTTTTAACTGCTATTGATTTGTTGTTACCCGCCCAGAGACCTTCGGGTATGGGGCGGGATAGAAATAGAAATAAATAAATAAATAAATCTGGACCAAGGCAGAGAAGGCATGATTTTGTGGAACTGATACCTATCTCCAAGTTCCCAGACAGTGTGCTACCAAATCCATTGCCGTGGAATTGGTTTGTAGATAGATATGTTTATTGATGTTTATATGTTTATTGATTAGTCCAATTAGACCATATCAGAAGTAAAGTGAATTGGTTTGTATTCTACATGATACATCCCGGAGTTTCCATAACTCACTTTGGTCAAGAGAAGGACCCAAATCCGCCAACCCCTTGGGTAGCTCTGGAAAACCACTTTTATCCTTCTTGGGGTGCTTTTCCACCACGCTCCTTTAATCCGGATCTAAGAAGAACCGGATCTAAGAAATGGGTACATTCCTTAATCCGGATCTATTAGATCCGGATTAAGGGAAGTACCCAATGTGTTTCCATGGGTGGTCTAGCACCCAAAAGCAATGGGTGCAAAAATGGGTACTTTCTGACAGTGGAAAAACACCCATTGAGAACAGCATGGGTGGGTCTGTGGAGAGGAACTCAGTTTGAGGACATTTTGACTGGACACACATCTGTTTCTTACAGCTGTCCCCAACAACGGAGCGAAGGGGATCCTGGGGGAACCAACTGGTATGGATCAGTTACATACCTTCCGCACACAGGATCCATTAGAGACCCCATTCTGAATGCATTGCACCCATGAGCACGGGTGAAATCTGGATTTGATGGGGTCTTCAGGCCCTTAAATCCGGATTAACGCAAGCCCCCTTTAATGGTAGGTAAGGCTGTGAGAGGTCAGAAGAGAGCTGTGACTAGCCCAAGGTCATCCAGCTGGCTTCATGGAGAAGGCTGGAATCAGACCCGGTATTCCCAGATGACAGTCTGGCTCCCTAACCACTAGACCAAACCGGCTATGAGGAAGGGTCTCAACATGGCTTGGAAGGACGGAGGAGGCTCTGCAGCATCACGGCCCCAAGTGCTAGCTGATGGCAGGAGGCCTGCCCTGGGTGAGCAGCAGGCGGTGGGCAGCGGCCCACCCGGATGCAGCAGGCAGGCTTTGCACACCCCAGTCCCAAGGGGCAAGGCTCCTCTCCCCCTTCCCTGGAACAGACATGCACTGGGGGTGGGTGGGGGCATCATCCTGCAGGAAGGTCTGCACCAGTTGGCACCCGGGAGGGCAGCAGCAGGGCTTTGCTGAGGGTGCTCTGCTTGCAAGCGCCAAGCTCTTCTGCTGCAACGTCCCCGAGGCTGCTCCACCGAGGAAGAAGAAGAGTTGGCTTTTCTACCCCGCTTTTCTCACCCATTTAAGGGGACTCGAAGCGGCTGACAAAGCTTCTGTTCTTCTCCCCGCAACAGAACACCCTCTGAGGTGGGTGGGGCTATGTGAGCTCAGAGGAGAGCTGTGACTAGCCCAAGGTCACCCAGCTGGCTTCATGGGGGAGGGCAGAATCGAACCCGGTATTCCCAGATAAAAGTCCGGCTCTCTAACCTCTAGAGCAAACTGGCTCGCAGGCAAGGGGCAGGCAGGCTCCCTCTCTGCCTTTAGGCTCATGGGGCCAGAAACGCCCCCACCCCACCCCACCCCACCCCACCCCACCCCGGTGCTGAGCATGCAACAGAACCCCCTCCCTACCACCCAAACCCTCCTGCAGGCGAGCAAGCCCGGCTGTTTGCTCTGCAACGGCAGCAGCAAGAGCTCCTCCGCACCTTTGCCCAGGGCTCCATCCGCACCTGCCTTGCTACCTGTCCTAGGGATGCGGGGGGGGAGGGAGGGTGGTGCATGCATTCCCTTCCCTATGCATCCCTCCCCGCCCTCCCCTCACACTGCTCCCTCCAAGGCCGCAAAGCCCAGCCCTTCCCTACCTGCCCGCAGCGACTTCCTCTTCCCCTCCGCCCGCAGGTGCAACGGCTGGCAGTGCAAGCGTGCAAACCTTTCTTTGTTCCCGGGCCCGGCGGCTTCTGCGCCTGCGCGCCCAGAGAGGGCCCCAGTCCGGCTACACGCCCCGCTCCGCCTCTCTCGACTCTGCTGGCCCGCGTCGTGCGTAAGTGCGCTGACGTAACCTCGCCGCCGCAGAGGCTCACGGGACTTGTTGTTCCGTTTAAACAAACAACGCCTTTCCTCCCCCTCCCCCCTCCTGCCGGACTAGGATTTCTATCGGTTCGAATCCCGGGTTGTGCTGCTTTTTTTAGTAGTCCCGATTATCACTGATTATCTTTATTATTTTGGTCAGAGAAGACTGAGGGTCACCGTAGGGCTTTCTCAGGGGAACGGGACAGATTCTTAAGTGTAATATCTTACTTTTCAAGCAGCTGGAGAACATTGAAGTCTAACTATAAACTTGCTTCTTTATCTTTCTTTTTGTAACAATAAACTATTAGTGTTTGTTTTACAACGGAGTCAGTTTGCTGCTTTAAGGGAGTCTGATTCAAAGACATATAAAGCAGGACACCAGTGTGTGTGTTTGGGGGGTGGGTGGGACTGTTTGGCACACAGCCCCCCAGAGCTGGTGGGCGACCTGGGGGCTCAGCGGCTGGCTTTCTCTCTGCGTTGCTCTGTGGAGGACGAGGAGGGAGGGGAGGGGATGAGTCACCACATCTGGCTATTGCTGGTGGTGCATTAAGGGACGCAGTAATGGGCGGCTTTTGTGGCGTTCCTCTTTATTTCTCTCGTTACTCCCTGCAACTTCTCGCCGCACATCTGGATGAGCAGTGCTAACTAACTTCCAGGCCCCGTTCTGAAACAGGATTTAGTCAGGCTTGAAGCCAGCTTGCCTTCTCCCCATCCCGACAGTTTCCAAGGGATCAGCTGTTTCTGTGGATTAAAGGTTCCAAAACGTGAACTATCCCCGTTTGGATTAAAAAAGTCTCGCTGCTGGATGTAGAAATAATACTCACTATTTAGCAATGAGGACGCAAGCAGTGGTTTTTTTCGGGGAGGGAACCATGCTTTAGGGTCGTTCGGTTTCCCCTGACCCAGTGGGAAGCTATGGTTTCCTGTGCCCTGGCTGTCCACCATTATGTGCTAATTAGATCAGGCTGCTGGAAAGGCAGGGGAGAATTGTAATGTTGTAATAAGAGTTCAGTGTAATAAATTGACGGCTTCCATCCTCGGGTTGCAAAAGTGACCCTCCCTTCTTCCATCCACTCACACCTTTGCCTGCATCACATCCCCGCCATTTCACACTGCTCTGATGTTCCAATCCAGCACAATTGTCAGCTCCTTGTGTGAGAACCTCCATTTCCCTCCATCCTCCCCTCTGCCATTTCGCACTGCTTTGATCTACGGATCTAGCACAAAACACCAAGGAAAGTGACCCTTAACATGAGAAGCTGCACTATGGTGGACTCGCTCTGGTTAGGGAGCCAGACTCTTATCTGGGAATACCGAGTTTGATTCCGCCCTCCCCCATGAAGCCAGCTGGGTGACCTTGGGCTAGTCACAGCTCTCTTCTGAGTTCTCATAGTTCTTCTTCTCAAAATCTTCATCTGCACCTGGGTAGCACCTGCCACTCTTTTCCTTCCTCATGCTCACATCTTTGCTGGTACCAAATATGTAAGTTGCTGCTTCCTCAGCAGGCCTTTATCTTCCACATCTGCCCCTAATCAGCAGTAGAGATATATCCACATCCAGGGCTTTTCACCCCCTTCTTCATAACAGAACTGGGTCCTTCTTGTCCGCTGCTCTGGACTTCACCTGGTCTCAGCTGCGTCAAGGACCATAAAGGGCAGCTCCTTATGCCATGCCTCCTGGGGGTGGTCTAGTGGTGGCAGCCTAGACCCCTCTGCCCTCTGGATGACTCCCCAGTCTGGCTGGGCACAGACATCCTGGAAGAGGTGATCCTTCGTAGGACTGGGTCCCTCTTGTCAGCAGCTCTGGGCTCCACTTGGAGTGTCCACTTGGGTGAGTCATAGGGCCTCTTCGCACTGGGCTTTATTCTGGAATATATCCTGGAATAGGGACTGGCTGTCCATTGGCTAGTGCTGGCTTCAGCAGGCCCAAAGGGAAGTCTGCTTGAGTCTGCATTAGCATCTGGACCACAGACCCCTATCCTGAGATATGCTCCAGAAAAGGGCCAAGTGCGAATAGGCTCCTAGTCTCTTAATGCTGATTGAACAGCCCTCGCTGCGCAGTAGAAACTCGGCTGTAGTGCAAAAAGACCTTTTGTTTCGACTGCGCAGCGAGGGCTGTTCAATCAGTGTTAAACTAAGTCTGCAGTAGCCAGTGCACACTTACCTTAACACTTAAGAGCCCTGCACAGCGAGGGCTGCTAGATCAGTGTTAAGGTATGTTTGCATGGAATAATGTGTCACAACAATGATCCATCACTATGCATGACGCCCCAACCGCGACTGTGCCTTCCACTGCGCAGTATAAACAAGTCTGGACGCAGCCCTTGGATGTTCAGACGTTGCCCCCATATCTTTCTCAACTCCAATTCCCAGCACTCAACTCTGGCAGCTAGTGAGGCATGCTGGGAGCTGTAGTTCAAGAACATCTTTTAAGGTTCAAAGCCCCTCTCTGCTCTGTGTTACGTGGGCTCTCTATTCACGCTTTATGCAGTGCTTCCAGTTTGCTGCAGGGAGCTTTTGCACACTTGGCTCCTAGAGGAATTCAGGGGTTGTTTCCACACGGAGCAACCACATTGCACAGAGCGGCTTCCCTTCTGGAAGTCTTCAAAGAAGTGTACTGCATATGCGCAGGTAGACCAAAGCTCACCTCTCCTAATCAGGTGTGAGAACTCCATAATACCACTAGAGGGCAGCAGAACCTCACACACAAAAAGTCCAAGATTCCGTATGGAGGTTCCCCCCAGTATTCCTTTCCCCATATGAATGGGTGCTTAAATCTTCACACCCCTGGCGCGCCCTGACACCAGTTTTTGTGTTTCAAGCTCATATCTTTTGGTGTTCCTTTTAAACTTGAATAACCTGCCTTCCCTTTGCCTCCTTTCCTTTATTAATCACTTTCTGAACGATGGCAGTAAGAGTTTAGCTGACCAGCAGTGGTTTCTGTTAAAAGGTCTTGACTTGACAAAAACAAATGCTGGGAAAAGTCCCTTCTTAGCTGAGGCTCAGAGTTGTTAATAAAATAAATAAATAAAATAAAAATAATTTGACACTGTTTTACTCATATATATGTATGGGTAGTTGGTGATTTTGTATATGATTGTATTGTTTATCTCTGTTTGTCACCTTGAGTCCCTTTTGGGGAAAAGGCGGGATATAAATTAAAGGAAGGAAGGAAGGAGGGAGGGAGGGAGGGAGGGAAGGAAGGAGGGAAGGAGGGAACAAACAAACGAATGAATTATTGGAATAAGTCATGGGAATTTATTAGCTCTGGTAGAGTTTTATTGCCATTACCTACTTGAGATCGCACACAGCGGTGGCCAAATTATTCTTTGGTCTCCATAGTGACCCCCTCAAGCCCCCTGCTTAGCCTTCCGCCATGATGTCCTCTACTGTGGATCTCCAGCACGCCCTGAGTGGAAGAGTGCAGTTACGTTATCATACCTGTCTCCTCACAAGGAGGCAGGTGGAGGTGAATAATGTGAGCAGTGGCCTGTCCGCACTTGGCTTTGTTCTGGGATATATCCCAGAATAAGGGCCTGCTGCCCACATGCTCGTGAAGGCTACAGCAGGCCCCTGGTGAGTCTGCATGAGCATGCTGTCAGCAGACCCTTGTCCTGAGATATATTCCAAAATATGGCCAAGTGCGAACAGGGTCCAGGAGTCAGCCAGCAATTAGAAACCGAGTCTCCCCATCCACAATGTTCTCCCCATCAGATTTGTGTTTGCTGAAATGGAGGTCCTCTTTCCAGATGTTGACACATCCTTTTTCAGTTTGGTCTTGTAGTTAGAGTGTTGGGCTCTTATCGCTTGGAGTAATAATGCTGTCTTGCAAGATGGTTTATTTATTCCAGAGAGAACCTGAAAGATCACTCTTCCACCATCACCAATATATACCTGGAAGTTTCAAAGACCCTGGTCACACCTACATGAGATAGGAAGTCCTATTCATCATTCGAACTGAGGTCATACCAGCTCTGTTAACACCTGGATTGTTATAGGTCATCCTCAGGTCATCCTCTCTTTGGGCTGCATCGCTCATACCTTACTCTGTGATCAACCTGAGCCTCCCCCACGGAACTCTTGGCTCTCCACCGCTTTTGCTGCATCAAATCTCTCTCCTTTCTTATTGGATGCCGTTGTGTCACTCAAAGGAGGCGAGAATGTGCGTTTGCAGTTCCTTTTTAAGCCTGCTCCCCCACCCCTACATACACCTTTCCTTTTTTATGTGCTTTTCTTCTCTGTGCAGTTAATTTTTTAAAAAATAATAAATTTCCAGAAAGATACTAGATTGAGGAATCATACACATAAACTGAGGAGAGAAGGGGAGGTGCCTCACGGACTCTGCATGTCCTGATTGGCCAAAGGAAAGCCTGGATCCATCCCCCCACAGCATGGTTCAGCCTCCTTTAGCCCCCCCCCCCATCCCCTGCTCTGAGGAAGAGAAGATGCCGAGGAAGAGAAGATGGCCTGGGGTGCCAGGCCCGGATGAGTCCTCTGGAAAAGAGGACTCCACTTAAAATGATCTGATGCGGATAAGCCGGCTTGGAAAATTAATTGAATAAAAATAATGTGAGTAACGCAACCAGAAGACAACCTGAAGTCATCTTAAACTAAAGGTGTGACCAGGGCCCAAGCCTGTTTTTCAACAACACTTCTGAGTTAAACAATGCTGAAAGAAATCAACTTGTCACTTTGCTGATGGGTTCTCTCACTCTGAAAGTGGACTGAATTCTAGATCAAAATTTAAGTGTGAACGCAGAGAATGTGGATTGTTTCCTCTTCCACCTCCTTACTACCTGTGCTTTATTCCATCCCACTACCAGAAACCACAGAACTTGGCAACAAGAAGGAGCTAAAGTCTATGCCATTCATCACCTACCTGTCTGGACTGTTGACTGCTCAGATGCTCTCAGATGATCAGCCAATAGCGGGCGTGGAGATCCGCTGTGAGGACAAGGGCCGCTGTCCATCTACCTGCCACCTGTGTCGCCGTCCAGGCAAGGAGCAGCTCAGCCCCACCCCTGTACTTCTGGAGATCAACCGAGTGGTTCCTTTGTATACGCTGATCCAGGACAATGAAACACAACAGGTAAGGAGCTGATGAATGCTGGGTGGTTGTACCTGTTAACATGGGTTTTGTTCTGTCATCTAACTGGAGGGTTTTTTGTTTGTTTGTTTGTTTGTTGGCTATTTCATTCAGCACTGAAAGCTGAATCATAATATATAAAGCCAGGACTTTGGTCTCTCAAATCAAAGAGTGTTTTGCCAGGTACCACCATTTGCATCCACACACTGAGGCCCCTTCCAGACTGGTGGATTAAATCTGCAGTGAAGGGGGAAATTGCAGCTTATCCGCTGTGAAGCCATATCCCACCATCTGGACTAGAGCAGCCTCTCGTAGCTTTCTCAATGGAAGCTGTGATAACTGAGACCAGCATGTGCAGTCACATGGGATGAGGCAGCAATCGGAGTTTAGTTGCCCTCCTTGTTCTCATTGGCTCTTCTCGCCATTCCCTCTTGACTTGCGGGAAGATTGAATTTTCTTAATAGTGCTCAGGGAGTCCTGTTAGATCAGCATTAAGTAAATTTGCAGTAGGGCTGGCATAATGCGACACCACTACATAGTATCGTTCATTGTGTGTGATGGCTCGATGGCAAAGAGTGACAGTTTAATATTGGTAGGATAGATTTATACCCCAGAGTTAGAAATGTTAAGAATTAACACAGTCTTGGAAGAAAAGTATTTACTCTGTCTTTCACCCACATATATTATGGCTTAATAGTTTTTTTTTTAAAAAAAACATAACCTGCTGCTCACCTCCCACAAAAAAAGATTAACTCTTTGTAACCACCTTCCGTTTGAGATACATACTTTTAATTCTGTAGACAACATTTTGAAATGGTCATAAGACTGATCAAATAATAATTATTATAATTCTGTGGACAAGAACCCGTCAGTTGCAGGACAAGGGTTAAGGTGATCTGAAAAAGTTAAAAACATGACGCTTTTAGAGATGGGAAAAGCTTGATTGCAGGGGCTTCAAAGGCCTGACCCTGCTGGGCTAATTGCCCTGTGGAACCAACTAGTATCAAAAGAAACCAGCACCTTCCCCAAACTGATTTTTTTTTTAAGTAATCAGTCAAGCTAACATGACCTTGGGCTAGTCACAGGTCCCTTCTGAACTCTTACAGCCCCACTGACCTCACATGATGTTCTGTTGTGGGGAGAAGAACAGAAGGTTTGTCAGTGGGCGCATCCCCATGCAGGAATTTTAGTCTGAGTTCAGTACTGTTTGGACTATTTTTGGGGATGCTTGTCAGTTAATCTGAATATAGCCATACCCGTGCAGCTTTTTAGTGCAACACCTGCCTGAAATAAAAGCAGAAAAATGGAAGTTTAAAAAAGAAATTCTAGCCACAAATACTTTCTTTTTCACAGCTCTCCCTTTTGAGATTACCGTGTGCTAATGCACATCTGCAAGGCATGGGACCCAGTGCAATATAAAAATTTGAGGGCTACTTTTAAAGGCAAAAAACAGGGTTTTTAAATCCCCTCCATGCAAAGCCTGCCTGCAATAAAAGAAGCAAATGCAAATGAACGTCAAACACGAAGGGAATAACTTTCTTTTTCACACCTCTCCCCTTTGAGATTACCAGCAAATGTGTGTGATAAAATCTATGGTTTCAAAGTATTTCAAAGGTTCCTAAGCTTCTCCATTTTTGGCAAAAATCTTTTAAAAGGCCCTTTAAATAAAAGACAAAAGCCCTCCCCCCCCTTCCTGCATTTTTCATACCATACGGAGCTTTTGCAAGCATGGCGAAGGAGGAGAGGAGCTTTACAACTGTAAAAGACTATCCACACCTGGCTGCCATTGCCAGAATGCTAGACCTCCACCCCAAAAAGCCTGGTATCATCTCCATGTGGGGGAAAATAAGCGGACTCAGCTCCAAAAAGGGGACTCAGTCCTGTTTTCATCAGGACTTATTTTTATCTGGATTTAGGCAGGATCGTCCTCATAAAATCTGGGAATAAAGAATTGAATGGGGACGCTGGGTTCCAAATTCAGATTCTATTCGGATTAACTACAGTAATCATTGAGACACTCCTTCCCGAATTGGAATAGAATTTGGATTAACGTGCCCATGGGGAATTTCAGTCCCCTTAAATGGGTGAGAAAAGTGGGGTAGAAAAGCCAACTCTTCTTCTTCTTCTTCTTCTTCTTCTTCTTCTTCTTCTTCTTCTTCTTCTTCTTCTTCACATTTGGCCCTTGTCTGCCTCATCTGGTATGACCTGCTCAGGTGAACACCCACCCACCAGGCTCAAGGGGAGGCTTTCCATTCACCTTCCAGCACGATCTGTTTTGCCTCAGCTGAACTTGGGGCCCTTGGCAAATGAGGCTGAGCTCGGTGCCACAACCTGGGTCTCTCCTTGCAACTACTGTAATAAAATTCCTTCTGTTGCTGATTTCCCTTTTGGCAGCAGCCTTTTAAAGCTGCCTCCCCCGCCCCCGCCCCCCCCCCCCCCGGTGATTTGGAAACCTCAAGCAAGCAAGAGCGACTGAAATTGTTTCCAGTAGCTTTACTTAAATGCATAGTCCAAAATAACTCCAGAGAGAGAACGCTGCCAGAAGGCCCTTGGTTGGTTGCACCACTCTGCCCACCAGAGGGCAGTGTTACACTAACAGTCCCAGGGAAGTGTCTCGCCTACAGGGCGGTTTTCCTTTCTTTTTTCTTTTTCAATTAAATGTTAACTATATGTAGATTTATTCCCCTGCTTGACATCCCCCCTCCCTTTGCAAACTTGGGTCCACATTCCCCCATCTAAAAACGGCAGACCTGTTAAAAGCCATTTATTCACTTGATTGTGCTATTGGGATCCTATGTGACTTTTCAGTAGCTGTGGGTGAGATCTATCTATCTATCTATCTATCTATCTATCTATCTATCTATCTATCTATCTAATCTGTCTGTCTGTCTGTCTAATCTGTCTGTCTGTCTATCTCTACCTACCTACCTACCTACCTGAATCTTCTGGTACGAACGGCCGTGGCTTTTTTTGGCAGGTCCATTTCTGTAGTAGTGGAAGCCCCAGCTGACTTTGGCTGCTCTTGCAAAACTCGCTATGGAAGGGTTTCAGAAAAGAACCAGCAACGAAGCCTGCTTCCTTCATTCAATGCAACCCTGGAAACGCGCAGTAACGTGGCCTGACTTGACTGGGGACCTATTTGCCGTGGCCTTTCCCCAACCATTTTGTGGGAAGCTGCCACAGGTGGGGCCCACTGTCTTGGGAGGCTGTTCAGCTTGCCTGATTACATGTTTTAAGGGCATTTCACTGGTACACCACTCGACTGGGCTTGAACAGCTCAAAGGCACCAAGCCTGGTCTGGGCCAAGGTTGTCTATTTGTAGGAAGAGGAGCAGGTCTTGCCAGCAGACAGCGGGGAAATATTCAGGACAGAGATCAGCGTAGTGGAAGGGCCTCTTCTGGCATCATGTTTTCTTTTGCCAGAGCACTTTTGGAGCCATTCCTGCAGAGAGATGCATGCTGAAATCCTTATGTGAGAATGGAAAATCCCCAAATGGCTTTTTCCTCTTCTGCCTTCCTTAAAGATCCACAAGTAGAAATTGTAGGACTCATTCTGGGCCATGCCTGCAAAATATGCTGTGGGGAAGGGGAGATCCCTCAGGATGGGAGCTGGCAGCGGGGAGGGAGAGATATTCTGCTTTGTTCCTCATTTTGTTTCTTTAGTTGTTTCTTCCCCTTACAGCCGGTCTGCTACGGTCTCTCTCGGCTGGGCCCTTTGCTGCTTTTTCCTGGAACACGAAACCCCTGCAACGAATTCCCCATTACCCAAGCCTGTCTTGCAATCCCAAAAGCCTTGTCTGTCATCGAGGGAGGTGGAAGGACAGCTGCTGTTCTTGTCTGTCCCCTGGCCCCTTCCCATTAAACCAGCATGGCCTCTCCCTCCCTTGCACAGCTGGAAAGATGTACCCTAAGCACTGTGTTCTGCCAAGGATGAGGAAGGGAAAAGAGAGAAAGAGAGAGAGAGAGAGAGAGAGAGAGAGAGAGAGAGAAAGAAAGAAAGAAAGAAAGAAAGAAAGAAAGAAAGAAAGAAAGAACATCATCTTCTGAAATGAGCTTTTCATCATCATCACCATCAGATTGTCTGGTAGGTGTTTATGACCAGTTTGGGACTCTGACCGGTGGGTCCTTCTCAAAGATGTAGGACAATCACAGATCTCAGTGCCTGATGATGATGATGATGGTGGTGGTGGTGGTGGTGCAAGAAAAAGTTTGGTCTAGTGGTTAGGAAGCCGGAATCTTATCTGGGAATACCGGGTTTGATTCTGCATTCCTCCATGAAGCCAGCTGGGTGACTCTGGGCTAGTCACAGCTCTCTTCTGAACTCTCACACCCCCACCCACCTCATCAGGGTGTTCTGTTGTGGGGAGAACAGATGGTTTGTCTGCTGCTTTGAATCCCCTTAAATGAGTGAGAAAAGTAGAGTGGAAAACCCAACTCTTCTCCTTCGTCTTCTCTCCTTCTCCATCTCCTTCTCCTTCTCCTGTCCTCCTCCTCCTTTTGAGGGGCTTCTTATCCAGTTGTCTCCTAGCTGAGGAATTAGGGTATAAAAGCTAACTCTTCCTCTTCTTCCTCTCTTCATTTCTGCTGCCCAGTGCTGTGATGCAAACATCTGGTTCCATTCTCAGAGCTTTGTGGTTCAAAACCTTTGAGTCGGGCAATAGCTGTTCCCCAGCTTCCATGTTTGCAGGGTCTGGGACATGGAGGCTGAGCAGAAGAAGACATGCTGCCTCCCAAAGCCTGCACTCCTGCATTCATGTGGATCTAGCCTCAGTTTAAGAACTAGGCCGCCCAGGCTTTGAACCCCTGCTTGGCCTTGAAAGAGCAACCTTGGACCACTCAGTGCCTTTCTGACTACAGTCCCTCATGTGTGGTTGTGGGCATAAAGTGGAAGGGAGGAGAATAACACGTGTGCCTTCCTAAGTTGTTTGGACTACAGATAGGATAGTGAGGTGGTTCAAAAATGCATGAATGGGCCGTTCACAGTTTACTCACAGAGTGGCTGAGTTACAATCCCTTTCAAGTTGCTAAACTGCAATACTCTTTTGTTCCTTACTGTTGACCACACTGGCCGAGGATCATGGGAGTTCATATGCACCTGGCCTCCATCTGCTGGAAGGCCGCGTGCTCTTCTGATCATCAGGTGGGAAATACAACCAATGAGGAACCCTAGCCTTTTCGCACACACGTTTTTTGAACACGCGGAAAACACCCCGGAATGCGGCATTCACATTACCGGGGCTGGGTTTGCGTCCCAGCCCGTTCCGGAGTGTTTTCCGCGTGTTCGAGATGTAGAGCACTTTACAGTGCTCTACATCTGTTCCCACGCATAGGAAGCATCCCCGACCGTTCGTGGAGGGAAGCATTCACACATGCTTCCCTCCCTGACAGCCGTGGGCACGCCCCTCCCCCCACCAACATTGACCAAAAATTGGCTGAACAGTTGACAGGGGTCGCAATAATTACTTACCTTGCCAGGCTGCGGTGGCAATCGCACAAGCGCCCTGAGCCTGATAGACGGCAGAGGGGACCTGAGATTTGTTGGGTCCCCTCTGACCTCTACCAAGGTCATCGCGCCAGCCCTGATATACGGGAGAGGGGACCCACCAAATCGCAGGTCCCCTCTGCCATCTACCAGGCTCGGCGCATGCCACAGCAGCCTGGCGATCGCCTTCTCCCGGCCAGATCGTGGGCTGGGAGGGGCATCCTCCCCCTGCTCCAGGTGGGCATCCCCAGTGCCTACCAGGAGCAAGAGGGAGACGCCCACGCCCACCCCTCCCCCCTTGATCTGGCCGGGAGAAGACTTTACTCCACTTCCAAAGGGGAAGGAGGAGTAAAGAGGTTCCCCGGATGTAGTGCGAAAAGGCCTCCTGTCTGGTCGGACTGTCAGTGGTTGTTACCTGTGTTGGATTAAGGCACCTTTGGGCATCTCCAACTAGGGGTGTGTGCGAATGCAATTTTCAACATTCGATTCAATTTGAATTGAATATTCAAATGTCTGAATTTGTACAAATAGAGAAAAAAATGAATATATCAAAATTCAAACCGATTTGAATAAGTTCGTACCTATTCATACGAATATTCAGTCTGATGATATGAATGTCGACAACATTTGTATGTATCCGTTTTCATCCCGTATGTATCCGTACAGATATGTATGGTTACAAATAAGAGGCATATGGATATGTATGTAACACGTATGTATCCGTACACATACGAGTCTCCGAATTATTCATACAAATGATTCAAAATATTTGCATTTGTCTGAATATTAAAAAAAGAACGTCTGGGCCTTGAATTCAAATTTGAATGTCTGAATTCAGCCGAATTCGACTGAATAGCAAATATTTCGAATGTTCTTGCGCAAAACCTATTTCCAACTAAAGTACTTTGCTTGAAAAATGGGTGCCTTGCCTTGCCTTGTGTGCTCTGTTCCCCTCCATCTACTTCGTATGCTTCTTTGCTTCCACCTTTTTGTTTTCTATTTTTGTGAACTTCCCTCCCTCCGTTCTTCCCTTCCTTCCCCTTTGCTACCGCCTTCCTCCTCCACCCTTCTCTGCAGCCTCTCTTCCCTCTTGCAGCAATCTGCAATCTCCTGGCTGTGAGAGTCGGTTCTACTGCCTCCAGAGCCAGTCCAGGGTGATGCGTAACAGGCTTTCAGGGGGCCCCAGGAGGCAACTGCGGTCACTACTGTGGAAACAAATATGAGTCAAGTCTCCCAGTACCAGCACCAGGCAAGAATCCAGCCTCCTTTCCCTCGCTCCTCCGTGTCTGTTAGCAGGAGGGCTTCTGGTACACAGAAAAGCATTTTCTTCTTTGAAGGGGAATAGGGGTGGAGGCCAGAAGGAACCAGCCGAGGTGGAGATGAGCCTTTTGCTCTCCAGATGTTGGCTTTGTTTTGCAGTGGGCGCGATCACGCAGTTGCGCTGAAAACAGAACTCGGTGTGAGCTTAAAAGGCTCAGACTGTGTTTTATGAAAGGATCAGACAAGCAGGGTTGTATTTTTTTTGTCTCTCTCTCTCTCTCTCTCCTCAGACAGCAGTTCTGTTTTCTGAAGCAGGCCAGGGGTCCATCTCGTTCTTTGTAGCATGGTTTAGCAGGAAGCTGGACTGCTCTGTAACAAATTTAGAGGCCATAAATTAACAGCCTGGTTGAGTCAATTGGGATCACCCCCCTGGCAAGGCTTTCTGCTTCCCGATCTCACTTGTTTGGTGTGTCCTGCATGAATGAGGTTGGACTCCAAGGGTGTCGCCCGGAGTGTTCTGGAAAGTGTGGGCCATCGCAGACTAAAGGCATTTTGCTGCTTCCTTTTTAAACGCTGAACCTACGTCGTACCTGTTGGTTCTGCTTCTTCTCCAGTTTTGTGTTTCCATTGTCCTAGACTTCACCAAAACTTTCTTCACAGTGAAGTTTTGGGACATGGCCAAATAATGAGAAGGGCTCACAACATACCCAGATACCAAGATTATCGCCTCCTTTTGATGAAATGTGTTTTAGGGGGATCCCCATTCCCACTTGACCATTTTAATCAGGACTGGGCTGTTTTAATCCGGATTCAGGACAGAGTGCACATTCTGGCTGTTCCCATTTGCATGAGGATAACACAGGCTGTCGCGAATGCGGCTTACGTGATGAACTTGAGGGCTCTGGGAAATGGGGCGCAACAGCTGGTTGCTGCTGCTCTGGATCACTGGCTGTTACAAAAGTTTTTCCAATTATCTGACCGGCCCAGATAATTGGAGATCAGGTACATGTAATGCCTGATCCTGAGCAGGCTAGAAAATGGGGTAGGGGTAAGAGATGAGGCAGGAGCCAGAATCAGCTGGAAAAGAGAGTGATTTATTTTCTGCAGAGGTTTGTATAGCCCTCCAAAAAAGGGGGGGCATGAGGGAAGTGATGTAAAGGCACAGTCCAGGGAGGTGATAGGTGGAACTAGGTCAGGTGAGCAGGTCAGAAGTCCTTCTGATGTCACATCCTGTGGCGGGAGGCGGGGAGAATCCTCAAACAGGAAAAGAAAGGGTTGTTGTCCTTTGGGGCCATGTGCTTTCAGACACCATTATGCTCCTAGTATAAGTGTGGGACACTTTTTAAACACTCAGAGCCACTCTGGAATCAAACCAGCTTTGAGATGTGTCGATGTTTCGGTCTGGACCATCCCTGGCTGTCCCAGTCACATAAGTGCAAATAGGCCTTAGACATACTGGCGGGGATTATGGAATCACTTAGGATGCATTCCCATTCAAGATTTAAAGAGCTTTGAGACTGTTTTGAGTGCTCACAGTTTCCAAAGTTTTAAAAGAATTTTCAGTTCCTGAGAACTAAGTGTCCCAAAACACAGATTATCTATATTCATATCAAAGAGGCCTGACTGCTGGATTTAGAAATATTCCATTTTATTTAGCAAATGGGAATGCAAGCAGTTTTGGGGGGGAGGGAACCGTGCACTAGGGGCATTCATCTCAGTTTCCCCTGACCCAGTGAGAAGCCATGATTTCCCCTGCCCTAGTCCCCTCCTCCTGAGCTGTTCACCGTTATGTGCTAAGGAGATCGCCCTGGCTGAAAGGGAGGTGGAGGGAAGGGGGCGAAGAATGAAGAGCCTGAAGTAGCTAATAAAAGATACATGTATCGGGCAGTGAGATGTAACAATGTATTGGGAAGTGAAGTATCTGATTTTACAAAGAGATCAGTGATCATGAAAGACGCAAAGCTGCTGGCTCTTGTGCAAAAGCCTGCCTGCTCCCCCTTTTGCCATTTTGAGCTGCTCTGATCTATCAATCTCATGCAAAATACTAATATAAGAAGGTGAAGTGATCTTTAATCTTCTACTGCTTTGTTAATATGAGAAAGAAGCTGTGCTACAGTTTGTGTGTGTGTGTGTGTGTGTAAGCAGTGAACCAAAGCTGTTGCCAAAGGACTCCGTGATCTCCAGGAGCAGGTTTATATAGAGGGTGGGGTTTGAATTGCCCACCCCAATGAAGTCATGGTACGATGGTGTCCAGTTGCTGACTGCATGAGGAGGGGGCTCTGCTGAGTGTAGGAAAGAGGGGAGGGGGTTCCTCTGCTGTCAGGCACTGAAGAATGGAGTGTGAGTCTGCATTATAAGCTAACAGCGGGAACACAAAAAACAGATGCTGCAGGTTTTTAAAAATTCTGATTTAAAACTGGATTAAATTGCCTAGTGGGAACCTGACCTTAGATGAGTACTCCTTATACATATGTATATAGTTTAATTCTTTGGAACGCCAGATCTCCTGACACCAGCATGTGTCCTCCAGATTTAGTTCATGGTTAATGGCAAAGATGACGGGAATTACACATCAGGAACATCTGGAGGGCTTACTGTGTCATCAACTCTGTCCCAGGATGACTATATATGTTTCTTTCAAGAACGAGATTTATTTCTCATCTTTCTGCTCCCATAGAACTCAACATGTTATGCAATGTGTTAACAGCTTTAGAGCTAGAACTTAGGAAAATTTGGACTTGAATCCCCATTTGACCAGAGAAGCCCTCCAATGTAAGGTTGACCCCTGCATTGCCATCTTATTCTGTGTTTCTGACCAGAGGCATTTCCGCACTGAATCGCGTTCGAAACGGAACGCGTTCAGGCGGAAAGCTTAAGCCAGCTTCGGGCGCTTTCCCCGTTCACACACAGACGCGCCAGAACGCGTGTAAACGCGTTCTGGAGCGTCTGGGTGCGAATGCTCAAAGCGCCCGAAGCTGGCTTAGCCGGCAAACGCCGGCAAGGGGCGCGATGACAGCCGCGGAGGCAGATCGACAATCAGCTGTTTGACAAACAGCTGATTGTCAAAGCCGCGCGGTGTCGGAGGCGCGCCGGCAGCCGTTCGGGAGACAGAAGAAGCGCGAACGCTTCTTCTCCCGAACGGCTGCGGGCGGCTCGTCCGCGTTGGAACGCGTGTAGAGCACTTCGAAGTGCTCTACATTTCGAACGCGGAAAAGACAGCTGCGGACACGTCGGAACGCAAGCCGCGCGCGGCCAATGCGGATGACGTGTCCTCAGCTGTCTTTTCCGCGTTCCGTTCAGCCCCGTGCGAAAACGTCTCAGGCCTTCCTAGCTTTCCTCACTGGTCCAGCTCTTGCCTTGCATTAGAGATGAGGCAGTGGTGATTAGTTTTAATTAGGCTAGTTCTGCTTCTCAAGATCACTGTCAGTAGTAAGAGTTGGAAGTGAACTGGAATATTTTTGTACTGATTGGTGCAACAGGCTCTGGGTGGGCAAATGCTGAAGTATACAGGTGTTTGCTGGTGCTCATACCTGTCTGATTATGGCCCTGACAGCCAGTCACTGACTCTCAAATCTAACCTATCGTGGGGGAGTTTCTCCACTTACCTCCCTTAATCCTGATCTAAGATGATCCGGATCTAAGGAGTGGGTCCTTCAACTAATCCAAATTTAGTAGATCTGGATCTACTACGTGCTCTGAAAGTATCCTGGCGCATTTGGGGCATCCAATAGCAGCCTGTGCTAGGCGTGCTAGTAGTGGAAACATCGGAGCACCCATGTGGCAAATCCAAATCTACCCACGTGGTACCCACCTGTCATCCCATGTTTGGGGGGGCGCACCACAGGGAGGATGTGCAAACTCTGGAGATGCTCTGGAGATTCTTTGAAGATTCCCCGGAGTGGCTCTGGAGAATCTCCAAAGGTGGACAAAGCTCCATAGAAATGGCATTGCTCTAAAAGGTCATCTTCAAAGCCTGTGCCATTCTCCGGAGTTTCCTTTGGAGACATTTTCAGAGATTATGCACAGGCTTTGGAGCTTTGAGTTTTGGGACCCCCCCCCCCCCCCCCGCAATGGATGCCTACCCCAAGAGCCCACCCCTGGACACCATTGCCTGATCACAGTGGAAACACGCTCCTTATAATCTGGATTTGATGCCTGAAGACCCCATTGTAGAAGGGGTCAACGGGAAATCTGGATTATATCTCCTGAAGGACCCATTTAATCCAGGTGGAAACAAATGTGGCTCTAATGGGGTCTGCAGTGGAAACAGGGTCTTCCTGCTCTGAGCCTAATGGGTCCTTAATAGGTCCCTAATGGGCACTTAGTGCTAGTGGGAAAAACCTCTCATAGGACTCTTGTGAGGTTCAAATGGAGGAGAGAATAGTGTTTCACTGCCCTAGGTTGATTGGATGTGACGTGGGGTTTTAGAAAAGCAAGGAAACGAGTGTGGAGTCTGATCAGGCCTGGATCTTTAGAGGGATAATGGCAAAGGCTCATTGCAGGAAAGAGTGGCTTTCCATTCTGTCCCCTTGGCTCTCCTCACAGGCGCTACCTCTCTTCCTCTGGAGAAAGCAGGTGCTCAAAGGTGCTGTCCACTTTTGTCCTGGATTTCCTAGAAACCCCCAGTGCATCCTCCGATGGTGTAGAGCGATGCATTAGACCCGTGCTCAGTTGTAGTCCAGTTTGGAAGGCCTTGAAGATAGCGCCGTGATCCTCATGTCAGATTCCTTTTTTGAATTGTGTGCTCTGAGCCAAAGGCTGGGGCAGGGAGTTCAGAAAGAAGCCATGGCGGTGGGAGTACAAAAACATTTGCTGACCATGACATATCCAAGTACCTAGAGGTTGGATACAGAAGACCTTCCACAAGGGATTGTTCTTGTTTTCCTGAGCCCCTAATCATTCTCTGCTGTCATCTCCCCCTTCCCTGATGGTAGAGCAAACATAACCAAGGACAGTCTGAAATTAAAGATAAGCATTGGCGTGACTTCTCTCTCTCTCTCTCTCTCAAACACATGCACACACACACCACAGACTCTACCCTTGCTCGCTTCAGCCTATGAGAAGAGCATAACTGCATTTTTGAATTAAGAGTGCAAGGAGATAAGACACTTAGCGGAGGATAGCTGAATATGGAAGAGAGGGTGTTTTTCCACCACGCTCCTTTAATCTGGATCTAAGAAGATCCGGATCTAGGGAATGGGTACTTCCCTTAATCTGGATCTAGTAGATCTGGATTAAGGGAAGTACCCAATGTGTTTCCATGGGTGGTCTAAGCACCCAATAGCAATGGGCGCTACCCTCCCTGCAGTGGACTTTCGATTTAATGAGAATGTTTTGAATTTGAAAGATTCAATCGGATTTGCAAATATGAATGCTGTTTTGCACACCCCTAGAATGAACTTGCAGCCTTAAAACGCTTGAACTTGGAACTTGATTTGCTTTTTTACAGTTACTCATGGAAGCAGGTTTCTGCAACTGTTCCTATGAAGCAAAGAATACGATTTAATTTAATTCTCTACAACTTTATGGCTATATGAGAAGACTTTGCTATGAACAGAAAGTGGCATTGCGATTCCCCACCTTAATTGATTAGGCGTTTATGTGTGCAAGAATATTCACTAAGGGCCTGTCCCCAAGCAATTTAAAGTCTGCTAAAAATCTTCTTTTGCCTCTGAGCGCCCCCATGCCAGAGTTTTTAATGAGCTTCCAGTGCTACAAAAGCAGGAAAACCCGCAACAAAATACGTGCCCTTTAAAGAAGAGTTTCAGCGCTCTTTCTGGAAGTCGCAGGTTTTCCTTGCAACATTTACCTTGGGGACACTCCATGGCAAAAGGGATGTACTCCTGGTTGCAGGTGGAGGGGAGATGTTTTTGGTATCTCTAAAGATTCAGAGTTTTCTCTGTAATTTTTAAAATTATTTTGTAAAGACTTGGCGTCTTCCTGAATGAGCTACTCTTGCTCTGTTCTTTCAAGATGATGTGACCTGGCTATCGTATGCCCCAGTAACATGCTGGTGGTGGTGGTTCTTGTTGCTTCGTTTTGCTATTACAGCCAATCTTGTCTGCATTCTGGATCGAAAATAAGTGCAGACTGCGTCCTCCCTGCCTTGGACAAAGCAACTCTGGTTCCCTCTGGCTTGTCTTCTAACAATAGATGCCTCAGTTTCAGTACAATTGTGGTGGCCACAATTACCGCCAAGGAAATAATTTATACGCTCAGTGTCTTAATTTATAAATATGTCCAACATAAAAATAGGACGCAGCCCCTTCTGTCTCGATGGTGTCAGCACTAATGAGCAGCAAATGCTACAGGGTGGGTGAAGCGATCCATCAATCCCTCCCTGCGTGGGAACACATGGGTGTGTTTCCTGGTCATCTTACACCTTTAAGAGCAAATTGGATGTTGTTCTGGGTGATTCATAACATCATATATTTAATGGCATGACGCCTCATCTAAAAAAGCAGCCCTTTCGAGCCAGTCTCATTTCTTGCAAATCCCCCTTTGGCACTGGGGGCTATAAATTAAGTAGAACAACTGACTCACAGGAGAGCAGGCCTTGGCGGAGAGACATTTCTCCTTTAACGGGAGCTGAAAAGGGTGGATGCCATTTGCCTGGTCCAAAACCAGGGCCTACCCAAAGAGAGTATGCGTCTACATGGGGATTTCTCACTAGAAACTGATATGTTTCCATTTAACCCCTTTAGGAAACGATGCCCGTGGTCCAAAGAAAGGAATTGTCTTAATCTCACAAAGGCAATTGCTGTGCAAACTTCTAGCGGCGCAAATAGCACCCATGGGAAGATGCTAGGAAGGGAAAATTTAACTCCGGTGACAGAATCTACTTCACAGCTGCTTTTTGCATTTCAAGGACACTTCTGTTGGCAACCTTCTTTGAATTGCAAGTAGCAGTCCCAGAGGCACTGCTTTTGTTCGGTTTTATTGAAGTCAGGACCCTGGCAGTGGTGGAAAAGGATACTTGATTTTCATCCCGTCTGTCACCCACAGAGGCGGTTCATGTAACTAGAAATGCCAGTGTTGGGCTGTGGTCACCCCTTCATGTTCAACCTTCTCCAGTCTATTTTCAGGTCTGACTGCTCACATCTTTTCATTAATTCATTAATTCATTCATTCATTCATTCATTCATTCATTTTTTGTATTTGGTCTAGTGGTTAGGGAGCCGGACTCTCATCTGGGAATACCTGGTTCAATTCTGCCCTCCCCCATAAAGCAAGCTGGGTGACCTTGGGCTAGTCACAGCTCTCTTCTGACCTCTCACAGCCCCACCTACCTCACAGTGTGTCTGTTGTGGGAAGAAGAACAGAAGGGTTGTCAGCCGTTTTGAGTCCCCTTAAATGGGTGAGAAAAGCAGGGTAGAAAAGCCAACTCTTCTCCTTCTTCTCCTTCTCCTTCTCCTTCTTCTAACCCGTCATGTATTTGAAGGTCTCAGGGTAGGTTACAATATTAATCTTGGACAGGTCCCTGCCCTCAGGCTTACAATCTAAAGAGACAAGATATGAAAGGAAAATAGTGTGGGAGAGAACAGGGAGACCCTGGCAGCAACTGTGTCCTTACAATGGTAAAATACTTTTCTTTTTCTCCTCCATTCCCCACAGGCAAAACGGTTCTTTCATAGCCTGTGTGGTAACAAGTTGGGAGGGGTGGTGGTCAATGCTGGGAGCTTGATGGAAGGTGCTCACCCAGTTTCCTTCTGTCTTCCTCTTTGTGGATTTCCATCTTCTACTCAAGAAAGTCCACAAGTGAAATAAATCTCATCTATCTATCTATCTATCTATCTATCTATCTATCTATCTATCTATCTATCTATCTATCTATCTATCTATATATCTATATCTCTCTATCTCTAGATAGATAGATAGATAGATAGATAGATAGATAGATAGATAGATAGATAGATAGATAGATAGATAGATAGATAGATAGATATCACATTTCTATCCCGCCCCAAACCCAAAGGTCTCTGGGCGGGTAACAACCTTTAAAACTACAGATTAAAAGCATTAAAAACTCATTAAACATTCAACAAATTTAAAACATTGCACTCTGTATTTAAAATGATAGTATCTGTACTGAGCAGATAATACAATCAGCACAGCCAAAGGCCAGGGCAAAGAGATGCATAGAAATGTGAAGGTGTGTGAGCTGTCAGATCTGAAGATGGACTGAAGAAGGCTTAAAGGGAAGGTGTGACCAGAGGAGGAGGAGAGTTTGCATTACTGCACTATGATCACCACTTTGAGAGAGGGTTGAGATTTTAATTGATCCATGATTGACCTTAACATTCAATTTAAACACAGTTTCTGATTTATATATGTGTGCGTGTGGGCAAGCTGGATAAAACCTGAAGCAGTGGGTGAATCATAGCATCATAGAGCTGGAAGGGACCTCTAGGGTCATTGAGTTCAACCCCCTGCTCAATGCAGGATTTCCTAAACCATCCCTGACAGATGTATGGAATCGTAGAGTTGGAAGGGACCTCTAGGGATAATGTGCTACATGCGGGTTGGAGAGAATCCTGAAATGTCTTTGGAAAAGCTACAAGCTATTGCAAGAGACGGATCAAGATTAGAGTTGCGTCAAGCTGGGCCTGGTTTCTGCCAGCTTGGATCAATTATAGCAGGCTGGTTGATAGGAACATGACCAGCATCTTCAGCCAAATTGTTATTATGCTGCATCTATTGTGGTGCCACCTTCCAACATTTTTCTTTTGCTATGCTTAGGTAGTCACATACGCCATCAAGGTGGTAGAAACTATTTGCTCTCCATGTGCCACGTAGGATGGAGAGTTTAATGATCTTGCCGTCAATGCTTCCAGCAAAGGGCAAAAGGCTAGGTGAAAAAGGAATATGGGCCTTCAACAGTTATGGGAAAGTCTTCTAAGAATAACACTGGCCTGATGAAAACAGAGCCGTAGTGCTTTGATTTCCCTCTGTGTCTTTCTCCCTCTCTCCTTTCTATGTTTATTCTAAGGCATCTTGACTTCCCGCATCAGGTTCCTCCCATCATCACCTCACACTTCCTACGATTTGCAGTTGCTAAAAATTTCTGATTAAAAGCAAACAAAGTGCAGCCCTGGTGTTCGCTGTTGGTCTGCTCAGCCGAAGTTCAGCGCAGAGCCCTTCTCTCCTGAGTGATTTCGACATTATACAGCTGCTCCTCCATAAACAAATTTCGGCAAATTGAATTTACTTGGTAGCAACAAGGGTCGGGGGAGGCACCGTCATGTCCCTCTGCAAACCCTGTTAAGGCATGTGGGTTAACTCATCCTAATGGGGAGATTTAAGTGGTGGATTGAATGGTTAACCTTGTTTATTTAAAGGCCAAGGCAAGGAAAATTCTGCCTCCGTACCTGAGGATCTAATTAGGGCGAGCCATGCTGTTCTGGGCTTACTGTAAGAAACAAAAGAAATTGCATGCTATTGGATTAGGCTTCCAGTAAAGGAGCGTGGCCAAGAGATTCCTGACGTAGGTCAGTGCATCACCTGGAATCTTATCATCCATCACAATCTTCATTGCGTTTTTTATGTAATTCATTATTTCCTATAGCTTGGATTTCTGTAACAGGGAAAGACCACATGGATTAAGAATCCAAAGTAGTGCTGTTTGCAGACAGTCTATCGGCTGCCTGAGACGGGCTCCTGAGACGTTTTCGCACGGGGCTGAACGGAACGCGAAAAAGACAGCTGCGGACACGTCATCCGCATTGCCCGAGCGCGGCTTGCGCTCCGACGTGTCCGCAGCTGTCTTTTCCGCGTTCGAAATGTAGAGCACTTTAAAGTGCTCTACATGCGTTCCAACGCGGACGAGCCGCCCGCAGGCGTTCGGGAGGAGAAGCGTTCGCGCCTGCTTCTGTCTCCCGAACAGCTGCGGGCTCGCCTCCGACGCCGGCGCGGCTTCGACAATCAGCTGATTGACAATCAGCTGATTGTCGATCTGCCTCCGCGGCTGTCTCCGCGCCCCTGGCCGGCATTTGCCGGCTAAGACAGCTCCCGGCGCTTTGAGCATTCGCACACAGACGCTCCGGAACGCGTTTACACGCGTTCTGGCGCGTCTGTGTGTGAACGGGGAAAGCGCCCGGAGCTGTCTTAAGCTTTCCGCCTGAACGCGTTCCGTTTGGAACGCGTTGCAGTGCAGAAATGCCTCTGCTCTCTGGCTTAGAAACCACCTCGTTGTTTGCAATAGGTGAACATCTGGGCAGGTGCATCTGCACTTGTAGGAGCCTAGAAACACCCCCTGCCTGCCCAGATATTCACCTATCGCAAACTAGCGGTGGTGCATGAAATCATGGACCACATGCAAACTAACCCTTCCCTGAAACATACCTGTGGCATCCATCTGGCAGCCATTCGCACCATTGCCTGTCTGGCTGGTCCTGCACATGGAACAGGTAGCATTTTCTGAGAATGCAACCCTGGAGGTCCTGGACTTTAGTCTTCTACCTAACAACCTAGATTTGCACATCTCTAACTTGTCCTACTATTTTGGGCCCAACTTTTAGGGCTTTATAAATCAGAAATATTTGAATTAGACTCAGCAGCAAATTTGTAACCAATGCCAATTCATTTAAAACCAATGTTATATGTGTGTCCAGCTGGTGGTGCCGGTTAGCCACTTTGCTTCTGCATTCCCCTCTAGTTGTGGCTTCTCATCTATCTTCATGAGTGGCCTAATATAGAACGCATAAGAATAGTCCATTCTGGTAGTTATCAGAGCATGAATCATTGTGTCTGAATTGCCTTTGTCCATAAGAGACTTCAGCTGGCATAACATAGGCATTCTTGGCCACCATGGTCACCTGAGGTTCAACAGAGATGAATTCAAGGATGATCCAGATTGATTCACCTGCCTCTTCCAGGGGAGTGCAGCCCTATCAAGAGCAGGATATCTCCCTATCTCATGAACTCGAGAACTGGTGGCACGCAATCACTCATCTCTCTCCTTATAAAGGCCATCATCCAGGACAACCAAGAAAAATCTCAGTACAGTTGTTAGGCCCAAAGCCAGCCTTAAATGGGACCAGATAAACTGCTTCCTCCAAACATATCTGAAGTTGAACTGTCACCATGTTCTCCGGCACCTCATCCAAGAAGGGAAATTGGGGACAGGGCTGTTAAAGTTGCCTTAATATTTCTGAGTCCAGGATGGTCCTCTTTAGAACAAGGTGCATGGTTGCTTCCTTCAGAGGTAGAGGGACATTCTCTTCTTTTGCTTTCATAACCAGGTGACAATCCACTTTTCCATCACTCTTGTCTATTATTCTTTGATTTCTAAATTGCCTACAGAACCGTATCTCCTCTGACCTTTTCAGTGATCGTCTAAAACCAGCAAATGAAATCAAATTATCTCTTTAGCTTCTGTTCTCCCTTTGCCTTGCGTTTCCTAAGCATCTGGAAGGCAGAGACTGCAGATGTGGATGACTCAGGATGCCTTGTTAAAGGCAGCTGTGTGTATGGAGAGGCTGGCCTAGGCCCAAAGAGTGGAGAATGTTGCTGTAACAGGAGCAGCTTTTTTCTTTTTTTCTTTTCTGCAGAAATGCTCCTTATTTTTAACTACAAACCCTGTGATTCTCAACCAAAACAAAAACTAGAATCTAAAAAGAAAATGCAGGGAACAGTTCAAATGGGGATCCAATTCCCCCAGCTCAAAAGGCTTTGGAGCTATGCAGAACCATTGGAAGAAGGCAAGTGGCCTGTGTCTACACATGAGGCCTTTTCGCACACGCCAATTTGGAACGCGTGGAAGACAGCTCCGGACGCAGCATACGCATTGCTGCGGCCGGGTTTCCGTCCCGGCATGTCCGGAGCTGTCTTCCACGCTTTAAAGTGCTCTGCATCCGTTCCAACGCGGACGAGGCGCCCCGGCGCGTTCCAGGAGAGAAGCGTTCGCGCACGCTTCTCTTGCTGACAGCCGCGGCCACGCCCCCGCCGTCAGCATGGAGCGGAAATCGGGCCAGCAGCTGATGGCGGTCGGGCTGATCTCCTTCGTTGCCGGGCTGTGGAAGTGATCGAGCAGCTGCGGCGAGGATGGTTGACAGCGAGGGGGCCCACGGTTTGAATCGTAGGACCCCTTGCCATCTCCAGCCTCGCCGCCGCTGCCCGATCATTCCCGCAGCCCGGCGACGAAGGAGATCGCCCTCCGCGCGGGGGAGCTAGGCCCTTCCCGGCCCAGGCGGCCCCATTGCGGCTGCCGGAGTCGGGGACCTGGGAGCATCGGCTTCCTGTAGCCCCTTTCCTGGGTGGCAGGAGGCCGATGCTGGGCTGCTGGGGCCGAGGGAACCCTTGGGCGGCCGGAACGCATCGCTCCGGCCCCCCAAGAGTCCCCCCCGCCCCCATCGCGGCCATCTGCGGGGCGATCAGTCCCCCACCCCCCCAGTCCCCGAAGCCCCCACCCCCAACCACCCTCCGAGCCCCGATCTCGCCCATTTACGGGCTGCAGGCCCGCAGATGACACCCCCCCAGTTTCAGGACCCGGGGATGGGACGCGCGCGCGCGGAGGTCCTACCTTCTTGGTGTCCGGCCTCAGAATGAGTTGAGGATGCCGGGAGCGTGCACCACGTGGCGCGCCGAGGCCCCCTATTGGACAAGCAGTTCACGTGAACTGCTCGTCTGGTAGGGGGCCTCGGCGCGCCGGGTGCTGCGCGCTCCCGGCATGCTCCCCTCATTCGGAGGCTGGACAGCGAGTGAGCAGGTAGGTTCTGCGTCGCGCACGTCCCATCCCCGGCCCCTGAAACTGGGGGGGGGGTGTCATCTGCGTGGTGGAGGCGCCTACATCTAGGCGCCTGCATCCCGTAGATGGGCGAGATCGGGTTCAGGGGGTGGGTGGGGTGGGGGCTTTGGGAAGTGGGGGGGGGACTGATCTGCGGGGCGCCCGCGCCTAGATCCAGGCGCCCGCGCCCCGCAGATGAGCACAATCCGTGTGGTGGGGAAGTCTTTGAAGATTGGAGCCAGGGGCTCCGATCTTCGAAGGCCTCCTGCCCCATACGGACCTTGTCCCAGGCCCTCCGATGGGCACCCGGGTGCCCGGGCATCTTCTTGCCAACTGCACAGGGCCCGATCAAGCCCCGTACAGCTGGCAAGACGCGGAGCAGCCGCTTGACAGCGCTGCCCGCCCCTTGGGCGCTCTCACCCAATGGGCGGCAGCGTTGGCAGCCTAATCCCCGCCCCTGGCCGGCCTTTGCCGGCCAAGACACTTCTGGACGCTTTGAGCATTCGCACACAGGCGCGCCGGAATGCGTTTACACGCGTTCCAGCGCCCCTGTGTGTGAATGGTCAAAGCGTCCGGAACTGTCTTAAGCTTCCCGCTTAAGTGCGAAAATGCCTATGGTTCGGCTTCTAGCCTCATTTTACCAAAGTGTCCTGGGTCAGCTAGCCCTGTGGATCCCTGGTGGACGCTATAGTCCAAAAAATGAACTTTCCCAAACTTTGTTTGGATCTGCCTCTTGCATTCTTGGATGTAAATGTCTCCTATTTTTGCTGCTTTGTTTTAGAGCTTTTCTGCACTGAAATTTCTGTGATCAGAACTGGTAGGTCTAGAAGAGCTGGCTTTTTATATCATGCTTTTCCAACCTTTTAGAGCCAGTTTGGTCTAGTGGTTAAGCAGCTGGACTCTTATTAGGAATACTGGGTTTGATCCCGCCCTCTTCCATGAAGCCAGCTGGGTGACCTTGAGCTAGTCACAGCTCTCTTCTGAGCTCTCACAGTTCCACCTAACTCACAGGGTGTTCTGATGTGGGGAGAAGAATAGAAAGCTTTGTCAGCTGCTTTGACTCCCCTTAAATGGGTGAGAAAAGCAAGGTAGAACGGCCAACTCTTCTTCTTCTTCTTCTTCTTCTTCTTCTTCTTCTTCTTGGGAAGCTGAGAAACCTTCTGCCCTTCTCCCCACAACAGACACCCTGTGAGGCAGGTGAGACTCGTGGTTTGATTCCACACTTCTACACAAAGCCAACTGAGTGACTTTGGGCTAGTCACAGCTCACTTTCCGAGCTCTTGCTGCCCCACCTGCCTCACAGGGTGTCTATTGTGGAGAGAAGGAGAGAAGGTTTGTCAACCACTTTGAGACCCCTTAAGGGTGAGAAAAGCCAACCCTTCTGCTACTATACTAGTCCTACTGCTATTACACGGACCCTTAATCTTTATTAAGGACCCATGAAGAAAGGGCCTCAGCCTCCTTGGCTTTCAGATTGAAGGTCTTACCTCTTTGCTTTTTCCACTTAATTTTAAATATCTATCTTTGATATAGCTTTATAATAAATGTGCTGGAGATGAAGTTTCCTTGTTTCTGCAAGTGGTGTGAACTCTTCCTTTCAGATGCTCCCAGGCTAGAAACTCTGCCCTTCCTAAATGTTCTGCTTCTCCTTTCCAGGCTTTCAAGGGGGCCCTCATGAGCTCCTACTGGTGCTCGGGAAGAGGAGATGTGATTGAGGATTGGTGTCGTTGTGACTTGAATGCTTTCGATGAAAATGGACTTCCCAACTGCAGCCCTCTTTCCCAGCCTGTGTAAGTCTTTCCCTGCAAACACTGCAGCCTCTGAGTCACATCTCAGGGGGCTTGTTGGGCATCCTACTTGCCAAGTGCTCTTTTGGAAAATGCCCGACTCTTCAGTTTGAAGTACATTTATTTAGTGGCTACTAGCATAGTGGAACCAGCAAAGCCACGAGAAAGGGCCAAGTCTCTAAACCCATCTGCATCTTTGATCCTTCTCAGCTGTTTTTGATCCACAGCAGATCAAAGCACAGGTGACCTAAAGGTGAGGCTCCACTTAGAACCTCACCTTTCCCTTCCCACCATGCCAGCTCCAGTGTGCATGCTGCCACTGAGTCCCCAAAGGCCTGGGACAACCATCAAATGTAGGGTATCCTAGGAGGCATGAGGTCCTCTGGCGAGCAATTAGGACAGCCCTAGGACAGAGCATTCGCTCTGCTGGGGCAGCCGTCCCAGGGACGCCTTAGTGCAGCCAGAGTGTAGAGCCAGAAATCATCCTTTACACACGACCCAAGTCGTTCCCAGCTGTCCCAGAGCTGTCTGGCAGAGAGAGCATTCTCACTCTCCCTGCCAGACAGCTCTGGGCCCCACCCCGTGGCCATTGGGCCCTTTCAGAGGAGGGGTGAGACTGGACTGGCCTGGGGTCCTGCGGGCTCCAGCTGACCTGATCCGGTTGACTGGAGCCTGCAGGGACCCCCTGGGACCCCACCTAAGGGCCCATGCCACCCCCATCCTCACATGTGCGACTTACCTGGTTGGCACCCAAGATCAAACTGGCAAGCCCTGTGGGCAGGGTGTTCTAAGTTTGACATGCGGTGTTCTGCGCATGCACAATCACAAGCCACGGTGCCCCCCTGAATAGCACACTGCATATCAAACTCGCACAAGCCCTACCCACAGGGCTTGCCAGTGTGGTATCGGGTGCCGACCAGGTAAGTTGCGCACGTGATACATCCCAGTGGTGGCAGGCCTGGAAGGGGCATCCTGTCCCCATGTGTCCCAGCCTAACTGGACTACAGCCGTTCGGGTATAGTGTGGAAAGGCCTCAGTTTACTACAGACCCATGCCAGCTTGGTCCAGACATAGCTTACCTGTGAACCACATTCTTCTGTTCCTTTCACCACCACATCCTCCGAACATGGGAGAAGAGGAATTATTGTCTGGGTTGATTTTCCATGGACAAAAAAGAGTCAAAGTTCATTTGTTCTTTTTTTGTAACAAAACAAAACAAAACAAAAACCACCCCACCCTACCTACCTACCTACCTACCTACCCATCATCTTCCTTCCTTCCTTCCTTCCTTCCTTCCTTCCTTCCTTCCTTCCTCTCCCCTCTACCACGTCTGTTTTCAAGCTGAAGAGCAGTTCTATCTTTCACATATTTACACCTAAATGTCAGTTTTTTGGAATGAGGAAGGTTGTGATTGTCTGCAAATGAGCTCTGGGCTTCACCCTCAGGTGATGTTTTGGATGACAGGCGAAGCAAGAGTTTTCTGTGCATGGTGGCACATGGGCACCTATGTTCTCTCTTGAGGCAGCACATGGACTATCTGACCCCAGGTGCTTTCTGCATCCAAAAATGACACACCGTGGTGCTCAAGGGACCTCTCCTCTTTTTTTTCTTCATCCAAGGTTGCAACTTTCCCCCAGTGTGGAGCCTTCTAGCACGGTTGTCTCTTTGGAGTGGCTGGATGTCCAACCAGCCATAGGAACCAAAGTCTCAGACTACATTCTCCATCACAAGAAGGTTGACGAATACACAGACACTGACCTTTACACGGGTGAGTAGAGATGGGAGAGGCTTAGGCAGGAGGGAGGGAGGTATTTCTTTTATTCATTTTTTAATATATATATTTCTTACTTTTTCAGAATACATAAACCATTCATGGGGACTCTGGTATATGTTTTACTCTTGTTGATACTGATGGTTGACATTATCCAGCATTCTTCCAAACCTTCTCTTGTATTTCTTGATTCTTAGTCCCTCTGTTATCTCTGTCCTCTTCCAGTTCACCTACTTTAATCCATCAGTCTTCAGAATCAGTAATTATAAGGTCATTATAATGGCTACTGTAATGCACTCCACATGGGGCTGCTCTTGAAGGCGGTTCGGAAGCTGCAGCTGGTCCAGCCTCTCCTTTAAGGCCTCCAGAGAAGGAGAACCCACTACCTCCCGTGGCAACCTATTCCATGCACTGTCAGGAAGTTTTTTTTCCTAATATCTAATCCTTTTCCTTTGTGCTCCTCCTCAGCCTGATTCCTCCCTTTCTGTATTAATTTATATCATTTTTCTTACCAAGATGTAGAATCCCGTGTCCTAGCCCTCAGCTCCAGATATTCCACACTGTAATAAGTGTCTTGGCTCTACAGCGCTGGGCAACCCTTATTACACCTAAACCTTATCATGATAGCTTTGGGATCTTCTCTGGTAAAGGAGAAATAAATCAAAGTGCGTCCAAGCAGGAGCAAAGCACCACAGATGACCTCTCCTTCCTGTGAAGGAAGTCCCAGAAGACAGAAGATTATTATTGACATTGTTTTATGAAGGGAGGGAAAAAAAGTTGGGTCCTACTCACGATGGCAAGACATACAAAGTCCTGGACAAATTGTCCATGATTATTATTTGGTGGTGGTGGTGGAGGGGAGGCTTTCAGAAGCCGCAAATGATTGAAGGTAAAATGTTACCCTTTAAGAATCCGTAATCCCCCCACCACAGAACTCTTTCCATCTAAAGCTCCTGGGCTGAAAACCTAACCCAATATGGTCATTCTGCTGCTCTTCAATCCATCCTACGTTTCAGCCATCATACTCCTGAAGCCATGGCGTCCCTCCCTTCTCCCCCACCATGCCACAAGTATGTGCCACAAAGCCGGTCTCTAGCATGCGCAGTAGAACAGACCTGGCTCTGGAAGGGATTCTTTCCCCAAGGTGCCGGTAGACAAATTGAACATGGGGGTGGGCGATGGATTGTTTACAACTGGCATTTGGTGTCAGGCAGGAACTCACAAAGGCATCTAGAGGGCAGCACTTCCCAAATAATCTTTCCTCGTCTTGGAAATGTCCCGTTTCTGAAAACTCCTTCCTAGATCCTATTACTATCACACATTTCTTGCTTCGTCCGGAGAGACCACGTTTTCACCAAGGTTGCCTGCAGGGATGGGCACCAATGAGTATGGTTTTTTGCATTCAATCTGCATTGAATCAAATGTAAGAAAATGTGTATTCGTTCGAAAAGATCCCCTTCAAATGTCATAGGATTCTATTCAATAAAAATGTGTTTATACAAATTTGTACGAAGATCCAATATCTTAGACGTTTTCGCACGGGGCTGAACGGAACGCGAAAAAGACAGCTGCGGACACGTCATCCGCATTGCCCGAGCGCGGCTTGCGCTCCGACGTGTCCGCAGCTGTCTTTTCCGCGTTCGAAATGTAGAGCACTTTAAAGTGCTCTACATGCGTTCCAACGCGGACGAGCCGCCCGCAGGCGTTCGGGAGGAGAAGCATTCGCGCCTGCTTCTGTCTCCCGAACAGCTGCGGGCTCGCCTCCGACGCCGGCGCGGCTTCGACAATCAGCTGCTTGACAATCAGCTGATTGTCGATCTGCCTCCGCGGCTGTCTCCGCGCCCCTGGCCGGCATTTGCCGGCTAAGACAGCTCCCGGCGCTTTGAGCATTCGCACACAGACGCTCCGGAACGCGTTTACACGCGTTCTGGCGCATCTGTGTGTGAACGGGGAAAGCGCCCGGAGCTGTCTTAAGCTTTCCGCCTGAACGCGTTCCGTTTGGAACGCGTTGCAGTGCGGAAATGCCTCATATCTGATACGTTTGTATCCAATATGTATCTGATACATATCCGATACATATCCTATAACATGTCAGCTCCAAAAGCGTCAAATCCGCCCTGGATCCACTTTGAATCTGCTCTCAGACAATGTGGAATTCACTCCGGATCCTTTGCAGATGTGACCAGCGCAGCCGCTTTCCCATCTCCCCTGTTCACAAACGTTCTGAAGCTTTGCATGAATTTCCCGAAAAATATGTCCGAATGCAAATACGTACAAATACGATTCATATACGAATGTCTGAATTTGTACAAATTTGCACGAATACTGAATGTTCCAAATATTTATGGACATCCCTAGTTGCCTGGCCAGAGAAGAGTAGGACCAGGCCAAGCTCCAGTGCACAGTGCATGTAAGGTATGGTGCAAGCTTCTAAAATTGAGATGCAGAAAGCCTTTTATTTCATGTTTCAAATGATCGTTCAGACAATCTGCTTTTAACTGGTGGATGCCCTGTTCACACTTACCTGCTAGTGAGCAACTGGGAGAGGCTTGGTGTCTCCCCAGACAGCAGCGTCCATACCCTCTTCCAGATGTGGCATTGCAAGTAGGTGTGGCAGCTCAACTACAGCTGTGCATGCTGACCCCCGTGACGATGCCTGGAGATTTTCCAGATGTTGCTGAGCTGTTCCTACAGTGATCTGGCCCTGGCCATTTGCACTTCATATTCAGTTGAGAATTGCTCTTGTATGAGAAACTTTTCACACACAGCATTTTAGTTATATTTTACCTAACAGGCCACTGAGGAAGACTTTTTAGTCGAAACGCGTATGGCCCTTAACTCTTTGTGTTTATCAGCTGTTTTATATTTTAAGCTTGATTTTTACTTTGGTGTGTGTTTTTAACCTGGTGCATTTACAATTTATTATCTTTGATGTTTTTGCACCTTATTTCCTTTGAGTGCTGCTGTATTTCACCATTTATATTTTTCTATTAGTGGGGTTACCATACCCTTTTAGTAATTATAATATTTCTTTATATTTTTGATATAGTACCCTTGTTTGGTTTTTTGCTTTGCATAGCATTGCAGCCCTTGCAGTGGCAAGATCCATTCAAATTAAGAGACACCCTCCCTGAAGGATTGGCATATCGATTGAACACTAACTGCTGCTCCCGGCTGCCAAGATCTCAGCTGGGAAACATCCAGTCCCCTACTGTGATCTTGATGGCAGGCGGAGGACGTGAATGACAACAGGAAGCAGCTTAATGGACCCTTTTCTGTGTTCAGTGACTCTGCAGAGGCTTCCATGGAGCTTGCTATGTCTTGCCATGGTGGTGGCAGGGCTGCTGACCATGCGTGGGGAGAAGCGGTCTAAGAGTTCCTGCTCAGCTTATGGTGGTAGAATGAGTGAGAGTCTCCATGGGGATGGTCTTTCCTCGCATTCTGGCCTGTTGAAAGGTCCTTGTGAGCCACAGTGAGACAGCAGGCTCCGCGGCTCCCGCTTCTGTGTGTGAATGAACTTCATGCATGGCAGCCAGTGGATTATGTCATCACAGAAAGCAGACTCCGTGTTTCAAAGCAGGGAGCGTGTGTTTTTTACAGGGTGAGGTACAAACTGGAGTGGCTTACCAGCATCTGGAACTAATATCAAGCTTGGAAAATGTTTTCTTCTCACTCCAGCGTTGCTGTGGTGGAAGGGTGAGACCCTGGAGGACAGCAAGAGAAAGGAGGTGGGGGAAAGCAATAATTGTGTGGTGCAGACATGGATAGGAAGGTGGGGTACAGAAATAGGGTTTAGAATCTACATGGTAGCACAAAATCCTTCATGCGGGTTTCAGGTAAGGACACTCGCCTAAAGAAATCAAATCATACCGGGACTTTGCCACTTCAAACTGAAGGAGGGTCTTATCTGGGAATACCAGGTTTGATTCTGCCCTCCTCCACAAAGCCAGCTGGGTGACCTTGGGCTAGTCACAGCTCTCTTCTGTGCTCTCACAGCCCCACCTACCTCACAGGGTGTCTGTTGTGGGAAGAAGAACAGAAGGGTTGTCAGCCGTTTTGAGTCCCCTGAAATGGGTGAGAAAAACAGAGTATAAGGGTCAACCCTTCCTCTTCTTCTTCCTCACCCTCTTCCTCTTCAGTGACTGGGTTTTTTATGCCCTTCATTCGAAACAACACAGAGAGACCAAAGCCCACATGGTCACACAAAGACAACAGTGAGTGATCAGGACGAGCAACCATTTGGGCTAGTCTGGGCTTGGTTGTGCCAAACGTGTTGGATTTTTAATGTCTTTTACTGTATATTCTATTTTAATCTGTTGTTACCCGCCCAGAGACCTTCGGATATGGGGCGGGATAGAAATGTAAATAATAAATAAATAAATAAACTGGGCTCAGCTGGATTGAACTGAGTGAGGTTGTGTTAAGCTGGACTGGGTTAAGCTGGGCCGAATTGGATTGAGCTAGGTTGGGCTGGTTTAAGTGGAGCTGGGCTGAGAGTACGAAATGAGGTGCTGCTTCTTAGGAACACCCGATACTCGGGCAGAGAAGCCTAATCCACCTGTCACAAAGAAATCTGAGTATGAAATTCGATAGGAACTGAACATGAAAAAACATACATGCACGACCCTAAGCATGGATCTCATCTTACCAACAGGGTCTGGAGTTCAGCTGCATGGATTAACCAAATATTTTATCACGCTACTGCCATGCGGTGCAAGCTGGTTCGTCAGCTTCCTGTGAAGCCCACATGGCACTGTGTGGAATCCTAAGGCAGCTCACAAACTGGTTTTCCCAACAACGCTCTGCCACACCGTAGGGATGTGCGCAAATGTTCTAATCATTCGAAATCAATTCAATTGAATGTGGACATTCGAATCCGAATAGAATGTCTTCACATTCAAATTTAGACATTCAGACGAATTCCAAATGTTCCAACACATTCGTTTGAATGATTCGAATTATTCAAAAGGACAGATAGATAAATAAATATAAAGGTTACCATATGGAAAGGGAAACACACTAGTGTGTTTTTACTAGCTGTACAGATGGCATAGAAGATCTGGACAAACCTATCTGGGTGACCTTGGGCTAGTCACAGCTCTCTTCTGAGCTCTCACAGCCCCACCTACCTCACAGGGTGTTCTGTTGTGGGGAGAAGGATAGAAAAGCTTTGTAAGCCGCTTTGAGTCCCCTTAAATGGGTGAGAAAAGCTTAGTAGAAAAGCCAACTCCTCCTCCTCCTCCTATTCTGGAAGCATTCTGGAGAGTTACACTCATAGAAGCCTGTTGGCCAAAAGAAAGGTCGCTTGGCTGTCCAGGGGGATCCTCCCTCCCAAGGAAAGCTAGTAGTCAAATGGCTAATAGAAACTGGAAGCTGCTGTCACTGTCCTCACACTGTAGGGACCCTTCCTTTGGGCCTCCCTAATGCTAGGATAAGTCACCTCTTGGGGCACAAAGTGAGGTTAGCCCTGACCTCTTACCAACAGGCCATGCTCTCAAGGAGCTCATTAAATCACGAGTTCTTCTGCTTCTCCATAATCAAATCTGTGTGCTTGTCCTTGAAGGGAATAAACATGCCCTGGTTAGCATTGTTCCGGCTTCCTCCCCTCCCCACCCCCAGTTGCAAATGAGCTGTGATCTCATCTTCCACAGTGGGAGGGTGGGAGGAAGGTTTGCGAGCATGGATGTCATTGCCGCAGTCCTGGATTGATCTCCAGGTAGGAAGTCCAAGGAAATGATACGCACTCCCATCCTCACCCCCAGCAAGTCACGCTAAAGATGCTTCTGGATGTTTGGGGGTCCCAACAGGAGAAGAAGAAGAAGAAGAAGATGATGATGATGATGAAGAAGAAGTGTTGGCTTTTCTACCCCGCTTTTCTCACCCATTTAAGGGGACTCAAAGCAGCTGACAAACCTTCTGTTCTCCTCCCCGTAACAGACACCCTGCGAGGTAGTTGGGGCCATGAGAGCTCAGACAGAGAGCTGTGACTAGCCCAAGGTCACCCAGCTGACTTTCACAGGGGAGAGCACAATCAAACCCAGCATTCCCAGATAAGAGTCCAGGGCACAACTAAATGGGAAGGTCAGCAGCCAGCCAAATGCTCTAAAACTTTGCTTTTTTGTCCCCTAGCAAAAGGCTTGATAACAGATGCACCCTTGGTCTCAAGGCTTTGTTCATCTGTCTGTGAAGGGAGGAAAGTGCTTCAGCCTTCTCCCAGGGGCATCCATGCCCTGAAGCAGCGTTCACTCAGCATTTGGGTCACAAGGTCTGGACAGTTTAACTGTGAGCATCTTCACATTGATCTCCTGTGGACACAGAAACAGACCCCCGCCTTGCTGTTATTTTATTTATTTATTTATTATATTTCTATCCTGCCCTACTCTCTATCCCCTGGAGGCACTGGAAGGAAGGAAGGAAAGAAAGAAAGAAAGAAAGAAAGAGAGAAAGAGAGAAAGAGAGAAAGAAAGAGAGAAAGAGAGAGAGAGAGAGAGAGAGAACAGCAGCAGTTTCTTTCTTTCCAGTGCCTCCAGGGGGTTGTGAGCCAGTTTGGTCTACTGGTTAGGGAGCCGGATTCCTATCTGGGAATACCGGGTTCATGTCCGCCCTTCCCCATGAAGCCAGCTGGATGACCTTGGGCTAGTCACAGCTCTCTTCTGAACTTTCACAGCCCCACCTGCCTCACAGGGTGCCTGTTGTGGGGAGAAGAACAGAAAAGCTTTGTCAGCCGCTTTGAGTCCCCTTCAATGGGTGAGAAAAGTGGGGTAGAAAAGCCAACTCTTCTTCTTCTTCTTCTATACCTGAAGGTCTCAGGGTGGGTAGCAACCTTAAAATCCACCCTATCAAACAAAATAAAATATATTAAAACAATAAAAACCATCACAGCGTTTAAAATCCAACACGTTAAAAGCAAAACAAGATCGATGAAAAACAGTGGGGTTTGCAGTGGGGGAAACACGACTGACGTTTGGCCAGAGGTCTGGGCACAGAGGTGCGTCCTCGTCGCCTTCCTGAAGATAAACAGAGAAGGAGCCTGACGCACCTCAAGGGGGAGACTGTTCCACAGCTTTGAGGCCAGCTTTTGGAGCCTGGTGCTCCCCAAAGGGGCTCGTCGCTCATTGCACTGAGCAGAATCAGCTCTTTCTAGTAGAGTCCAGGAGTTCTTTCTTCCAGACATTCAGCAACTGTATAGCTAGGCTTGGCTTGTTGGCTCCTATTTGCATTGCATCCAGAACAGCAAGGGCTCTTGGGGAACAAGCCCAGGCATGCCTCTCAGCTGCTGCTGCTGCTGCTGTTATTTTCAGCTTGCTTTCTTTCTTTCTTTCTTTCTTTCTTTCTTTCTTTCTTTCTTTCTTTCTTTCTTTCTTTCTTTCTTTCTTTCTTTCTTTCTTTCTTTCTTTCTTTCTTTCTTTCTTTCTTTCTTTCCAGCCCCTCCAGGGGCTTGAGAAAGCCTCCCTCCGTTGTGGCAAAGACAGAGCCACATTTTGGATCCAAAACTGCCCTCCCAGCCCAAAGGACGGATGAGCTGGCAAGGTGGCTCTGGGTCTCTTTCTCCCCTTTGTTGTCATCAGCAGGCAGACTTAATGACTGCCTGTGTTCTAATTTTGTCCTCCCTAATTTTGCCCGATCCCTGCAACGTGCGAAATGTTTTCCATCTTCCTCACAAGGGCTTGTGAGTTTTCCCGAGGGTGCGCATACATCCCCCCCCCCCCCCGCCGCCTCTGCACCCCTTGCCTTTGGAAGTGCCTGTTGTGCAAATCACCAACTCGATCAAGGTGGCATCATTAATTGGCCCTAATCTGCCTCTGCCATTACTTATACATGCACAAAGGGAAAGCTTCGTTTATTAGGATTCATGTATTCCAGAGTTGTTGTTCCTATTATTTCCCCCTTCGGCTGCTAGGTCAGGGGCCGTGAGCTGTGTGTTTTGGGTGTAGACCCACCCCGCTACACAAGCTGTTTCCTGCTTTCCTCTTAGAGGTTTGGGGCATTTTTGATTAATGCTAAAATTTCTCCAAATGAAAATGAATAACATTTATAGCCTGGACAACAGGGCTCTGGAGGAAACCGACTCATCTTTGCCAGAATGCTAATGAACTTTGCTTTTGTTGTCTCCTTCATCTTAATTTTCATTAGTATTCATCGTGTCCAAATTAGAGACAGACAATTGATGATTACCACATTTTGTCCCACAGAGTCTAAAAGACAAAGCATGGATGGCAGTTAATTCCATCCTTTGTCACAGGGAGGGAACAAGTCCCATTTCTGCAGGATTTGAGCGTGCCGAGTCTGTTCAAATTATACTCGCCTGATTATTTGGGGTGCAAAATGAGGAAAGCTCTTTTTACTTCAGAGATGGGATATGCATGGAAAAAAATATGTATTCCTTCCACTGTCAAAGTGAAAACCCACAAATTCGCTTTGTTGTCGAATCACTTAATTGAAAAATTGGATTTTCGCATTTGTTTTTGAACGTTTTCACAAAGACAATTACCTTTTTGTTTTTCTGCTTTGATCCAGTTTGAGCCAGTTTGGTCTAGTGGTTAGGGAGCCGGACTCTTATCTGGGAATACCGGGTTCGATTCCACCCTCCCCCATGAAGCCAGCTGGGTGACCTTGGGCTAGTCACAGCTCTCTTCTGAGCTCTCAGCCCCACCTACATCACAGAGTGTTCTGTTGTGGGGAAAAGAATAGAAAAGCTTTGTCAGCTGCTTTGAGTCCCCTTAAATGGGTGAGAAAAGTGGGATAGAAAAGCCAACTCTTCCTCTTCCTCTTCCTCCATGAAGCCAGCTGGGTGACCTTAGGCTAGCCACAGCTCTCTTCTGAGCTCTCAGCCCCACCTACATCACAGAGTGTTCTGTTGTGGGGAGAAGAATAGAAAAGCTTTGTCAGCTGCTTTGAGTCCCCTTAAATGGGTGAGAAAAGTGGGGTAGAAAAGCCAACTCTTCTTCTTCTCCATGATTGAAGTTTCAGATCTGCGAGAACCTGGATTTTCATTTCAGTTCAATGTGGATGTGAAATATTCAATCGAATTTGCAAACGTGAGTTGATTTTTTTTTTTTACATCCCTGTCGAAGAGGAGGCCTTTGTTTGCATTCATCCTCCAGGGCTCAAAAAAAAAAAAGTGTGCCAGGGTCTTGCTACTTTGCCCTGGCACTTGTAGAAATGGGTGCAAAAGCCTTACAGGTGTGCAAATGCACAGAAATCATGTGCAAGAGCCCTAGAGCGCAAATGTGGGGAATATAGTGGGACATTTGTGCAGGCTTTGCTCCATAGATAGTTAAATGTGGATTAATCCTTAGTTTCTAAACTCCTGGAGTATTGGCAGCAAAACTGTGTAGCAGACTAATTATAGTATCGTTCCCCATGAGACTCCAAAGCTCATTGCTGAAGAAGATAGAAGAATGTACTAAAAGCCTAGTTATATACTAGAGGCTGTAGCTCCCTTTGAGAGCAAATGGCCAGGTGTTGGAGGGGTACAAGTTTGATCCCCAGACGCTTCCTGGAAGCAGCCAATGACGACCCAGTTATGTCTCTTTGCCAAGAAAATGTAGCATGGAGGAGCCCGTGGAGGTGCGATCCAAGTTGATGCTATGAACGACATATTCAGTTCCTAACTGAGTCTCCTTTGTCTCTTCAGCATCTCAGAGAAATCCACACTAATGGCACACTTAACATAGGTTCAGATCACAACAAGGAATCCAACTGACCAATAATTGACCCTAACCCTAATATATAGAATTACTTATTCACTGGACAAAGAGCAAAGACCGAAAATGTGCCCATTACATTCCCAACAGCCGTGGGAGGCTTGTTCAGGATTGTTGCTGTCCATGCAGACAGAGCAGATGCAGCCTTGGCCTCCACATGACCTGGATCCATAGATCCTGGGAAATCTGGACCTACGGATCCATATCTACTGCACCGCAGGGCAGAGAGGGCATGAGGCTTCTTAAGGATCACGGTTCACTGATCACCTGCCCTTGCGGCATGCACGCACCACACTGCCTGATGACAAAATCCCCTTTTTTCACAAACTTTGCTGGAAGCTTGCCAAGGGGAGCTTTCCTGAGCCTCTCCACAAGCATAAAGCTGGGCACATTGTCAGATATTAGAAAAGCAGGAACAGCTGTCATGCAAGGAAAACGTGAGCAATTCTAAACCACCCTACATATCCCAGAATTCCAGGCTCCTGTTCTTCTTCATGCATGCTTCAGTTTACAGCTGGCTCTCGGGGCCATATTTATCTCCACTTTCCTTGGGATTCATCTTGGGCTGGCACGTCCCCATTTTCAGCATGTCGGTTTTCCTTCCAGGTGGCTGGAGGTAACAATGCAAGACACACAGCCATGGGGTGAGTCACCCTGGCTGTGTTGCCTCCAGTGACCCGAGCCATGCAAAAATGGAGACTTGGAAGGACACCGTTGCGCTGCAGGGAGAGGATTTCAGGAAAGCTGCCTGCCCTTAGGTGTTTCTCCTCACGCATGGACACCTGGCCTTATGTGGGGTGAGATCAACTGGGAGGGCAGCAATCTGGACAAATCAAAAAAGTATCTTTGAATATTAACCGGAAGCAGAAGGAGAACATATGTGCATGCACAGAGCGGATTGAGGTTGCCTTATACCGGTGATGGTGAACCTTTTGAGCTCGGTGTGTCAAAATTCGCAAGAAAACCTAGCTTAACTCGGGTGCTGTGTCACATCTAGAATTATCCATAATTTTGTGATATTTGTAGCTCTGGTAAAAAAGTTATATTTTTGATATATGTATTTTATTAAAAGCAAAAACAAATAATTCTTTACATTTGCTAAATCTTCAGTTGAAAGTTGGTATTTTGTACACTTCAAGACCAAGCAAGAACTACATGCCCAGGTGCCATTGTGACCATGTGTGTCACCCAAAAGGGCTTGGAGTGTCGCCTGTGACACACATGTCATAGGTTGGCCATCACTGGCTTATACTGCTGCAAAGGCTCATGTTTTTTTTGTTTGTTTGTTTGTTTTGCAGAAGGGAAAGCAAAGTATCTAAGAGAAAGTGATGCTGGAGCTTAGAGCGGTAGAGCTAATGATGGGAGAGATGATGTAAAAGGATGCAGTTCTCACAGCTTGGCCAATCCTGGATGCATGATGGGGAAAAGGGCAGGACATCTCAGGTGCCAAACTGCTGCATGTGGAAGGAGCTTCTGCGGGCTTTTCCTTCATGGCTCTTTGTGGTCACTGCCGTCCACTGGTCCTTCTGAGTTTTGGTTACAGTGTAACCAAATGTTCAATGGGATGTAGAGGTAAATAAATATTGTAGGATCATCTTCTGCATTTTGGAAGTTTAAGCAGTTGAAATCTTAGTCAAGTCGCTCCTAGCAAGAGCATTGGAAATGAGACCTTGTGGGCAGTTTGCACAAAAGTCCGTCAATCTATGCCTAGTTAAAGATAAAATACTAGAAATCCTGAATCCATTGGGCAAACACAGTGGCCCTTTTGTGTTGCTTTTTATCTCTGTATGTTTATCATAGGATCAGAGATAGGCAGGGCTTCTCGCTTTCCAGGACTAACCAAGTCTTGCCCGCTTAGCAGATGTCCAAAGCAGCAGCCCAGGAGAAATTAGCTAAATCCCAAGTCAGCTGGAAGGCCTGAGAAACAGAGGAGGAACCAAGAAAGAGGGAGAGTCAGGCATCTGTGCAAGTCAGGAGTTTTCCCAGAGTCCAGATCTGAAACCTTAACAACTAGGAGTAAATTTGCACTTACCTGGGTGGGGAACAATGGGGACTTTCCTGCACGGTGCATCCACATTACATGGAACCAGTTCCAGTAGCAGCTTCGTTTGTGCCATTTACCCCACTTCTATAGTGGTGGAGCAGTTTTAACCACTCTACAACTATACAAGCAGCAGTATTGTATAGTACTGCCCTTACCATCTCCACCTCCTGCAGGTGGAAGAGGTGAAACGGAGCATTGGACTGTTGTCTAGTTGCCACGGCATGGTGCCACACATGGGCACATTGGTGCCACACATTGGCACATTGGTGCCATTGCTGAAGCAATCTGATTGCCACCTTAATGGAGGCAATTTGCACTTCGCCGGCTCCTAGTTGAGCACTGGCTAAGTTTCAAGTAGTTTCAGCTTCCTGAAGCATGAATGCCCAAACACTCCCAGAATTTGGCTTTCCTGGGATATGTTCCCAGGGAAGCCAAAGTATGAAAAGGCCCTGTAATGACCAACAGCAATGAAGCAAGTCCAAAGGAGGGCTACCAGAATGGCTTGTGGTCTGGAAAGCATGTCCTACAAGGAAAGGTTGAAGGATCTAGGAATGCTTAGCCTGCAAAAGAGAAGACTGAGAGGAGAGATGATCATGGTTTTGAAGTCTCTGAAGGGCTGTCACAGTGCAGAGGGATCGTCCCTATTCTCACTTGCACAAGATGGGGGGACTAGGAACAACAGGATGAAACTTCAGGGGAGTCAATACAGATTAGATATTAGGAAAAACTTCCTGACAGTGAGGGTGATCACTCAGTGGAATAGGTTGCCACAGGCGGTGGTTAGCTCTCCTTCACCGGAGGTCTTCAAGCAGACATCTACACCTGCCTGGGATGGTTTAGGAAATCCTGCATTGAGCAGGGGGTTGGACTAGATGACCCTAAGGGACCCTTCCAACTCTATGATTCTATGAATCTTGACTCCCAAGCTCTGCTACTAAAGGGCAGTCGAGAAAGCAAAAGCTTCCAGAACCAGTGATTATCGAAAACACAATTCAGAAGCCAGGATTCATTGTTACTGGTGTCAGCAGCCATCAGGTTTTCAAATGTGGGGTTGAGGCAAGCTCCATAAGCTCCAGAAGTATTTCTGCTGCATCTGTGTGAAAGCCCAGTCCAGGCGTGGCTTGGATGGGCAGCCAGTCCCACGTTCTTGTGGCCCTTGTCCTGTGCAGGCTTTTCCTCTGTCCTGGCGTCCTGAGCCTTAGCTGGAGAGGCCGGGGTCTGCTCCACTCCACTCCGTGGCCGACAGAGGGGGCTCCCACACCGTGCAGACGCGGCGAGGCCCTGGAAGCAAAGCGAAACGAGCAGCGAAGGCTGCCAGCTGACCTTTCTCAAACAGTTCATGCATTTCCAGAGCAGCCGAGGTGTCAGCGGTGAAGAGCAGTCACAGTCGAGGGGGCACGTTAGAGGGAAGGCAGGGAATGGAGGGAAACCTTGAAGTCAACGCGAGCCGTTCTGTTGTTGTTTTTCCTCGGGAGATGTAGAAATTCAGCGTGGGCCGGGGAGAGAAGATAGCTGCTCCGGTTCCGACACTTTCAGACATTTCCTCAGATTCAAAGAAAGGCTGCAGCCGAGCGAAGCTTGTTTGGCTAAGTTCACGCCTGCGTCACGTGTGGATAGGCCAGGGCTGAGGATTTCCAGAAAGCACTAGAGTTGCTCGGGTAGGAAGTAATCATCTGGACGCTCACAAACCTCAGGCCAATTTGCACTACAGCCGGTAGTGCATGATTGGGGAACTTCTGGGGAAGGGCATCAGCACTCGGAGGAGGCTGCTACAGCCTCCAGGCACCCCCCCCCATCTTCCCAGAAGTTCCCTAATCATGCGCTACCCATGGAGCATGAAATCATGCTCCACATCCTCCCCAACCTTCCCCAATCACTTACCAGCTACATCCAGCTGGGGAGCATTCGCGCCTCTGCAAGGAGGGCAACAAGGCTGCCGCACAAGCGTGCTGGCGGCCCTGCTGCCCTCCTGACGTGACTGTGATTGCACACAGGCCGCATCCCCATTAGAAGCTCGATTCAGTTTCCCTAAACCAAAATAACAGAACTGGATGCAAACGCGAATTTGCCTGATCCCATTACTTTCGGCCAGAATCACGTTCAATCCGGATTCTGAGGACGTACATGACTCAAGGGGGAACTCAAGTGGCTACTTTTTAAAATCTGCTTTTCGCGGCTGCCCTGCCCTCTTCCTCCTGGCGTGAATGTGCCACCCATAAGGGACCCCTTCACAGAGCCTGGCTGGGTGGCTGCTGCTTGCCTGGATGCAGGAAAAACGGCAGCGGACAGCCAGCGATTCTTTCCGCTCCTCTCCTCATTGCTCAGGGCATGCAGCATCAGTGGCAACTCAAGCCCCCTTCGCCTTAAACATTCACACATCTCCCAGAACCTGCAGCTGCTTTCCTTTCCTTTCCCTTTTTTAAAGGTCAGAACTTTCAAAATAGTAAGATCGTTATCAGGTGTGAACTGCTTGGATTGCTACAGTGTAGCGGCTGCTGCTTTAAGGGGTGGATTTTACAGCTTGCTTTGGAAGCAAGCTATTGGGGGAGGGAAACTCTCATCCCTTAACACGGAATGGTTCCCACAGTAAAAAATGTAAAACGTTTCAAGCGCACGAACTGGAGTGAGACCCATTGAAATGAGGGTTAACATTTACAACGCTTTGGGGTGATATAACACGCGGAAAAGCGTGTTAAGCCAAACTGACGTGGGGTCTGCGAGGATTGAAAACGGTTTGAAACCGATATAAGCTTGTAATGGGGATGCGGCCACAGTGTCAGCATCATTACGGCAATGGCGCTGATGCATGCACAGTCACAGAGGGTGCCACACACAAGATGGCGTTGCCCTGAAGAGGACCAGCCCCACAATTGAATCAAGGTAAGAATTCGATCATGGTGGTGGTGGTGGAAGGGGAAATGTTGACTAGCGCTCCAAGTGTGAGTGCTGGTCAATGCTGGTTCATCTTGCTCCTTTCCTGTCCAGTGGATGGGAAGGGAAGTGCAAAATCACCCCTGGGTAGATGCAGTTCTCAGAACCTTCTGGGTATTTGTGGTCCAGCCGAGCACATACCCTTTTGTAGTCTCTTAAAAAGGGGGGGGCTCTCAACTGTAGTCCTGTACCCCCACTGGAGCTGGCCTAGGATGCTGGGAGTTGTAGTTCATGAACATCTGGAGGGCCTCAGTTAAGCGACGTAGCCTTAAAGCCTGGGTTGAGGTATGTTTTTCTTTGGTTGGATTTCTTAGCCAACATCTGCTCAGGGAATGTCGGTGCATTTAAGTATCCAGCAATGCGCGTATCCGAGTGATGAAGGAGATGTGAGCTAAAAGGCAACTGTCCTGAAGCGCCCCAGTTGTATTTATAATTCATTGGAGAGAACCACCATAAGGAGGCTATATAAATACTGTAGGCACTCAGTCTGGAAACAGAAGGATGTGGATCATAAGTTGCTTATTCAGTTGCTCTGTTTCTGTAAGTGACAACAATCCCATAGGATCTTAATGAGCATAAGAGGAGCCTTGCTGGATCTGACCACAGTCCCTCTAGTTCAGCCTCCCAGCTCAGTCAGTGGCTTCCCATTTGCCTCTGTGCAATCTCGAGCACAACGGAAGAGTTGGCTTTTATACAATGCTTTTCTCACCCATTTGCAGGGACTCAAAGTGGCTGACAAACGTTCTTCTCCCCAACACAGGCTCCCTGTGAGTTAGGTGGGGCTGTGAGAGTTCAGAAGAGGGCTGTGGCTAGCCCAAGGTCACCCAGCTGGCTTCATGGAGGAGTGTGGAATAAAACCAAGATAAGAGTCTGGTTCCCCAACCACTAGACCAAACTGGCTCACCTGCTCCTGACTCCCTGCCTGTCTCCCCACTTCTCTATGGTCCTTCTTAAATGGAGAAACCATCTTGTGTTCTGCTGTAGCATCTTAGGGCCTTTCTTCACCTACCAATAGTGGAACAGGAGCGGAACAGGAGATGTCATGGTCTCTGTTAGGCTGTTTCATCCACATTGGATGAAGGGCAGCCTAGTCTACCTATGGACATGTGAAACAGAACAGGGAGGCAGGTGGGTCCCTGTTCCAGTTAAGCACACCAAATCTCTAAGGCTCTAACCACAAGAATCTTTGTTCTTGACTCTTCAAAGTGGCTCAGGGTGGTATGGACAGCCTGTTCTGGAATCATTCCAGCTTGGAGTGGTTCCATTTGGAGCAGAGACAGCTTTAGACTGTGATCAGACATTGCATAACAAAGCATCTCTGAGGCACCTCTGAGGTAGCTCCGAAGTAGGATTGTTCACCCACCAATCTGCCCCTCACCCCCTCTCCTGGACATTTTCTGCTAGAAAAGATGGATTAGAGAAGACTTGCGAACACAAGGCACCCGTTTTGGTATGTCTGAACTTCAAGACAGGATTGTTCACACACCAGGCTGCCCTTCCCATTTCTCCTAAAGATTCTGTGCTAGAAAAGGTGGATTAGAGGATGCTGGGAACATGAGGATCACACTCTGCCTCTCTGAGCCTTAGTGTTTTCTTGATAGGAATGGGAGAAGCAGGAAGACTGCCTGTTTCTTATCAAAATGAGATGCTGCCAGAGTGAGTGCAAGAGGGGACGTTCTTGGAGCTCCACCCATGGATCTGGAGGTAATGGTGGCCTCTGTGTGATGGAGTGAAAAGGTCAGCTGTCTAAGTGATTTCCAATACACTCACCTGCTTCCTAATTACTCTTAGGTGCTGGGGAGAGCTAAACTCGCTAGGTGAAGCTCCTAGCAGTGCCAGGCCTCTCCGCCATGTCTTGGTTTTGCCAAGCAGAGTTTCATCCCAACCCTAAAATACACAAAAGCTGCCCAGAAACCCAGCCGCCGGGTCAGCATGGAGCCAGTGTGACAGATCTCCCCGTTGCTTGCTTGTTGCAATGTGGGGGTTCTTAAGCCATGTTCCATAGTTCTCCTGTATGATGTGTCTCAGCAGCTCTTCTCCTTGGTTACATCAGAACAAAGTTTCCATCTGGGGCATCATTCCACCTTTCCCACCCTTCAGAGTCTCTCTGCAAGCTGCAGCTAGAACTGTATCTCACACTGCCCTAACCTTTTGCTAACAGAATTACCCAAAACTGTGCGCTTCCAGAATGGGGAGAGATCAGGGGCACACACATCTGCTGAGCAAAACCCTCTGTCATTCATCATATGCAAGCTGAAGCTGTGCTTGACTCTGACAAGCAAAATAGCTTGTGCAAACAATTATGGCTCCATTATCCCCCGTGACAGGTGGAAAGGAAAATATTCCGTCTTTTCAAAATGGGAAGCAATTTTGTATTTTCAGGTCAGGAAGTCTGTTCTGCTCCCGCTGAGTGAAGCTGGGGTGGCAACTTACCTGCGCTTGAGCAATACTACTCTTGAATTTTAGGGTTGTGCATGAATTTTTTCCCCTATTTGATTTCTATTGAATTGAACACAAGAAAATTAATATTTTTTCTAATAGGTCCCCTTCGAAAGTGGAAGGATTCAATTTCAGGCTGGGGGGACAAGCAGGATGCCTCTAAGGCTATTTTCTGGGATTGGAGAGCAGGAGAAGGTTTGCCCTTGTTTCTGCCTGAGACGCCCATGGGCAATTGGTGGGCCACTGTGTGCGACAGGATGCTGGACTAGATTGGCAGTGGTCTGATCCTCAAGACTCCTCTTAGGTTCTTATGGACTAGATGGGCTGTGGCCTGATCCAGCTGGGCTCCTCTGAGGTTCTTATGGACTAGATGGGCTGTGGCCTGATCCAGCAGGGCTCCTTTTAGGTTCTTATATTCTTATGTAATACAAATATCCAACCCCATATGAATCCCACACAAATCCCACACAAATCCCACACAAAGCTTCATACGAATGCATCGAAACATTCTTTTCAAATTCAAATGTCAATCTCCAAATGTGCCAACATTCTGGTCGAATTTGAATATTCGAATCTGAATGTCCGTATTTGGCCAGATTTCGAATGTTACAGATATTCATGGACATCCCTAATGAATTTAGCATAGCTGCAATGATAAAAAGCCAGTATCATGTGGGGTGGAGCAGGGCAAATGGCAGAAGAAGAGAAATCAGAAGTTCACAAGTCCCATGCCTGGCATCTTCCCAGAAGGAGATAATGGGATTTTAATGTATATTCTATATTAATCTGTTGTCACCCGCCCAGAGACCTTCGGGTATGGGGCGGGATAGAAATGTAAGTAAGTAAGTAAGTAAGTAAGTAAGTAAGTAAGTAAGTAAGTAAGTAAGTAAGTAAGTAAGTAAGTAAGTAAGTAAGTAAGTAAGTAAATAAATAAATAAATAAATAAATAAATAAATAAATAAATAATAACCACCTCCTTATTTGCTGGCACCTCACAAATCTATCCATATAGTCACGAGTACTCAAGCTTAACAAGGCAGCTTTATTTATTTACTTATTTAGATGTAAGTGTAAGGTCAGATAGGAAGGCACCTTCAGTGGCTAGTAGAATGGATGCCTAGGTACTTCCTCCAGGGTGTCTCTAAAGGCCATTTGCTGGAATTTGGGACCTACTGAAGGTTTTGTCCTTGTCTTCTGCTTGAGATGTCCAGTAGCAACTGATCCAGAAAGCTCCTCTTATGTCCTTATGTCCTCCAATTGAGGTCCACTTCCAGGGACTATGTAGAGCCATCCCTGTTTTGTTTTGTTTTGTTTTGTTGGCATATTTTTAAAGAAGTTGTTTGTTAAGCCTTCCTTCTACCAAAAAGAGAATAGGTATGTATAAGAGTGTGCCAATCTTTACAAAAATTTCTGAAGTTTCTTATTACTTCCAGATTTTGTCGGGGTGGGGGGTAGTAAACCCCCACCAAGAGAGGTGAAATTGGGGTTCTTCAACCTTTCCACTGCCAGTTTAGTACAATGCAAAAGCTCTGCAGAGACTGTCAGCAGAATTCAAAACAATTATTGCTCATCTGATGTCCCAGTTTCATCCCCACCACGTTTATTACTGTAATGGGAGGAGTTGCATGTGGTTTGAGCATTGACTGCAACCCTCTTGCTTATCACCAAATGCATAAATGTTTGTAGGATTGAGCTGCAAATTTCCGCCTCGGGTGCCAGCAGATTCTTAAAGTTCTTCTCCCTTAACTCCATCCCACCTACCCCCAACCCCAGTCTATTTTGCGTTCTTGTCCCCCTGCCATATGAAAGAAGTTATGCAATGGAGCTGTGCCATTTTTTCTTGGCTGAGAACTTTAGGAGGCCTCACATGGGTCTCTCAATCAAATTCCTCCCATTCTCTATCTCTGCACCATTCTTCCTCCTTTCCCCTTGGAGCTGAGTTGTGTCTCGGCCACAGAGGCCTTACAATGAATCCTTTCTGACCTTACACTTAGCCTCTCTAGCTTGTTTCTCCCTCTCTGAGCAAGTAAGCACAAAGTAGGGTGGAGTTCTGCTCAGCACCTGCTGGCGAGGAGGAACAGAGCTGGCAATTGCATGGAGACATATTGTAATTTACTGATGATTAGATTTGGCAGTGGGACCATTACCTGCCAGAAATAGAACAAGAATCTGACTCATGATCTATGGTGAAGTTGCTAGCAGGGTGTGTCTGAATCAAACCCTCTCAGGGCTCTTCCAAGTCGGAGAACCTCACTGGCTGGATGTTATTCCAGATCTGACTGGACTGGACATCTTCATTCTTGCTTCAAACTTTCCCCCCATCCGCCCAGAGCTCAGTTGCAAACATAGCCAAAGTTAGCAGAAATTATCACTACAACCAACAAGCTTCTTCTTCTTCTTCTTCTTCATGCTTGTTTATTTCTAAACAAAAACAAACTGTACTGAATGCAAATATATAAAAACTACATGATATTTCAAAAGTGTATTAAAATTGAAAAATGAACATCCATTGGCTTTCTGCCACAAGGTCTCTTGTTCTAGGTTGGGTGCCATATTAAGAAGCCATCAGGAGTGGTAAATTAGTATGGCTGCACCTCCATGGGAGCTAATTGCTTCCCTATTGATGTGATTTTTAAAAATCCGGGTTGTAACTCGCAGCTCCATGAGGTTTGAGTCAACACAGATTAAAATCGCACTTTCCTGTCCCCATGAAACCCGCTTTTTGTAAGCCTGCATTTTTTCTCTCCCTCCCCCCCCAACCGCTCACTAAAGCTAGCAGGTGATAGCATTTATAAATGAAAGCTGCACCCACAGGCCACCATGGACTTGTTTTAACTGAGAACTCTGCAGAGACTTCATTGAAAATCTGTATTCTAGCTCATATCAACATTGCAGAGAATCTTCTTTTCCATGTGAATGATTGTGCAAATCCTTTACATTGTTAGGCCCTTTCTGCACTTTGTTGTTAATCCAGGAGCTGCTAAGAACACATCATGTCCCCTGCAATCTGGAACTAGGAACTGCTAAGAACACATGTGAGGTTTTTCCATTTACCTCCCTTAATCTGGATCTAAGGTGATCCGGATCTAAGAAATGGGTCCTTCAACTAATCCAGATTTAGAAGATCCAGATCTAAGGAGTACCCAGTAGCAATGGGTGCTAGGCAAGCTTGCAGTGGGAACGCCAGAGCACCCATGTGGAGCATCCATCTGTACCCAAGTGGGAAATGTTTGTCACGTCTTTTTTTTTTAATCACTCTGGAGATTCTTCGGAGATTGTGGCAAGCCGCTCCAGAGATTCTCTGGAGCCTGGCCAAAGCTCCATAGAACAGCTCTGTAAACAGGGCCAAAGCTCTGAAGTTAAGCTATGGAGAGGTTACAGAGTGCTTTTGGAGCCCAGCCCTGATGTGAGCCCCTTTCTCTTGGTAAGGACAGCGGGGTTGAACAGCCATCTCTTTTCTTCTCCCTCTTTTTCTTCAGAGTTCTCTAGTGGATAGCTTCGAAGCCTATGCGATTATCTAGAGTCTGGAGTTGGCTCTGGAGATGGCACCTTTGGAGAATAGGCACCCACTTCAAAGCATTGGGTTTCGGGGCACCCGCCCCCTGACAAGCCCACCCCTGGATCTCAGTGTGAACGTGCACTGGTGTGAACATGCACCGTCTAATCCAGATTTGATGCCTGAAGACTGGATTGTAGACCCATTTAATGGGGTCCACAGGAAATCTGGATTATAGGTACAGGTGTGAACAAATCAGGTTCTAATGGGGTCTGCAGTGGAAACAGGGTCTTCCTGCTGTGGGCTTAATGGATCCTTAATGGGTCCCTAATGGGTACTTAGTGCTAGTGGACCACCCCACCGCCCCGTCAGGGTCTACATGGGAGTAGTATAGCTCCAGATCGGAGATGTGGTCTACATCCATGCTAGCTGTTCTCAAGCCCACTCACTGCGAATGCCTCTGCCTGTGATTGATCTGGATCTAGCTAATACAGATTTAGTTAATACAGATTAACTGGGGTAAGTGCAGAAAGGGCCCTTGTTTACATTTTAAGATACAATTATATCAATTGTACCTATACTACACTATCTTACGCAGATGTCTTCTGATGTCCTAGTATCTACAAAATAGTTACATTTTAGCTTAATTCTTAGATTTTGCTCCGTCTTATGTTGCTTTTTTTGGTTTATTTTCTCCATGACAAGACAAGGAAATTGAGATCTGGCAAGCAGAGTCCCTTATTTCTGCTACCACTTTGTTTTGCAAGCTTGTAGGGAAAAAAGCACACCCAACTCCTCCCTTGATGTCTGCATGTTAATGTGCCGAGAATTTTATTAGCTGGAGAGCACACAGATATTTTGACAGTGGGGGAATGAACATTTGCATACATTCTTGATTTAACAAGCGGAACAATCTGGCGTTCGCATCTTCCTTTCTGCACTCCCCCCGGAAACATCATCCTTAGGGGGCAAGCCCTCTGAATAGGGATAGTTGCCAGCCATGGTATGCCAGAGGCTGAAAACAGAATGGCATGTTGTGTGCCTAGACATGGGCAAATGGGTAGAAATGTGTGATTAAGTGAACAAATACATTCCTTGCTCCTGCCAAACTCAGAGTCTACGTACTCCATGTTAACGTTTGGGTGAGCCCCAAATGCTGTGAAATCAAGACCCAGAATTCTGCCATCATCTCCTTCCAAAGTTTTGGCAAAACCCAGGTGAGAGCTCAGCCAAGATCTCCAGTGCTACAAACTCTGTCCAACTCTTGGTTCTTTTGTGAGTTTGCTTTCGGCTTGCTGTCACTCAGGTCATCTCTAAAATACAACAAGTTTTTCACAGTAGCAGTTTTGCCAGGCAGGATAACTGAAACGGGTGGCATTTCTGCACCCTGTTCACAAATGGTAGGCTTGCATTTTGCAGCCAATTCTTCTCTGTTTCTCTCTTTCTGGAAGAGGCCTGGGTCTGTGCAGAGCAGGAGAGTTCCCCAAATGGGACAGAGATGCAGGATCAATTTAAATGACTTTTAAGAGTCCGCAGATGATCACTCTATTTTTCATGTTTTGCAATACAATGCTGTTTAAGGGAAAAATTATGCAGAACTTAGATGGTTAATCCAGGCTTACAAATATTTCCCTATAAACTTTGCTGGGCTTCTAGAAGCCTGTTATTGCATGCCAGGAAAGTAGGAAAGGATAGCCTAAAAACCCTATTGCATTTTGAAGTAGTTACTTAAGGGCAAATGGCATTTTATCTGACTGGGGTCACTCCAGTACAGTAATCAGCAAATCAGTAACCCTCAAAACACTTCAGTTGGTCTTACCAGTATGATTCCTACATACAGGTTCAACAGTTATGCATAATATCTCAACCATGAGATTCTGATATTTTTTTCATGCAAAGCATTGTTCATAATATAGGCTTGCACAAGTTGTAATGCTATTTACATACACAGAAAGGTGAAAAACAGTGTAGGCACAGAATCTATCATCATTGGTAAAACTTTCAAAATTATGCAGTTTTTGCCTTTATGCAGTTTGTTTCAGGCGCATAGTTTTGAAAACTTCCTTGAGCCAAGTGGAAAAGCAAAAGAGGGATTGATGGAACAGCTTATTGCGAGTTACTGCAAGGACTGAACAGGTGTCAGGATACTGCAAGATAGTTCTTCTGTTGCAGGACCACGGAGAGCTCCAAGTGAGCAACTTGCTGCAACAAGCCTTGAAGGGAACCGAGCTAGTGCTGTGCAAGGATAGGCGTGACATTCGTAATTCACATGAATTTGCACGGATATGGACATTCTTACACGAATTGAATGTTATAACATTCATACATTAACATTCGTACGAATCCAAATGTCTCAGAACATCCGTACAAATAACGAATGTTTTGGAACTGTCATATGAATGTTTTGGATATTCATTAACCCAGGGATACGTATTGGATATGTAGCCATTTGTATCAGCTATGTATCCATTCGTATCGGATACGTATCCATTCGTAGCGGATATTTGTATGAATACATACGAGTGCATTCGTATTGAATAGAATCCTACCACATATCTAAAGGAACGCCTTCCCCAATATCGACCTGCCCGTGCCTTAAGATCAAGCGGCGAGGCCCTCCTGGTTGTCCCACCACCTTCAACAGTGAGGTTGGTGGGCACCCGGGAGAGAGCCTTTTCTGTGATGGCCCCCAGACTATGGAATAGCCTCCCCCTCGAGGTGCATCAGGCCCCTTCCTTATATATATTTAGGAAGGCAGTGAAGACGCACCTCTTTGCCTGGCCTTTGGCTGAGCTGCTTATGTTCCCTCCCTCAGTACAGACACTATCATTTTAAACATATTGCATATTGTTTTATATTTGTTGAATGTTTAATGTCTTTTAATATATATTCTATTTTAATCTGCTGTTACCTGCCCAGAGACCTTCGGGCATGGGGCGGGATACAAATGTAAATAATAAATAATATAATAAATATTTGAAGGGGATCTATTCAAATGAATATGAATTTTCTAACGTTTAGATTTCTTACGAATCAAATGCCAAAAAACCTATTCGTGCACATCCCATAAGCGAGGCCCTTTCTGCACTGGGTCTTTTTTCTCAATTATGTCTTGGAATAGGGACCTGCCATCTACATCTTGGTGCAGACTACTTTAGGTCCTGGGTGGGGTCTGCTATGGTCTCTATCAACATGCAGATGACAGGTCCCTATTCCAAGGTATAATCTAGAATAAGGCCCAGTGCAGAAAGGTTCTGAAACTCTGAACTATTTGTCTCTAGCCACATACTAGAGTACTCATTTCTGGTTTAATTTTCATCGATTAAAGGCCCAGCCCTCTGGCCTGATGTTGATCACATTTTTCTGTTCTTGTCTCCTGTCTAATATAAGCCAAGTGCTACAAGGTCAGTGATGTAGTCTGGAATGTACTTGGCTCTCTGAATGCAAAAAAAGCATCCTTGAAGACCACATTCTGGTTCAATGAGTCTCAGAGCTGTGGAATTGAACCAACAGTGTTCTGTTACTCAAACACAATGGGTTCTAATCACCAGCATCAAAGTAGCAACAGGTGGTTTCCGACTGAGTGGGCCCTGGACCATAGAATTATGGAACTGGACTGCAGGCACTGAGCAAGGGGTTGGGCTTGAAGACCTTGAAAGTCCATTCCAGTTCTATGATTTTATAATTCTCACTCTTGACAGTGTTCCAAAAAGCAGAATAAAACATTGTTGTAAAACGAGATGCATATGAATTGCGTACAGATACATATAACACATGTGAATGTTGACATCCATGTCTTCAAATGTGAATGTTGTTGACATTCATATCTTGATTTGAATCTAACATTCAAATGAATAGATTAATGTATTTGATTTGAATCAGATTTTGTTCCATTTGGATTCTAAACATTCAAACTTATTATTATTATAGTTTATTTATAAAGCGCTGTTCATGTACTCAGCGCTGTACATGAAATAACATCAATAAGAAAGTATAAAACCTGCCAGTGGTGTGCAATGTAAAGTAAGATAAAATAAAAACAATCATTAAAAATCAGAGGCAAAACAAGAAAACAAATGTAACAAACAGATAACCTATTAAGCATTAAAATATGACACAGATCACACCATGGGTGTTTTTCCACTGTCACTAGAAGTACCCATTAAAGGGTACTTAATGACATTAATGTACCCATTAATGGGTACTTAATAGCATTAATGTACCCATTAATGGGTACTTAATGGGTACTTCTAGTGACAGTGGAAAAACACTCCATATCAGGAAATGCTTTCCTGAACAAAAAAGTCTTCGGTTGAAACCAAATTAAATATTTGGATATTCAATTTGACTCAAATTTGAAGGCAAAAAAAACCCAAAAAACATTTGTGCAGATCCCTAGAATGTCTGAATTCAGCCAAATTTGTACAGATGTCAAATTTTACAAGTACTTGTCCACATCCTAGCCACAGCTGATACTAGAATCACTGGAGCAAGATCATGCCACCTTCCTAAAGTAAATCTACATCTGGAGGGAGCCAGAATGAATTCAGAAAAGGAAGAGCCTACAAGGCCCATGGAATCCACGGGGCCTTTACGGCGCGCCGGAGATGCAATTCACTTTGCCTTTGCTCTCCCCTCGCTCAGAGAGAGAAGAGAGCAATTTTTGTCCTCTCTGCCAACGATTCCCACCGGCTGACTTGGCACCATGGGGGGAGATCTCTGTTACTCCTGTGCTCTTTCGAGGCAGAAGGCCGGAGTCCTGCAAAGGTCGAGGTATTGTTACTGCCCTTTCATCTCTGTGAAGGGAGCCGTGTTGGCAGACACCACCGTGGTTCCCCCCTCCCCAAAGCCCAGACCTCCTGCCAGGGGACGACCCCAGACTGTTCAGGAGGCCTCATTTGATTGCAAGCCAGCGGCTCGGCCTCTGACTCGGAAACAACTCGAGCTGCAGCGCCTTCCTTAAATCATGTATATTACACACAGCCTGAATGCTCATTGGACGTCTGTGGTGATGGCAGGAAAAGGATTTACCACATCCAAATTCACTTGACAGAAAAACAAAATTCCAGCATAATTTTAACCAGCTGTGGTAGGAAAGGAGAAAGAAAACAGCACAGGGAGCAAAAGAGTCCAGGACAAGAGGTTGTCTCTAGGAAGCCATTTCCTGCAGAGGGAGAAGACTGCTGCAGGGCCCTTCGGCAGGTATTGGTGTGCAAAAAGCCTCCCAGGATGCCTTGAGGCTGCTGATACAGGTGACTGCAATTATGGTGGGTGACCAGGAGTAGCCCCTTTTTGACATGATGCCTTGTGGTCGCATCCAGGCCCCTTTCACCTATAGAAGGAAAATGATAAAAATGAATACAGAATGGGAGGAATCTGGCTGAGTAGCAGCACAAGTGAAAAGGATCTGGGTGTCCTGGTTGATCACAGGATGAACAGGAGTCAACAAAGTGATGCAGCTGCAAAAAAAAGAAAAAGAAAAAAAAGACAAACTCCATCCTAAGATCCATCAAGAGGAGTACTGAGTCTAGGTCATGAGAAGTAATTATTCCTCTATACCTTGGTCAGACCTCACCTAGAGTCCTCTGTCTGGTACTGGGCACCCAATTCAAAAAAGACATTGACAAACTAGAGCAAGTCCAAAGGAGGGCTACAAAAATGGTTAGTGGCCTGGGAACCATGTCCTACAAGGAAAGGGTGAAGGATCTAGGAGTGTTTAGCCTACAGGATAGAAAACTCAGGGGAGACGTGATAGTGGTCTTCAAGTGTTGGAAGGGCTGTCACAGTGCCAAAAGACCATCTCTATTCTCACTTACACAAGATGGGAGGACTTGAAACAATGGGATGAAACTTCAAGGGAGTCAATACAGATTAGATATTAGAAAAAAACAAAAACAAAAAAACCCTTCCTGCCAGTGAGGGCGATAAATCAGCGGAATACATTGCCATGGGAGGTTGTGAGTTCTCCTTCACAGGAGGTCTTCAAGCAGAGGTTGCTTAGGCATCTACCTGGGATGGTTTAGGAAATCCTGCACTAAGCAGATGGTTGGCTAGATGACCCTAAAAGTTCCTTGAAGCTTATTTTTAAAATATGGTTGATGTTTGGTATCATCAGGTTGGGAATGCCTCCTGGCAAATACATGGATAACATCTGCAAGCCTTCCCTTTGCATGTTTGCTGTGTTGATCCAAAGCTACTACCCTTTCTCAGGTACCAAATCCCAATTCCCATGCACGTTCTTTGTCCAATAGAACAAGGGACTTAGAAATGCCATTTTTGTTAGGAGCTTGGGTTTATCTTTATCCCCTCACATGTTATTCAATTCATGTTAAAATGGCCTTTCTGCACTAGGCCTTATTCTGGATTTGGAATAGAAGAAGAAGAGTTGGCTTTTTTGCCCTGCTTTTCTCACCTATTTAAGGGGACTTAGGGCAGATGACCAGACTCCTGTTCTACTCCCCACAACAGAACAGCCTGTGAGGTGGGTGGGTCTGTGAGAGCTCAGAAGAATGCTGTGACTAGCCCAAGGTCACCCAGTTGGCTTCATGGAGGAATGTGGGATCAAACTGGTATTCCCAAATAAGAGTCCAGCTCCTTAGCCACTAGACCAAACTGGCTAAGGACCAGGGACCTATCACCTGCCTGCTGATGGAGACTGTATCAGACTTCCCCCTGTTCCCCAGGACCTGCCATAGTCTGCGCTATGATGCAGATGGTAGGTCCCTATTCCAAGATATAATCCGGAAGAAGGCCCAGTCCAGAAAGGGCCGAAAGTTATGCTGTAGGATAGAATTTTCAAGCATGGTAGAACAGACAATGTGCCAGTGGCAATCACTGAGTGTGTGTTAAACAAGGGATGCTACATGTTGCTGATTGCATGAAAGCAAAAGCAGGAGCAGCAAAACCACGGAAGGGACTTCTTTGTGGATTTACTGATGGAGAGCAAGGATTATTCAATAGTGCATGTAAAGTTTTCATTCTGACATGGTTTTACAAATGCCAGAGAAAACACGTTGTTGTAATGAAGGCATTAGCATTTTAAGATGTTCTGTTTTATGTTGAAGGCAGTATATTTTAAGCCATCTGTATTGCAAAACATGACTTTCGTGTGTGGAGTGCATCGATGTTTAGTACCACCCAAGCTTGACAAACCCTTCTAGATCTTCTCCAGATGTTCTCTTCATCTTCTCCTGCTATCTGACAGTATAGCTTTTTTGGTTGTGTTCTGGCCACTGTGTGGGGTTCTGGGATAACTCCTCCATGCAAATGCGCTGTGGGGAGCATGCTGCATAAACCAGACATGCGGCCAGATTTCTCCCACAGTTCCAAGCTGTGTTGCTGTTCACTGAATCAACTAATGTCTCCCACAGTCATTGGCACAGCAGCTGTGAGGGGTCTTGGAGTTTAACTCCCTGTGCCTTGAGATCTGGAGGTAAGGCCCTCCTGGTTGTCCTACTACCCTCAATAGTGAGGTGGGTGGACACCCAGGAAAGGGCCTTTTCAGTAATGGCCCCCAGGTTATGGAATAGTCTCCCCCTTGAAGTGCGTCACACCCCATTTAGGAAGGCGCTAATGTGACCATTCCCCCCGCCCCCCCCCACACACACACTGTTGCTATTAGTATTTTAATATTGAGAATTTTTTTTTTTAATATGCTGGATTTTTTGTTTGTTGTCTGCTTGTTTGCTTTCAAGTGTTTTTGTGGATTTTATTGTTTTAACCTTCTGTTTTAAACTTGTAACCCACCCTGAGACCTATAAGAGTATAGGGCGGGATATAAATATACATAATAAATAAATAACTTAAGAAGGCTTACTGTTAGGTTGTGCTCATAGTGGTCCCCAGCTGTGCCCTCCAGCCAACAGAAGTAGGGGTGTGCAAGAATAGAATTCTATTCAAGTCGAGTCGAATAACTGAAAATTAAATTTGATTTGAATTATTTAAATTCAAATTCAACAAAATTTGATTCGTATTAAGCAAATTTGAATCTATTCGTTCGAATTTTGGATTCGAATTTGCACTTATAAATGTCAACAACATGCTTCCTGTAGTTATCCTGTATGCATCCCGTTTTCATCCCGTACGGATCCGTACAAATGCGTACAGATGCAGGAAAGATGCGGATCTTCAAGTACGCATTGTGTACTAACCCAAACGTGTACAAATGTTTGAATAATTGAATAGACCCAAAATCTGAAATTCAAATTTGAATGTCGAAATTTGACCCATTTGATCGAATTTCAAATGCCTATGAATATTCATGTACATCCCTAAACTGAAGGATTGTAAGAAATGACCCATACAGATGGTAGCAAAGATGTTTTCAGTTACTTAGGTCTTTCCTTATCTGAGCTCAACATTTGGAAAGGTTCATTTTTAGACTACAAAGCCCATGATCCTCAAGAACCATTTACTGATTCCCTTTCACTGGAATTCTTAGAACAGAACCATCAACCAGAGAGTTTCCAGCTTTGGGCCTTTTTGCACTTCATCACCTGTTCTAGGGAGGCAAAGTTCTGGAATGCTTTGATCGAATGTGGACATTCAAATAGAAAGTCCCCACATTCAAGTTTAAACATTTGAATGAAGTTCAAATGTTCCAAAACATTCATTTGAATGGTTTGAATGATTCAAATGTACAGATACGTATGACATATGCACTTGCACTTATAATACGGAACGAAAACGGGATGCCTATGGGATAAAACAAGATGCATACAAAATGCGTACAGATACGTATAACAGTATTCAAATTCATATCTGACATTCAAACGAATAGATTTGAATGTATCCGGCGACCCCAGAGCACCGGAAGAGGTGCAAAGGGCTGCTGTCTGGACACACCAGGTAAACCTTTGGTTAACGTTGGTAACCAAATCGTGCTCCCCACCTAGTTCAAGGGGCGCCTGGAGGCTGTAGCAGCGTCTTCAAGGTGTGGATATGCTCTTCTCCAGAATTTCCCTAATTATGCAATATGGGATATACTGTGAATAGGCCACAATTAAAAGCATTTGTTCTCCATACGATTTGACTGCTGCCAGTGGCACATGCTTAAATGTATTAATCTTTGCGCTTTCTGTGCTTCCAACACATTAGACTGCAGGGTTTAGGGTTCCTTTTAAGCTTCCTTTGTATTTTTGAGCTACAGCGTGTCGCTTTCTTTTTGGCATGTGCAATTCAGTATTGTTGTTGGTGTTGCTTACACATTCCATCAGATGTAATGGCTTAGAGCTCTGGGCCATTGCTACAGTATAGTGAATCTTCAGGGGAACCAGTGAAGCATTGTTGAAGAATGCGGTTTTCCACCCTTATGGAATTGCTATTTTATCTGTTCTGATGCCTTCCAAATATTTATTTGAGTATCTCTAGTATTACACCTAATATGCTGGTCATTACTGGAAGTACGGCTGAATTGCTCTCCCAGAGGCTCTGGATTTCATCTTGCAGATTTCAGTATATTCTAGTCTTCTCCCCTTCTTCTGTCTTTTTTGTACTGTCCACAGGATAATCACATGTATTATTATCAACTTTTTTTTCCCCAACTAAAGCGCTGTCAAGAATTTTATGAACCAACTGCCTGCTTGAACCTTAAAATCCATAAAATTTTAATATTCCTATTTTTTTACTGTTGTAGTGGTTAGGGACAATGCAGAATATGATGGCAACCGTGACCACTCTTCTTAAAGAAACTGTTGGGCCATCAGTGCTTTTCCAAGATACAGTTGACAGCAATTACAACAGCTAATGTGAGCCAGTCTGGTCTAGTGGTTAGGGAGCTGGACTTTTATCTGGGAATATCATGTTTAATTCCGCACTCCCCTACAAAGCCAGCTGGGTAACCTTGGGCTAGTCACAGCACTCTTCTGAGTTCTCACAGCCCCACCTGCCTCACAGGGTGTCTGTATTGGGGAGAAGAACAGAAAGCTTTGCCAGCCTCTCTGAGTCCCCTAAAATCGGTGGGAAAAGCTGGGTAGAAAAGCCAACTCCCCTCCTCCTCCTCCTCCTCCTTCCTCAATGCCACTGAGCTGCAACCTCCTTCATCTTTCACCACCTGGCATGCTAGCTAAGGCTGATGTGATTTGGAGTCAGCAATACATGGGTGCCACCATACTGGATACCTTGTCTTTTGCCACCCAGAAGTCTCCCAAAGATGGACCGTCTTTGAAAAGTTCCTGAAAAGTTTCCACCAGACCATGATGTGCCCTCACCCAGACTGTGGGTCTTTCCTTATCCTTCTGCCTGCTTCTCTCAGGGGCAGAAGAATGCGGACTGTGTTTGGGAGGCCCGAGATGGTCAGCTGTTCTGCTTTTCCATCTCCACTTCACCTAGGCAACATCTGCTTTCCTTAAATGCATCTAGCGCCCTGCTGCTCAGGTGGAAGACAGGAGTGCGGTGACAAGGGGCAGGAGGAAATTAAGAGTGCCAAACCGGCTTTTGGATCTCTTGCCAGGCCATTTGCACTTAGTGGAGTGCTGTTTGTGTATGTTGAGGGTGTGGGGACGGGGGGGGGGGGAGGATGGAAAGAGGCCTGTAAATAGGGCTTGGGCGAGTTCATCTTCACATCTGTGCATTTTCTCCACCTGCATCAACTAGTGAGCCAGTGTGCTCTGATGGTTAGGGAGCTGGACCCTTATCTGGGAATACCGGGATTGGTTCCACTCTCCTCCACAATGCCAGCTGGGTGACCATGGACTAGTCACAGCCCTCATCTGAGTTCTCACAGCCCCACCTACTTCACAGGATGTCTGTTGTGGGAAGAACAGAAGGTTTGTCAGCTGCTTTGAGTCCCCTCAAACAAGTGAGAAAAGCAGGGTAGAAAAGTCAACCTTCTTCTTCAGTGAAGTAACTAGTGACTAGCAAGCAACTGGCAACTCTAAAGATGCTGTCCAGGAGGTAGGACTCTTGGCAGGCACAGGCAGTAAGGCCAATTATAGAGTCCCAATATAATCAGTTCCTTTATTTAGAATGTCACTATAAACACAGCTTATTGGGCAAGATATGCATGGGTAGACTTTAGCCTTGGTATATTCTAGTTATTCCCTGGATGATGCCGAGGTCTGCTTCCTGCAAACTTCTATGCCTTGAAATATGGCACTTAAGAGGGGACCTGACTGAAGTATTTAAAATCATGTATGGTAGAGAAAAAGTGGATAGAGAAAAATTATTTTCTCTATGGCAGAACACTAGATCCAGAGGGTATTCTATGAAGTCGATGGATAAGAGAGTCAGAGCAGACAAGGGGGAGTATTTCTTCACCCAGAGGGTCATCAGTCTATGGAATTTGTTGCCGGAAGAGATGGTGATAGCAACCAGCCTATAGAGCTTTAAGAAGGGGTTAAACAAATACATGGATCAGTGGCTACTAGAATGGATGCCATGGTACTTCCTCCAGACCAGAGAGAGACACAGGAAGCTGTAAAGTCCGTTCAAGCAGGTGGAGGTTTCACCTTCATCTTCTGCTTGAGATGCCCAGAAGCAGTTGGTGGGCCACTGTGAGAGACAGGATCCTGGACTAGATGGGCAGTGGCTCAGGGCCCCTCTTATGTTCTTACATGGCCATCTGCTTGCGGGCTCAAGGGGATGGCAGTTCCAGGTTCTCATTCATATCCCACTTGGTTTCTTATCTACTGATGAACAAACTGGAATATAACAAATCCTTACCTTTCACAGGACTCACTGCGCATGCGTAGCAATCAAGCGAGAAGCAATGATTCTCTCTGTTGCTGTTTGACCATTTCCGTCAAAATTTTGGGAGTAACTGACATAGCTTGCAGAGCCCAAGGAATGAGTATGTGTGACCGTTCGGGGCTTCGCAGAGCATTTGTTGTTTATGTGATGACGTCTCACAAAGCAGTGTGCTATTTCACAAATGGTTCTCCTAATTCTTGCAGGGCTTTAGGGAGAGGTGCTCAACATCAAACAGTATACACTTAGAGTTTACTGGCAGAACCCTTGAAAGCATGTTGATGATCAGGGCATACTGCAGAAATTACACATTCCTGCATCTGTGCTGGAAATTCCTGGACTGATCAGGCAGATACGCTGCTTTTGATCTCCTGAATGCATCTTCCTTGACTTTTTCCATTCGTATGAGCTCGGAGGAAAGGAGAGAGAGATACCTGCCACTCCTAGATTATGATGACTTCCATCTGTAGCCAGTCTATGTGCCTGGCTTTCCTTTTCCTGAGGGATCCATCCCTGCTTCTCACCCATTCCTGTGGATGGCCCACAGAAGAGCCTCCTGATTTCGCTCAGTCTGTTTATTGGCTCAACCCTCATGTCCACTTTCCTCCAACTGTAGCTCCCCACCCTTGAGCTGTGACTAGCCCATGGTCACCCAGCTGGCTTCATGGAGCGGGGCAGAATCAAACCCAGGATTCCCAGATGAGAGTCCGGCTCCCTAAGCAGGCTGCCCAAGCCCTTCCACTAGTCTAGAGATAGGGCAGTTACAACCCCTATATTCATGGGGGGAGCTCCTGCATGCATGGAGCCACTTCTGGTAAAGAAACAGCTCCATATAATGTGGACGATCTTTTTGGGAGTATCCCAGGAGTTCCCCACCCTGGTAAGGGTGAATTCCTCGGCCTAGTAAGCCTTTTTGGTAGACTTACCTTGGTAGGGTCCGTCCTAGCTGGTATGCCAAATCAGCAAGCAAACTTTGCACGCTGGCGCAGTCTAAGGGAGGTCCTGGGCAGAAGGGACCCTCATCAGATGCTTGCTGGTCCGGTATATCACCCAGTGGGGAAACACCCAGAGTAATAGTCCAGCAAGCCTCTCCTCCACTATGCCATTGACTTACCTGGTGGACTGAATATTCTTGCCCTGGGGCCATGGGTTCCACAAGGCAGATTGTCTTGCCTATAACACTTCTGCAGTAGATAATGGCTTATGGGAAACCAGCCAGGAAGCTTCTGAAACATAAAGGCAGTGAATCCAAGTCCCATTCTGCATTTTAATGACAATGCCACTTTCTCCTCCTCCCCTTCCATTCCCTCTAGCAGGGTCTCTGTCAAATAGAGGTTGCGCCCATCTCCCTGGAAGCCTCAAAATGGATCTGGGTCACTTTTTGCCAGGAAGTGCAAAGTTTCTGGTTCTTGGTTCCTTAAGGTTCTCCTATCAGCAAACAAAAGGGCAAGCAGACAGGCAGATTTGCAAATTTTTGTTAGTAGGGTTGTGTGTGTACGGCTTATCCCTGCCTGCCTGCCTGCCTGTCAATAAATGAAAGCAAAACAGGGAAAATTCAGGGAAGGGAATCTACAAGGTAAAGGGCAAGCTCCCATTGGCCATAATTCACAGATCAATGTAGTCTGGTGCAAAGTGGGGATGTTTCGAATACTCCTTCCTTGTGATGCAATTCCTACATTGGCTTTATCTGGCAGGAACACGCTGACATTTGGCACGGGTTCCCAGTGCGCTTTACAGGATTCTGAAGCATGTTCTTGGCCATGTGCTGTTCTATGCAGGGTACCGGTCAAACCTATAATTTAAATTCATCTTAACCATTCTCCAAGAAACTTTGAAAGCACCTATCCTCCTAACAGCTCCTATCCTCCTAACCTACTCTGTTCTCAGAACAACTCCGTGAAGCTGTTGAGACTGAAAGATGATGGGTAGCTTTAAAATCATCTTTGGAATGCTGTAGCTGAAGAGGAATTTGAAGTTTAGTTTCCCAGTTCTCTGTAACCAACAACAACCCTGTAAACAGGTATGCACAATCACTGTGCTTTTCTTCCCAATGAAGAGAACATCGTTCTGTTGGCCATGTGTTATACTAAGTGACAAAGGGACATCGTTGAGATGGGGGATGGGAATGGGGAGCCTGGACACCAACTGTGGCTAAAAAAATGGCGACACCACAGATGTTGACACTTGGGGCACTTTAGATATAGGATTTGCCATTTGTGAACCACCTTTGAGAAGCTACTATGTGAAGAGTCAAGTTGAGTTATCATGTGGGACAAGAGGTTCAGATCTTGCAACTGCAGAAGGAACCAGAAGCAAATCTAGTGGTGATGTTTAGTATGGGAAACTACTGCTATCAATGGCATTAACAGTAAGTCCTGCCATGATCAATCATAAATAGTAGTAACTTGGCAGTTGTTTCCTTGAAAATCTGATTGTATGTTTGATAAAGTCTTCATGAAACTCCAGGTTTGTGGCTTACAGTGGAGGCCAATGTCTCTTCCAGTTTAGTCTAGTGGTTAGGGAGCTGGACTCTTATCTGGGAATACCAGGTTCGATTCTGCCCTCCCCCATGAAGCCCACTGGGTGACCTTGGGCTAGTCACAGCTCTCTTCTGAGCTCTCACAGCCACACCTGCCACACCTTCCTCACAGGGCATTCTGTTGTGGGGAGACAAATAGAAAAGCTTTGTCAGCTGCTTTGAGTCCCCTTAAATGGGTGAGAAAAGCAGGGTAGAAAAGCCAACTCTTCTCCTCCTCCTCCTCCTCCTCTTTCTTCTCCTTCTCCTTTTCCTTCTCCTTCTTCTTCCATATGTGCACAAATATTCATAACATTCAAAATTTGTACGAATTTGGCCAGATTCAGACATCTGTATTTGAATAGAATGTTGGCACTTTCAAAGATTGACATTCAAATTTGAATGGAATGTTTCAATGCATTCGTATGAAGCTTCGTATGGGATTCATATGGAAAGTGTGTAGGATTTGTCTGCATTCATATGCATTCCAATGGGATTTGTATGGGATTGAACATACATAACTGAATTCGAATCCTGCTACATTTGAAGGGGATCCATTTGAACAAATACAAATTTTCTTGCATTTGATTCAATACGGATCGAATACACAAAACAAATCCATGCACATTCCTAGCCATTACTCCTCATTCCGTCTAAACAGATCACACACCAATCTCAGTACCGCTCTCATGTTTTATTTATTTATTTATATTTATATTTATATCCTGCCCCATACGTGAGGGTCTCTGGGCGGCTTACAACATTTAAGAACAGATATATTAAGACTATATCACACTATACTAAAACCGGTGTAAGGTTTAAAATCCAGCATAATAATAAGAATAAAAACGGTACAAAATATTTATTTATGCATAGTCCCTTTCATGATATATCAGCCCATGTAAACTGGGAATCAGAAGATTTGTTTGTTTGTTTATTATACGACTGATGAAAAGTGGTTCACTATGATTTAGATGTCTCAGTATGCGTGATGTCTCAATACTGTTAACTGAAGAAACAAAAAACTCAGTGAAGTTTTAATTTAATTGCATTTTTGGGTTTGTTTGTTTTTGGTGAGAGTTTCCGTAGCCCATGTGGCATTGCATCATTTTTGTATATGGACAACATGTTGATATGCAATCCTCTCTGCAAGGATCTGCTTGCACAGTCTGACCCCGGTAATCACATAGCAGACGACTTTTTTTTCTGCCCGGCTTCCATGCTGAGAGCCTGTGACTTTACCTCCGCTCATGCATTCCATAGCTGTTGTTCAGCGGTGATGCAAATGGAGGGAGGGTGGACAGGGAGCAAGAGACATGAGGGCATTTTGATTGCTCTTATGGACTTGATTTATAGGAATCATTTTAAATCACAGACCATCTGTTTGCCTTTTCCCATTCCAAAATGGATAAAAGGCTCGGTCATCAATCTGACTCCCCTTTCTCCAACACATACATGCAGCCGGCTCTGCCTTCTCCTCCCTTCCCCTTTTCGTCAGCAGCTACAGTGCCAACACACTTTCCTATGTGCTGCATCCACCCCACTAAGGTGGCAGAGGGTCATAGAAGAGAAAATATTACCTTTTCTCAACAATATGATCAGCTATTCCCTTTCCAGGGAGTAAAGTTGCTGCCATAGAATTTCCAAATGAACTCTATTGCTGTGTAAACAGGAAAGGTTTCTGGAAACATTGGCCTGTTTCACATCTGGCAAAAAGGGGTACTCCAGGTATGCTCCCAGACATTGCAGAAAGCATATACTAGAAGCATCTGTGCATATGTTTGAGGCTCATGCATATACTAGAAGCATCTGTGCATATGCCAGAGCATCATGCATATACTAGAAGCATCTGTGCATATGCCAGAGCATCATGCATATACTAGAAGCATCTGTGCATATGCCAGAGCATCATGCATATACTAGAAGCATCTGCGCATATGCCAGAGCATCATGCATATACTAGAAGCATCTGCGCACATGCCAGAGCATCATGCATATACTAGAAGCATCTGCGCACATGCCAGAGCATCATGCATATACTAGAAGCATCTGCGCACTTGCCAGAGCATCATGCATATACTAGAAGCATCTGTGCATATGCCAGAGCATCATGCATATACTAGAAGCATCTGCGCATATGCTAGAGCATCATGCATATACTAGAAGCATCTGCGCACATGCCAGAGCATCATGCATATACTAGAAGCATCTGCGCACATGCCAGAGCATCATGCATATACTAGAAGCATCTGCGCACATGCCAGAGCATCATGCATATACTAGAAGCATCTGCGCATATGCCAGAGCATCATGCATATACTAGAAGCATCTGTGCATATGCCAGAGCATCATGCATATACTAGAAGCATCTGTGCATATGCCAGAGCATCATGCATATACTAGAAGCATCTGCGCACATGCCAGAGCATCATGCATATACTAGAAGCATCTGCGCACATGCCAGAGCATCATGCATATACTAGAAGCATCTGCGCACATGCCAGAGCATCATGCATATACTAGAAGCATCTGTGCATATGCCAGAGCATCATGCATATACTAGAAGCATCTGTGCATATGCCAGAGCATCATGCATATACTAGAAGCATCTGCGCACATGCCAGAGCATCGTGCATATACTAGAAGCATCTGCGCATATGCCAGAGCATCGTGCATATACTAGAAGCATCTGCACACATGCCAGAGCATCATGCATATATTAGAAGAATCTGCGCACATGCCAGAGGCTCATGCATATACTAGAAGCATCTGCGCACATGCCAGAGCATCATGCATATACTAGAAGCATCTGTGCATATGCCAGAGCATCATGCATATACTAGAAGCATCTGCACACATGCCAGAGCATCATGCATATACTAGAAGCATCTGCGCATATTGCCAGAGCATCATGCATATACTAGAAGCATCTGCACACATGCCAGAGCATCATGCATATACTAGAAGCATCTGCGCATATTGCCAGAGCATCATGCATATACTAGAAGAATCTGCGCACATGCCAGAGGCTCATGCATATACTAGAAGCATCTGCACACATGCCAGAGCATCATGCATATACTAGAAGCATCTGCGCATATGCCAGAGCATCATGCATATACTAGAAGCATCTGTGCATATGCCAGAGCATCATGCATATACTAGAAGCATCTGCACACATGCCAGAGCATCATGCATATACTAGAAGCATCTGCGCACATGCCAGAGCATCATGCATATACTAGAAGCATCTGTGCATATGCCAGAGCATCATGCATATACTAGAAGCATCTGCGCACATGCCAGAGCATCGTGCATATACTAGAAGCATCTGCGCATATGCCAGAGCATCATGCATATACTAGAAGCATCTGCACACATGCCAGAGCATCATGCATATACTAGAAGAATCTGCGCACATGCCAGAGGCTCATGCATATACTAGAAGCATCTGCGCACATGCCAGAGCATCGTGCATATACTAGAAGCATCTGCGCATATGCCAGAGCATCATGCATATACTAGAAGCATCTGCACACATGCCAGAGCATCATGCATATACTAGAAGAATCTGCGCACATGCCAGAGGCTCATGCATATACTAGAAGCATCTGTGCATATGCCAGAGCATCATGCATATACTAGAAGCATCTGTGCATATGCCAGAGCATCATGCATATACTAGAAGCATCTGTGCATATGCCAGAGCATCATGCATATACTAGAAGCATCTGCGCATATGCCAGAGCATCATGCATATACTAGAAGCATCTGTGCATATGCCAGAGCATCATGCATATACTAGAAGCATCTGCACACATGCCAGAGGCTCATGCATATACTAGAAGCATCTGCACACATGCCAGGGGCTCATGCATATACTAGAAGCATCTGTGCATATGCCAGAGCATCATGCATATACTAGAAGCATCTGTGCATATGCCAGAGCATCATGCATATACTAGAAGCATCTGCGCACATGCCAGAGCATCGTGCATATACTAGAAGCATCTGCGCATATGCCAGAGCATCATGCATATACTAGAAGAATCTGCGCACATGCCAGAGCATCATGCATATACTAGAAGCATCTGTGCATATGCCAGAGCATCATGCATATACTAGAAGCATCTGCGCATATGCCAGAGCATCGTGCATATACTAGAAGCATCTGCACACATGCCAGAGCATCATGCATATACTAGAAGAATCTGCGCACATGCCAGAGGCTCATGCATATACTAGAAGCATCTGCGCACATGCCAGAGCATCATGCATATACTAGAAGCATCTGCACACATGCCAGAGCATCATGCATATACTAGAAGCATCTGCGCATATTGCCAGAGCATCATGCATATACTAGAAGCATCTGCACACATGCCAGAGGCTCATGCATATACTAGAAGCATCTGCACACATGCCAGAGGCTCATGCATATACTAGAAGCATCTGCGCACATGGCTGAGCATCATGCAAGTGGGAAGGGGAAAGTATCCCCATTTGACCAAAGGCCAGGGCAAAGAGGTGTGTCTTCACTGCTTCCTTCTTATTTACAGATAACTTTCTAATAGTAAGGATAATCAGTCCCCGGAATAGGTTGCTACAGGAGGTTGATGAGCTCTCCTTCACTGGAGGTCTTCAAGCAGAGTTTGCACAGACATCATTCCGGGAAGGTTTGAGGATTCTTGCATTAAGCAGAAGGTTGGCTTAAGGTCCCCCAAGCACCTCTAGCTGCCACCTGCATGGCTGGAATTGCTCAGAATTATAGAGCTATAGATTATGTGAAATTCCAGCCATGTGAGTGGCAGCCAGAAGGGCTTGGAAGAGCGTCACCAATGGAGGACTCATAGTACACCAAACGTTGGTATGTTGTGGACAAGAGAAGATGGAGGGGGCAGTAGTGAGTCCACTTCTGCCTCTGATGGCAGTCAGATCGCCAGGCATGTATATGTGACCCCATCACTGTTTTATGCCCCTCTGCTAAAACTATCATGCTAGACTATCCAACATCCTGGATGGTGATGGGGCACAAAAATGTAGCCCACAGCTACAGTATACGTGCACTGTTTGCTTCTCTTCCAAGCAAACAGTGAGTAGGGTTGGGTGATGCAGCTTCAGCCATGTGCGACATCAGCCGGTCACTGCAGCAGCAGAAGCAGCATGCATGTCCGTTGCTGCTGTTACCGCAGCGACATGATCACCTCAAGCATGGAGGCAATCACACCTGGCACTTAGTGAAGTGCTGGGTGACTTTGGGATAGATCGGGTGTTGCAAAGTGCAGACACCCAATGTGTCCCCTATCTTCACTTCCCTGATTCCTCTTAGGTTTTGTTCCCACTGACCTCCCTTAATCCGGATCTAAGATGTTCCAGATCTAAGGAACGGGTCCTTCAGCTAGTAGATCCAGATTAAGGGAGGTAACCGATGCGTCCCCATGGGTGATGCAGCACCCTTTAGCAAAGAGTGCTAGCCTACCTGCTGTGGAAACGCCAGAGCACCCATGTAGCGAATCTGGATCAACCCATGTGGGGCCCACTCATCACCCCAGGTTTTTTGGGGGACAGGGGGTGCAATCTCCATAGACACTCCAGAGACTTTGTAAAGATCCTCTGGAGCAATCTGCTGCAAACTTCGAAGATTCTCCATAGCCTTGGACAAGGGTCCATAGGATTGGCATTGCTCTCACGTGGGATCCTCTTTGGAACCTGTGATATTCTTTGGAGCTGACTTTGGATACCGCTTCACAGATTGTGCACAGGTGCACTCCCCCCCCCCCAAAGCCCCCGCAGACCCCATTGCCCGATCATGGTGGAAACACTCTCCATATAATCTAGATTTGATGCCTGGAGACCCCATTGTAGACCCCTTTAATGGGGTCTACAGGAAATCTGGATTATAGGTCCTGAAGGACCCATTCAATCCAGATTTCCCTAGAACTGGTGGAAACAAATGTGGCTTTAATGGGGTCCTGCTCCGAGCCTAATGGGTCCTTAATGGGTACTTGGTGCTATTGGGAAAAAAAGCCCCAATATTTCCTTGAGTCTTACCCATTTGTAACCTCTCTCTAGTCATCACAGAGATCCCCGATTTGTTTAAGGAAGTAGGCTCTCTACCCAACCTGGATGCGTCAAACAAAGCTTGGGGGTAAACCTATCGTGCAAAGGGCCTGCAGCGATAACCAGTCCCGGCATGCGGTGGAGTGTTCAGCCAGCACTTCTGCTGCTCCGTCATCTTGTTAGAATTATGAACAGATTCCTTCTTCTGTGATGGTTTGGATTAGAGACTTCAAAGTAGCCAGAAGATAAGAATTTTATTTTGGTCTCCTCGTTGTCTATAAATAAACGGACCTTTTGGAATTCTTCAGCTCCACCCTGTTCCAACATATCCCATCACTTAGCTGCCTGTCAGTCTAGATAGCATTGGACATGAATGGATACCGTTTAAGCCTTATAAAACAGGCACTTTGAAAGTTGGAAATGAGGTCACCTTAGGCCAAGCCAGATGTAAAGAAATATCCACATTTTTTTCCAGATTTTGAAACAGTCTTGGGACCTTTTCACAAATGTTTTGGGGGTTTTTTGCATTCGATTTAATATCAAACCAAATGTAAGAAAATTAATATCCGTTCCAATAGATCCTCCTTGAATGTGCTAGGATTCTATTCAATACATGCCTAATACATATCCCGTCACAGATCCACTCTGAAAGCATCAAATCCATCCTGAATCCACTTTGAATCCTCTCTCAATCCATGTCGAATGCACTCTGGTTCCGTTGCAGATTTGACTGGCTCCCCAGCTCACGGATGTTCCAAAGCGTTTGTATGAATACAAATGTCAACGTGCAAATGTTGTAACATTCAGTTCATATACAAATATCTGAATTTGTCTGAATTTGTTCAAATATCGAATGTTACTAATATTTATGCATAGCCCTACTTTTTCACACTAGGCGAAAAGGGTATGTCCCAGTATGTCCCAGCACGGGGCATTCGCTTGCAGGGAGCCACATCTATCCTGGAAGTGGGTCCAGGTGTGCCAGGCATCCCCCATACATATAGCTATGAAGCACGTTTTCATTTTCTACAATAACGATGTTAATTCAAATGCATTCAGAATTTAATTGAATCGACCAAATTTTGACATTCAAATTCGAATCGAATGTTCTTAAATTTGAATTTAAAGATTTGAGCCAAATTTCAGATCCATTCATTTGAATTATTCAGACATTTGCATGTGCACAGGTTTGTACACGATGCATACTTGAAGGTCCGCATCTTACCCGCGTCCGTACACCTTTCTATGAATCTGCGCAGGATGAAAACGAGTTGCATACGGGATGACTACAGGATGCATACAGACATGTACAGAAGCATACAGCTGTGTACAGACCTGGGGAAGATGCATACGGGCATCTACTAATGTTGTTGACATTTGTAAGCGCAAGTTCGAATGAAAAATTTGAACAAATGGATTCAAATTCTCTTAATTTGAATTGAATTTGGTTAAATTTGGATTTAACAGATTTGAATCAAATTGAATTTTTGAATAAAAGCAGATCACTACCTGCAGCCTATCAGCCAGCCAGCTGTCACATCCAGCCTCCCTCCATTCCATTTTAGTGCACAAACAGACCAGCGATCTCATTCTTCTTTCACATTATTAGGAGGGGGAGAGAGTTTCTGTGGTTGCTGTCAGGGAAAAGTGTGTGTGTGAAAATAGATGTTTCCCCCTCCATTGTTAAAATAATTAGCATCACTCTCCCCTGATAACAAGCACATAATTTCTCTCCCCCTCCCAATAATGTGAAAGAGAGAGATTGCTGAACTGCTTCTGTGCTAAAACAGCTGCAGGGAGTGAGCTGCTTTCAGTTATGCTTGTAACTATGTTACAAGCATTGGTTATCCTTTTAACTCTTGGCAGCCAAGTAAAGGAATGATCTGTGTTGCGTCGTGGAGTTCAACTGAGGTTTTCGCATGTCATTGCTGCAGTGGGCGGGGTGGGGGTGGGTGGGGAGAAAAAGATGCGGGCTCACAAAAAGCGGCTTGCATGGGGACAGGAAAGTACATTTTAAATCAGCTTTGCCCCAAACCACATGGGGACGCTTTATTTCGAATTACAACGTGCGTTTTTAAAATCCGACGCAAGAGAGAAGCAAAAAGAGGCCGTGGGGATGCGCCCTTAATGTATGAATGTCATAAAATTTGATTCATACACGAATGTCCAATAATGAATGTTACTAATATTCACGCACATCTGTAAAAACCAAAACCCTTTGATACTTTTTACAAAGTCAATAAGCACAACATAATAAAGAGAGCCTGGGTGTTTTTCTCCGCATAGCAGAAAACGACAAGCTGCCATTTTGTTTACTTAGGGAAAAGGAAACCAAGACAAGACGGTTTGACTTTCCACCCTGCCTGGCCAGGACGCCGCGAGCTGCCGCTTCTGCTCCTTTTCCTTTACATAAGGGAGGGGGAAAAAAACCCTGTGGCTGAAGATGTCCACGTTGTGCTCCTTTGTCTGACAGAAACCGTCTCAGAGGATTTTACCCTCAACCACAAATGGAATCTGCATTCCATAACCATGAAGCCAGCAGGGGCTTCTCGTTGCTGCAATGGAACTGGAACTCTCTGCCAGACTCCGTCTGAAGAGCATTAATAAGCCCTGCCATGCTGTATGCACGGGGGGGATTTTATAACTGTCCTAGAGAGTTATGTGGGAAATATGTGAAAAATCTTTGCCGCTCACTCGCTCAGCGCTTGGTTCCTTTCCTTCAGTTAACGGCCCATACAGATTTCCTTCGTGGCATGGATCCCTCCTAACCTCAGCCCTTGGAGCAGTTTCCACCTGCTTTTCACAGGAAAGATGTTGCTGAGTCAAGCTTGCATAAAGTTGTCCATTCAGCATGAGAGATGCTTGCCACTGCCTTCTCCCTGGGAGACCTCCTGGGAACATGGGGTGCTTCAAGCTGGAAGCAGAAACATATTCTAGGAAAAGACTAAGGATGTGCACAAATATTCAAAAACTTGAATATTCTATTCGAATCCACCAGATTCCAACATTCTAACTTGAATTGGATTTTCAAAAGCCCGAATTTCGACATTCGAACTCGAATACGGATTTTTGAAAATCCTATACGGAATTTTGAGTGATTTGAATGTGTAGATTCGTATCCATCATCTAGCTAAGCTACTGTAGAAATCTACAGAAGTATTGCCATAGCAAGCTGGTGGTTCCAAAAAGAGTGTTTTCCTGCAAACTCAGGGTTTTCAAGCTCGTAAACTGTAAAATTTCTAGATATTGCTTAAGTCCCTTTGGTATTGCTCCACGATCACCTATAGCAATAAGTATTACAAGTGCTTTCTTCCATATTTTCTCCACTTCAATTTTCAAATCGTGATATTTTGTTTTGGTTTTTTTCTGGCTGTTTTTCCTCCATTCTGACATCGCTTGTTATCCCTACATTAGTAGAGCACACATTTTTCTTGATTAATCATATTATGCAGAAATTTCAGGCAATGCCAGGAAAAATCCTACAACGATTATTATTACTACATCTTTTAACTCAGCTTTCTGCTGGCTTCATTAACACTTTGGTGGTGAATTTGGTGAATCTGAGACTATAATAAAGCACATTTTCCCACCTGAATTTGCCTTACCACATCTTAAAGCTCCAGAAAGGTTAACTATCCAAGATATGGGATTTCATAGCTCTGAAGGCATCTTTTTCTTTAAGCTGAGTTGGGCAGGAAACTACATAAGCAAAGAGGCAAATGTTTCCTGCGGATAGCACCCTTGTAGTCATGGTAAATGCTGCTGGACTTGTAGGCTGCAGTGTGGCAAAATAAGCTACATCCTATTTCTAAAATCTTTCTTTCTTTCTTTCTTTCTTTCTTTCTTTCTTTCTTTCTTTCTTTCTTTCTTTCTTTCTTTCTGGGAATAGGACACTTTTTTCTTAAAAGGATGACTGAAAAAAGTTCTGTTTGATTGCACTCTATGGTTAACATGGAAGTGACAAGTATCTGTTGCTTTACCTTTATATTGACTCTTAATATAAGACTTCTGGGTTGTGTACACTCTATGTAACCCGATTTCCAGATCAGCATCCATCCACCAGCAGGTGTTTCTTGTCAGAATGGTTCCAACAGCCTGGAAGGTCCCATTGGAACCTTGGCTATTTGACTTCAGACCTCTTGCCCCCAAAGTAGCATCAGCTGTAGATCACCAGATCCAACCAGGATTTTTCTGGGTTGGTGCCACAAGCTAGACACAAGAAAACTGATTATAGTCAAGAACTATAACTTAACAGCTCCCAAAATTGGTAGGAACGTAAGCCAGAAAAGTTTATTGAAAAATATTATTATGGGAATTTAAAATCCAAGCAGATAAAACAATTGAATCATAATCTGCTTGACATTGCTGTGGTTGAGGAAAAGAAAGTGATAATAGAAAATGTGGATATCCCAGGAGACAGTAAAACTGAGGAGAAAAAAATGGAAAGGATCATGAAATGTTGAAATTTACATACCAAAATCCAATACCGCTGGAAGAAAAAAACAACAGTAGTCCCAGTAGTTAGTGGCACATTAGGTCCAAAGCCAAAGCAACTCAAACAATATATGGACAACATCAGAATAGATCAAATTCTACATTTGCAACAAAACAAAACAAAACAAAACACCCCAACCCTACTTGGAACAACACACATTTTTTAGGATACCTCACGAATTACTAAATCCTTGTTTGGATTTAAATTAACCAAGGGCCAAAATTCCAAGCATTACATATGTGTGAAAGATGGTGCCTCTAGACTTCACTTATTTATTCTGCAGCTTATCAATTTACTGGTTTAAAGCACATTTGGAACTAGCACACACTGTCTATATGTTAGATCGGTGATGGCCAACCTATGACATGCGTGTCACAAGTGACACGCCAAGCTCTTTTGGGTGACACACATGGTCACCCTGGCACCTAGGCATGTAGTGCTTGCTTGTTCTTGAAGTGTACAAAATACCAACTTTCAATTGAAGATTTAGCAAACAAAATTCAGCAACAAATGTCACTAATGTAAAGAATTGTTTTCGCTTTTAATAAAATACATATATCAAAAATATAACTTTTTCACTAGATCTACAAATATTGCAAAATTATGGATATTTCTAGATGTGATACAGCACCCGAGTTAAGCTAGGTTTTCTTGTGAATTTTGACACACCGAGCTCAAAAGGTTCACCATCACTGTGTTAGATCAATACTCTGGGTTTTAGCACAGTGATGTCGCACCCGTCAGATTTTTTTAAAAAAAATATATAACATGAAGTTTGTCCAGCTCATGCTGAACTCTTAGGGTGCATCCTCATGCAATCCATTTGGCGCTGGTTGGGCGCTGATTGGGCTCACATGGGCTGGGTGCAGGTCCGAGAATGCTCCCAGCCAGTCCTCATGTCATTCCTGGCAATGCGGGATAGGTACGGGTTGGACATGGATGGAGGCGTCCCCATGCAAACTGAGTCAAAACCCTCCTCTTCGCCCCCTCTCTTCTCATTGGAAGCCAGATTGACGTCAGCCCAACCAATTTGAATGTTTAAAATTCTAATTTAAGCAAATTCCATTCAAATTAAGCAAATTCAAATCCATTCATTCGAATTTTTCATTCAAATTTGCACTTACAAATATCAACAACATTCATAGATGCCTGCACACATCTTCCTTGCGTCCATACACGTCCGTATGCATCCCGTAGTTATCCTGTATGCAACCTGTTCTCATCCCGTACGGATCCATACAAATGTGTACGGATGTGGGAAAGATGTGGATCATCAAGTACGTATCCTGTATGAATACAAATGTCCGGATAACTGGAATAAATAGATCTGAAATTTGAAATTCTTATCAAATCTTTAAATTTGAATTTAAGGACATTCAATTCGAAATCAAATGTCAAAATTCACTCGATTCGATTGAATTTTGAATGCATTCAGATATTCTTGCACCCCTCTAACATGGACCACCATTTCAGTACTGTGCCAAAACGACAGAGTTCTATCATTCCAGGCAGTCAGGTGCAAAGAGGCCCTCAGGTGTGAATGCAGCCTTGATCTCATTGCTTCAGTTTCTTTGCTGTCTAGTTTGGCCAACACAGAGCTATTTTTTTTTCTAATCATTTATCCATTCTCAAAATGTGCCCAATTTATGAAACTTTTGGGACTAATGATCATTATTTCAGAGGAGCAGCTGGCTTTTCCTTGGTCCAGGACTGAACAATTAAATCTTCCTGCAAATTGTGATATTCTTAGTAATTCTCCAACAGTCCAAGATCCACCATTTGAAGGCATTTGTTACTCTTTGTTTTCTCACTGTCCAACTTTTCACAGCTGTCCATTACAACAGGAATAACAAATGGTTTAACTTGTCCAACTTTTTTGTGCATTGAGAAATCCCCTAATCCTTCTTGATTTTTTCTGAGTTTGTCCTTGCCTTCTTCCTTAGGATGACTCTCCTCAATGCTCTGAAGCACTCTGCCTCCTTGAATATTCTGAAACCCAGGAGGACAAATCTAACACCTGCACGTTTACACCATTAACCATAAATTCATCAAGCATGAACGATGGCATTTCTTTGGTCACAGTATTTAGCATTAATCCAGAATTTACACTTTCCATTTTCAAGTTTCATGACTTTTCCCAAGTCTTCTTTATTTTGGGGACCTTTCTGCGCCGACCTTTAAAACAACGTAGTGCAAGACCCAGCCCATTCCTGTCCTTTCTTCCAAACATTGGTGCAGACTGGAGCAGCCTAGTCAGTGCAAGGCCCTGGTCACACCTTTAGTTGAAGATGACTTCAGGTCGTCCTCAGGTCGCATTACTCACATTCAGTTTCTTTTCCAAGCCGGCTTATCCCCATCAGGTCGTTTTAAGTGGAGTCATCTTTTCCAGCGGACTCAGCCGGGCCTGGCAACCCAGGCCGTCTTCTCATCCTCAGTATGAGTGGGGGGATGGGCTAAAGGAGGCTGAACCGTGATGGGGAGGGTGGGGTCCAGCCTTTCCTTTTGTCCAATGTCTATGGGAAGGCAGCACGTGTGGAGTTTGTGTGGCATCTCCTCTTCTCTCCTCAGTTTATCGGTATGATTCCTCTATCTAGCATTTTCTGCAAATTTATTATTATTATTTTAAAAATTAATCACATGGAGAAGCACATAGAAATGGAAGGGGGGCGTGGAGGTGGGGGAGCAGACTTTAAAAAAGAACCACCAACACACAACCAATAAGAAACAGATAGACTTGACTCAACAAAAGGTGGAGAGTCAAGAGGTCCATGGAGAAGGCTCAGATAGATCACAGAGAAAGGTGTGAGCAATGCAGCCCAAAGTAAGGACAGCCTGAGGCTGACCTAGGTGTGAACAGAACTGGTACGGCCTCAGTTTGAATTATGAATAGGATGTCCTGTCTCATATAGGTGTGACCAGGGCCCAAGTGTGGAAACAGTCTTAGTTTATATAGTGGTGTCATATGCAAATCTCAGATTATTAATACTTTGGACTCCAGTTTAAATTCTAGCTTCCATTTCTTATTGCATGCAAACCACATAAGCAGCTAATATGCTTCCTTCTCTCTTCTTTCAAATACACTTGGGTCTTCCCAAATGCAGGGTCTTTTCACACTTGGGTAAAAAAAAAAAAAAAAAGCCAGCTCAGGGATGTTTCTGGAGCATGGAGGAAATAAATTCATTCCGTACCAGACTGTCTCCCAGCCAGATAGATGCAGAGCACATCTAGGACATGGCTGGCACACAGACACGCTCCCTTTGCACCTGTTCCAGATGAACGGTGTGTGGGGCAAGGCAGTTGCTTGCTGTGTGAGCCAGTCACTGTGGCATACATGGCCGCCGCTGCACTGAGGTGACCACTGCTAGAACAATGGCGTTCACGCTTACCCAGCATTTAGTTCTTACTCCTGCTTCCATTCATTATAAATATTCCTCAGAAGAATTGTCAGATATACTGGTACACCATGGCTACTATCAGCGAGACAAAGGCAAACGTGGGATTTCTCTGCTCTCATCCACTACCCATTTTGTGAGTGCTATGCACCCCCATGCCCCTCCACCTTTGCATTTATTTCACCAGGCATGACACTGTTCTTTGTGAACTCTTAAGCAAAATATTATTTGCACAATCAATTAAGTGCGTGATCTTGTAATTCACACACCATCTCACATCTCCCTTATTTGATATAAATGCATCCACTGGTGCTTCTCGTCTATAGACCGTGATGCCTTAGTCCACATTTGTGGCACAGAGCTGTTAGAACTTTGCATTTTATTTATTTATTTTATTTATTTATATTTATATCCCGCCCCATACCCAAGGGTCTCTGGGCGGCTTACAACATTTAAGAACAAGCACATTAAAATTGTACCACACTATAATAAAACCAACGTAAGGTTTAAAATCCAACATGATGATAAGAATAAGAATAAAAACAATATAAAAACAGTTCAACAGTGGTCTTTGGAAGGAGGGAAGAATAAAGAGCATTAGCCAAAGGCCTGAGTGAAGAGGTGCGTCTTTACCGCCTTCCTGAATGTAAACAGAGAAGGGGCCTGATGCACCTCCAAGGGGAGACCATTCCACAGCCTGGGGGCCACCACTGAGAAGGCCCTCTCCCGGGTACCCACCCGCTTAACCGCTGAAGGTGGTGGGATAACCAGGAGGGCCTCTCCTGCAGATCTTAAGGAACGGGCAGGTCGATATGGGAGAAGGCGCTCCTTTAGATATCTGGGGCCCAAGTCATTTAGGGCCTTATAAGTCAGAGTTAGTACCTTGAATTGGGCTTGGTAGTAAATTGGCAGCCAGTGCAGTTCTTTTAGAACCGGCGTGATATGCGTCCGGTTAGCTGTTCCGGTCAGCACTCGGGCGGCTGCATTTTGCACTAACTGCAACTTCCGAACCGTCTTCAAGGGAAGCCCCATGTAGAGCGCGTTACAATAGTCCAACCTGGAGATTACCAGAGCGTGGATAACTGTGGCCAGGTCATCTCTGTCCAAAAAAGGTTTAAGTTGACGCACCAACCGTAGTTGGGAGCAGGCACTCCTGGCCACGGCCTCCACCTGAGCTTCAAGTGTTAGCGCAGAGTCCAGGAGTACCCCCAAATTTTGCACCTGTCCCTTCCCGGATATTGTAACCCCATCAAGGACAGGGCATCTCCCAACTACTTGGACCCGAGAGCCTGTAACACACAGCACCTCTGTCTTCTCTGGATTCAGTTTCAATTTATTGGCCCTCATCCAGCCCATTACCGCCTCCAAGCACCTGTCAAGCACTTCAACCACCTCTCCTGATTCAGATGGCACAGAGAGATAGAGCTGGGTATCATCTGCATATTGATGACACCTCACTCCAAAACTCCTGATGATCTCTCCCAGCAGCTTCATGTAGATATTAAATAACATGGGAAATAAGATTGACCCCTGGGGAACCCCACAAGTGAGTTACCAGGGTGTCGACTCCATCTCTCCCATCACCACTATCTGGGATCGGCTATGGAGACAGGAGCGGAACCAATGCCAAGCACTGCCTCCAACTCCTAAACTCCGTAGCCTCTCCAGGAGGATACCATGGTCAATGGTATCAAAAGCCGCTGAGAGGTCCAGAAGAACCAGCAGGGTAGCATTCCCCCTGTCTTTCTCCTGGAGAAGATCATCGACCAGGGCGACCAAGGTGGTTTCTGTGCCATGACCGGGCCTGAAGCCAGATTGAAATGGGTCTTCTATGATTCTTCTATGATTTGATAAGCATTTCATCAACACTTGACTTGGTGTTTTCCTTTCTGGGCTACATCCAGAGATCCTCATGTAGAGCTTGATTGGTAGTGCCCACACGGACTCACCCATGCAGTTTCCTTGGCAACAGTACGGAAGCGATGTCTTCTTACCTTCTTCATAGAGGATACCATGGGTTGAACCTTCTGCATATAACCAGATGCTCTACGGCTCAGCTCCAGCTATTTTGCTAGAAGCTCCCAAGAGTTCTGCTGGCCCATGGTTAGTTCTCCTTCTATCTTCATCAGCAAAGGGAATATTAATTAGCAATTGCTGTCATGATTCCTGTTTATTTCATAGGGAAGCAATTCACCAAAACTAAACTGTGATGTCAGTTGACCTCTGGCTGTTCCTCAGAAACAGAATTTGACCCAAAATTGTGTCCCATTTATAGCACTGTGAAATTTATTGGGGGTGGGTGGGGGGAAAAGGAGCTGAACCTGATGACCTAAAATGGTGGATGGTCACTGGACCATTGGGGATTCTCTCCTTGTTCTCTGGACTCTTCAATCAGAGCAGGCTGTTTATTACTTACAAAGGCAGCTGTCAAAACCTAGAAAGGAAAGCATGCTCCAGCCATGCCCACCTCACACCTCAGCCAGGCCTCCAGACTACGCCAGACTTAAGCCCATGTCAGAGCGATCAGAGATTGGGTTGGGCCCAGGGAGCCATAACTTTACTCTTTGTCGGTCAGTTGGTTTTGGGTTCTCCACCCCCCCACACACCTCTTCTTCTTCTCCTTTTTTTTTTTTGAAAAATATACTTTTACTATGTAAAGCTATAAACTGTGTGAGTTAGGTATGAATTGGAACCTTATAAAATGTGTTTACTCATTTCTGTGTAACTCAAAGCAGGGATTAAACAGTAGGAAAAACTGACCCAGAAATTTTTCCAAGCTAGAAAGCATTTTACAGCTTTTCATTGTAAATTTGAGGAGGGTTTCCCCCCGCTTTTCCCCCTTTTTCCTGTGTATATATATATATATATTTCCTACTCTTTAAATAATCAGCATAGGGTGCTTTGCTGTTGGGGCCATGGAGGAGACAATATGGGTCTGGAATTTAATAAGATGTGAAAGGCATGAAGGGGTGAGAAGCCTGGGACCTTTTCCATAATGTTCACCCATTTTCTGCTGCTCTCCTCCCCCGCCCTGCTTTAGTTTTAGAAAGAAGATGTTTCTCATGCCTGTGGCATTCCTAAAAGCATCCCCAAGAGCTCACAACTTTGCTAGAGAAGTCCCTGCTTTTCTCATCTTTTTGAAGGGCAGTTTTATTGCAAAAACAGACATTGTTCCTTTGTTAAGGTCAGGGACAACCAAAGTGACAAGGTGGATCGGGAAGGCAGCCTAAGGAAGGCGACGGCAGCCCAGACGGCCAAGAAGAGGCAAAATGGAAGCAGAGAATGGGGGCTGCCACAACAAACTGTCCTTCTGCTTAGCTGTTGGTGGTGCCATGCAGGGATGCGCATGAATATTTTCTTTAAATGCAATTTGTATTAAATCAAATGCAAGAAAATTCGTATTCGTGCGAATAGATCCCTCTTGAATGTGGTAGGATTTGTATTCGACACGAATGTTCAATCTCATACGAATGCATATAAATAGCATACAAATCCCATATGAAGCTTCATACGAATCCCGTACAAAACGTCATACAAATAGCATACAAATCCCATACGAAGCTTCATACGAACCCCATACGAATCCCGTACAAATCCCACACAAAGCTTCATATGAATATATCAAAACATTCAATTTGAATTCTAATGTCAGCCTTCAAGTGTGCCAATATTTGATTCAGATTCAAATGTCCAAATTCAGCCAAATTCATATGAATTTTGAAAGTTACAAATATTCATGCACATCCCTAGTGCCAAGGCATTATTAAGTAGGCACTGTGGAAGCCACCAGGGGTGAAATCAAAGGTCCGAGAGGAGATGATTGTCTGGGGCACCGTCCTTTAGGCGTGTCCTACCAAGCAGAATAATCTAGAGTAGCTACTCATAATGAGCCAACTGTTGGTCATAAGCTGGAGGAGGCATGGAGGAGAAAAGGAGTAAGTCCAAGCTCTGAACAACAGAGTAAGAGGAGGGACTTGGCCTTTTCCTCTGGGAGGCAACGTGCAAAGTTTGCAGACTTTTAGCCACAGCTACATCCAGACATCACTTCAGTGCAGTTCTGGAAGAGTGCTCTTGACATATGGCTGCAGTTTTCAGTTTTACAAGCATGAATGCCTTGGAAAACTATAGCATGTCTAGAGATATATCTGGCTGGCATGCGTGTCTTGCCAAGGCTGTGGCAAAGTATAGAACAGGCCCTCTTAACAAGTGTTTGTTTTATGAGTGATTCACCCAGGCTGACAATCCTGAGATCAAAGGAGCGTAGCTAGATTGCCCAATTTTGGTCCACTTTTCTAGAGGCCTTTTCACACTACAGGCGAACGGCTCTAGTGCAGTTAGGCTTGGACACATGGGGATGGATTCCTCATTTGCACCTAGGCAGGTAAGGGACGCGAATGGGGAATCTGTCCCCATGTGTCCTAGCCCGAAAAGCCTGGCATGGGGGTGGGATGCCCCTCCCAGACCTGCTGCCATTGGGCCATCTTGGCCCAATGGCTGGCAGGCTGGTCCTAGACCATCCTCAGGTCCTGTGGGCTTTAGCTGACCCAATTGGGTCAGCCAGAGCCCGCAGGGACCCCTGGATGGGCTGGCCTGGTCTCGTCCCTCCCTCAAAAGGGACTGTTGGCCAGAGGGCCCAAAAGGGCCCAATGGCCATGGGGTGGGGCGAGGCCCAGACCTGTCCGGCAGGAAGAGTGTGAATGCTCTGGAACAGCTGGGGATGGCTTGGGCTGGATGTAGAGCACAATTTCATGCTCTGCTCTCTGCGCGTGATTAGGCCACCCTGAAACGTGATCGGATGGGACAGTTCCAGACGGAACAGCCCTCCCGGCAGAGTGAATGCTCTGTCCCAGGGCTGGCCTAATCATGCCACAGAGGCCTTAATATGAACAGGCCTCTGTTTGCTTTTTGAATTATTGTTGTTTGGAAGCTGTCAGAATCACCACCCAGAGTCAACACTGAAGATGGCATCAGAATACTAGACGTTGCCAGCAAGCATCTAGTCTATGAACCATCTTAGCTCAGACCTGAGGATGCTTCCATGCTTGGTCCCGTAGTCAATGATAGGTTAACATTTGGGCAGGTGCATCTGTGCCTGCAGGAGGCATTTACAACCTAGTAATGCATCCTGCCTGCCCAGGTGTTAACCTATCATCAGCCAGTGCTAGTGCACAAAATTGTGCACCAGATCACGCACCAGGTGCATACTAACCCTACCCAGTCCCATCCAATGACTGACCTGTAGCATCCAGCCCGTGACCATTCGCTGTCTCCCTGCCCTTTCAAAGGGGATCATGTGTAGACAGAATGCTTTAAAAGTGACCTTGCCAAAGAGGCTTGTGGTGTTTCTACAGACAGCCGAGACACCCCTGGAGGAGTTTTTGAGGCAGCCCTGGGTGTCTCAGGCAATCCAGAAGAGTATCTGGTGCTTCGCTCCCAATCTCTCTGGCATGTCTGGAGTTCACACCCAATGTCTGAGGCAACCCTAGATAGCTAAAGCAGCCTTTGAGAGGGGGGGGGGGAGCTTCACGCCCAGTTTGTGTGACTTTTATGATTCCTCTGCCCACAAATGGTGAGCACCAGGTGCTGTCTATAAAGAGGTCCAGCAAAAAGCATGCTACGTAGTGTGCGCTGCCATGCGCTTTGTGTTTGCTGTCTCAGCTTTTTTGTGTGCAAGGAGGACATAAGGCAGAATGGCCCCACCGCCTCCCCAGTGCACATGGAGACATCTCTCACATTTATTGTTGCAGGCATGTCTGCTGGAGGGTGCAGTTAAGTCTGAGCATCAGAAAGTTTCTATTTCATCCCGCACCTCAGAGAGGCCCATTTAATCACACCACCAGCAGCAGCAGCGGCACCTTTGCCATCACTGTAGCTTTTCTTGGCGAGCATAATGAAAGCAGGGGTGTGTGGTGGGAATCCTGTAGAGACAAATAAATGCACTGGGAGGTCTTTTGCAGGCACGATCCGCTTTCAGCCCCAGTGGAGCCATAATGGAGAACAGACACATACCTGCATGGAGAAGGGCTTCCCAGTTTCCCCTCTGTTTTCAAGATAACTGTCGGGAAATCCAAATGGGTATAAATAGCAAAGCCTGGAAGGATAGATGGGGGTCCATTTAGGAATTCACCACCACTCTAAAAAAAAGTGAGCCCCCCCCCCCTCAATAGGAGGGAGTGAAAAGAAAGGTGAGACAGGAACAACAACAAAAAAATCATTTGCATTCTTCTCCTGGCGCTCAGATTGATTTGTTCTTTGCTCAGGAAACACCTGGCTTGCGGAGGTCTGTTAAAATATGCCACATGTGGTCTGTGTTCTCTGCACCCTTCCATTCTCCCAGTTTTCCACCTCAAGGTGTTAAGACTAGAGACAGGGAAAGCTGAGGAGGGCCAGGTAGAGTGGATTACAGAAGGGGGATTACTTGGATTCGCCCACCACCAGCATCGCAGGATTCAGTTTCTGTTTCAGGGTGGAAAAAACAAGTTTGCACTGAAAGGACGACATAAGAACATAAGAGAAGCCTTGCTGGATCAGGCCACAGCCCATCTAGTTTATAATAACCTAAGAGAAGCCCTGCTGGATCAGGCCACAGCCCATCTGGTCCAGCATCCTGTCGCACACAGTGGCCCACCAAATGCTCATGGGCATCTCAAGCAGAGACAAGGACAAACCTTCTCCTGCTCTAGAATCCCAGCAAATGGCCTTAGAAGCGCCCCGGTCCCCGCCCCCCCCCCCCAGCCTGAAAGATGCACCTAGGCATTCGTTCTAGTAGCCATTGATACATCTGTCATCCATACATTTGTCTAACCCTGCCTTAAAGCCGTCTAGACTGGTAGCTGACGAACGCACCTGATGTTCTCAAGGGGAGAAACAACGACCATGCAGACACGAAAAGAAACAAGAAGGCTGCAAACAGGAAATCCAACCACTCTTGCTGTAGTCAATCTCCAGTAGCTGAGAAGATCTGAGGCCTTTTCGCACTACAGCCGGACAGTACACTAAGTCTGGGACACCCGGGGATGGATCCCCCATTCACACTTTGGCCTTATCGGCCAAGGTGCGAATGGTCATTCCGTCCCCGCATGTCCCAGCCCGAAAAGGCTGCCACGGGGGCAGGACGCCCCGCTCCAGGCTGCTGCCATTGGGCTATATTGGCACACTGGCTGGCAGGCTGGTCCCAGCCCGTCCTGGAATCTGCACTGGGTGTTGAATGCATCTACTCATGTCTCTCTTTGATGGGTATACAGAAATACTTCTCTTGGGCCATGTTCACACCTTCACTTTAAACCTTCTTCATTCCATCCCCAGGTGTAACTGCTCACACCTTTTTATTTCTGTCCCATTTTATTTGCAGATTTTCCATTAAGGAAAGTCCAAATGGAGGGTGGAAGGTCCACAAATAAAGCAGATAGGAATGAAAAGATGTGATCAACCCTTGCTGGAGATGGAATGAAGAAGATTTAAAGGGAAGGTCTGATCACAGCCCTGGAGATCCAACCAGGTTTATATTTCCCCTTAGGACAATTGATTGAGTAGATCATGGGCATATCCCATAATATATCCGATCTGAAAGTGTCAGATCCACCCTGAATCCACTTTGAATCCTCTCTCAATCCATGCCAAATGCACTCTGGATTCCTTGCAAATGTGTCTGGCTCAGCCGCTTTTCCACCTCCCTGGTTCATGAATGTTCCGAAGCATTCATATGAAGATGAACGTCAATGTACAAATGTTGTAATATTTGGTTCATATACGAATATTGAATCTTACAAAAATTTGTCACATCTCTACTTCTCAACTGGGGAACTTGTGGTTCCTGGCTTCACGTTTTGCAATGTCAGGAGGCAGGAGGCATTGTAGGCCCAGTATCTGCTGTCTTTGGGACCATTGCTTCTTCTGTGTTGAGAAAACTGGCAAAAGGCACGTTCCCATTGTAAGCTTATTTCGGATTCAAAACAGTTTCAATCCTCGCAGTTCCCACGTCAGGCTGGCTTAACACGCTTTCCGCGTGTTAAATCGCCCCAAAGCATTGTAAATGTTAATCCTAACTTCAACAGGTCTCACTCCGGTTCGTGCGCTTGAAACGTTTTACATTTTTTACTGTGGGAACCGTTCCGTGTTAAGGGATGAGAGTTTCCCTCCCCCAATAGCTTGCTTCCAAAGATAGTGATTTTGCTGTAAAAATCCACCCCTTAAAGCAGCCGCTACACTGTAGCAATCCAACCACTTCACACCTGATAACAATGTTGCAATTTTGAAAGTTCTGACCTTTAAAAAAGGGAAAAGAAAGGAAAGCAGCTGCAGGTTCTGGGAGATGTGTGAATGTTTTAAAGGCTGTGATGGTGATGGGCAAAGGGGGCTTGAATTGCCACTGCTGCTGTATGCCCTGGGCAATGGGGAGAGGAGGGGAAAGAATCGCTGGCTGCCCAGTGCTGTTTTTCCTCCATCCAGGCAAGTGGCAGCTACCCAGCCACCCAGCTAGGCTCCGTGAAGGGGTCCCTTATGGGTGGCACATTCATGGCAGGAGGAAGAGGACAGGGCAGCCCCCAAAAGCGGCTTTTACAAAGTAGTCACTTAAGTCACGTACGTCCTCAGAATCTGGATCGAATGTGATTCTGGCTGAAAGTAATGGGATCAGTCTTGTGGGTAGCTCCAGTTTATATCAGGGAAGGATATGATGCCTTTCATTATCCGCATTTCTCTTTTTTCTCTCTCATGACTTTTTCTAAAATAAATGAATAAATGCAATCCTCTTTTTCTCCTCCTTCTGATCTTCAGGAGAATCTTTGAGCTTTGCTGATGATTTACTCTCCGGTCTTGGAACAGCCTGCGTTGCTGCCGGAAGGAGCCATGGAGATCTACCTGACACCAGTCTCTACTCAGTCATCTTCAAGTGCCTGGAACCTGATGGACTATACAAGTAAGGGAGAAAAGAGGTGAATGCGTGGGATCCAGGGGGGTTCCTCCACTATCTCCATCGCTTGCACAAAAGAGTCGGCATGGCATGAGCTCAAATGGCTGAAGGAAAGCTGCCAGACCTGTGACCCTCCAGGTGTTCTTGAACTATAACTCTGAGCATTCCACTGATAGCATATCACAACGTGGAATGCTAGGAATTGTAATTCAGCAACATCTGGAGGACTTGGGGTTGATCAGCCCTTGCTGAAATCAAGCAGCCATCTCATTATCTACTTAATTTGAAAGCATATCCTAGATGTTTCTCTTAGTAAAGGAACATTAATTACTAGTCAACCTTAGATATAGTTCACACCACCTACAGTGTGGGCTAAGTGTAGCCCTGCTGTGATACTCAGCAATCTCGTGAAAGCTTTCTAGAGCCTAGAGGTGAACTGCAAACTTATAATTTGGGGTGTCATGGATGGAACTCCATGTATCCCGTAAACATCTTGGATAAACATTTTGGCATTTGGTAGCTATAAGTATTGCTTTCCATGCCACAAAGGGAGCTTGTTTTGAGAATAAATCAGTTATGACAAACTGACAGTATATTCCTGTTTAACCAAAAGCCAGGGCAGAGGTATGTCTTCACTGCCCCCCCCCCCACAAAAAAACCCCACATATACAGTGAAGGGGCCTGATGCATCTGAAGGGGGAGACTATTGCATAGCCTAGGGGCCATCACTGGGAATATACTGTCAGTTTGGACTACTGGTTAGGGAGCCAGACTCTTATCTGGGAATACCGGGTTCAATTCCGCCCTCCCCCATGAAGCCAGCGGGGTGACATTGGGCTAGTCACAGCTTTCTTCTGGTGTTCCATTGTGGGGAGAAGAATATAAAAGCTTTGTCAGCTGCTTTGAGTCCCCTTAAATGGGTGAGAAAAGTGGGGTAGAAAAGCCAACTCTTCTTCTTCTTTCTCCCACTTCATAGGCACTGTTACTGCTTTATATATGCTGTTGTTGTTTTAATGTATGTCTGATTTTAAGTGTTGTTACCTGCCCCGAGACCTTTGGGTATAGGCGGGATAGAAATACAAATAACAAACAAACAAACAAACATAAACAAATGAGCAATGTGTTAGTAACTCGCCATATGCCTGCCAACCTTTGCTACCCTGCCTCGATCCAGCCAGAGATCAACCACTTCATAAGTGAACAAAAGCAAAGGTTTGTTCAGATTTCACGATCAGCTCGGAATAACTTCAGCTTGAGAGAAATGCAGAGGGTTACTGATATGGCCTGTTTCTTTCCACTTCTCTCCACTTGCAACACCCTTTTGTTTCGGCCACCAGCCTGCAGCGCTTTCCCTCCTGCTGTAATTGCTTGCAGCTGCCGACGAGCCTTCCCCAATTTTCTCCCACTTCTTTTTCCCGCGTAAAATATTGAAATGCATTGACCTTTCTTTTACCTTTGGGTCCATGCCTGGCATGCCATGCCTGACCGGCCCACAGTTTTCCCACCCTGGAAGAGGGGCAAAGTCATGGAAAATCGGAGGCTCAGCTCTGACCATTGCAAGGGGAAAGGGGAAAAACTGCCCTCTTTCAGATTTCCATCTTCCTGTCCGTTGTTTTTAAAGGCCGGGTTTATTCTGAGAAAGGTTTAGGTCCTTTTGAGCCAGCTTGGTCTAGTGGTTAGGGAGCTGGACTCTTATCTTGGAATATCAGGTTTGATTTCACCCTTCTCCACGAAACCAGCTGGGTGACCTTGGGCAAGTCACAGCTCTCTTCTGAGCTCTCACAGCCCCACCTGCCTCACAGGGTGTCTGTTGAGGGGAGAAGAACAGGAGGTTTGTCAGCTGCTTTGTCCCCTTAAGAGTGAGAAAAGGGGGGGGGTATAAAAACCAACTCTTCTTCTTCCTCCATGAAGCCAGCTGGGTGACCTTGGGCAAGTCACAGCTCTCTTCTGAGCTCTCACAGCTGCACCCACCTCATAGGGTGTCTGTTGTGGGGAGAAGAATAGAAGCTTTGTCAGCCACTTTGAGTCCCCTTCAATGGGTGAGAAAAGTGGGGTAGAAAAGCTGACTCTTCTTCTTCTTCTTTTCCCCAGACTAGCGTCCCATCTTTGCAAGGCCACAGAAGTTAGCACCATTTAGACAGGGCCTAAGCGTGCTGCCTTTATCCCTTGAATCATAGAAGCCGACAGCTTCTTGCATGCTGGTTATGCAGGGGTCTTGTGAGCCAAGACAGACACATGTGATTTGTGTTAATAACATAAAGTGTGATCCATGTCGCAGACAGCAGCCGAGCGAAACTTGAAAAATGGAAAAGATGAAGCTATCAGGACAGGCTCTAATAATTAAAGCCCATTGATAGAATGACTAATACCTCATATTTTTTCCTTTGGAACCACAAAGGCACTTAGTTAAACCTCTGGACTGGCAAATCTTTATCATGGGTACACTTCTCAAGATGGATTAATACTTTCCTTCTGCTTCTCTGGGCCCCCTCCACCCCATTTCCCCCCCCCCCACACACACACACACCAGCACCCATCACAGCCTACCCCTCATCACTGCATATGTTGACAGGATCTTTAAAAGGGAAATGACTTTATTACAGTTTCCTTTATGAGGCACACCAGCCTTAGAGTGTGTTCGCCATTTAATAATGTTAGTGTTTCCTTAAAAAGAAAGCAAAAACCAACAACCCCAATTCATATATATATATATCATGGGGAATTAAAGCTTTGCCCTTTATGAAAGTGGAAAAGGGAGCACGCGTGCCAGAGATTTGCTTCTAATAAATTGCTCAAGCAGTATCATATGCTAACTCCAGAGGATCCAGCGTTAACCTAAGAAAGCAGCCTGCTTCCATTTTTCTTCCAAAAGCATTGCAAAGAAAGGGGAAACAAAGTAAAACCTTGTACATTTTCATGGGGCTTCAGAACTTTGGTAGAACTTTGGTTCTCCCAGCGGAGCCGGAAAAAAACAAGAAATGCCAGTATTCTAGTTTGGCAACTTTTTCTAAGTATGGGTGGTCAATTGCATATCAAAGCCCGGGCCAGGATGTTGGGATATCAGCTGCTTTCTCCCAGTGCATGTCCTTACCCTTCATTGTTAATCTGATTCAGAAGATGTAATGCAAATTAGATTGGTGCCTACATTAAGATATGGAGTAAACGTCACTGCAGAATCACAGAATCTTGGGACTTTATGCACTTAATTTGGTGGTGAAAGCAGGGGAACACAGTGCATCTGTCCTGCATGAATCCACTTCTTCACTGTGTGTGCTGGAGTTCCCCCTGCATGTATAGGTTTGGAGCAGTTAAAGCAGTTTCACACCTGTGTTAGCATCTGGGCTGCAATAGCTCCATCTGCACCTCTTTCAGTTTGGTCTAGTGGTTAGGGAGCCAGAAACATATCTGGGAATCTCTGGTTTGATTCTGCACTCCCCCATGAAGCCAGATGGGTGACCTTGGGCTAGTCACAGCTCTCTTCGGAGCTCTCACAGCCCCACCTGCATCACAGGGTGTCTGTTGTGGGGAGAAGAACAGAAGGTTTGTCAGGAGCTTTGAGGCCCATTAAATGGGTGAAAAAGCAGGGTAGAAAAGCCAACTCTTCTTCATCATCATCATCATTATGGCAGTGATTGCTTTGCCACTACCAAGGGGCCACTTAGCCTACCTGGCAATGTTGCCTCAGTGACCAGGCAACATGCAACTGTGGCTGTGCCATGCCACCCCATACACCCTGCTCTTGGAAGGGGTGTGAAAGGGGCTGTGTTGCCAGCATGCCTTAGCCGGTGGCTATTATAGTGGTGGGACACTTGATCATGCTCCACCGCTATCGGCTGGAGGAAAGTCTGGCACACGTGAAGTCACTTCTAGGCTTACAAGGCATGTAAGCCTTGTGCTGGGGTACACCTGGACTTTCTCTTTCATCAAAGTGTGAATTCCCTCATCGTTCCATTGAGTGTCTTGCTGGTGCAATATGACTGTGCAGATCCTACCAGTAAATAAAGCACAGATTTCTCTAAAGAGACATCTTCGTACTCAACACATGCTGGGCAATAGTCTTCTGAGTGTGACCTTTGATTCCACACCTGAGGCCTATGTGGACTTAGGCCGGTAGTCACCAATTAGTGAACTTCTGGTGAAGAGCATCTGCATGTGGATTAGGCTGTTACAGCCTCCAAGCATGCGCACCTTCTGAGAAGTTCAATAATTGTTGATTCAGTGCGGAGCATGAAATGGTCCTCCACACCTTTACCAACGTTAACTAAAAGCTTACCTGAAGCATCGAGCAGTGCAACCATTTGCTCTTCCTCTGCTTCCCTGTGGTAGGTGTGTGGGTGGGCCATGATTGATCACTTACCTCTGCTGTAACTGGACCACCAATCCCTGGGAGTGGCATCTGATCATAGAGTTGCGAGGGGGGCATTCGATCATGGGCACTAGCTTGATGGTTGCTCAAATGAGTTCCTCTGCAACAGTGGCTAACTGCAGCAGCAAGGAGGTGGAATTTCTGGCTTCGGCCGCAGTGGGAGGATCATTCTCACTTCTGGCCCGTAATGGATGCTTTGAGGAAGCTTTCCCTATCACAAGTGCGAATGGTCCAGACGTTTACCAGCCCTAGTTCACGGCAGCCTAATCAGCTAAGTGCAAGAAATGCCCTGGTCTTTATTCCTTCTTTATTCCTTTTTTTGTAAACAAATAAAAATCATATATATAAAATCTCCTACAATAAATAAATAATATTCTTACAGCCATTATATTTAATGTTTTGTACCTAAGAGTAATTCTGAAAGATGGGGAAGAAACTCCTTCTCCTTTTTTGTTTAAAGTTAAATACTTTGTTATCATTGGCAAGGTAAATCCAAAAACATTTCAGTATAGTGTTGCTATTTTTGTGAGCCAAATGACCAAAAAGACAGCACAGAGCCAGCATTAGCAAGCTGCCTTAAAAAGTATAATGACAGCAGGTCTTGAAATAACAGAATGCACGAAGCAGTTATATTGGATCTGACTATTGATCCCCAGCCTAACAGCTTGATGGGAAAACATTGATATTCCAGATGTTGAACTACATCTCCCATCAACCCCAGGTCACCGGTCATGTTTACTGGAGTGTCTAGGATCTGGAGAGCAAATTCACACTTCCCATCCTTGGGAGGCAAAGTTCTCTGGGTGCGAAGGGTATATTCAGGGTTATACTGGAAGTGTGTACTAGGACAGCTGTCAGTGCTGGGAAATGGTCCCGCATGCTCGGAGCCACTCTGGAATGCCAGTGGCTCTATGCTGTGTGGATGCTCCATGACCGAGCATTAATGGGCTTCTCCCATCCTCAAGACTCTCATTTGAAATATAACCCTCTCGCCTTCCTTTCTCCCTGGCAGGACAACACCCAGAGGAAGCTAAACATCAAAGGCCTGGGCGAAGAGGTATATTTTAACCAGGGACCGATTTGCACTTCAGCCCATAATCGATAATTAGGCAGCACTCCCTGCCTGCCCAGAAGTTGACTAATTATCAACTAGCAGTGGCGCATGGATTTGTGCTCCACAACCTCGCCAACCTTACCCCAACTTACCTGATCGCATCCAGCCGGTGACCATCCACACCTCTGCTGGACAGGGAGGTCAATGGAGGCACCACACAAGTGCCCCGGGAGCTCTGTGGACCTCCCAACGCAACTGTGACTGCACAAAGCACCAGCGTTGTCATCGCGCCAGTGCTGACACATGTGCAGTTGTGGAGGGCGCCACACACAAGATGGCGGCACCCTGAAGAGGACCAGCCGGTGATTGAACAGAAGTTAAGTGTTTCACTGCAGAGGTGGGTGTGGTAGGCTAACATTTACTAACGTTGGCAAATGCAAACACTAGTATATGTTAGTTGATTGTACTCCTTTCCCGTCCAGGCTGCTCCAGAGTTTGGGGGCCACCACAGAAAAGGCCTAGGTAACCCCCCAGAGGTCATAAAGCTGCTGGTAGTAGTAAAAGACAATGCTAGCAGGACTGGTGTGACCTGTGGCTTCTGCCTGAGAGCCATCTCACTCTCCTGCAAGTACCCATGGGCCTCCTGCTGCGTAGAATTTGGAAAGGAAGAAGGGTCCTCCCCTCTCCCCCCCTCAACTTCTCAGTGCTTCACCAGCTTTTTCAGACCGAGCGGAGGACCAAGCCATGCACTTTGTTTTCAACATCTGCAATCACCAGGAACAGAGGGACTCAGAGGTGTGTTTTTGTGCTCGTCTCTGCTCTTCTCCACCCGCTGCCATCACCGTCCCCAGATGATTTTCTTGGTGCTTATTTGCACCTCCCCACCCCTGTGTTCCCGTTGTGGAAGTCACGCTTGGCGATCGCCTGCCAAGAAAACACACAGATGCTGAGCTGCGTGGCTTTGATTCATCTGCCGCCGCCACGCCACCTCTGATCTGGATCATATGATCTAAAGGCTGAGCAGGTCTTTGGAAACCCACAGCTCCTCTTTTGTGGGCTGCATAAATATTATCTAATGTCCTGCCCGTAGGTATCATCCACAATTTGACTTACCTCAGGCAATTAGTCCCTCTGCTTTACTGGCTCCTTCTCTCCTCCTTTCTCTCCCAAAGGGCATTTCCTTCTGCAGATCAAAGCTGGACTGGTGGTTTCCAAAAGCAAACAAACAAACAAACAGGGGCTGATTGATTCCTCTGCTTTTGAGACTGGCCGTCTTAAGAAATAAATAAAAAATGTTATTTTTTCTTCCGCCAGTTGTGCCCCCTCCACCTTTCCCTCTTAAATCAGGTTGGGATGTTGACGCTGCTGGTCACAGAGGTACAAATGCAGGGCTTGAACGATAGTAGTAGTAGTAGAAGAAGAGTTGGCTTTTCTACCCCACTTTTCTCACCCGTTTAAGGGGACTCAAAGCGGCTGACAAAGCTTTTCTATTCTTCTCACAATAGAAGACCCTGTGAGGTGGGTGGGGCTGTGACAGCTCAGAAGAGAGCTGTGACTAGCCCAAGGTCACCCAGCTGGCTTCATGGGGGAGGGCAGAATCGAACCCGGTATTCCCAGATAAGAGTCTGTCTCCCTAACCACTAGACCAGTGGTCCGCAAACTCATTAGTCAAAAGAACCAAATATCAACAGTACAACGACTGAAATTTCTTTTGAGAGCCAAATTTGTAAAACTTAAACTATATAGATAGGTACATTGTTATTAACTTAATTAGGGGAACCCCTAAGCTGGAAGAGCCACACTCATGGGGCCAAAGAGCCACACGTGGCTCCTGAGCCGTGGTTTGCCTACCACTGCACTAGACCAAAGGTGGTCATTGTATACTGGATTTAGGATTTTGTGCTACACTCTGGAAGTGGACGTAGGAAGGTAGTGGCAGCAGTTCTGCGAAGCTGGTGACTCTGACGACAGGTTCTACGGCCCTCCTTTCATTCCTCTGAACCACGGAAGAAGAATATAAGCCTGCTAATTCCATTCATTAACCAGCAGCCAAGTAGAAACTCATGCCAGGCATAACGTATCTGGCCTCCCACCTTCTAAGCAAGACTTCTGCCCATCTAGTAGTTAGAACAGCTTTCCCGGGGTTATCAACCAGAAGCACTTTCCTGGCATGGGCCCCAAATGACTAGGGATGTGCATGAATATTTGTAACATTCAATATTATTATAAATTTAGACATTCTTATACAAATCAAATTTTAGGACATTTGTGCATTGACATTCATACGACTGTGGATGTTTCGGAACACTTGTACGAAGCTTCGGAACATTGGGGAAATGGGGAGATGGGGAAATGGCTGTGCCAGTCACATCTGCAGCAGATCCAGAGTGAATTTGACATGGTTTGAGTGCAGATTCAAAGTGGATTTAGGGCAGATTTGACGCTTTCAGAGCGAATATGTTATGGGATATATATCAGACACGTATGGATGCATGACATGTATTGGACATGTATCAGATACATATGTGTTTGTATCGGATATTCATACTAATTCAATGATAATCTCTGACTATGGATGGGGAAGGCTTGTTATTCTGACATTGCTCACCTGGAGCAGCTTTGTGTATCATTTTCCGTGTCCTTCTGTGTACCTAAGTCTTAAGTCTCCTAAAATTCACCTTCAGAATGAGAAAACACATCAGCAAAGTGAGAAGCCATTTACTGCCTGCATTATCTAACTCAAAGGCCATGGTCACGTGGAGAATGGAAAGTCCACACATAAAATGGATAGAAGGTAGAATGTACCTTCTTCACCCTGGTGAAAAGTATCCTCCTGGCTCAGTTTCAGAAAGCAGAGGTCCATTTTGAAGCATTGATTGGAGCATGTCCATCAAGGGTGGGGACATGGTGTCATTCTGGGAAAGGTGCCTCCTGACCAACGTGTCTGCTTCAGGGTGGAAAACTTGTGTGAAGACACCATAGCTCAAGACCTTTTCAAAGTCACCATCCCTGGTAAGTGGAGATATATGGCAATAACTTTGCATACAAATTTACAAGTCCATGAACAGTAAACAGAAGAGCAAAAATGCCTACCTAATCAGAAACCTCTACCAAAAAGTGCCTTTTAAAAGAATTATAAAAGATGTTAACTTGATAATTGTTGCAATATCAACACCTACTGTTCAAGAAACAAATTAGCCACCACATCATGCTCAGCAGTAGCTGTAATCAAAGACCCTGAGAACAACTTCAGAAGCACTAGAAATCTCAACAAATTATAGCAGGAGCAACGAAAGTAATTTGACACAATGCCTCTAAGAAACAATTTAAGCCAAATATGCAGTTGCTCTGTAATCAACAATACCATAAATCATTGTCAGGGGAAGCAATAATATGAATGTCCTCACAGTCAGAAAGAAAACCATTCATTTTGACAGAATTCTGGGATAACTCTTAAACTCATCATCATAGAAACGTAGCTCAGAGGTGTTTTTTGTTTTGTTTTGTAAATATGTTGAATCCTGGAGACATGGAACAACTAATTATGGATAAAACAATTACACCCAAATAACATCTGGAAAGAGGTTGCAAGTCACATAGGTAATATATAAAGTATACTTATATATTTGGTTTTTGAGAATACTATAATGTATGTTTCACTTATTTAAAATAATAAAAATGTATACCAAAAAAAGATAAAAGAAATGCCATAAATCAAACAAAACAAGCTAAAGACTAGACTGCCCTTGGAAGAGATCAAATACATGGATTCTGGTTGAAAAATGTCTATAATCATCTTATATCCAAGGTATTTATTAATATTCCTTTATTTATTTTATAACCTGATCTGTATCGAAAGATTTCAGGGCAGATTACAGTAAAAATGATTAAAAGAAAATTAAAAAGAAATTATTAAAAATATAGCAGGACAACCCCTTGGCCCCATCCTTACAAAGTCCCATTCAGGCTGAATGGAGCTGACTGCCACAGGAAGAAGAAGGAAGAAGAAGAATTTGTTTTTATACCCCACTTTTCTCATCCTTAAGGGGACTCAAAGTGGCTGATAAAACTTCAGTTCTTCTCCCTATAACAGAAAACCGGTGAGGCAGGTGGGGCTATGGGAGCTCAGAAAGAGAGCTGTGACTAGCCCGAGGACACCTAGCTGGCTTTGCGGAGAACTGCGGAATCGGACTGGGATACCAGATAAGTCTCCAATGCTTTAACCTTGGTCAGACAGCTGAAGCTCCAATGCCACCCCTTTTGGCATCTGAAACGTCTTTATGCTCAGAACAGAGATGACATTCTCAGCCAACCTCCTTGACCAAGAAGTGGAAGCGCCACCAGAAGTCCATATGTGCCATAGTACTTGACCCAGCATGGGACAAGGTAATGGTCACTTGCCCCCATGCCAAATCCTATGCAAGGATAACCTTAATTTTCTCCTCACAAAGAAGTCCACCCTTCGGAGGATGGGGCGTTTCTGAAGATGAGGAACATAAAGGGCCTTGGTCACATCTTTAGGACAACTTCATGGTCTCTTCTGGTCTCATGTGATTAAATAAACAATTCAAGACATAGGGTGTTTTCCCACTTAGCACTAAAGGGTCCATTAAGGGTCCTTAATGGGTACTCTAGTGCTAGTAGAAAAACACCCATAGAGCATCCGATGGCTTTGAGCCATGCCTCGGAGATCTGCCATTCAATGGGATAAACTTGCCTATCTTCATTGACTTTAATGAAGCACTGATGGACCTTCTTGAGCACTTCTTTCAGTGCCCTGTAGCCAGTCCTTCCTGCTGGAAGATACAGCAGGACCCCCCGAGCTTTGTGTTTGTGGCCCTGCGATGCAGAGGAAGTTGAAACAGGAGCTCAAAAGGGGGCTTAGAAAAGAATTGCAAACCCACACCCCCGCCTCACTTGAGTGACAAAATGGCATCCAATGAAAAAGGAGATAGATTTGACACAGCAAAGTGGTGGAGAGCTCAGGTCGAAGGTGGAGAAAGGACAGGCTGAAGATGACATATAATGATATACGTGTAAACAGCGCTGGTACGACCTCAGCTCGAATTATGAATAGGACGTCCTGTTTCATGTAGGTGTGACCAGGGCCCAGATGTCCTGCACTGAAGCCAACTCTGTGTCAGCCCCCAAAGTACATGTCTGCTGCTAACAGACATAGCTGATGACAGCATAAGCGACAGGAGGGTTTTGCTAATCATGATACAAGAAGGAACAGTGCTAGCAATTATCAACCAAGTCCTCAGTTTCCAATGGTGTTTAAATTGTTGAATGGAACAGTAGCTCATGTAATCCAAGAACATTTGATTGCTGGAGACTTTCCTCCAAAAGAACGGGAAGGGAGCTTCTTAAGTTCTTGGGAGACAAAAGAAAAACTCGAACAATGGGCTGCAACTAATAAAATGGTATTTAACAAAGAAAAATGCAAGGTCCTGCACCTGGGCAAGAAAAATGAAAAAAGCACATATACAATGGGAGGAATTCGGCTGAGCAGCAGCACATGTGAGAAAGACTTGGGTGTCCTGGTAGATCATCAACTGAACATGAGTCAACAGTGCGAGGCAGCTGCAAAAAAGGCAAACGCAATCCTGGGGTGTATTAGGAGAAGCATAGAGTCCAGATCACGTGAAGTTATTATCCCCCTCTACTCTACCTTGGTCAGACCTCATCTGGAGTACTTTGTCCAGTTCTGGTCACCCCAGTTTAAAAAAGACGCTGACAAGCTGGAGCAGGTTCAAAGGAGAGCTACCAAGATGGTGAACGGTCTGCAAACCATGTCCTATGAGGAACGGCTTAAGGAACTAGGAATGTTTAGTCTAACAAAAAGAAGACTGAGAGGAGACATGATAGCTGTCTACAAATACCTCAAGGGTTGTCACAAGGCAGAGGGATCAGCCCTGTTCTCACTCTCTCAAGGAAGGACTAGAAACAATGGGGTGAAACTGCAGGGGAAAAGATTTAGTTTAGATGTTAGGAAAAAAATTCTAACAGTAAGAGTGATCAACCAGTGGAACAGGCTGCCACGGGAGGTGGTTGGTTCCCCTTCGATGGAGGTCTTCAAGCAGAGACTGGACAGCCATCTGTCTGAGATGGTTTAGGAGATCCTGCCTTGAGCAGGGGGTTGGACTCGATGACCCAGGAGGTCCCCTCCAACTCTACCATTCTATGATTCTATGATTCTATGATTCTATGTTTTGTTTTGTTTGTTTGTTTGTTTGCAAAAAATGCCACAGGAAGAAGAAGGAAGAATAAGAATTTGTTTTTATACCCTGCTTTTCTCACCCTTAGGTTTTGGGGCTTCCCCGCATGGGTGTTCCCTCCCCCCTGCCTCCTCTAGACCCCCCTGGCAAACTAATGTGGAAACAGGCTCCCTTTAATCTGGATTTTCTGGCTGAAGACCCCATTGTAGACCCCATTAATGGGGTCTACAGAAAATCCAGATTAAAGGCCAAAACGTACCCATATGATCTGGTTTCCCGAGGCATGGTGGAAACAAATGTGTCCCTAATGGGTGCCGTGGTGGAAATGGGGTCATCTGGCTCTCACCCAAATGGGTCCTTAATGGGTGCTAAAATGGGTACTAAGTAACCATGGAAAAACACCCCCTGTCTCCCTGCTGTGCATCCTGTGACTCCCACCAGCACTGCAAACCACTGCAAAGTTCCAAACTCTACCAGAGGCATATGCACAGCTGAAGTGATGGCATGATCCCCCGGGAACTGCAGGGGCTCCCATGCGATTCTCGGGGAATCACAGAGACTCTCACGGGATCCCCAAGATCTTGCAAAATTCTCAGCACCTTCTGGTGGATCGTTTCAGGCACACATGCATGTCTGGCAGCACTTAGGGCCCACTGTGACGCAGGTGGGGCTGTGAGAGCTCAGAAGAGATCTGTGACTAGCCCAAGGTCACCCAGCTGGCGTCGTGGGGGAGTGCAGAATTGAACACAGAATTCCCAGATAAGAGTCCTGCTCTCTGGCCACTGACGTTACATCTTCAGCCGAGTTAGAAAACTCTGAAGTCCTAGAGCAGGCGAGGGGCATTGTCCAGCCCCTCCCCAACCAGCCTACAATGGCTAGGATCTTTTAGCTAGAGATGTCAAACGTGGCGCCGGGCATTATTGCAAGGGCATCCTCCTTCCCTGCCAATGAGTTATGAGGTCTGCAGCCTTTTCTCTTACCTCCCTTCAAAGTCAGCGTAATTCACGGCAGTCTTGCAACACAAAATCTGCATGGGCTTTTACCCACCCACCCGCATGTTTCCTTTGAAATCCAAAAAAGCAAAATGGGTGTGTGAGTGTCTGGGTGTGCTCACAAAGGCAACACTCTCTCGCTGCCTCCACCCTGCTTTCTCTATTCCACTCTTTTATTAACCTTTCCCCTGGAATCATTAACTCTGGATTAACAAATCCATTTTCCTAAGCACAGGGGTGTCTGCTGCCTGCTAAGTCTTCAGGGTAGGGGGGCTGACTGTTCTCCAGGGCAAGGTCACAGTGTGTGCTCAGTTGACCTGAGAACTGAATAAACCTCATTAAAGTCCTCCTTCCAGACACCTGCAGCATGGATTATTTTTGTCCTCCCCCCCCCCCTCCGCCCACCCCGGTGCTTTGTTTTTTTTGAAGCAACTTAAAAAGCAAAGACCATAAACTCGAAAGCACAAGCGGTCCTTTCTCTGCTTTATCTCCAGAAGGATGGTGTCATTTGTTTCTTTCTTCCCCTCGTCTATTTTTTGTTCCCCTTCCTATTTTTTCCTCTAATCTCTCATTTACGCAAAGCATTACGTCTTTGCCTTCTCCCAACCCCTTTCCAAGTCCAGCTGCTGCCATTTATCAGGGCCTGATAGCAACCCTCAGACCCACTCCAGCTGTGCAAGGCGTCCGTACAACTCAATGCTTTTGAGACAAGATGTTTCCAATGTGGTTATCTCGGGGGAAATGCTGTCACGCAAGCTGCTTGAACTGAAGACCAAGAGAGGAGAGGGAGGGAGGGGGCGAGTGGTTGGGGTGTCCAAGATAATGAACATGTTTCATTTTGGTCCCTCCTCCTCCTCCCCTTCTTCCAAAATCTTTTCATCCCTTCATCTTCCCAGACTTCCCAAATCCAGTACAATTCCTTCCTTTGAATGCAGCGGGAACCAAACACAATTTGAGAAGACAGGTGGAGCATCCACTGAAACCTTGTTCAACCTCACTGAATCGAGAGAAGGAAGTGATTAGCAACTTTTTGTATATTCTCTTTTTCAGCAAACAGAACCAATGTGGGGTTCTTAGAATCATAGAATCATAGAGTTGGAAGGGATCTCTAGGGTCATCGTGATTCATTCTACCTCCAGGACAACTTCAGACAGAGGGGGTTTGACTTCAGCTCCTCACTGGGTTCCACCACATAGGAAGGCCCCATGAATATGGATTTCCGATCCCAGAGGGATAGATCTTGCAACAGACCAACTTTTTTTTTCCAGCTCTGATGTATGGTCAACAAAATGGAGCAAAATTTTCCAAAGCTTAGCAGATTTATGAGGTTTATGAACCATTTCCCCTCTCCATGGATAGAGATGGTCAACAGGATAGACCAAAATTTTCCAGCTCAGCAGGATGGTCAATAGGAAGGATAATTTCTTCCCCCTTCTCAAAGTGATGATCAACAGGATGGACAAAACTTTTCCATCTCAGCAGGATGGTCAATAGGATGGACGAAAAGTTTCCATCTTACCAGTATGGACCATTTCTTCCCTCATATCATAGGGAGGGTCAAGAGGATGAATTAAAACTTTCCAACTTATCAGGATGGTCAACCATTTCCTCCTCCATTGAATAAGAATGTTCGACAGGGTAGACCAGTTCCCCACATCCTAGCCAAAATACTGGACAGTATTCAGCAGGGGTTTCCCCCCACCCCCCACCCCAGTGAGATAGTGGACAATTTGGATCTTTTTTTTCCTCCCATCTTTTAGAAATGGTCTACAAGATGGACCAAAATTACTCGCTGCAAGTGTTGATGAGTACCCTGGTCCATATTTAGAAAGCATTGCACACTAAAAATTTGATATTAGTCAGCACCAATGCTAGTCCCAAAGAGATCCTTTTGCACTAGAAGAAGAAGAAGAAGAGTTGGCTTTTATGACCCTCCTTTTTAACCCATTTAAGGGGACTGTTCTTCTCCCCACCCCAGACCCCCTGTGAGGTAGGCTCAAACAATTGTTAAGATGGGAAAGCATCTGCACCACACATCTACAATGGATCCACATTGCATTCGACATGGATTGAGAGCCAATTAAAAGTGGATTCAGGTCGGATTTGACACTTTCAGGGTGCAGATTAGTTACAGGATACGTATTGGATACGTATTCATTTATATCGGATACACATTGGATCCTTGTACAAATTAGTATAAATACATTTCACTCAAATAGAATCCTACCACATTCAAAGGGGATCTATTCAAACAAATATGGATTTTCTAACATTCAATTAGTTACGAATAAAATGTCAAAAAGCCCCATTTGTGCACCCACCTAGTGACTAGCTCAGGGTCATACAGGTTGAGATATGAGCCCAGCACTCCAACCACAAGGCCAAACGAGTTCACCATCATATAACTATCCTCAGCCATGACCAAAAATCATGGGCTTAGCCAGAGTAGAGAGGCACACAATATTTTTCATGGTACTTCTCATTCGTGCAAATGGTGCCCTGAGATTTTGGGCGGTTTTGATTATTATTATTATTATTATTATTTTCATGAAGGAAACAGACAAGGTGTTAAATAGACTCAGTGTATAAAAGGCAATGAAGAAGCTTTGCAAATAAATAATGTAAACTGGAATAGCACTGTCAAAATATTTGGACGGACCATCTGATAAATTAGCAAAATGGGAAAAAAGTGAAAACAATAAAGTAAATTGTGACAAACCAAATGTCATGGAACCAAACTCCCAGTCCTCTAGAACAGTCTGGCATTTAAAACATTGTGCTGTTATTTTACGAGTCTCGATCCATGAGTTGTGTGTAGCATATAAGCCCAAGTGAAAGGAAAACTGAAATGGGGTGTTTTTCCACCACACTCCTTTAATCCAGATCTAAGAAGATCCGGATCTAAGGAATGGGTACGTAAGTAATTCGGATCTACTCCTAACCTATTTTAAAATCCTTTTTGCTGTTTTCTTACTCTTCTAATAGTCTTGTTTCCTTTAGGGGAGGCGTATCTTAACAGAGGCTGCCCTATTGATATCCTCTCAAATGCAATGTCCTAGAACAAAACTTGGCAAACAATGCCTCATCTAATGCTGTCGAGTCATATTTCCCCTAATTCCTTGCTGTGGGCCAAACACACTTCCATCCATGACTTTTACAGCTGATCAGAAAAGGTTGCTTAGTTCTGTGAGCAGCTGGATTGACCCCAAAGGGGTCAAATATGTTCACCTATGTTCACCCTGGCATGGCCCGGATGGAAGACCTGGTTCACTGCACAGCCAGAGTTGGATTGGGGTTCTTGGGTGCTCTTCAGAAACTTACCAAGAACTCACATTCCTTTCTTCAACCAACCATGTCGCTTCTTCTTTGCTTTTGCAATCAGTTAAGCTTTTCATATTTTGTGGTGCTGCCACAAGGGAAGTTTTCTTGGTCAGAGGCAGTGCATAGTTTTGCCGGGATCATATCTCCCTGTGGGTTCCCACCCCCTTTACTCTTTTCTGTCTGTCTGGTTTCTAAGACTGCAAAATGAAAACCATTTAAATGTTTGTTTAAATAGGAAGTCTCCCATGTCACAAGGCTGAAGGAAAAAATTATTCAAACAGGAGACACTACCATCCATTGGCGGATCAGTTTTGTTGTGCAACGTATGGAATCTGTACCTTTCTTTGTCTAGTCCTACGCAATCCAGAAGGCTTGTTGGAACTAGTGAAAATTATTACAGCAGCTATGCCAGTTCCCTACAGATTTTCATAATTCATAGCTTGGTTGATTTTCCCTTCCCAGTGTTCTAGCCAAACTCCAGAATTGGGCCCTGGTCACACCTATATAAGACAGGATGTCCTATTAATCATTCAAAGAGTACCAGTTCTGTTCACACCTAGATTGTTATACTGTAGGTCATCCGCATGCCATTCCTTGCTTTGGGCCACATCACTCATATCTTCCTTCATGATCTATCTGACCCTCCTCCATGGATCTCCTGGCTCTCCACCCCTTTTGCTGCATCAAACCTTTCTCCTTTCTGATTGGATGTCATTGTGTCATTCAAGGGAGGTGAGGGTGTGTGTTTGCGGTTCTTTTTTAAGCCTGCTCCCCACCTCCATGCTCCCCTTCCTTTTTTATTTGCTTTACTTTAAAAAAAATCAATTTGTGGAAAAATGCTAGATAGAGAAGTCATACACATAAACTGAGGGGAGAAGGGGAGGTGCCTCATGAATTCTGTGCATGCTGATTGGCCGAAGGAAAGACTGGAGCCACCCACCACAGCACAGTTCAGCCTCCTTTAGCCCATCCCCCTGCTCACACTGAGGAAGCGAAGATGTCCTGGGATGCCAAGATGGACTGTCTCCTCTGGAAAAGAGGACTCTGGTTAGAACGATCTAATGGGGCAGGTCAGTTTGGAAAACGAATTGAATAAAAATAATGTGAGTAACGCCCAGACTGAGGATGGCCTGAGCACGACCTATAATGATCTAGGTGTGAACAGTACTGGTACAAACTCAGTTCAGAGTGTAAGTCCCCATCCCTGGCATGGTTCCAAGTGTGGGATCGGCATGGTCCGTCCCCGTGGGTTTTGGATTTGGTCCACGAAAAGCGTACCAAACACCCCCAAACCGTGCCAGAAGGGTGCCAAATTTAGTACCTCTTTAAACAAGTCTCAGCACGGTTTGGGGGACTGGCACACATTGCTCAGCAAGGCTGGAATGCACATGGGGACGCTTGAGGGCTAACGGGAGGAGATTTGTGCTCACATTATTGGGAGGTGAGGTGTGCTTGCTGTCAGCCCTGTCCATTGAAGACCACAGCCACTGACTTTTAAAAATGTGGATGGCAAAGGCAGGCTGGAGAACCGCTTGGTTTTTTTTTTTAATTATCTGCCATTCCCACAGAGGTAATTCCAACCCTGTTTCAAGAATGCCAAGTCTACAAGCATGACACACAGCCCTTGCCTTATCTCCCTATTTGCAAGGCATGGGTGGGTAAGGAAGGGCTTGATTTAGCTGAGTGCACTCAGCCGAGCAAGATCTGTCAAGCAAGTTGTCAAGTGAAGGTTGCCACCCTGGAAAAGGGAGAACACTGCAGCCTCTGCCCTTCCCCCCTTCATGATCTGGGCAGGAAAAGGCTTTATTCCACTTCTGGTTTTACTTCCAAAGTGAAACAAAACCTTTTCCTTCCCAGATTGTGAAGGGGAGGGCAGAGGCTGCAGTGTTCTCCCTTTTCCAGGGGGGAAATAGGGTTGCCACCCTGGGAAAGGGAGAACTCTGAAGCCTCTGAAAGCAGCTGAAGCCGTGGCTGTTTTCCCCCCTTATTTTACCGGAGATAAAATGTGCTTTTTCACTTGCCAGCTGGCTTGGACAGATCTTGCTCAGTCGGGTACACTCATCTAAATCAAGCCCTTCCTTACCCACCTGTGCCTTGCAAATCGGGAGATAAGGCAATCTGGCTTCCAATGAGGGGAGAGGGGGCGGAGAGGAGAGGAGATGGTGCTGCTCCCCCGTACCAGGGTTCGGCACGCTTCTCATGGGGATACCTGGATCTGCGCCAAACCCGTACCTGTCCCGTGTTGCCAGGAATGCCATGGGGACGCCCGAGATGTATTCCCAATCCAGTGCCCAGCCCATGCATGCCCATACAGCCCCCAAAGTGTGCCAAACGGCTTGCATTGGGACACAGCCTAACAAGGCCTAAGTTCTGGATCAGGACCATGGTGGTCTACTGGTAGAGTTGCTTAAATGGGCCTTCCAGTGGAATCCTTAATCTTGAATGAGGTTCCATCTAAAGCAGATAGAGGCCTACTAGCAAGAGACGGGCCTCCTAGATCTGTACTACATCCAGTTTAAGGGCCTGTGCAGAAAGGGCCTCTTGTGTATCACACGCCTGCTGCCACCCGGCTGTGTTTGTATCTGAACTGGAGAAACCTTGGTCTTGCTCATTAGAGCCCTGAAGACTCCAGTGCAGAGTTCAATGGGTTTATTGCAATGTATGCCTGGAATCTAAATTCCATAGTGACAGCCACCTCCTTTAATTGTCTTCTGTGGCTTGTGTGCGACTCTGAATCATTCATGGTTCTGATATAGGTTTCCTTTCCTTCTTGACTGCTGGAGTCAAGATTATTTGCTGGGTACTCTGTTTGCTCAGCCAACAATGTGGTTCAGATTATATGCAGAGTTCTCACTGGGGCCAGGGTAAGGACAAAGATGAGCTAGCTTCTTGCCACTATCACTTTGCTGTCCCAACACACAGTTCCTTTCCCAGAAATATTAATGCCAGAAAAAAGGAGGCACAAAAGGAGGAGAAATTCTATCGCTGTAAGTGCAGCTTGAGTAAAAATGTGGGTAGGAGAAGGAATGGAGAAAACAGTGTTAGGGAAAGGCTAATGGACCATGAAAACAGGCAAGGGATGAATGCAGCAAGAAGAAGAAGAAGAAGAGTTGGCTTTTCTATCCCGCTTTTTTCACCCATTTAAGGGGACTCAAAGTGGCTGACACACCTTCTGCTCATCTCCCCACAACAGAACACCCTGGTGGTTCAGCGAGGGCTCAGAGAGAGTGTGGAGAATGGAAGCACCTCTGCACCGTGTGTGGCATGCTCAGACTTGCCCCTTTTTGGTGAATATGAAAAGTCCCGGTGACTGTTTCTATGGAAGGAATTCGCCATATGCTCCTGGGATCTTCCATGGTCACCTTGTGGGTCTACCTTATAGGTCTTATTTACTGCGTATGGATCCACAAAATACAATAAACCTAAACCCACGACAAGCAACAAGGTTGCAGAAATGCAAACGAGCGACGCGCACAAATATTTGTCACTTTCGAAATTCATCCAGATTCAGATGTTTGAATTCTGTTGTATGCTGTATTGCATTATCCTGTATTTTATGTTTTGTATTGTGAGTCGCCCAGAGCCCACTTGTGGGATGGGTGGGGTATAAATCAAAGAGTAAAATAAAGTAAATTTGAATTGAATGTTGATACATTGGAAGTTTGACATTTGGATATGAATATGTTCTCACCCAATGGTAAGCAGGCCTGGGAGGAGCAATGGCTACTAGAATGAATGCCTAGGTGCATCTTTCAGGCTGCGGGGGGGGGGGGGCTTCTAAGGCCATTTGCTGGGATTCTAGAGCAGGAATAGGTTTGTCCTTGTCTCTGCTTGAGGTGCCCATGAGCATTTGGTGGGCCACTGTGTGGTGGGCCACATCAAAACCACAGGTGGGGAACTTTGACAGAAAGGGTTGCTCATCCAATACAGGAGATGACCTGGGCTTTATCACCTCAGGCAATTTTGTACTTCCTCCCTATTGGTGGGAAATGTGTGTGATGAACTAACGTTGACTACCGCACACACTTTTGAGCGCTAATCAACATTAGCCTAACACCCCATGCAATCGATCACTTACTTGTGATCGATCCCTGGGCCGATCCTTTTCCTGGCGCTGCTACCTTGAGTCTGGCACCCTCGGTGACTGTGCATGCATCAGCTATGAATGTTCACTGGTTGGATTCTATCAGGTAAGCTCTGCTCACGTGGAGTAAGGGGTTGGTGAGCTTGTGGTGCATGATTTCATGCACCACAGCTACTTCATGATAGCTGAACATCTGGGAAGGCAGAGGACGCTTGTAGGCTGTAAGTGCCTCCTACAAGTGCAGATGCACCTGTCCAGATGTTCACCTATCATGAACTATGGGCCAAAGTGTGAACTGGCCCCTTGCCTAGGCCACTGAAGGTAAGTCTTCCAGGTAAGTCTTCTAAACAGCTTCAGCAATGAGGCTGCAGGTGGTGATGGCTGGATTTTACCTTCCTGCTGTTCAAGCATCCTTAGGGGTATTCATGGTGACATGGGGGCAGAATGAGCGCAGGTCCATGCAGACACCACAATGATCTGCTGCACTAAATGCATCATGGAGGAATGGGTTGATGGGGAACCTATCCCCATATGGCAAAAATCACATCACAAGGGTCCTTCTAAACCATTTCTCTCTGTCCTTTGCCACCAGCTGTAGTCAAAACAGTGGCCCCTTTGGCCTCCTTATGATTCCAGAAAACAAAAATAGGGTTTGAAGCAATGTATGGCCTTTGGCAGATCACTTCTGACATTAACATGTCAATTGTTGCTTGGCCTTAATTCAGTTCTGAAGTTTCTTCCTTTCTTCTTCTTCTTTAGCTGTCGGTGCTCAGTTGTGCAATGTGTTTCTGGGCCGGTGGAGGAAAGTTGGACAGCAGTCGCTACACTTTAAAAGAAACAAAACTGATACGGCAGGCACACGTTTAGCTGGCATCTTCTAAGTCAGGCTGGGCTGGGCATTTCTGAAGAAGCTCATTCCAAGGCCTCTTTTCCTTTTGAGAGCCTCTTTTTCACCAGACTCATCCCAGATGTGCGCTCTGTTGGCCAACATTCCCCCCCCCCTCTCCTGGTTGTTTGTCCAGTATACTCTCTCCTAAAAATCCAGGGCAGGTCATGACACATTTGCTTTTTAAATGGAAGAAGATTTAATGAACCTGTGAAGTCAGATGGGATGTAAAGGCTTCTCTGGCGTACCTCCTTTTCCCACAAGCTTTCTGTCTTCAGGGAAGGGCACTCTGAGTAGCACTGCAGCCTCCCAACACCTCTTTGCAGCACTCTTAGAAAAGACAGAGAAGTGGCTTGCCATTCCCTTCTTTGAGAAGGATTAAACCAGGAACATTTTGCACTGAATTATTTGGAGAAAGAAAAATGGCCCAATCCAGATGGGGCTAATTTAGGACCTTTATGGAACATATTGGAGGCAACCCCAAAATAGCCCTGATCCCTCCCCCCCCAAAAAAAGTTGCAAAATACTATTGCTGGAACACCCAGCACTGGTTGCATGGTGGCTGAATTTGCTACCCCACTTTTCTCACTTAAGGGGACTCAAAGTGGCTGACAAAGCTTCTGTTCTTCTCCCCATAACAGAACACCCTGTGAGGTAGGTGGGGCTGTGAGAGCTCAGAAGAGAGCTGTGACTAGCCCAAGGCCACCCAGCTGGCTTCATGGGGGAGGGTGGAATCGAACCTGGTATTCCCAGATAGGAGTCTGGCTCCCTAACCCATTTAGACCAAACTGGCTCACAATAGCCTGAATATTGTGTGCTCATGAATCTTTAAAATCCCAAATATTCTGTGCTTGTGAATCTTAAGAGATAACCAGAACAGTGAGGTTGTTTCAGACATTATGCCAAGTTTTTCTACCATTTCCATTTCTCTTAGCAAGTACGACCTGTTATATGTTTCTTTTTTGTATTCATTTCTAGGGGTTAAAAACTTCTTTTAAAAAGAAGTTGAACTGCAGTTCCCTGGAAGATCTCTGGCTGCTCTTAAACAGCCTAACCCCAAGGAAAGTACAATGGATCTCTTTGTGACATTGTGTCTCTGACAATGTACTGAACTGAGTGGATCCCAAAATTCCAGAAATTACACCATGCCTTTTATCTGCAGAAAGAAATGTTCTTTTTCTATTCTGATTTACTGTTCCTTAATTATATTGAATCAAAGAGTTACCATCAAACAAAGGAAATGCATTTTTGTGGCTTTAGTGGATGGATGGATTTATATTTGTATAAATATATACTTCAAATTGCAACGGCCTCTGAATTTTTGCAGATATCTACAGAGGTTACAGCTAATTGCATTGTGGCTGCATTTGAAATGCTAGAGGAAGGCTGTCTTGCTAGATACGGCAAAGAGATTCCACAATTAAGAGATGTACTGTATCACGCATCCAGCCTTACAGTGGTGGCCCAAATGGATTCTGTGCTTCCCTTTAGGGGAAAATTGAGTGTAAAGTAAGGATCTGCACTCGTGAAATGGGGAGGTGGGGAAGCGGTTGTGCCTGTCACATCCACAACGGATCCAGAGTGAATCTGACATGGTTTGAGAGCAGATTCAAAGCGGATTTGACGCTTCCAGAGCAGATATGTTACAGGATACGTCCTGAATACATATGCGCTCATACCGGATATTCGTAACAAATTTGTACAAATACATTCTTATCGAATAGAATCCCACCATGTTTGAATCAAATGCAAAACACCCCCCCCCCTATTTCTGCACATCCTTGGTGTAATGCATCCAACGAGCACAGAATCAGTTATTTAGGTTGGGGCAGGAAGAACTTTGGTATTTCTGTTGTTCTCTTTCTTTTTTTCTTTTCCACAAGGCTCAGTTGGGTGGCAAAGTAAGGACAATTAAGAAGCGGAACACTTTAAGTGAGCAAATTTGGTCTAGTGGTTAGGGAGCCAGACTCCTATCTGGGAATGCCGGGCTCGATTTGCCTAAGTCTCTGGGTGGAGCATCAGGAGCCTTTCCAGCTTCAGCTCTAATGCATGTACAATATGGTGCAGTTAAACCTGCACCACATATAGTGCATGCGTGGTAATCTCCCACAAAGAAGGAGCCATTTCTAGTAAAGAAACAGCTCCTTCAGGCACGGGCACTCTGTCTGGAAGCTCACCATGCAAACATTACCAAGCCAAGTGCAAATTGGCCCAAAGATAGGATTATTCATAACATAATGAGAAGACAGAGGCCAATTTGCACTTAACCCCGTAGTTTGCACTAGGTCAACATCTGGGCAACATCTGCACTTGCAGGAGGTTTTTACAGCCTAGAAACATCCCCTGCCTATCCAGCTGTCCACCTATCGTGAACTAGTGGTGGTGCGTGAAATCATGCACCACCTGCAAACTAGCCTTAACTAAAACCTTGCCTTTTCCATCCAGCAAGCACGCTGGTACCTCAGATGTTCACAAACACATTGCACATGCCCAAAGCATCATCATTGCCATGGCACAGTCATACCATGTTGACCATGGCTGAGGTCCAACATGCATCCGGACAGAGGGAAGTCTCCAGGCGTGTGGGGGTTAGTCTAGCGTGTATTAGTGTTCCCAAGTATGAACGCTATTACATGTTAGTTGCTAATGCACTCTTCCCATCCAATGGATAGGAACCCAAGTGCAAAAGCATCCCAGACTCATGGTAAAGGGTCCTGAGGCTGGGAAAGATTGAAGGCGGAAGGAGAAGGCAACAGCAGAGGATGAGGTGGATAGATAGTGTCATGAAAGCAACCAACATGAGCTTGGTCAACCTTTGGGAATCAGTGGAGGACAAAGGGTCCTGGTGTCCTGGTTTATGGGGTCACAAACAGTCAGGTACAGCTGAAGAACTGAACAGCAACAATAACAAGAGCAAATCCAAAGGAGGGCTACCAAAATGGTTAGTGGTCTGGAAACCATGTCCTACGAAGAATGGTTGAAGGACCTAGGAATGTTTAGCCTACAGAAGAGAAGGCTGAGAGGAGACATGATCATGGTCTTCAAGTATCTGAAAGGCTGTTACAGTGCAGAGGGATCGTCCCTATTCTCACTTGCACAAGATGGGAGGACTAGAAACAACGGGATGAAACTTCAAGGGAGTCAATACAGATTAGATATTAGGAAAAACCTCCTGACAGAGAGGGTGATCAGTCAATGGAATAGGTTGCCATGGGAGGTAATGAGCTCTCCTTCGCTGGAGATCTTCAAGCAGAGGCTGGACCTACATCTCTCTGGGATGGTTTAGGAAATCCTGCATTGAATAGGGGGTTGGACTGGATGGGCCTAGAGATCCCTTCCAACTCTATGATCAGATCTCCCTTTGATCCATCCTGAGAGTTTGCAAACACAGGGAGGACTTCAGGCTCAGACCGCAAACTGGAGCATTGACCCTCGGAGTCAGCCTTTATATCCAGCAAACTGAGGGCCTGTCTTCATCCTGGGAGCCTAAGTGAAAAGCTTCTTACAAAACTGTTGCAGCTACTACCTCTGCCCACCCCCAGTCCGGCCCCTAGAAAACATTCCCAGACATCTGGCGACCCTGAAACAAGAGATCTTGCTGAAACACTCACTGTGGCCCGCTTTTGTTCCTGTATGCTGCTTTTCACTTTATTCTGTACACAGTCGACCAGGGCACAGCCTGATCTCTTTAGAAGTGGCATCCCGTGTAGGAGCTCTTACGCTGCTAGGAACACTCTGCTCCTTCTTGGGGCCCAAACAGCTGCATCATCCCTGAGAGGGAACGAAATGTCATGGAAGGGATGTCCTCTTCCACCGCAACCAGGTTTTAAAAGGAAGATCAAGACTTTTCAACTTTTGTTCCAGGAGTGAATTAAAGTACTAGGAATCCAGGCAGTTCCAAGAGGAAAAGGCAAAGGCTGTGTGTATGTGTGCATCTTATCTTTCCAGCCTTGACCAAACTTCTGAAGGCTCTGCTGAGAAATAGTTCACAGGAGGGAATTCATACCAAGCCACTTGTCTCTTGGGCCCTTTTTGCACTTGTTAATCCCCATCAAGGAGCTGCTAAGAATGCATCGTCTGCATGCCAATCCAGCGGCCTATTTGCACTACAGCCCATAGTGCATGATTGGGGAAGTTCTGGGAAAGAGCATCTGCACCTTGAGGAGGCTGTTGACAGCCTCCAGCCCCGGCCCCCGCCTTCCCAGAAGTTCCTTAATCTTGCACTAGGTGTGGAGCACTAAATCATGCTCCACACCTTTACCAACTTTACCCAACTACTTACCAGAAACGTTTGCACCTCTTCTGTGACTCCGGGGTCGTCTGAGGTGCCGCTCAAGCATGCTGGCACCTGGGACAGCCATAGATGCGACTGCAACTGCACATGTGCAGAATGTCAGTGCCGTCATGGTGACGGCGCTGACGCATGCGCAGTCGCTGAGGGTGCCGCAAGCAAAATGGTGGCGCCCAGAGGAGGACGGGTTGAATTCAGATTCACTTTGAAGTATAGAGTGCATGGAGACAAGCGCACGCACACTCACACCAAGCATTTGGGTTTGGTCTGGGCAGGGCTGTCTGCTTTCCATCAACAGCTGCCCTGTCACCGGCCACCTTGGACCTCCGAGTCGGCTGTGGTGGAGATCTCGGAGGCCTTCTGTGTTTTGTCAAAGCCAGCAAAGGGTCCTTCCTTTGCAACACCTGGGTCAGCAAGGATGAAAGTGCTTGGAGGGAAGAAGTCAGATGAAAGCTTAGTCATGGATTTACTTGGACCACTTTCCTCTGCTTTTGCTGATAAGGACCGCTGAGACTTCTACTCCATAAATGGCTCCAGATGTTGCGTGAAGCCGGTTTCCCCATCCTACCGACATAGAGGCATGGCTAGGATTTCTGGTGCTTGCTAAGGACTGGGTGCACTCATGCACTGCTCCAACAACTGTAGTTTTTCACGGGGGAGTGGAGTTTTGACCAGTTGTACGCATGGGCAAGATGCCTTTTCCTATCACTTTGGCACGAAATGGTGATAATGAACAATATTATCATCAGTATCATTTTATGAAGGTAGACTAGAAATTTAAGAAACACTTGCTTAATTTTCCCCCTTCGGTAAAAATTATTAGGCATAGGAGTCCTGCTGGCTTCTTTTTCATGTGATATCTATGTGAGATTGTAGGGTAGGGCTAATTCTGAACCCAATTCATAAATAAAATGTGATTATATTCTGATAAAATAGGGGCGCTTCCACACAGGCCTGTTAAAACACATTAACAACACATACAGTACACATGGAGAACACATATACGACTTACCTTCCACTCTCTGGTGTGTGAGACCCATTCTTAGTGGGGTCTCAGCACTGAAAGATCTGGTCTCCAGGAAGACCTCAAAAATTAAGTCTTCCATCCAGCCCCTTCCCTCTTTCCTGGAAGTTCAGATAGGAGGAAAGTGAGAGAGGGGAATGGTTTTGCCTTTGTCCAACTCAGCCCACTATATCTGTGTGAAATGGTGGTGCTCAAAGGAGGAAGAATGTCCAGCTGATCTGTCCATTCCTTGCTCCTCCATTTGGGGAAGAGCGCTGAAGTGAGCGGTCTTAGTGGATATATCACTCCTACATATCCTGTTACGCGGATTGCTGCACATTTGCTGTGATGGTTCTCTTCTTTTTCAGGTTCACCCTTTATGCTGTGGACACCCGGGGAAGGCATTCAGAACTTAGCACAGTCACCTTGAGAACAGCCTGTCCTTTGGTGGATGACAGCAAGGCAGAGGGTAAATAACTTGGCTCTTCTAACACTTTGCCCATCCTCAGTGTGCTCCTGCCCTTGAATGTGGCTCAGAAGCTGCAGATGGCATCAAGAAATGTCTTCTTTCATAGCAACCTCCCCGTGCCCTAAGATCTGGAGGGGAGGCTCTCCTGGCTGCACTGTCACTCACAGCAGCCAAAGGGGTGGGCACCTGGGATAGGGCCTTTTTAGTGGTGGCTCCCAAACTGTGGAATAGTCTCCCTCCTGAGGTGCATCAGGCACCTTCACTCTGTGTGTTTAGACGAGCTACGAAGACCCATCTCTTTACCCTGGCCTTTGGCTCAGTGAAGGAACAGCCTTTTCTTCCCCACATTCAGACACTGACATGCTTTTAATATGTTTAATATGTTATTGGTTTTAATGTGTTCATTTTATACGTTGTAACCCGCCCTGAGACCCTTGGGTATAGGGTGGGATAAAAATGCAAATGGATGGATGGATGGATGGATGGATGGATGGATGGATGGATGGATGGATGGATGGATGGATGGAGGATGGATGGATGGATGGATGGATGGATGGATGGATGGATGGATGGATGGATGGATGGATGGATGGACATCATTGCTGTAAAGCTCATCCAGTTTCTCTTAATATACCAGTTTTCAGATGTTAAGAAACTGGTTTACTGCATTCTTTAGGCAGAATGGGCTTCTTTTTGCAGGCTCATACATGGTCAGAATTGAGATGACCTATGATTATTGTATTTCTTGGCCAGTGATGGTATCTCTTTGGCTGCCCTGGCAATCATCCTCTGCTCTGGCAAAGGATGCACAGCCACAGTTTCATACACCCTCAACATTCTTATGTCCTTGTGATACAAGTCCAAGATCTGCTGATGCTGGCTGAAGATGTAAAGCTCTTACTGTCTCAGTCCAAAGCCCATGTGGCATTCCCAGTATAGTCCTGGGTAGGGATGTGCACAAATATTTGAACGCATTCAAAATTTGATCAAATCGACCGAATTTCGACATTCAAATTTGAGTCAAATTTCCTTAAATTTGAATTTAAAGTTTTGATACCAATTTCGAATGTCAGTTCTATTTGTTTGAATTATTCAGACATTTGCATGTGTACTTGATATCATTCAGACTTTCCAGAGTTTCTCCTATTATTGGTGCCTTCTCCTTCATTGATATTTATGATTATTGATACTTGTTCTTGATCAGTTTTCACCTTACATTTGGTTTTAAGTAGCCCATGTGTGTGTCTGTTTGATATGATCAATTCTGACTAATCTATAAAATCATATTATGTCATTAAATACTTGCCTGGAAACTTACATATGCACAGAATGTTTTGGTTAACCAGGGGTGTTTTTCCACCGTCACTAGAAGTACCCATTAAGTACCCATTAATGGGTACAAAAATGCCATTATGTATTACTTCCGTGAACCTGGGGAGGTGAGGAAGCGGCTGCCTCAGACACACCTGCAATGAATGCAGGGTGGATCCAAAGTGGATTGAGGGTGTTTTTCCACTGGCAGAAAGCCCCCATTTTTGCATCCATTAAAGACCCATTTGGGTGTGAGCTGGATGACCCCATTTCCACCACGGCACCCATTTGGGACCTGATTGTTTCCACCGCCACTGGGGAAATCTGGATCATATGGGTACATCTCAGCCTTTAATCTGGATTTTCTGGCTGAAGACCCCATTGTAGATCCCATTAAGGGGTCTACAATGGGGTCTTCAGTCAGAAAATCCAGATTAAAGGGAGCCTGTTTCCACATTAGTTTGGCAATGGGGTCTAGAGGAGGCTAGGGGGAGGGGGCACCTTTGGAGGGGAGCCCCAAAACCTAGGCTTTGAAATCATTTCAAAATCATTTCAAAATCATTTTGAACTCATTTCGAAGTTACTTTGAAGTTGCCTTCAGAGATTAGGGTTAGGGTTAGGGTTCAGTGGGTTCTGTTCCCTGTATCTTGATAGAGGCTCATCCGTTTTCCTCTCTACTTCCTTTCCAGAGATAGCAGACAAAATCTACAACTTGTACAATGGTTACACCAGTGGGAAGGAGCAGCAAACTGCCTACAACACCCTCATGGAAGTTTCCGCTTCCATGCTTTTCCGTGTCCAGCATCACTACAACTCACATTACGAGAAGTTTGGAGATTTCGTCTGGCGCAGTGAGGATGAACTTGGCCCCAGGTAGACAGATTCAGCTGGTGTATAAGTTCTACACCTTTCCAAACCTGCTAACAAAAAGTCACATCATCGGTCTGCACTGTCCTCCTACACCTATAGCAAGATATTCTGTTCGTTCTAATGAAAGTTTGTATTGCCAGATAGATTACAATTAGGGATATGCAATAATGGTTTTTTGACATTCTATTTGCGTCGATTCGAATACTTGAAAATTTAATTTGATTTGAATTATTTGAATTTGAATGTAAGGAAATTCAATTCGAAATAAGCAAATTCGAATCTATTCATTCCAACTTTTAATTCGAATTTGCACTTACAAATGTCAACAACATGTGTAGATGCCCGTACACATCTTCACAGCATCCGTACATGTGTGTATGCATCCCATAATTATCCTGCATGCAACCCGTTTTCGTCCCATACGGATCCATACAAATGCACGTGGATGCGGGAAATGACTGAATAATTCGAACCAATAGTCCCAAAATTCAAAATCCGATTTGAATCTTTAAATTCGAATTTCGGGACATTGTATTCGAATTTGAATGTCGAAATTCGGCACACTCGGTCAAATTTCAAACGCCTACGAATATTCGTGCAGATCCCTAATTACAATACCAGCAACAAATTTTCAGCCCGGAATGCAATTGACACATAGATAAGGACAAACGTTTGCAGATCAGCTTTTCTTTGAACGTTCTCAGTGGTTGAGTTACATACAGATGCATGCAAGGACAGTTCGAAGCCTTACTGAAAGCAGGTAGAAGACCTTGAGAGGCAAAACAGGAGTATCTCACAAACCAAGGTTCCTAGCAACTAGATTCTGGTCCCTGCAAGACTACCCATTTCTTTCTGTTCAAAGCCTGATAGGCTATGCTTTGATTCCTGGGTGATCCGCTGTCTCGAGAGAGCCAGTCTCTGTCCACCAGGCATTAGAAACTTTTGCTTATTTCCTGTTCACTGCAAATTCAAAGGAAATGTAACTGAAAGCCAGAATGAATAAAATCGGAAGATTAAAGTAATTGAAGGCAAAGCAGATGTTGATGGTAGGGAACATGGAGAGGAAGGGGAAGGGTGATACATAGAACAACACCATTGGCAGCCCTCAATGCCATGTTTATCTTGGGAGGATGTTCAGGGCTCAAATGGTAGGAAAGTAGTCTAGGGGGAAGGTCATTTACACATCTCATGAAGTGAGCCAGCCTAGGGTCCTTTCTGCACTGGGCCTTATTCTGGATTATATCACAGATTAGGAGCTTTTGATCTGCATTCTACTGTAGACTGCGGCAGGCCTAGTGTGGAAAGGCTTGATATGGAAGAAAGTGGCCCGTCAAAAGTGGCCCATTTTCACACTTCCCTTCCCATCTGCTGAAAGGAAAAGGAGCACCATGACCCAACATTAACTCACACTTGTGAGCGCTAGTCACTAACAGACTAAGCCCTGCATTCTCGCTCACTCACCTGCGACCAATCCGGGGACCAGTCCTCTTCTAGGTGCCGCCATTTTGGTTGTGGTGCCCTCCGTAACAGCGCATGCATCAGCGCTGTTGCCATGACGATGTTGACGTTCTGCACGCGAACAGTCGTGTCTATGGTTGTCTGAAGTGCCAGCATGCTTGCGCGGCACCTCAGACAACCCCAGAGCACAGGAAGAGGTGCAAATGGCCGCTGCCTGGACCCGCCAGGTAAGCTTCTAGTTAATGTTGGTAAAGGCATGGAGCATGATTTTGCGCTCCACACCTAGTGCATGATTAGGGAAATTCTGGGAAGGCAAGGGGTTGCCTGGAGGCTGTAGCAGCTTCCTCCAGGTATGGGTGCCCTTCCCCAGAATTTCCCTAATCGTGCACTACCAGCAGTAGTGTGAATAGGCTCCTGTTCTCTACTTGGTGTCTGCTTATTTCTGAACAGCATTAAGGAATTCCTCCTTTGATTCTCCCACAACGAGGTTGATTTCCTACAGCTCTGCTCCTTTTCCAAGGATCGTAGCTGAGAATTCTGGGCTTTCAAACTCCACAGAGCTCCCCTAATCAAATAATCTCCCTGTTTAGACTTGGCGGACTGACAGTCCTTCTCCTGCCATGTCATTAGCTTGAATTTACATTCCTCCAGGAATGATTGAGATGTCCCAAAACCAAAAACCAGAGCTTTCCTGTGGCACCAGAGGGAACTGAGAATAGCTGATGGTCTTGGAGTTTTCAAACCACTGTAGTAAATACTTCCTTTTGATTTTGCAGTGTCTCCAGAGGTCTGTTTTCATTTCGCTGCCATCTCTTTGGGAAAGAAATGTTGATGTATAGCTGTGCTGCCCTTTGTCTTTTGTGTTTGTTTGTTTGTGTTTTTCATTTCCACCATCAGCACCATTTTCATAGCTGCTGTTGCTAGGGATGTGGCTGAATGGTTCCCTCCCCCCCCCCCCCGATTCGTATCGAATCGAATGCAGGAAAATTCACATTCATTTGAATAGATCCCCATCTAATGTGATAGGATTCGTACTTGATACGAATCTTCAATCCCTACGAATCCATACAAATAGCATACAAATCCCATACAAAGCTTTACACGAAGCTTCATACAAATGAATCGAAATGTGTCTGAATATGGCCGTATTCCAAATGTTACAGGTATTTGTGCGCAGCCCTAGCTGTTGCCCATGAGATGCTTGTTTGGGAAGAGTGCAGCATGCACATACACATTGCTGCAGGGCCAGTTCATGAGTATTGGTACACAGAGGTTGCAGCCTAGGATGTAAAGGGGTTGGAGAGCATGCAACTTTGCAATTCTCCTGCAGAGTGGTAAACAATGGGGTGAAAAGGAAGACGTCTCCCTTGGCACCATGCTTTTCTCAACCCCATCCTCACAAGATGCAACAGACATTGAGTGGCAGAATGAGTAATCCAGCTTGACTTTGTATTGCACTGGGATAGCGAGCCTGGAAAATGACAATGGGAGGAAAGACAAATTGCCCTAATCTAATGCATTAGGAAATTCTGGAGAATCTGTGTGTATATGTGTGTGTTAGGGATGTGCATGAATACTTGTAACATTGGTTCTTTGCACAATACAAAAGTTTCAGACATTTGTACAAATAGTATGGACACTTCTTAAACGGCAGATGTGGGAAAGTGGCTGTGCAACAGATCCAGAGTGCATTCACCATGGATTGCGAGTGGATTAAAGGTGGATTCAGGTCAGATTGACGCTTTCAGAGCAGATTTGTTACAGGTTACGTATTGGGTATGCATTTGTTTGTGTCCATTTGTGCATATTTCGTGTGTGTGTGTAAGAGAGAGAGAGAGAGAGAGAAGGAGGAAGGGATATATACTTCTCCTTCACTCAGGGCCTCCAGCTTCCTTCTGGCAAATCTTAGGCTGTTCCTTTTCCTTTCCAGGAAAGCCCACCTGATCCTCCGGCGTCTCGAGAAGGTCAGCAGCCACTGTTCCACCTTGCTACGGAGCGCCTACATCCAGAGCCGCACCGACACCATGCCCTACCTGTTCTGCCGTAGCGAAGAGGTCAGGCCGCCAGGCATGGTCTGGTACAGCATTCTCAAGGACACCAAAATCATATGTGAGGAGAAGATGGTCTCAGTGCTGCGCAACATGTATGGGGACTCCAAGGGGCGATGAGGGGGCGGTGCCAACAGATGGGACAGACCAATCAGAGACACGGGCTCTCTCGAGAGTCGGGACTTGTGGCATCCTGCAAATTGTGGAAGAGAAGAACCATGGTACCACACACAGGACGAACATAGACAGCAGCAAATGTCAGAGATCAGATGGACTTCTGTTGCTTCTTTCCTTCTTAATTATTATTCCTTCCTTCCTTCCTTCCTTCCTTCCTTCCTTCCTTCCTTCCTTCCTTCCTTCCTCCCTCCCTCCCTCCCTCCCTTCCTTCCTTCCATTCTTTTAAGGAGATACAAACTTCTGCTTGGTTTTAAAACAAGTTGCTCCTTCTTCTCCCCCTTCCCCAATTGTTATGATTCATGAGTCCCTGGGCGGCGCACTCAAAGCGACAGAAGGAAGCCGTGATTGTTGGTGAGGGAGATACCATCGTGGTGGGAATCGAGGCCCTCAGCTGCATTCAGGGCAAAGCCAGGTGGAGACCTAGCTTGGCAGGCGCTGTGTTCTGGCTAGAATATTTGTGGGAAGCAAAAGGAGCAGGAGACCTCGCCACTTAGAAAAGAGCCCATCCTGGAAGCAGAGGTCAGGCAGTTCAACATCAGGCAGGGTTAAGGAATTTGCTGGTGAATCTTTCGGAAGAAAATAATAATAATCCTCATCTCCGTCACCACCATCACGAAAAACAAACAACCAAGTTTATGGGAGGGCTGCGTGCGCAGCTGTCTTTTAGCAGGGTCCTGGCAGGTTGTTCTGTGCATTAAAACATTCATATTTACTTCCATCTTCTCTGCATGGCTGGCATTTTTTCAATCAGCTGTGTCCGTCTGTGTCTGCTTATTTATGGAGCTTCTAGGCAATCTCTCTGATGTTTTCTGTGCCCCAGTGTGTTTTCCTGAAGAGTCAAGCTCAAGGACAGATGGATTTAATGATAATCGGTGCCCTCTGTTTATCTGAGCAATTATACCTGTGCAGAGCTTCTTGTAGCTTCCCCTGGGACCCCTCGCAGCCGTGAGGAGCACGAGGCGGCGGCGGGGAATAGGGGTGTAACAGCCTTTGGTGGTGGGGAGTCAATGGGCAAGCAGCTCAAAGAAACTGATGCCAGGGAGCCTAACAAGAGGAAGAGGAAGAAGAAGAAGAAGGAGAAGGAGAAGGAGAGTTGGCTTTTCTACCCCACTTTTCTCACCCATTTAAGGGGATTCAAAGCAGCTGAGAAAGCTTTTCTATCCTTCTCCCTACAACAGAACACCCTGTGAGGTGGGTGGGGCTGTGAGAGCTCAGAAAGAGAGCTGTGACTAGCCCAAGGTCACCCAGCTGGCTTCGTGGGGGAGTGTGGAATCGAACCCGGTGTTCCCAAATAAGAGTCTGGCTCCCTAACCACTAGACCAAAGGAGGAGCAGGCAGGAGCGAAGGGATTGTTCAGTTTGCAGTTCCAGGCAAAATCATAGGAAAATTGACTTCACACGTTACTCAGTCCTGAAATGAAACATTCAGGAAAGAGAAAGAGGATGTTGTGCATGAATGTTCTAAGCATTCAAAATTCAATCAAATTTGATTGGATGTGGACATTTGAGTTCAAATAGAATGTCTTTATGTTCGAATTTAAAAATTTGAACGAATTTTGAATATTCCAAAACATTCGTCAGAATGATTTTAATCATTCGAATGTACAGATATGCGCATACAAATCTGTACGCATATCATACACATCTGTATGCATTTGTGCTTATAATATGGGATGAAAACAGGATGCATACAGGATAAAACAGGATCCATACAAAATGTGTACAGATATGTATAACACATACAAATGTTGTCGACATACGTATCTTCAGACGAATCGATTTGAATGGAGGATTTTGTTGCATTCAGATTCTAAATAAAATGTTTTGACATTCAATTCAACTCAAATTTGAATGCAAAAAAAAAAAAAAGCAAAAACAAAACTCCATTTTTGTGCTCATCCCTAGTGTGGACCCAAGCTGGGAGCTACTGGATGAAATGGGAAACTGTTCTTGCTGCTCATTTGGGTTAGACACCTGTGATTGTTTGCACAAATTTCTTGCACAAATCTTGGGGATGGAAAGAGAAATATTAGCTGACCTCATAAGCAAGACTTGGCCAACTGCAAATGGACCCAGAAGCAACCCATTTCCTATGTTCCGTGAAACAAGGCCAGGGAAGTAACATCACAGACCGTGACTTAAGTTCACAAACAGTGGTGGCGGCGGACAGGCATGTGCATGGATGTATTTTTGACACTGGAATCCGAGTAGAATTGAATGTCATAAAATCCGATTTGATTCAGATATTTACGATCCTTCTGTCATAAAATCCAATTCGAATCCATAACATTCTACTCCGTACATTCAAATGTTAGGTACCTATTTAAAGATATGAATGTCTACATTTGTGTCTGTTTTACGTATCTGTGCGCATTCTGTAAAAATTGGTATGCATCCTGTATGTGTCCCGTTTAAATCCCATATTTTAAGCGCAAGATACGTATAATTTTTGTGCAGATTCCCATACGCAGATATGAATCTACACATTTGAAATATTCAAAAATCCATATCGGATTTTTGAAAATCCGATTCGAGTTTGAATGTCAACATTTGGTGGGTTCGAGTCGAATTTTCAAATTTTTGAATATTTGTGCATATCCCTTTTCAGCGCTTTAATGAGCACTTATGGCCGAATGCCTGATGAACCATGACGCTTAGGGTCCTTCCGCACTTACCATTTTAAATCCGGATCTATGGGCCTTTCCGCATTTGCCGCCGAAAACGGATCTATAAGATCCGTTTTCGGCCCAAACGTTTTCAAAGGGAGATCCATTTCGAGCAGAAACGGTTTCTCCCAGACCCCGTGCGTACACACACGTGCGGGGCCGCGGCGGCAAGGCTGGATTGGGAAACGGTTTGGGATGGGTGCTATGCAAGTGCACCGGCACCCATCCCAAATCGGCCCTGCCGGCGCCTGCCCAGCTCTCAGAGACGCAGAGCGCATGCTCTGCCATTCTGACAGCTGGGCACACCTGGCAGCCAGCTTCCCTGCCTTCCCGCTGGCCAGAGAATGGAGAATCCTCCGTTCTCTGGCGAGGGCAAGGCTCCCCCACTCCTTCTGTCAGCCCAACCCCACGAACAGCCCCATTCTACATACCAGATCGCCTCCATTTCGCCTCCATTTCGATCGTGAGTCTCGGAGGGACGGCAGCAATGGCGCACGTGTGTGCCATTGCTCTGACGGCCCCAGCAGCCCAGGTACGCTGGGAAATGTAGTCCTGGGCTGCCTGGAGGGCCGTCAGAGCAATGGCGTGTGCGTGTGCGATTGCTGCCATCCCTCCGAGACTCACGATCGAAATGGAGGCGAAATGGAGGCGATCTGGTACGTAGAATGGGGCTGTTCATGGGGTTTGTTTCCAAACTGTTTTCAGGGGGAAAGCCAGATGTAAGACCTGATTTTTTCAGGTCTTACATCTGGATAGGATTTCGGCGGCAAAAACCGTTTAAAAACCTGCCGCTATGCGGACGTGGCTTGCTCAAAGGGGTATAATTCCGGCCCCTATGCGAAAGCCACGTGTAAATCCTTTCCACATCTGGCTCTAAATCCGTTTTTAGAGCCAGTGCGGAAAGGCCCTATTACATCAGGATTTACTAAACCCGGTTTAGAATAGATGAGGATTTCCTAAATCCGGTTTAGGATAGATGCGGATCTACTGAACCCGGGTTAGAATAGATGCGGATCTCCTAAATCCGGTTTCTGTGGATCTGGTTTTGCTACATCCATTTTGCGGTAGATCTGCATCCATTAGATGCGGATCTGCCCACACCCCTTCCGTCCGCACAGGCGGGGAAGGACGGCTTCCGAGGAACAGATTCTGCCTGAGCTGTGCGGATGCGGGTTTCCCAATGTGTGCTTAATGGGTGTTAAAAGGCCTGTGCGTAAGCACCCTTAGAGACCAAACATCAGTCTGAGATGTGCAAAATACCATTTGCAAATTTGATCAAATATTTCACATTTGCAAACATCCAAATTGAATTGGAAGTATGGATGTTTGAATGTTCATGAATACAAAAGCTTTTTGTGCAAATCTACAAAAACATGGATTTTTGTATATTCAATCCTACAATGAAGCAAATGTGAACTATATTCATGCAGGTCCCTAATCGTCAACCCGCATCGGCTCCTAGAGCAGTCTTGGTACACTATTGAGCATTTGGAAGCATTGCCTTATGTCTGAACCTGCCTTCCTACGATCTATAGCAGAAATCGTTGCTCTGTCTGGGCGCAGAACACACTGCAGATGTGTACAAATGTTTTCTGACGTTCTCTTCGAATCGAATAGAATACCTAAAAATCCAGTTCGATTAAAATCTTTTCAATTTTTTTCCCCCTAAAACAAGAAATAACTTATTGATAAACAGCAGCAAAAGCATGAGAAACTGCATAATGTAAAAGATACAAAATTGATAGTGGAAGGGAATCCACAGTGATGTAGGCAGAAGGTTTTGATCAAATAAGGAGTGTTAGCTCACCAGGAAGAAATGTATCCATGGAGGGCGCACTCTGACAATCAACAGAAAAGAATGAAAGAGAAAGTAAAGTAACCTTTCCTAATGGGGCCTGAAACTTGTGACTAGCTGGGGGAACAATCCTCATCCTCATAATGTGCAGCAGACCGAAGGTTTGACAAAAGGGTGGACTAGACCAATGAAGTAGTTTCTGTGCAGATGCTGGATTCATGGATTGAAGAGGACATGGCAGTCAGGAACCAGAGATCAGCAAGGAGTAAGCTGATCTTATGTCCAACTATGCGGCAAAAGCCAAGATGGCTTTAAGGTGGGGTTAGACAAATTTATGGATGACAGGTGTATCAATGGCTACTAGAATGAATTTCTAGGTCCATCTTTCAGGCTGGGTGGGGGGAGCAGGATGCTTCTAAGGCCATTTGCTGGGATTCGGGAGCAGGAGGAGGTTTGTCCTTGTCTCTGCTTGAGATGCCCATGAGCATTTGGTGGGCCACCATGTGCGACGGGACGCTGGACTAGATGGGCTGTGGCCTGATCCAGCAGGGCTTCTCTTATGTACTTATGTACAATTCAAATTTAACAAGATTTGATTCATATTTACCAAATTCGAATCAATTTGTTCGATTTTTTTATTCCAATCTGCACATACAAATATCGACAACATTTGTATGTGCCTGTACGCATATTCACCATATCCATAAGCATCTTCCCCACACCTGTACACATCTATATGCATCTTGTAGTTATCCCATATGCAACCTGTTTCCATCCCATACCGATCCATATGGATGGGGGAAAGATGCAGATCTTCAAGTATACATCGTGTAGAAACCCGTACACATACGAATGTCTGGATAATTTGAACAAATAGAGCCAAAGTTTGAAATTCGATTAGAATGTTTACATTTGAATTTTGGGACATTCTATTTGAGTTTGGATGTCAAAATTCTGCACGTTCAATTGGATTTTGAATGCTGCTGATGGATATTCATGCACATCCCTAGAACACACTGGGTTGAAGAATCAGCTGGACTCTGTTCATTAGGTGTCCCTCTGAATTGCTTCTGTTTCACTCCCCCCACCTCAACAAGCCATTTCCTGTTTTCCTAACATAGATCTGTGGCATATCATGCCATTGGTTGGTCGTGGAAATGGCAGGAAAGGTTAAATCCGTGTTTGCACAGATCAACTATTGTGAAAGCGAGAGAGAAACAATCTTGAAATGCAGATTTGTATTTATACATTACCCTTCCTGGCACCTTGGAACTGACCTGCTGGTCGTTCTCCCTCCCAGCCTCTTCTTTCATCTCCTGCCATAAGAAATACCAGCATGGCATTGAGGAAAACCTCCTGGCAGCTGCTAGATCAGGCTGAATAAACTCGCTCCTTCTTCACCTTACACCTGCAGCATCCCTGGGAGATGGAAAACAGGCCCTGCAATCTTTCTGTGGAGTCGTTCTGTTGTTGTGCAACCTGCCGTCCAAGGTTGCCTTTATGATCCGCCACCTCCACCCGTCTCGCGGAAAGCGACAACAAACTTTTTAGAGAAAGCAAGCAGTGTTCGGGCTGTCCCAGGGGGCCTCCGGGAAAGATGTTCATACATACTGCCGGGACCCACAATTAAACATAAAGGAGTGGAGCCGTTCTCCACCGCTACCACCATAAACATAGTTTGTCCTCTATTTCTAACATTTAGGACTGAGTTTGGAACCTTCAGTTGCCAAAACAAGTTTGTTTGTTTTTTAAGCACTAGCTGGGCTGTGTTTTGGAAACCTCCATTGGCCTTGAAGAAGGAGGAGGAGGAGGAGGAGGAGGACTTGGCTTTTCTATTTCACTTTTCTCACCCATTTAAGGGGACCCAAAGGTGACAAACCTTCTGTTCTTCTCCCCACAACAGACACCCTGTGAGGTAAGTGGGGCTGTGAGAGCTCCGAAGAGAGCTGTGACTAGCCCAATGTCACCCAGCTGGCTTTGTGTAGAAGAAGAGTTGGCTTTTCTACCATGCTTTTCTCACCCATCTAAGGGGACTCAAAGCAGCTGACAAACATTCTATTCTTCTCCTTGTGAGGTACGTGGGGCTCAGAAGAGAGCTGTGACTCACCCAAGGTCATCCAGCTGGCTTCATGGAGGAGTGAGGAATCAAAGCCTGTATTCCCAGGTAAGAATCTGGCTCCCTAACCACTAGACCAAACTGGCTAGGGACAGGAGAAAAACAAACCTGCTTGAGGAATGGTGATAAGAATATTGAAAAGCCCAGAAAATACCAGGATATTTTGCCTCTGGTCCTTTCTGATCAAGGTGTATCATCCTGTTACTCAGTGAAACAAGTGAACCACATTAGCTCTTGATTGGCAAATCCTGATGGCTCACTAACGCACCTGCCTCTTCTCCCATGGGCCTGGCCCAATCCAATGTACCCTCTGGCCTGCCTGTTCCAAGCTGGTCAGAGGCCCTTAAACCATCCGAGAGCTCCATGCCTGCTGCCAGAGCCAAAACAAACACAGGGCAAACATGAAAGAGGTCTTGACTGAAAAGACGCTTCTGTGGTCCCTTCGTGGAAACTTTTTGACTGTGTTATGAAGCTGAGCATGTTGCACTGTCCGGCTTGCCAAGACTTGGCAGGGCGTCGGATATTCTGTTCCTATATACACAGGTGTTGTTCTCCTGGCAAACTGGCGGCCGTCCTCTTTTGCCTCTGAGGACCACAGCAGCCTTCTCATTCCCACCTGGGACTTGGAAGCAGAGGGGCTCACTGCCAGGAGCTCCTGAACTACAAAACCCAGAATTCCATGCTCGCTGTCAAGCATTGCCAACATCTGGCGGGTGAAAAGCATTTGGGAAAGGAGCAGGCATGGAAGCATGCTGAAGCAGTCTCTGAATCCCAAGAAGCTTTGGGTTTGGTGGTGTCAGATTCCTCTTTTTAATGCACGGGATATGGGTTTAAATGGCCTTTGACAGTTCACCATTTGAAGTTCTTTTGCACTGAGCATGTGAAAAGCTCCAGTTCAAATGATGCACCGAGATTTATTTCATGCTCCACACCTTTACCAAGCTCTACCTGCAGCGTCCGGCAGTGCAATCATTTGCACACCTTCTGGCTCGCTGCGTGGGGTGGGTGGGGAGGATGCCATCTGTGCAGGTGTGGCTGCATCCCTGGGTCTATTGCCGGTCATGATGGGCAGGCAGGCCAGGAACCAGTCCACATCACCAGGATTGATCATGCATCAGGGCACATCACGGAATGTGTGACGTGGCTGGCGGCACTCCCAGTATTCAAGGAGGCAGCATGGACTGGTCAATGGCCGGACCATTCACATCTCTGGCTTGTAAGGGGAAGCATCCTTCTGGGCAAGTGTGAATGGTCCTCTGGACCTGACATTGACTAGCCCTAGTTCATGGCAGCCTAATCCGGATTAAATTGCCATGGGGAACCTGGCCAGGGTCAACAATTTGATCTCAGGTCCTCAGTCTGGATCATGGTGGCATATAGAAGGCACAACTCCATGATCCAGAATTTCCAAAAGTGATTTTCAGCTTGGCGGGCCATCAGACACTGCCAAAAAATTACCGACATCCGCACCTCACGGCTAGGAACTATAATTTAGCCGCAGGGGATGGAAGTGACTGCAAATTCCAGACCATGCAAGCAAGCCTTCCAACTGCAGGAGATTTAGTCTGGATTGGTGCTGTCCATGTGGACAGCAGATATGGCTCTCACTTCCCCACAATCCGGACCCATAGATCCCGGCAATTCCAGATCTACAGATCCAAATCTGCTGCACTATAGTGCAGAAAGTATCTCCAACTCTGAGCACTAGATTTGGTGGGATACTTCACCCTTATGTCCCAGGCACCTCTGCTTCCTGTTGTTGTTTGTTAAAAATTTACAACATGCAAATAAATGTATTTGCACTAATCTGGATCCAGTCCCAGCAGATGCAACTATGAACTGACTAGTTTAAATTATCTTGGAAGAAAGGAATGATAGAGCATTTTGTATGGTTGTCTGTCAAGAAAACCTTGAAGATTTGTCCTTTGTGTTTCAAAGGGTTGAGCTCAACTTGGTGTCACCTATAACTTTATAGAGTATCATATAGATGAAAAAGTTGTGGCTGGCCAAATGTCCTTGTGGGGCTGCCCAACAACTCCATTTATGAGCCTTCTCTTGGGAAGAAAAGCTTTGGGTGGAATCCACCCTGAGCAGCAATTTAGCTGTTTTATGGTTCTTCCTGGGTGTTCCTCAAAGGAAGGTCCTTTGTCTGCAAAAAGAATAAAGGCAATGGAGATTATTCATGGGTCCTGCTTTCTTTTTCCCATTCACGCCTTCACTTTTTGTTCCCTGCCCTGCGACCAATGGCAATGATCCCTCCCAAGTTGATACGCTATAGAGAGAGGGTCGTGGTTGGGTCAGTCGAAGACCATTGTTAATTCCTGGTAAATGAGGGAAGGACACAAGGGAGGGAGAAATCAAGGATGTAAAGATTCTGATCTCAAATCGACTGATCTTTTTTTCCCTTTTATACCTTCACTCTAGAGCATAGCTGCCTCGTTTTCTGAATGTAGGTCTTTTTCAAACCATTAAGGCCTGGAAACATCCAATCTTATAATGACCTTATAGGAACATAATAGTCATGTACAGTTTTGGATACCTTACTCAAAAAGGCTGGAAAATTTTTGTTTGTTTGTTTGTGTTTTTATCCTACTCTATACCCAAGGGTCTCAGGGCATGATACAATATATAAAATGCACACATAAGGTATGAAACATATTAAAAGTATGTCAGTGTTTGAATGTGGGGAGGAAAAGGCCGTTCCTTTACTTAGCCAAAGGCCAGGGTAAAGAAGTGCGTTGTCACAGCTCGTCTAAGCCCACTGAATGAAGGTGCCTGACGCACCTCAGGAGGGAGACTATTCCATAGTCTGGGAGCCACCACGGAAAAGGCCCTATCCTGGGTGCTCACGCCTTTTTCTGCTGAGAGTGGTGGTACAACCAGGAGGGCCTCCCCTCCAGATCTTAGGGCATGGGCAGGTTGATATGGAAGAAGCAGAAGCAGCGGACATCTGTCATGAGCCTATTTGAACTACGGCCGGTCATGCATGATTAATGAACATCTGGTGAAGAGCAGCCGCACATGGAGTAGGCAGTTACAGCCTCCAAGCATGTCCGCCCTCACCAGAAGTACACTAATCACTGATTAGGTGTGGAGTACAAAATTGTGCTCCACACATTAACCATAACCAATGTTACCCACAGACTTACCTTAAGCATCTGGACGGCAACCATTTGCTCTTCTTTGGGCACTCCAGGTTGGGCGGCTTGTGGTGCACGATTCTGTGCCCCACAGCTAGTTTACAATTTGTCAACATCTGGACCGGCATGGGGCACTTGTAGGCTTTAAGCGCCTCCTGTAAGTGCAAATGCGCGTGCCCAAACTATGGGCCGAAGTGTGAATTGAGCTCTCCTCTACTATGGTGTATATGATGTGTTCTTAGCAGCTTCTTGATCTGGATTAACAAGTAAGTACAGAAAGGGTGTTTGTCTCATTTGCAAATGGCAATGCAGCAATCCTTTATTTTCCAGTCCTCAGGTACCAGCAATGGAACAAAGACACAGGAAACACAGAGAACTTGGAATGAGAAAACAAGTCAGATCCTGAGTTCAGAATTCTTTTAATATAAGAGCATATTGTTCCTTTTGAATCTTTGTTTCCCTACTAAATGCCTGTGAGAATCATGGCTATGGTGTTATATACAAAAACACATGGTTCGATATTGGTGCATACAAGATATTATATATTTATATAATATAGAACTTTAACATACAGGAATAGACAATGGGAAAATAGTGCTGATGAATCTGACATTATTATTTTTTATTTTTTATTTACCTTTTTTTTTAAAATAAGTGAAATGTAATCAGTTACCTGAAAGAAAAAGAAAGGAAAGTAGAGCAGAAAGAGAACCATTGGGGAAAAACGGAAACGAACGCCAGGCCAGTAAAAATGATAACTTTAAGGCAGGCAGGGAAATAGAACAGAACAGACAATACACCTGAATGGACAGAAAGAACAGACAGTACACCTGAATGGAGGGACAGAGGGCACCAAGAAACACCAGGAAAACTGTAGAGAAAGAAATTATACTGAAACATAAAGGTAATAAATTAGATGGACAATTGTGTAAATATAAATTTTTAAAAAAGATGACAATCTTAATAAATAAGCTTTTTTTTTTACTATTTACATCTTTATATATTGCTTGAAGATTTAAATTAGGCTTGTTAAAAACAAATGAACGCTGCAAAAAACCCCAAAACAAATAAAACATAAAAAAACAAATAAAATAACCAGGAGCAGCAAAATTACATGCGTGAGGTACAGAAGTAAGGTTTAATTCATTTTTGTTTTTAGCCTTCCTTAACATTTTTTTTTCTTAATTTTCCCCCGGTTCTTTTTCTAATACAGTAGACCAGCAGAACCCTTTATGAAAAAGGTATACCTTTCTTGGAGTATTGGTTAAACTGACTTTGAGCAGGTGTAAGAAGAACAGATTCCATAATAAAATTACAATAAAATTAACCACCATAACTATAACAATAATAAAATGATACAATATGGTATATTAACACGAGGGAGGAGTCGGTAATATTTTTAGATATATAATGCGTATATATGTCTTTCACTAGAAGAGGTCACAGTTTTATCTGCAAATGTGTGTTTGTATGTGTCATGGAAACAGATGGATGAAAAGACAGGTAATGCTTAACCTGTTTTTCTTCAAATGAGCAGCGAAAAGATAGGAGAAAGGGAGAGGGGGCCCTAACACCTAGAACATAAAAACATAAGAGGAGCCCTGCTGGATCAGGCCACAGCCCATCTAGTCCAGCATCCTGTCTCACACAGTGGCCCACCAATGGGCATCTCAAGCAGAGACAAGGGCTAACCTTCTCCTGCTCTTGAATCCCAGCAAATGGCCTTAGAAATATCCTGCCTGTTCCTCTAGCCTGAAAGATGTACTTAGGTATCCATTCTAGTAGCCACTGATACACTTGTGATCCATGAATTCATCTAACCCTTCCTTAAAGCCATCTAAGCTGGTTGCTGTTACCACCTCTTCCTGGCAACAAATTCCATGGATCGATGAAACTCTAGGCAAACCTGTAACTCCAATCATAGAAGGTTATCTCCCTGGTGCACAGCACTGAGAAATCAACATATGATTTTGTATTCCACCTTCCTCCTCCTAAGCTGATGGTGAAACTGGTACCTTTCGAATACCATAGAGCTGGATCAAGCCAAGTGAGACTGGCATGTGGGAAATGGAGGAAGCACTCTGACTACAGGAATGGATCAATACCAGTAGGGGAGGGAGCAGACATCTATTATTAGCCTTGCTAAATTGAGTCCACAGGTTTATGTTTTAACAGAATGCCAAAGGGTCTTTAAAAAAATGGGGGGAAAGACCCATCTGCTCTCGGTATATCAGGAGAGCTCCTAAACCCATGGAAATTGTGGGCAAGTTCTCATCTTGGATTAAAACTCATGTAATCTTGTGTGAAAGTGGGGCTATCCTGGCTAAGGCAGCATGCCCGTGAGGTTAGGATCAAACCCCAGCTCAGAGAGCCTGCTTGGAGGAGTTGAGGATAGCAGCAAACAGCAGGCCTCCCAGGCATTTCCTTAGAGCCCCACAAGAATGCTTCAAGAGCAAGATGCTAGAGTCACCCTCCACAAGAAAACCCTCCTTGTACTCAAACTCATTATGGAGGACCAGAACTCCCAGTTGAAGTATGCTAGATTTTTCTTGGTCCCACATCAATTGCTGGTGCACTGTTGGCCATAGTTTTCCCTCCTGGCTGCTCAGATCATTTATAAAGAGGTCCAGACTGAATCTAGCAAGGAAGACACTCTTGGAGCACCTCAAAAATGCTTCCAGAATCTAAGGTCACCTTCATTGCTGCTCCTGGTGGTCAAGGATCTGAAGGGAGGGGAAAGGTTTGGTACACTCCCTCCCTAGAAACCCTAAGGATTGCAAAAGCTCTCAGTTTGCACACACCATGATCACAGGATCTGCAGTCCAAACATCTGCCTTGGCCATTCAGAATCTGTTGTATCAATAGTCCTTGCTTGGCTCTCCCCTCTTTTATAGCAAAACCCACTGCTTATTACTTACTACTCTCAATCCAAATGACTTTTATGTCCATTTTATCTTATCTGATATTCACTATTTTTGTTTAATTTTTGCCTGGAGGAATATTTACCAGGTGGAAAATACATACCTGATTTGCTAGTGCATGCATTTTTATAATATAAGGAGCAACACCTCTCCGTATACCCAACTTTTTCTTTGCCCATGAGCTGGTGGCTATTCACACCTGCCTGTTTTGGAGGAGAGAGGTTGGTCCAAGAAAAGAAACAAGGATCTTTTGGCTCTGTTCTTTCAGGCTGTCAACAACCACAATGCTACTTGGCATCTAAAATTTCTGTCCTACCCTGGTTCCTCAGCTAGGGGCGATTTTGCACTTCCCTTCCTTCCGGTGGATGGGAAAGGAGCACAATGAACCAATGTTGACTAGTGCTCACACTAATGTTGAGTGCTGGTCAACATTAACCGTTCTCACCCTGCGCCTGCTTACTTTGATTCAACTTCAGGGGCCGTCCACTTCAGGGTGCCACCATTTTGGTTGCGGCGCCCTGTGAGGTCAACAGGGCTGGGTGTGCATCGGTGCTGTTGCCATGATGCTGCTGACACTTTGCACAGTCTCAGTCACGTCGGGAGGGCAGCAGGGCCGCGAGCTTGCTTGCACAGCAGCCCTGTTCACCTCCTCGTCCAGGAGAGGTGCGAATGCTCCCCAGCTGGGTGCCACTGGTAAGCAATTGGGGAAGGTTGGGGAGGATGTGGAGCATAACTTCATGCTCCACAGGTAGTGCATGATTAGGGAACTTCTTGGAAGACAGGGGTGCTTGGAGGCTGTAGTAGCCTCCTCCAAGTGCAGATACCCTTCCCCAGAAGTTCCCTAATGTTGCACTAAGGGCTGTAGTGCGAATTGGCCCTAGATATAAACACTCTGGTGGACCTACCTCACATGTTAAGGGTCTTTCCTAGCTTATCGACTCAACAGCAAGCAAATATTGCCCAAAATGGCACTGTCTCCCTGGTCAAAGGATATAAGAACATAAGAAGTGCCCGGCTGGATCAGATCTATGGCCCATCTAGTCCATCATTCTGTTCCCGCAGTGGACAACAAGTTTGCTCTGCATTCAGTCTTCCAGCAGCTGCCCTTCAGAGGCAGACCACCTCCCAGGGCCCTCACAGCACCGAATTCCACGAACTGCTCCAAATCCTTTCTGAAACAATCCATTGGGGGATTTTAAGGAGCCACTTTCAAAGCTAGAAAGGGTCCTGAGCTCTCGTGAAACTGGCCCTTCACAGCGGGCGAGGATTTGCACACTGCAGAACGATCTCATTGGGTTGTTAGAGCTGAGCCACAGGTATCCTTGGATACGCAACTTGGCATCACTGGCAAAAACTGGTCCCTTGGCATCCCTATAAACTAGTCTCCAGGCTGGTACATTCAGAGGCTCTGAGGTGCAGCTGTCCTCTGGCCCAATATCCTGATGTCGTCCTTTTGGCAAAAGTTGCTATCAGTGCTCTACTCCATGGCTGGACTGACAGTTCTGCTATCCTGACTTGGTCATCTCTAGGCTAATAAAGCAAAGAAGATATTTTTTAAAAAAGACATGCCCTTGATAACTTTTCTCTGATCATTGTAGCAGCTTTTTTTTCTCCCCTCCCTTTTTATTTTTATTTTTTAGCATTTTTTCTTGTTTTGTTCTCAGTATGTTCTCATTCGGGCTATGCAGTTAGGAGAGCCACACAATACTGAAAAGTTGTGCTAAATATACTATACTATCATTGTGTGTGTGTGTGAGAGAGAGAAAATACATGTACTGTAGCGAAGTGACACGCACATAACTTTTGATGTTAAAAAGAAAAAAACGCAGAGTTAAAAAAATCACCTCTTACAAACAAAGGCACAAGTGACAGAAAAGCAAAGGACGGAACAAAACCCTGTTTGCTGTTTCAAAGCACCAAGGGAGGAAGGGGGAGAGGGAAACCAATGACACAATCATCATTTACTTGATCTTCTCGGATTTGAGACTTGCCCAAGAGAACAGAAAATGTTTCATAGCTCTCAGGTTATTTCCAGGGCTATGTACACTGTTGAGCCTCTTTCTAACTCTCTGTTTGGGCAATGAAAATGGACGTTTCCTTTCACAGAGCAGTGGCAAGGAAGGGGAGGTCCCAGAGAGACGCTCCATCACCGCATAAAGTAGGTTCAGAAAACCTAGCGGACCAGCGTGGTTAGAGGGAGGAGCCAACACCTGTGAGCCCCTTCTTGCCAGTGACTACTGACTGCCCCCTTCTCTCACACACATACACTCTCTCACACACACAAACACACACTAATGTCTCTCCTCTCGTACTTCCCTGTAGGTTTCACTCTTTCTTGATTTGAGGGTTCATCATTTCTGCTGCCCCTCAATTCTCACTCCAGCAGCCTCACAAAGCAGCAAGAAACACTGGCTGTCAATTATTCAGGTTAGGAACAACACAAGACTTTCTCTCTTTCTCTCTCACCCCCCCCCCCCAAGACAAAAACCAAAACACAGGTAAAACCTAGAACAAACCGACAGTTACAACCAAGTGACCCCAAAATGGAGGTAGCTGAAACCTGTTCCCAATGATCCTCCATGGCTGCAACGTTCCTCCTCTCGGTATCTTTTAGGGACTTGGAAGGGCAAAAAAATCCAGGACACCAAATCCATGTGTTTCCACCATAAAGTGACAGGAGAGCTGCAACTGATCCTGTGCAAACTGTCATCTGAATGCTTGAGGTGGAAGAGTGATAGGCTGGGTTGCGCCAACACAGTTGGGAAGATGGACACGTTTTTGTGCAAAGTAGGATGCCTGCAATGGTTTCCATGCCTGGTGGGAACTTTGAAAGTCAACAAAGACAAGAGAGGTAAAGGCCATTGTAGGATACCCCAGGGCTGATGCTTGATCCCATGTTGATCTGTGCTCCTTGACACAGATATGGGAAAGACCTCAATGGAAAGTATAGTAAGTATGTATAAAGCTATGCGCTCTTCACAGACACATCCACCATTTTCCTGTGGAGCCTCCGGAAGGACAGTGCGCCTTTGCACAACTCTGCCCCATGACTTAAAAACTATGAATAAGCCTCAAAGGTCTTATTTACAGCCTGACAGAACAGGGTGCTATAAACTGAGGTTCGGGGACCCTTAACTTGAAGCAAATTAGTCGGAGGAAAAACAAGAACAAGAAATGAGAAAATTGGACACAGTTTTTTTGCCATTATGTTGACTTGACCCCAAACTGTTTTCTTCTAAAGAATGCTCAGAGTTGGAAATGATCAGAGTTTGATTTCTTAGCCTACAACTGCCATGATCCTCATGCAATGGACAGAATGGACAGTCAAAACAAGAGCAAATTTCACAAACTCTGAAAAAGCTGATGTTGTTGTGCTAACTTTTTCACCCAGAAAACAGTCGTTCCCAGGATTCCTTGGGGCAAAGGTGTTAAGGTGATTCTAACATCAAAACTCTTCTAAGTTTAAGCTCTACTGGGACGTGCCGTTAACCTGCAATATTCTTCCAGGATGTGCCCTGATGTTTTTTCCTACACTGGAGCTTAAATTTCTAGGACCAAGATGGGAACTATGTCAACACTCATGAGAGTGTTTTTCTCAAACTGCACAGCTATGTAAAAATGCCAAAAAATGGGATCACTGCTATTTACACGCCAACAAATGTGCCAACCGTGTTTACATGTACTCCCACCCCAGGAGTGGTGAAAAGCACTCGGGCCATCTTCATAGATCCATCCTCAGCCAGCCTGGGTCTTTGAGGACAAAAATAGGCAGTTCTAGCAACAATCATTGTGCAAAGAGTCCAGACAGGGATGAGCCAGGGAGGAGAGAGAGAGAATTAAGACGTGAGGGAACTAAGCGATGCCAAAGGGTGGTCCCCGGAGATGATCGTGTGGAAGAGGTTAGATGAGTAAAGGTAGCAGCACCCAAAGCTTGCTGGAGAAGTTAATACTGATAAGGTCCGTTCCACACATCTCATGGGTCTGCAGCAAGGTGCCTTTTTTGCATTGAGAAAGTTTCCCCTCAGCATCATGATCATCATCTCTCTCCTGCTCAGCCTCAGCCTATTTCTCTGACTCAAATTTAGTTGTTTCTTCGCTTAAAAGGTGAAGGCAAGAGCCTTCCATTGCAGTCCGTGGGAGAAATCCTTATGAAAGCAATGCTGGAACTGCACTGGATTTGGTTGGTTGATTGATTGGATTGGTTGATTGGATTGATTGATTGGATTGTCTGTTCGGTTGGGTTTGGTTTGGTTGGGTAGGGTTGGGGTTTGGTTGGTGGGTTGGTTGGTTGGTGGTTTGTTTGTTTGTTTGGTTGGTGGGTTGGTTGGTTGGTGTCCTGCTTCCTTTGCCCTCTGTCTTACCAAACATCACTGTCACCTGGCACTCTGAGGAGGAAAAAAAAAGCCAAGGAGTTTTGGAATGTAGGCAGGTTTGGAAAGCAATTTAAGGCAGACTGTTTGGTTGCTTGGAGGCTGAACAGCACCCTGTTCTTGTTATGATAAGGGGAATGGTTGTGTGGGTGTGTAGTAGTAGCAGCAATAGCAGTAGCAGCAGGATAGAGGTTTGGTGGACTGTCTTCTTGTCCTTCTCCTTTTCTCTGGGACGGTGCAGCACACTTCTGGTCCTTTGCTGAGCAGCTCAAGTTCTCCACTTAAGTTCCCACAGGCGAGTATGACCCTTCCTCAAAGGCTGGCTTTTTGCTTTTCCAACGCCTTCCGTGCAAGGAGAACCAGAGGCAACCTTGCTTCTCCTCTTCTCCTCTCCCAGACTGCACTCTGAGAACACCACCTGCAGCAAAGCCACCTCCTCCCCACAGTGTGGAGGTGCCCTTGAGCAACTGCAAGGGAAGAGAAGCCTAGACAACACAGATTGCAGGCGGTTTCCCCAAAGTATCTTTGGGTGGCTGACATTTGCAAGGACCCTCCTCTTGCGGCTGCATGCTCCTTCCTGTCTCTCTCCTCTCCCTTCCGTTCCCTCCCTCCCTCGTTTTCTCTATAAATGTTAAGTAAATAATGATATATGGCTTGTTTTCTTGCCTCATTCTGTATAAAAGAGAGAAAGAGAGAGACAGAAAGAGAGCACGTAAAACTCAACTAAAGACAAAGAAAACCCCAAACGGAGAACTGCAAACAGTTCAAACAAGATGGATGCACAACTGTTATATATGCACCTTCCCCCGAGCCTTAAAAGCCCTCCTCAACTCAGCGGTTCCTTGCTGGCTGGTTTGCTTGTCCTCACCACCAAGGTTTGCTTAAATGCAACGGCCGTCCCTCCACTCCCTAATGTCTCAGTTCTCCTTGGGCAAAGAAATTAAAGGCAGACTGGCTGAATTCTAAAGGTCCCTGGTGCAGAAACGCTATTGAGTTGAGCAGCTGAAACTGTTGTTGTTGTTGTTGTTGTTTTTAAAACGATATCTCAACGAAAGGGGTGTGTGAATGTCTCTCCTCGCTTGCCTTTGGTGGCCCTTCTCTTCCACATCTTGGCATTGGTGGGTTATCCAAAGTTGAAGCTTCGGTGTTCCTGTGGACCGTGCTCCTGGGCGCCGGGATCACGGCATGCGCAGTCTCCTTGCAGGTCACAAGACATTGGGAAAGGGATGACCTGTGCAAAGAAAGCCACAAAAGGGTGAATCAGGTACAGGGACTAAACCTTTTGGGGCGATGGCCCTATATAACGCATGAAGGTCTTACACGGAACTCTTGCCATTATGCTCAGCTTGGTGGTCATTGACAAAGGACTTGCAGAACATAAAACCCAACAGAAAAGCATAAAAACTCCTTCAATAATCCAGACGAAGTCAGGTACACCCAAATTACAGGCCTGTAGCCTTGGATAATGAAGAATAGCTGTGCCTGGCACCCAACATCTGGCACATAAAAGGGGAGGAAGGCAGCTAGCATCTTGCTGCCCCACCTACTTCCAGGGGCTGAGATCAGTAAGTACACCAGGCGTGGAGAAGGAACATCTGGTGTTGCCACCTTTGTTTTCTTTTTTGGCTTTTCTGCACTTGACTGACTAGCTGAGGCAGGCACGGCTCCTTGACGGCACATCCACACGGCGTGGAGCTGCTCCTTAACTGGGAACACCTCTGTGCATCCCAGAGCTTCCCCAAGGCATTATACAGGTGGAGCAGTTAAAATGGCTCCACACCTATACTAGCTGCTAGGCTTTGGCATTTGTACCTCTTCTGGGCTTTTACACTGGCTTTCCCTTCATCGTTTCCCTGAAATGGTTGGTCCTTTCTCTCCTAGCCTCTTTCTGCACTAGGTCTTATTCTGGATTGTATCATGGAATAGGGGTTTGTTGTCCACATGCTAGTGCAGACTATGGCAGGCCTTGGGCAGGGTCTACCATAGTCTTTATTGGCAGGTAGACAGCAGATACATACTGGAAAAAGGTCAATTGTAGGAAGGGCCCAGGTCCATGAGCCAGATGTGTTCCATTCAGGAAGTCTGCTGGCTGTTTGGGTGATGGAGGAGGGGAGGAACAAGAACAGAAGAAGGGACGTTCTTTGGTTTCCACCATCACCTTCTTCTTTCAGAAGAGATACTAAACATGAGACGCTGCCTTCAGGACTGGGCTACAAATGCCCCATCCATTTGTGTAGGTACGGTCCTTGAATACTAAATGTTAACCTGACATTTTAAAAAGGTTTTCTATTTTCTTTTCATGGCAGCTGCTTTATGGTTCTGCTCTCACATGCAGGGTTTATCTGATCACCTATGCCACATTTGTTATGTAACGAAAGACAGGCTATAATGAAGGAAAATAAATTAATTGGTAATAAAAGTCCAGCTTTAAAGAGAACTTTTCCACTCTTGTCCTACAACTGTGTTTGTCTATTCTAACAGATAAATTCCTGTTCAGTTCTGATCTGTTCCTTCTCTCTCATCTACTTGGGCTGTATTCAATCTCCCTCTTGCTAATGTTGCTCCAACAGATATCTTCTGCAAAAGGGGTTCTATTTCCAGCAAGACAGACCTTTGCTCATTTTAGGGAGCAGGAGGGTGGGAGGAGAAACTCTGATCTTGCAACGTGCCACAAAGAAGAAATGGCTCTTTCTACCTGCACCTTTAAAGCAAGTCAAAGGAGAAGTGAGGCAATAGCATCTGTGATTGCTGTGGCTGAAGTCAATTGCAGTGGATTGCATCAGGAATGACACAGAGTGTTAAAGGCAGGGACAAAGGAGGCAATGGAGAAATGGGGGAGAAGGAAAGAGAGAGAGACAGACTGTGGTGCCTGGAGTGAATTCCCAGAAGTCTCCCATCTGTGCATCTAGGGTTAATGACCTAATTCTTCTCCCTTCCTGGACAATGCCACAACCTGTTCAAATGTTTTCAGCAAGCCTAGTATGAAAACACTCCCTCCTGACGCATTGTTTCCTCTCTGACATATATGAAAAGGAAAAGTACTAGATATATACATTAGTCATAGATAATTCTGGAAATGTTTGCCACATGCATAAACAACCCTCCAGGAAGGACCTTTAAGCAAGACCCCCTTCTGCCTACCCTACCTTAACTATGAGAAAAACAAAAATAAACAGAACCCTGCCAGCTTGGATGGCACATGGATTAATGAGGTCCATGCCAACTGTTGGGGAAGCAAGATTCTCTGATGGCTAGTGGGGTCTTGGAACAAACCACTCATGGACAAGAGAAAGCTCAGATCTGTTTGACTGTTACTCTGCTAGCAAGTGCAATGGCAGGGGTTATATCAAACAAATGAATGAGGCAGCTATGAAGAAGAACGAGAGGAGGAGGAGTTGGCTTTTCTACCTCGCTTTTCTCAGCCATTTTAGTGGACTCAAAGCGGCTGACAAAGCTTTCTATTCTTCCCACAACAGACACCCTGTGAGGTAGGTGGGGCTGTGAGAGCTCAGAAGAGGTCTGTGACTAGCCCAAGGTCACCCAGCTGCCTTCATGGGGGAGGTATCAAACCATGTATTCCCAGATAAAGTGTCTGGCTCCCTAACCACTAGAGTAAAATTCTATGCATGCTTAGAAGTCCAACATTCACATTCACTGTGAAACAACTAGTTACCCAGCACTCAGATATAACCAAAAAGGAACTGCTACCACAACCAGAGATTGACAGGTTACAAGGAACATGTCTAAACTACAACAATGGTGATGAAATCTTGGAATTACTGCCTACCTTCCCAGAAGAAGGTGAAAAGACATCCTTACCCATGCTGCAAGGCAGAGCTGAGAGCTGCTGAACTAAGAATATTAGCTTGTCAACCCTCACATTAGACTGCCTAAAGCCTAGCTCAAAACTACTTGTGGAAGAGATACTAGAAGATGCCAGTCTGGCAATACAGACCACCCAACAGCCACCAGAACTGGAAACAACAAACTGGTCTATTCCACCACAGCAGTGATTCTGGAGATGCTGGTTAAGGGACCAAAGGCTCAAATGATGGAAACAAACTATGTCCCCCTTGGAAGTTAAGGCTGAGAGCCAAGATAAAAGACAAATGCAAGAGTATCAGCAAGTTGACCTAACTCAGTATAAGCATAAAGATCAAGAAGCGGTTACAACCCTCAAGGTAATGCATACATTATTGGTCACCAGGTTGATGAGATCAAAGAAACAGAGACCAAAATCCCCCTTCTGAAAAGCCATGTAAGGCATACTCTCAATTAGAAAGTGGAAGATCAAGGTAAAAGTGGTCCTTGTAGCGATAGGAGCACTCAGGGCCGTGACCCCCAAGTTGGAAGAATGGCTTCAACAGATCCTAGAACAAATCTCAGAGATCTCTCTTTAGAAATGCTCAGTCCTAAGAACAGATAAGATATCTTGAGCATCTGGTAGACAAACCAATTAACCACTCTTGTGGAAAGAGAAAAGAATTTTGGCTGTTACCTAGACTCTTACCTAGTAGTCTCCCGGTTCAACTCTGCACTCCTACACGAAGCCAGCTGGGTGGCCTTGGGCAAGTCACAGCTCTCTTTCTGAGCTCTCACAGCCCCACCTACTTCACAGGGTCCCCCAAATATCTCAAGGAACGCCTTCTCCCATATCGACTTGCCGGTGCCTTAAGATCTGGAGGGGAGGCCCTCCTGGTTGTTCCACCGCCTTCAGAAGTGAGGCTGGTAGGCACCCGGGAGAGGGCCTTCTCAGTAATGGCCTCCGGGCTATGGAATAATCTCCCCCTTAAAAGTGTGTCAGGCTCCTTCTCTGGTTAGGTTCAAGAAGGCCAGTGAAGACACAGCTCTTCACTCAAGCCCTCAGCTAAATGTTGGCTATGTTTGCCCCCCAATGCAAACACTACTGCTTTAACGGATATTGTGCTTTTTTATTGTATTGGATTTAAATGCTGTTGATGGTCATTATTGTTTTAATATAGGTTTCTTTTGATATGCTGGATTTTAAAAGTTGTTGCCCGCCCAGAAACCTTCGGGTATAGGGTGGGATAGATAGATAAATAAATAAATAATTTGAAAAGAGGAGCTTGGGAAATCTCTGTATAGAAATTCCCTTTATAGTATTTGTCAATGCACATGTGTCAGAGTGTTTCCGCATTTGCTGGCTAAAAGTGGATCTATAAAGATCCGCTTTTCAGCAATCCATCCTCCCCTAGATCCGTCAAGGTGTCAGTCAGTGTGGAAACACCCAAAGATTCCCCTATGACAGGGAGGATTCTTCATGGAAGAAGGAAGACACAACATATGGGCGAATTCCAGCACAGAAATGTTTTCCCACTGCAATCCATGTGGCTTTCCCATCTTTTTTCTGCTAAGCCCCTTCCAGGAATTATTCCAGACACCTTCCCACAAAGGAAAACGTGATGTTGACACAAAAGGGTGGAATCACATCGTCTAGCAATCGGGCAGACGTTCAAAGTTTCAGTGACAGCAAACGAAAGTATGAAGAAATTGCTGGGTCACTGTGTGAGACAGGGTAAGAACTTAAGAACATAAGAGGAGCCATGCTGGATCAGGCCACAGACCATCTAGTCCAGCATCCTGTTGCACACAGTGGCCCAGCTATTGCCCATGGGCAACTCTAGCAGAGACAAGGGCAAACTTCCTGCTCTCAAATCCCAGCAAATGGCCTTAGAAGCATCCTGCTTGTCCCCCTAGCCTGAAAAATGTACCTGAGTATCCACTCTAGTAGCCATTGGTACATCCATAAATTTGTCTAACCCTTCCTTAATGTCATCAAAGCTGGTAGCTGTTACCACCTCTTCTGGCAGCAAATTCCATAGACCGATGACCTTCTGGGTGAAGAAATACTTCCCCTTGTCTAACAGTCCTACCCATCAGTTTCATAGAATGCCCCCTGGATCTAGCATTGTGTAATAGAGAAAATACATTTTCTCTGTCCACCTTCTCTATCATGTGCATGATTTTACATACTCCAGTTGAGTCCCCTCTTAAACGCTGTCTCTCCAGACTGAAGAGGCCTAGACGTTGCAGTTTGATTTTGTAAGGGAAGTGTTTCAGACCCTTAATCATTCTGGTTGCCCTTTGCTGCACCTTTTCCAGTTCCACAATATCCTTTTTGAGGTGTGGTGACCAGAATTGTACACAGTATTCCAAATGTGGCCTCACCATACATTTATAAAGAGGCAGATTAGACTGGATGCTGGACTAGATTGGCTGTGGCCTGAACCAGCAGGGTTCCTCTTATGTTCTTACAAAGTGGCACAAGAGCTATCCTGGAACAGGCTTGATAGATTAAATAAATAAATAAATATGTACCTTGCTCTGTCCATTCCATTTTTCACATTCATTTATTATTTCTTTTTTCACTCTTTTTTTTTAATCAATTTGAGTCAAGACTGGTCCTCTCATTTTGTACTTTTAGGGAGTTATTTAAAATCTTCTTGTTCCCCTGAGTCCTTTCTTTCAATTTATTGCAATAGGGGAGCAGCTTAATTATTTTATTGCTGTTGGTTTCCCTGTGATTTTGCTAAACTGCATAAACCGTCATGAATGAAACAGATCTCATTCTAACTCTACTCGTAAATTAGACTTTTCCTGGGTACAAAAAAAACCCCAACAACAACCAGTTAAAATTATGGAAATGAAATATGCAAAAATTTTAAAATGTAAAACCACAATATTCAAGCAGTTCACAAAAAGTGCTCTAAAAGGCAAAGTATAAAGACCATAAATGAAAAAGGATGGTCTTAACTATTCCCTAAAGAGAAACCCCAACCTCAAAGACTCATAAGCCTTTTAGATCTTTCCTTTTAAGCTTGAGAAATAAATACAGGGTATTGCTATAAATGAAATCAACTGTTATGATTTGATACATACTACTTTTTAGCTAAAATTTATATAATTTCACAGATGCATGGATGATAAACATAACAAAGCTAGACAAGTTAATTTTTGCACTGATTTTCAGTTATTCACCCATCTGATGTATTTGCAGAATGCATGCTTTTCTGGAGCCAGCTCTGACTACGGAAGTGAATTTTATCCTAAAGCCAAGTAAGGAACTTGTAACAAGGTGCAATTGTGGCTCTGAAGCACTTGTCTTCTTTTTGCCGCACTCTATGATTGATTCACCAAGCATTAGAGTTACATGAGAGTAGGACATAGTCGGAGGCTCACGATGACAGTCACAGACATTAAAGGGAAATATGATGTTGCTTGTTCTTAATGGAAGAATGAATCCCTTCTGAATCCCAAGCAGAAGCTCTTGTTTTCTGCCATTGGATAATATATTTTAGCCTCAAAGACACTCTTGGGTCAGCTACAGGGCAGACAGCTTAGCAGATTAGGATGTTCCCACCCACTGTTAGTTCTGCATACTTGTTCTTCCCCGTACAGAGGAAGGCGAGAGCCACCCAAATCAAGAGACATTTCTGGAATTAGGATATGATTTTAGCAGAGCACATGTTGGCTGAACTGTCTGTAGATTTTCTGCAAAGTTGTGGGAGAGAAAATGGACATCAATGTGAACTGTAGATCACTAAAGTGACAACTGGCCACAAGTTGCCCAAATTAGAGCCATGGAGGTAGGCATGAATATAGACCCTGCCTCCAATCTTAGGGCTTAGCTAACATGTGGGATCCCCCTTTGGGATGAGAACTAGGAATACGCACAAATGGAGTTTCTGTTTGCATTTGTTTCATGCATGTGACCAAGGGTGTTTTTCCACTGTCACTAAAAGTACCCATTAAGTACCCATTAATGGGTATGTAATGGCATTTTTGTACCCATTAATGGGTACTTAATGGGTACTTCTAGTGACAGTGGAAAAACACCCCAAGGTGGCCCAAGGTGGGGACAGCCTGAGGATGGCCGATATGGATCCACATCTGACCAGCACTGGTACAGTCTGAATTTGAACTCACAAATAGGCCATCCTGTGTTGGACTCGTCTGACCAGGGCCTCAGATCTGTACATTTCCTCCTTCACCAACACTATTCCTTCCCTCACCAGTCTTACGTCTTCAGACCTAAGTTTATGTTCCCCTCCTCCTTGCCCAGTCACCAATGGGAAGCACAGTCCTTCTGGGAAGATCTGCTATGCGCAGAGCACCCTCTTCCACTGACGCCTCTTTCTTTTGGCTTTCATTGTTTCCCTCCTTCAGAATATCTCCTTTTAACATTCTACTCACAAAGTGCCTGAAAGGGCAGAGGAGGGGAGCGCGCGCTTATTCAGGCAAACTATGACAAGAATCTACTTTCCAGTCAAGGGTCTCAGACAGGGAAATATCTCACAGACCTGGGCCCCTCAGTCCATATGGTTGAGCGTTTGAATAAAAAAAATCAATCCAGCAGACATCTCTGAGTACAAACGGCATTACGTAAAATAAATATATATCAAGAGCGCAGGATATAAACCAAACTGTGAAGGGTATATTGTAAAAGGTGAAGCGCAGGAGAGAGATAAAAGAAGCCAGTAAACTAAACCTATTCTTTTCCTCGAATAAGAACCAGATCAAAGCAGTGCTCGGAATGCCAATATGGCCATTACATAATTGTTTTACTTCAACCCATGCCAGGAAGGACGGCGGATGGAGAACAACTTGGAAGAAAGCAAGAGGGAGCAAATGTCAGCAACCAAAACCTATGAGATCTGAAGAAAGCAATAATAAAACCTAGAGCTTGAATAGCTCAGGAAGCTATGCAATATGTATCCCAGAATCCTCTGCACAGTATATGGGGAATTCCAGCTATATGCCAACAATTTTCAGTAGAGGGGCAATTGCACAGAGGCTGGTTGCAACGCTATTAGAGGATGCTCAGCAACGACGCAGGTGTCTGTAATAGCTCTGTTGACCTTCACATAGCGAGAGCACCAAGCGCAACCAGGCCAATGAGAACTTCCTGGAGCCAGCTAAACATGAGAAAGGAAAAACAAAAAAACAGAAAAAAGAAATGGGCAGATGCTGGTTGCCTTCTGATGGCCCCAGTCATCTCAACCGTGGGACAGAAAGGTAAGCAGGGGGTTTATCCTTGCCTCCTGGCAGGGGTGGAGCAGCAAGCGGCAATATTGGGACCTTGTTTAGATCCAGCATTGGCACTTGTCATCTGGGGGTAGCCTAAGGCTGTTTCTGCATGCCAGATTAGATCTGGATCAGATCTTCATCTGCAAGTTGTAGGTCAGATGCATCCACACGGGATGGAGCTAGATCCGAATCAAGGGGCCCTCAATCTAAATCTACTGCTGGCCCCATAACGGCAAGAGAGTTTTGGGAAACCCTTATGTATTTAACACGAAAATCATAATGGGAAAAAAGCTGAATCCAACTCAGTCGAAAGGAACTCAACTCGTGTGGGTTTCATAGAGACTTTGGGTTGCCATGACCAGCCCAGACTTCAAAAGGCATGGGTGTCCCCTTCACAAAGGGACCTCTTTACAGCTAGAAAATTATAGCCCAGATGTTGTAATGGGCTTCAGGGGACTTGTACGGAATGCAAGTATGAAAAATATGAAAAGTATGTGTGTAGGAGGGTAACTCATTTTGGCTGTGATACCAAAGGTTTTCATCTCAGATACAAACTGATGCTATGAGTCATGGTGTTTCAGGATCTGACAACTAGTGAGTAAGTTCTTGAAATGCTGCAAAGCCTTTTGGCATGAAGGGGTCATCCAGAAGTAAGAACAGGGAAATACCTTTTTATACTTCGTATGGTTGCGAAGAAATGCAGTGAGGGTAGCCCTTAGACCTGGGGTGTTTCCACACTTCCCTTCCTGTCCACAGGAACCAACGCCAACTAGCACTCGCACTTCAGTGCAAGTCAGCTTTGTCCATTCCCTCCCCTCGGGATCAGATACCCACTTCATCCGATCCTGGGACACGGTCCTCTCCTAGGCCTCACCATTTTGGCTGCGGCACCCTCTGTAACTGCGCATGCATCAGTGGTGTTGCTTTGACGCTGATGTTCTATGCACGTGCAATTGCGTCTACAGTCGTCCAAGACCCCGGAGTGCCAGCAACAGCGAAGGGCCGTGCCACTGGTTGCATTGAATATTCGTGCACAAACACGAAGCCCCAACATTCGTGGGGGTGGGATCCAACCAAAGCCAAATTTTTCCACATTCGATTTACACTGAATCAAATGTGGAAAAATGGCTGCATACGCACCCCTAGACAAAAGCCACTCCGGCCAAATTGTTTGGGAGGTCCTGGGCTGTGTGTCCATATAAAGGTACCATATTTTCCGGTGTATAAGACGACTGGGCATATAAGACGACCCCCAACTTTCCAGTTAAAATATAGAGTTTGGGATATACTCGCCATATAAGAAGACAACCCCCAGGGTATAAGACGACCCCCGCCTTTTGAGAAGGTTTTCCTGGGTTAAAATTTATCTATTTATTTATTTACATTTATATCCCGCCCTATACCCTAGGGTCTCAGGGCAGGTAACAGCATATTTAAAAGACAAGAATATTTAAAATAAAACCATATATAAAAACAGTATAAGACAACAGTATGTGCAGTAGGGAAAAACTGTGCCACGTTTAACCAAAGGCCAGAGCAAAGAGGTGCGTCTTTACCCCCCTCCTAAACGTATACAGTGAGGGGGCGTGACGCACCTCAAGGGGGAGGCTATTCCACAGCCTGAGGGCTATTCCTGAGAAGGCCCTCTCTTGAGTGCCCACCCGTCTTGCTATAGAGGGTGGTGGGACAACGAGAAAGGCCTCCCCCCCCCCAGATCTTAGGACACGGGCAGGTTGGTATGGGAGGAGGCGTTCCTTCAGATATTTGGGGCCCAAGTCATTTAGGGCCTTATACGTTAAAGTTAACACCTTGAATTGGGCTCGGTAACGAATTGGCAGCCAGTGCAGCTCTTTTAAGACCGGTGTGATGTGCGTCCGGCCCGATATCCCTGTAAGCAGTCTTGCAGCTGCATTCTGCACTAGCTGTAATTTCCGAACCATCTTCAAGGGCAGCCCCATGTAGAGTGCATTGCAATAGTCCAATCTAGAGGTTACCAGGGCATGGATGACTGTGGCCAAGTCGTCTCTGTCCAAAAAAGGCTTAAGCTAATGCACCAATTGTAGTTGGGAATAGGCACTCCTGGCCACGGCTTCCACCTGAGCTTCAAGCGTCAATGCCGAGTCCAGGAGTACTCCCAAGTTACACACCTGTCCCTTCCAGGGCATTGTGACCCCGTCCAGGACAGGGTATTTCCCAACTACACGGACCCGAGACCCTGTGAAACACAGCACCTCTGTCTTGTCTGGATTCAGCTTCAATTTATTGGCCCTCATCCAGCCCATTACTGCCTCCGGACACCTGTCAAGCAATTCAACCACCTCTCCTGATTCAGATGGTACAGAGAGATAGAGCTGGGTATCATCTGCATATTGATGACACCTCACCCCAAATCTCCTGATGACCTCTCCCAGCGGCTTCATATAGATATTAAATAACATGGGAGATAAGATTGACCCCTGGGGAACCCCACAAGTGAGTTCCCAGGGCGTTGAATCAGTATCTCCAATAACCACTCTCTTGAGATCGGTTCTGGAGATAGGAGGAGAACCAATGCCAAGCACTGCCTCCCACTCCTAAGCTCCATAGCCTCTCCAAAAGGATACCGTGGTCAATGGTATCAAAAGCTGCTGAGAGGTCCAGGAGAACCAACAAGGTGGCATTCCCTCTGTCTCTCTCCCGGAGTAGGTCATCAACTAGGGCGACCAAGGTGATTTCAGTGCCATAACCAGGTCTGAAGCCAGATTGAAATGGGTCTAGATAATCAGCTTCATCCAAGCATGCCTGCAGTTGAACAGCAACAGCTCTCTCTAGAACCTTGCCTAAAAAAGGTACGTTAGCTACCGGACAATAGTTGTCTAGATCTGTCACAGCAGATATTACATGGCCCTGGCTCACACTTCCTTGAGCTGGATTTTATAAGGCCATTTACTACTCTGAAGAGCTCTGCTGGATGGCTACTTGAGGATGCAATGGTGGCGGAGAAAAAACTACTTTTCGCCGCCGTCACCGCCACGTGGTAGGCATGATAATGCGCTTTAACCCGTGTTTGGTCAGATTCACAGTTGGATTTACGCCACCTGCGCTCTAGCTGTCGACCTTCCTGTTTCATGGCCCATAGCTCCATGGAATACCAAGGAGGTTTTTGAGCTCTACAAGAATGTCAAGGACCCTTGGGGGCGATCGTGTCTTATACGCCAGAAAATACAGTATATGTAGGACGGGCACTGGTGGTGGCAGAAATGGCTCTGGGGCAACAGGTAGTGACTGGTCAAGTGCCATCATCACGCTACCACTGGTGCTGGGAAAAACAACGGAACCAGAATTAGTAACTATCATGTTAGTCGAGAGATGGTAGAATGATGATGTCCACCACTATGGATGCTGCTCACCACTGTGGATGCTATGGAGGTTGGAGGCATCCTACCAGTGGTTTTCAAAGACATCTGCAGAGCTGAAACACCTTACCCTTCTAACCATTTTTAACATCATTTCTTCTGATAAAGAGTTTCACCTTTACCTATTTACTAGAGGTGGCTTCTCCAACCACCTTCAAGCTGAATCCTGTTGTTTCATGGGTCTCCACCTGACTCCGCAGCCACCATTGCAGAGCATGACAACTTCTGTCTTACTCACTGCTTAGGCCTTACTTCATTCTGCTTTGGGTATGTCCTCCAAGGGTCCTGTATCGTACCAGGGACCCGACAGAAAGAGATCACTACCTGACTCCTGACCTCCACTGATTGAGCATGACTCCCGATCTCTATAGGGCACATCTGACTAGTACTCAGACCATTCATAGGTATCTCCGGATGAGTGCCAAAAGAACAGTCTCTGAATGAAAATCCATTGACAAAACATGCAGTCCTCTGACCATGCTTCTGATGCTCCGATTGCTTGGATTTAATTCGGCATTGATCCTGCAGCGCTTCCAAGGCTACAGAAATCTAGGGGTGTGCACAAATGTGTGGGTTTTTTTATTTGAATTGGAGTCAAATCGAATGTCTAAACATTCTATTTAATTTGAATCTTTAAAATCCGAATGTCAAAAAATCCAATTCAAATCCATGACATTCTATTCGTTCAAATGTTACATTCGTATTTAAAGATATGAATGTCGACAACATTCGCATCTGTTATACGTATCTGTGCACATTCCATATCAATCCTGTTTTCATCCCGTATTATAAGCACAAATACGTATAATATTTGTACAGATACGTACGTAATACATATGTATTTCTACACTCAAATCATTCCAAAGAATGCTTCGGAACATCCGAAATCTGTTCGAATGTCTAAATTGGAATGTTATTAAATCCTATTCAAATTTGAAGGTCAACATTTGTCGGATTCGAATTGGATTTTCAAATTTTTGAATATTCCTGCACATCCCTAAAGAAATCTGGCCCTCCAGTGGTGCTCAGGTGACCAGAACACAGTGCTTGTATAGGGAAGTTCATGAAGCACATTTTCCCCATTGATTTGATTTGAATCAGAGAGAAAATGTTGCCTTTGTGGAAACCAGCCCCACAGTGAACATGGGGGGGGGGAGGTTGCCTTCATGCACAAACATTCATTGAATGTTCATGAAAAGAAAACCCTCCCATGCCCTCTTGCAACCCAGCATGCCTCACCACCTGAACTGGGCAGCCATTCCAGCTCTGTGTATACCTCCAGGGGGCCACAATGGCAGAGACAACCCTGAATGAGGTGGTAGCAGCCAGATTTCGGGGTGGTGGTGGCCGTGGGGCACACAAAATTGGATGGTGGGAAGACCCAGCATGTCAAAGCTTCCACAAAGCTTCTGCGAAGGCCAAAAACACTCTCTAAGTGTGCGAATTGTAGACCCACTTCAATTTGTTTGCAAAACATTGAAGCTCTGGATTCGCATGAAGATTTGAAGCTGAAAATGTATTTGGTACATCGCTACGTTTGTAGCTTCTTTCATCATACTAAATTAGACTCATGACTTTGGACCAAAGCCCCATTCAGTGCAATGCAGCATCTTTCTCTGGTCACTGGGTGGGTTCTTCCCCACCACCCTGCCAGTCCCGTTTCTACCATAAGCACTGGTGAAAGAAGAAGAGGAGGAAGCAGAGTAGTAGTTGGTTTTGATAACCCACTTTCCTAACTCTAAGTGGCCTCAAAACCTGCTGACAAAGCTTCTGTTCTTCTCCCCACAACAGTTACCCTGTGAGGCAGGTGGGGCCGTGAGAGCTCAAAGAGGGATTGCTGTGATTAGCCCAAGGCCACCCAGCTTGTTTCATGGAGAAGTGAAGAATCAAAACGGGAGACATACATACTTTTTCCAATACAGTGAACTGAAATAATAGTGTATTTTTATTCTGATTTTGGTCTGTGACATTAAATAAAATTCATTCATTCAAGGGGAGACATACTACTGGATTAGAGTCTGACACTTGAACTGCAGGACCAAACTGGAATAGAACACAGCATGGAATCCGCACACACACAAGGAAACATTTGATTTAATTCAATCCTTCCTTTCCTTCCTATCCTACCTTTTTTGTCTTCACGGTTGAGGCACAGCAGTCCCCGCCATCGTAGTTGCAAAAGGCTCGGTTGTTGCTTGCATCGCAGTAGTTGTCTCCCATAAAAGGCTGAAAGAAAGAACCAGTAGAGATGGTGGGGGAGGCAGCAGAGGGGATGGATGAGATGAGAAGAACCTAGAAGACCTTGGTGTAGAAGCCAGAGTCCACTCTGGGGCAATCATGAAGCCTTTTTTATCCTAAAAGTCAATCAACTCATCCAGGAATGTCAGGGAAAAAAATGAACAAACCACGTCAGGAAGTTTAGGAAGTTCTCATGAGCGGCTTCGTGGCATTACATAGCTTCCACCGTATGAGCGTTAGGTCCCCCTGCATCCCCTTCTACACTAGGGATGTGCAAAATGGAATTCGAATTTGCAAATTCAATACAATTTTTCAAATTTGTGAACATTTGTATTGAATTAAAAATCTGGTTGTTTGAAGCTCCAAACATTCCAACGAAGCAAACAGAGCTCCTGTCGGTTTGGTCTTGTGGTTAAGAGTGCCGGGCGATTCCGCACTCCTCCACAAAGCCAGCTGGGTGACCTTGGGCGAGTTACAGCTCTCTTACTGAGCTCTCACAGCTCCACTTACCTCCCAGGGTGCCTGTGGTGGGGAGAAGAACAGAAGGTTTGTCAGCCACTTTGAGTCTCCTTGAATGGGTGGGAAAAGTGGGATGGAAAAGCAAAACTCTTCTGCTGCTGTTTGTGAAAATGAACATTGAATATTCGTATTTTGCTATGTTTTCGGTGGCAAAAAGGCCTTTTTCAATGGGGGAAAAAGTCACAGAAAGTTTCCAAAGAAGTTTGAATGTGAATGCGGAAGACCAATCGCTCAATTTAATAATTCTAAAGTGAAACAAATTTTAGGAATGAAATTTTTTTTTCATGCTCATCCCTATTCTATCCTTCTCCTCCTAAAGCTGGGGGGACTCATGCCATTCTTTCACAGAAAGATGTAGAAGGGTTCAGGGACCTCAAAGGGCTCAAGGGTTTTTGCTTTCAGCTTCGCTTCTAATTAATTGCATCACTTGTATATTTTGCCTTCTTTTTGTTTTAAATGAAATGCTGGGATGTCTCAAGAACAATCAGTAAAGTTGGCTTGGCTCTCTTTCCTTTACGAAGAGCCAAGGTCAAGCTCATAAATATTTCAAGGAGACACTATGCAATGCTTTAGACCCCATAATTTTTTCCCCATTGTGCTAAGAGCTTTCTATATAAGTAAACACTCCATCGCAGGGCTGGAGCGAAGTCTCAGCAGACCTCATTCACAGAGGGAGGCATCACTTTGCTTCTTGATGCTGTGATCATGGTGGAGAAATTGAGAGTCATAGAGCCATAAAATATTTGAGCTGGAACATAACCCTCCGAGCAATGCTCTGCAGTGGAAGAAACAGCTGCTTGAGTGCATGCATTTAAGTCATTGGTTTCTAGGCCACCCTTAATATGGAGTTTTGGATTCCAGCTCCCATCATACCCTTCTATTTTCTATTCTGGCTGGGGGCTGATGGAAGTTAGAGTCTACCTGAAAAAAGTTCAAATGCCAGCGCTGGTCAGTTGCCATCCAAAGGGAATGTTTAGAGCACTGGAATCCTTGCAAGGACCTCAAGCAATAATTATCATCAGCTTACTTTGCAATCAACTTGAAACAACTGGTCCTTGATTAAATCTTGCAGCTGCACCAGAAAGGGATGTGTATTGAACCTGTCTTGGATCAAAATAATGCACACCTGTATGTACAAATGCCTGTACACCTGAAGAGCGAGTGAGCTCACTTCAAGCAGATGAGTTAAGTGCAAAGTATAAACGCAGTTCTATTAATGGAACAGTGAGACAACATTTAATCATGCTTTTCAACATGCCCTCTTGTGCTACTCCTTGCCTTAAAACATCCCTGCATCTCACGAAGGCTTTGATTTAAAGGACTCAAGAATTTTTGCAGGTAATTTTTAATTCAAGGAAAAGTGTGAAGCGCATGACGTAAGTGTAACTGGAAAACTCTGAGGTGAGAAGAGATAATAATAAAAAAAATCAAACAAGAATAACTCAAACATCCCCTGGGATTTCCATGGTGAGTGAATGGTACTTTTAACTCCCTAACTCTGGTTCATCTTTATTTGTAGAAGGTAGGGATGTGGATGAACGTTTTTTGTCATTCTACCCAAATTGAATCAAATACCTGAAAATCCAATTTGAGTCGAATCTGTTAAATTTGAATTTAACAAGATGCAATTCTTTTCCACCAAATTTGAAGCTATTTGTTAGAATTTTTTATTCGAATCTGCACATATGAATGTTGGCAACATTCATATGTGCCCGTACACATCTTCCCAACATCTGTACGCATCCATACATGTCTGTATGCATCCCGTGGTTATCCCGTATACAACCCGTTTTCATCCAGTATGGATCCGTTCAAATGTGTACGGAAGTGGGAAAGATGCGGATCTTCAAGTACACATTGTGAATGAACCTGTACACGTACAGATGTCTGGATAATTTGAACGAATAGATCCGACATCTGAAATTTGATTCAAATGTTTACATTCAAATTTTGAGGCATTCTATTCAAGTTCAAATGTCGAAATTCGGCACATTCGATCGAATTTTGAATGCCTACGAATATTCACCTCCACCTGCAGATTCAATGAAAAGGCACCTTTCTCAAACATCAGCCTGGCCCTTTCTGTGTAAGTAACTACAGGATAGAAGAAGAGTTGCCTTTTATATTCCTCTTTTCTCACCCTTAAGGGGACTCAAACAGCTGACAAACCTTCTGTTCTTCTCCCCACAAAAGACACCCTGTAAGGTAGATGGGGCCGTGAGAGCTCAGAAAGACAGCTGTGACTATCCCAAGACCACCCAGCAGGGTTCGTGGAGGAGTGCAGGGGACTGTAAGATCCTGACATTCTAACCACAAGACCAAACTGCCTAAAATTAAAGGGGCCTTATGTTTTTGGACAAAGCATTATTAGGGATGCTTGCACCTGTATATATTTATTTATTTTCCAAAGCATATTTTTTTTAAAAAAACTCTCTTATTAATGCTTGTGCAAAACCCTTATTACTTCTATTTCTAAATTGGCAGATCCAGCTCATCCATACAGGCAAAAGCAGAATAAATCCACTGGAAAACACTGCTGAATCAGGAGCAAGTCTTAACTAGGTGGGTGGGCACCCGGGAGAGGGCCTTCTCAGCAGTGGCCCCCAGGCTATGGAATGGTCTCCCCCTCAGGGTGCGTCAGGCCCCTTCTTTGTTCCTATTTAAGAAGGTGGTTAAAACGTTCCTCTTTACGCAGGCCTTTGGTTAAATGTCCCCCACACTTCCCCCATTGAATTTCACTGTTGTTTTTAACTATCTTTGTAATTTTTTAAAGCTGCATTTTTAAACTTGTTTCTGGTTTTAGGGTTTATATAATTTTTTTAATGTCTGTTTTTAAATGTTGTGAGCCGCCCAGAGACCCTCGGGTATGGGGCGGCATATAAATGTAAATATAAATAAATATAAATAAATAAATATTCTAGCTGGGTCAGATCCTTCTGGAAAGATCGCCAGGTGGGCGCAAGCAGAAAGGAGAAAACAGAACCAAAGCCATATTATTAAACCCAGAACAATCAGATTTTGGTCGCCTTTAACTCTTTCTGTTAGAGCTGACTGGTACTAAGAATTCTGCAAAAATTAACTGTTTTCTTTTTTTTTCTTTTTGCATTCTGTCCTAGGTATGGAAAGCTAAACGACTTGACAAACCTTCAATAAACCAGACGGAGCTCAAGCAAAGAAGGATTCAGGCCTACCAGCCTTGTTTTGGAAATCCACTGTGCTGGTCCCTGTGGTATTATTAGGCGCATTTTCGCAGGGGCCCTGTGGATCAGGCTTTCCTCATTAGGGGGTTGGTAAGGCTCATCCCCCGTTGTATCAATCTTCCCGTTTTAAGGGGAAACAACCTGCCACCATCGCATCATATTACAGGTTGTTTCCACAGTATTTAGGTAAGCAGTGGATGCTACCGAAAACTCGTTGTGTGTTGCTGGCAAAAACAGTCAGTTGTTTGTGCACAGGGCTTCGATCTCCCTTTCGGGTCTGAGGCCACCACAGATACAAATTTGTAACACTGTGGCACGCTGGAGGGAAGCATTTGCCTGGCTCCCAGGCTGACACGACGAATACAAAAGGTACTAATGTTTTGCTACATTGTTACGGTTCCACCAGGGAAGCAAAATTTCACATCTTCCATCATGCAAGAAGCCCTCGAGTGTGCTTATCAATGCTCACCTCACAACCTTTGGTGCAGTGGATCAGGGATGGATGCGGGTACCACTTAAGCTGGGCGGTGCAGACCACGCGCTAAAGGAAGCAAAAGAATAGAGACATTGAGTGGAGGAAACCGGTGTTGAAAATGTGAGCATGTTTGTTTGACAGATGGTTACTGTAACCTACCCTTCCCTTCCCTCCACCGTTCTTCATCTCTCACCCTAGAAATGAAGTTCAACTCCCAATACTTCTGGCGTTTCAGGATCTGGCTCCTTTCCAAGTATTTACAAGAAATGCTGGACACCACGCTTGCAATAACAGAAAGCCTGAGATTAAAATAATATTTAAGGTTCCTTCAAACCATCATGTCTAATATTTCACTCATGACAGCGAGGATAGCTTCAGCTGTGGAAAACTTGGGAGGGGCAACGAAGAGGGGTGGAAAGTTGCTGGGGGGGGGGGAGGACCCATCTTCATTGCTCCAAGTGCATAATGCAGCAACAGCTGGTTGTAGTGTCCAAGGGGAGAACCGGGGTCCACTGTGTGCAGGTGGGAAGAGTTGTGGGACAAGAAGAAGCAGAAGAGTTGGCCTTTCTACCCCACTTTTCTCACCCATTTAAGGGGACTCAAAGCGGATGACAAACCTTCTGTTCTTCTGCCCACCACAAAAATCCTGTGAGTCAGGTGGGGCTGTGAGAGCTCAGAAGAGAGCTGTGACTAGCCCAAGGTCACCCAGCTAGTTTCATGGGGGAGTGCGGAACTGAACCCAGTATTCCCAGATAAGAGTCCGGCTCCCTAGCCACTAGACCAAACTGGCTCACTGAAGCCCAACTGAATGCCAGAGTCAAATAAGACAATTTCAGTGGGGCTTCCCGGCTTATTTTAGAGATTCCCACCCTGTAGAGGATTATTTCAATTTAAAAATAGAATTTCCCCATTAAATTGTGCAGGCTTTTAGAGCTGTTTCGAGAGAAAGCAATTGATTGTGGAAGGAGAGGTGGGTAACTGCACTAACCACCACACTGTGGCAAAGACAATGAGGAACGGCATGAAGGCGAAAAGCTTATAGATGGTGCTGAATTTTTAAAAGCCTGTCTTAAGATTTGTGAAAAAATCAGGCAACGAACCTGAAAAGATCAACGCCGTATATCGGCAGAAAATTGTAACCAGTTGGGCATTCCCTTCACTGTGCAAGCAACTAATGGTATTTCTTCTGAGAAGAAGAAGACTTGGCTTTTCTACCCCACTTTTCTCACCCATTCAAGGGGACTCAAAGCTGCTGACAAAGCTTCTGTTCTTTTCCCCTCAACAGGCACCCTGTGAGGTGGGTGGGGCTGTAAGAGCTCAGAAGAGAGCTGTGACTAGCCCAAGGTCACACAGATGGCTTCATGGAGGAGTGCGGAATCAAACCTGGTATTCCCAGATAAAAGTCCGGCTCCCTAACCACTAGACCAAACATACTCTGCTCTCCCAGGCTTAGTCTGACAATCAAATCATTAAGTTGCACCAGATCTGGGTGATGCAGGTATGACTTAACTGACAAAGAATAGACATACGGTGCATCTCCATCGCCAGAATACTCCGAGGCGAAACTGAGTTTGCCTTGGAGGGTCCCCATGAGCAGACCTCAATCTGGGCTACAGGCGCCACAAAAGGCAAAAACCCAGAGCAAAAGAAAACCCTTTCTAACTGTTCTCACCCTGAATTGGGAGGCAAGAACGGGTTATCCTGGGGGCATGTGGATGCTTCCGGATTACTGCATTAGCGCACCTCTGGGGAAGGGCATACACATGTCGCGTAGGCTGTTACAGCCTCCAAGTGCGCCCTCTCTCCCCAGAAGTGCCCTAATCATTGTTTAGGTGTGGAGCACGAAATCATGTTCCGCACCTTAACCAACGTTCCCCAGGGACTTACCTGAAGCATCCAGTGGAGCGACTGTTCACACTTTCTGGTGCTCTGGGTTCATTTGAGGTGCTGCACAAGCGCATGATGTGAAAGCGCATGAGCAGAGCATCAGGGTCATCAAGGCAATGGTGCTGATGTACACGCAGTTGTGGAAGAAAGAGGACTGGGCCCCAGGGTCGAATACAGTAGGCACCAGTTCTCGAGGGAAGGCGCAGGTAGTGCTAAAATACCACAGGATAGGATATGTCTCTAGAACGCTTCAAAAGCCAAGCTGCTGGAATGCTGAGCAACAGAAAGCAAGCACTCCGGTACCGCTGTTGAATTCCACATCCATCCAACTCATGGTCCTATCTCATGGCCTTAGATTTTTATACCATCCTGTGTCTTGCGTAGGGGCCATGCTAATCTTCTCTGTATCGTTCCAATTTTAGTATATGTGCAGCCAAAGTGAGCAACCTGTGTCTCAGTTCTGACAAGTGTTTCCGCTGGCTTTTTTTGGGTGGGTGGGGGTGGGTGGAGCATGTCATTCCATAAAAGGCAAAGGAGCTGTTTATCAGTGGCAACCACATTAGCCACATGGATTTTTCATGTGTGCTAACTCATCATGTTTCCAGAGAAAGTATTAAATGCATGTGAATGCACGCACGCACGCACACACAGAGTAACCTCCCCCCCCCTTTCCCGGTTAATTTAATCTGTGCTGGGGAACCTTGCTGTGTTTTCACACTTTCTGTCATTGGAAGCTTACCTCGCATGTGCTAGAGAAAGAACTTTTATACTATCTGCACAGGACTGTTTATCTTTCCAAAGCACAAGGTTTTTCCACTATTACTCAGGTCCCAGTTTGCTCCACCTGTCTTGCAACAGACTTGAGTCTGTGTGAAATGTGAGGAAAAGGAGATCGGGTAAAAGTATATAGCAGGTATGGAGAAAAGGCTTAGGCTGTTTATTCCTAGAAGCCTGGAAGAAGGTCTATTGATGGTATTACAGCCACTGAGACCCAATGAGGTCTTGACAGTGTCTGGGACACAGGCATCCCAGTGCTCGCTGCAGGCAGAAAGGCAAAAGCTTAGTTGCTTTTTTTATCTGTTGACTGGCACTTGCACTTGAGGTGTTTCCGCACTTACTGCTTGAAATCCGGATTAAGGAAATCTGGATTTCTGAAATCCGCCCCTGGGAAAATCCGTCTTGAGATAGGGAGGGATCCAAATGCATTGGGAGAATGGTTGCTGAGGAAGGCATCACGTGGCTGCTGTGCAGACAACGCAGCACCAATATCCAGAAGGATCAGACATAACTTGGTGCGTGCCCAAGGTGAAGCAACTGCGGGATGGACTACGTAGCCAGAATGTGATGCTGCCGCCTCACTCAACGTGGCTACTTCCATTCCCACCCACATCCATTCCCTATTCTGTCCCTGTGTGGAAGCGCCCTCCTTTGATCTGGAATTTGCAAGCGGGAATGGTTTGAAGACCTAATTTTTCAGGTCTTCCCGCAAACCGGATTGGGTGTCCTCTAGACCCCATTAGAGATAGATCTCACGCGAGGCCATGTGGAAGCGGTGTCCTTCAAGGGGTCCCATTCTGTCCTGCTGTGTGGAAGGTACCTTGTGGACGTGTGCCACATGGGTGCTTAATGGGGTCTTGAGGGCCTGTACAGGAACACCCCTGGAGTGCTAGTCCCCACCTGTCATTGAATATTTACCTTGATTCGATTGCAGGGCCAGTCCTCTGCTGGGTGCCCCCATTTAGTTACAGGGCTCTGCATGGCTGACCGTCACCATGTCTATGCTGACGCTCTGTGCATGTGCAGTCGCGTCAATGGTTGTCTGAGGTGCCAGTTGCATTCACACCTAAGTTTCAATCCAGCTTCAGTCCACTTTCAGAGGGAGAGGACATACCAGCAAAGTGAGAAGCTGTTTTCCTATGGCAACTCAGAAAATTCACCATGGGGATAGATAACGTGGAGAGAAAATGACTGGTCTCTTGCTCTGAAGTTGGACTGAAGCTGGATTAAAACAGGTGTGCATGCAGCCTAAGATATCACCGTATTTCATGTCCATTCGTGTTCAGCATCTTCAACATTACCTTATGGTGTCAAAATAGGAAGTAGGTGCAATTTTGAGCAAGAAAACAACTGGGCAGCAGGGCTACTGGAGAGATTCCGACAGGGAGAACCCTGAGAGCTAAACTCCAGCTCCCACATCATCGGAGTCCCTTTCTCACTGTGGTAGTGTTCATGGTTTTTTGCTTTTTGTTTAGCCTTGCCTGCTCACCGGTCCTTTTAAACCAGGAAACCTGGTTACAGATTGCACATCTTCAGGGGCTTCCCTCAAGACGAGGAATCTAAAGCGTTTTGAACTGGGAAAGAGGAAGGGCGGCCATTATTCTTCCTCATCAAAACATTTATTTGACAACCGTAATGCTCGCAGACTAGAGCTAACAATAACAGTCTGGAGGGCAAAACCCCCGATTGTCGGCAAATGTCATTGCAGTAAATTTGGTCCAATCTGGAGCAAGAGCAACCTGTTTTCAATTCCACGGAAAGAAAGGCCTTTCAAGGTGGTAAAAGGCATCATAAAAGTCAAGCAACCATGTCATATATAACACTTAATAAGCGGAGCAAGTAGAGAATCCTGGCTAGCTGCAGGCAGATGGGAAAGTCAAAAGGGTTCCCATCAGTTTCTGGCATCTGATAACACCCAGAGAAAACCACCGTTCAGCTGCCTTCGGATTTACAGCTGATGGTGTATCCTCAGCATCTTCTCTTCTCTGTGGCCATTCCTGTCACTTTTGTTAAACCAGGGTTGGAGCTTTTTGTCTCCTTCAAACAACCATAAAACAGAAGGGAAGCTTGCTAAAAAAATAAAAATAAAAAATGCACGCAGCAGCAGGAGGAGGAGACTTTATAGTAGGGATCTGCACACAGTTATTCACATTCAAAAATTCAATCAGTTTTCTGAATTCACAAATTTTCACACTGAAACAGAAGTATGAACATTCTGGAGATGTGCACGGGTATTCAAATGCATTTGAAATTTGATCAAATTGACCCAATCTTGACATTCGAATTGAATGGCCTTATATTCAGATTTAAAGATCCGATTCAAATTTTGAATTTTGGATCTATTTCTTTGAATTATTTGGACATTCGTACATCTTTCCCACATCCCATCAACACCACAATGATGCAGCACCATCATGGGGTCTTTTTGCACAGACTCTTCCTGAGGCTTACAGGACCACGTAATACCCCTCTAAGGCCCATAGATCTGCATGTTAATGCGGATTAATCACATCTACCAGTGGACCAGCGTGGCCCTGATCCGGAACACTGGGGATGTGCACAAATAGATTCCTTTGCATTCAATTCATGTTGAATGTTAGAAAATTAGTATTTGTTTGAATAGATCCCCTTCGAATGTGGTAGGATTCTATCTGATATGACTGTATTTGTCTAAGTTTGTATGAGTATTTGATATGAACGCATAGATATCCGATATGTATCCATGTGTATCTGATATGTATCCTGTAACATATCCACTCTGAAAGCATCAAATCTGCCCTGAATCCCCTTTGAATCCACTTTCAATCCATGTTGAATGCACTCTGGATCCGTTGCAGATGTGATTGCCACATCTACTTTCCCACCTCCCCGGTTCACGAATGCTCTGAAGCATTTGTATGAATACGAATGTCAACGTACAGATGTCATAACATTCGATACATCTACAAATGTCTGAATCTGTATGAATCCGTGCAAACACCAAATGTTACAAATATTCAGGTACATCCCTAATTCAGACAGCTACCCTCCCACATTTGAGATTACTGGACAGCACCACTGAATAACACCCAGAAAGGCTGAGAGGCTAAGAACCTTTTGGGAGGTGCAACTTGCAAAGCTCCCACAAGCTTCGCAGTCATGGTGTGGGTTGATCAGAATCAGCATCATTGCTGCCTATGGCGCTGATCTAGACCACACCTTCCCATGGTCTGGGGAGCTCTTCCAAAGCCACTGATCCGGACTTAGGGAAAGTGTGTGCAGAATGCGCCATGCGCTTCCATGTAAACAAAACCCTGTGGGTGGACACACTTGCATTGAATGTGCAGGCCGATGAGTTTATGGGCAGCAAAGGATGGAGGAACACAAACGAAAGCCCTGAGAAATAGTGGCAGCTGCTTGATGTTGCTGTAAACAGCTTTGGGGTGCTTTATTAATTGAGAAGCAGCATAACAATGCTTAAAACAAAACAAAAAGCATTCCAAACAACAGAAAAGCTTGACAAACTGCGAGCAATTGCATAATCTCCTTGGCTCCACTGGATGTGCAAAACGCAGAGCATTCATTAGAGCCCTAAGCTGCATACAATTTTGTTATGTCTGTTCTCACCGAGGGTGAATTCGACCCCCGGTGGGTTTTGTTTTGTTTTTTCGGCCTGTATTGATGGAATACATCGCCCCTCCCCTCCCCTCGCCCAGTCCTGCGCTGTCTTTCTCTTTTACTACTAGCAATCCCCCCCCCCCCGCCTCCAGCTACCTAATGAGCTCTCCAGGGATACACAGGTATAAAACTCGTTACGACTCCCTCCGAGAGAGGGCATCAATAAAGCAGGACAGCATGGGGGAGGAAGCCGCTGTTTTTAAAAGCCGGGGGTTTCATTTCACAGCGAATTACAAAAAAAAAAAAAAGACAAAACAAAAAAGCACTTGAAAGCCAACGATTCAGGAAAGTGATGGTGAGAAACAAGCTCTAATGTAGAGATAAGGAAGGGGTTTGTGTGTGTGTGTGTGGGGGGGAAACGTGTGCTGTGCAAGGTTAAGAAGTGAACAGACAGACCAAGAGTCACGGGGGGACCTGGAAGGGAGCAGTATATTATTTTTGCAAGTTGACAACCCTTACTTTGTTCACGGGGAGAGATTTTGCCTGAACCAGCGTGGTCAAAATGTACATTCCAATCGTATCTCCGGGGCTGGGATTTTTTCCCCCTTTCGTTTCCAGATAAGGTTGCTTAAGGCTTGCCATAGGGTTGTCTATCAGTTTTCACAATTCTCTGAATTTTGCAATACAATTCTTCCCCTAAGAAATTTACAATCCTGGTCTAGTGGTTAGGGAGCCAGACTCTTAACTGGGAATACTGGGTTCGATTCCGCCCTCCCCCATGAAGCCAGCCGGGTGACCTTGGGCTAGTCACAGCTCTCTTCTGAGATCTCACAGCCCCACCTACCTCACAGGGTGTTCTGTTCTGGGGAGAAGAATAGAAAAGCTTTGTCAGCCACTTTGAGTCCCCTTAAATGGGTGAGAAACGTGGGGAAGAAAAGCCAACTCTTCTTCTTCTAACTTTTAAGTCAAACTCTGTAGTAAATAGAACATATCAGCAGGTCCACAAGCCATTTTCATTTCATATTATCTAACCCAAAGGTGGATTTAGATGAAATCTAGTAATAAAGTGTCTAAGGCAGGTTGACATTTGAGATCTGTTGCTTCCAATGTATTTTGGTTGTCTGACAAAAAGGGGTGGCCAAGAGCATTCCCTTGCTGTGAACGCAGGGAGGCAACCAGCTGGGCTACTTGGAACAAACTGAAGAGAAATATAGCATGTGTGTGTTGAGAAGAAGTGAGACAGACTTAAGATCCTAAGATCATAAAAGCAGCCCTGCTGGATAAGACCACAGCCCACCTAGTACCGCATCCTGTCTTACACAGTGACCGATCAACTGCTTATGGGCATCTCCAACAGAAGACAAAGACAAAACCTTCACCTGCTCTCACATCCCCACAAATAACCTATAGAGGCAACCTGGCTGTTACTCCAACCCAGAAGTGGTACAGAGACATTGATTCTAGATGAGAGCATAAGAGGAGCTCTGCTGGATCAGGCCACAACCCACCTCGTCCAGCATCCTGTCTCACACAGTGGCCCACCAAGTGGTTATGGACATTTCAAGCAGAAAACAAAGACAAAGCATTCACTGTTCTCACCTTCTTGCAAATGCTCTTTAGAGGCCTCCTGCCTGTCTCTCCAACCTGGAGATGCTATCTAAACATCAATTCTAGCAGCCATTGATATACTGTCCTCCAGGGATTTATCTCTTCTAAAAGCTATCGAGGCTGAAAGGAAAGCTTGAGGCAAGCTAAGAAGAATTAATATGAACATTCCTGAAGGAGGAAATTGCTATCTTCTCGGCTCAAAGTTCTTTAGGAATATTGTGTGTAGCTGTGTCCCCAGATGACAAGAATTTATTTTTGCAAATTTCTCCAAAAAAATGCATCATTAAAAAAAATGGGAATGAAAAGTGATAACAACACATATAGGCATACATGCAGTCTCCAGATTGACCCATCCGATGTAACCGTATCAGTGGCAAGATATCTGACAAAGATTTAGTGGTGTATCCTTTCACCTAAATGGAAAAGTAACCTAAAAACGGTCCAAAAATCAGATCCTTTTCTCATTTGGAGTAAGTTTTTCCCCTCTAAGTGATCTTCCAAGCAGACTACTGTTTTGAACAGATTCTTCAGTTTACATGGAATTCTGTTTTTGTGGATCTTTACTTAATGAACGAACTTGGCCTAGTGGTTAGGAAGCTAGACTCTTATCTGGGAATACTGGGTTTGATTCCACACTCCTCCATGAAGCCAGCTGGGTAACCTTGGGCTAGTCACAGCTCTCTTCTGAGCTCTCACAGCCCCACTCACCTCACAGGGTGTCTGTTGTGGGGAGAAGAATAGAAAGCTTGTCAGCAGGGTAGAAAAGCCAGCTTTTCTTCTTCTAATGGCTCCATTCTGATGACTGGAAGGATTACTAGAATGCAAATCTGTATGCTTTTGCTCATCCATATCTCATTTTAACCTCTACGGTTATCCAGAAAGATGTACTCATTTGAATTCCATGAGTTTAAGTAGAGCCAGGAAATCTGTTCCTGTGAATGAAATTCCTAAGTGCTGATATAGATAGACTACACCAAAACAAACATATACAGGCTACTTAAAACCAAATATAAGGTGAAAGCCAATTAAAAAACCAATAATTGTAAATATCAATACAGAAATAAGGGTAAGGCACCAATAATAGAAGAAACTCTATAAAGTCGTTGCCAAGGCCAATGATATTTTGCGGGCAGGCAGACACCAACAGGGTATTTTTGAAAAATGTAATGCTGCCTTTTGCAGTTGTGTGTTACTTATTTACTGAATAATGTATATGGGTCTATGACTGTAATAAGCTAATAAAAATAGTTCAATAGATTAACTTGATTTATATTGCAGCATTGTAACCAAAGCTGTTTGGAGGCCTATCAAACAGCCATTAAAAACACAGATGAAAAATCCTTTACAAAAGTAATAAAATACAAAATACATACTGCAAACCAATGAAATTGAAATAATAAAATAAAACAAATTAAATTACTATTATTATTATACTGTCTTATTCCCTATTAAAATCTGAGCAGCTTGATATCCATCTGTGAAAAACGAACAAGTACTGATTATCAGGTGGGTTTAGTTTTACCAAATTTCATTTACTTCTCCATCCATCAGGGTGGGTAGGGTGGTAGCTCAGAGACAAAACAGGAGTTTTGCGTGCAAAAGGCCTCATGCTCACTCCCTGGCCACAAGATCTGCCCAATGGGAGAAAATTCATGTTTCACCAATAGTGTTAAAGTGGCGTGTTTTTGTTCGTTATGCAAGCAATGATTGAAGTTTTTCCACCCTTGTCCTTTTGAGGACACCAATCTACAGTAGGGATATGCATAAAAAAAGTCAAGTTCATTTCGCTATAGAATCAAATATCCTGAAATTCATTTCATTGTTAAATCATTAAACACCCAGATTTCTGCATTCACATTTGAATGTTTTTGTGAACTTTTTGCGACATTTCCCCCGTTGAAAACGTCCTTTGCTATAATCAAAAACAGCAAAATACAAATATTTGACTGAGATGTTGATTTTTGCAAGCATAAGCATTTTCACTCAATTGAATGTTTGGATGTTTGAAGAACCGGCTTTCCGACTTGATGTGATTCAATCATATTTGGAAATCTGAATGTCTTTCTGCACATCCTTAATCTAGGCAGCTTTCTCCAACAAACTATATGCTCCCTGTCGGACAAGTAACTCACCTTTACTCTTGGAGGATTCATCCAGTGCGGGATGTCTCGGGAAGTCTCATTCGCAGGCAGCAGGATGGGCTCACTGTGATGATCTGAGCACATAACGGTACACTCAGCGCCTTTGCAATAGAGAAGGAGGATACAGAAAGTGAGGAGGGCAATAATCTCACCCATTCAAACCACAGACCTTGACGCCTAAATCATCCATCCACTGAGCTCTTCTTGTGTCACTGATTGCCTTTGCCTGACGCCCCATTCTGTGCCACCTTCAATAAAAATAAAGAAGTCCACTTCTGAATTCACCCAACCTGCTTATGCCAAATGTGGATTTTCTTGGCTAAGGTGATTTATTATTATCATATACAGAAATACAACTATATTACATGACACTAAACATGTCAGCTGATACTTCATAAACCAAGATCCTAAGATGATGTTATGTACTGGCGTATTACAATCATGATCATGATCATGATCATTATGATCATCATATACAGAAATACAACAATATTACATGACACTAAACATGACACAATATTACATGACACTAAACATGCTGACTGATATTTCATAACCCAAGATCCTACTGGCATATCATCATCATCATCATCTACAGAAACACAACAATATAACACGACACTAAACATGTCGGCTTTGATATTTCATAACTCACTGTGATCTTCCCAAGATCCTAAGGTGACATTATGTACCTGCGGATAAAGTGAGCAGAACCCAGCAGGGTGGCCTTTTGCAAGTGACAGATGGCAACCTTGTCAATGTTAAACTGTTTTAAGTGCCATCCAAGGTCTTTTGGAATGGCACCCAGTGTACTGATCACCACTGGGACCACCACTGCTGGCTTGTAACAGAGTCTCTGAACTTCAGTCTTGTAAGTCCTTGTATTTCGTAATTTTCCATTTGTTTCATGTCGATCCTGCTGCCTCCTGATACAGAGACATCAACAAGCCGCATCCTCTTCAACAATGGTGTTATGCTCCAAAACTTTATCAGTTTGTATTCTGAAGCCCCATAATATTTTGGCTTCTTCATTTTGAACCATTTTTTTGGATTTATGATCCCGATCAGTTCTGTGCTGCTGGCAGATGGTTACTGTGGCATAGATTTGAATGGATCATTTTGGCAACAGTGTTGTGTCGCTGTTTATAATCAGTATGCGCAATCTTTTTACAGCAACTGAGAACGTGATTAGCTTCTTTGGATAACTGGCAATTGATGTCTACAGCTGATTTTTCTATTTTGACTTTTATCACATTGGTCCTGATAACCTGTTCTTGTGTGGCTAAAATTGTTGTTGTTGTTGTTGTTGTTGTTTTGTGAGTTGTAAAAATATACCAAAAACTCCATTTATGTGTATGTGATATCTATAAGGTATATTTCATGTAAGAAAAAGCATCTGGTATAGAATACTCTTATTTTCTTATCTAAGGAAATACCTATTTTACAGAGATGTTCCAAACGGAATCCAAAATCTATCAGAAGGTGCAGTCAGACGACATAACTTAAGTAAGGCAGGCTGGGCAAAATGAAATTGGTAGATAACTTCAGTGACTGTAGGGCCTTTTCTACACTGGGCCTTTTCCAGATTATATCCTGGAATAGCCCTGCAGGTAAGTGCAAACCCATCCTTTGTAAATCAAAACTGGCCCTATATTGAGCAAAAGGTTCTGTGGCTACTGCAGAAGCATCTTTCACACATTCAAGTAGACTAAAGCCTGGTCTGGTTAGGAGAAAGGAGTCCAAATATAATTTTTCCAATGCTGCACCAATCACAGAGAGATAAAGAGGCATGTTCCAGCTAGTAGTCTGCACTTCTTGAGTAGGGTGGGATGGATGAAAAGGGAAAGGCCACCTGTCTATTAAAACTTGAGTTTTGATAGATGAATTCAAAACTACAAGTTTAAAATTATTGGATACTGCAGAGCAAGGTGAGTGGAAAGCAGGTGTGAGAAAGGAGCCAAATTTCCAAGTTGTTTTCAGGGAAAATATAAACGAAAACCCTGATACAATCTATACTGAGGACAACTTTGAGATTACAGATAACGGACTTACCGATTCTTCTCCAAGTGTGTAAGCAATGCTAGCAAAATATTTAGAGGGACTCAAAGCTGCTGACAAAGCTTGTCTATTCTCCCCACAACAGAACACCCTGTGAGGTGGGTGGGGCTGTGAGAGCTCAGAAGAGAGCTGTGATTAGCCCAAGGTCACCCAGCTGGCTTTGTGGAGGAGGGCAGAATCAAATCTGGTATTCCCAGACAAGAGTCCAGCTCCCTAACCACTAGACTAACGAAGTCTTCTTCTGAAATGGAGTTTCTTGTCCAAGATGGTTTCTTTGTCATGCCTTTGCAATGCTTTGTGATGACATGGTCAGAATGTCTATATAGCTTTGCCATTCAAGGACCACAGATACATGACCTTGGCCTGATATGTGCATGCTAGCCTCTTATACATGGGTTCAGAGTAATATCTATAACAAGCTGTGGTCTTGGACATACTCCACTTATTCAATAGCTCTAATTCCCCACTACAAACTGCGGTCTTCTCCACTGTCTCAAAACTAAAAAAAAAAAAATTGCCTTCTGGTAATTCCTTCAGATTCCTGACTCATCCTGGCTCAACATAAACACCTTCTGTCTTCCATAGGGCACGCCATACGCTACATATTCAAGCAAATGGTTAATTTGCATGAAGAAATAAATCTGTGGCTACATCTGTGACCATGAGGGATGGAGAAAATGAGTACAGAAGGATTTTGAACAGATTATTTAGTCCAACAGAACTCTTCAGATGATCAGGCCCAACAATACACTGGACACAGCCTTGAGGTTCAAAGAGTGAGCAGACTGCATGACTCTGAGTGGGCTTTCAGCCTGAGGACAGGGCACGTGACTACAAAAACAGGCAGCGTATGGTCAAACATATGTAGTAGAACATATGACACAAAATATATAAAAAGTGTAAGCTTGTAAACTGGTCACAGCCCTGCTCCAAATGGAGCCACAACAAAGTATCTAAAATGTCAGAATCATGTCATGCCAAGCCAATGTCAGACACTTCCAGGAAGTTCCAGTAAATAATAATAATAATAATAATAATAATAATAATAATAATAATAATAATAATAATAATAATAATTATTATTATTATTATTATTATTATTATTATTATTATTATTATTATTATTATTATTATTATTAATCCCCCCGATGGGTGTGGCCTTGTCGTGGCGGTGGGGCTTGAGTGCTCCAATGAAGCTGAGAGCTGGGCCGGCAGTAGTGCAAACTACTGGCAGGTTCAACCATGCCGGAGTGGTCGAAGCAGAGGAGCCAGACTAAGTGCACCCAACCCATTTATCACAATGGAGACACAAACAAAAAAGAAGTCTATACTGGCTCGGTCGTCGCCCAGGATAAAAAGGACCGCAGCGGTTGCTGAGGAACCTGGGAATCGTCGACAAATGGGCTACAGGAACAAAATCCACAAACAAGGAAGCGGCAGAAATTCTCAAGGCCAGAGAATCGTGTAGTCATGAAGTGTTACTACAAATCAGAACCTGGAAAACGAGGCTATCAAAAACGGATGCACCAGCTATGGAAACAAGAATACCCAGATTCGAAGATAACAGAACTGCGGCTAGCTGATCAGAGAAGATTCATAAGCGGGACTAAAGTGTTCAGTGAAGGTGAACTCAAAGAAATACGGAAAACTAATGAAACTGAAGCACCGCAGCCTATTGTGGCAGCAACAGAAGCTCCAACAAGACCAGGAGTCACTGATCAGCTAGAACCTGATGAAAATCTGGAAATTCTGCAAGAAGAGGAAGAACAGCAGCATGAAGTCATGGATGAAACACCTGGCACATTGTCTCAAAGACAGCAGGAACTGAAGGACAGAATAATGGTTCATACAGCATCAAGTACAGAGCGAAAGCGACTGCCAAACCTAAAAACTATAGGCAGAAAACAACTTGTCCCACTGATGAATGACTCTGCCCTTGTAACTGTTCAGGTAGCAACAATCGAAGAACTGAACCAGCTTGCCTACAGTACAGCTGTGATAGTAACAGAAGAACTAGGGTTACTGCAGCCAAAACCAACTAGAAAATCAACTGGAAAGCCAAAGTAGAAAGTTCGACTGGAACTGAAAATAAAAAGCCTGAGATCAGATGCCAGCAACCTAAAAAATATGAAGGAGCAGAAACTGAACAATGAGAAGACTAAAGAATATCTGATCAAAAAATACTGGCTGAATACAAGGAAAACTGAGGAAGCTTTGGAAATCGTGAAACAGCAGATAACAGCTACAGCCAGGAAAATCGAAAGATATGAAGCAAGAATCATCCAGTACAGGCAGAACCAAATGTTTCAGTCTAATCAGAGGCAGTTCTACCAGAGCCTGCATGAGCAAGTAGACAAGAAAATGGAAAAGCCAAAGAAAGAAGCAACAATCAACTTCTGGAAAGATCTCTGGGAGGCTGAAAAAGAATACAACAAAACTGCTGGGTGGATAAAGAATTTCGAGAAGAAATTCTCCAAGAACAAAATGCAGCAGCTGGAAATAACACCTGAAATGGTCACGAAAAGAGTGAAGAAAGTGAAGAACTGGACATCCCCTGGCACTGATCAGTTGCATGGTTTCTGGCTCAAATACCTGACCAGCCTGCATGCAAAAATGGCCGAACTGTTTAATGAAATGCTGCAAACAGGAAACATCAGTGAATGGCTAATAACTGGCAAAACATACTTAATACAGAAAGATGCAGCAAAGGGAGCCACACCAGGAAACTATAGGCCGATAACTTGTCTACTTACTATGCTCAAGCTGCTGACAGGCATAATAGCAGACAGGATTCAAGACTACCTCGAAGACAACAACATCATCCCAGTAGAGCAAAAAGGAAACAAACGGAGAAGAAGGGGCACAAAAGGCCAGCTACTGACTGACAAAATGATTCTGGAGAACTGCAAAAGCCGAAAAACAAACCTGCATATGACTTGGATCGACTATAAAAAAGCTTTTGATTCACTGCCACATGGTTGGATCACAAAGTGCCTGGAAACCATCGGGATCAGTCAGAACATCACAAAATTTATAAAAAGTGCGATGAAACACTGGAAGACTGAGCTTTTTGTCGGAAATGAAAGCTACGGACTGATCAACATCAAAAGGGGCATCTTCCAGGGGGACTCATTGTCCCCACTGCTTTTCATCATCGCTATGATCCCGCTGTCACTCATCCTACAGAAAACAAACCTGGGCTATCAAACTGCCAGGAATTCACAGAAAATTTCACATCTACTGTACATGGATGACTTGAAGCTTTATGGAAAATCTGAAATCGAGATCCAGTCATTGACCAACACAGTGCGAATATTCAGCAGCGACATCAGTATGGAGTTTGGCCTGGAAAAATGTGCCACAGTGGCACTGAAGAAGGGGAAGATTACTGAAAGTGAAGGCATTGAAATGCCAAATGGTCAAGCCATCAGGTCCCACCAGTCAGAAGCCTACAAATACCTGGGCATCCTGGGATAACATTAAGCATGGCCATGTGAAATCTGTTATCAGTAAAGAGTACATCCAAAGGACTAGAAAAATCTTGAAAAGTAAACTGAATGGCGGTAACACCATTAAGGCCATAAACACCTGGGCCATACCAGTCATTAGATACACTGCGGGAATTGTAAACTGGACTCAGCAGGAGTTGGACAACTCAGACAGAAAAACCAGAAAACTGATGACAATCCACCATGCACTACATCCTTGTAGTGATGTCGACAGGCTGTACTTGCCCAGGAAAGCAGGTGGTAGAGGACTTTTGCAAGTGAAGCAAACAGTGGAAGAAGAGAAGCATGCATTAGCAGATTATGTGGCAGAAAGCAAACAATCAGTTTTGATTGAAGTCAACAACCAGAAGCTTCTCAAAGTGCAGCAAACCAAGAACCAGTACCAGAAAACTGCAATTCAACGCCGAACTGACAGCTGGCGCAATAAAACACTGCATGGACAGTTCTTGGAGAACATCGAAGGCAAAGTGGGCATGGAAAAGACCTGGTCTTGGCTTACGAATGGGACATTGAAAAAGGAAACAGAAGGACTGATTCTTGCTGCACAAGAACAAGCAATAAGAACAAATGCCATCAAAGCCAGAATTGAAAAATCAGGAGAAGATCCAAAGTGCCGACTCTGCAAAGAAGTTGATGAAACAATCAACCATATACTCAGCTGCTGCAAGAAGATCACACAAACTGATTACAAGCAGAGACACAATGCTGTAGCACAAATGATCCATTGGAACTTGTGCCAAAAGTATCATCTGCCTGTGGCAAAGAACTGGTGGGATCACAAGCCAGAAAAAGTTGTTGAAAACGAACAGGCAAAACTACTTTGGGACTTCAGGCTTCAGACTGACCGAAAATTGGAGCATAGCACTCCTGATATTACAATTGTTGAGAAAGAGAAGGTGTGGATCATCGACGTTGCTATCCCAGGTGACAGCAGAATTGAGGAGAAACAGTTGGAGAAGCTCACCAGATTCGAAGACCTGAGAATTGAACTTCAGCGACTCTGGCGAAAACCAGTGAAAGTGGTCCCAGTCATCCTCGGCACACTGGGCGCGATGCCAAAAGATCTCAGCGGGCACCTAAAAACCATTGGCATTGACAAGATATCCATCTGCCAACTACAAAAAGCCACTTTACTGGGGTCTGCTCGCATAATTTGCCGATACATCACGCAGTCCTAGGTGCTTGGGAAGTGCCCGACTAGTGATATAATACGAAATCCAGCATAGTGATCTTGTTTGCTGTGTGTAACTGTTGTTTTACATAATAATAATAATAATAATAATAATAATGAAGAAGAAGAAGAAGAAGAAGAAGAAGAAGAAGAAGAAGAAGAAGAAGAAGAAGAAGAAGAAGAAGAAGAAGAAGAAGAGTTGGCTTTTCGATCCTGCTTTTCTCACCCACTTAAGGTGACTCAGAGTGGCTGACAAAGCTTTTCTATTCTTCTCCCCACGACAGGACACCTTTTGAGGCAGGTGGGGCTGTGAGACCTCAGAAGAGAGTTGTGACTAGCCCAAGGACACCCCGGTGGCTTCATGGGGGCGGGGGGCAGAATCGAACCTGGTATTCCCAGATAAGAGTCCATCCCCCTAACCACTAGACCAAACACCCAGGAACTCAGAAACTGAGTCCACCTTCAATTTATCTTCTATGCATGTTTCAACACATGGATATTATCTATGACGTTGTGCGTAATCACTTATATAGATCTTATAATATAAGACTGAAGACAGAACTTCAGTCTTCAAGCCTCTCACTTGCTTTTGGCCCTAGCTATTCTGACCCTGGGACTTCTTCCTTCCACCTGCCTTACCGTACCCCTCACCAGTCACAATGAAAACCACCCACTGCTGGGGATCAGAGGAGCCTGAGAGATTCGGGGACACCAGTTGCCAAGGTCAACATCTGGAAGACAGGTGAGCCAGTTTAACCTTGTTAATAAAATTCAGAGGTTTAGCCTCAGTATTTCCATGCCCTAAACCTAGCCTCTAAGTTTTGCCCTGAAGGTAAAACTGAGGTACCAACCACAAAAACTATTCTTGGAAAAACAAATGGTAAGTTCGTAACATAGCAACACCTAGCTGAGTGAGGCAATTAGGAATTACTTCCATCACATGTCTCCTACCCCTATGTATCCAAACCTTGTGATCAGCATTTTCCTGTTCTGAAAATGAAAGGGGCAGGGGAGAGAATATTCTTTGCAGGCTGCCGCAGTGCTTGCTAAAGGTCACCCTGTCTCCAGGGGTAAAACACATTGTCAGGCAAAAGGATGCTGCTACCGTCTCACCGATCGCCAGTGGTGCAATTTACACACCGGGAGAGGATCAGCCAGAATTGTTTTGATATACGATCCATAATTGGCAACACTACAGAGCGATGAGCTCATCCAGGTCACGTTCCTCTCCCTCTTGGGATGGGTGCGAAGCAATTCCCAGTGCTGCACAATAGTTAGCCTATAATGAGGGATCAGCGCTAGGAAGGGAGGCTTCCCCAGGAGTTCAAAAGGACAACCAAAGAGAGAAGAAGAGAAAGTGTAAATGGATGGGAGGTAGGATTAATCTGCTACAGAGACACACTTCCTGGCTAGGGCCTCATCTTGAAATGCATCACGGCCAATTTGATCATCTGGAAACATTTTTATTATCCCTGTTTTCCAGAATGGCCATATAGACAATTGCGGCTGGTCCGCAAGGGCCAATGAAATAGTAACCTACTACACCTAGGGGAAGAGGGGCTTAAGAGTCTGAATCTGGTCTCCTTATTCTACTTTTCAAACTTGTGCAATTTGTGTGAAGTCAATTTTCAACTAGATTTCAACAAAATGGCAGCCTTAACATTCTCTCTGAGTCCTGTCATCACTCTTCCGTAGCTAACTTGTTTTCCGTTATGGGCAACCATGGCTCACAACAAATCAGATTAAAGCCTGTGGTTGCATATCAGCTTTGCATACTGAAGAAATGAATTTTAACCTTTGATGATGCCATGTACAATTCAGAATGACTCCTGTCTAAATCTCTGAGGTGTCACTGCTAAGCAGAACTGATTAAGGACGGAGAACCTTCAGCTTTTAGTCGCTACTGGTCTCAATCTCCAATCATTCCTTGGGTTGGCTGGCTTACACAGGAGCTGACATCAAATAACATCAGTGAAAGCTGGGTGTTCCCACCCCAATTAATATACTGCACTTGAAGTTGCCTTATATCAGGTTGAACTTTTCATCTAACTCCCCCAGTAGTGGAGATGGGCGTGAATATTCATAACTTCGATATTCAAACAAATGCAGACATTCGTACACAAACCGAATGTTATGACATTCGTACACTGACATTTGCAATTGTAAGAATGTTTCAGAACATTAGCGAGAATGCTTCGGATCAATGATGAAATGGGGAGAAGAAGAAGAAGAAGAAGAGTTGGCTTTTCTACCCTGCTTTTCTCACTCATTTAAGGGAACTCAAAGGGGCTGACAAAACTTTTCTATTCTTTTCCCCACAACAGAACATCCTGTGAGGTAGGTGGGGCTGTGAGAGCTCAGAGAGAGAGCACTGTGACTAGCCCAAGGTCACCCAGCTGGCTTCATGGGGGAGGGAGGAATCAAACACAGTATTCCCAGATAAGAGTCCGACTCCCTAGACCAAAAGTGGGAAAGTGGCTGCGCCAGTCACATCTGCAACAGATCCAGAGTGCATTCGACATGGTTTTAGAGTGGATTCAAAGTGGGTCCAGGGCAGCTTTGACACTTTCAGAGTGGATATGTTACAGGATATGTATTGCATACATATGGATATGTATTGGGTACGTATCCCATACGTACGCATTCGTATCAGATATTTGTACAAATTCATTCGAATACATTTGTGACAAATAAAATCCTAACACATTCGAAGGGGATCTATTAAAAAAACCCCACATTTTCTTACATTTGATAGAAATTGAGTGCAAAAAAACCATTCATGCATATCCTCAGCAGCAATTGCTCTTAGCTTGAAGGACCCATCTTTGATTTGATAGGATCTTACAAACTAAAGCTTTGATAAGGCTGATCTTAGGAACATGTAAGGGCTGGCATCTAACCAGGCAAGTCCCTGGGTAAGGTTGGTTAAAGCGTGAAGCACGATGTTGTGCTCAATGATTGGTGAACATCTGGGGAGCGTGGGCACACGTGGAGACTACAACAGCGTAGTCTGCGTTTGTATGTTCTGAACCAGAGGACAAAGCTACAATAGCAGCCCTGGTACGATGGCCACAGGTATCCGAAAACCTGAATTGCATCTGAAAGGCAATTAACTAGCTGTTCTGCTTTCCAGTTCAGGACAATGCGGCCTTGGGCCCTTGGCCTTTTCCTTCTGTTGTTTACAATCAAGCAAAACATTTGAGGTTTAGTTCATAGATTCACGTAGGTACCTATATTGTATCCATCTGGACACTGGACTTTCAGGCCTCCGCTCAGCTGACTGGGAAGAGAACAATGACCTTGCATCCCCATGCAGAGGTGAAAAGTTCCACTCCAGGTGCCGTCTTTCCGGCAGTGAATGATGTTGGTTCCATGGCCCTGGCAAAAAGAAGCAGAATAAAAGTAGTCAGAAAAAGAAACATCAATATTTAAGAAGAACATTCAAATTTGTGGCCCACCAGATGTTCCTGAATTTCATGCCAGGGCATTTGGCTTAGAAGACCCCCAGCTTTATGGCACATACATGAAGGACTTGCATCTTCCTTGAAACACCACCCTCTCACCTCACCAGGTGTACCAGTGTAATGCTGTAGAAGAAGAAGAAGAGTTGGCTTTTCTGCCCCGCTTTTCTCACCCATTTTAGGCAACTCAAAGCGGCTGACAAAGCTTTTCTATTCTTCTCCCCACAAGAGAACACCCTGTGAGGCATGTGGGCCAGTGAAAGCTCAGAAGAGAGCTGTGGCTAGCCCAAGGTCACCCAGCTGGCTTCACGGGGGAGGGCAGAATCGAACCCGGTATTCCCAGATAAGAGTCCAGCTCCCTAACTACTAGACCAAACTGGCTCACTGTAAACACCTGCTAAGACTAGGGAGACTAAGAAAAATAGGATTGAAAATAAAGGCCCCAAATGGCTGCCCAAAACATGGGAGATCAGGACATGCCACCGATCAGGACAACTACCTGCACAAGTGGGAACAGAACATGTGGAACGTACTTCAGTTTCCAGGCCAAGGGTAAAGTGATTCAAATCCCACCTTCCCTACAAAATTTCAATTACTTCAGACTTGCCAGGGAATTCTCCTCCTGCCCAAATTTGGTAACAACACAGCACCCCCTCCTTTAGCTCCAACATCCATATATTATGAAGCAATGATATTAGGAGGAGAAATCCTTTTAAAACCCAGGAATAATAAATCCCCATCAGCAGAACAGCCCATTAAATCGGAGCCATTATCGTTCTGAAGGGTCGGCACCTTCGCAAGGTCCACCAAAGTCTGTGGAGCTATAACACAGCTTCCCCTGCCAAAATGAGGACTATTAAGGTCCCTGGATGATTTAATCCTCATCTTGAGCCGGGGGCGGGGTGGGGGGGGAGGAGTGGACTCCAGTGAGAATGAAGTGCTGCTATGTGTGCCAAAGTACATAGCATATAAAGTTAACTGCTGCATGATATAGTTGCCTATGGGGTGGGAGTTGCCTCATAGCCAAGCTGATATTTTCCCTATACAAAAGCAAAGAAGGAAGGAAGGAAGGAAGGAAGGAAGGAAGGAAGGAAGGAAGGAAGGAAGGAAGGAAGGAAGGAAGGAAGGAAGGAAGGAAGGAAGGAAGGAAGGAAGAGTGATGACTGCCAGAAGCTCAAAAAGTAGATCCATGAGAGGTAGGGTGTGTAAAAGGGGGAACGTTCTATAGTGGGCTTTTCTCACCCTTGAGGGGACTCAGAGTGGGTGGCAAACCTTCTGTTCTTCTCCCCACAAAAGACACCAGGTGTGGTGGGTGGGCTGTGAGAGCTCAGAAAGGGAGCTGTGACTAGCCCAAGGCCACCCAGCTGGCCTTGGGCTACCTCACTTTTCTCACCCATTCAAGGGGACTCAAAGCAGCTGAGAAACCTTCTGTTCTTCTCTCCATAACAGACAGTCTGTGAGGCAGGTGGGCCTGTGAGAGCTCAGAAGACAGCTGGGACTAGCCCATGCCCACCCAGCTGGCTTTGTAGAGGAGTGTGGAATTGAACTGGGAGACTACCAAGTCCGGTACTCTTACCAGAACACCGAGCTTCACTTGGATCGAAATATTGTTTGCGATATCAAAGGCGGTTGCTTCCTGCACAGAGCTGGTAGCGCACAGTCGGATAACAGGCCTGTTCAGAGACTGTAACAGGGGCAGCGGCAGCTGGTAGAACTTTCCAGAAACCAACACTGTTTAAATAAAACTGTAAGGGACTCACAGCCTGTGTGGCATCCTCCTCACACTCAATCCGACACTCGCTGTTGAACTGGAACCCACTGGTGCATTGGTAGAGGCCATGGAACATGGAAGGCGGTGGTTCACAGGTCACGGGCACGCAGGCTCCCTCCAGCCACGTTCCATCTTGGGCACATTGGATTTTAAAGGTCCTTCTGCCGTCCATGCATAGAAAGAAGGGGCGGGCGGGGGGGGGAAGAACACAAGAAAAAGGTTGTTTCTTTAACAAGTGGCCCATGATTTGGTCATATTTTTCCTAGCTGCTTCTGCGACAGATATTTGCGCCTCCAACACTTATGGACTGAGGTTGTGGATTGATGTCATGCGGTCTCCTTGTGAAAACAGTGGCTGTTTGAGAAGGCTGAAGGACGGTCCAAGGGGCTGGATTCCTTTTTTTCCTCCCCCTGCCCCCTGCCTTTGAAAAACTTTTCACAGGAATCTCCTGGACCTTGCGGCCCCTGGCTATTTTTGATGTGAGTTTCCTTGGTTCTTTTTTTTTCTTTTTCCCCACCAAGTCATAAAAAATAGGATACCAGTAAACTTTTCCCACCGAGGTTCAAAGGGGGCTCCCCAAGATGAATATCAAAGAGGGTATTTCCAAAAAGAGCTCTGCATAGCTCAAGAGTGGGACTGTGAATGCAGGAGCTTATATGGATGCAGAATGAGTGAGCTTAATAGGCAGTTCCTTCAAGAAAAAAGGAGGAACCCAATTGCCTTGGAGATCTGACCCATTAAATACCATTCTTATGCAAACTTCACAGAAAGAAATATAGCGGCTTAGGGTGGAAAGGGATCCTTGAGGTACCATTGTTGCTACTTCCCCCATTTTCCTTCTTTTCTCTCTTAATGTGTGGGGTAGCAGGGCTTGAGAGGGTTTTGTTAAAATCCCTAGGACACAAGAGACCCTTCTTAAATGCCTCTTTTATTCTTTATTTTGTGTGTGTGTGTGTGTGTGTGTGTGTGCTACAGGTAATGGAAGGGAAGAGAAGTGTGAAAACATCCCTGTCCTGGCACAGGCTAGGAGTGTGCACAGAGCCATTTTGGCACATTCTATTTGAGGTGAACAGAATGTCAAAAAATTCAGCTCCAGCTGAATAACCACCACTACCACCCGGATGTGGGGGTATTCGAATCCAGGCATGAATATCCTATAGAATATCTGTGCTCAGAACGATTACCCCCACCTTTCCTTTCCCACCCTTTCCCACCCACTCATCCACCCACCTCATCCACCCACCCACCCTTCCTTTCCCACCCCTCCCCCCTTATCTTACCTCCACCGTGCCTTCTCCATGCCACTGCCGCCACCGCCACACCAGGCCCTGCTGGAACCGCGAAAGGGTTCCGAGGGCTAAATACAGGCCTTCCAGTTTTACTGGAGGGCCAGTATTTAGCCCTCCGAACCCTTCTGGGGTTCCAGCGGGCCCCGGAAGAGGCCCACGCCACCACTGGAGCTCACCCCCAGGTAAGTAGGCCCAGGGTGGGGACGCTCTGGTGGCGGCGTGGGTATCTTCTGGGGCCCGCTCGAACCGACAGCAGGCTTCCCCGGAGGTAAATACAGGCCTTCCAGTTTTACCGGAAGGCCTGTATTTACCTCGAAGGAAGCCTGCTCGTGATTCCAGCTGGCCCTGGAAGAGGCCCAGAGTGCCGCCGGAGCAGGTAAGTGGGTCCCGAAGGGGGGAGGTTTGAAGTAGGCTGGCCGGGGGCGGGGAGAGGCCCCAGGGTAATCCATTATCCTTAGGAGCTCCTACCGAAGCTTCTTCGGATATTGGATTATCCAATTCGTGGATGGATAGGGCCCTTCGAATAGGGTCCTATTCTATCTGTCCACGAATCTCAGAATCCGGACATACTTGTCTGGATTCCTAATTCACGGATAATTCATTCACATCCTTAGCACAGACCATGTTAGGAGCCTAGCAGTGACTCAAACATCTTTTCCCTATGGCAATTTTCTGACCTCTCTTGTGGTGGTTTGGGGAAATTGTGCCCCTTCCTTTTCTTTTTTTGAAAAGTTGATGTTCCCGTATGTTGTGTGAGGAAACACATAAGTCCTTTTTGATTGTTCAAGGCAGCGGAGCTCCAAGACCTAATGGAGCTGAATCCTCACCAGGAACAGCTCTGCATGTTCTGGAGCTCCCCACAGGCTGGATAGGTGTGGAGATGTGCCATTTGCACCTCTTCCTCTTCAGAAGAGGTGCAGGAGAGCATGTGATGGGTGGCGCTCCTGCAATGACGTGCTACCCGGTTGCCCTGGTAATGGTGCCATGCATGCACAGTCGGGTGGCACCACTGTTCGAAGATGGCTGCTGACTGGGCAGCCATGCACACTTATGGGACGTTTTGGGAAGGGCTGGGAGTTCATACTAGCACTATGCCTTCTAACTGATTGCAGTATAGTGCAAAAAGGACCATAGAATCTCAGGTCTGAGTTGAGCTGCCAAGTGTAGTAAATACAACACGTAAAAATGCAACTTGTCTATGCAAACAAAACAAAGCAAAAAACTGTGTGTGACCTTTGAAGCATTTGATCGCTGCAGGTCACACCAGTTTTGCTATCCAGGATGCTAGTGCCGTGTAGATACCTATGATCCTGTATGATCCCTACTTCTCTTCTTCTGCCATTTAGCCATGCTCCCTGAGCGTCCAAAGGCAGGCTGGAGTTTAGAGAGCAGTTTCAGTCAACAAGGCTATTAGGGAACATTTAGGATGAGTAAAAACACATGCAGAAAAAACCTGAAATAGCAAACACGCAGTGTCTACTCATCCTTCAGTCATCGCCTTTACTCCATATATGCCAGATCTTGACCCAACAAGCTCCAGCACTGGAGATCATCCAGAAACAATTTTGTAGCATATGAAAATTTTGGGCAGGGCACACTCATAACCTTCTCCCGCGGAAGGAAATCCGAAGAAAGGTATGCAAATGCCCGAGGAACTTTCAGCAGGCTATTAGGCAAAGGATTTCTGCCTGGGCCCTGCAGCTTTGAAACAATTTCCGTGACTATCTCAGCGCCTTTAATGCTTTCTGCCCTCCCCCTCGTCCCTCCAAATGCAAATGCGGAATCTCTTGGAGCTATAGAGAAACAAAGGTGGGGGACCTGATCACCAAGGACTTCTGTCAAACATTGATTCCAACGGAATCTCCCTGTAGCTTCCTCCTCGTTAGATGCAGCCCTATGCTTTCTAGGTCTACGGAGGGCGAGTCTTTGGGTTGTTCTGCACACAACCTCTGGTTTTCAAAGGAGCCTAGGAGCCTCCCTTCTACACAGTAGGCTGGTTCTTGCTAGTAGATTTCCTCTTAACCTGGCAGGCCGTAATCAGAACTGGTGGACCTTATTACGCAGGTCCAGGCCTCCGCAATCCATTTTACTGGGGGATCCCTTTTGGCAACGCAACAAAGTGTGCTGCCGAAATGAGTCCCCTGGGTGCTTTGATCCTGGCCATTACAACTTTCAGTGGCTGGCTCTGAAGCTCTTGTGAGGGTCAGGGGTGCTGCAGGAGCTAGAATGGAACAGCTGTAGCAATGCGGATGGCATTGCTCCAGTCCAAACACAATCTCTGGAACAGATTGCTAAATCCGACCATCTGACTCTAATCAGAGGAGTTCAGTGCAGAAAGCCCCTTGGACCTGTTCCAGGAGATGGCCCTTTAGAGTTCTTTGCATCTCTCTCAACACTTCAGACTCACTTCCAAAGGAGATTCCTTCCGGTGGCATGGCTGGCTGGACTGACCAATTCACCCGGCTAAGGATGAATTAGAGAACGAGGCCTATTCTCACTACAGCCCATAGTGCATGATTAGGCAACTTTGGGGGAAGAGCATCCACACTTAAAGGAAGGTGTTGCAGCCTCCAGGCACCCCTGCCTGCCCAGATGTGGAGCACGAAACCCAATGGCCCCATTGGCCATTAACAGTGCAGATGGTCGTGCTGGATGGAAAAAGTAAGGAATTGGTCGTGTTGGGTAAAGGTTAGTGTGCTTGTGTTGCACAATTTCCTGCACCACTGCTAGGTTATAATTAGTTAACATCTGGGCAGCCAGTGGGCATTTGTAGGCTGTAAACACCTCCTGCCCAGATGCACCTACCCAGACGTTAACTAATTATAAACTAAGAGGCCAAGCGTGAGTTGGCCTCACCTCTTTTCCTGTGCAGATGACGTCTACTAAGCAGCTCCTGGATCTGGACTGCTGTGCAGGTAATGCGTTCGTAGCAGCTCCTTGATCCAGATTAACACGCAACCGTAGAAAGGGTCAAAATTGCAAACTGGGAATGTGAGAAGCAAAAATTGACGGAGCCCACCTTCCCTACTCCAAGTCACCTCTGCTAAGGGCTAGGCTACACCTAGCGTAAATTTTAATCTGCCTTTACAAGGTTACAAGCCATTTTCCTTCCACATTATTTTGGAGTTACCAAGGAATTTCCAAAGACGGATGAAATTCAATCAGAAAGCGTATTTAAGTCCTGGAAACGGGCTACGTTTTTTGATGTGTTGCTCAAAGCCATTTTTGGAGGCTGATCCTCGAGCAAAAACAAAAGAAATCAAAACTGGTAGCTGGGTGGGGAGAAGAGATGGCAAATTTGACCATGTTGTATTGGGGAGGAGACGGGCTGGGCTAGCTGGAATAAACTTGAGTTGGAAAGTGGTGTGAGAAGGAAAAGCTTGAGATGAGTGCACAATTTTTGGGGTGGTGGTCCAATTTGTATCGAATTAAATGCAAGAAAATCCGTATTTGTTCAAATGGATCTCCTTCAAATTCAAATTTGATATGAATATTTGATATGAATTTGACTGAAACCCATCCTGTGAATCCCCTATGTATCCAATATATATCCACTCTGAATGCGTCAAATCCAAGCTTGCATAGCCCCAAGCGGCCATGAGAATGCTGCCCCTTCTCGCTGCCCCCAACAGCCTTGGCTACCAAATAATTAATCACAGGAGAATCTGAGGCCTTTAGGGTCCCACTTACTTCCTCGCCTTCCGAGATGATCCCTGGACGTGGTAACCTGGCTTGCATTTATATTTGCAAAAAGATCCCACTTTGTGTTTCTCTTCACGGCAGCGGGCGGTTTGGAGGTCTGCATTAGGGACCCGAGGGGGTGCGGGGCACATCAGTTCACACAGGGCTTCAGGGAACGACCACAGCCCATCCTCCAGGCAGGTTAGGTTGCTGTTGTTTCCTGCACAAAGAGAAGGCACCATGAAGTGTAGCCAGTAGATACAGATATCGAGGGAAGAAGAGATACTCATCGGTTGGAGGTGCTATCAAACAGTCCCCAAATTGGAGCAAGCGACATGACAGTATAATGCCTTCCCCACTTACTGTTAAGGGTGTGCACAATTATTATTATTATTATTATTATTATTATTATTATTATTATTATTATTATTATTATTATTATTTTGCATTTGAATTTGAGTCAAATTGAATGTCAAAGCATTCTCTTCTATTCGAATGTTTAAAATCCGAATGCAACAAAAAACAATACGAATCCTTTACATTCAAATCTGTTTGTTCGAATGTTAGATACGAATTTGAAATTACAGTAGAAATCTTGACAATATTCATGTGTTATACTGTACATATCCGTATGCATTTCGTATGCATCCCATTTTATCCCGTACGCATCCTGTTTTCGTTCCGTATTATAAGCATACAGATACGTATGATATTCGTACAGATATGTATGTAATACATATGTATCTGTACATTCAAATGATTTGAATCATTCGAATGAATGTTTCGGATTACTGATAGACACTTTTAATCCTGTCTTCAATATGGTCCTATGCCACGAAAATCGGATTTCAGAATGTGCTTCCACCCACATGCCGGGCCAAAGTGGTCCAGGGGTGGGCCACAGGGCAACTCCAGTTCTGGCCCTCCACACACACCCTATGTAGGGCCACATGTCCTGTGTAGAAGGCTACGAGGCTGCCCACAACCTATGTAGCAGCTACATAAGCAACTATGCACTGTTGTCTCTCTGTTTTGCCCACCGTAACAAGAAGTGACTCTTGATTGGGTTTCATTGGCCAATCACACCACGCCACTGGCACAACTTCCTCCTCAGGGCTAATCGGGGCCTCAGGTTGCATGCTACAACTGGCCCAGTGAGCACCTGGTCATCAGAGCACCACACAGTCTGAAGTTTCCCTCCCTTGGTTTTAAAAAAGCAAAGCTCCATTCTGTGTAACGCAGCGTCAAGCCATGCCAATTTATTTGAGCCCCATTGTTTAAGTCTTTCTTGGCATCATGAAATGTGCTTGCCCTCTGCCCCATCACCCCCATCTCTACAATGCTGAGGGAGTGGCAGGTACATTAACACATGTGCACATTTAAGGTCACAACTGACCACCAAGTGATCCATATTCCTCTCTTTATTTGGAATAAACTGTCTCTCTGAAAAAAGGGCAAAAGAAAACCATGAAAGCACGGATGCAGTGATGTCTGCAGCTCTTGTTATGATCAGAACAACACAGGGGGTGAGGAAGTGACAGAGAGAGATGGAAAGAAAGGCCTTCACATCTTTCTTCCTCCCGACTGCTATGAGCTGTCGAGGTATTTTTGTACAGTTTTCAAAAGCTCCATTCCTGGGCTGGCTGTTTTTGTTTTCTCCTGCCTGACTCACACAACATGTCCATAGTCCAGCATGGATGATCTCATACTCTCTACGGCAGGCAGGGTGATGAACTGTGACATTAAAAAACAGTGGCTTGTGTGACATCAGTAATGGAATTAAGGAGTGAGTCATTGCTGCTTCCCTGTTCCCTTCTCGAGCAAGTTGTTGGCTAAGCCCTGTTACTCATCATGTTGTGATTCAGCTTCCAGAACTACTCTTTTCCCATTTCCCCCTTTCCCTCTTTTTCTCTGTTTTGCCTAGTTTGCTTTGACAGCTACTGGTTTAAGAGTTACTGCTGTGCCTCATATTGTGAATGGTCTGGATTTGAGAAGCTACGTCAGGAAACACAAAAACGTGTTCCAGTTTGAGCAAGGAGCTAGCCTGAAATCTGTTGCTCATGAACAGGCGATGCCAAGGATATTTCTCGACTGTCCAACAGTGCTCTGTGTTCAGATCCTTACTTGGGTACATGAAAGTGCACAGAGGGCTTCACTGATTTACGTTCCATTCAGATGGGTAGACCAAGATGTGTTGAACAACAATCACCCAGTAGCCAATATTCCCTCTTTGGGCAAGGTCTTGGAGAAGGTGGTAGCTATACAGCTGCAGGCATGTTGGGATGAAATGGATTATTTAGACCCACTTCAATATGGGTTCAGGCAGGGCATTGGCACTGAGACTGCCTTGGTCACTCTGACAGATGACCTTTAGTGGGAGAGGGACAAGGGCTGTACTACCACCTTGGTTCTTCTTGATCTCTCAGAAGCTTTTGATACCATTGAGCATGACATCCTACTGGGACAGAAGATAGTAATGGGAGACTTTAGTTCGAAGCCCTGGGAACCCACCCACCCACCCACCCTCCCCCCACACACACACACTACAACACCTGTTCATTTGGCTTGAAAGTGAACCATTGCAGCTAACAAATGGTTGTTCACATTCTATTTCAAACTTCTTCAAGAACAAAAAAAATGCCATTTTTTAAACTGAAAAAGTACTTTTGAAGGAAGAAAACACCACCAACATGAAGTGTTTGATGAAACAGTTCATGTCTGTGAGTCTGATACTGATTTGGTTAAAATGACTTTTGTGATATCAGAACAACCTCACATTTGGTTTGATGCGGACAGTTTTGAATTTGAGCTATTCGGTTCAGTTTGGAACGCAAATTGCACTTTGCACTTCTCCGCAACTTAGCATTAATAAAATGATCTCTGGCAAATTTACCATATTTAACTGTACTAGACGAGGTTGTCATCATTTGCTATTATGATGGAACCTTTTGCCATTAAGATTAAATCTAATAAGAATATAATCAAGCACACACAGGTAATATAATAGAAGAAAATCCTTATGCTTGATTGTATTTGTGGGAGATCTTTTGAAGAGTATTAACACAGTGCAGGAAGAATTACAATAATTTCAAATGGAGACATTCAAAAGGACTGAGTCAGATATGCTACCCCCTCAACAAAGTTCTATAGAAACTGAACCAGGAGCTAAACTGCTGATCCCAAAACTGTATCCAATGACTCAGGCTGAAATGGGAACTCTAAAACAGTAAAGAAACAAACATTTGGCAAGGGATTTTATTCAACCAGCCACAACCTCCATGGCCTTCACCAGAAGTGCCACAAGTTGGTGCTGAAAAATGTTTCTACACATGAACATGGAGATGGGAAAGCATACTTTTGAATGGGAAGCTGCCTGCATTTCAAAGTGGAGACCTGGGGCCTGTTCTCACTTGGCTTTATTCTGGAATATATCCTGGAACGGGGCCTGCTGTCCACATGCCACTGCAGGTTACAGCAGGCCCCAGGTGAGGCCTACCAGAGTCTGCATGAGCATGTGGTCCACAGACCCCTATCCTGAGATATACTCCAGGAAAAGGCCAAGTGTGAGTCAAATGAAAATGACAATTTCCCATTCTAAGCGCCACCCTTGAGAAACTGGGCTGAATATGCAAGGAACTCCAGCTATGGTGGTAGGTGCCTCGGGGTGAGCACCTCTACAGAAGTATTTTCCCCCATGTAATACGCTTCTGCATCTGACAGAAAGCTTTGTCAGCCACTTTGTGTCCCCTTAAATGGGTTAGAAAACTGGAGCAGAAGAGTGCAAGAAGAATGCCCTCAAGAGTCTGAATCCCAGGAAGCAAAAAACAATGTATGATAAGCTTTCCTGAAGAACTGTCTTTGTTACCTTTCAGCTGGGCAGGAGGCTTACAGGTGAAAGAGCATCTCTTGCCAAAAGAGGTGCCTTCACTGCAGTTAAAGGTGGCTGGATACACATGATACTGGTCAGGAACGCCACAGTCCACGGGCTCGCAGGCGACATGCTTGTTCCACTTCCCGTCTACACACGTCATGGTGACGCTAGACTCCAGCTATGGGGAGAAGAGGATGAAGGGAGAGAGGAACACACATTCACTAACAGCCAAACCATTTAGGAAGTCTGGCTACACATTCACTAGATATGGCCTGATCAGCTATAAATGTGGGATGGAAACACACTGGGATGATTTTAGAGCTTTTTGTTTTGTTTTGTTTCATACCTGCACTTTCTCTAATGTGTTTTTGTCATTCACATGGCATCCCTAAAATTCACTTTCCAGCTGCTCTTGCTGGTGGTCACATGAATGATTTTTAGAGAATTTTTCCAGAGGATTCTGTACTTCTCCCTCCGCACAGATTCCAGGGGAAATTTTACGGAGTATTCTGGCTTTAATGTTCTGGCGAGAGGGGCAGCCCAAAGGCATGTGGGGGATCCATCGACTTGCTCCATGCTGACTTTGCTGGGAGAAGCATCCCCCAAGATCCAAAGATATGTCCTTTCTTTGGCAGGAGGAGCAGGAGGCTGGCACGTGTGGAATAATGCCCCTTGATCTCCTCACACATGGAGCATGAACCATGCTAGGCTTTTCTAGCTCATAGGGGTAGTTTGAGCCCCTATGGCTCTCTTAACCCCAGTTTTCCATGGGTGGCCATGACTGAAATCACACCATGGGTGTTTTTCCACTGTCACTAAAAGTACCCATTAAGTACCCATTAATGGGTACGTAATGGGTACTTCTAGTGACAGTGGGAAAACACCCCATGATATCGGATGTCAGTATTTAACTACGAGCAGACAGAAGTTGAAAGTATGTCAGTGTGCTCAAGCAGCATTAAAAAATAATAATAATGAAACAAATTCCACTGCGATGGAGTTCAACTTTCACTAGGGATGTGCACAATTGTTTTTGTATTTGATTTGTATTGAATGAAAAGCAAGAAAATTCATAGACATTCGAATAGATCCCCTTTGAATCTGGTAGGATTTGTATTCAATACGAATGCTCAATTTCATACGAATCCCATGCAAAGCTTCCTACAGATGTATCAAAACATCTGATTCGAATTCAAATGTTAATCTTCAAATGTGCCAACATTCAATTCATATTCAAATGTCTAAATTTAGCCAAATTCGCACAAATTCTGAATGTTACAAATATTCATGCACATCACTAACATTCACAATCCTGCAGTTTGGGGGTGGGGGGAATCGCACTGGACAGGAAGTAATTTTTCAGCCCATCCCTATTTTATATATTTTATTTTTCAACTATTGTAAGGTGCCTTGAGACCTCTAGAATATGGACTTGAACTACATGCAGAACCAAGATCTTCTGCTGGAAAACAAAACTTCCCAGGATTATGGACTTTTTGGAAACTGCCAGAAAACTCGCTTCATCATTTAACCCTTTATCTCTGCATTTTTACTACCAGCCCCTCTTCGCCTCCATTGCCTTTTGCTAGTTTGTTGTTTGTATTCATATGGTTAAAGACCACAATAAAATGCTAATTCTACTAAGCTTTTCTGTTCTCCCAAACAACTTTAGGCAGCAAAGAATTTTCATCCTGTCCATATTGTGTTCACCCCTCCCCTTAAGGGATAAGAACCCAGGCTATGGACACCTGATGAGTCGCAATAATGATGAAACCGGCCAGTGGTAGTTCTATAATTTATAATACCCCTGCAGGTGTGTTCCCATTCAAGATTTAAAGAGCCTTGAAATCATTTTGGAAGCTCACCATTCCCAAAGTTTTAAAAGAATCCGCAGTTTCTGAAGAGTAATGGTCCTGAAACGCACATTATCTATATTCAGATCAAAAGAGGTCTCGCTGCTGGATTTAGAAATACTCCACTTTATTTAGCAAATGGGAATGCAAGTGCTTGTTTTGGGGAGGGAACCATGCTTCAGATGCGTTCTCCTCAGTTTCCCCTGATCCACTGAGAAGCCGTTATTTCCCCTGCCCTAGCCGCATCTTCCCGGGCTGTCCGCTATTATGTCCTAAGGAGATCACCCTGGCTGAAAGGGAGGTAAAGAATGAAGATCCTGAAGTAGCTAACAAGAGATACATGTATCAGGAGTGAGATGTAACAATGTATTGGGGACTGAAGTGTCCAATTTTACAAAGAGATCAGCTATCATGAAAGACGCAAAGCTGCTGGCTCTTGTGTAAAAGCCTGCCTGCTCCCTCCCTCCCTGCCGTTTCGTGCTGCTCTGATCTATCGATCTCGCACAAAACACCAATATACAAAGGGGAAAGGATCTTTAATCTTCTACTGCCTTGTTAACATGAGAAAGAAGCTGTGCTGTGATGGGGGGAGAAATGGTGAATAAAACTTGCTTCCAAAGGACTCTATGATCTGATGAGGGGGGCAGGTTTGAATTGCCTGCCCCAATGAAGTCAGGGTAGTGTCCAGTTGCTGACTGGATGGGGAGGGGGTTCTGCTGAGGGGGGGAGAGAGGGGAGGGGGTTTATCCCCTGCCAGGCACTGAAGAATGGAGAGTGAGTCAGCATTACAAGGTAACAGTGGGAACGCAAACCAACAACAACAACGACAACAGACTTCATTGCTGATTTTAAAAACCCTGATTTAAAACCAAATTAAATTACCTAATGGGAACCTGGCCTGTGTGTTAGATTATAATGAAAGGCACTTTGCCTCCCTAGTCTTCCCATTCTAGTCTGCCCCATACCATCTTTCTTTATGGATGCTGGAAGACAATTCTAGCTAGGCATGGACCTGGAATTTATTGCAAGCAAAACATGGGCTCCTTTGCAGGAGAAGCAGGTGGAGTATGCCCCCTTACATTTCATTTGCTTCAGCACTGGACAACTTTGGGACTCAAGAACTTCCTTGCCTCTTGCCTGTTATGGAATTCCTTTAATTACCTGAAGTCGTTAGACACTCCTCTCAATCGGGGCCAGGAGGCCCACAACCAAAGACTCACTTGATGTTCCAAAAGCCTCAGGTGAATGAAAGAAGAGGGCCGGCTAGCAACAGCAGACGTCTAGATGTTCCAAGGCAGGGTACGCCAGGGCAGCCAGGCTTGAGTGTAAACAGAGCAGAACCATACGAGGCAGAGAGGAGACACACAGAATGGGTAAAAGGTGATCCCTACCCTACCACAAAGCTGGCAGGACAGCCCAAGGAGAGGGCAGACGTCTGATTTGAAGGGAGGCTGGCAGAGGTAGGCACCTCTCTCTGCCAAGCATTGATGTGCGCTTATGAAAGCAAGGAAATTTTTTCCAGCATACATCAAAGGGAGCAAGGACCTCGGTTTGCCAAGGCACCCTAATGGTTTCAGCAGCTTGGGACCTGTCTCCCTTTGATATATAACTGCTTTAGGATGGGAAAAGCAGCCCTGTGCTTACGTAGCTCCAGGCTGGGGAAGACTGGTCCCTTTTCCTAAGAGGATACGGTTCCCCAGGTATGTCTGCCAAGCCAGATGTAAAGGAGGGAATGCCTCCAGTTAACTGTTAATCCTAGGGAGGAAACGAGATCATATATCCATGGAAGGAAAGGGAGGGGAGGCTGATGATGGTATTCCAAAAGCAAACTGTCTTCTCAATTTTTTGCAAAGAACTGCTGAGGAGTGGGACTTGAACAAGTGAAGAGCAACAGAGGCGACAGATCCACAGGCAAAAACGCCTGGTAAAAGTTACCCTTCAAAAGTCACAAATACGAGCAAAACTACAGAATCGTCGGTATTTCAAGGAATTCAGACAGAATCTAGTCCAACCCCTAGTGATGAAAACATAAATAAATCCCAGACTGCAGCATCTTCAACATCTTCAACAAGCCCTCTGTTTTCCCACTCTATCCACCTTCCCCTTTCTATTCTGTGGCCTAAATTATTAAATTTTCTCTCCTAGGCTGCAATCCCACTTAAGTTTTTAAAAATGAAACAAAGCTAAACCCCATGCAAACACGCATTCTGCTCATTCCCATTTTTTTTTTTTTTACTTCTAATCGCAGCCACCCCCGATTCTGCTGTTCCCACAGAAAATGCTTCAAAAATGCCTCAGGGAAAGTGAATCTTTTCCACCCCACCTTTTGCCAGCTGGGGTACCCGCCCCTCTCTCCTGACTGGGTTCAACCCCGCAATGACATGGCCAAGGGTGGGAAATCCCAGCTCCCCCTTGCCTCCTGCACTTGCAACCACCATTTGCTTCCCCACAGCACAGCCAAACCTCCAGTGAGCATGACCATGGAGATTGGTTATGATGATGTACAAAATCACCTCCCTAAGCCTCCTTGCCCACGCCTTCCCCTCACTTTCTCCTTTATCACACCTTTCTCCCGCCCACCCACCATGGTTGGTTTATGCAGGAAGGAGCCAGCCTAGCTGTCTTTCCCCAGCCAAAAAAGGAGAAAGTGAGGGAAAAGTGTGGGCAGCAAATGAAACTTGTTATCAGTGTGAAGTATGTGAAAGTGAAACTTGTTACTTGTTATCAGTGTGAAGTGGGTGAAAATGAACCTTTTTATTCACCGTGAAGTGGCCTGGTGAGGGAAAGTGGTGGCGGTGGTGGAGGCTTGCAAATCCTCTGGCAAAGGAGGGATGACAAGCCAGGGGCTGTCCTACCAGGTGAAACCCCACCCATTCCATCATGTATCTCCCCCAATACTGTGGAACCGTTACCAAGGGAAAAAAAGATAATGCATTTTAGCAGCAAAAATGGGAGTGAGAGCTGTTTTTTCAGGTGTTTTTAAATTGTGGTTTTAGCAATTTACTCCTTGAAAAATGCGGGAACCCGATCTGTAATGGGGCGAAAGAAAATTCAAATAGTTTTCAAACTGCAATAAAACCCAAGTGGGAACAACCCCCTAGTGGCATAGGAAAAATCTGTGCTTTGTCATTTTCCACCATGCTCTTTGGGCACCCAAAAGGCAATAGGTGCTTGTAGGACCTAGAGAAGATCCCAGCATTGCCTCTTGCTGCCCACACCAAAGAGAGAGGGAATTGTGGGCATTTTCCTCTTGCCTGCCAGTTCCTTTCTCCCTCTTATGCAAATACCCAGCAACCAGCCAAGTGCCCCCGCAGCCTCCTATGCTTATTTTTTTTTTTTACATGCTTGACTAGTTTCTGGGTATTCACAAAAGAATGAAAATGAAAGGAGCTGGCAGGCGAGACGTAAGCAATCATGATTATGGAGAACACGATTGCCACCAGACTTCCAATAATACTGACATTAATAGGATATCACCTCAATATCTCCTCTACAGTCCAGGAGACACACAGATCAGCCCACATGTGGGGGAAGCCTTTGGGTGAGGATTCGACAGAGATGCCTGGGCTTTTTCTGTGTGCTAGTTTGGTCTTGTGGATAGGGAGCTGGACTCTTATCTGGGAATATCGGGTTTGATTCCGCACTCCCTCATGAAGCCAGCTGGGTGACCTTGGGCTAGTCACAGCCCTCTTCTGAGCTCTCACAGCCCCACTTACTTCACAGGGTGTTCTATTGTGGGGAGAAGAACAGAAGTTTGTCAGCTGCTTTGAGTCCCCTTAAATGGGTGAGAAAAGCCAACTCTTCTTCTTCTAAAGAGATCCGTTGATTTTGGGGTTGCTGCATATTTGTTTTGGTTTTGGGTTTTTTTTTTCTATCCCACTCTATACCCAAAGGTGTCAGGGTAGGTAACAACATTTAAAATCAGACATATATATTAAAACAGCAACTGTGTCTGTAAAGTGGGAAGAGACAGTATATTCCCATTTAACCAAAGGCCAGGGCAAAAAGGTGTGTCTTCACCACCTTCCTAAACTTATACAGTGAAGGAGCCTGATGCACCTCAAGAGGGAGACTATTCCATAGCCTTGGAGCCATCACTGAGCAGGTCCTCTCCTGCGTGCCCTCCCCTTTTACTACTGAGGGTGGCGGGACAACTAGGAGAGCCTCCCCCCCCCCCCGGTTCTTAAGGCACGGGCAGGTCAATAAGGAAGAAGGTGTTCCTTTAGATATTTGGGGCCCAAACCATTCAGGGCCTTATAAGTCAAAGTTAACATGTCCCCACTTCTTTAAGGGATAGCTGCACGTCTCATTTCCAGTTCTTAAACTATGTCCCATAAGCTATATTGAAGGTCACTGTTCAGTGGGGACTCTGCTGGGGCAATTTCCTTGCTTGGAACCTTGACCCTGGATCAACAAAGGCTTCTTCATGCTTAGTGGTTAAAACTTTGCAAACTGCAAAGTGCTCACACAACGAATTGCAGCGCAATTCTGATAGGTATGTGAAGAGGTTCAGTTCATCTGCTGCTTGAAGGCCTGCGTTTGGTTTGGCTTGGGTGCGCACTAGGCTGGGGAATGCATGAATGTTGCCAAGGATTCCCTCTGGGCACAGTTGATGCCAAGTTTTTACCAGCTGCTATTTTCCCCTCTTGACTGGCCAGTCGGAGTTTGTTAAACCAACTGAAACAGTTTATTTGACAACTTCCAGACTGTTAAACCAGGCAAATGATGGTTTGTTCAAAGTTGGCCCAGATTGTACCAAGCTTCTCATAACATTATTCCACAACTCAGTGTGTGCCAGCCCAACCTAAAGCAGCTTGGTTGCTGCCAAATTTAACCTCTGCAGATGCCCAAATTCTGAAAGGGCCAGTGTGGAGCCACCTAGCTGTAATCTGGCCCAGAGGGCATTGCTGAAACTAACTGGATGATAGGGACAAATGCAAAGTCCTATATCTTGGTAAGAAAAATGATAAAAATGAATATAAAAAGGGAGGAATCTTGCTGAGTAGTAGCACAAGTGAGAAGGATCTGTGTGTACTGGTTGATCAGAGGATGACCATGGGTGTTTTTCCACTGCAGCCCTTAGATCTAGATCTAAGAAGATCTGGATCTAAGGAATGGGTACATTTCTTAATCCGGATCTAGTAGATCCGGATTAAGGGAAGCACCCAATGTGTTTCAACAGAAGGTGTAGCACCCATTATAAATGGGTGCTAACACCCCTGCTGTGGAAACAGCTTTGCACCCATCTGGGGAATCCGGATCAACTCACAAGGGGTCGGTCCATTACCCCAGGTGTTTTGGGGGGCAGGGAGGTGCAGTCTTCGAAGCAACTTGGAAGTGATTTTGAAGTGACTTCAAAGTGATTTCGAAGCGACTTTGAAGTCACTTCGAAGTGAATGTGAAGTCAACTTCAAAGTGACTTTGAAGTGACTTCGAAGCCAATGTTGAGGGGGGGGGTCAAAGGTGCGTCCCCTCCCCCTAGCCTCCTTTGGACCCCATTGCCAGTGGAAACAGGCTCCCTTTAGTCCATATTATCTGGCAGAAGACCCCACTATAGACCCCATTAATGGGGTCTACAGAAAATCCGGATTAAAGGCCAAAAAGATCCGGATTTCTCTGACGGCAGTGGAAACAACTGGGTTCAAAATGGGTGCTGTAGTGGAAATGGGATCATCTGGCTGACAGCCAAAAGGTACAAAAATGGGTACAATTGACAGTGGAAAAACACCCCATGAGTCAGCAATGGGATGCAGCTGCAAAAAAGGCAAACACCATCCTAGGATGCATCAAGAGGAGTCTAGAGATCACGGGAAGTAACTATTCCTCTTTACTCTAACTTGGTCAGACCTCATCTAGGGTCCTGTGTCCAGAGGCTTTTTCGCACTGCAACGCGTTCCGTTTGGAACGCGTGCAGGCGGGAAGCTTAAGACACTTCCGGGCGCTTTCACCGTTCACACACAGGCGCGCCGGAACGCGTTCCGGCGCGCCTGTGTGTGAACGGTAAAAGCGCCCGGAACTGTCTTGGCCGGCAAAGGCCGGCCAGGGGCGGGGATTCGGCCGGCAGCGCTGCCGCCCATTGGGTGAGAGAACCCAAGGGGCGGCAGCGCTGTCAAGCCAGCCGCCTCGCTTCGTGCCAGGTCTACGGGCCCGGATCGGGCCCTGGGGACCTGGCACGAAGATGCCCGGGCACCCGGGCACCCATCATGGGGCCCGGGGCAAGGCCCCTATGGGGCAGGACGCCTTTGGAGATCAGAGCCCCTGGCTCTGATCTGCAAAGGCTTCGCCCCACGCCCCGATCTCGCCCATCTACGGGCTGGAGGCGCCTGGATCTAGGCGCCTCCAGCCCGCAGATGAGTCCCCCGCCCCCCCCAGTCCCCAAAACCCCCACCCCAACCACCCTCCGACCCGGATCAGGCCGATCTTCGCGGTGAAGGTGCCTACAGCAGCGAGGCACCTTCACCGCGAAGATCGGCCCGATCCGGGTCGGAGGGTGGTTGGGGTGGGGCTTTTGGGGACTGGGGAGGTGGGCGGCTGATCTGCGGGGCACTCGCGCCCCACAGATGGCCGCGATGGGGGCGGGGCGGACCCTTGGGGGACCGGAGCAATGCGCTCCGGTCAACCAAGGGGTTCCTCGGCCCCAGCCAGCCCAACATCGGCCTCCTGCCACCCCGGAATGGGGCTGCAGGAAGCCGATGCTGGTGGCTCCCCGGCTTCGGCAGCCCCATGGGGGCTGCCGGACCCGGGAAGGAGACATGTCCCGGCGGCCGGCGGAGACGACAGACGGGACGCACCGAATCGGGGTTCCCCTGTCCCATCTGCCAGGGTCACTGACCCTGGCAGATGGGAAAGGGGAACCCCAATTCGGTGGGTCCCGTCTACTGGCTTCGCCGCGCTGGCGCGATCGCCGGCCCGGCAAGTCGGGCCCTGGGGGCGTGCCGACGGCTGTCAGGGAGAGAAGCGTGCGCGAACGCTTCTCTCCCGGAATGCGCCGGGGCGGCTCGTCCGCGTCGGAACGCATGCAGAGCACTTTAAAGTGCTCTGCATCCGGAACGCGTGGAAGACAGCTCCGGACGCGAGGCGGCGCAAGCCCCGCTTGGGCAATGCGAATGCCTCGTCCGAAGCTGTCTTCCATGCGTTCCGGAAAGGCCTGTGCGAAAAGGCCTCAGTTCTGGGCACCCCAATTTTAAAAAGACATTGACAAACTAGAGCAAGTCCAAAAGAGGGCTACCAAAATGGTTAGTGGTCTGGAAACCATGTCGTATGAGGAACAGTTGAAGGATCTAGGGATGTTTAGCTTGCAGAAGAGAAGACTGAGGGGAGACATGACAGCAGTTTTCAAGTATCCGAAGGCTGTCACAGCACAGAGGGACCGTCCCTTTTCTCACTCGCACAAGATGGGAGGACTAGAAACAACAGGATGAAACTTCAAGGGAGTCAATACAGATTAGATATTAGAAAAGACTTCCTGAAAGTGAGGGCGACCAGTCAATGGACTAGGTTGCCATGGGAGGTAGTGGGTTCTCCTTTGCTAGAGGTTTTGAAGCAGAGGCTGGACAAACATCTCTCTGGGATGGTTTAGGGAATCCTGCATTGAGTATGGGGTTGGACTCATCCTGGAGGTCCCCTGGAGGTCCCAATTCTATGATCCTATGATCGTATGGTCTGGATCACAGCAAGGTAAGTGCAGAAAGATCCTACACCTTACCAGCTTATTTCCACTTTTCCTTAACCAAAAAGCTGTAGTTGTTTTAATCTTTCTTTGCAGATGAGTTGCTCCAGACCCCTTATTTTTCGGAGTTGCACTTTTTAAGAGGCTTCAGAGCCTAAAACATTTTTAGCATAGTTTTGCAAGTAAGAGAGAAGGGGCTGTACATTCCCTAGGCTTTGAGGCTCCATTTATGAAGTTCTTTCCCTGAAGGCCTGCCCACCGTGTTCTTTAAGAGGTATGCCCTCTACCATGCCTCTAATTAAACCCACATGAGGTAGGGTCCCCCCTTTCTGGAATGATTTTGATGAAACCACGGCAGAGCACTGAAGAGCTTTCAGGCTTTAAATAGCGCCTCTCAAGCATGGGGGCAGCAGAGGAGAGAGGGGAACATGCTCCTAAGTGTAAGGGAGATTTTTAATAACAGAAAGAGGACAGGGAAGGAGAAGAGGGAAGGCAGGAGGTGGGAAATAGAGAAGAGAAGGAGGGACAGCCAATGCAGAGATCTTATGAGCAATGGGAAACTGTTACTGTAAGGGGAAAAGCCTCTTTATTGGCCAGGTTGGGTCTCTCTGTGCCTCTTCCTTCCTTCCTTCTGTCTGATTGTATCATCTATGTATGTATGTATGTATGTATGTATGTATGTATGTATGTATGTATGTATGTATGTATGTATGTATGTATGTATCCATCCATCCATCCATCCATCCATCCATCCATCCATCCATCCATCCATCCATTATTTGTCTACCATTTGTCTGTCCATCCATCTGTCCGTCCATCTGCCCACCCGCCAACCCACCCACCCATCCATCCAGAGACTGAAGAGCCATCTTATGGGGATGGCTTAGCAGCTTCCTAAGCAGGAGGTTAGTCTAGATGACCTCCAAGAACTCCTAACTCATATAGGCTATGATTCTATGAACCAATAAGCGCAAAAAGAATTAGAAGTTTTCTGAATGTCCTTCCTGGGTTTAATGGGACTAGAAGGTTTTTGAACACCATGCACTCCTATGAAAAGGTCAAGCTAAACTAATTTGCCCTTGACAGTGTCTCTGTTTAAGCCTACAATCATGGGCTGACAAATACACACTTTGCTTACTGGCTCTCTGTAATTTGTGGCTGCTACTAATCCCCTCCTCTCCTCCCCGTTGAGCCTTTAGACGTGTGCAAACTATAGTTTGGGAAGGGGTATGAATCACTTCTTATTTAAGGAAGAGGTGGTGAAAGGTGAGGAACTGCAAATGCCACTTCATGTGGCCCATATGTCAGCAGCTCCCACCACTCTTTATGAAAATACTCAAAAATGTAATAGAGACGGGAGCTGTGGCAGAATTCCTTCTGAAATTGGCATCGCAGTGAATTTTGTTCAATTCATTTTCCAAGCTGGCTCATCCCTGTCAGATCGTTCTAACCAGACTCCTCTTCCTACCACACTCGAAGGGGGATCTGTTCAAATGAATATGAATTTTCTTACATTCAATAAGAATCGAATGAAGAAAACCCCATTCCTCCACATCCCTATAGTCAACTACTGAAAACTGACAGGTAGGGGAAGAGAAATTGCCAGTTTGGTCTAGTGGTTTGGGAGCTGGAGTCTTATCTCGGAGACGGAAACCTTGTTAAAGGTACAAAGGTGTTTCTGTCCAACTTGGATGGCAGGGTTGAGGGGACCCGGGAGCCCAAACACCTGACCACCTGTGCCTTTTTGAAATAAATACAGTGTATCATGTAGCAGAGCAACGCACCTGGTTTCTTGCAATGTTGTTGTCCTTCTGTATTTGAAGGATGTAACCTCTCTTACAGGTGACGTTGCACTGGGCTCCATTATAGTGCCCCGCACTGGAGAAGTTCAACACAGCATTTTCAATCTCTAGCTCCTGGCAGTCGGTGGTTTTGCAGGAATAATGGACGCAGCTGTCAAGGGAAAATGGGAAAACACTTTGTTAGCTTGTATCAGGTACAAATGGCTTGTCTGAGCAACTGTTGAGGTCTTGGGGAAATCATGACTGACCAGTCCACACGGTTAGATGATGCTTCTGTGTGATAACCATGATTATTATTGTTTTGGGGCTAATCAGTTCCAAAGGGACTATTAAGGGATCTACATTGATTCTATATATGTCACAAATACAGATCCTCTACAAATGAATTTCTGTGTATGAATGCATATGGGTGCATTTCCATAACTTTTTAAAAAACTAATCTGTTAAGTAGAAATATCCTTTAAATTTCTGTGTCGGGTACCATGAGCCGTGACCAACTCTTGGTTGCCTGCATGAGCAACTCCACAGAAATCTCTATGCAGTTTTCTTGGGAGAGGTTCAGAAGTGGTTTGCCATTGCCTACTTCTCGGTAAGGGTGTTCACAAATGCAATTTTGGACAATCAATTCAATGTGAATCGAATATTCAAATATCGGAATTCATATGAATTCATACAAATAGGGGAAAATGCATTAAAATTTGAACCGATTTGAATACATTTGTACGGATACTCAATGTGTATTTGATGATACAAATGTCGACAACATTCGTATGCGTCCGTATGCATCTGTACCCATTTGTACACATCCTGTTTCCGTCCCGTATGTATCCATACAAATGCGTACAGATATGAATAAGATACGTACATATGAATGTCGGAATAATTCGTACGAATGATTCTAAACGTTGAAATTCATTCAAATGTTTAAAAAAGAATGTATAAACATCTGATTTGAATTCAAATCTCTGAATTTGAACAAATTTGATCAAATTTTGAATGTTTTGAATATTCTTGCACACCTGGGGTGAAGCTGGGGATTGAACCAGCAACGCTCTGCTTTCCAGGCAGTTGGGTCTACCAGTGAGCTATAACCCCTCTTGCCAACTCTTTCAAGTCTAGACTTTGCAAACATTGACCTCAGCAGTAATGTATGGCTGCGAGAACTGTCCACAAGGAAGGCTGAGCACTTCTGACACTTGAGACACTTCTGACACTTGAGAGTCCCTCAGATTGGAAGAAGTTCACACCAGACAATACTAAATCAAGAAATCAACCCTGGCCATCAACTGGAAGGACAAATACTGAAACTGAAGCTACATGTTGAGAAGACAGGACTCATTGGGAAAGATCCTGATGCTGGGAAAGATGGAAGGCAAAGGGAGAAGGGGATGGCGGAGGATGCAATGGATAGACGGACAGGGTCATGGAAGCAAACATGAGCATCTTTGGGAGAATGAAGAGGGTGGAAGGCCATGGCATGTGCTCCACAGGGACATGATGCAACTCAACAGCAATAGCAAGAGAGAAATCTTTTTGGACGGCATATAATTTCTTTTTTTTAAAAAAACTAACAAATTTACACTTCATAAAGAAAATACAGGTATTCTTCAAAGGTCATCTTAAAAGAATGTTCCTTAACCAAAGCATGCTCTTAAAAGGAACATAATGTGGAAATGGGTAAACAGGGGTCAGTACATTGAGTGCAGTTACACAAATCTGCATTGATTTCAGGAGTATAGCTTGCAAAAGCATGTCTATTTGGGAACGTGCTAGGCAGAAATGTTTGCATTTGATGGATGAGTTGTGAGCAAAATTGTATATAAATCTGCAGGTTGTGATCTTGTTTGGTCATTTGTTCGGTGTACTAATGCAAAAGAGGAACTAAAAGAGCCAAAATCCACCCCCTTCTTGTCTCCAGCCTCGGCCAGAGGAACAGGATCTGAGAGGCTGTTTTGGAAGACGGTTTTCTATTGAATTTGAAGAAACTGGGAGACTCTTTAAGATATGGACTTTTCCTTGGCTATGTGGAACAGGATCAAACCTTGAGTTTACAGGAAGTGTTTTATCTATGTGGGCGTAAGCATAGGCACAAGCTTCATGCAGATAGCATTTACTCAATCTGCATTACTTGGATAATCCGAAGTAAAGCACATCCAGGCTATGTTCCCATTCAAGATTTAAAGAGCTTTGAAATTGCTTTGAAAGATCCCCGCTCCCAAAGGTTCCAAGGAATCCACAGTTTTTGAGGATCAAAGGTTCCGAAATCTGGATTATGTATATTCAAATCAAAAGAGGTCTCGCTGCTGGATTTAGAAATAATCCTCATTATTTAGCAATGGGAATGCAAGCTATTTCAGGGGGAAGGAACCATGCTTTAGGGGCGTTTTCTTCAGTTTCCCCTGATCCAATAATAAGCCGTGATTCCCTGTGCCCAGCTCTCTGCCTAAAAGGGAAGGGAGACAGAGCCTATTGTAACATTTGTAACAAGGATCAGTGTAACAAAAATTGGCAGCCCTGGGGTTGCAAAAGTGTGCCATGGCTCCGGGGGCGGCATCAGCGACACAGGAATCTGGCTGACTTTTGGAATGGGTGCTGTGGCTTCTGCACAGCACCCAGACCATCCGTCCTGCTGGGTCCGTCCTCCCTGCACATGCGCGGATGCGCAAGTGCCCTTCAGATCCATCTTCTTTGATCCGTTTTTTGGCGGCAAATGCAGAAGCACCCTATGTTACAATTCTTCCCTCTACCTTTGTTACGGAAGTGCATGAATATTCATACAATCATTATTTGCATGAATTCAAGCCGAATGAAAACATTTGTACACAAATCAAATGTTACAACATTTGTACATTGACATACCTACGAGTACACATTTTGGAACATTTGTACAAATAGTTCAGAAATTCCTGAAACTGGGAAGGTGGGAAAGCGGCTGTGCCAGTCCCATCTGCAATGGATCCACAGTTAATTCGACATGGATTGAGAGTGGATTAAAACTGGGTTCATGTCAGATTTGACACTTTCAGACCGGATATGTTATGGGATATAGGTTATACATGTGTTCATGCTGGATACACATCAGATACATATTCATTTGTATCGGATATTTGTGAGAATTCATATGAATGCATTCATGTTGAATAGAATCCTACCAGACTCGATGGGGATCTATTCAAGTGAATATCGATTTTCGAACATTTGATTCATTACTGAAGGGTCCCTTCAATTTAGCATCTGCAGGCTTCCAAAACCTCATGGAAAGAACAAAAGACTCTGAAAAGAAAATAGATGGGATCCCCACCCACCACTGGCCAAAGCATCAGGGAAAGTGAATGAGTTCTGCAGAACGTGGAGATAGGAAGGACAGGCAGAGCGAAAACTGGATGCTGTAGGACCGAATGGAAGTCAAACCTTTTTCAGCCAACTATCAGGGACAAAACTGACTGTGAAACTACTCAGCATCATCGGCCAGTGACCACAAGACTTTGGCAGTCGAATTTGTACATTTATTATGGGTTTATTGCCAGCCTCATGACTCAGGGCCAGGAAAGGTGATAACGTTTCCTCATTTCATGAAATGTACAGCTCTGGAAGATCAGAGAGCATCACTGTGGACTGTGCAGACATTAACAGTTTTCACTATAGCTGCTATGGCAAAAAACATCTAGTTACTTGCAGCTGCTCTCCATGCACAGAATTTCAATTGATGGTCTGGGTCAAAACTTCATAACATGCATCAGACTTCAAAGGTCTGTAGACAGAACAGGCTCTATGCTGCTAGTCACAGGTAGCCTCAAAAGACAATATTAATCTTTTTCACACACATAGCGCAGAAGATATGCAGGCAGGTGAAACACCGGAATTGGAAAGAGAACATGTTGGAGATGCTGGCGATGGTAGAGCATCCTGGAGATGACCACAGCTCTGCAGAAGAGCCACTGTTAGGATCAACGTGAAACTATCCAGGACAAGATTTGGTCAACCACATCTGCCTCCTTGCCAAAGAAATAGTACGGTCAGCCAAAAATTCGGTTATAACGAGCCTTGGATTTTCTACTTTCCTTTGTCCCCAATTACATCTATTTTACAGGCAAAAGCTCCCAATTCCTTTCCCTGATGCCTTCAGATCATCTCTCTGTTCAGCATAAAGAAAAACGCATGGGATGGCTCAAAATTTAAGTCAGGTGGAATTCGGAAATATGAGCCAGTTTTCTTAGTGAGGCCTGTAGTTCCAAGGTGGACAGAGGCCAAAAGGTTCCATGTTTTGTTCCCTGTATCTGTTATGGCACAAGCTGCTTCCTGTCTTCTAATATTCCTATCAATAAAATTAAGTCTCCATTTTCAAAAACTCATGGAACTCTGTGTGTATTTGTGTCTTCCTGGTTAGAAAGTCAGACAGGACCCAGGAGTTCGGGACTGAAATTCCAATCTGGCAAGAAACACGCTGGACCCATTGCTGCCTCCCTGTACTAACCTATGACACATAGCTGCTGTGTGCATAAAGTAGAGGGATTAGAAAGGGGGAAGGAAATAGATATGTGTAAACCATTTTGATTAATTTGTGTTTTATCCCATCCTATACCTGAAGAAGAAGAAGAAGAGGAGGGGGAGGAGGAGGAGGAGTTAGCTATACTACCCAGCTTTTTTGCCCATTTAAGAGGACTCAAAGCAGCTAACAAACCTTCTGTTCTTCTCCCCACAACACACAGTAGGGCTGTGAGAGCTCAGAAAGAGAGCTGTGACTAGTCCAAGGTCACCCAGCTGACTTCATGGAGGACAGCAGAATCAAAACAGATATTCCCATATAAGAGGCCAGCTCCTTAACCACTAGACCAAATTGGCTCACATTGCTCCCACTAAACCATCCATCCATCCATCCATCCATCCATCCATCCATCCATCCATCCATCCATCCATCCATCCATCCATCCATCCATCCATCCATCCATCCATCCATCCATCCATCCATCCATCCATCCATCCATCCATCCATCCATGTATCATCTACTTACTTACATTGTTATTCTAAGCACCAGACTGTGGACAGAATGATTTTACGTGTCTGCTGGGCCAATCTACTGGCCCAGGACACAGTCAGAGGCCTTTGAACTGTCCTTGTGACATACCATGAAAATCAGGCTCAACATTTTGCAATATGGTGACAGGACGGCAAATTTAAATCCACATTTCCCCTTATCTTAAACCCTCTCCTTTACAGAACTCTTCTTCTTCTTCTGTTTCTAAACACCTTCAGACATAACCTGCATGTGAAATCCGTCTTGTGCTAGGGAAGAAATAGGCCTCGCTTTCTCTCTCTCCTCCTTCTTAACATTCCTGTTATTCTGTCAAGAAAGCTGCCCTCTTCAGCCGCGAGCTGAATTCTGGGATTTGTGTAGCGCCGACTGGACGTTAAAAGCAAGAGGGGACACAAAGGTGGAGAAATAATATACTGACATTTTCCCATGTGGGTTACATGCCCTGTCCGCTCCCATTCAATGGAGGCACCGCTGCGTTTGCAGACAGCACCAAAGGTCATGCTCCCTCTCCCCTCTCATCTCTGATTATCCCCTTGATCAGCTGCACTGAAGCTGGAAGCCTATGGGTGGTAATGAATTAGAAGACAGAGAGGGCAGGAAGTGGAAGCGCGAAAGCCTCACCTCTGCTCAGCCGGGCTGTAGGTCTGTCCATTCTGGCAGCTGCTAACCGTGATGGGGTCAAAGTTGTGGAAAGAGCGCAAGGCCACCCCGGAGATCGCCACAAACGGAGAGCTAAAGGTGGTGAGAATCGCCTGGGTGTGGTAGAAATGTTGGCTGAGGTCATGGATGACAGGAATAATCAAGGGGTTTTTCCTGCAGCTTAGACCGTGGACCCCTGTGAGAGGGAAGACAAGGAGGGTGGGGGGAAAGCAAAGGAGAAAAAATCAAGCAATTTTAGAATTCTGATGAATTACTTGGATTTCAGTGAGCAACAAGGAACCCTTCCCCGGTTTGCAAGACATGGACATTGCACATAGTTTTATGTTAAAAGAGCACGGCTCCATCCAGACCTGTGGAAGAAATCTGAAGTTAAAAGCTAAAAGTGCAGCTTACCTGCTGCACAGCGACGACTCGCTATCCCAAATAACAAGGAGCTCTGTAGCTTCCTCCTTGGAAACTGCAAGAGCTGAGTCGGTGCCCACGGTCACATGGGATGAGGCAGCCAATCAGACCTGAGCTTCCCTCCTGCTCTTGTTTCTCTCTTCTCGTCTGTCCTGCCTGGACTGGTGGGAAGATTCAAATTGTCTTAATACTGCACAGAACAGAGCAGGATGCTCTGATCCAGGGGCGTTTCCCCCTGGATGGGAAAGGAGTGCAATTAACCAACACTGAACAGCACTTACACTTAAAGTTCAAGTCAACTTTGGCCGTTCCCTCCCCTGGGATCAGATACTTACCTTATTTGATCCAGGGCCCAGTCCTCCTATGGGTGCTGCCATTTTGGCTGCGGCACCCTCCGTGACTGAGCTACCATTGCTCTGATGACGCTGATGTTCTGCACATGTGCAGCCACATCTATGACCCAGGAGCAGCAACAGAAGGGCAAATGCTCCTGCCCCAGACACTTGAGCTCTGCTTAACATTGGTTAACGTGTGGAGTACAATTTCATGCTCTACATCTAACCAACAATTAGCACACTTCTGGGGAGGGAGGGCACACTTGGAGGCTGTAACAGCCTACTCCACATACTCCACATCCTAACAGGATAAAACAGTGAGTCCCCATGCATTATATACCCTGAAGTGAACCTGAATTCGATTTGGAGTGTCCCCATGCAAAAGCACTAATCTTGGTGGAACAAATCACCTAAACCCATGGTAACCCCACCCCCACCCCCTTGCAAACTGTTCTCGCTGCAGATTGGGAGGCAAGCACGGATTATCTTGGAGGCATGGGGACGCTCCCAGGTTACTGGGGGAGGAGACTGACACTCGCATCATTAGTGGGCGGGGTTTGGTTTGCCTGCGTTTGCTGTTCCTGTCCTATGCATTGGGGATCGCAACTGCTGTCCATTTTTAAAGATCGAACAGCATTAAAGAACTGATCGCCCCAGTTTGACAGGTAAAGATGCAGCGACGAGGGGGGTCATCTGGCCCTTGTTGTCTTCCTGCAACCCTTATTCCATGCCTGCTCCCCAACTGCCAGCAAGCCGCTTCTGAAGTTAGAGGCAGTTTATTGGAGAAGCAGAAAAACGCTCCTCTGCTAAACTGCCTCTAGACGTTGTGGCGGCTTTGGTTGGTTTTTTTAGCTGGCAGGCAAGCAGCTTCTGAAGTTTGCCAAAGTTAAGCTGCTTTTAAACATTGTAGCAGCTTTTGTTAGCGTTCTAGCTGGCAAACTTCTGAAGCTACTTGCCAGGGATTGGGGGTGGAATAAGTTAACCAAAGCCGCTACAGTGTTTAGAGGCAGTTTAGCAGAAAAGGGCTTCTCTGCTAAACTCCCTCTAACTTCAGAAGCTGCTCGCCAGCAATCAGGGAGCAGGAGTGGAGTAAGGGTTGCAGGAAGAGGCTTGTGGGACAGCAAGGGCCAGATAACACCCCTCATCGCTGCATTTTAGGGTGCATCCCCATGCAATTTAAAGCCCGCTAAAAATCCTCTTTTGTCGCTGAGCGCCCCCATGCACAGCTTTTATCTGGGCTTCCAGCGCTACAAATTAGGAAAATGCGCAGCAAAACAACTGCGCTTTAAAGAAGACTACCAGCGCACTTTCTGGGAAGACGCGGGTATTCAGAGCAACATTTTGCATGGAGACGCTCCGTGGCAAAAGGGGCAGGGGTTCTCTCCGAGGCGGCAAGCACTCTCTCTTTTTTTTTTTTTACTCTCATCCACAGCCAGCATTCACAGTAGGCAAGCATTCCAATCACAAGGAGAAACAGCAAAGATACATTGTAATGAATTGCTTCCGCCCTCCCACAAGTGAAAGTGTATGAGCAAGATCGCTGGCTGGGGGAGGCATTTCGGGGACGGAGATCTTGTAAACTGCCTTCACAAGCAGGGCAGACGAACAGAGAACTTGTACATTTTTCTTTTGGACTTGTGAATGAGCGCATGATCGCATGATTGCTGGCTGGGGGGGGGCGTTTCAGTAGCTGGAGAACTTGTACATAGCGTAATGAATTGCCCGAGCACCCAATGAAACAGCAAGGGGTGGGGAGAAAAAGATGCGGGTAAGCAAAAGACGCTTCCTTGGGGACGGTCAGTGCATTTAAAATGCACATTTTGCTGAGCCCCATGGGGACACTTAATTCGGAATTGAACATGTATTTGTTAGATCCACTGCAGTAGAGGGACAATAGCGACACAAAAATGTACCATGGGGATGTACCCTTACTGGGGCAATCAGTTCTTATATGTTTGCTTGGCGATCAGATTGCAGAGAGAAGAGGGTTGTTTCTGTTTGATCACTGTTTAATGCCCAGCAGCTGTGATCGGGGAAGGGGCGTTGGGTGGGATTTCCCTGCCCTCACTCCTATCAGGAGAGAGGTGGTGGAGAGGAAAAAAGATGTGGTTTCCCAATGCAGCAGTTTAGCGCAGTTTGCATGGGGACAGGTGTATCCGATTTGAGCCTGTGCTTTGGGCAATCACATGGGGATGGGTCAATTCAAACTAGGATCTGTACTGGGAATATCCAGAATCCAACCCAAAGCAAACAGAGTGCATGGGGACAAGCCCTAAAAGTGAATCTGAAGATCCCATCTACCTGCCACACTTTAATAGAACACTGTTTAGTGCTTCCATGGCTGTTATATATTTAATGTAAAAGTTCTGTTAGCTATCCTATTCCTCCAAAACCAGGAAAGGATTCATAGCTGAAATTACTTAAGATTATTTTTAATCTAGGTATATAGATCAACCAGGGCAAGACAACAGGAAGAAGGTTCTTACCAAGATCATGGCTTTGGTTTTTGGTGTCTATCAGCTGCACAGAAATAGTCTCCTGTTCCTGATCGAGATCATCTGTCCCATCTGCCACCAAGTGAATGATCACTGCAGTGGCAACCATAGGCTGTGAAAAATGAGCCTGTGGAGAAAAAAAGCACAAGAATTCTAAGCAATCTGAAGGAGTGCTGGGCTAATAAACACTCTGAGTTCGGCCAGGTTGCAGAAGAAGCTGGCTTCTGTGCTGGTACCTGGGGATAGACGCCACGGCTGCCTCTTGAAAAGAAACCTCTGCATCTCCATTGCAGAGTGCAGGGACGATTTCGCACTTCCCTTCCATCTGATTGGGGAAGGCTGGGGAGGATGTGGAGCACAATTTCATGCTCCACAGGTAGTGCATGGTTAGGGAACTTCTGGGCAGGCAGGCGGCACTTGGGGGCAGTGGTCTGAGATAACTGCGGCCCAGAAATGGTCTCTTGTTAATTAGCATCACTTTCCTTACCTAGGAAAGGTCAACATCCTGCTATGGGTCACTTCAGGAAATACGACACGGATTGCGCACCTTTCAGTAGGGTTTGATTGCTTTAAATAGGCAGGTGGAGGTGATATGCCGGGAACTGAAAACAGAACCATCCTGCCTGCAAACCAAGCACAGATGTAATGTGGACGGCAGCCAGTGTGGTGATTCATTAGCATAAAAATGTAAGAGGAGCCCTGCTGGATCAGGCCACAGCCCATCGAGTCCATCATGCCGTCTCACCCAGTGGCTCACCAATTGCTTCACGGCATTCTTAAGCCAAAGCAAAACCTTCACGTGCCCTCAAATCCTTGCAAATGGTTTTTAGAGGCATCCTGCCTGTCCCTCCAACCTGGAGGTGGTGTTGTCTAGGCATCCATTCTAGTAGCCATTGGCACATCTGTTCTCCACGAATTTATTTAATCCTTTCTTAAAGCTATCCTGTTCTGGTAGTAAACGCCATAGACTGACAACATTCTGGTGAAAATTGTTTTTTTCCCTTTGCCACTCAACTCTGCTGACCATCAGCTTCACAGAATGTCCCCTGGTTCCTGTCCACCTTTTGCACACAATGCCTGGTTTTGTACCCTTCAATCATCTCTTCAAAGCCATCTTCCAAGGTCGAAGAGGAGAAGGAGCTCCATTTCCAGTCTCACACTCCCTTCTTGCTATGAAAGCCACCTCTCATCTAAGTAGGCAGGTGACTTAAAGTGACCTGCCTACTTCTTCTCCTTGAATGATGTTGGAATATGTGCAAGCGATTACATATTGGGGTGTGGAGAGATGAGGCGATTTCATGCACCCTTTAATTTTGGGCTTAAACACACACAAAGCGACCAGATTTTATATCTCCCTTTTGGTGAGATCCATCACGTTTTCCTATGGGAGTCATGATACAGCATGACTTTTCAGGTAACTACCGCTGCGCCATAGGAAATTGGAGAGGGGGAATGTGAAACTATTGATAACTAGAAAAAAAGTTACACAACCTTGTAGAAAACAAATTCTGTGTTTGTTTTTAAGCAGTAGTGGTTTGTGGCACACAGTGTAACAAAGATATCCAGATCCAGGACATGCCACCTGGATGTTTCCAGATATCCCTGCAACTGTCATTATGCTATTGCTCACCTTTAACCAGAACACTGTCTGGGTGCTGTTAGCTGTACAGGGGTACCATGCATACTGGGATACGCCGTTGCCAAAGTCATACACCTTGGTTCTGCACACCTGCGGTAATAAAGGGAGAAGATCAGCTCAGAGCAGAATAAAGATACAACCACAGAGGTGTTCTGAACCCACTCTCAACCCAAGGAACAGGCCGGAAAATGTATCTCATGGTTGGCATGGGTTGGGGATGGCAGAGGGGGGAAAGTGCACTTTCTTGAAGTTGGGTTTGCCCATGCATGCATGCATGCATCCATTCGTTTTTCTATCCCACCCTATACCTGAAGGTCTCAGATCGGGTAAAACATCTAAAATCAAACATTATCAAAACAACAATGGTGTCTGTAAAGTGGAAAGAGACCATATATTCCCATTTAACCAAAGGCCAGGGCAAAGAAGTGCGTCTTCACCACCTTCCTAAATGTGCACAGTGAAGGTGATAGATGTACCTCAAGGGCAAGACTATTCCATAGTTGAGGGGCCATCACTGAGAAGGCCTTCTCCCAGGTGCCCACCCCTTTTACTACTAAGGGTGGTGGGACAACCAGGAGGGCCTCCTCTCCAGGTCTTAAGGCATGGGCAGGTATATATGGGAGTAGATGTTCCTTCAGATATTTGGGGCCCAAGCCATTTAGAGCCTTATAAGTTAAAGTTCACACCTTGAATTGGGCTCGGTAGCGAATCAGCAGCCAGTGCAACTCTTAAGACCGGCATGATGTGCATCCAACCAGCTGTCCCGGTCAGCAGTCTAGCAGCAGCATTATGGGATTTTTTTTCTACGGAGCAGATTCTTGCCCTCAACCTCTGATCAAATAAGCAGAATCCAAAGCTTCGAGAGATCACATAAGCAGGCCTCCTTTTCAAATGTTCTCGAAGCATGCATGAGAAAGGCAGGAAGACTTGAGTACCTTTTGCACTATGCCTCCGTTGCCTGTGAGTCACAGCACTAGTGTGCTCTATGCCTCTGCACTTGTGGATGCTCAGAGCATACCAACCCTTCCCAAAACTTACCTTAAGGGTTCGTAACACCAAACACTGGTGCCGGTGCCAGCGTGCCTGCACTGTGCCGCCACTGAGGTGGTTGTGCTCGTGCTACCCATCACACATGCTCCTCCTGTGCCTCTTCCAAGCAGGAAGAGGTGCACATGCTGTGTCCCAAGCCTGACCAGCTCCGGTGCTAATGCAGGATTACAGCACACATAGTATGGTTAAACCTGCTCCACACGGGGCATGTGTGGTAAGCTCCCAAATGGAAGGAGCCACCTCTGGCAAAGAAATGGTTCCTTCAAGTGTGGACGCTCCCTCTGGGACCTCACCGCACTCGCACTACTGAGCTGCGTGAGAATAGGTCCTGAGATACTGGCAGGAGGGAGTCCTACAAGGAGATGAGTTGGTTGGACTGACTCATTATTTGCTGCTTTCTGCCCAACTTTAGCTGGACATACATCTCGACTGTACAGTGCCTGACAAAAGTTCTGTCGCTTATCCATGCTGTTGAAACCAAAGCCTATAACCTGACTTAAAATTCATCCATTGGTTTTAGAAATGACTCATATGAAAGCTGAAACCCTCCCAAATGAGGTTTTTAAAAAGAAAATAAATTTGCTTCACTGCTGAAATATTGATCATTTAATGAACACAGAAAGGTCAGATTTTGGCTAGACAAAAGTTTTGTCGCCTTGTCATATAATGCACCTAATCCTAGTTTACAGCCTCACCTGTGCTCACTAATTGATCAGATAATTAGTGGGTGTGTATAAAAAGAACTCCAGCACTCTAGACCTTCACTTGAACTGCAACTTGACCTCTGACAACATGCCAAAAATCCACCCTGCGACCAAAGCCTTGATTATCAGGAGACTGAAGACCAGATCCTCTGCAGAGATGGCTGGCACCTTTAATGTGTCTCAGCGTCAAGTACAAAGAATTAAAAAAAGATTTGAAGAGACTGGAGATGTTTTTGACAAGCCCAGGTCTGGCAGACCCCGCAAGACGACTGCTCAGGAGGAACGTTTGTTGGTTTGAAAATCAAAAGCCAGCCCTTCTTCCACTGCAGCAGAGCTCCAACAGGCCTGGTCACCTCAAGTCCCTGTGTCAACTAGAACAGTTTGTAGGATTCTGTCTTGAAATGGCCTCCATGGTCGAATCAGTGCCCAGAAGCCAGCACTAAACAAAAGGCAATTAAAAAACCATGTGGTATTTGCCAAGGCCCACAGCCTACTAAACGGATGGATGCTGGAAAAGTGGCAGAAGGTGGATTTCTCAGATGAATCTTCAGTTGAATTACACCACAGCTGCCGCAAATACTGCAGGAGACCTACTGGAGCCCGTATGGATCCAAGATATACCCAGAAAACAGTTAGGTTTGGTGGTGGAAAGATCATGGTCTGGGGTTACATTCAGTATAGGGGTGTGCGAAACATTTGCAAGGTGGAAGGCAATATCAATAGCCTAAAATATCAAGACGTATTAGCTACCTCTTACATTCCCAATCATAAAAGGGGTCAAATTTTGCAGCAGGATGGCGCTCCATCTCATACAACCATCTCTACATCAAAGTTTCTCAAGGCAAAGAAGATCAAGGTGCTCCAGGACTGGCCAGCCCAGTCACCAGATATGAACATCATTGAGCATGTTAGCCTGACTTCAATACCAGGAAAGATTCTCGAACAAATTATTAAACAACACATATGTCAGCATTTGGATAGGAATTCAATAATTAACAGTAGTCAACATGGGTTTGTATCAAACAAGTCGTGTCAGACTAACTTGATTTCATTTTATGACAAAATCACTGAATGGGTTGATCAAGGAAATGCAGTAGACATAGTATTTCTTGATTTCAGCAAAGCATTTGACAAAGTATCTCATGTGATCCTCACTGAAAAATTGATCAAATATGGGTTTGACAAGGCAACTATAAGGTGGGTTCAAAACTGGCTTAGTGATCGTACTCAAAGAGTGGCTTTAAATGGCTGCACATCCAAATGGAAGGAAGTGTCAAGTGGAGTACCACAAGGTTCTGTCCTGGGCCCAGTTATGTTTAATGTTTTTATAAACGATCTGGACGAGGGAGTTGAAGGGAAACTGATCAAATTTGCTGATGACACAAAGCTAGGGGGGATTGCAAACACCAGAGAAGAGAGAGAGAGGATTCAAAAAGATTTAGAGAAACTTGAACAATGGGCTGCAACTAATAAAATGGTATTTAACAAAGAAAAATGCAAGGTTCTGCACCTGGGCAAGAAAAATGAAAAAAGCACATATACAATGGGAGGAATTCGGCTGAGCAGCAGCACATGTGAAAAAGACTTGGGTGCCCTGGTAGATCATCAACTGAACATGAGTCAACAGTGCGAGGCAGCTGCAAAAAAGGCAAACGCAATCCTGGGGTGTATTAGGAGAAGCATAGAGTCCAGATCACGTGAAGTTATTATCCCCCTCTACTCTACCTTGGTCAGACCTCATCTGGAGTACTGTGTCCAGTTCTGGTCACCCCAGTTTAAAAAAGACACTGACAAGCTGGAGCAGGTTCAAAGGAGAGCTACCAAGATGGTGAACGGTCTGCAAACCATGTCCTATGAGGAACGGCTTAAGGAACTAGGAATGTTTAGTCTAACAAAAAGAAGACTGAGAGGAGACATGATAGCTGTCTACAAATACCTCAAGGGTTGTCACAAGGCAGAGGGATCAGCCCTGTTCTCACTCTCTCAAGGAAGGACTAGAAACAATGGGGGGAAACTGCAGGGGAAAAGATTTAGTTTAGATGTTAGGAAAAAATTTCTAACAGTAAGAGTGATCAACCAGTGGAACAGGCTGCCACGGGAGGTGGTTGGTTCCCCTTCGATGGAGGTCTTCAAGCAGAGACTGGACAGCCATCTGTCTGAGATGGTTTAGGAGATCCTGCCTTGAGCAGGGGGTTGGACTCGATGACCCAGGAGGTCCCCTCCAACTCTACCATTCTATGATTCTATGATTCTATGTTTGGGGTAGGATGAAAGAGGAAGCTTGGAACACAAAACCAAAGAATCTTGATGAACTCTGGGAGGCATGTAAAACTGCATTCTTTACTATTCCTGAGGACTTCATCAATAAATTGTATGAATCATTGCCGAAACGCATGGATGCAGTCCTTCAGGCTCATGGAAGTCACACAAAATATTAAATATGGCTCTAATAGCACCACAACTTCATTCACCAATGTTATGAAACATATCTTTGCATTTGAAGTGAATTATCTGTTTGATTTTCACCTTACTTTTTGTGGGCGACAAAACTTTTGTCTAGCCAAAATCAGACCTTTCTGTGTTCATTAAATGATCAATATTTCAGCAGTGAAGCAAATTTATTTTCTTTTTAAAAAACCTCATTTGGGAGGGTTTCAGCTTTCATATGAGTCATTTTTAAAACCAATGGATGAATTTTAAGTCAGGTTATAGGCTTTGGTTTCAACAACATGGATAAGCGACAGAACTTTTGTCAGGCGCTGTATATGAAGGTGAGCGAGGAGAGAAGCACAGAAGGAACGGAATGATAAATGCTGTGAACCTCTTCAAGAGCAAGTGCTGCAGCCGGTAGTGCGTGATTAGTGAACTTCTGGTGAAGAGCAACTGCACTTCAAGGAGGCTGCTATAGTCTCCAAGCAGCCCCTGCCTTCCCAGAAGTTCACCAACTGTTGATTAGAGACGTTTTCGCATTTGGAACGGGAGTAGGACGGGAAGATTAAGACAGCTCACGACGCTTTCACCTTTCACACACAGACGCGCCAGAACGCGTGTAAACGCGTTCCGGCGCGTCTGTGTGCGAATGCTCAAAGCATCGTGAGCTGTCTTAGCCGGCAAAGGCCGGCCAGGGGCGCGGAGACAGCCGCGGAGGCAGATCGACAATCAGCTGATTGTCAAACAGCTGATTGTCGAAGCCGCGCCGGCGTCGGAGGCGAGCCCGCAGCTGTTCGGGAGACAGAAGCAGGCGCGAATGCTTCTCCTCCCGAATGTCTGCGGGCGGCTCGTCCGCGTTCGAACGCATGTAGAGCACTTTAAAGTGCTCTACATTTCGAACGCGAGAAAGACAGCTGCGGACACGTCGGAGCGCAAGCCCCGCTCGGGCAATGTGGATGCCGTGTCCGCAGCTGTCTCCCACGCGTCCCGTTCAGCCCCGTGCGAAAACGTCTTAGGTGTGGAGCACCTTAACCAACATTGACCAAAAGCTTAGCTGGAGTGTCTGGGCAGCAGCCATTCACACCTCTTCCGGTGCTCCGGGGTCTTTTGAGGGGCTGCACTTCCGACAACTATAGACACAACTGTGCATGCGCAGAGCATCATTGTCATCATGGTGACGTCACTGATGGACACGCAGGGCCCAGAAGAGGACCGGTCCTGGGATCGGTCTCTGGTGAGTGACCAGTCGCACGGGGCTTAGGCTGTGCTTGGAAGTGCAAGTGCTAGTTAACACTGGGTCATCACGCTCCTTTCCCATCCAGTGGACAGGAAGGGAAGTGTGAAAACGCCCCAGGCATCATGTGATCAACAACAGAAGAGCCACATAAGGGGAACGGTGGATGGGAAATTAAAATTGCAACAGTTCTACCCTCATGTGGTTTTACCCTGAGTTACATCAAGATATGACCACTCTTGCAGCTTTTCTGGCAGAACTCAACACACTGGCCACATTACAAGCTATGACCATAGTCATATAATGAAAAGAGTTTCTTTTTTTTGGGGGGGGGGGGTACAGTTGCCATGATCCTTATAATGAGACTTAAGAAATCCACATGCGCATTTGTGCAGGATTTAAGGAGGAGGTGTTGGTGATGGTCATTTGGCGAAGGCACTTCAGAATCTTTTCACACTGGTAAGACAGAGGAAAATAGACTCTGTCGTCCAAGGATTTCCAAGGATAAACCCTTTTCTGAACTCATTAATGTGATGAGCCCAAGAAAATTAATGTTCCGGCCACCAACTCCTGACACCTGTGACAACGGCATTCTCAAAATATTCTGAAATAAACGAAGGGAAGGAGTTCTGCTTGACAACAAATAAATGATTCTGGTCTGCACATTTGAAGGGCCAATAAAACATTGCAAGGCCTGTGGAAGGAAGGGGGGAAGCATTGCTAGTCTTAATAAAGGAACAGATATTGGATTTTTAGATGAAAAAAATATGAGAATTGATGCAGCATAGACCGGTCTTTGGCAACTTGGCACCATCTAGATATCTGGATTCAGTCTGCACCAAGCGCTACCAACATATCAGTTCCGGACTTCAATTCCTAACTGTTCCAATCAGGATTTATTTCAGATTCTTTCTCTCTTACCACTTATCGTAACTTTGGTGGGGCAGACTAGGGGAAGTTATAGTTCAGATCTGCTATCCCGTAGAGTGAGATAATGTAAAAATGTGAGACGACACATTTACGGCTTGCAAAGAATTCTCAAGGACATGTGAAGGTACCTCAAGCAGGAGGGGTGATTAGCTATGCAGAGAAGATGAGATTATGGTGTCAAGTGGGCCCAGGCTCGGAGGAACCCAGGGGGTGAGTATAAAGAACAGTGCTTTGCATTATTCTCTGTGGTTTACTATCAAATAGCTATGCTATAATTCAATAAACACTGTATACTCAGTAACATGGACTGTTTCCGCACTTACCTTCATTGGTTTGGTCCCAGTAGTCCAGAATAAGCAATCTGTCCCAAACTGGGATAGACTGTTCCTGGCACAGAATAAGACCACCTACTTTCAGATGGCCTGTTTCACACTATCTCCTTCACTGGCTCCAAAGAAGAAGGAGAAGGAGGAGTTGGTTTTCTACCCCGCTTTTCTTACCCATTTAAGGGGACTCAAAATGGCTGACAAAGCTTTTCTATTCTTCTCCCCACAACAGACACCCTGTGAGGTAGGTGGGGCTGTGAGAGCTCAGAAGAGAGTTGTGACTAACCCAAGGTTGCCCACCTGGCTTCATGGGGGAGGGTGGAATCAAACCTGGTATTCCCAGATAAGAGTCCGGCACCCTAACCACTAGGCCAAACTGGCTCACAAAGCTCTCACCAAAGGAGAGATTTATTGCTTGGGAGGGGTTGATTGTATAAAAGTGCCTCTGTTTTGTGTGATCTCTTTTGAACTCTCCAAAACGCATATTCCTTAATAAAATTAGTTAAATCTGATACTGAGGCCAATGTTTGGTGGCCTTGCAGGAGTATGAGAAAATCTGTAAGCCTTTGGAGGTATCTGTACTAGCCTCCGGGGCACCATGTTTATACCCATTTGTTTACAAGCATTTGGGTTTTGACTCTCTCTCTGTTTCTGTTTCTCTCTCCCCACCACCACCCTTTCCCAAAATAGTAGAACCAGTGATCACCCAATGAAGATGTGTTCTGGAAGACTTAGGACAAACAAGAAGAAATAATTATTCACGTGGTGGACAGTAAAACTATAGAATTTGCTACCACATGATAAATGCTGTCCAGTGGCTTGGACAGCCTAAAGGTTTATGGACAAATCTGTAGAAAAAGTGGCTATCAAAGGTTCTTAGGCATGATGGTAGCCATTTCTAGATTTGGTGGCTACATCTGGTAGAGGAGGCAGTGGATAGAGAAAAGGTGGAGAGAGAAAATTTATTTTCTTTATTACACAACACTAGAACCAGTTCTATTAAGCTGATGGGTAGCAGAGTCAGACCAGACAAGGGGAAATATTGCTTCACCCAGGGTCATTGGTCTATGGAATTTGCTGCCAGAAGAGGTGGTGACAGCAACCAGTCTATATGGCTTTAAGGGAAAGGTTAGACAAATTTATGGATGATAGATGCATCAGTGGCTACTAGAATGGATGCTTAAGTACATCTTTCAGGCTGTGGGGACAAGTAGGTTGCTTCTAAGACCATATGCTGGGATTCGAGAGCAGGAGGTTTGCCCTTGTCTCTGCGTGAGATGCCCATAGGCAATTGGTGGGCCACTGTGTGCGGCAGGATGCTGGATTAGATGGGCTGTGGTCTGATCCAGCAGGGCTCCTCTTAGGTCATAGAATCATAGAATCATAGAATGGTAGAGTTGGAGGGGACCTCCTGGGTCATCGAGTCCAACCCCCTGCTCAAGGCAGGATCTCCTAAACCATCTCAGACAGATGGCCATCCAGTCTCTGCTTGAAGACCTCCAACGAAGGGGAACCAACCACCTCCCGTGGCAGCCTGTTCCACTGGTTGATCACTCTTACTGTTAGAAATTTTTTCCTAACATCTAAACTAAATCTTTTCCCCTGCAGTTTCCCCCCATTGTTTCTAGTCCTTCCTTGAGAGAGTGAGAACAGGGCTGATCCCTCTGCCTTGTGACAACCCTTGAGGTATTTGTAGACAGCTATCATGTCTCCTCTCAGTCTTCTTTTTGTTAGACTAAACATTCCTAGTTCCTTAAGCCGTTCCTCATAGGACATGGTTTGCAGACCGTTCACCATCTTGGTAGCTCTCCTTTGAACCTGCTCCAGCTTGTCAGTGTCTCTTTTAAACTGGGGTGACCAGAACTGGACACAGTACTCCAGATGAGGTCTGACCAAGGTAGAGTAGAGGGGGATAATTGGGAAACTGTGAGCAGGTCAAGCTGTTCTCATGGGCTTCCAAATGCAGCTCGGCCACTTTGGAACTAACAGGTGACCATCATGTACCATTGGTTCAATTGGTTCAATCCAGCGGGGCACCTCATATGTTCTCGTGAGACTGCTCGTGAAAGAAAAGCTCAGAACTTGTCTTGTTCCAGAGTTTGGGGAGCTCTTATGATGCCCACCTGCCCTAGGACACAGAGTGACCAACAGTCAAAGATGCTACGAGTGGCAATCCATCAGTTTCTAGAGGGTCACTTGCATGTAACCTTGACCTAAGCTTAGCTAGCAGCTGTCCCTCAAAGTCTCCTCAAGACAAGCAGCAGCTTCTGTGCAAATAAGATTCTATTGTTGGTTCTGCATCATTTTTCACTTTTATATATATATAAAAATCTTTGTGGGGATGCCTTCAAGAGCAGGGTGGCCTTGGTGACCAATGTGTTCCACCGTGTTTCAAGTAAGAATAGTCCCCTTATATTCAGAGCAATGCAAGAGCAGCATTTAAAGTCTCAGGGAACGGAGAGGCTGGGTTGGCCAAAAGTGAGGTAATGATTTCTCTAATTTGAATTCCCAAAAGCCAAGAGCAAAGGAATCTATGGGCAAAACATAAATCAACTTTAATGGGCTGGAAGAAGTTTTTCAGTTTTGTTTAAAAATAAGGGAGGGAAAAAGGGAAAAGAAAATCTTAACTGGGACCAAACTTCACTGAGAATTGCCAGTGGATAGTGTTACATTTTACAACAGTGCAAGACTTTACATAAACTATCTTTGGCATTTGAAATTCATTCCAGCAATTCAACATGTATCATTTTGCAATTCCCCTTTTCTTGCATTTTCAGCAGGCTGTCTCTTGTCGAAGAGAATGTTTTATATTTTAATACCTATCCAAGTTAGGGGATTTATCCTACCCACATCTGCAATTTATACGGCTGTACAACTTTCCATTGCAAATGGAAGAACTTTGCTAGTTTTCTGCAGACCTCACGACGTGACTCCCTTCTCTCTACTAAAACTTGCTCAGCCCCCAAGAATGCAGAAAGGCATCGGAGGACCAGGATTTGGCACACTTCGTGTGTCGCTGAATGGATGAGTGAGAGCCGATATTAAAAGCTGACCCAAACCTCCTCTAAAAGTCTTGAGCCAAACCCAAAACAAACCATTGTTGAGGTTCAGAAAAGCTCTGATATTTAAAATATCTCTGTTTCTATTTTCTGCTCTTTCTCTCTCCTTTGCAGACCTCAGCATTTTCCTGAGATCTGTGAGCAACCAAAAGCAGACATCTGAAAACTAGACCTCTGGTATGCAATTCGGACAGCTCAGGTCTGTACGTGTGAATAGGCGTCAGGTTGGAAGAACTTTCAGCATGGATCGCTGCCCTAAGTAAATTAAAACTACTTAAGAGTGCAACACTAAATTGTGGAGCAATTTTCAAAAGCTTTCGATTGCATAAAACCAAAACAAGCAAAAATGTTTTTTCCTGGGTAGATGCATTCTCTTTCTTCTTTGGTCCTTCAAGAGGCATTTGCTATGTTTTACCAACATTAGATCTTATATCAGATCACCAACAGTCTCCTCTAGCACCACTTTACTGTGGCCACATCCCCATTACAAGCTTAATACAGTTTCAATCCTCACAGACCCCACGTCAGTTTGGCTTAACACACTTTTTGCGTGTTAAATCGCCCCAAAGTGTTGTAAATGTTAATCCTCGTTTCAACAGGTCTCACACTAGTTCATGCACTTGATACGTGTTAAATTTTTTACTGTGGGGACCCTACCGTTTTAAGGGATGAGAATCCATGTTTAGGGTTTCCCTCCCCCAATAGCTTGCTTCCAAAGACAGTGATTTCAGTGTAAAAATCCACCCTTTACACCATCTGCTACACTGAAGCAATCCACCCACTTCACACCTGATAACAATGTTGCAATTTTGCACAATTCTAGCTCTTTGGAGTTCTGACCTTTAGAAAGGGAAAGGAAAGCAGCTGCAGGTTCTGGGAGATGTGTGAATGTTTAAAGCAGGGGGGCTTGAGCTGCCGCTGCTGCTGTGTACCCTGAGCAATGGGGAGAGAAGGGGAAAGAATTCCTGGCTGCCCACTGCCATTTTTCCTTTATCTAGGCAAGCGGCAGCCACCCAGCTAGGCTCCATGAAGGGGTCCCTTATGGGTGGCGTGTTCACACCAGGAGAAAGAGGGCAGGGCAGCCCCGAAAAGCGGCTTTTAAAAAGTAGCCACTTGAGTCCCCCCTTGAGTCACATACGCCACCTACGATCCTCAGAATCATGATCGAACGCAATTGAGTTGAAAGTAATGGGAACAGGCATATTCGCGTTTGCATCCAGTTCTATTATTTCGGTTTAGGGGAACTGGATTAAGCTTATAATGGGGATGCGGCTTTCATCCTACAATTGCTGCCATTAAAGCAACATGTAGTTCTGATTGCAAAATGCTGCCCTTCTCCATTGGCTTTCATTCTATAGCCCCACAGCCCCCAGGAATGTGGGTGTGGGGGAGGAAGGAAAGCGATCTAGCAGGCATGCAAAACCCATGGTCTATTATGCCCCCCCCTCCACTATCCCTCTCCTGGATCCAATGCATTTGCAGCATTTCTTGTGTTTATGGCCAGTTCTCTCTCCCCCACCTCCCCTTGATGTCTCCCAAAATACTATATAGAACCAATATAAAACTTACAGGAAACAAGAGGGGAAATAGCATAGATTTTTGTCTGCAATATACGTGTCTATCTTGCAGATCTATGCATGTGGCTAGAGCAAAGCAAAGGGGAAAAAATCTTAGTTGTTTTACAGTATGCTATATACACTCAGAACGTATCTTTGTAATTGCAGAATGTGAAATACTTGGGTTCTGTACTCCAGAATCTAGCAAGGCTGTAAAGGTAGACCATGGGGCCAGGCAATGGCAGCAGAACTAAAAGTCACTCTATGAAGCTGTTGGGCAGGAGAATTAGGACTGGACAAGAGGAAACATTTTTTTCATCTAGAAGGTCATATGGATTTCACCAGCAGAAGGTATCAGAGATATCATAGGGTACCTTATGATGAAAGGCTGTTGTGTCTGTGGCACAGCAATGGCTGAAGATCTTTTTCATATCCTGTTTACCTGTTTACATGAACCAGTTTTGTCTAGTGCAGTGGTTCTCAACCTAGGGGTCAGGACCCCTTTGGGTGTCGACTTACCCTTTCAGAGGGGTTGCGATGACTCTCAAGGCAACTCAGCGCAGGCAAATGTTTTGCCTTTGGGTGCTTCCGCACATGCCCTTAAACACCCATTAAGGACACATGAGGAAGCACACATCCGCACAACAGCACCTTTTAAAGCCGCTTTTAGTACGGAGCATCCGCACAGTAACACCCATTAAGCACACATGTGGGAAACCGCGTCCGCACAGCAGCAGCCATTAAAAACAGAATGGGTGGACCGCGTCCGCACTGTGGTACCCATTAGAGACAGATGGGGCGGCCGTGTCCACACCTATCTGTCTCCAATGTGTGCTTAATGGGTGTTAAAAAAACACCACATATAATGTGCCCTTAAAGGGTGTTTCACTGTGAAAACGCATCCATTTAGGATGCGTCCGCACAGTGAAACTGTGCCTACTGGGGCCCTCCCCCAGCCTCCTATGATTGGCTCCTTGGAGCCAAGTATGGCGAGCCAGGGGACTCTGCTGTCGGGGCTCACCTTTGCCCCAGAAGCGGCAGATCACCGCTTCTGGAGTCAGGGGGAGCTTCTCCAAACCCCTCCCTAGCCCCCCCCCAGGGGAGAGCCCAAGCGATCCCCTCCTTACTTCTTCGGGGTTGCCCCGATTCTGCCCGGGGAATCCCAGGAGGCTGCATGCCTGCGTGCTGCACGCCTCCTGACTGGTCAGGGCTGCTTCTGGCAGCTCCTGTCGTCAGGAGGCTCTCTGTGCAGGCGCGCTAGTCCTTCCGCCGCGTGTGCGGAAGGACGAGGGGGGATAGATCCATATCTATTAGATACAGATCTACCTCTGTAAATCCGGATCTACACTTGCATTTCTGGTTGGTGAGGGATGTTCCCACCAGCCAGAAATACATCTATCCGGATGTATTCTAAACCAGGTTTACTAAATCCGGATGAGGTAGATCCAGATTTATATAGGTAAGTGCATTAACAGCCTTAGTCTCCTGCATGAGATGCCCAGATGCATTTGGTGGGTCACTCTATGAGGCAGGATTTTGGACTAGGTGGGCTGTAGCCTGATCTGTCAGAACTCGCCTTACGTTCTTATGCTTTGTTTCTTCTTGTTGTTTTTTTAATGCACATTTTAAATAAATAACTATGAAATAAAAAAGGTCACCTGGATGCCCCCTCAACTGAGCGACACCACCTGTCAACCAACTTATGGGGAAATCCTTGCTGATCCATCCCTGATGGGGACAGAGCCATTATCTTAGCTCAGCAAAAATTAAAAGCAAAGCAAAGCAAAGCACCCTCAGGTTCCCATCCAGTTGCAGGCAGACTGTGGGAAACGTTTGCCTCTTATATGCTGGTGAGAAAAACAACCGCAAAGGTGGTAGGGCTCGGTCAAAACACTTGTCCGCCCTAAACAAAGATGCTAGTTCTCTATTAACTCTGGCATCTCTGTACTTCAGGTGGAAACATTGGTAAGTGTCATCTGAGTGGCCTTAGGCATTACTCAGCAACATGCAACATGGCTTACTCCCAAGTAACTATCACAGAAGATTGTGGCCTAAGAGTTGGACTTGGCACACAGATCTGGAACGGGTCCCATCCTCTGCACAGCATTACAAACAGGGTCATCTTGTTCAGCTACCGTGCCAATTCCCCAGGCCAACACGTTCTCTTTGACTCCGGTTCAGCTGGTGACGTCAGCAGCTGACAGGCAACTGTGCAATCACACAGAACTTGTCAAACAAAGAGTGAACCACGGCAAGGCTGTTTTTCAGAGTAAAAACTTTGCCACTGTACAGTCTGTTCAGTTTTTTAGAAAAGCAAACAAACCAGACTCATATTGAATCTACAAATGCAATAACATTCTCTTCTCGCGTACACACACTTGTTATAAGGTCTGAGGTGTTTTCTCACTTACCTTCTTAGTGCATCGTGCACTAAGGCTGGGACACTCCGGGTACAGGAGGACCACATGCATTTCTCGTTGGTGAGGGACGTTCCCACCAGCCAGAAATGCAAACGATCCTCCATGGACCAGCTTACACCGCCAACGCAAAAGCCAGGCCCACCTCCTCGCTGGCTTGATTGGTTTGTACAAATAATTCACACATTCATATGCTTACGTATGTGTATGCATTGGATACATATCTGTACGCATCTGTATGAATATGTACATGATGGAAACAGGATGCATAAAGGATAAAAAAGGGCTGCGTATGGATACATATGAATGTTGCTGACATTAGTATCCTCTTTACCTATTGAATATTCATACATATAGATACGAATGTATTCGAATCGGTTCGAATACCTTCGTTTCTTCTCTTATTCTTACAAATTTGGACATTTAAATATTAGATCTGATTTGAATCAACTGTTGAAAATTGCATTTGGGCACACCCGTTCTACAATGTGGATAATGGGCAGCCCCCTCCTAGCACATTCTGTCCACAGGACAGAGCATAGATCTAATGAGGGTACCCAAAACACTGAGGTCTACTGGTGTGCTAAAGGTCATATACCAGATCGTGGAGGCACACAGATGAAACTCCTCCACAGTCTAGTATACCACAGGGGACGCCTTTCAGTAGTTCAACAGGGCACACCAATGAAACGAGCCCCTACACCAGCTCCTAAGTGGGGACAGACTTCAGAGGTGGTTCAAGGCTTTTCCAATGTGGATGTCCTCTCCTGTGCCAGAAAACAACCTGTCCCAGTTTGGAATGGGTTGCTAAACTCAGGATGGGCTACCCTGCCCTGTCTCAGGATAATGGTTGTCAATGGGAATAAGGCCAAAGAAATTTGGTTGAACAAAGGATGAGAAAAGACAGAGACCCGGCACTGAAATTTCGTATTACAATAGCACTGAATCCTGTTGCTTCATGTTGACTAATGTAAAGGATCCAAGTGTGCATCTCTCTCACTTGATTGGAAGCGTCTTTCTCTTTGCTTTCAGACAAGACTTTTTGTTATGTTTAATATGCTATTGGTTTTAATGTGTTCATTTTATGTGTTGTTATCTGCATTAAGACCCTTGAGTATAGGGCGGGATAAAAATGCACACAGACAAATAAATAATACTTCCCCCCCCCTCTTTTCTAACTTTACTACAGAGATCCAGATGGCAGCTGAAGAACCAGAACACTTGACAAAGGCTGTATGTCAACAGAGAGCACAGACTTGCCCAACGGATGAGGACATTTTGCAATCTGTTGCTATATTTATACATTCCATGTCACAAGGCCACTGTTTATTTAAGCTGGGTATGTTGGAAGAGGAATCTGTTGTGCTCCAAAGAAGTTGTATCATCTGTTCCTTTTTCCTGCTCGAGATTGCCCTGGTGGGGACCATTCTTGTGAATGAAGTGCAAATAATGGCTGTCTTCCACTTGGAAAAGCTAGTGGGATTGATTTCCATGTACATCCACAAGCTAATCAATGCCAGCTAAACTGAGCAAAAGCCTCCTCGGCAAACAGGGTAAAGCTCTGAGGAAGGAACATCCAATCTTCTGCTCCACCAAGACTGGACAGAATGGCTAAGCTCCTGTGAACCAAAGCAATGAACAATCATCAAATCAAAGAGTTGGCAGGGACAACCGTGGCCAACAAAACCAACCCTGGATCCATTACAGCAATCCAAATCAAGTCTGAGAACTGAAGAGTTTGGGGAAGCAAATTTGGAAAGTCAGTTTCACCTTCTCCGGAAGTTAATGCAAAAGCTCCTACAATCACAGATGTTCAACCTGGGAAGGTATCGATGCTGATCTTTCAAATCCATCAAGCCTAGCCAGTAAACCCTCTGGCTTGGCATACTGTTGAGGGTGACGATCCAGTAACGTCTCAGTAGCCATCAGTTCTCCATCCCTGGGACAAACAAAACTGAACTGTATTCTTCACCTTTGTCCCAAATGTTACATACTGGTAAGGAAAAGTTGCATAGCAAGCAGTCCTGCTGTTCAAGTTTGGTAATATGGAGAGCCATCACTAACCAACACAGCTGGAGCAACAATTCAGCAAATGTCCATGGACCATCGGTGAGGATGCTGAATGCAATTTCAACAAACTGTTACTGGGAAAAAACTGCTGCTCTCTGGGGTGAAGCCAGTATCTCGGCAAATTTCACAAAACAGGGCCATGTGAATGGAGCTTCCGTCTGCCCTGGTATTTTTTACAATGATTACTCCCCACCGATCCTGATTCTGAAACAATCATAAACTTGCCTTCCCTTACTTGGACCTAATAAATCTTTCAGAAAGCAAGCCGTTAAACCTGAGCTGCTTTAACTGGGTGATTCTTTGGGACCATTGGCTTTCTTCTGGAAGCTGGTTTCATGGGTTCATTTCCTGTGTTTTGGTATCCAAAACGCCTCGATCCTCTTTCTCAGTCCACACCATGTCATTAGTGCCTCTTCCTATTCTTCACCCATAGCTGACGTCTGAAGCCTTCCTCTTGACTCAGGGTATTGTCACGTTTACCTGTGCTGGACTAAGGATGTGCACAAATATTCAAAAAATTCAAAATCTGTACGAATTTGGCCAAACTCAGACACATGAGTTTGGACTGAATGTTGGCACATTTGGTGGACAGTTCCATGAAGGTGTCAACCCAGTGTGCGGCAGCAGTGAAAAAAGCTAATTCAATGCTGGGAATAATTAAGAAGGGAATAGAAAATAAGCCCGCAAGTGTCATTTTGCCCCTTTATAAATCTATAGTGAGGCCACATTTGGAATATTGTGTACAATTCTGGTCACCACACCTCAAAAAGGATATTGTGGAACTGGAAAAGGTGCAGAAAAGGGCAAGCAGAATGATTAAGGGTCTGGAACAAAATCCCTTACGGAACCAGGCTGCAACATCTGGGCCTCTTCAGTCTGGAGAGACAGTGTTTAAGAGGGACCTGATTGAAGTATATACAATTATGCACGGTATAAAAAAGGTGGATAGAGAAAATTTCTTTTCTCTATCACACAATACTAGAACCAGGGGGCATCTATGAAGCTGATGGGTACGAGAGTCAGGTCTGACAGGGGGAAGTATTTCTTCACCCAGAGGGTCATCGGCTTATGGAATGTGCTGCCGGAAGTGGTGGTGACAGCTACCAGTCTAGATGGTTAGACAAATTTATGGAAGACAGATGTATCAATGGCTACTAGAATGAATGTCTAGGTGCATCTTTCAGGCTGGGGGGGGGGGGACAGGGTGCTTCTAAGGCCATTTGATGGGATTCTAGAGCAGGAGTAGGTTTGTCCTTGTCTCTGCTTGAGATGCCCATGAGCAGTTGGTGGGCCACTGTGTGCGACAGGATGCTGGACTAGATGGGCTGTGGCCTGATCCAGCAAGGCTTCTCTTATGTTCTTATGAAGATTGAATCTGACCACATTCAAAGGGATGCCGAAAGGCCTTTTTGATGCAAACAGAATACATCCATTCAGTCTCACCTGTCCCTCAAACTTTCCGTCCATCCCTTTTTCCATGCTATGAATTATCCAACATTTTATTTTTAAGAGCAGCTGACATCTAAACAATATCACCCTGTACCTCAGGTCACCTCCAGATGGCGCCTGGATATCCTGCTAGCAAGCATTAATGCAGAATATTGCTAGCCGGATAGCGCCATGGCAAGCTCTGGCTTTGCGCATTCTAGTGACATGCACATCCAGGTATTCAGCCAGTGTGGGTGAATACCTGGAAGTGTGCATTGCCACTACCGTGCATGCACAGCCATCTGTTTCAGCCTCCACAGATGCGCAATATAAGGAAATGGCTGCCAATTCACTACCGAGTGTAATTCAAGGTGGTAACTTTAACTTATAAGGCCCTAAATGACTTGGGACACAAATATCTGAAGGCTATTTCGACCATATCTTACGATCTGGAGGAGAGGCCCTCTCTGTTGTCCCACCACCTTCAGTAGTAAAAGAGGTGGGCACCCGGTAGAGGGCCTTCTCAGTGATGGCCCCCAGGCTATGGAATAGTCTCCCTCTTGAGGTGTGTCCATCACCTTCACTGTTCTTCGGTTAAATGGGGATACAGTTTCCCTTCCCACTTTCAGCAAACATAATATATACTGTTATTGTTTTAACATGTTTGATTTTAAATCTTGTTACCTTCCCCAAGACCTTCAGATATAGGGTGGGATAGAAATACAAATAATTTATAATTTATAAATAAAAATAATGACAGCAGTTCCTGCCAGACAGTGAGTAGATGTGCTATTGCTGGAAAGTTCACCACCAGCCCTGGGTTTCCCAGCAATAGTTTCCCCCTATTTTTAGGAGCGATGGAGCTGTGGTGGGGTTGCCAAAGATCCATGTGGCAGCCTCACCACAACAATGTCTTAATAGCACCATATTCCGCCCCCCCAATCTGGATGGGTCCTCAGTCTCCACCAAATAGGTATCCTCCAGATGGTGGGAATGTTATGGACTGGTGAGAGTTGTAGTTCAAAACATCTGGAGAACATGTGCCTTTTCAAAAGATGTATTATTTCAAATGGCGCTTGCTTCCTTCTTAGCGTACAGAGGAATGTTTCACAGATGTTCTGTAGCCTAGTAGTGATTTTGCTGCCTTGTGGCTCACCAGGCAAACTGATTCAGCTTCCCAGGACCTTCTTCCACCAGCTTTAGGTTTCTTAGTCTCGTACACAACACTTCCCACCCATTTCTGATCGTGCACAAGCAAGGCACAAGGACCCCACTCTCTTGAAATAACACTTTGCAGCTGTACCAGAGGAGCAAATATATACAAGCTGACTTAATTAGCACAATTAAGTAAATATATGCCATGTTTTCAGCACTTACTAGTTCCCAACAAATATTACAGAGCAGCGGTAATTGGAGATGCACCACAATAATCTACTTCAGCTGTGAAAATTGTGTTTGAGAATTGCAAATTTCTTTACTTAAGAATGAGCTTAAAGCAGGCAGGCATAATATCCCCCAATCATTTGATCAATTCTAAACAAAATCCAAGGACTGGCAAGACATATTGGCATTGACAAGCACTTGGCAAAGGTCACATGCTGGCACTCTTTCCCTCCACCAGTTCTATGTACTTATTTAAACCCAATTCAGACAATATTCATGACATCTGTTATTTGTATGAATTTGTCTGAATTCGGACATTCACACATGAACTGAACGTTAGAACTTCCATACATTAACATTTGTATGGATACGAATGGTTTGGACATTCATACAAATAGATGAGAAACTTGTTAAACTGGGGAGGTGGGAAAGAAGCTGCACCAGCCATATCTGCAACGGATCCAGATTGCATTTGACGTGGATCAAGAGCAGATTAAATGTGGCTTCAGGGTGGATTTATATTGGATGTATTGGATACATATTGGATACGTACGTGTTCATATCAGACACCGTATCCGATATGTATTAATTCATATCAGCTATTTGTGCACATTCATACAAATATATTTGCATTGCCAGATCGGCCAAGAAAAAGAAGGATTTGTTTCCGCTCATTTAGTGATTGACTTGAGGATCCGAAAATAGTTTGTTGGGCTGCCTCCAGATCATCCTGTAATTACCTTTTCCATCTCCACAGACATCTGGAGCAATCATGTGTCTGGCAGCGCATTTAGTCATAATTCCATCGGCAGCAATCCAGAAGCAGCCCAGACACCTGCCCGCTTCCCTTTGTTATTTGTGGCTGGCTTCCAGGTAGCTACAGTTGGAATTATAATGAAGTGGACCAGCGCAACTGCTGGGTTTCCCATAATAGTGATATTATTGGGACAGTATAGCGAATGTCATGATTGTACCCTCCCAGGAAAACTGTCGGAAGGCACCATTGGGTGAAGGCATGGGCGAGTGGATCCCTGCCTGGTCTCTTCTTGGAGGGACCAATTGTGCCCCCAGCAAGTAAACAAATGAACAAACTCTGGAACACTGGTTAGAAGAAACTGCGATAATTTTAGTATAGCTGATGCAGAGATCAGCCATTTCCTATACGGAAACGCCACTTGGATTTGCATTTATTATGTGTTTCTTTTAGTGTACTGACATGGATCAGTGGTAACTAGGGATTTGCATGAATATTCGTAACATCTGGAATTTGGCCAGATTTGGACATTTGAATTCAAATCGAATGTCGGCACATTCAGAGAGGGACATTCAAATTTGAATCAAATGCTTCGGAACATTTGTATGAATATTCGTCACATTTGTGAACCCAGGGAGGTAAGATAGCACCAGATCCAGAGTGGGTTCAAAGTGGATTGAGAGTGGATTCAAAGTAGATTGAGAGTGCATTCAAGGCAGATTTGATACGTTCAGAGCGAATACATAGAAGATGCATGCGCGATTCGTATTGTATATTCTTATTGAATTTCAATTCTACCAGATTCCAAGGGGATCTATTTGAATGATTACAAATTTTCTTTCACATCCCCAGTGGTAACAACCAGAACTGCTAAAACAATTGCGTGTTGTTGGTGTTTTGCAGGGATTCCCAAAAGCATTATTCATACAAAAAGGATGTTCCATTTTAAATGTTATTTTATTTACAAATCTAACAAGAAGAGTACCAGGTCCCTAGCTGAATAGTAGAAGAATCTGTGTGATTTTGGCAAGCGTCGGAGACAATTCTAGACTGGTTGCAAGTTTTGAGGAAAGGTATTCTAAAGCCTGAAGCCCCCGACTGGTTGAAAGGATGGGAAAGACCAATAAAGAAAATACAGGGGGAAAAGGCAAAGCAGCTGTCTTCTCCAGCTCCAGCTGGAAGGAATGACAGAAGGGTGAGCAGGGATAGGAGGCATTGCCCTATAAGTGGTATGGCACCCACCAATATGGCAGGACCAGAGCTATCTGTCACTGAGACTGTTTCTGCGCGCACTTCTGTTTTAGAAGATCTGGATCTTTGTGATGCGGTCCTCGTGGAATCTGGTCCTTGAAGTTCTGCATCAAGGTGAGGGCCCCACGGGTCCACACGGGCCACCTAGCACCCAATGACAATGGGTGCTAAACAGGGCCGCTGTGTGGCTGCCATAGCACCCATCCTGAGGCCTGATTAGGCCCAAGCAGGAAGGTCCACCAATGGTGCAGCAAGACTGGCTGGTGTAGCAGAGAGTCAGGTGGCGGACACAGCTTTGTAAACAGCTATGAAGGGCATGAGGGCCTACATAGCTGTGAGTGGTGGGTTGGAGCTGGAACCACCCCGATGCAAATGGTGGTCTCTAAGCCTGCCCCTGGGCCCCATTGCCCCGGTAGACGTGCAGATGCATAGCCTCTGATCCGGTCTTCATGGTGGCAGATTGGATTGAAGACACCATTAAAGGGGTCTACCATTAATCAGGATTTAAGGGCCCAAAGACTCCATTAAATATGGATTTCACCAGCAGTCCTGGGTGCAGCACATTCAGAATGGGGTCCCAATGGGATCCTTAGGGGGTCGTGTGTGCGGACAGTACGCAACAGATCTTTGTTGCTAGTTCAAAAACGGCCCGAGATGGTGACCATGAACCCTGATCAAAACAAACCCCCAAACCTTCATCATTGGTAGCAGCATTCTGGAAATGAGAAAGAGAACACAATGCTCTCCCCTTTGCTGGCATGACAAGCTTAATGTTCAAGCTTAAAGAAAATTCGTGTGCGTCTTTTGGGGTTGGCATTCCATCTCGCCAGAGAGAATACCTCCTTGCATGTTTGGGCATTTGTGGCTTTGTGAGAACATTGCAATCTTGGAGAGCCGTTCTCATATTTAACATGTTTGCTTGTACAGAACATGAAACCAAATTATACAAAGAAAACCATGGCTGGCCCCATTCCGGAAACACCACACCTACTCTCCCTTGTCATTGTCTTGTCGGCTCATTATTGTGGTCTGAAGTCAATCAAGCATAGCCTGGCGGAATATTTCTATCCTCATTTGATTGACTGGTGACAGGAGGATGAGAAGGAGTTATTTTGTTTAGGTTTTTTTAAGACTTTCTTTGCAAAAAGAGTTATGAGAGCTTTGAAGAAGGAATACAGCTCCCTGTTTTATTCAACAAGACGACCACGGTATCATCATGCATGGAAAACAGAGACAGCTACTTGTGAAAATGTTGCACAACTGTTTTGCTAGGAATAGAGAAGAGGAGAGTTGGCTTCTATATCCCACTTTTCTTACCCTCAGTGGACTCAGAGCTTCAACCTGGCTTCCTATCAGGGGAGAGGGTGGGTCGGGAGAAAAAGATGCAAGCTCACGCCGCGGCTTCCATGGGGACAGGCACGTACGATTTGAATCCGCATTGCCCCAAACCACATGGGGACGCTTTATTGCGAATTACAACTCGGATTTTTATGACACGTGTCACAAGCGAAGCAATTGGCTTGCATGGGGGTGTGGCCTTTAGGGGACTCAAAGAAGCTGGCAAACCTTCTGTTCTGCACCCCACAACAGAAACTCTGTGAGAGCTCAGAGAGACAGCTGTGACTAGCCCAAGGCCACCTAGCTGGCTTTGTGAAGGAGTGTGGAACCAAATGGGAGGCTACCAGATATGCTCCCGACATTCTAACCACAAGACCGAACTGGAACTTGTCCCTGAGAGAAGCTGTTGAAAGCGGACATGCCTTTGTACAGCTGAAGAGTGGCACTGAACTATGCACCTTAGACTGTCTGTTAAAGCTTCACTGGGGCCTGGTAACAAGCTGTTCCCTGGGCATCACAGTGTCCACTCCTTCTTGGACCTCAAATCCCCTCTGTCCTCCAAATGGCCATGCTCAACAGCCGAAAGGCACTGGGTAAGTGAATAGTGTTTTGCAATGTCCTTAACCGAGTGTTACTTCTGCCACTGTCCTCTAAAACTGCCCCCTTTTCTGAGGACAGGATGGCTCGTCTTTTCTCACCACTGTGGAGAACGTGCCGTGCCAGTGTTCTCAGCTGTGGGGTCAAGGAAGAGGGCTGGCACGCTGCCCAGGCTGAGAATGAAAAGTCTCAGGTTGCAACTGATTTCAACCATAACACACAAACGTGCCCCGTGGAGGCTTTATTTGCAGGTGAAGAGGAGGCAGGTAAGAAGGCTGCCTTGGCGCAGGTCTCGTGATGGTGCCTTGATTTGCAGGGGACAGCACACGTTCTGGGAAGGTGTCGACTGCTGCAGGAGCTGTCCAAACTGAGCTTGGTTTGGAGTTAAAGATCTACCAGAAATGACAGCCAGAATACAATCTGGAATAAGGGCCAGTGCAGAAAAGGCCCTGGTTTGGAGAGATAGGCTATGTCCCTATCTAAGGCTGCATCCACACACCATAAAAAAAGAGGCTCAAGAGCAGTTTTTGGAAAGGTAGCATGAAGACGCTAGCATTCCTATTTCAGCTCTTATCCAAATTCAAGGCCAGAGAATTCCCTTTGGAAGTGTATTTTCAGTAGAATGTGGATGCATCTACCTCTAAGCCGCTTTTGAGCCTCCTTTTTCTTTCATTTTTACTGTGTGAGATTGCATAACTTTAGCCCCGGCATGATTTTGCACTTCCCTTCCCGCCCACTGGATGGGAAAGGAAGTGCAATCACCCAACATTGCGAGCATTAGTCACTTACACCCACACCCCACGCGATCGGTCACTCACCTGTGACCGAACCCAGGGCCGGTCATCTTCAGGGAGCCCTCCGTGACTGTGCGTGCGACAGCACCGTGACAATGCTGATGCTCTGTGCATATGCACTTGTTGCGGTTGCGTCTATGGCCATCCCAGGTGCTGGCACATTCGCACAGCTCCTCAGATGACCCCAGAGCACTGGAAGAGGTGCATCAGGTAAGTGATTGGGTAAGGTTAGTAGAAATCGTGCTCCACACCTAGTGCATGATTAGGAGACTTCTGGGAAGGCAGGTGGCACCTGGAGGCTGTAACAGCCTCTTCAAGGTGTAGGTGCTCTTCCCCAGAAGTTCCTTAATCATGCACTACAGGCTCTAGTACGGATAGGCCCATGAACACAGAAGGTGTGCCTTCCCATGCTTACTGTCTTCTAGATCAGACCCTCTAGATTGCTAGTAGACCAGTATCCCCCATCAGGGCCTCTCCGGTCAGCATCAAATGCTGAAGGAGCATCACAGTAGGGCAATTAAAATCTGCATTAACAGCAGCCCAGAACATGACGATGGAGGTTCTTGATCCGGATCAAGAATGCGTGAAGAGAGGGCCAGAGAAAGATCACCTTTCTCTTCCTAGTCTCCATTATGGGAGTTCTGATTTGGGTCTTCTCTGTACCAAAGCAGAGAGGTAGGTGCAGCTGAGTCTCTGTTTGTGTGTCTCTCTGTGTGTGTCAAAAATTAAAACTAGCCAGTTTGGAGCAATTTTGCACCTCAAAGCCTCATTTTTTCCCTCTTTTCTTCTGGAAATGCTGAACTCTTTCAGAGTGGAGAAAAGGTCAAAGCAAACTTGGTTGTAAACCCAGAGAGCAGCTTTTCTCTCTCCATCTGTCTTTGGTTTCTTTTATCTTTTTATTTCTTCCTTTATTGTACACACAGAGAGAGAGACATGGTACAGGGTGTCCTAGCAAATCTGGGTACTTATTTCACCTTTCTCCTTGGATGACTTTCTCATCAGTTAAATAGCAAAAGAAGATATTAATTTACTTAAGGAAAGAAAAAAGAAAGAAAGAAATCTAATAACAATCACTGTCAGACCGCAGGAAGTTCAGGGTGTTTTTGGCTTGGAACAAGTTGGGCACACCTACCGTGCTACCGCCCCTCCCACAATGCCACCAATGCTACACCAAGCATTCATGGGAGTGGGGAGCAGGGGGAGGCCACCTTCCATCATGCTGATGGTTAACTTTTACCAAGTGAAGGGGATCCACCAAAGGCTTGGTGTGGTGTGGTGTGGCGTGGTGGTGGGTCAAGGGGGTATCAGGGTGTTGGCAGGGTCAGGATTAAGGGACATGTTAAGCACATCAACTGTCTTAATGCAACTCCATGAACTTGATCCCTAGGACAAGAACTGAGATCTCGTGATGCCCAACTTAATGCTCAAGTATTTGAGATGCTGCTGAACTATAGTTACCACTGTCCCATGGCATCAGCCAGATCAGCGAGAGCTGATCGGACTTCAGCAAAACTCCAGAATCAAACTTAGAGCACCCACGGCAAAACCATTACATGCCACCACGGGATAATGACAGAAGAGACCCTAACACCAAATTCCCCATTTTGTGTTTGGAGTCCTAAAATCTTCAGGTAAGGAAATCAGAAACTTCTCAAGCGTTCCTGAAGGAGCTACCCACTTAGATTTTCCATAAAGGCTCATCCTGTAGGGCATTTTGGAGAACTAACAACGTAGTCCCTGCAGTGTCAGAATAATGTAGCTCCAGAGATACTGATTTCGAACTCCCCCCTTAAAGTTTGCCTTCCCTGCTGTTCCAGAGAAGTCCTACCACGAGGGAGGCCTATGATGCTCCCTTGCATTACAGCTGTTGTTCTATCTTTCATCTGATGATGTGAGTGTCTGTGAAGTAATTCATCTCCCTTTCCCTCCCTTTAAGCAGGACCGGAGGCCTTTCTGCAGTTAGCTGATTAGGCTGCCATGAACTAGAGCTGGTAAACTTCTTGTAAAGGTGGGCCACTTGCACTTGTCATGAGGAAAGCTTCCTCAAACACTGGCCAGAAGTGCGAATGGTCCTCCCCGTTTACCAGCCGGAAGTTCCACCTCCTCGCTGCCACAATTGGCCACCACAGCAGAGGAGCGTGAGGAATATTGCGGCTGACCATGTCAGTGCCCATGATCAAACATCCCTCTCTTGACTCTATGACTGGACACCACTCCCATAGATTGGTGGTCCAGTCATGGCAGAGGTAAGCAATCGATCATGGCTGCCATCACAACTGCACCTGAGTGGATGCTGGTTGTGCTGCTGGATGTTTCAGGTAAGCTTTTAGTTAACCTTGGTAAAGCTGTAGAGAGTATGTATGCTCTTTACCAGACATTCACTAGTTGTTGACTACTGGCCTAAGTGTGAATAGGCCCCAGAATGCCTCAATGCTCCTGACCACCGGAGGACCCATTTCAATGGCCCACAAAGCTCATCGCTGAAATGGGTTTCCCATAGGCTCTGAGGATAGAAACATTGAATCCTGGTCCTTCAAAGCCCTCAGAGCTCAGACCCAAAACTTGTGCAAGCTTCAGGGCCAGTATGGGGGCTGGTCTGGATCCGTCCATCATGCATATGGTGCTGTTCCAAACCAGGGGCCTATTCGCACTTGGCTTTATTCTGTTATATATCCTGGAATAGGGACTTGCTGTCCATATGCTAGTGCAGGCTTCAGTAGGCCCAAAGTGAGGTCTGCCAGAGTCTGCATTAGCATGTGGACCACAGACCACTATCCTGAGATATACTCCAGAAAAAGGCCAAGTGCGAATAGGCCCCAGGTCTTGCCACTTTTGGGGCCCTGCTGGTCCAAACCCTCTGCTAAGTGCAGAGAGCCCCCAAAGCTCCATACAAAGCTGTGTTTTCATGATCTGGGAATGGGTTTTAATGTCAGTAAATAGGCCTCTATATGAGAGGTCCCTGAAGGTTTGGCTCCGCCAATGAATACAAAGCTTGAAAATCAGGGAGATGAAGGGGAAATTTGTCTGCTAGGACTGAGACGCCCCTCCTTCCTTTGAGGCGACCTTGCTGAGAGCTGGGATGTCTCAGCTTTGGCACAACTTGCTGTCTTCTTGTAACAACTTCCCCCACAGAAGCCAACAGCCTTCCCGCTTATTATGGAGAAAGAATTCTCTCTAGTTCTAATTTTGTGGCCGAATTTGCTGCTGTTGACTAAAAACCAAAGATAACAAAGACAGTGACAACAGAGAGGGAGAACCCTCAGTTTCCAGTAGTGGCTGGGTTATATTTTAAATATATTTTAGATTATCCAATAATTGTATCTGTTTGTTGTGACCTTTTACCTTCAGTAAAAGGGCAGGATATAAATATTTAAATAAATAAAACATCCAGCAGCAGCTCATCAATGTCCAGTAAGGAGGCCTAAATGATGAGTGAGATTCACCTCCGGACTCCGTCAATCTGACCAGATCAGATCTACTTCCACACTGGACTGAAATCCAACATACCACCATGCTTTGCTGAGATTAAAAGCAAGCGGCACATTGCCACCTAGGCGGCATCACTGGGTCAAGATTTGTTCATAAATTGGAAGGAAGTTCTTGCAAAGCATCAAACAACCTTTTTACAACTTTAGCAACAACAAAAAGTTAAGCGGGGAAAGTGAAAATGAAATATACGTTGACATGTATCTCTTTTTAGGCATGAACTTTTCTGTCCCCAAAGGATCTAGAACAGAGGTGTCAAACTCAATTTTGCAGAGGGCCATATATTAAATTTAGAATGTGTAGGCGGGCCGGATTCAAATAAAAAAAATGTACTGAATTATTATAACATTTTATTTATTTAATTATATAGTATAGTATATTATATACTCAAAGCAGCTGACAAAGCTTGTGTTCTCTTCTGAGCTCTCACTGGTCGAACTACCACCCTGTGGGGAGAACAGAAGCTTTGTCAGCTGCCTTGAGTCACCTTTAATGGGTGAGAAAAGCAAGTATACAAGCCAACTCTTCTTTCTTTCTTTCTTTCCTGCCTGCGTGCCTTCCCTCCCTCCCTCACAAAGCCAGCTGAGGGAACTAGTGGCTTCAGGAAGGATGGAAGGAAGAGTTGGCTTTTATACCTGCTTTTCTCACCTATTAAAGGTGACTCAAAGCAGCTTCTGGGGAGAACAGAAGCTTTGTCAGCTGCCTTGAGTCACCTTTAATGGGTGAGAAAAGCAGGTATTAAATCCAACACTTCTCTCTCTCTCTCTCTCTCTCGCCTGCCTGCCTGCCTGCCTGCCTGCCTGCCTGCTTCCTTCCTTCCTTCACGAAGCCAGCTGGGGGAACTGCCAGTATCCCCAGCTGGCTTTGTGAAGCAGGGAGGAAGGGAAGGGAGGGAAGGGAGGCAGGCAGGCTTCATTTCTTCTCCGATCGCGGGGGCAGATCCCTTCCGTGGAGATCGGAGAACTTAACTCGCAGCTGCTGCCTCCGCCCCTTGCAAGCAACGCCAGGCCGAGGGGGGCGGGGGGCAGCGGCAGCAGCAGCAGCAGCAACAGCAGCAGCAGCTTCAGCTCCCCGATCTGCATGGAAGGGATCTGCCCCCGCGATCGGAGAAGAACTGAAACCGCCCGAGAAAGAGCGAATTTCTACAGGCCGCGCACTTGGCTCTGCTGCTGCTGCTGCTGAGAGAATTAATGTTGGTTCTCTCGGCAGCAGCAGCAAAGCCAAGTGCGCGGCCTGTAGAAATTCGCTCTCTCTCCGGCGGCAGCATGCGCGCAGCGCCTCCTCCTCCTGTGCGATCGCGGGCCGTATTGATACGGCCCGGAGGCCGGATGCGGCCCGCGGGCCGTATCTTTGACATGACTGATCTAGAAGTAACCCCACCACCATGCAGGATGGATAGAAAAACTGTGGCTGCTTCTGGCTGGGGTGAGAGGAGACACAACCAAGTCTTGTGCTGCACCTGTGAGATTGGAGCCTTTGCCACGGCCTCCTCTAGGTGAGGGTTCCACCTGAAGATGGAGGAACAGAGAGACACCTGGGTTGGCTGTTGCAGCTTTGCTGCAATTTCTGTTCAGTTTTTCCTTTGACATTTTTGAGTTGTCTTGTGGTAATTAGTCTTATGGTTTATTTTCTTATTTGATATTGTGTACTGTAGTTTCTTAGATTATATAGCTTATCGGTAGAATTCTGTACATTGCTTATGATATATATTTGTTTTATTTACTGAAAGTGATTTCTTTACTTGCTGTACTTCTCTGATGTGATGACGTATTACTTTTTACTGTATTTTTTCATGGTTGCCGTAAACTGCCTTGAGTAATTTATTAGAAAGGCGGTATACAAATAAACTGAACAAATGGATGGTTGGATGCAAAAACCCCAATAAAATGATAAAAAATACTTTCGTTTCATCTATTATAGTCTGCCCCATATTTCCAATTCGTCCAAGTAGCCCAGAGTGGCTTGTGATCAGAATACTTGAAACAATTTGCACAACAGCCAGCAGAAACATTCAAAACTTGTGTTTTTGAATCTGATACCACGATGGGGAACCTTCTGCAACATAAATCAGAAGTGCAGCAGTGCTTGACTGTCCAGAGTTGTATCTCCAGGCCACAAACCAAGGTCTTCTCCATCATCTCAGGGAATCACCATGCAGTAAAGAAGACTCGGGGAGTATTCGGACAGTCATCAAAATGGGAGCTTGACCATCTGGTGCAGAAACAGGAGGTATGTCAGTCACGCTCTTCTTGGCCCATTAAATTCTTGGAGCTCCCAAATGAAATCTCTGGAGCTGCATGGATTCCACCACCTTGGCTTAGTGTCAAACTGAAAAAAAGGCCCTGGAAATTGGACATTTTGGGCTTAATGGTAAACCATGATAGGCAGAACTCACCTCTGGTAATTCACCTCATTCTCTGCTACCATTCTATCCACATGGAGACATAGGTAGGACATGATGGCACAATATGTCCTCAATCAGTCATCCTTCTTTGCATTGAGGATGGCGTGGTTTGTGGGTTGGGCCCACATGATCTCCATCTGCCTTTGATTGTGACTCGGTGGCAAACACATTGGTATGTTCTTGCCTAGGATGTCTTAATATCTTTCAGATCTTGTTACTTCGTTCAGACTTCAGCTTGTGACAACAGGAGAAAAAATGAAGAAGGAGAAGGAGTTGGCTCCTAAGCTGCTGACAAACCTTCTGCTGTTCTCCCCACCACAGAAACCCTGTGAGGTCAGTGGGGCTCTGAGAGCTCAGAAGAGCGCTGTGACTCACCCAAGGTTACCCAGATGGCTTCATGTAGGAAATACAGAATCAAAGCGGGACACAAGCAGATAGACTCCAACACTCTACGCACAAGACCAGGCTGGCTCAGTCATGCAACGGATTTGTTTTTAAAGCATTTTGTAGAAAACATTGGTAGACACATGATGAAATCCTTCTCATCTGAGCAGGCAAGGATGCTATTTACCTAGGATGGTCACCTGCCCATTGCACTCCTGAGAAATGTTTGCATACTTCCACACTAGCAAAACACTGAAGCTTCAGAACAGTTTAAAAGTTAGTACCTCCTAACTGCTTCCTTCTCCTATTCTTTCTAAGGGCCAGAACTCCATCATGGATAATGCCAAGACACACAGAGGATGGAATCTTGGCTTCGTCGTGTTCCATTGGCCTTTGCACACTTGAGTCAGAAAGAACAGGGGAAGGTCTCTTTCTTTTTCTCTCTCTCTTCTCTCCTTTCTCCCTCTGTTTGAATGCAGCAGGGAGACTTACAGTAGCTGCCAATAATATGTATCTCCAACTGCAGGACACAAAACGAATTTACAAGTGTTATTGTAGGCTTCCTCCTCATTTATATGACACTTTCCTGGTGTGAGGCATAGAGATATCTTGATCTCGTTCATCTTGCAAAACAGCCCTGTTATTTTTCGTCAGTGGTGGAAGCAATAAGCTGAGGCAGCAAAGCTGAGAGAGGTTGCTAGGGCTCTGAAAAACTTTTAAGTAGTTTGGCGCTTCCAGCTAACGCTTTTTGGGCCAGGCGGGTGGGGAAACTCGATCTCCCACCTTGCTTTCTCAAGGCTACCTAAAGAAGCAGACCTTGGGATGGAGATTTAAACCCTAGTCACAAAACTAAGGATAGGCAAAACGTTTGGGTGGAAGATGAACTTGGTAGAAACGAGGTGCAAAGCACACTTCGAACGGTGAGTCGCAGCAACAGGACCCTTGGGCAGAGTGCAACTCACTCTGCATGTGAAGACTGTGTGGACAGCAAGAACTGGGATTGGGACCGCACGCAGCAAATGGAGTCACGTGATCATTTCATCCAGCAAGGCAAAGTACCCTAGAGACCCTCAAGTGTTTTGCCAACTAGCAGCACCCTTGGTCAGCTTGCCCAAGCATTCAGTGGGTCTCAGAGAAAGGAGACCAAACACTGGCAGCTCTTCTCCAACAAAGCATCTGATTGGCCAGTCTGCTGGAGCATTTCACATGCTCCAAAGCAGCCAAAGTTCAAGGTTCAAGAAAGTGTACATTTCAGAGAGACAAGCACTAGGATTAGGCACACTGCATAAATGGGTTTTTTGACATTTGTGGAAGAAGAACAAGAGTTGACTTTTCTACCCTGCTTTTCTCACCCATTTAAGGGGACTCAAAGTGGCTGACAAACCTTCTGTTCTTCTCCCCACAACAGACACCCTGAGAGGTGGGTGGGGCTGTGAGAGCTCAGAAGAGAGCTGTGACTAGCCCAAGGTCACCCAGCTGGCTTCATGGGGGAGGGCAAAATCAAGCCCAGTATTCCCAGATAAGAGTCCGGCTCCCTAACAACTAGGCCAAAGTGGCTCTAGAAGGTATGGTGATGTGGTAGTGTTCACATAGAAACCTGATGTCAAACTGGCTCACGAATCAAATGTTAGAAAATCCATATTTATTTGAATAGATCCCCTTTGGATGTAGGTAGTATTCTCTTCAATGAATACAAATTTGTATGAATATCCAATATGAACGAAAACGTATCTGAAATGTATCCCATAACAAATCTGCATTCTGCAAGAGTTAAATCCGAACTGAATCCACTTTTAATCTGCTCTCGATCCATGTTGAATGCAATCTGGATCCACTGCAGATGTGACTGGCACAGCCGCGTTACGAATGTCCAAAGTATTCATACAAATTTCCGAAACAGCCATATTCATACGAATGTTGATGTGCAAATGCCGTAACATTTGATTCGTCTACGAATTCATACAAATACCAAATGTTATGAATATTTGTGCACATCCCTAGTGGGAAACCTTTCAGTATTAGTCGCACAGAAAGATGTAAGGGGAATCCACATGGTTTTAACAGGACAGTAGGTGCACCAAAGGAATGCCTGCAGATGGCTGTACACAAAAGCCAAAAGTCTCTGCACCAATAGAGGGGATCTGGAATGTTTAGTGACAGGTAAGCAATTGGAGTGCCATGGTGTGAGACAAGATGCAGGACTAGATAGGCTGCGGACTGACCCAGCAAGATTCTTATGTTCCTATTTTATATATTGACAGTGCTGGACTAAAATTCCCACTTAGCAAATCTTTGAATCACTGAGGAATTGCTATGCAATTCTTTTTACCATATCTCTGGCAGCAAAACAAATGGCCACCACTGCACATCAACCTTATCATCCCGGTAAGGTACTATTATACCACACAGTCAGGTAAATGCAAAAATATTTTCCACGGCCAGGTGTCTTAATAGAACAACAAAAATAGCACCTACTAGCCTAGGTGACAAACAAAATTATATTAAAGATAGAACTAACTTAAAAAATACACACGCTTAATATAATTATTTTCACATGTACCATGATACACTTTTTTAGCCAAGTTCTAAACCACATAATTCAGAGGAGAGCCAAATTCAAATGATAGTTACATTCTGACTCGAACATTTGATTAAGTCCCCTGTTAAAACAATTCACAAGGGTCCAATTTGATATACGCATGCACACATTGATTTGGATTACTTAGGCAAATAAAATGATGACAACGCTTCCTTGGGAGGCCTAGTTTGACTGTCTTTTTCTTTTTTAGTAGTCAGTAAAAAGCATGTAATTGTCTTTCCATTAACACACATTTGTACTGCTGCAGTTTTATAATCTTCATTAAGATTGTGGAAAAGTGCAATAACTAAATAAATATCATGTTTTTTTATGATGAGCATTTTGTGGTACAGGCTTTCTTTATAGGGTGCTCCAAACCAGAGGCCCATTTGCACTGCAGACTGTAGTGCATGATGAGGGAATTTCTGGAGAAGAACATCCACACTTTCAGGCACCTCCTGTCTTCCCAGAAAATTGCGCTCCACACCTTCACTAACCTTTCCCAATCATTTACCTGGCGTGTCCAGGCAGTGGCCATTCCTCGCTCTTCCGGTGCTCCGGGGTCGTCTGAGGTGCCCCACAAGCGTACTGGCATCTTGGACAACCACAGACGTGACTGCGCATGTGCAGAGCTTCAGCATCATCATGGTGGCGGCGCTGACGCATGCACATATGTGCAGGGCACCACAGTCAAAACAGCGGCACCCTGAAGAGGACTGGACCCACAACTGAATCAAGGTAAGTATTCAGTCATGTGGACAGATGAACAGATAACACTGACTAGCTGTCAAAGTGCACTAGTCAGCGTTGGCTCATTACACTCCTTTCCCATCCAGCAGACGAAATCGCCCCAAGTTTGATTCAAGTAGTTTTGAATTGAGCACCACTGAGCAGCAGGCCTGCTACTGGTCCAAACTATTCTCCAAGGTCCAGCTCACCAATAAAAGCCAAACTTCAGGTATGTTAAGTGAAGCCACCTGACTAAGCTTTGATGATCCTCCCATTTCCCCTTTGCTGCCAAATACACTGTCCACCTGTACCTCCACTGCACTTGCTACTATGGCTTTCCTTATTATCCAATCAAATTCTGAAATGGCCGAACCAAACCTGGTATTCAAACCTGGTATTCCCAGATAAGCGTTTGGCTCCTTAACCACTACAGTAGACCAAAGTGGCTCTAGAAGGCATGGTGGTGTGGTAGTGCTCACATAGAAACCTGGTACCATCTCCTGGCAGTCCATAGATTAGGACCATTGGGATGTGACACAACTGAGAGTCTCATGTTCACCCATCCAAACTGAGATAGAAGTAAATAATGGCACAAAGCCCAGTTCAGGTAGCTAAAAGGACGGCATTCAATTAAATTGCTATTCCATCTGCGTAGACCATGGCCATGATACATAGATCAGCAGTTAAAAAAAGACAAGGTAGTAGGTATTCCCAGGGACACAGGGATTCTTCTTCCTTTATGTTGATGGTGGGTGCAAACTGTAAGTTTGTATTTCATCAAAACCCCTTGGGCCAAGAACAGAAGGAGGAAAATCACTGGGTAAATCGCTTAGATGCATTGTTTCTCTTTTTCATACAATCCTGTCTAAAATTTCAGTCCTTACCTGATTTGCTGCTGGCTGGCCCACCACTACCAGTCCTGGGCAATGCTCATCATGGTGCGAGACAGAAACATTGGAGGCCCACTGGTCCAAAAAGCCTTTGGGTGTGTAGACCCCACAGTCAACGATGCTGGTCATTTGCTCAAATTCTTCGCACACACCATCGCCGTCATGGAAATAGCACCTGCTCGGTTCATCTGTAGGAAGATGCATCAGTGACAGGAACACCGTCAATTACTTCAATTAGACTAGGTCATTTAGGCTACTGAATTCATCCCTTGTTGGATGCAGAAATTCAAATTCAAAGCATTTCCAGGAGGTGATTTCCTTTCACTTGGACACTCTCTTTGCATTCAAATGGACTTAAAAGATTAAGGCTCTTTCTGCCCAGGTCAGCATCCAGCCCATGAAAGGGTCCAGCTTGCTTGGTTTCACAAACTAGTCCTCCCCTCTCCCTCTTCCCCTCCCCCTCCCCCTGGAATGCTCTGTCTGTACTCGACAGAGCACAGATTAGGGTACCAAAAACAGTAACTTTCATGGTCAGCATATAGATTTCAAAAATGAGGTCTACTGGCATACTAGTAAATGCATGGAGGCCATTTTTGGCAATGCATCAGGAAGCACTGCCAGAAGTTAGTATGTGCAAAGAAGGTCCTCCCAGAAGCTATGAAGGCCAAAAAAATCTATTATTCCTTTCCTTTGGAATCTGAGTGCTATCTTCGAGGACTGGACCCAGACTTTACAGCTGGTGCTTGAACCTGGGCTAAAAGGGGCTCTCCATGTGCAAACAGACCTTTCTTGGCCCAACAGCAACATCACAATGTGGAATGGTTGCTAATCCCAGCCAGGATAGGTGGGTGCAGAAATAGTTTGCATTTTCAATGCAATGAAAAAGTTAAGCAACATCTGCACAAAGGAAACTGAGCCTGGGCGTACTTTAGCAGTTGATGGCATTAAAGTGGTCTCAGGACTAGGCAAGCTACATTTCTGCCCCTTGATTCGAGGTACAGGGAAGCATCATTGGCCTGCAGCTCCAATGCTGGGAAGCTCTTGATTTCCAGCTCCAAAGCTAGGCTGGGGCAGATTGCCCAACATGCAGATGACCACAGAATTTGGAATGATTTTTAAGGGCCAGGAGTGTTTCCTACATTCTAACCTGGGGCAATTTTGCACTTCCCTTCTTATCCACTGGACGGAAAAGGAGCGCGATCACCCAACGTTGACTAGTGCTCACACTTGCGAGCACTCGTCACTTACAACCCATGCCCTGCGTGACTGGTCGCTCACCTGTGACCAATCCAGGGTCAGTCCTCTTCAGGGCACTGACATTTTGGTTGTGGAGCTCTCCACGACTGCATGTGCATCAGCACCATCTCTATGACGACGCTGATGCTCTGTGCGCGGGCACTGGCATCTATGGCCATCCCAGGCGCATCCCACTTGCATAGCACCTCAGATAGCCCTAGGGCACTGGAATAGGTGCAGAGGCTAGACACTGGACACGCCAGATAAGTAATTATTTAAGGCTAGCAAAGGTGTAGAACATGATTTCACGCTCCACACCTAGTGCATGATTAGAGAACTTCTGGGCAGGCAGGAGATGCCTGGAGGCTGTAAGAGATGCTCTTCCCCAGCAGTTCCCTAATCATGCACTATGGGCTGTAGTGCGAATAGGCCCCTGGACTCTGACCTACCTAAAACCAATTGCTTTCCAATGAGCACAGTTCCTCTCCCATCTTGGCTTAAGTAACATTGCCCAGAACAAAATATAGGGACTTTGGGATGCAACACTTTCTATCAGGTACACTCACACAGGTAGCACATGGACAGTTTACACACATGCATACCTGATTTGAATCAGTGAAACAGATAAAAAGCACATGTATGGCTGCATCCCCATTACAAGCTTAATTCGTTCAATATGGTTTCAATCCTCGCAGACCCCATGTCAGTTTGGCTTAACACGCTTTCCGTGTGTTAAATCGCCCCAAAGCATTGTAAATGTTAACCTTCATTTCAACAGGTCTCACTCCGGATCATGGGCTTGATATGTGTTACTTTTTTTACTGTGGGGACTCTACCATTTTAAGGGATGAGAATCCATGTTTAGGGTTTCCCTCCCCCAATAGCTTGCTTCCAAAGATAGTGATTTCATTGTAAAAATTCACCCTTTACAGCAGCTGCTACACTGTAGCAATCCAACCACTTCACACCTGATATCAATGTTGCAATTTTGCGCAATTCTAGATATTTGGAGTTCTGACCTTTAGAAAAGGAAAGGAAAGCAGATGCAGGTTCTGGGAGATGTGTGAATGTTTAAAGTAAGGGGGCTTCAATTGCTGCTGCTGCTGCTGCTGTATGCCCTGGGCAATGGGGAGAGGAGGGGAAAGAATCGCTGGCTAACCGCTGCCATTTTTCCTCCATCCAGGCAAGTGGCAGCCACCCAGCCAGGCTCCGTAAAGGGGTCCCTTATGAGTGGCGCGTTCACGCTAGGAGGAAGAGGGCAGGGCAGCCCTGAAAAGTGGCTTTTAGAAAGTAGCCACTTGAGTCATGTATGCCATGCACGATCCTCAGAATCCGGATCAAACGCAATTGAGTTGAAAGTAATGGGAACAGGCATATTCATGTTTGCATCCAGTTCTATTATTTCAGTTTAGGGAAACTGGATTAAGCTTATAATGGGGATGTGGCCAAAGTGTATGCACACACATAGACATCCTCTGCACAGGGATTGAAAAAAAAACCCACAATGAAGCAAATTAACTACTGGCAGGATCTGTCTGATTTCAGTGGCCTCATGCCAGCATGAGAGATACTTCAGGTCCCTGGTGTTGCTCTTTGCTTTGTTCTGGAACGACACTTGTAAAGCGCCAAGTTGAGCACTTCCAAATGAGATGCCCCAGAGACCAGAAGCCTCTGTTTACCTACATGGCATGCATACAGCATGGGCAGGACCAGAGGAAAGGGGAAAGGGTTGCCTGCCACTGAAAAACATCCTTAGCACCAGTCAAGAAGATGCTCAGCTGAAACGCGGGTCAAATATCGGAAGGAAACAGGAAGCTTCTCTCAGCGCATGGCTCCCCGCGCTTGGCAGTACGGCTGCTCTTGTGTCTCATTGGCATGCCGCAATTTTGCTCTTACTTTGTTAGCAAAATGTGCCCCCCCCCCCCCGCCGCTCAAAAGGCGTTCATTAACAGCAAGAGATTGTGTCAGGCATGTGCCATTAACTCTTTTATAAATGCAGGGCATACCGAAACCATTTGTATATAATGTATCAGTCTAAGGATAACTGTAAATACAGATCGTAAAGGACTTTTATTTTTGTCGAATTGCTTCGTAAAGCAAGGAAGGCAGAGGCACCACTGAGGCAAAAGCAAACAAACTTTTCAGCAGGAAAAGAGATGGTCGGAAACTCAGACAGGAGGAAATGGAAGCTTTGAGAGATTATATCGATAAGAAATTAGAAAAAGGATTTATCCAGCCTTCAAATTCTTCATAAAAAGAAGAACAGCAGGTTAAGGTGGCTTTGTTGGTTTGAATGCTGTTTCTACTTTGAACTGTTACTCTCTATACCTGGCTGGATACTTGTTAAACCACTTGTCTCAAGAAAAAAAAAAAACCTTGACAGTTCATCTGCTTCAGCGCAAACTTGTTGCCTTCCCAGCAAGGTAAACAGAGGAAACGTTACTGGCAGAGTGAGCAAGGGAGCGAGCGAGGTTATTTTCCCATTCATCCCCTCCGTGTCCATGGCCGGCAGGGGAGGAGGGGATGAATGGGAAAATAACCTCGCTCGCTCACTCACTCTGCCGGCGGGCAGATGAGGGGATACTGTAATGTTCCTCCCGCTGCCACTGTCGTTCCTGCCGTTCCATGGAGACAGGCAGTTACGGTTTGGATCCACATTGCCCCAAACCTCATGGGGATGCTTTATTCCATGTTACAACACGGATCTTTATCACACGCGTCCACATCGGATCAACTGGCTTGCATGTGGGTGCGCCCTAAGGGAAAATTCACATTTAACTGGACAAGGGAAATTAAGATCAGCGATGGAGGCCACCACATCCAAAAGCTACCTGGGACCTACCCTGCAGCAGGAATGGATATGCATCGCTAGCCCCTGCTACAGTGATTGTGCATATTATCACATAGGAATAAAGAGAATGAGAGCGAAACCGCATTTAGGGGAAACCCACAGGGTGCTTCCACATTTGCCGCTGAAAAGCGGATCTAAAAAGATCTGCTTTTCAGCAATCCGTTCTCCCTCAGATCCATCAAAAACAGTGACGGATCAGAGGGACCCCCGTGTGTCCGCACGCATGCGGGGAGGGCGGATTCGGGAAGACAGATGGAGTGGGTGCTGTGTGGATGCATCAGTACCCATTCCAAAAGTCCTCTGGCTTGCGCACCGGCAACGCCACCCCCGGAGCCGGGGAACTGAAGCATGGAGCTGCCAGGCGGCTATAGTCTGCAGTGGCATACGGACATATATATTCTGGAATACACCTGCTATAGTCTGCAGTGGCATACGGACATATATATTCTGGAATACACCTGCTATAGTCTGCAGTGGCATACGGACATATATATTCTGGAATAAGGCCAAGTGCAGAAAGGGACATTGTTAAATAACAAGCAACAGCCTGGATGACAAAAACTATATTTAGATAGCTGTAGGCCAACAACTGGGGCGGGGCTTAAGACCCCAGGCCCTGCCCCTGTGCATCCCATTATACACATGGAAGTATTTTCTTTGTAGGTGAAGATGTTCTCTCCAGTTCAGCTTGCAGGCTATTCCTGTACCCTTTGCAAGATAGAATTAGTAGCCATCAGATAGGTTTGCATGTCTGGAGATTTGAAATGAGACAGAAGAACCATTTTGGCTCCAGCGAATTCCTCTTTGCATGGACACAAGGCAGCCCCCTCCACAATAACTCCAGACTGGGCCAGCATGTGAGCTGTAGGGAGGCTAATTTGTTCCTGATTACACTTAAGACCCCAATAAATCTCTCTGCTCCAAGTCTGCGAAACCCAAGGGAGGACAAGAGCGGTCAGAAAGAGATGCCTGAATTAAACAGAGACTCTTCACTTGATTAAGGGGAAACTTGTGGAATACGGCCCAAGCAGCGAGCATGCCCTTCTCGGATTCCAGTTTTTCTCTACCAAGTCGGCACGCCCTGCCCTCCATTACCTTTTTGGCACTGCCATCCGCAGTGACACCAATTCCTGGAGCCAGGAAAAGATTAGGTGTTCCATTGGTTTTCTAGACTTAGAACAACGATGGGAAAATGTGGCTAAACTACTGTATTTCTCATCCTCCTCCCTGCTTTTTTTTTTTTTTTAAGAGAAGAGATGTTCTTAGCATTGGCAGGTCATGATGAAATACTCAAGTAATGCTTTCAGGAAAGAAAACCAGGCTGTACCGAGGTGTGTCAGAACAGGGGTGCCCAGAGTTTTCATAGAGGAGGTGAGCAGCAAGTCTCCTTGCTGGAAAGGCATGCAAAATTCAGAACCATTTTTTCTCTGTTATACTTCACACAGGCTGACCAGGTCCTTGCAGACTGCCCCCCCCCCGAACCCCCCACCACCACCATTTTGAGGGCTGCATGTGGTCCTGAGTTTGTCTAATTGAACCTAAAAAGATATTTGTTTCTGAAATAAATTCAGCGTACTAATTCTCTTGCTTCCAGCCCATGTGAGGAAAGAAACTTCATAGTGAAGAAGGCACAGGGAAGAATACGGATTCTGGCTTTAGTCTGAAGGAGCCTGTTTTATATCCTAATTATAAGTTGGATGGGGCATACATGGAACTGGACTACGGTTATTTATTTTCTTAGCGTTCTTCATAATAAACCGGATCCTGGCTATGGAGAAGGACTGATAAGTCTTTGGCCTTCCTCTCATAAACAGCAGACGTGGTGCTAAACCAGTTTTTCACTTATCTTACTGTGGGTATTTGAGGGAAGGGAATCCATACAAGTCTTGCTCTCCAGAGAAAGTTTCACCACCCACTTTGACACATGTTTTCTGTAAAAGCACTCCCCCCCCCCTCTTTTTTCCCCTTTTTGGCAGACCAAAGGATAATCAATGTGGGGTAGGCTACCTCCCTGGTGGAGATCTGTGGTATTAGCAAGACTGGAACACTGTGTAGGGTTGGGTCAGACCACAAAAATGCAAATTTTGAAATAATCTATCTTCTCCTTCCCCACAAAAACTTCCAAAATCTGTGCAATCCATCCACACTGGAGATTGAAAAACAGTTCCTGTTGTCTCCGGATGAAGTTTTATGCAAATGTGTTTGAACACTGTGAGGATGGTGTTCAGGCACAGGTAAAACAAACCATGCAGTTGACTACCAGCTCTATCTCTCTATGTCATAGAAATCAAGAAAGGTGGTTGAAGCACTTGGCAGGTGCTTGGAGGCAATAATAGGCCAATAAACTGAACCTGGAACCAGAGATTGAGATGTTCTGTGTGAACAGTGTCTCCAATCCATGAATTAGGTAGCATTGTTCTGGAAGAGACAGGTGAATAATTTAGGGGTGCTCTTAGACTCTGTACTGAGGACCAGTCTGGCAAACGAATGAAGAAGCTGGTATAGTTGAAACAAACCATGCAAAATTGTTTGTAAGGCTACAATTCTATGCAAGCCCGCATGGAAATGGCCCCCAAAATCCATATACTTGGTGCTCCCTTAGACTGTATACTTTTTTTAAAAAAATGTTATTTCGTGTTGTGATTTGTGTCATATTTTAATGCTTAATATGTTATCTGTTTGTTATATTTGTTTTCTTGTTTTGCCTCTGATTTTTAATGATTTTTTTTATTTTATCTTACTTTACATTGCACGCCACTGGCAGGTTTTATACTTTCTTATTGATGTTATTTCATGTACAGCGCTGAGTACATGAACAGCGCTTTATAAATAAATTATAATAATAATAACAATAATCCCACAAACTTTACATCAGTTTGCTCATAGAGGATAAAGGGTCTTCTACTACTACATTACAAATTGCAAAGTTTTGTTTTTTAGGTCTCGAGATCATTTTATTCTCAGATCTTCAGTCCGTGTTATTACTATATGATTTTCGTATAACTTGTGTTTTTGCTGTTGTTAAATACAGCTTGCCTGTGTCTCAATTATGTGTCTTGTCTTTTGGCCACGCTGGATTAAGCATCCATGAGCTAACTCGGAACAGAAGTATTAAAGGAAAAGGGAAATTAAGCCCTGCGCGATTGGACATGCCAAGAAAGTTGTTGCCCACGTTTAGCTTGTTGGCAAACACCTTTGATTCTCCTAGCCTTTTCTGTACATGGCCCATGACCATTATCTCTTGTCCTCGATGTGACGCCCACCATTTTGTTACTGTATTTAATGTGTATTGAAAGTGTTGTATTTTAAACATGTGTACTGTATTTGTTCTGTTCTTGCTGTATTCCTTGAATGGTAACGTAAGTATCAGAGTGGGTAAGGCACCCTTAGTTAGCATAAGGTAAGTGGGAAGCAGCTGCCCACAAACAGCCAATCAGGGTTGAGCCCGCACAGGGTCAAGGATATAAAAGGTCCCACCCAGCCAAATTTGGGGGTTCTATGCTTGGGATTCCAGGGAGGGAGGGCGTGTGTGTGACTGCCCTGTGCCTGAGGGAAACACCAAGACAGTTCCAGGGTTGATGAGCTTAGGGTGATAGTCTAAGGGAATCCTTAAAGCAGCCTGTGGGGGTATAGGTCACTGGGTAGACTGTCTCTGAGAGGACTTTGATATTTATTTATTGGTTCGCCTGTTTCTTCACAAGTTGTAAGCAATAAATCATTTTTCTTATTTATTTCAAAGAACCATCTGCCTGCAGTACTCATTTGAGTCTTATAGGCCTTGGGCTTAGGAAAAGAAGAAGCTGTAGTGGACTCTTTAGCGTGGGGGCTAGGGAAGCAACGGCCAACACTTTTAATATTTATAAAACTAATTTATTCTTACCCACTAGTCAGAGTTGAGGGGGGAGTGAAGCCCTGCCCTGGTTGAAGAGAACGCTACATTCCCTCTCCACCTCACATTTAGCTATACCACTGCTTTACTTAGTTGCTGCACAACAGAAATCCCATGTTTCTACTATGCTGGCATATGATCTCTGCTATACCAGGAAATGAACATAACAAAACAACAACTTTATCTGCAATGGGCAGGTTTCCACCTCATGAATAGAAACCCAAAACATCTCCCCATGTTAGGGGCCAAGACAAAATCTCCACTAGGGCTTGAATTGTGCAAGCATCCTGCGCTACAAGGCATCCTGTTTTTAGTTTGGGATGGAGGTGCTGGCACCAAAAGCATCTCCCTTTTACAACAGCTACTCTTTAAGAGGAGAAAATAAGTCCAGACACATTTAGAGAAGAGAGGGAGGGGGGAACGGTATTTTTAAGAATCCTTATTGGCTTAGGAAGGATTCCAACATCAACAAGGCATGTGCCATTTCTTCTTCTTCTTCTTCTTCACAATGAACAAAAATGCACAAGGCTTGTTTCTGAGTAACAGATACTTGAGCCAGGCTGGCCTCAACAACTCACTTCTTCTGCCAATAACAAAAATATATGCAGACTGCTCTCCCGCTGCCTTCCTCCACAAAAGCTAGGACATTTAGCTGCCTGAACATGAGTCCACACTACAGTGGAGTTCATGAGTGTTTCTGCACTAGCAATGAAGACCCCATTTAGAAACCATTAGGAACTCGATTGGTACGAAGGACATAGGAGAAGCCTTGATGGATCAGGCCACAGCCCATCTAGTCCAGCGTCCCATCGAGCACAGTGGCCCACCAAATGCTAACGGGCATCTCAAGCAGAGACAAGGACAAACTTTTTCCTGCTCTCAAATCCCAGCAAATGGCCTTAGATGCATTCTGCTCCCTGCCCCCCAGCCTGAAAGATGTACCAGGGCATCCATTCTAGTAGCCATTGATACATCTGTCATCCATAAATTTGTCTAACCCTACCTTAAAGCCATCTAGACTGGTAGCTGTTACCACCTCTTCCAGCAGCAAATTCCATAGACCAATGACCCTCTGGGTGAAGAAATACTTCCCCTTGTCGGATCTGACTCTCTACCCACCAGCTTCATAGAGTGCCCCCTGGTTCTAGTATTGTGTGATAGAGAAAATAAATTTTCTCTATCCACCTTTTCTATACCGTGCATAATTTTATATACTTCAATCAGGTCCCCTCTTAAACGCCGTCTCTCCAGACTGAAGAGGCCTAGATGTTGCAGCCTGGTTTCGTAAGGGAGGTGTTCCAGCCCCTTAATCATTCTGGCTGCCCTTCTCTGTGCCTTCTCTAGTTCCACAATATCCTTTTTGAGGTGTGGTGACCAGAATTGTACACACATTATGCTGGTCCTTAAAGATCTTCACTGGCTCCAATTCAAGGTGTTTCTTTGACATATAAAGCCCTAAATGTCTTGGTCCCCCAAAATGTGAAGGATCACCTGCTTCCATATAGATTTGGGCTACTGAGGTCATCAGGAAAAGGCACTTTGGAGCTCTTGGCTCTCTCAGAGGTGAAGGGGTGATGGCATGGGAGAGGGCTTTTTCCATGGCAGTTCCCAAGTTTGGGATAGCATTACACCTGAGGTACGGCAGACATCATTGCTATGGCTTTTTGGTGCCTAGTAAAGATTCATTTGTTCATTGCAGATCTTTGGAATGTAGTTTCTTTACATGGAGCTGACGCAAACCTGCATTGGGCAAGGGTAGAAGATTTGGAGGTGAGGGCAGTGGGAGGAGGAAGATACCTGTTTTATTTTAATATTTTTATTCACTGTAACCATCCTGGGACCATATACTGTATGGTAGGATGTAAATAAACAAACAAATAAATAAAGGGTAGATGGATGGATGGGGGAGAGAGAGAGAAAGAGAGGAATACTGCTTCATTCCACACAAGTACCAGTTTCTGGAGCGTTTTCAAGGATAACCCCGTGTATAGTGCACTCAAGTAGGTTAGCCTGGGCATTGCCAGAGAAGGAGTCTTTGAGGCCACAGTGTCCTCACTGGCGAAGTGGCGAACTAGTCAGAGTTGAAGGCAAACACTCCTTATTACCTCCACCACCAGAGTCTCAAACGAAGCAATGAATGCAGAAGCACCCCATGCTTTTGTGCCATTGCATGACACGACTGCTTAGCAGTGCAGACGCTGCCAGAGTGGGATGCCATTGCCATGCTCCGCTAATCTCCTGAGGACCTCTCCCAGCAGCTTCCTATAGATACTGAAAACGTGGGGGGCCAAACTGCCCCCATGTGACCCCTCCAAAGTGTTAACGGAAGTCTCCGTAGCTGCTTTCCGGAATATGCTTTCGGGACCTAACCGCTGTGAAAGAGTGACTCTAGTTCCCAGTCCCCTGAGATGCTCCAGCTAGATACGATGTTTGATGGTACTGAAAGCGTTTGAGAAATTAAGAAGAACCAACAGAGTCACATTTCCCTGGTTGCTCTCCTGGAAGAGAAATCCATCAGGGGAACCAAGTCCACCTCAACACTATCAGCCTTCTGAGACCAGACGGAAACATTTCTTGCTAGAATGCTTCCTTCACACATGCACTAATCCCTCCAGCAGTTTGCCCAGAATTGGAAAACTGGCCAACAATCTTAGCATTTCTGGATATTGGGAGGTCCTTCCTCAAGCACCAGTGTCAGCTCTACTCACCCTCCAGCCAGGCTTCCTTGACTAGCTTTTATTAGCCATGATGGACAAGGGTCAAGAAGGCAAGTGTTTGGCCTGACCCCTGTAAGCAGCTTATCTACTTCCTCAGACAACATCAAGTGAAACTGATCCAAAATAGCAGGAGAAGGTAGTGTTGTGGATGTCTCCACCACAAGTGGTTACAGTACCAGAAAGCCCTGCATACAAGTGGAGCCAGATAGGAAGCACAGGGCAGACTGAAATCTGAAGAAGAAGGGTGCTTCTGCATTTGCCGCCAAGAAACATCTCAAAGAAGAGCTGTTTCTCGGTGACCCAACCTCCTTAGGATCCATCCCTATTTCGGATGGATCCAAAGGTCCCTCACGCATACACACACGCACAGGGAGGCCGGATCCGGCATTATGGATGGTCTGGGTGCTGTGCAGAAGCCACAGCACCCATCTGTAAAGTCTGCCAGATTCCCGCGCTGCCGGCGCCGCCCCCAGAGCCTCAGGACTGGAGCAGGCAGCTGCCAGTCACTGCGTGTTTCCGGCGGCGTGCAGCACACAAGGAAGGGGCTTCCGAGGGAGGCCATCCTGCTTTCGCCCCTCCCAATATGGTGGCCATCAGGTCATCCATCCCTCTGCCTGGTCATGTGCGGAAGCGTCCAGCTTCCACACGGATCCACGTGAAGGGACAGATTGAAGACCTAATTTTTGAGGTCTTCACTTTAGAAATGGATATCGCATGCCGAAATGCGGAAGTGGTCACCAGGAAGGGTCCCTAACCGGTGCTGCAATGCAGAAGTACCTAAGTGTCTTCTATGCGTCTTAAGTGCCTTGTTCATCCAGTTTCCACAGCCAATGCGGAAACACCCAAACAACTGGCTTTTCTACCCCGCTTTTCTCACCCATTTAAGGGGACTCAAAGCGGCTGACAAAGCTTTCTGTTCTTCTCCCCACAACAGAACACCCTGTGAGGTAGGGGCTGTGAGGGCTCAGAAGAGAGCTGTGACTAGCCCAAGGTCACCCAGCTGGCTTCATGGGGGAGGGCGGAATCAAACTCAGTATTCCCAGATAAGAGTCCAGCTCCTTAACCACTAAACCAAACTGGCTCACATACGCATGCACAGACACACAGACACATACAAACAAACACTGCTACTCTTCCATTGGTCAGAGCTAAGGGGGTGCAGCTTATTATTCCAGAAATGTGCCCAGAAGAAAAAGGAGGAGATGGAAAAGCTGCCACTGCCACTGCCACAGATATGCACAGTAAATGATGTGCAGAGATAAACAGTTGCCTGTTGTGAACCTGCTGACCTCTCGATGGAAGATCTCTAACGATAAGGAACATAAGGGGAAGCAGGATCTGTGATCGATAGACATTGATCAAATTATTTCAAGCCCACCACTTCCTTGAGAGAGGAGGAATAATGGAGGCCGGAAGGTTGATGGAGGAGAGATTATTAGAAGATCCTCTTCCAAACAGAGCTCCCAAGGTCATTACTAAATATATATATTTGTCTGAACGCATACAACCACTAAACCAAACTGGCTCACAGTTTGTGAGCACAGATTTTTAACAAGAACAAATACGTGTATCCCAGGAAAGAATTTTCCATCAAAATGGCTGCATGTCTTGATTGTAGCAAAATTAAGTCAGTCAAATTGGTCTGTCATAGGGGAGGGGGAAAGATATGTATTGATGCATGTAGTGCTTGTTTATTTACTTATGTCTTTAGTTGATGTATGTACTGTATATATATATATATGTAAAAAAAGCATGTTACCGTCTAATAAAAATTTATGTAAAAAAAGGAAGGAAAGCCAAACTTTCTGTATTCTTAGGGACAGAGGGCCTTTTAGATCCTTGCTTAAAGAGGCTTTTTAAAGTGTGGGGTTTCTAAGCACTCTTAAGATAACCGACTAGAAAATATCCCTTTTTATATATTACTTGAGATGCCTCTTGTTAAGATACCCTCTTTTTATATAAAGTTATTGTGCTATCTCTGTTTTCCTTGTAGGGGTGCGGAACAGAATACTGGCCATTAGTATGGCAAGGCCAGAGATGACCAGAGGGATTCTGCAACTCTGGACAGCAAACTCTATTTTGATATCAGAAGGCAGATCTAAAAATAAAACACACTTACAGGAATTTCCCTGCTCTTTTCTGTGCCCGCCCCATTTGGCTGTGAGGGAAGTCAGAGTACTGAGCTATCCAGATGTAATCAGGATGCGGCCTGAACTGGAGATGGACAAACAACCTAATCTGTTCCCTGGCATACCCTTTTAGGACCCCAAAGGACACCTACTGGGTCACCAGGTCAGCTGTATTGTACAAAAGGATCTAAGGGTGAGACTTTGGAATGTTCCAAACAGGAATTTGGGGATTCTGCAAGGAAGGGAATGTTTTCCCAGTGATTGGCTTATTGTCCTCTGTGAGCTGCCCCATTGTCCAGGCTATTGATATCAATCAGACTTTCATTTGCATCGCCGGAGGTGCAACAGCAGCCTGTCATGTCAACAGCTAGCGGCACTCTGCCCGAAAGGTGAGGTGTGCAGAGCTCCTGCCTTGCACTCAGACTCCAACTCATGTTTTTCCTGCCTCAGAAAGCTCCATAGTGTCCAGAAGTAGGTCACCTCTGAGCTGATACTGGGCGTCAGAGACCAACCTGCTTCCACTGATTCTCCTGAACTGTCAACATAGGCAGCCTTTCTGGGACGACGACTCCTCACATCCACGACACTCCTTAAGTCACACGTGTTCTCTGGAAGGTGCTAAAGAACAGTCCCTCTGAGGCCACTATCTAAACCTCGGAGGTCCAGCAACGAGACAATCTTAGTGATCTCCTGGTTTGACCACACTGTTTAAACAATGCAAAACACAAATATAAACAACTTTTCTCTAGACCCTCAGACAAGGAATCTTAGCCCTATTATCTTCAGCCTAGTACTGTTTGCACAACAACAGCCCTACTAAAGATAAACATCTCTAGTTTGAAAAAAAGAGACAAGGTAGAAACATCTTTAAACCAAAGGAAAAAAAATGTGTTCCCCCATGTTCACAGAAGATGAAAAAACAGAAAGAAGACCAAAACAAAAACAAAAACAAAACAAGGTGGCGAGCCTGATGTGTTTAAAAGGATTGTTACAGCTACAGGGATCTGGCTTAAGATTTGGTTAGCATGGTCATTTGTGTTACCGGATTTGGCGTTAAGAATCATTTTGTCAGAAAAACTTTGTTGTTTTAATATATACTTCTATTGTTTTAATATGCTTGGTTTTAAATGTTGTTACCCGCCTCAAGGAGAGATACGCAGAAATATTCATAATATTCCAAATTCAGCCAAATTCAGACATTTGAATTAGAACAGAATGTTTGGCACATTCAAAGACTGGAATTCAAATTTGAACCAAATGTTTTGATACAATCGTATGAAACTTCATATGGGATTCATATGGGACTGAACATTCGTATCAAATTCAAATCCCACTACATTCGAAGGGGATCTATTCAAACAAATATGAAGTTTCTTACATTTGATTCAATACGAATGGAATTAAAAAAAACATGCATATCCCTAGCCCTAAGGACCTCTGGATATAGCATGGGATAAAAATGCAAATATAAATAAATAAATAAAATACAAAAACGCCACTTTAGATCTCACCACATAAGGCATATTTCAGAGAATCTGTGATTAAGGGGAGATTATAATGGTTTGCTGTTTCAAGACAAAGATAAAGATCATTGTGCTATAATAATAAAGGAACAGTTACAGTTGTTATCAGAATGATATAATCTATGGGTTTTTTCCACTGTCACTAGAAGTACCCATTAAGTACCCATTAATGGGTACTTAATGGGTACTTTTAGTGACAGTGGAAAAACACCCTATAATTTTTTTTATATGCTCACTTGATGGAGCATTTTAAAATGGGTAAAAAGAAGTTTGCACAAGGGAAAATGGCATGAGAAACACAATTATGTGTGCAAAACAATGGAGTAACTGCCAAAAGGTGATCTCTCCCTTTCAAATCAGTGAGGGGCGGCAGGAGAACGGAGGCTCACGGGTTTTAGCAGGGCTAAAAAAAGTTTCCCTCTGCAATTGTTGGCTACTGCAAATGTATCTCTTGTAACTGCAGTGACATTCACAGAAAGGGGGAATCTGTGTCAAAGATTCAAGCCTTTTTTTAATCTCTGGGACTCTAGCAGACCTTTAATCTCTGGGGGCAGACCTTCCCAGATGTGAAATCCCACCCATCGGTAGCAGGCATTGGCCAGAAGGGTATGGTGGGACAGCTGAAACGGCAGATCTCCTCCCTAAATAGTCCGGGTGTGTTCCCATGGGGGGAGGGGGAACAGCTGGGTGCCAAAGTGGGACCAAGAACAGTTTTTCTTCTGCAGATTTTAGCAATATAGTCCTCATAAAGTCCGAGAATAAAAATTTAAATGGGATTGGATGACCCCGGAAATGGACTGGATTCACATTTAATCTTGTATGGGAACCCACCTTCTGTGTTCTTTCACGACAGAGAAGTGACCTGAAGGGACATTGTGTGCCAGCGTGGATATATTTGCCCTGGGATGTGGGAAGACGCTCTGACCGATGGGGGGTTCAAGTACATAATCAACTGGTAAATCTTTGAACCTACAAACTTTCAGGCTTTTTCGAGGGTTTCAGCATTGTCTGACTATTGTGTCAGGCAACCCTTGCTAATCAAGACACCTCAAAAGAGATCTGGTTAGGCAATTATTGCTCCTGAAAAGGAAGGATAAAGTACTTCTGATTCCTCTTCAAGGGCCCTTATTAGTATCTCAAAGAATGTGTCAACTTCTTCAGCTGAGACCATTTTAGCTCTCAGAGACTTTTTTTTCCACCCTCCCTCCTCTTCTCTCTTTGCAAGCAACCTTTTCAGATCGGAGCCTTCCCAGCAGCTTTGACCCACAGATCTGCTTCTGACGGCTCCGGATTTGAGACACAAAGGCTCTCTCTCAGCTAAAAGGCTGCAACTGAAAGCAAAACAGAATGAAAATTGATCTCCCTCAACTCTCTGAATTTCAGAATGAGAGCTGCAAGTTCTTCCTTCTTGCTAGCTCTTAATCAGAGGTCCTTGCCATTCCATTTCCTGAACAGAATGCACAAAAAGTCCACGGGCGCATTTCACACATTTATGTGCAAACTTTTTATATGTAAAACAAACAACTCCATTTAACATAAGCAGCATTTTCATACAATATGTCACTTTCTCTACGCAAAACTGCATTATAAAACCATAAAAATGCATTATATGGACTTCGTGTATTTCATTTTCCTCTGACCTTGATCCTTGAAAATGAATAACATTAACATCTCACTGTAATCCTACATTATATGTACTATGGATATGATATAGAATTAAGCATCAGAAACCGAGCTCAAAGGCTTTTTCCTTTGCCACCAGCTCATTCAAATCCACTGCCAAAGAGTAATAAGCAGCTCTACTTATGCAAGTTTAATTAAAATAGAGAGTGGCAATTCAGGGAACTACTTAGATCAATTCATGGAAGACAGTGCTATCACTGGCTACTAACCTAATGCCTGTGTGGCTACCTTTGGCCTAGGGGGCTTATACCTTTCAAGATCCTTTGCTGGGAGTAAGGGGGGATGAATTGTTTGTTGAAGGTGTTCTGTATACAACCAGTTGGCTGTTGCACTTGGACAGCTGTCCTAATCGAGCAGAACAGAACAAAAACAAGCAACCAGAGCCCAAGCAATACGTCTCATTAATGGTTTTGAGTTGGCACAGGATTTCTTAAGGCGCATTCCCATTATAAGCTTATTTCGGGGTCAAAACCGTTTCAATCCTCGCAGTTCCCACATCAGGTTGGCTTAACATGCTTTCCGCATGTTAAATTGCCCCAAAGTGTTGTAAATGTTAATCCTCATTTCAACAGGTCTCACTCCAGTTTGTGCATTTGAAACGTTTTACATTTTTTACTGTGGGAACCGTTCCGTGTTAAGTGATGAGAGTTTCCCTCCCCCAATAGCTTGCTTCCAAAGATAGTGATTTTGCTGTAAAAATCCACCCCTTAAAGCAGCCGCTACACTGTAGCAATCCAACCACTTCACACCTGATAACAATGTTGCAATTTTGAAAGTTCTGACCTTTAAAAAAGGGAAAAGAAAGGAAAGCAACTGCAGGTTCTGGGAGATGTGTGAATGTTTTAAAGGCTGTGGCGGTGATGGGTGAAGGGGGCTTGAGTTGCTGCTGGGCAAAGGGGAGAGGAGGGGAAAGAATCACTGGCTTCCCGCTGCCATTTTTCCTCCATCCAGGCAAGCGGCAGCCACCCAGCTAGGCTCCGTGAAGGGGTCCCTTATGAGTGGCACATTCACAGCAGGAGGAAGAGGACAGGGCAGCCCCGAAAAGCGACTTTTAAAAAGTCGCCACTTGAGTCCCCCCTTGAGTTACGTACACCACCTACGATCCTCAGAATCCAGATCGAACATGATTAAATTAAAAGTAATGGGATCAGGCAAATTCGCGTTTGCATCCAGTTCTGTTATTTCAGTTTAGGGAAACTGAATTAAGCTTATAATGGGAACACGGCCTTACAATCATCAGTAGACTATTAACCATTCTGTCAGTGCAGATTAGTGAAAAGAAAGTAATGTGATGATAAAGAAAACAGTAGTTTAGCAAGAAGAATGTCAAGGCGCCAACTGGTGCCTTTCTGCTCACCCTGTTCGCACATGCTGATGTCCACCAACACCCTCATTGGCCTGCTAACAAACAGCTTTGAAGTTTATGCAATGACACCATATGAGATTCTCACACACTGAGCAATGTGCAACTACTGAATGCATATTGGAAGCAGAGAAAGCTGTGGGCTGAGGTTCTTCCTTGCCTGAACATATTATCACTTGGTTGCCATCACAAGCCCTAATTGTTTTTTTGCGTTTTTTATGCCGCCCTATACCCCAACGTCTCAAGGCAGGGTACAACATTCCTGCCCACCAGCCCACATAAAACTTTACTTAAATGCTGCTCATTTTCAGGAAATTGTCCCTGATGCAAGGGCGCCATATAGGCACCTACCCTCTTTTATTTTAAACAAGTGGGAAGGAAATAAGCAGAAAGAACTAAAAACATCTTACAAGAGGAAATTTATATACAGTCAAATCCATCAAAGCCCATTAAGCAACCACCAAAAACCACACCCATTAACAAACTGGAGTAATGGATTTGCAACTAAACCAGCAACTCCTAAAAAGGGCAAGAAAAAGCACAGAGAATGGAAAAATATATTGACATGCTTGTAACATGATCATAAATATTTTTGGGGAGCTGAAGTCATTCTACTATTATGCACTACTGAGTGTAAGGCTTAAATCTGTTGAATTTTTAAGGTGTTTTTAATTCTGTATCTTGTTTTAATTTGTACCTCATTTTAATATGAATCTTGTTTTACACCGTATCCTGTTTTTAATCTGTTGTTTAATTCATTGTTACCCACCCAGAGACCTTCGGGTATGGGGTGGGATAGAAATGTAAATAAATAAATAAATAAACAACCTGGTTTTCACCAAGCCTTGCCAGCTATTCAATGTCAAAGCTTGCCTGATGGATCTCCATGTTGCCTGGTGTTGATAACACAGACTCCTTACATTTCCTTGCACAAGGAAACAGTGCCTGACATCTACCCGCCTGGCAAAGCATCTAGGTGTGTTTTCCATCATTTCCTGCTACATAAAATAATAAATAACGATAATAAGCTGAAGAAACAATTGACTATGTACCCAGCTGCTGCAAAAAGATCACACAGACTGATTATAAACTGTGACACAACAGCAACACTATGGCCCTGTCCCCAAAAGACTTATTAGCCCCTCTCGGCTTCCTCTGCTGTCACTCTGTTATAGCTGACTTTAAAAGTCCCCTCCACTTCCGGAATAAGCGTCCCCATGGTAGCCGCGATCTAAACGGACTTTCCGTCCCCAAGGAAGCCTGTTTCCTTTCCCCGCATCTTCCCCCCCCCCGCCCCCTCTCTTGTTAAAAGGAAAAATAGCCAGATCTCCGTCTCCTGAAACAGCTTCCCGCCCCTAGCAAAGGCAGATGATCGCTCATTCATTCACTTTCAGCACTTACTTTCACTCAGTTCTCTGTTAGAAAAGGCTTTCTGCCCCGGCAAAGTCAGCGGCTGCAGGCATCGGCAGCGCGATCCTTCGCTCATTCTCTTTTAAGGCTTTCACAGATCACTGATAACAATGTTGCAATTCTGAGCAATTCTGGCTCTTTTTACAAAGGAAAGGAAGCGAACCTGCTGCATTTCTCAGATGTGTGAATGCTTTTTGGCTGTGTGTGCAGGCAAGCAATCCCCGCCCCTTTTGCCACGGAGCGTCCTCAAGGCAGATATAGCGAGCAAAACCCGCGAATCGCCAAAAGAGCGCTGGAACTCTTCTTTAAAGTGCACGTATTTTATCGCGGGTGTCTCACTTTCCTAAGCTCCCTAAGCGCCTTGTAAAGCCTGGAATGGGGCCGCTCAGAGGCAAAAGAAGAGTTCCAGCAGACTTTCAATTGCATGGGGACAGGGCCCAAAAGGATCCATTGGAATCTATGCATCACAGAACTGGTGGGGATCCTAAACCTGAAAAAGTGGTTGAAGATGAACAGGCCAAAATATTATGGGACTTCATAATACAAACTGAGAAACTTTGGAACATATCACCCCTGACATCACCATTGTTGAAGAGGGTGTGCGTTGCTGATGTTGCTATACTAGGAGACAACAGGACTGACGTGAAACGGAGAAAATTACAAAATAAAAGTACTTGAAGTTCGAAGTTCAAAGACTCTGGCACGAATGGTGATCCCAGGAGTGATTGGCACACTGAATGCCATTCCAAAAGACCTTGGAAGGCACTTAAAATGGCTTAGCATTGGCAAGGTTGCCATCTGTCAGTTGCAAAAGGCTACCCTGCTGGGTTCTGATCACATTATCGGCTGGTATATAACATTATCGTAGGATCTCGGGAAGATGCTGATGCGTTATGAAATATCAAAGCCGACGTTTAGTGTTGTCTTATATTGTTGTGTTTCTGCATGATGATGCTGATAATGACAATAACAATAACAACAATAATAATGAGGACGAGGAAGAAGAAACCAACCAGATGTGCCCAGCTGCCAGTCACATCTAGAGAATGCCAGAGAAACCTACCGACACAATTGAAGGACAACTCTTGATGGCAAAAGAGGGAACAACCATCTCCATTGATTTTGTTCATGTCATCACATTCCTCTCCAAGGTCCCTGCAAATAAGAGGTAAAGAAGCCATCAGACACTTAAAATTAGCAAGAAATTTGGAATTTGGGATGGATCTTCAGCGACTTGGCAACAATTGTTTAGCAATCCTCTGCCTCAATAGCCATTTTTATGCAAAGGAGGGTAAAAGTAACAAGGCGACTGGGGGAAAGAAAGGATGGTGAAAGTATCTGTTGGTAACAACAGCTCTAGTGATGAAGATCCCCCTTGGCAATGGCATGTTCTTAGCTGCTCCTTGATCTGGATTAACATGTACGTGCAGAAATAGCCTGAGGGCCTGATTGCACTTACTGGGTTGCTAAGGATCTAGTGCAGTATTGGCCATTCACATTCCAAGCACTAAAGTAGCCTGTACCTGGCTAGCAGTGCTTTAAAGGGCAAATGGCCAGCCAGGATTGCATGGGGCTTTTTCCACTGACCTCCCTTATCCGGATCTAAAATGATCCAGATCTAAGGAATGGGTCCTTCAACTAATGCAGATCTAGTAGATCCTGATTAAGGGAGGTACCCGATGCATCCCCACAGGTGGTGCAGCATCCAATAGCAATGGGTGCTAGCCTGCCCACAGTGGAAACACCAGAGCACCCATGTGGCAAATCCAGATTGACCCACGTGGGGCCCGCCTGTCACCCCAGGTTTTCTGGGGGACAGGAGGTGGAATCTCCGTAGACGCTCTAGAGATTCTTCAAAGATTCTCTGAAGCGATCTGCCACCAACTTCAAAGATTCTCTGGAACCTTTAACAAAGGTCCATAGGATTGGCATTGCTCTCACATGGGGTCCTCTTCAAAGCGTGTGCTATTCTTTGGAGCTAGCTTTGGAGCGGCTTCCCCCAGGATGGGATAAGGTGGGTGTAGTTGAAACCTCCCCTGGATATAGAAGCCGTGATCCGCAGCTTCTGGGGTGAAGGGGAGCCCCGAGATAGGAGCTCCCCAGCTTGCCATGCTCGGTTCCAGAAAAGCCAATCATGGAGGCCAGGAGGAGGGCCTTCAGAGCACTCACCTCTAATCCATCTCTAATTCCGTCCCACCCTTGCGGGTGCGGACAGAAACTGTAGTACTAGATCCATATCTACTAGATACAGATCTACTTAACACAGATTTCCAATATACAGATCTAATAGATCTGTATTTCGGAGGTCCAGTGTGGAACCACCCCAAATGTCCAAATCAGGGAATGAGAATCAGCAGCCCTGCAAATATTTTTGGAGTTTGAGATGTATATTTTCAGCCAACATGACTAACAGATATGGATGATAGACTGATACCAGACAGGTCCTTCTTGCTATAGGAGCTGCAAGGCCAAGTTAAACTAGGCAGGCACTTACCTCTGGATGATGCCATCACCGCAGTAACCACTTCCATGTGCATACATAAGTGGTGGGGATGCTTCACTCTCCTCTCTCCCAGAGATGACGGAAACCGAGTAAGCATACAGACTGCCCATTTGTATGTCACTGGAGGGAAACATGAGCAGAGTGATGGGTTCAGTTTACACCACTAGGCAGAAAATTGAGTTTCACAAAAACATCGCTTTGGGAACACCTTAACCATCACATCAAGAGCCTCAGCCCACCAACACTGATATAGCTACTTTTAGCTTGCAATATGTTCTCCTCTGCTAATATAGATGGAAATAACAGAGCTTCTGGATGAAAGCAGCAAGGATGTGCTCAAATATTTGTGCTATTAAGAATTCGTACAAATACATACAAATCCTGACCTCCATGGGTGAATCGAATGAGTCCTATAGGTCTGCGAAGCAGATGATCCGGTGTTCATCGAAGCTTCAGTGAAGGCCAGATGCACGCGTGGCCTCCCATCCCCCCCTCAAGGTCTCCCACCTCCCCACTAACCTTTCATTAAGCTGCCACCGTTACTGCTTCCACACGCTAATCTCCTAGGCCAGCGGTTCTCAACCTTCCTAATGCCGCGACCCCTTAATGGAGTTCCTCATGTTGTGGAGACCTCCAGCCACAGGGGCGAAGCAGCTGGGAGGTGGGAGGGAAGGGCGGCGGGAGACTCGTTGTGACCCCTCTGAAAGGGTAATTCGACCCACAAAGGGGTCCCGACCCCCAGGTTGAGAACCACTGTCCTAGGCCTTCCAATTCTGCATGTGCAGCTCCCACCACGTCAGTTGATCCCAGATGGGGAGCTGTGCTCACAAACCTGGAAGTGCTTTTCAGCCTCTGAAGAGTGCCGAAATGGGCCCAGAGACACCACTGGGGCCTCCCGTTCTATTCCAGAACTCTCCCTTACCTCTATGGAGGCTCGAGTTGTATCTCCGGGCCTATTTTGATACTCTCTGGAGGCCTCCAAGGCATTTCCAGGTCTGCACACAAAGCTCACCATCTGGGGATCACGTGACGTGGTGGGGGCTGCGCGTGCACAACTGGAAGACCTAGGAGAAAAGCGTGTGGCGGAAATGGCAGCAACAGCAGGGGAGTGGGTGGCGGGAAGGGAAGAGTGGTATTTTGTTCCATGCATGAATATTTGTGCAAATATTTGTGCACGGACATTCATACAAATATTCACGCACAAATACGAAGCACCCCTTTGTTTCAGGCATGAATATTTGTGCAAATATTTGTGCACGGACATTCATACAAATATTCACGCACAAATACAAAGCACCCCTTTGTTTCAGGCATGAATATTTGTGCAAATATTTGTGCACGGACATTCATACAAATATTCACGCACAAATACAAAGCACCCCTTTGTTTCAGGCATGAATATTTGTGCAAATATTTGTGCACGGACATTCATACAAATATTCACGCACAAATACAAAGCACCCCTTTGTTTCAGGCATGAATATTTGTGCAAATATTTGTGCACGGACATTCATACAAATATTCACGCACAAATACAAAGCACCCCTTTGTTTCAGGCATGAATATTTGTGCAAATATTTGTGCACGGACATTCATACAAATATTCACGCACAAATACGAAGCACCCCTTTGTTTCAGGCATGAATATTTGTGCAAATATTTGTGCACGGACATTCATACAAATATTCACGCACAAATACAAAGCACCCCTTTGTTTCAGGCATGAATATTTGTGCAAATATTTGTGCATGGACATTCATACAAATATTCACGCACAAATACAAAGCACCCCTTTGTTTCATGCTTGAATATTTGTGCAAATATTTGTGCACGGACATTCATACAAATATTCACGCACAAATACAAAGCACCCCTTTGTTTCAGGCATGAATATTTGTGCAAATATTTGTGCACGGACATTCATACAAATATTCATGCACAAATACAAAGCACCCCTTTGTTTCAGGCATGAATATTTGTGCAAATATTTGTGCACGGACATTCATATAAATATTCACACACAAATATGAAGCACCTCCCACAGTCGTGAGAAGGGGGTTCAGTCAAAGCCGAATACTCCCACATTCGATTCGAATTGAATGTGGGAAACTGGTTTCGTAAACACAGGTAGAAAGTAGAAATGGGATGGGAGTTATTTTATCTGGCCAAATATTGCTGAAATCTAAGTTCCACCACTAGCAGCAATGCGGGGGGAATGGGAGGAGGGAAGAACACATAGAAAGCAGTATGAAGGCGAAGAGTGATTGACAAGTCCATCCGTCCCCAATCAGTTTATTCTTTATCCTAAACCCTATGATTGGCTGTAGAAGTGGAGGAACCTCTCTTTCCTCACGAGGTTGAACAGCTCCAAAATATGCCATGAATTTTGTCACATGTCCTTGCCTTCCATGCATGAAATCTTTATAGCTAACTTGTAATGACAGTGTCTCAGTTGGGGGGTGTTTACATTTTTTCACAAAGCCCAGAATATCTTCCTTTCATCTGGTTCTACTGGAGAAATAATAACTCAATGCAGACAATAACAAAATTGCAAATACTCTCCCAGACAAAGAGGAACCAGAACAAAGTGCAAAGATCACAGCAACCTATAGAAAAGAAAGGCACCTCATTACTGGGTTATTATTATTATTCCTTATTATTATTATTATTACCTCCACTGGAAGTAACGGTGATTTAATAAGGGTTTTGCTTTTGTTCTAGACAAACAAATTTATGTATTTAAGTATGAAGGTTACTGTATTCTGTTTTGCAAGACAAAAAAAGAGAGGCAGATGGTATACGTAATACATAATTTCAATTGCAAGGTATGACACAGAGGGAGAGACTGTCCATAAGGGAAAGCAGGCGCTGCCCTTCTTGCACAGATGATCCAAGAATTGCCAAGCTCCATTTTCGAGTTATGCACAGTTTCCCAACATCTACCCACCTCTGCAGCAACTTGAACTCCATGGACCTACATCCAGTGCTGTGCTGGTTCTGTCCAGACAACCTGGGCTGCTGCTGGAGAAATGTAAGGACCATCAACTTTACATGCGACCCATTCTGGCCCAGCTTTGAAAGTTGCCAGCTGGCACTGCTTCAACTGGGCATCCAAAAGCTGGGATGCTTTCAGATAACAGGACACTGCATTCACATACCTGGTAAAATGGCATACCAAACCACAGACCATATTCTGCCACATGCTGGCCACTGGTCCAGTATACCAGCTATAACACTACCACGTGGACTTCTTGCAATGCTTGTACTGGGCTATGACACAATTTTTACACTGTTACCTGGTCCAATGCTTTATCATGTGTGGATAAATTCATCTAGATCTTTAAGGGATGTATGGCCTCCTGGTAGACTGATTCGTCATGGGGATGAAGCCTGCTAAGAGACTTCATCTCACTGCTTTCCTTTTAGCTTGTGAAGTTCTGCCCGGAGAAGTTCCTTGTGGTGAGATCAGTAGCTCTTGTCTTCAGTTCACTTTCACCTTAGTACCAGGTAGGTCTTAGCGTAGGAAGAGCTTGGCCTGAGACACTTATATCTACACAACAGCTGGGTATCTATTTTTGAAATGAAACTCTGCTCCTCTGATTAGTTGCTGCCACTTTTCCTGGTTTTTAAGCTTTCTGCCCAGTCTTTATTATTATTATTATTATTATTATTATTATTATTATTATTATTATTATTATTATTATTATTATTATTATTATTATTATTATTATTATTATTATTATTATTATTATTATTATTATTATTATTATTATTATTATTATTATTATTATTATTATTATTTTACCTTTTGTCTGAAAATTATTTTGGCTTTCTGCCTGCCTGCCTGTGTTATACAGCACATGGCAATTTATCTCTTGTAAACCCAGGAAGAGCTAAAGTTCTCTTTTCAGTTCGGGGTTGGACTAAACTACACCCCCACCCCCCACAAGACATGTGTCCAGACCACGTCCTGTAACAGCAGATCTATGACGTTCATCATCTACTCCCAAATCAACTTTTGCTTTGACACCAGTTATTCTTGAGGAGGCCAACATCAGTTGTGTAAAGTTTTCATTTTTAAAAAGTGGGTGTTGATCTCCTTTGAGATCTGCACTTACTTCTGTTCTAGATCTTGATCCTCTTCTGGACCTCTTTTGTCTACACACTGCTGTGGACTAGAGAGGTCCCATTTCCATTTCCTGCTGCTGATATGCTCCACCTGCCCAAGATGGAGTGTATTCCAGATCAGGGTTTAGAAATAGATTGGCTGTTGACTTTAATAATGGGTTCTCGTAGCATACTAAAGCCATGAGTGGCCCAGTTTCCCTGCAAAGCTGGCTCCACAAACTCATGCCAGCTTTGGGGCTAGTATAAAGGCTAGTCCCAGACAGATCAGGAGCAGGCCCTGCTTGATCTGGATCTAGTTTAGAAAGGCTTCATGTAACCAATGCTGCATGAAGACCTTGGCATACAGCACAGAGATATCTCCAGCGGTGGCTGTCACAAGTAAGCAGAGGTGGTAACTTTTCCTTCTTGTCTGCATCAGTTTGTGGGCTTTATTTGAAATCCAGTTTTGTGTTAGGTCATAAGAAGACTTGCCAGCAATATGTTAGCTTCAAATCAGGCCCAGAAACTCATTCAAGACAGAGAACACTTGTGTTCGCCTGTGACAGCTTGCACTGGACATGTCGCACTCCTAACTCACCTTTTCTTGGAGGAAGCCAAAAACTGGTGAGAAATTTACCTTTCTCTAGAAGCTACTGATACCTTCATAAAGAGATTTAACCCCACATATGCTCAGTCAAGAATTCCCTTGGTGCCAACTGCGGATGGCAGTCCTGAGAGCTGATTGATCAGCCTTGGCAATGTGGGCTGTTTCCTGTTGCCATCGACTGCAACAAAGGAAATGTTGACTTCAAAAACAAGCTTCACAATTGCTTCCTTTTACCTCCTCTCCCTCTGACACATTTCCTGCAATACTCCATCTATCTTTCTATCCTTTCCACTGTTTATTGGAATATTTCCAGCTGGAATTCCAAACATAACTTCTTCAATAGTCTTTCAACATTTAATCTTTCTGCATGATCTAGCCATTTTTTACCTTTCAGGAAAATTATTGTGCCTCTTACAACCTGAGCCAAAGCAAAACTTTTCAACAGAAAGCTAGGAAAACATCTTCTTGTATCATACCACTGTAATTCCTTCCTTCCTTTTCCTTCCTTCCTTCCTTTCTCTTCCTTCCTTCCTTTACTAAATAGTGCATATTGCACCATATAAAGATTAGCAGGCTTGCAGGAATTGTGAAAGATTAAAGGAAAACATAAATTTACGTAACAACTTCTTTCTGAGACAGGGTCCTGCAAACGTTAGAGGGCTATACTAGGACCAAATGCAGTTCAGCCAAAGTGGAATCAGGGCAGATTTGATGCTTTCAGAGTGGATATGTTACAGGATACGTCCATGATCTACTCGATCAATTGTCCTAAGGGCAAGTATAAACCTGGCTGGATCTCTAGGGCTGTGGTCAGACCTTCACTTTAAATCTTCTTCATTCCTTTATGCTTTATATTATAGGATACATATTCACTCATATCGGATACGTATCAGATATTTGTACAAATTCATACAAATACATTCTTAGCGAACAGAATCCTACCACGTTCGAAGGGGATCTATTTGAATGAAGACGGATTTTCTTACATTTGATTCATTACTAATTGAATGCCAAAAAACCATTTGTGCCCACCCCTAATTCAGGCTGCTGCTGCTACCACAAACTACAGTTTAATTGCACGTGTCTCCCACTCCAAGATTCAACTGTTGGCACCAAACATTCATATTTCATTGCATGAAGCTTGCATCACATTTGGGGATTCTTTGTGCAAAGTGTGCAGTTAGAGTGGTTCACGCTTACTCGAAACAGATGCTGAAGAGCCTCTTTCACGCAGTCCGATATAATATTGTCAGCTTCCAGTAAGAGATGGGGCTCAAGCGAAGCAGGAGTTTCAGCAGTAGAGATGAATGAACCTTCGTTCCTCATGGATGTTTCCAGCAACAGCTAAGTGAAATGGAACTGGAAAGCTGGGAGGTAGTAGCTGACAGTGTGGGTAAGTACAGGCAGAAGCTCGTCTGCCTATCATATGGTCGTTATTTGAAGACACTCTGGAAAATATTCCTTTGGACAGCAATGTTTTGGAGAAGATCCAAGGAAGATTTGTCAGTGCGTTGTGAGCTTCAGAAGAAGCATATGAACTGACACAGCCTCCAGGTGCCTGCTGCCTTCCCAGAAGATCCCTAATCATGCACTTTACCAGCCTTAACCTAAAGCTTATCTGGCACAACCAGTGCTCCGGAGTCATTTGAGGGGCTGCGCAAACACACCGGCACTTCACACAAGCATACACATGAGTGCATGTGCACAGAGCATCGGTGCCATCATGATGATGGGGCTGATGCATGTGATGTCATGCAGGTCGCTGCTGCCAAAATGGTGGCGACCTGAGGAGGACCAGCCCCTCAAGGTCAATAGTTGATTGGGGGGGGGGGGATGGATAATGCTAACTAGCACTCCAACCGCGAACACTAGTCAACGTTGTTCATTGAGCAACTTTCACATCCAGCGGATGAGAAGAAATGTGTGAAATTGCTCCAGCTTTCACTTGTGTCCACCCATGTGGCGCTCTATTAGAAGAAGAAGAAGAAGAAGAAGAAGAAGAAGAAGAAGAAGAAGAAGAAGAAGAAGAAGAAGAAGAAGAAGAAGAAGAAGAAGAAGAAGGGGAGGGGAGGGGAGGGGGAGGGGGAGGGGGAGGAGGAGGAGGAGGAGAAGGAGAAGAAGAGGAAGAGGAAGAGGAAGAAGAAGAGTCGGCCTTTATACCTTGCTGAGGTAGGTGGGGCTGTGAGAGCTCAGAAGAGAGCTGTGACTAGCCCAAGGTCACCCAGCTGGCTTCATGGGGGAGGGTGGAATCAAACGCAGTATTCCCAGATAAAAGTCTGGCTCCCTAACCACTAGACCAAACTGGCTAGTGGGAGGAAACAGGAGGAATTCGGATGGGATCCTCACTTTTGATTCTACCAACTTTGGGTGTGCGGGTAAACAAACTTTCTCCAAGGCAAAGGAAAAGCTTCAATGGGCACTCTGCCTGTCTCCTGCTGCCACCTTGCCAGACACCACTGGTTTGTCCCAATGTTGTTTTTTTGGTGGAAGGGGGCTCCTGTTTCCAAAGTGGAAAACCGTCAAAGACCTGCACATGCCGTGGAATGGTGCACTCGACAAGCCCAGTACAATCCCCTTTCAGCAACTAGAGCTAGAACAACAACTAGAACGACCCAGGAAAAGTAGACTCCAAGCATGGATCCTCCTCTGGAATCCTTCAGGTCCTCTGAAGTTCGCCACTTTTCGCAGCGCCTATAAAGAAGGCCATTTAAGGACACCTGGGTGAGGGACTTCCTCATCCCCCCAGCCTTTCCTTATATATATAGGCCTACCAGCCTTTCTCCTTCTGTCTCTTCCACCCTCCATGGCACTAAATTCCAGCAGGAAGTTTGGCTAAGTATAACGCAAAGAATCCCTCTCCCAATCTCAAGTCTAAGCCGCGCGTGTGTTTGTCAGAGGAAATTGTAAACAAAGGAAAGACGTCAAAACCCAGACATCCATGCACTCCCGTGTTGTTACAGCTGCGGTGAGATCTTTCCCTGTTCTAGGAAGGGACAGGTGCAAAAACTGCAAAAATGCCCCCCCCCTTTGTCTCTCTTTTCAACATAAAGTTGATTTAATAGTCAAGAGTGCCAATAGGCTGTTGGATCCCACAACACAGGAGCAAGCCGCATTAAACCGGCTGCACACCATTCATTTCCAGGCAAACTGGAAAACTAAACTCAAACGGAATCCATTGCCAGATCATCGAGGGATTGTCCCACCACCCATGGAGAAGACACTCCCCCTGCGGCACCTTTGGTCACAGAAATCATCGTTTGCACTGCTCTGATAAGTCTTCCTTTGCTCTAATCCATTTTTGGTTAGATTAAAGAAAGTTTTGTTGGTGTGGCATTAGCTTTAAACAAAAGCCTCACCTGACCAACCGCTGCTATTTCATTCACAGCCGAAACCAATTTTTTTTTTATTCTTTGCGAATATACTTTGTGATCTGAATTGGGGTGGGGTGGGAAGTGGTGGCACAGAGATTGAAGAAGGAGAAGGAGAAGGAGAAGAAGGGGAAGAAGAAGGAGGAGAAGGAGGAGGAGGAAGAGTAGGCTTTTCTGCCCCACTTTTCTCACCTATTTAAGGGGACTCAAAGCGGCTGACAAAGCTTTCAATTCTTCTCCCCACAACAGACACCTTGTGAAACAGGTGGGGCTGTGAGAGCTCAGAAGAGAGCTGTGACTAGCCCGGTGATGGCCAACCTATGACACGCGTGTCACAGGTGACACACCAAGCCCTTTTAGGTGACACACCTGGTCACCCTGGCACCTGGGCATGTAGTGCTTGCTTGTTCTTGAAGTGTACAAAATACCAACTTTCAATTGAAGATTTAGCAAATGTAAAGAATTATTCATTTTTGCTTCTAATAAAATACATATATCAAAAATATAACTTTCTTACTAGAGCTACAAATATCACAAAATTATGGATATTTCTAGAAGTGACACAGCACCCGAGTTAAGCTAGGTTTTCTTGTGAATTTTGACACACCAAGCTCAAAAGGTTAGCCATCACTGGACTAGCCCAGGGTCACCCAGCTGGCTTCATGGGGGAGGGTGGAATCATACCTGGTATTCCCAGATAAGAGTCTGGCTCCCTAACCACTAGACCAAACTTGCTCGTTATGGTCATTCTCACATTTGTATTATGACATGGACTCAGGACTTGCTTCTTCTCACTCCAAAATTTTCCCATGCCCGGCAGGGGAAAACCATACTTCTCTCTCTCTACCCCTCACCAAATTCCCCTCCCTGTGTGGTCAGCAATTGTGGACGCAGTCCCAACATTCAAATCTTGACTTCATAGGGGAGGGAAAGTCAAAGTCCACCCTCTGTATTTCCCTGCTGCCAAATGAGAATTGGTGGGCCATTGTGCAGGACAGGATGCTGGACTAGATGGATTGTGACCTGACTGAGCAGGATTCCTCTTATGTTCATAGGTCAGGTAAGATTCCACAAGTCCTCCAAAAGTGAAACTAGGGAACTGAGCACACATATTTAAACCATTGGAATCTGATCACATGCCAGCAAGAATGGCAGTCAGGCCAAATGTCATGTCAGGCCACTGCTGGGAAATCCAGTAAAAAAAAACAGATGTGAAAAACGTGGAACCTCCCTTACTCTCTTAAAAGCTTCAGCATCTCTTTGGCAAATTCTAGCACTGGCAAAGTACTGGATCCCTCATCCAGGAACCTGCTGCTGACATGAAAAACAGAAAACATCTCAGTCCTCTGCTGACATCAACTGCACTTATCTGTCAGTCTCCCAATGCCAATTTCACCATGCCAACTGGAGGAACCCTAATATGAAGTTCCAGCAAAGATTTCTTGCTGGTGCTGGGCGGGAAACAAATGAAGGAAGGGGGGAAAGAAAGGAGTGAAGGGAAAAGAAAAGTATCTGAATGGATGGATTTATAAAAACCAATGGACAATGTTATAAAAAACAGAAGTAATGAGAGAGGAAGGAAGGAAGGAAGGAAGGAAGGGAGAGAGAGAGAGAGAGAGAGAGAGAAAGAAAGAAAGAAAGAAAGAAAGAAAGAAAGAAAGAAAGAAAGAAAGAAAGAAAGAAAGAAAGAAAGAAAGAAAGAAAGAAAGAAAGAAAGAAAGAAAGAAAGAAAGAACTGGTAATAGTGCAGTCTGCTCCAAAGTCATTTCCTATGATCAAGTGTGGGTGAGGTAGACTCCAGCTAACTAACAATCTGTCCTTCATTATTATTATTTTATTTTATTTTATTTTGGCATTGCATGCTGCAGAACGATAATCATTCGCCCCATCCCCAACAGGTGGATCTGGCAGCTGCATGTGAATGCCTGCAGTCCAAGCATTCCACCAGCTGGCAGGCCTTCAGAAAGCGAGGGGGAGAGATAGACAGACAGACAAATTTTGGAGACAGATGAGTAGGAAGGAATGTTGCAACAGGGGCAGCTGCGGTGATGACTTCCAGCTCTAGACCGCACTCAACGGAGACAGCAGATTAGACGGCGACTTCTCCCCCACTTCACCCGCAACCCCCGCACAGCAGGGGGTTATGTTATCTCAAGCCTCTGTGCACAGAGGCCTAAGCCTGAGCCAAATGTGTCAGCGGGAGGCTGCCTTGGCCTGCCGTCAGAGCAGCATCTCCAAGGGCGCTTTCCTCCAGCCTAGGCACACAGCTGCAAGCCACACAGGAAACACTCATCCCACTGACTGAAGGGCACACTGTGGAATGTGCTCGTCCTCCTCCTCATGCAATAATCTGTGGACAATCTCAAAGAAGCACTTGGTAGCAATGCACTAAGAAACATAAAAAGGGCCTTAAGGACATGGTTTATGGGAAACGGCAGCCTGCTCCAGAAGGACTCACTACGGAGTTCAGTGTTGGAGTGAAGAGGCACTCTGCAGAACCATGGATGGGACTAACTTCCTGGAATGTTTTCACCTGTCCAGGCCAGTTTATTCTAGACATTTCTATCCTGGCTCAGAGGGGCTTTCTGCACTTACCTTAGATCTGAATTAGGAAGTGGTCCAGAGATCCCCTTTCTGAATGTTAGTGCAGAATAATGGAGGCCCCACTCGCTGGTATGCTCCATGTGCACCAGACTGATCATAAGCCAGATCAAGAGGGCCTAAATTTGGGTTGCAGGTGGATCTGATTTAAGAGGTCCACCAGAGTATTAGCCACTGGAAATCCAGACCACGGAGGCATGTGCAGGAAATTCTCCTGTCTTCATCTTTTTGCCATGATGGTGGGGAGGGGCCGTGGTGAACAAAAACTGCTGTTCCATGATCTGAACTGGGAACAGACTTATATAGGGGGTGGGGTTTGAACTGCCCACCTCAATGAAGTCAGGGTATGATGGTGCCCAATTGCTGACTACATGAAGAGGGGGTGCTGCTGAGGGGAGGAGAGAGTGTGGGGGGGATTTCTCCCCTGCGAGTCTGCATTGTAAGCTAACAGCAGGAATGCAAAGAAACAGGCTTTGCTGCTGATTAAAAAACAACAACCTTGGTTTAAATCTGGATTAAATTGCCCAGTGGGAACCTGATCTATTAACAGAGCAATGAGAAAAGCTTTGAAATCACTTCCGATCACTCCAACCGCTCACACCGTTCGCTTTGACCATGTGGCGGTGCTCTTTCTGCAGCCATTTCCTGCTGCCTGAAAAAGGTCCATAGTGGAAACATCAAACCAGGGAGTGACAGTCCCCTCATTCGATTTTCCTCTCTCCAAGAACAGTAGCAGGCATGCAAGCAGCACATTACTGCAGTAACTGACAGCGTAAGCAAAAATCGCTCCAGGATAGATTTTCACTGACACCGCAAGTTCCACTGTCATGTAGAGCTTTTGTTTATTACTATCCTGAACTATCCTGGCTTCTCAGCTTCACAGGTGCCAAGAGAACCAGGACAAAACAGACCTGACTCGATTTCTTAAGCCCTGACACTCAGGAAGAACTAAGGTTGACTCTACCTGCTTTCTCAAACAAAGAGCTTTTCAGTCAGGGAAACAGAACATGGGCTTTTCTGCACTTGACCTCATTCTGGAATATATCTCAGAACAGGGGGCTTCTATCTGCATGCTGGTGCAGACTATGACAGGCTCCAGATGCGGCCTGACATAGTCTTCACTAGCATAGGGACAACAGACCCCTATCCCGAGATATATTCCAGAATAAGCCCAAGTGCAGAAAGGGCCCATGGATCAGCCTCGTTCTAGGAATGCTTTGATAAATGCAAAACCAGTACAGTAAGAAGTGATGGTCTGTCCCTAGAAGCAGGATCCGGAAGACGTCTTTTCTGCACATAACCCATGATCTGTATGCCGTACTAGGAATGTGCACAAATATTCATGATGTTTGAAATTCATATGAATCTGGCTGAATTTGGACATTCATATTTAAATTAGATGTTGGCACATTTGAAGATTGACATTTGAATCAAAATTATGATGCATTTGTATGAAGCTTTGTATGGGATTTGTATGGGATATGTGTAGGATTCATATGCATTCATATGGGACTCAACATCTGTATCAAATTCGAATCCACTACATTAGAAGGGGATCTATTCGAACAAATATTAATTTCCTTGTATTCGATTCAATACAAACACAATTTAAAAAACAAACCTTTGTGCATATCCCTATGCCATACCCCCTTTAGATGGAGCGCCTCTATGGTCCACAATGCTACCGGGGACCCATTTCAACAGCAGAACAAGATGAATTGCTGATCTGGGCTCTCTGGGAGTTGGCCAGAAACTCTGTAGATCCTTAGAGAATTCAGAGCCTCCCTGTGAGCTTTGAAGCTGTCGTGGAGCTCGCACAGAACAGGTTGTCATGGCCTTTCTCAGTACTACCCATTGTAGATAGGTCTGCTAGGAACTGGCAGGAGATTTGATTGTGGTATGGTGGTGTTAAGAGTCATGGCAGAATAGAAGCCTTAATGGCTGTGTCCAAACATGTTTAATACTGCACATTGAATGTGCGGTCCTTTTGAGCCGTCACAGGATGAACAACTGAAAAGTCAACCCTTCTTTGTCTTCTCAATGGAGACTTTGTAAACCTAACCCTAAGTTGTCGATCTGGACATTACAAACCCTTTGAATGCTGAAATTCAATCCTGCCTTTCCAAGGACACTTGGTATATTGTGAACTCCTCAAAGCGAAACAGGTGAACCCATCCCAACAATAGCAAGAAGAGTGTACATTCCATTGGCATTCAGATATATATTTTTTTACAACTGCACCACGACGATCCTAATTCCTTAAAATATCCCACACTTTTGCGCAACTTTATTGGTGGCCTGGCACACTTGAGCTGTCCTCCTGCTCTCGTTGTGCTGCTCTCACTGTTCTGCCTGGACTGGAAGGAAAATTTGAATTTTCTTTATACTGCGCAGCCAGTGTCCTTAGATCAGCAGCAACGATCGTATAATGCAACACCACCGATCGTCATATATGATGCCCCAACTGCAACTGTACATTCCACTGCACAGTATAAACAAGTCTGGATGCAGCCCTAGTTTATCTCTCCATCTGTCAGCTAAAGTCCCCATGTCCTTCCAAGACATGTGACTACCATTACATCGGTCTTTTAAAAGTATTCCTCTTAGGCCATGTCTGCACTTTTCATCCCAGATCATCCCCTTCCAACCACAGCGAGCAAAGTACACATTCTGGTGGCACCCAGGTCTAAAATGTTTAAAATTGCAGCACATCAAAATGCTATGCAAATACATAATATCAATATTTTGTTGCATTCCTGTATCTTTCTCTACTCACCTATCCACAAGTTTTCGGCTGAGGTCTGAGATGATGATGAAAGGAGATCCCTTCAAAAAGGGAGGATCCCGCACCACTTTGTACCAGATGGGTCTGCAGTCAGCACACTGTTTACTCTGTGGGATGGAGCTCATCATGGCGGCATCAATTTCCAAGTGTTCATCCAGTGTGTAGACCTGGATGCCATAGACTTCCTCATTCACCCTCCTGGAGTCCAGCCTGATTGTCATCGGGATATCACAGAAGAAGTTCTGAGGCCCAAGTGAGATGTTTTGTCCATTGACCATCAAGAGCTTGATGTCATTCACTGCTTCGCTGGAATCCCAATCCGAGGAGACAAACGTCACCCAGATTGTTAGAGACTCTGGGACTACAGGGTACTGAAACACCAGCTCTAGATAACAGCCCTGAGGCTCCGGGCAGGCAGGTGGCACTGTCTGCTTGATAACTGCTGAGTTGGGACTCCAGGTTCGAACACTGGGCTTGCATGGCTGTTCTACGTCAGGGTGACCTTGAGCAACAAATACAAAAGCAGAATAGAGGGGTGAGGTGAAACAGAGTGCCAAGATAGTTTTGTAAAACTTTTGCAAAACTTTTTGCTGATAATGCACAAAAGTATTTAAAAAGAAATAAACTCCACTGCCACATATTTATCACTATTTTTCATTATTTTGGCTGCTATTGGTCTTCTTGGTTAGGGAGCTGGACTCTTATCTGGGAATATCGGGTTTGATTCCACCTTCCTCCACGAAGCCAGCTGGGTGACCTTGGGTTAGTCACGGCTCTTTTCTGAGCTCTCACATTCCCACCTACTGCAACAGGGTGACTGTTGTGGGGAGAAGAATAGAAAGCTTTTGTCAGCCACGTTGAGTCCCCTTAAATGGGTGAGAAAAGCGGAGTAGAAAAGCCAACTCTTCTTCTTCTTCTTCTTCTTGGACAGAAGCCAAGATGGCTTTACCACCCTCAAGCATGAAAGGTGGAATGTAAAATAATATACATTTCCCCCACAATGTGTGCAATTGCCAGAAGGGTGCTTAATTAATTACAACGAAGCAGATATGTCATTATTTTGATAAACTGTAGAGCAGAAGTTTTCCAAGCCTCATAACTCAAGAGAGGTTGAGAAGTACTTCTCTTCTGGGTAGGTGAATGAGGATAAGACACTCAGGCCAAATTCCCATTACAAGCTTAATACAGTTTCCCTAAACCGAAATAATAGAACTGGATGCAAACACGAATTTGCCTGATCCCATTACTTTCAACTTAATCGCGTTCAGTCCAGATTCTGAGGATCGTACCTGGCATACGTGACTCAAGAGGGGACTCAAGTGGCTACTTTCTAAAAGCCGCTTTTCGAGGCTGCCCTGCCCTTTTCCTCATGGCATGAACGTGCCACACATAACGGACCCCTTCACGGAGCCTAGCTGGGTGGCTTCCACTTGCCTGGATGGATGAAAAATGGCACCTGGCAGCCAGCAATTCTTTCCCCTCCTCTCCCCATTGCCCAGGGCACACAGCAGCAGCACCTCAAGCCCCCTTGGCCCGCTCACCGCCACAGCCTTAAAAACATTCACACATTTCCCAGAACCTGCAGCTGCTTTCCTTTCTTTTCCCTTTCTAAAGGTCAGAACTTCCAGGATTGTGCAAAATTGCAACATTGTTATCAGGTGTGAAGTGGGTAGATTGCTACAGTGTAACGGCTGCTGTAAGGGATGGATTTTTACAGTAAAATCACTATCTTTGGAAGCAGGCTACTGGGGGAGGGACACCCTAAACATGGATTCTCATCCCACTAAAACAGTACCGTTCCCACAGCAAGAAATGTAAAACATTTCAAATGCACGAACCGGAGTGAGCCCTGTTGAAATGAGTGTTAACATTTACAACGTTTTGGGGCAATTTAACACGCGGAAAGCGTGTTAGGCCAACCTGATGTGGGGACTCTGAGGATCAAAACCGTTTCGAAACTGTTTTAAGCTTGTAATGGGAATTCACCCTCAGATTCATCACAGATCTAGAACTATGCAGAACTTTAAGGCCGTTCCAACTGACCCTTAAAGTGGTTCAGTGCGAAGCCTCACTTGCACACTCTGGTGCGGACTAAAGTGTCTTTGCCTCTTGGCTAGATTGCTCCACATGCAACGGACAGAGTGTAGCTTGGAAAATAGCCACCTAGACTGGGCCTGCTAGAATGGAACAGAAAGGCCAGGCAGAAAGGAGCAGACATCCCTGTTCCAGTTTAGCAGGGGGACCCATTTCAGCAGTGCACCAAATTGTGTCACTAAAATGGGTCCCCCTAGGGCTCTGAGGCCAGAAATGTTTGTTCCTGGCTGTCAGAATTCTTGCTGGAGGTTCCAAAACCTGAAAGAGCTTCGGAGCAGCACAGGGTGGTATGGGGGCCGTCCCAGAGCAGCTAAATGCAGAAATGGCCAAAGACTGTCGAGCTTAATTGTTGGGGTTTATATTTCAGCTCTTGTTATTAACTCAACTTTGGCCCCACTTCATGACCTCCCAAATGCCCAATTGAACATCTGGCTATGGCAACCCTACCATTGTACCAGGAGTCTTGGGATGAACCATTCCAGGCTTCAAGGCTTCATTAGAGATGTTCCAAACCCTCAGATGCTGCTAATGGGAGCAATGGAAGCTCTCAGATACATTTTTCCACTGATCAATTAGGTTTCTAAGGCTGCAGCCCCACAGAGGTTTGGTGCAGCCCAGTGACGGGGTGACTACCTTTGCAGTGAGAACAATGGGGTTGCCAAATTGCATGTAATGCAGATGGAACCATGTCTCTGCTGGTCCCGAGTGTCACAGAGCATGAAAGCTAGGAAGCACTTCCTAGCACAAGGAAAAATATTCAATCTCCAAATTTCCAGTCCACCAAAGAATCTGCTCTTCCTCACAACTCCCAAATCAGTAGGGACTACAAAAGAAGGAAATTGTGGCTTTACTGAACAGCCCATGTACAAAGGGGGGGCAGTTTTACAATTCTTCTATCTGAAATTTGGCTGACAGTCATGATTCTATCTCTCGTTTAATAAACTCTTTCATCATCACTCCCTTTCTCAGGGTGGCAACTTTTTTGTTATACTTCTGGACTTCATAAAACAGGCACAAGCCTCCGCTGCAGCAAAAGGCTTGCATATGTATGGTAAACAAACACACTCTGCCTTCTGACCTTGAGGGAAGAGTTCTGCTTTTGTGCCAGACTGGAAATAGCCCCGGCAGTTGACCACTCTCGGTCCAACAGGAAAAGTGGTTCTGTAAGGCACTTTCTGTCCCTTTAGGATCAGCACACGGAGGGAGAGGAAGTGCCTGCCAGTCAACCCGCTCCCGTGTTGGGCAGCCTGCCCTGCAGGTAAAATTACACCTGGGTGGGAGCAACAGCTCTAGGGCTGAGCTACCTGGGAGGCCCCCATGTGGATGGAGTCTTAGCCCAGGAGTATTTCTGTACAGCAGAAGAAACAGAACAGAGTCAGGCCAACCGCCTTCCCAAGGAGCAGTGCCATTTCTTCTAGCAGCTTCCCAATCCCAGGTTTTCTTTCCTTTGTATTCAGAGGACTGTTTCCCCCTGTCCCCCAAATCTCATTCTTCTGAGCCTTACAACATCAGGGCAAAGTTTAATTAGCATGACTAGCAACTGTACCACATGGTTCTCTTTATCTTGGAATGTGTGCTGTGTGCTGTGCCCACACAGGGCTGTGGCTGATTGCCAGTTTCTGCTTTGTGTCCCCCCCCCTTCTTTTAAAAAGAGGCTGCTTCCTTCGTTTCCCAAACCAGGGGCCTGTTCCCACTTGGCCTTTTTCTGGAGTATATCTCAGGACGGGGGTCTGTGGTCTGCATGCTAATGCAGGCTATGGTAGGCCTCACTTGGGGCCTGCTGTAGCCTGCACTAGAGTGTGGACAGCAGGCCACTATTCTAGGATATACCCCAGAATAAAGTCAAGTGCGAATAGGCCCCTGGTCAGGAAGGGGACAGCTTTCTGCTGGTCCTGTTTCTGATGCTGAAGAAAATATTGGAAGATCACATAGCTAAGGTGCCTATGCACATGTGTTAACTGGTTCTTTTAGCTTCTGGCTCACACTGTGGATCTCCTGAAATGTATCTTTGTACAGAAGAGCCTATCTTCTCATCTGTGTAGGGCTCAAGGTGAGTCTTCCACATGGCCACCATGATCCACCTACCATGTTTAGCTTCAGAATACAGTGGTTTCTTTTGTCTTCAGGCTTCCCTTCCCCCTTTCAGAGACGGGAAATGCATACTCTAAAAAACAATCTCACATCACCTGAGGATCTCCCATGAATGAGGTTCTACGTGCTAGTGGTTACAGTGGCAACAAGTCATTGCAGGTGTGTGGAAAAGCCAATTAAATTCCATATAGACTATCAGCCAGATAGCTCAAGCTAAATAGCCAGGACAAATGATAACTCTGTCCTCTGATGCACAAGAGAGATGCGTATGAATGGGGTTTTTGGCATTCAGTTCATAACAAACTGAATGTTAGAAAATTCGTATTTGTTCAAACAGATCCTCTTCGAATGAGGTAGGATTCTATTTGATATGAATGCATTCATACAAATTCGTACAAATATCCGATATAAACGCACACGTATCGATACATATCCCACAACATACCCGCTCCGACAGCGTCAAATCCAACCTGAATCTACTTTTAACCCACTCTCGATCCATGCCAAATGCACTCTGGATCTGTTGCAGATGGGACTGGCGCAGCCACTTTCCCACATCCCCAGTTTCATGAATTTCCGAACTATCCACACGGATGTTCGATTTGTGTACGAAAGTCTGAATTCGGCCAAATTCATACAAATATGAATCTGTTGTAACCCGCCCAGAGACCTTCGGGTATGGGGCGGGATATAAATGTAAATAATAAATAAATAAATAACAAATGTTACAAATATTCGTGCACAATGCAAGAACTGTGAACAATGAAAATGATGGCAGAAAAAGAACAGTTATGGTTCATGGAGAAATGGCTCCCTCTCACAGACACAGCCAAAATGGACTGAGACCTAATTCTTCTGTTCCTTCCTCTTTTATGAACCTTCATCTGCAAAAAAATGTTCCCACACTTATTTCCACAAAGTTCCACTACCAAGTCTTATACCAGCTGAACTCAATTATTTATTTCCTTATATTTGCTTTGTTATATTAAGTAAGATTTATGACGTTATATTTTGTTAAATTATTTTTTTAAAAATGCAGCTTGGCACCCTTGCTGTGGGCTACACCTGGCCCTGTCAGGCAAAGGTGCATTTCGTACAGAGTCTCTGGGACCACTCAGTGCACTTAAGCACTCACGCTCATCAGCATTAAAAAAAGGGGGTAACAGCAGCAATAATATTATATGCCCAAAAATGGAAAGAGGATGGAATTCCTTCTGTGGAGAACTGGCTAATTAAACTGACCGAATTAGCAGAGATGGACAAATTAAAAGACAGGATAATAGGCAAGTATGTAAAAGACTGGAGTCCCTTCATCGATTATCTACAAGAAGAAGAAATAGTAACTGCTGGATCTGAATGACTTTTAAATGGAAAGCCTAAAGAAGGAAAACGAAGGGAGTGATTTATAGTTAACAACCGAATGTTGTGATATAAATGTATGCTAAACGCTATATCAAGAATCTGAAGTTTAAGGCTGTGTTATAAAATAATAAAAAATTATTTAAAAACATAAAAATGATTGCAGGGGAAAACAGCATGTCAAATGCATAGCAATTTCATCATAGAGCCCACTATACATAGGCCACATCCCCATTACAACCTTATTTCGATTTCAAACCGTTTTCAATCCTGGCAGACCCCACGTCAGTTTGGCTTAACATGCTTTCTGCTTGTTAAATCGCCCCAAAGCATTGTAAATGTTAATCCTCGTTTCAACAGGTCTCACTCCAGTTCGTGCGCTTGAAACGTTTTACATTTTTTACTGTGGGGACCGTACAGTGTTAAAGGATGAGAATCTGTGTTTAGGGTTTCCCTCCCCCAATAGCCTGCTTCCAAAGATAGGGATTTCACTGAAAAAATCCACCCCTCAAAACAGCCGCTATAAAAACCCACTTCTTAAAGCAGCGCTACACTGTAGTGATCTACCCACTTCACACCTTATAACAATGTTGCAAATTTGCGCAATTTTAGCTCTTTGAAAGTTCTGACCTTTAGAAAGGGAAAAGAAAGTAAAGCAGCTGAAGGTTCTGTTTTAAAGGCTGTGGCTGTGAAGGGGGCTTGAGTTGCTGCTGCTGCTGTGTGCCCTGGGAAATTGGGAGAGGAGGAGAAAGAATTGCTGGCTGCCCACTGCCGTTTTTCCTCCAGGCAAGCAGCAGCCACCCAGCCACCCAGCTAGGCTCCCTGAAGGGGTCCCTTATGGGTGGCGCATTCATGCCAGGAGGAAGAGGGCAGGACAGCCCTGAAAAGCAGCTTTTAAAAAGTAGCCACTTGAGTCCCCCCTTGAGTCACGTATGCCACGTACAATCCTCAGAATCCGGATCGAATGTGATTAAGCTGTAAGTAATGGGAACAGGCAAATTAAGCTTATAATGGGGATGCGCCCATAGACACATCACGATGATGCAAAACAAACAAACAAACCCTTTTGAAAGTGTCAAAACACTATTCCACAGTGATGGATGCTGAGGAGATGCTTCTATTACGTTTTCCCGCCATGCCACCCATGGATTTTGGATCCATTCCACAGCATAGCATCTAGACCTTTCCTTTATCTGTATATTTCCAGCACTGCGAAAAGGATCGATCTCAAAAGCAAGGTGGTGCCCAAGCCCTGTTGTTGATCAAGACGCATAGCTTTCTGTTGTATCTAGAGACAGCCTGCTGTATCTGCTTAACTTCAGCAAAGTGGCTGCAGCAGACACTAATGTCAGCCCATGTCATACCTCCTTGAAGGCATAAAAATAGCTCATAATGTTGAAATTCTATACCGACCTATCAGGCCCCTGGGAAAGCACTCTCAGAAGGAGAACGGGTGGAATCTGAGTCGCGTTTCTGTGTAAGAGAAAATTAACTGCATGGTGAGGCAAAACGGAGTTGAAAAGTGACAAGGCAGCAAAGCCAACCGATCTGCTGGATCAGGGCGTTGTTCCGAATGTTGATGAACTAAGGCTTCCGCTTACCAATGGCAAGTAAAGACAGAAGCTTCAGATTGCATCCAGAAGGCCAAAGGAACCCCCAAGTGTGCACCCCTCCACTCCTGCAAAGCAAGAAATCAGCCCCCAGAAGGACTGTGCTGGAGAGAAAGCAGGGATCCAGATGACTTACTTTGGTCATTTTCAATTTGGAATGATTAACCACCAGATAGAAATGGACATCGATGGCCATTTCCTATTATTGCACTTAGTGGAAACTTCATTAGACTTGGTGTAAACTTGAAGACTTTTGTTCCGCAGCCCCAAAGACTATGAGGCCTGGTGCTGCTGCCTATGTACACAGCATGGCTCCTGGCACAGTGGTGAGATTGATGGATTCCACCGTAAAGGTCCCTCTTCCATGGCTGTGAAGATACAGCCGCAGGAGCAGCTGGACCACCAGACTACTGCTGGTTGGATTGCAATTATACAGAACAAAAGAATGTAAGAGGAGCCCTGCTGGGTCAGACCACTGTCTCACACAGTGGCCCACCAATTGCTTCTGGGCATCTCAAGCAGATGACAAAAGGCAAACACCTCACCTGCTCTTGACTCTCTGCAAATGGCCTTTAGAGACATCCTGCATGTGTCTCCAACCTGGAGGCAATACCTAGGCACTCATTCTAGTAACCATTGGCACACTTGACTTCCCTGCATTTGTCTAATGCTTTCTTAAAGCTATCTAGGCTGGGTCGTGTCATGTATGTCATGTATGTATGTACGTACTTACGTACGTACGTACGTATGTATGTATGTATGTATGTGTGTATGTATGTGTATGTGTATATGTATATATTTTCATTTTTATCCTCTCCTATACTCAGGGCAGGTAACATTTAAAAACAAACCTGTTCAAACAACCTTTTTTATTATGTTCCTGTTCCAAAAAAGAATGTCTTGTTAATTTTGTATACCACCCTAAGCTTGCATAGACAGAAAATTAAGGAATAGCACCATCAGCATTCCCATTTTCCAAGTGCTCCTCAAACTCAGTTTTGTCTAATGGTTAGGGAGCTGGACTCTTATCTGGGAATACTGGGTTTGATTCTGCACTCCTCCACAAAGCCAGCTGGGTGACCTTGGGCTACTCTCAGGTCTCTTCTGAGCTATCATAGCCCCACCTACCTCACAGGGTGTCTGTTGTGGGGAGAAGAACAGAAGGATTGCCAGCTGCTTTGAGTCCCCTTAAATGGGTGAGAAAAGCAGGGCAGAAAAGCCTACTCTTTTTCTTCCTCCATGAAGCCAGTTGGGTGACCCTGGGCTAGTCACAGCTCTCTTCTGAGCTTTCACAGCCCCACCTGCCCATGGTCTGTCTATTGTGGGGAGAATAGAAAGCTTTGTTAGCTGCTCTGAATCCCCTTAAATGGGAGAGAAAAGGAAGGTAGACAAGCCCATTCTTCTTCTTCTTTAACTCTGCTGAGCTTCTTGCAGAAGCTGAAATACTGAAACATATCTCTCATAGAGAAATAATTTTCCCTCCCTCAATAAAGGCAGAGACCTGGATGTCCTTGAAATAGGTCTCTCCATTTCATTGCTTTGCCTTAAAGAGGCATAGAAAGAGCAGATAGATCTAAGGTTTCTCAGAATGCATATGGATGGCTGATCTGATGTTCAGAAAAAAAAAGCAGAAGGGATACTCTGCACATACTAAGCTGTACATCCAAAACCTTAAACTCTAGGTTGCCACAGTCCAGGAAACAGGAACTTTTGAACACTGACTCTCTTTGATTCACAAAGCAAGCTTCATCGATCTCCTCTCATTGAAGAAGGCAGACAGCTTCCGCTTCATCTGCTCAAACTTTCTTCCTCATTCTCAATGCAAATCATATTGACCCAACAGATCGAAGCCTGGCTTTCTTCTTGGCTTCAGCTGCTCAGCTTCCATGAGCCTCGGGGGGCAAGAAGCAGAAAAGATGGGGGGAAGTGTCCCCCAAGATGTCAATGAGAGAGTTCTGATCTTGGTGAAGCTCAAACTTCACAACACGGAAAAACAGTGTTGTTGTTTTCCAGGACTTAGGGACGGCTGCTGTGCAGAGATCACACTGCTCATTTTAAACCAACCGAACATGGAAGACTGCGTGACCATGCTAAACATATGCATAAAGGCTGAAAAAGGGGACAGGAAAGCTAGTAAATAGAAAGACTCAATTACAACACCAGTGAATGCCTTACTGGCAAACCTAAAAAAAGACTGTAGAAAACTGGTCCATCTAGAGGAAGTCAATTCATACGGTCATGAAGAATCAGCTATGACTGGACAGCATGCAGTGAGCAGGCTATCTGCGGCCTCCATTGCATCCTCAAGGAACTCCCAAGCAGGGCTCTTTAGAATTTTAAAGAGGCTGTTGGCATTTGTTCCAAAAAGTTCAGTAATAAAGACCTTGAATGCCTGTTGGGAACAATTTGAAATCCTCCAATCTCGTATGTTAGAGAGCTGTTGTCATCTGGCTGTACCTGTGTCACTTTCAGAAGCTTGCTGTGGCAAACTGGCAAGGCATTTTCAGGGCAAATTCACCTGAACTTGGACTCCACTTCGGTTCATAGTTCCTTGGAGGTGTCCATGGCACCATCTGGTCCTACTGCATTGGATTGGTTTCAACTGATGTGATCTGAGAAAGTGAACAAGATGCCTGCAGAAGTCCAACCAACCTCCTCCTAAGAGGAGCCCTGCTGGATCGGGCCATAGCTCACCTAGTCCAGCATCCTGTCCCACACAGTGGCCCACCAATTGTTTATGGGCATCTCTAGCAGAAGATAAGGGCAAAACTTTCACTGCTCTCAAATCCCAGCAAATGGCCTTTGGAGGCATCCTACCTGTCTCCCCAGCTTGGAGGATGTACCTAGGCATCCATTTTAGTAGCCATTGATGCACCTCCCATCGTCCTGTCCCCTTGCTCGTTGCCCTTCTTGGTTAATATAAGCTAAGTGAGAATGCTTGGCTGACTGGGTTCAGGGAGAGATTTATGCTCTGTTGCAAGATTTTATGTTAATTGCGCTCCTTTCCCGTCCAGCAGATACGAAGGGACGTGTGATTCCTTGAAACCTGAAGGTTCAATATTCATTGGTTTGAAGCATCTGTGACTGTTCTTATGCCTTGTGATAATAATGAGGGGTGCTTTTATGAGTTCACTTCTCCATGAATCCCTGCCAGTTGCTGATCTGAGATTGAAATTTGTTGAGATAACCCATTTCTTCCAAGAGCTCCTGCAGCTGCACTGCCACCATCCTCCAGTTTTGACCAAGTGAGGTAGAAAATCAGTGGTGCAGGAAGGGCTTTTTAAAAAACTGTGGTACTACTCGCACCCTCAGGGATGGATCCACAAAGACTGGGATCCAAGTCTCTCCCATCATCTCCTCATAGCTAGCTCAGTGGAGCAGGGAGGAACAAGACACATTGTGAGACAAATAGCTACGAGCGTCTTGTTCGCATCACTAGTCCTCAATATCTGAAACAGATCCCACAAAACTCAGCTAGGTAGTACAGTGCACTTGGACCAGTAGTCAACTTTGCCACCACCCCCAACCCCAGCAATCAAATACCTACCAGATTTGATCTGGGCTGGTGGTAGTGCTCCTCTGGGTGCCGCCATTTTGGCTGCAACACCCTCCATGACTGTGTGTGTGTCAGCGCCATCACCCTGACAATGCTGACACTCTGTGCATGTGCAGAAGCATCTATGGTCATCCAAAGTGCCAGCGTGCTTGTGCGGCACCTCAGATGACCCCACAGCACCAGAAGAAAAGCAAATGGTCACTGCCCTGGATGCTTGAGGTAATCTTTCAGGTAACGTAGGTTAATGTGTGGAGCACAATTTAGTGCTCCATACCTAATCAACAACTGGAGCACTTCTGATGAGGATGGGCAGACTTGAAGGCTTGAAGTACCACACTTGAAGAAAAAAGCAAATTCAATGCTGGGAATAATTAGGAAGGGAATAGAAAATAAGACTGAAAGTGTCATTTTGCCCCTTTATAAATCTATAGTGAGGCCACATTTGGGATATTGTGTACAATTCCGGTCACCACACCTCAAAAAGGATATTGTGGAACTAGAGAAGGGCAACCAGAATGATTAACGGTCTGGAACACCTCCCTTACGAAACCAGGCTGCAACGTCTAGGCCTCTTCAGTCTGGAGAGACGGCGTTTGAGAGGGGACCTGATTGAAGTATATAAGATTATGCACGGTATAGAAAGGGTGGATACAGAAAATTTCTTTTCTCTATTGCACAACACTAGAACCAGGGGGCACTCTATGAAGCTGATGGGTAGGAGAATAAGGTCTGACAGGGGGAAGTATTTCTTCACCCAGAGGGTCATCGGCTTATGGAATGTGCTGCCGGAAGAGGTGGTGACAGCTACTAGTCTGGATGGCTTTAAGGTAGGGTTAGACAAATTTACGGATGACAGATGTATCAATGGCTACTAGAATGAATGCCTAGGTGCATCCTTCAGGCTGAGGTGGGGGGAGGAACTGGGGCGCTTCTAAGGCCATCTGCTGGGACTCGAGAGCAGGAGAAGGTTTGTCCTTGTCTCTGCTTGGGATGCCCATGAGCATTTGGTGGGCCACTGTGTGTGACAGGATGCTGGACTAGATGGGCTGCGGCCTGATCCAGCAAGGCTTCTCTTATGTTCTTATGTAAGGCTGTCACAGCCTGCTCCATGTAGATGCTCTTCACCAGAGGTCCACTAATTATGCACTAGAGGCCGTAGTGCGAAGAGGCCTCTGATCAAAGTTAAACCATCTCGTTCTATTGTATATTTGGGCTGAAAAACCTCTTGACTTGTGGTAGAGTGAACCAAACCTTTTCCCTGGATCAGTGATTTCAAAATTTCACTATTGCTGCTACTACTTCAAGTGCATCAATTCCATTCCCACCCCGCCCCACCTCTCTTCTCCTACCAATTCTCCCAGAATATTTTCTTGTTCCCAGAACAAGGCTCACCTTCTGCCTCACGCGGGCTCCAGTGCCCTGATGGGTCGCATGGCATTGGTGAAGACGCACTAAAGGCATACTGTACCAGCGTTCGGCCTTCCATGCAGAATTCACATGCTGATCCCACTTCTCTAGGAGGTCAGGAAAAAAGAAAAAAGAAAGGAAGGAGATGCACTAACTTAGTAACAGCTGAATTATTTACTTCTTTGTTTGCATTTCTATCCCACCCTATACACAAAGATCTGAGGGCAGGTTACCAAAAAAAATAAATATTCAGACAAAATAAGTTAGCCAAAACAACAGCAGTGCCTGCGTTGGGTGGGGTGGAGGTCATGTTGATCCTGCAGCCAAAGGTGTGGGTAAAGAGGAACATCTTCACCAAACATCTGCATTAGGGTGCAATCACACTAGGCTCTTTCCAAGTGACACTTTTACAAAATGTACCCTTTGTTTACTCATCCCCAAAAAAACAAGCATTGAAACAGAGAAAGAAAATCCTCCTGTTCCTTCACCTCAAAGCATGGAATCCCCTCCACAGATTTCTGGCTCGCTAATTATTCAGCCCCTAGCAGCCATTTCTGTAGCTTCCTATCACATCCACCCCAAACATGACTCTCATTCCAAGAGCTATTCAGAAAAGTCTTATTTACCCCCACATGGGGACGATACTGGGCTATCTGAGGTGGAGGCCTAGTCTTCTGGCCAATGACAGCCAGCTATGGATCCGACAAGGGGAAGTATTTCTTCACCCAAAGGGTCATAGGTTTATGGAATGTGCTGCTGGAAGAGGTGGTGACAGCTACCAGTCTAGATCACTTCAAGATAGGGTTAGACAAATTTATGGATGACAGATGTATCAATGGCTACTAGAATGAATGCCTAGGTACATCTTTCAGGCTGAGGGGACGGGGGCAGAAGCAGGATGCTTCTAATGCCATTTGCTGGGACTCAAGAGCAGGAAAAGGTTTGTCCTTGTTTCTGTTTGAGATGCCCATGAGTATTTGGCGGGCCACTGTGTGCGACAGGATGCTGGAATAGATGGGCTGTGGCCTGATCCAGCAGGGCCTCTCTTATGTTCTTATGGGTGGTTTTTTACCGATGCAAAGTTCCCTCCTCACTTTCCAGGCTCGCAATGCCAGAGCTTCATTTGAAAAGGCAAAAAGGGGGGAGAGCTGCTTGCCTTTTAAAACAGTTTCACTGGAAACATTTGTATATTTTTTGTATTGTTATCAGAAATGATACATTTGAGAAGCTTTGCAATGCTTTTAAATACTTGAAATACCTTGAAATGTTTGCAACAATACATTTTATCGTGCTGTGCTTAGTCCTTCACTGATCAGCTTGAGTGCACATTTGCTGGTAATATCAAAAGGGAGAGGTGTGAAAAAGAAAGTATTTGTGGATAGAAATGTTTTTTAAAAACTGACTTCAACGAGTTTTATTGCAGGCAGGGTTTCCATGGGGAGGATTTAAAAGTCCTGTTTTTATGTTTAAAAATAGCCCCAAAATAATCCAAGCAGGACTAAACCAGGACTAAAAAAGTTGCATGGGGATGGCTATATACAGATTAAATGATGGGCACTCTATTTAGATTAAAAATAGTCCTAATGGGAGTAAAAACCAGTCCAAATAGGACTAAAAAAGTTGCATGGGGATGCACCCACCCACATGCACACATCTTGTGAAGATTTCATTAATCAAAACAGAAAAACAAAACAGTCTACATGGAGAGTTCTGGAGTTTATTTGACCATTCAACACTGCAAAACCCACAATGAACTAATTAGGGTGCAGTACAAATTGAGAAGGCGTTAACCATTCACATGGCTTTAATTCATTAAAACCAGAAGATTCTGAATTGACAGAATAGTGAAGTTCTGAGGCTGGAGAGATTCTGCTGCACACAGAGGCTGGAGGTTGATTGGGGGTGGAGGAACAGCATGATGATAAGTTTAGGTCCTGTTCACTCAGATCAGTTTCCAGTGCACTAATCAGTTTGAGCTGAGAGAACGGATGCCTTCAGGAATTCTGCCCCCTTGCCTTTCCCACCAACCATCCTAATTCATAAATTGTGTCTCCGGCTGTGTTTGCACATCCTCCGTTAATCTGATCCTCTGGATAAGGTTAGTAAAGGTGTGTGCATGATTAGGGAACTTCTGGGACGGCAGGTCATGCTCAGAAGCTGTAACAGCCTCCACAAGGAGCGGATGCTCTTCCCCAGAAGTTTCCTAATCATGCACTAAGGGCTGTGGTGCAAACAGGCTTCAGGTTTTTGAAACTGACAGCAATGAGAGTGGTTTGAATAGATCTGAGAACTCTCCCAACCACTCTGCCACTACAGCATCATAATGGCGCATGGTGTGGGGGAAAACATGGCGTCACTCTCTTTCTCTGCACCAAAAGCTCAAAGAGGTGGCAGGCTGTGCGGACACTGGCCCCTTGCTGTGTATTCAAAGCATGCGGGAGCTGCAACAGCATCCAAAAGATATTTTACTTGCAGTTTGTAGATTGTATGCTTTAGCTTTAGATTAACATCCAGGAACAGATTTTAAGTTTTGGGGGACGTGTTTTTTATGCTTTTATAGAATTTCCTCTGGTACGTTTTATTTATTGCCCTGCAATTTTGATTAAAGACTGTATTAAGATCTAAATAAATACAAACATGAATGCCAGTGCTGAGGACAAATTATATCCATTTGGGCAAATCCTTCAGGAACCACAAAGAAAGCTCTTGTTCCCCCATGCAAATAACCCAAAGCCATGTTTTTGGGAAAGATGTTCTAGGCTCATTGAAGCCATCTTCTTTCATTCAAATTATGAGTAATTCTTTTCCAGCCTCATTTAAAAAAAGACTTTGGGGTGTGTGTGTCTTTTTTTTTTCTTTTGCTAATTGGAATCCTGGGATTCTTTCTGTGCCCTTTAGAATTACGGACATTTGCACGGGAAATTAAAGCCAGCCAGCCAGCCCAAACACTGCCCAATCATCTCCTAAATCAAGAAATTGGTACCCCGCAAATGACGGTCATTGTGCGAGATTTAAGGAGATAGGAATCAATGGAACAGCGGAAATTACTGCTGTCTGTGTAATGGAGAGGCAGACTGAGAAAGACTTGGGGGCTTCTCCTCCCAACGGGTCTTTCTCCATTGACAATGTGGTCCTGCGTCAGCCCGGTGCATACTGAGCAACAGCACTGCAAATCAATGGCAAAGGAGAACAAGATTAAAAACAGTTCTTTGACACAGCCAGGAAATGAACGGCTCCGGTTATTTCTCTTCCTTTTTTTGCCTCCTGCTTCTGACTCTCTCTTTCTGTTTATCCTAGATTAGGAAAATGGCCCTTCATTGTGGCAAGAGATGCACATGAATCTATGCAGGCTCTGCATCAGCAGAGAAGATGCCAGGACCTCATTCTCACACCATCCCCTATGTGGTAAGGTGCATAGCTTAAAGTATTTCCAACCACCGGGGGGGGGGGGGGGACAGCCCTGATGGCTTTGTGGACTTTTCCCTCAACATTTTTTCCCTGCATTTCTATCCCACCCTACACCCAAGAGTCTCAGGAGGGGTTACAACATATAAAATGAACACATTAAAACCAATAACATATTAAATATATTAAAACCATGGCAGTGCCTGAATGTGGGGAGGAAAAGGCTGCTCCTTTACTTAGCCAAAGGCCAGAGTAAAGAGCTGTGTCTTCACAGCTCATCTAAACACGTAGACACTCCTCAGGAGAGCGAATATTTCACAGTCTGGGAGCCACCAGTGAAAAAGCCCTACCCTTGGTGCCCATCCTTTTTGCCACTGTGAGTGGTGGTACAAGCAGGAGGGCCTCCCCTCCAGATCTTAGGGCACGGGCAGGTCAATATGGAAGAAGGTGTTCCTTTAGATGTTTGGGGCCTAAGACATTTAGGGCCTTATAAATCAAAGTTAACACCTTGAATTGGGCTCGGGAGTGAACCGGCGGCCAGTGCAACTCTTTTAAGACTGGTGTGATGTGCGTCCGGCCAGCTGTCCTCATCAGCAATCTAGCAGTTGCATTCTGCACCAGCTGCATCTTCTGAACTGTCTTCAAGAGCAGCCCCATGTAGAGCACATTACAGTAGTCCAGTCTGGAAGTTACCAGAGCATGGATAACTGTGGCCAAATCATCTCTGTCCAAAAGGGGCCTTAGCTGTTGAACTAGCCGTGGTTGGGAATAGACACTCTTCTGCTCCAAAGTCAACCCTGATGGTACCACCGCGTATAATAAACCTTACAGCCTGTCAAGTCTTCCCTGCAGATTGCAGTGTATCTCATGCACTATGCTCACAAGTAACAGTATAGCATTCTGGGGTCGTCACCTGCTATGCTCCAGTTTTCATCACTGCTTCTCCATTACACGGCAAAGCACCTTAACTGGGGCTGGTTTCCATTAGGAGTAATGGAGACCAGCTGCCCTGACAGCCTGGTTAAGGTAGTTCTAATGCAGATGTGTGGTGGGTCCAGACAGCTTAAAGCTGTCTCAAAGCTTCGAATTCCCTGTGCAGCCACTGCCCAGCATCCCAATGGGCAGGAGGAAAGCTGTGGAGCTGCTTCTCATCATCCGGGGAGAGCAACTGAAATTCCACAGCTTTTAACAGCGCACTTCTACTGCTGTACTTCTGCCACTGCTAATTGTTGGCCACATGGCCAATCACAGGATCACCAGATCAGCAGCAGCAGCAGCTGTGGAGGAACCAAATTCTCAAGAAGTTTGCTTTACTGGTCTGCATCATTTGAGGCACATACAGGCAAGATGGCATGTGAAGCAGTGTCTAGCCAGGTTCTACATTCTCAGTGCCCTTGGGCCCAAATTTGGGCATTGCGTCTTTAGTTACAGCAGCACAACGCAGGAGTGTCCAGGAGTTGGAATGGATCTCCAGGGCTATTGAGTCCAACACCCTTCCAACTCATTAATTCTATGAAATCATAGTCACAGGAATACCTTGGCTGTTTTTGCACATATCTCTATTAATCCGGATTTAGAAGATCCAGATCTTTGAGATGTGGTCCTTACTGGATCCAGTCCTTGAAGTTCCACATCAAGATGAGGGCCCCATATGTCCACACCGCCTATCTAGCACCCAATGGCAAAGGGAGCTGAACAGGGCTGCCATGCGGACGCTGTAGCGCCCATCCCAAGGCTTCGATTAGGCCTTTGATTAGGCTTCAATAACGTCCTGTTATAGTGGACGTGGCGGAGACACGGCTTTGTAGCTGCCTACAGAGCCTCTATGAAGTTTGTGCTCAGCTTCCTAGACAGCTACAAATGATTACGGGCTACGTAGCTGTAAGTGGCGGGACAGAGCTGGAGCTGCCCTGCCATACATGGCAGCCCATAAGCCTGTCCCTAGACCCCACTGTCCCAGCAGAGGTGTGGACCCGTGGCCTCTGATCCAGTCTTCACGAGGAAGACCAGACTGAAGACACCATTAAAGGGATCTACCGTTAACCCAGATTTAAGGGCCCAAAGACCCCATTAAATCTGGATTTCGCCAGCAATTGCGGATACCGCACGTTCAGCATCAGTTCCTAATGGGGTCTTCATTGCTAGTGCAAAAACACCCCCTGTCTCAGATATGTTTTTCCAATGTGTTTCCCACGCCCCAAACATCTTTTGTATGGACTCCTAATGAACAACAAAGTTTGTATTTTTGTGCCTGCTATTCCACTCCATATAGGAAAAGTCAGCAGGTTCACATGTCATTGGATCAGGTCAATGCAGCAAGAAGCCAAATTCCCCTTCGGCCTAATTTGGCAGCGCAAACGCCAATGATCCACATTTTAGTCGAGGAAATGTGGACCAGGTCAATTCATACTGGAATTTGCAGGTATCAGATTCCCTGAACTTTCCTGGCTTTCACTCAGTGGCACCCACTGGAAGGCTCTCAGTTACATGGCTCCATAATCTAACCTTTTAAATCATCTTAGTTGTCATCCTAGATTGGAGATAAACTTGTAGGAACTCACCAATAAACCAATTATTAATTCAAAATAAGAATTGAAGCCATCTCCCCCCTCTCATGCCCTTGAAAAAAAAAAGGCACAGTAAGATCATTTTTCCTTGGCGTGAGAAACGGAGAACACAATGACATAAGTACTGGGCAATGTCTCCTTAGATATCCACAAGCTATGCCAACTGCATCCTGTGGAAACCCCAGTGGAAGAGTTTCTAAAAGAAATCGCGTGTTGACTTAACGTTTGATAACACTGTTATGAAACCCAAGAGCGAACAGGGGAGCCATTGTGTGTCATTTAAGTACCAACTAGTCACAGGTTATTAAAAACATACTGATTGAGGTCGGAGAACTATGTCAGAGAGACGTATTTTGTTACATAACAATTAACCTTGTATCAGTATGTTTTTAATAGGCAGATGGAATTTATTTAACATACAATAACTGCTTTATGAAATATAAATTAAATGCATATTGCGAGAACTTAATTTACTGTTTCAGGAAGAGGAGAGAGAAGATGAAGGTGACGGCAGTGAGTGCAAGTAAAAGAAAAGAGCAGTTCAGACACAAGGCCCTTTTCCTTAAGCAAGCAATCCCAGACGTTGCCTTGAAATGCTGTGTGAACGTAGGACAGGCAGCAGAACCAGAGTCAGGTTGCATTCACATGTCACAAAATATCATCTCGAAACACTTCAGAGATGTTGAAACACACGGGTGGCTCTCATGTTCTGATCCCAACCCTAATCCACCTTTTCTAGCCTAGAGTAAAGGAATGGACAGATTGCCATGTGAACCATCCCACTTGTTGCAAACTATCCCCAAGGCTGCATTCACACTTACATTTTAATCCAGCTTCAGTCCACTTTCAGAGTGAGAGAACACTCTGACTTGTGATTTTCTTTCCACATTATCTAACCCAAGGGTCAATTTTCTAAGCTGGATAAAACCGAAAGCAAGCAACGTATCACTTTGCCAATGTGTTAATTCAGCCTAAAAATGGACTGAAGCTGGATTAAGACATATGTGTGAATGCAGCCTAAGCCAGTTCAGATGCACTATTTTGTTTTTGTTTTTACTGCATTCAGATTTAGCAAAAAAGACAAATCTCTCAAGAGAACTTTAGAGGTGGTAATTCAAGTTGTCCTCAAGTTCTCATCCCACCTGTAATCCATCTTTTCTAGTCTAGAATGTTTGTTGGGGGGAGCAGACTGGCTATCTTTTACTGACCACCAGAAGGCAGTGTAAGACTGGTTTCATCCATATTGGGACTCATCAGGTACACATAGCCAATTCAAGCCACAGTCTACCATTCATCCTTTTACTGTAATTTGAATTACCACGTTGTCTGCACATGCTGGTTAAGTTAGCTGCACACTGAGGCTACTGCGCCACAATGGTCCTGGATATCTCAGGCTTTTAGAAAGGAATTCTGTCTCAGAGCTTTTGGAATTTTTTTCCCTAGGCTTTTCCTCCCTTATTTTTCAATTAAGCTTTCAACTGCTAGAGAGACTAATGTTATATATTGATGAGTTCTCATATGCTAAGGCGGTGATGGCCAACCTATGACACGCGTGTCACAGGTGACACACCAAGCCCTTTTGGGTGACACACCTGGTCACCCTGGCACCTGGATGTGTACCGCTTGCTTGTTCTTGAAGTGTATGAAATACCAACTTTCAATTGAAGATTTAGCAACAAAAGTCACTAATGTAAAAAATTATTTGTTTTTGCTTTTAATAAAATACATATATCAAAAATATAACTTTTTTACTAGAGCTACAAATATCACAAAATTATGGATATTTCTAGATGTGACACAGCACCCGAGTTAAGCTAGGTTTTCTTGCAAATTTTGACACACCGAACTCAAAAGGTTCGCCATCACTGTGCTAAGGGGTAACAACTCAATATCGTTTACTTAGTGTGTGTCCCCATGCTGAAAATAGTCCGAAGTAGCCTCAGGAGCGTCTCCATGCAAAGCCCTAATAAGGGCTACATGCGAGACTAGAGACGTTTTCGCACGGGGCTGAACGGAACGCGGAAAAGACAGCTGCGGACACGTCATCCGCATTGCCCGCGCGCGGCTTGCGTTCCGACGTGTCCGCAGCTGTCTTTTCCGCGTTCGAAATGTAGAGCACTTTAAAGTGCTCTACATGCGTTCCAACGCGGACGAGCCGCCCGCAGCCGTTCGGGAGGAGAAGCGTTCGCGCCTGCTTCTGTCTCCCGAACAGCTGCGGGCTCGCCTCCGACGCCGCGCGGCTTTGACAATCAGCTGTTTGTCAAACAGCTGATTGTCGATCTGCCTCCGCGGCTGTCTCCGCGCCCCTTGCCGGCGTTTGCCGGCTAAGACAGCTCCCGGCGCTTTCCCCTTTCGCACACAGACGCTCCGGAACGCGTTTACACGCGTTCTGGCGCGTCTGTGTGTGAAAGGGGAAAGCGCCCGGAGCTGTCTTAAGCTTTCCGCCTGAACGCGTTCCGTTTCGAACGCGATGCAGTGCGGAAATGCCTAATATGTGTCAACCCCCCCCCCCCTTAGCAAGTGTTCTCATTCCAAAATAGGGGGCTAGCATGTATTGTCCTGAGGTCAAGCAGATGTTCCCAGGTTATTTCTTTAAATAAATGACTATGGTTATTACATCCTCTTTCCCTAGTAGCAAGCTATGCATGAGTAATTTTGAGCCGGTTGTGAGTGGGGGGTGCCTGCTGATGTGCGCACCTCCACTAACAAGGAAATGAATGATCTTAGTGTGTTGCTATCATGAAGGTGCAACTGAGGTGTTTGCCTATCATCGCTGCAGCGGGCAGGACAGGTTATGGTGACGTCAACCTGGCTTCCTATCAGGGGAGAGGGTGGGTGGGGAGAAAAAGATGTGGGTTCATGCTGTGGCTTGCATGGGGACAGGCACGCATGATTTGAATCCATGTTGCCCCAAACCACATGGGGACGCTTTATTGCGAGTCACAATGTGGATTTTTATGACACGCGTCACACGCGAAGCAACCGGCTTGCATGGGGATGCGGCCTTAAAGATGATTTGCAGAAGGGATTATTCACATGTTGGATTACCCCTTCACTTCCCATGAATGTTGTAGGACAGAGATGGTATGAGAACACAAAAGCCACATTCTACCATTCCTAAGATGCTTTTGAGATGCTCTTCTGGGTGAATGCAGCCTTAATGTTGTTCAGCTGCTGGAGGAATTGGAAACAATCAGTTTTCCAGATATTGCTAGACTACAACTCCTACCATCTTAGGTCGCATGCCATGGTGGCCGGGGCTGATGGAATCTAATGTCCAGAAAAATCTGATAAGACTCCCACCTGACGCCTTTTGTTTTCATGCTGCCATTCGCTAGTCGATTCCCTTCCTTCAAAGTCAGATAAGCAAAAATGCATTGTAGCCTCCCATTCACCTTTCAAAGAAGTGTCCATCAATGGGTGGAAACCATTCCAAGGTGATGGAAGTTTCCGTTCGGTCCACAATCTGCGGCGCGATCGCAATTGGGGCTGGCTTCTTACTAGGCTGCCAGCTCTGGTATACGAGGTCCAAGTAGCAGTGCATTCTAGCCACCTGGTTAGGTGTGAAGGAGTTGGTGCAGTCATCATCTGGTGGTGGTAGGGAGATCACATGCCATTGAACACATGCAGAAGGAAACAGAAGGAAACAACGATAGCATGAACACAGGCATATCACAGATGTCCTGAACGCCACTGTGGGCACTGCTATAACTTCAAGATGGAGTTCTATGGGGCATGCTCCTGCCCTGGACACTTGAGGTAAGTCTCTGGTTAAAGTCAGTTCAAGTGTAGAGCAGAATTTCATGCTCCACACCTAATTAACAATTAGTGCACTTCTGGTGAGGGCTTTGCATGTGCAGGTGATGGTTTTTAAAAGAATGGTTCTTGGCCCTGGGATGTTAGGAGTGCATAACCAAAGCTTACTTTGCGTATCACGTGCTCTAGAAAGCATTGAGCCTCTCAGTACCTTCTAGAAGAACTCCCCACTTTTGCCATGTTTCCAAAAACGCAACTCTTAATAAAAACAACCTTTTTAAAAGCCTAGTTCTAGAAGAGGATAGGAAGGCAAGAGTACCTGTGTAGCTCATAAAGTTGTTGTATGGTGTGTTCTGGAAACTACGAAACCCACACATGTCGTTGTCAGAAGATGGATCACCACAGAGCTTGTGTTTTGGAGCTGGGTTGGTGTCACGGCAGAGGTCACCAGTCTCAAAAGAGGGCTCTGTTTCCATGCAGGGATCACTGCAGGAAAGGATCTCAGAGATCCCCCGGAAGACATGATAAAGTCCCAAGCTGTGCCCTATTTCATGAATCATGGTATGAGTGTGGCCCACTACACCATAGAAGGAAGGATTTAATACGATTCCCCCTGTGTAGAAAGAGAAAGAAGACATCCAGAAGCATCACATGTTCAAACTGGATCATAAGGGGTAGAGATGAACTCTCAGGCGAAGTACAACACAATGATAAACAACTGAAGATGATGAGTGGGGACTGCGGACGTCCAGCTGTTAAAATGCACCAGGTACAATATAGGCTGCAATAAATATCTGGGTCAAGGGGTGCTCCCAAGTGCCCTACGTTGCCTTGTGGCTGTAGATCAGTGGTTCTCAACCTGTGGTTTACAAGACATTTCTGAAGTGCTCCCAACCTTCTATTCCCTGCTCACCATGTCTCTGGGGCTGCCAGGAAACACTAACACAGCCGTAGATGGTTCTTCTCTGTGATGACACCTACCCTTTGGAATTCTCCTCATCTGGCATTCAGTAAGCACCAGCCTGCAGCCACTGGAGCATCCCAGTGGAAACAGCTCCTACAAGAACCATTCTTAGCTGGAGTGGTCCCATCCACTGGATGGGAAAGGAGTGTGGTTAACCGTTGACTAGCACTCGCACTTGTGAGCACTAGGTAACTACAGCCCACACCTCATGCGATCAGTCACTGACCTGTGACAGGTCCTGGGGCCGGTCCTCCTCAGGGCACCGCCATCTTGAGCGCAGCACCCTCCACAACTGCGGGTGCATCAGCACCGTTGCCATGACGATGCTGACACTCTGCGCAGTCAGTGTCAGGAGGGCAACAGAGCTGCCAACGCGTTTGCACAGTAGGTCTGTTGACCTCCTTGTCCAGCTGAAGAGTGAATCCCTCCTGGCTGGATGTGATCCAGCTGGGGTAAGGAGTGGTAAGGGTGTGGAGCATGATTCCATCCTCCATACCTAGTGAATGATTAGGGGACTTCTGGGAAGGAAGAGGGTGCCTGGAGGCTGTAAGAGCCTCCTCAAGGTTTGGATGCTCTTCCCCAGAAGTCCCCTAATCATGCACCATGGGCTGTAGTGCATACAGGCCCATGGTCTTAAGTTACATGCTATCATTTCAATCTTTTATTTCTGCCTTGCTTTGTAAACCAGTATGTAAATGTTTTGGAGGACCCACACCAATGACAAATTATAAATAGGAAATACAAATGATTACTGGACCGATATTAGCACCACTGAAATAGCAGCACACAGTTTAACCCGAGCACTAACCCTAACCTAGCCCTAAGCCCGTTCTCTGTACTAGGCTGGCCATACTCTTACCAAACCTCTGAATTTGCCTAAAGGCAAACTTATTTCATGCTCATTTCTCCCTCCTTCCTTTCCCTTTTCTGCTTCATTGTCTTCCATCACTGAAAATATTGAAGAAATACTCCCAAAGTGAGGAGATTTAAATCGTAGCACAGGCTGACTGAGTGTTATCACAGTGCGGGTTGCTTGACTTTCTCCTTTTTATAAGAACGTAAGAGAAGCCTTGCTGGATCAGGCCACAGCCCATCTAGTCCAGCATCCTGTCGCACACAGTGGCCCACCAAATGCTCATGGGCATCTCAAGCAGAGACAAGGACAAACCTTTTCCTGCTCTTGAACCCCAGCAAATGGCCTTAGAAGCGTCTTCCTTCTGCCCCCACCCCCATCCTGAAAGATATACCTAGGCATTCATTCTAGTAGCCTTTGACACATCTGTCATCCGTAAATTTCTCTATAAGAACATAGACAAAGACTCTTATTTCTTCCTTTTTTCCTTTTGGAAGATGTGTATATTTTTCATAGCTATCAGAAGAATAGTTCTCCCATCCATATGATCGATTGCTCAAAGTTAACCCCTGAGGCCTTTTCGCACATGGGGTTTTCCAATGCGCGGAGAGCTCTCAGAGACGCAGCATATGCACTGCCGGGACAGCTAAGCCATCCCAGCACGTATCCGAGTGCTCTCTGTGCGCTTGAAGTGTCCCCGGGCGTCTAGGGAGGGAAGCTTTCGCACATGTTTCCCTCCCTGACAGCCATGGGCGCACACACACATACACACACACACACACCGCCACCATTGACCAAAAATCGGCCGAACACATGGGCAGCCTGTCCAATCAGGAGCCGCACCGTGCCCACGTGGTGCACGCTCCTGGCAGCCTCGGCTCATTCTGAGCCAGGACAGCGAGGAGATAGGTGTTGTGTGTGCACGGGTGCATCCCCGGGCCCTGGGGTGGGGGTGCCAGTGGGGCCTCTGCAGGGGTTAGCCGACTCGATCAAGACAGCTAGACCCTGCAGAGGCTCATGATCGGCCATGGTCAGGCAAGGGAGGTGGGACGCCGGTAACCAGGACCCACGTGCTCCGGTCTTCCAAGGGGTCCCACAGCCTCTGGCCCACAGGCAGCCGGCCCCGGACCCCAGGGTGGGTGGGTGCCCAGGTGGGTTCCTGTCAGCTGTTCAGGACCCAATTGGGTCCTGTACAGCTGGCAGGAACCGGGAGAAGCCACCTGATGGGTCTGCCTGCCCCTGGGTGCCCACTCCTGGCCGGTCTTTTCCGGCTAAATCATTTTCCTGCCTGCCGGTGTGTGAATGGGTAAAGTGTCCTAAAGTGACTTACCCAAAGTGCATTACAGCCATTCCGGCTGCAATGCAAAAAGGCCTCTAGACAGGAGAGCATTTTTCATTTCCTTTTGTTACTAAATATATATTGGATTTATGGAAAGAAAAAAAAATGGACTAGAATGAAGCACCAAAATCCTGACCATAATTTTGCTTTTAGAATCCCTGACTGTAGGTCCTGACAGGCTGAATCAAATGCACCAAAGATATTTCTCTTGACAGTTTAGTATCTGTTGAAAAAGGAAAGAAGACCTAACCAAAAGCCATGGCTTGGTCCAGCAGGAGGTGCTGTAGGAAAGTTCTATGCCAAACACAGATGGTCCACTCCGCTTTGCTAGTGTCTGTCCACTGCTGAGATTCCTCTGCGAAGTGCATCTCCATCTGCTGCCTCAGGGGACTTTTATGGCTCAGAGGGTCATCGGTCTATGAAATGTGCTGCCAGAAGAGGTGGTGACAGCAACCAGCCTGGATTGGCTTTAAGGAAGGGTTAGACAAATTTATGGATGGCGGATGTATCAGTGGCTACTAGAATGGATCCCTAAGTCCATCTTTCAGGCTGTGGGGGGAAGCAGGATGCCTCAAAGGCCATTTGGAGGGAGTTGAGAACAGGAGAAGGTTTGCCCTTGTCTCTGCTTGAGGCACCCATGGGCTATTGGTAGGCCACCCTGTGAGACAAGATGCTGGACTAGATGGGCTATGGCCTGATCCAGAAGACCCCCATCCTGCAATATATTCCAGAATGCAGCCATGTGCATGCAGGCCCCATGTCCGGAGCTGTACTCTTGATGCCAGCGTGTTGAAAAGGGCCCTTTAGATTCCTTGGGAAGTTGTCCTTCCATAGTCTCTTTCCTGGCCACGAGCTACTTGCTCATCCTCTGAGGCCAATTCACACTTAGGTCTCTAGTCATGCACGTGCACTAGGCTTCTAGAGCCTGGAAGTGTGCCCAACCTCACTAGACGTGCGCTAATTGTTGATTAGGCATGGAGCACGATTTCGTGCTCCCCAGCTTTACCAACCTTTACTGGTGGTGTGACCATTCACACGTCTTTTGGCTTACTGCGTGGGGTGGGCAGGGAGCGCGTCGTCTGTACAGGCATGGCCACATTGCTGGGTGAAATGCCAGCCACTGCCACGATCGGGCAGGTCTACATGGGCCAGCGCCACAGTGGTAGGCTGGCCAGGGACCAATCTACACAGTGTTGGGGCACACCTCCCCAACATGTCACCGGGATTGATCATGCCCATCTGCATCAGCCTCCTGATGCAGCTGGTGGCAACCAATCCTGGCAGCGATGAGGCAGGGCTTCCAGCTTTTGAGGTGGTGGTACAAGCTGGTCAACAGGAGGATTATTCACATTTTTGGTCAGTAAAGTGTCCCTGTTGGCAAGTGTGAATGGTACTACTGTACTCTCATCAGGTAAGTGCAGAAAGGCCTCTGGTTTCTTCATCTCAACCTCTGAGATGAGGGGCCCTTTTGCAATTCAGCCAGATGGCTGGAGTGCTCTAAGGCTAGTGCACGTGGGGGAGAGGATGACCATTTGCATTGGCCAGTGAGGGAAGAGTTCTCAAAGCATCCCTTGCCAGCCAAAATGTGAATGGTCATCCAGTCCTGCCTCCGGGCTGCTGCCATTGGCCGCTAATGGTTGTGCCCGCTGGCAGGCCCATGCCAGGGGTGGGATTGAATTGGCCCGGTGGCTTGTTGGGGTGGTGAAAATATCAGCTCAGAACAACTAAATCTTGACAAGAGTAGAAAGGGTGTCCAACGCAGTGCTCATATACGGTTACCCACTCTCCCTCGTACCTTCAACATTCTCCCTTTCATTCTTATCTGTTAATCAACTTCCCTGATTTTGTTTTCCTGCCTGCTTCCAAAGCCCTTCCCTCGCGCGCCGGTCACTGCCGGAAACACGCAGTGACTGACAAGTCCATGCCCCAGTCCCGTGCCTCCGGGGGCAGCGTCACCGGTACACGAGATGGAGGACAGATTGGAATGGGCGCTCGTGCATCTGCACAGCAACCACTCCAAGCTGTCTTCCCCAAGCCTTCCTCCCCGCACGTGTGTGGACATGCAGGTCTGTCACAAACAGTGATGGATCTTTGGAGGATGGATTGCTGAAAAGATCTACTTTTCGGTGGGGTAATGCAGAAACACCCATAGTCTGTCAATTTAGCAGAAAACGTTACCCTCACCGAGTTTTGAAGCATCTGCACAAACACCAACTGTATACCACAAAGTGAAAATGTCAGTTCATCTTAATTCATTAGAGTACTTGGTGTTCCATGTATCAAATCAGTCTTCCTAGGTTCGCCAGTTTTTACCAGACGTTCCTTCCCAACTATGTAGATTTAATTCTGCTAATGACTCCATTGCTGAAGGCCAAAGTCTCAGTTCCATTGTTTAGAGGAATTCCAGTAAGCCCTTGGCTCTTTCTGCACTGGCCCTATTCCAGGATATAATCCAGAATAAAGGCCAGTGGAGAAAGAGCCTTTGACATCCTTAATCTAGGAGCCTGTTCTAAGACACTCATTCTAAGACACTACCATTTGCCTCACTTCTCCAGATAATTAATGGCTCCAGAGACCAATTACAAGATCTGGCATCATAAATTTTCAATAATCAAGGAACTCCCACTTCCCATCATTTCCTGGAAGGAGCACAACATTCTTTTGAATTTTGGGCTTAACATGAGAAGCTGTACAAATCAACGAAAAGCCCCTTTTAAAGGCAATTTTGAACTAGTTCAAATAAAACTGAGAGGTTCATCCAGTTTGGATGACCCCCCGATTTGATTCGAATTTGAGCTGGGCCCCTTGAACTGGGGTGTGAGGTTCAACCCAGTTAGAAAATTACCTGGCTTGGCTCACCTCTTTATTACAGATTTTCCCACTTCAAGAGAGCACAACACAACCTTCGTCATTGTGACTTACTGACAAAAATGCTTCATCTCATTGTATGAAAAAGTATTCTCACAAAACCCAAGTTGCTGCAGCTAGTTCTACAACAAAACTCTCAGATGCTAAGGTGCCTTCTTGTATCATGTCTAACAAGGGACTACAACTTCCTACAACATTTTGGAAGGTCTGCGTGGAATTTCTAGGAATGAAGCTCTCTTTTTGCATCAGTTCACCATCCACAGACAGTCAAAAGCATAAATGAATCATACTTTAGAGCAACATTTTGTTGCTTTACTTCTTTTAGAGAAAAAAAATATTTTTTTTCTCTCATTGATTTTGTTGATAATGTGATACATGTTTTCTTTCAACAAACTTCACCTCACTATCTACACAGCTGAAATCCAGTTTCTACTGCTTGGTGCATGACAATAGCTTCTTTCTGAGACCATTCAACTCGGCCACCAGCTGCACATCTCATGGTAATTAATTCCAAAGTTTGGCTATGCATTGTGAACTATATATGTGTGTGTATATTTATACCATTTCATCTTTCTTAAGTCAGCTAGGATTCAGTTTCAATCCTTGCATTCTAAGAAAAGGACAGAAACTTCTATCTATCCACTTTGTTCCCACCATCCATAATTTTACATACCTCTATCATGTCTCCTCTTATTTGTTTCCTTTCTTGACTAAAAAGACCCAGACATTCCAACCATTCCTATAGTCCAGCAATTCACCCCCTTGCCTTTAGGTGCTTTCCATCTTCATGGGATGCCTAACCACACTTAATGTGAGAAGGGCATCTGCCCCCTGCCAAACTTCAGAGAGGTTTTTCCAATCTGTCAAGCATTACACTCTCTGGTTTGTCAGCACACCACCCACAAACCAACAGAATGTGCATACTAATCAAACTCTGGAACAATATGTCCATTGCTTGACATCGTTGCAGCATGAAAACCTGGTGTGGCAGAGGGAAAGGGCTTCTGCTGACAGCCCCCTTGGCAGCTACTGCTGCTAAGGTGTCAGCTGAGCTTACTGATAATAGCTGTTTTCACACTTACTTGGCATGGACGGCGCCAGTGGGAGTGAATCAGTTGGAACAGTCTTTTAGCTGGAGTGGTCCAACTGTCCCAGAACAAGGCTGTCCACAATTAGATGGCTGTTCAGAGGTAGCCCCCATGCCAGCTCCAAAGCTTGCACAAGCTTTAGAATCATCTCTGAAGGCTCCAAGAGCCAACAACAGAAATTCCTAGTCTCTGAGACCCTGGGTGTCACATTGTGACAGCATGCTTTAGTGCACTACTGAAAGGAGTCCCCCATTAAACTAGAACATTCAAGCATATCATGTTTGCATGCCTCTGTGATCCAGTTTACAAACTAGGGTTGCCTAGTTTGGTCTATGCTCTGTCCAATGTGGGCACAGCCTTCCTTAAACCTAATCACTGTGTGAAAGGGAGGTCCATGGGCCCCTTGGTAGATCAGTTTTAAAATAAGTCTAGAAACAGCCAATAGCTTTGTTGATGCTTCAGTACTGAAAACAGACACCCTTCAAGACATTCTATGGTTTAGATCCTTTATCCTTTCTACTGCAACATTTTTTTCCAACTCTGTTCCCAACTTCATGCACTGGACAGTAAGTAAGACTGAATCTACCATTCATTGAAATGTTCAACACGTCTAACATTTATAAAGCTCAGGCTCATAAACTTGGCCAGAATGGAGACTTCATCAGCTCTTCTCCATCTTGGCCAAGTTTATCTAAAAATCTAGATAAATCACTAGAGCAGAATATTCTGCATTGGCCTTCACCTGTTGGGTGTCAGAACACAGCCTCTTCTCCACTCATGGGCCATACCCAGATTGAATTAGCTTCATAACAATGGCTTTATCATTGGTTTAGCTAAGAGCACACCTTCCTACAAGGCTTCCACCTCCAGCCACTGGGTGACAATTGCACACTATCCTAACTTTACAATCCAATATTCAATTTTGGATCCAGAAATAAGCAGCCTGCATTATGACCAAGGCAATGAAGATTATAAGCACTCTACTTCATTTCCCCCTCTCTTTTTCCCCAAATCTCTGCGAATTGCACACATAAAGAATCATAGAATCATAGAATGGTAGAGTTGGAGGGGACCTCCTGGGTCATCGAGTCCAACCCCCTGCTCAAGGCAGGCCTTCTGAAGAAGATGCCTTCTGAAGCAATTTCAGTGTAAAAAGGTGAAATATTTTCAGTTTGACATCATTCGAGGAATACCATAATGTGTTTTGGGTTTATAATCTAATATTTTTCTGGTTGTAAGCCAGGAAGCTGGGAATGGTGAACATTTGTGTTATTTTGAATTGTCCATTTTTTAAAAAAAATATATATATTTATTTTTAATCTCGGCATTATTTAAGGCTTTGAATGGAAATGATAAAAAAAATCAGAACAAAGGTTAACAGCATTCCTTCTTCCAGTGAGCCAGTTTGATCTAGTGGTTAGGGAGCTGGTAATACTGGGTTTGATTCTGCACTCTCCCCCAAAGCCAGCTGGGTGGCCTTGGGCTAGTCACAGCTCTCCTCTGAACTTTCACAGCCTCACCTACCTCAAAGTGTGTTCTGTTGTGGGGAGAAGAACAGAAGGGTTGCCAGCCACTTTGAGTCCCCTTACATGGGTGAGAAAAGTGGGGTAGAAAAGCCAACTCTTCTTCTTCTTCTTCTTCTTCTTCTTCTTCTTCAACCACTGTGATGAGAAACCCAAAGGGCTTGCTCTCTCTTTTTACAACTTACCCAAGTGCACTAATGCTTCTTTGTCCCATGGCCAAGTGGCAACACCAGCTAGCTCTTCTTCAGAGGAGTTGGCAAAGAAGATGTTGAGATGTGTTGACCCATCAAGCTTCAGACGGTTCTTGAGTTCTTTCACATCTAAGTATGCTCTGTGACAGAAAGACAAGATACCAGAGCTCAAGTCAGTGAGATGGAAAGAAAGAGGGGAAAATCTCCGACTACAATATACAGATATAAGAATGGCATTGATCTGTGGGACCATGTCCCACCTTTCTTTTCTTAGAAAGTTGTACTCAGTTTTGCCCAAAGGAAGGAATAAAATGTTATTCATATTTTTGAAGATACAATGCTCTCATCTTCACCCATCCCAAACTAATCTAATCAGGAGTAGGGATGTGATGAATCTCCATTAATCAAATGCAAACACGGGATAGAAGCCAAGACAGTCCTGGCTGTTTGAGGAGCATTGGGGCCATGATCCTGGCTGCCTGCCAAAGCGGGCAGCCAAGATCCAGCCCCCTTCCCCCCTGGGCAGCATTCCCTGGGCAGGGATGCCACTTGCAGCTATGGAGCCTATGCAAGGCTCAGTAGCTGTGAGGGGGGAGGGGGGAATGGAGCCAGTGTTACTTGTGTGCTCAGCTCCATTCCTGCAGGGGCCCCCTGGACTTCTGGACCCTATCAAGCAGGTAAATGGTGTGGAGGGGTGTCCACTAATGGGGTCTTCATGCTTGAAGACCCCATTGTGGACACCTTTAAATAGATCTGCAGGAAATCCGATTTCCCCTGCCCTCATGGGGACAGGGCCTTCTTGATGGGGCCTTCAATGGGGTCCACGTGGGGATGGAGCCTTCCTACCAACCAGGTACCAATTGGTTTCCTAATGGGGTTCTCAGCCTTTGTGCAAAAAGGCCCTTATGGTAAATGAAAGGAAAAGAAGAATGTAAAACAGGAAATCATGAAAAACAAAATACAGTGGTTGGAAATATGACTTTATTGTTTTTAATTAAAACAGAAACAGGCACTAAATGAGTAAGTTTATCACTGCATATTAACTGCTGTATGCAGTTACATACTGCATATAGTATATAAATTAAATAAAAGGAAGGGAGGAGAGGGCTACTCCACAATCTGGATTCTCTTTTCTAGGCTTCCTGAATTCCAGCGAATGACCACCATTTCGCTTCCACCCCTAAAAAGACCCACCCATCTGATAAATCCCTGAAGACATCCCTGAATGTCAGTGAAGGAGAGGAAAGAGACCAGAGCAAAAAGCACAAGAGAGCATTTATTGCAAAACTGGAAGAAAGGAGAGAAGGGTGTCAGCAGGCTATGGCTTTCTTGATGCCTCATTAGCGACCCAGGCAAGCACCGCGTGGGAAAATAGTGAGGGCATCAGATATTCCACACTCAGGGTGAATTCCCATTACAAGCTTCAAACGGTCTTGAAACGGTTTCAATCCTTGCAGTCCCCACGTCAGGTTGGCTTAACACGCTTTCCGCATGTTAAATCGCCCCAAGATGTTGTAAATGTTAACACTCATTTCAACAGGTCTCACTCCGGTTCGTGCATTTGAAACGTTTTACATTTCTCACTGTGGGAACAGTACTGTTTTAAGGGATGAGAATGCGTGCTTAGGGTTTCCCTCCCCCAATAGCTTGCTTCCAAAGATAGTGATTTTACTGTAAAAATCCATCCCTTACAGCAGCCGCTACACTGTAGCAATCTATCCACTTCACACCTGATAACAATGTTGCAATTTTGTGCAATTCTGAAATTTCTGACCTTTAGAAAGGGAAAAGAAAGGAAAGCAGCTGCAGGTTCTGGGAGATGTGTGAATAGGCCCCAGGACTGAAATCGAGGGGGGGGGGGGTTGCACTTACATGAACTAGGGCTGGTAAACCTCTGGTAAAGGTGGACCGTTTTATACTTGTCATGAGGAAAACTTCCCCAAAGCACCCATTACCAATCAGAAGTGTGAATGGTCCTCCTGTTTACCAGCTAGCGCTGCTGTGTCTGAAGCCAGAAGTTCTGCCTCCTCACTGCCGCGATTGCCCATTCTGTGACATGCTCGAACCCCATTACTCAGCTGCTGATCAAATGTCCCTCTCACAAAACGTCCCTCTCACAAAACCACTCCTGGGGAACGGTGGTCTGGTCACGTCAGAGGTCAGCGATCAATCATGGATGCCAGTGCCGCAGCGCCTGCGCAGACACTGCCTCCCCTGCCCACCAACCACAGGGAACCGGAAGAAGAGTGAATGGTCACACCACGGGACATTTCAGGTAAGCTTTTGGTCAACGTTGGTAAAGGTGTGGAGCACCTAATCAATGAGTAGTGAACTTCTGGGGAGGCAGGGCATGCTTGGAGGTTGTAGCAGGCTACTCCCCGTGTGGATGCTCTTCACCAGAAGTTCACAAATTGATGACTACCAGCGGTAGTGTGAATAGACCCTAAAGTCGTGGTTTCATTCCAGATGCATCCCAGTGTTAGCATGCAGACCAACCCAAGTAGCCACTAAATACTTAAAATGTCTCTTATTTCATTTGTTTGTTCTTCTGCTCTCTCAGCCATGGGACAACTGGGAAAAAAACAGGCAAGGAGAAATTCTCCAAGTAGAGGAAGCACTTGGCTCCGTTCGACACTCCGGCCTAGCGACATGTGTCTTTACCCGTTCCACGTGGAGCTCTCACGAACTGCCTGCTCTTCTGTTCCACTGAGCTGGGTTCCTCGCATTCTTTGTGAGAATTCCATTCCCAAAAGGGGGAAAAAAGGAAAAAGAAAAGAAAAAACTACGGGACCTGGCTGATGTCCAGAACGTTTCCAGTCAACCCCCAAGGGCTCCCCCAATGGAAAACAGATCTGTATTTCCACCCTAGCGCTAAAGTTCCTTCCTCCCCTGTCTCTTGCTGAAGTCACTGCCTCCAAAATAGCTCCAGGCTGGGTGTCCCCACTGAGGCCCCCTTTGGTAAATCATGAAGAAAAGCCAATTCTGAGGGGGAATTCAGGGAATGCTTTGTTTCCATTGCACAAAACGTTTTCTCTCATGACAAGGGGCAACAGATCCTGCCTGATGCTCTCTGGCCACTGAAACCATTCCCACATCTCTCTGGGCCTCTGACAAGCAAAGTTTCTGATGCTCTGAGGAATTCACGGAAGGAATTTCTCTAACAGGTATTCCCTGTCCGATCCAATAGCCTCCTTCTAGGGTTGCGATCAGAAGGGACACTTAGAAACAGCAGGAACTCCACCACTGAAGTGACAGGGCCCTCCCATGACTTGTCACAACAGCCTGTCACCACTCCAGCACTGGAGCACACTGGATAACATTTATGACTGTGTGTGTCCTTTCCACCACAAATACAACCAAATGCTCCACTGCGGTGCGGACAAATGGCGTCCCAAGAATACCCAAATTGGCATGGGAGGGAGAAAGTGCTGCAGAAACACTCAGGAAGTGTGAAAACCCACACTCTCCCCTCTCATGCCTTTCCACTTCTCTGAGATGGAGCACAGATGACAACCCTATGCAATGTGCAAAACATACATGTATTGTAGGAGAACACACCTGCTGCTCTAATGAGGCTTCTGACAGTGGCCCTAAATGACAGGCCATGTGACTGTTCCTATCAATAGGAAAAAATCCTAAAAAACATTTTACCAAATCTTTTCTTATGTATTTAAAGAACATAAGAACATAAGAGAAGCCCTGCTGGATCAGGCCACAGCCCATCTAGTCCAGCATCCCGTCGCACAAAGAGGCCTGCCAAACGTTCATGGGCATCTCAAGCAGAGACAAGGACAAACCTATTCCTGCTCTAGAATCCCAGCAAATGGCCTTAGAAGCGCCCCGGTTCCCCCACCCCCACCCCACCCTGAAAGATGCACCTAGGCATTCGTTCTAGTAGCCATTGATACATCTGTCATCCATAAATTTGTCTAACCCTTCCTTAAAGCCATCTAGACTGGTAGCTGTCACCACCTCTTCCGGCAACACATCCCATAAGCCGATGACTCTCTGGGTGAAGAAATACTTCCCCTTGTCAGATCCGACTCTCCTACCCATCAGCTTCATAGATGCCCCCTGGTTCTCTAGTGTTGTGCGATAGAGAAAAGAAATTTTCCCTATCCACCTTTTCTACACCATGCATAATTTTATATACTTCAATCAGGTCTCCTCTCAATCCTGCCCTATATCCTCAGACCTCAGGATGAAAATCTATTGTTACACTTTATTAATATATTTTAATAATAAATTTAATAAATTTATTATTTAAAAATTTAAAATTTATTATTTATTAATAAGTCAAATTTTATTTAAAAATTCTATTGGTAAATCTATGGGAGGACCATTCCTGGGGCATTTTCACACCTCCATTCCCAGTACAGGAAAGGAGCGCGATTAACCAATGCTGACTGACATTTGCACTTGAGTGCTAGCCAACTTTGGCCATTCCCTCCCCTCGGGATCGGATACTCACCTTACTCAATCTGGGACCCAGTCCTCTGCTGGGCACCACCGTTTTGGCTGAGGTGCCTTCCATGATTGTGCATGCGTCAGCACCATCACCTTGCAGACACCGATGCTCTGAGCACGCGCAGCCACAACCACAGCCACAGCCAAGCCTACTGTCAACTGATGTGCCAGTGCACTTGCGCAACACCTCAAATGACCCTGGAGCACCAGCAAGAGTGAATGGTCATGCCACTGCATGCTCCAGGTAAGTCCCCGGTCAACGTTGGTTAACATGTGGATCTCAGGCAGGCGAGGGCAGTGAGACAAACACACATACACACACTCACGGCAGTCCGTTGGGGGCTCGAGAGAAGTCATCAGGTCAGTCCAAAGGCAGGGGTTCCAGAGGTTTGGCAGAGAGTTGTAGAAGGAGTCAGTTTCATGAGCAAGAACATGGGCGGGGCTTGCACAAATGTTTTGTCTGCAACACTGGACCAGTGAGTGCTGGTGAGCTGAGTAGGTGAGCCAGCTCCACACCCTCTGCGACGCAGCTGAGCAAAATGCTGGGATCTGCCAGAGCAGAGGGAGGGAGGGAGGGGTTCACCTGAGGCTGGCTAACTGAACTCTCATCCCCAGAACTGTCTGGGCGCCTCCCTAAAACTGACCCCTGGCTCTCCGGCCGCTGCCCAGACTGCTGGGCAATTGGAAACGCTCCATCCTCAGAGGAGGCAGCTGGACTGGCAGGACGGGGCATGACAACACCAAATCAATGATTAGTGAACTTCTGGGGACGGCAGGGATGCTTGGAAGCTGTAAGAGCCTATTCCGCATGCGTATGCTCCTCACCAGCAGTTCACTAATTATGCACTAGAGGCCGTAGTGTGAATAGGCCTCAGGTGACACCAACATTGTATTTCAAAATGCCTAACAGGCTGGAAACTAAGGCTTCATTGAGGTACACAACCAAACCACTGCCTCAGCAACAGGAAGGTCCGGTCCCACTGTAGGGACATGTGACATATTGGCCATACAACAGCACCTCCTAGCCTCTAAAACCCCACAACTATGGAAGGAAAGTTTTACAGCATGATTCAGCATCAGACCAGAAACGGCTGTAGAACCTGGCCATTTTCTGTCTGACATTAAACCAGGTCATCCAGAAACTGTCCTCCGTAATTCATTTCTCACAGGGAAGCCCACAGGCCCGATGCCCAATGTAGGTGGGAAAGTTTGCCCACCAGGCCTCAAGGTCCCTTGAAAGTTCCTCAAATTCAATTTTGTAGACATAGCCTAAATATTTTATGGATTACTCCTCAAAAGCTATGCCAGGAGCCTTTATTTCTCTGGATTTTCCCCTCCTTCTGCCATGGAATCTAAGAAACTGAAACAGAGCCAGCTTCTGTGCTAGCTAGGGCTGGGAAAAGCTGGCTCTGCCTGGCACATAGTCCACCAAGGGCCACTGAACGCATGGGCATTTCATGCATGCGTTCTCTGGCAAAAACCATGCTAGGACACGTGGTAACAGGACATCACTTTAAAGTGGTCTCCTGAGCTTTCCCAAGCCATGGGCTCTGCCAGCCACTGCCACAGAGATGCTGGACTGGCCGACATGGTGTGTGGAACCTAACGCCATTTTTTCTGGGTTCTGCTAACAGCCCACTTCCAGGGCTGTTTCTGGATGCACAAAAACTCCCCCTCCCCATGCATACATCTTCAGAAGTCAGAGGTCAGACAACTGCCTTGGGGCTGCTTGGCAGCATGCATCATGGTGCCTCACCCTTTCGCTGGCAGAATTCCTTGGTTTAGGTCAGGAGACATTGCCCACATCCTGTGCCAAGGCAAGCAGCGAGGATCGCCAGAAGGTCTAACTAGCCGGGCAGCCAGCAAAGTTGGACCCAAATTAAACCTTGACTATTCACTGCAGCCTGAGGTTGGCTCTCAATTGCTTGTCCACCTGACTGCCAGATAAATATATATAAGATTAAAGAGGTTCTTTGCTCTCTCTCTCTCTTTTTTTTTCTTTTTTCCTTATATTTGTTTGGATCCTAGCAAACCCAAAGCCCAATGTGGACAAGAGTCAGGGAATTTGTAGTCCAGAAAGAATGAATTTTCTGTGAAGTCTGAAATGTGAGAACATTTCGACCAGCCCGTCCCTAATCCTATGATTGGCACCATAATCACATTCAACGAGTCAGCGTATCCTTGCAATTACAGTTTCTTTTATCTCCTTACTAAGGAAAAATTCCTGACACCAGTACCCCATTTGCCTAAGAAACACAGCCTGCCCAATTCAGTGTGGCATGAACTCAGACCGCTCATCATACCCACTGGGTCATCCACCAGGCAAGCACACATTTTGTGCTATAAGGAAAAACTGTAAAAGACCTTCTACCTGATTGTAATGCCCTCTTGCTTCAATGAAACCAGCATGGCTTTGTGGATTGACAGATCTTGATCTCCCAAGTTCATCTTTATTTTCAAAGGTTTAGGAAATCCCTTAATATCTCTATATCAGGAACAGAGATGGAGGAAAGATCCCAATTCTTTCCCAATTATAGAAATGTCCCATGAAATACAGGGGGCAGAACAGCACAAGGTTTATTTGCTTTCCCTTTCCTCAAACCCAGGATGATTTCGCTCTTCCCTTCCCGTCCGCTGGATGGGGAAGGAGTATAATCACCCACCATTAGTCAATGTTGGTAAAGATGTGGAGCACAGTTTCATGATCCACACCTAATCAACAATTAGGGAACTTCTAGGCAGGCAGGGAGCACTTGGTATATGGTATTTCTTGGTTTTGAACCAGTTTGAAACCCAATGTGAACGAGCATTTGCTTGATTAACCAGTTCACTGTCCATAGTGTTGAGGCAATAAAATAGAATGTCCCCTACATTACATGGGAGTCTTATCCTCCAAAAAGAACAAACAGCAGCTATAGACAGACCCTTCTCTCTCTCCATTCAAGTGCAGGAGTCCCCTGTCTGACATTCAGAGAGATCTGTGGCACTTTCAAAATGGAATTATCTCAAAGCATTGCACAAATGCCCAATCTAAAGAGAGACACTAGCTTCAAAGGTGTACAGAGAGCAGGAATTCTGTTTTCGTCTTTCCCCATTTCTATCCTAATCCGTGTGAAGTTGGAAAACACACACCCGCCATGAAGCTTACAAGCCCTACCAAATGGATGAGTCAAGGAAATAGTCTAATGACAGTTGGAAAGACTTTGATCCCCTTCCAGGATGTGCTCATGGCTTTGAAATGTGACTTTGGCAGCCCTTGAGTCTGGCTTCCTTGGTTCTTTTTTGGCAAGGTCCCATGTGACTAATATTATGTCCTCCAGCATGGGACCCAAATAACCTTGAAAACAGCATGTGTCGTTCACAGAATGTGTTGAGAGGTTAAGGTGGAACCACCAGCAGCCAGTAGCCGCCATTGGCCAGATTAGAAAGAACAAACAGCTACCATAAAGAAAGAAATCTGATGGATAAGACCAAAAATACCATGAATGGCCCCACTGTGGCCCTCCAGAGGTTGCTGAGCTATGGATCAGTTTGCACGTACTTTTATCTGGAATATTCTCACATCACTTAATAGCAGGAATGGTTGAAGCCATTCTCAGTTTGCATGTTGGAACACTTCGGTTCTGTTCCAGCAATGCAAAACCTGCAAGTGGCTCACCCAGACTGGCCCTGAAGAGTCCAAACCTAGCACCCAAAACAGTTCCAGGGTGTTTCTGCATTTGCCATTCGAAAGGGCATCCGGTCTCCCGCGCCACCGACGCCGCCCCCGGAGCTGCGGGACTGGAGCAGTGAGTTGCCATTCACCACATGTTTCCGGCAAAGTGTGAGGGAAGGACTTCTGAAGCACGCTGTCCTGCTTCCTTGCCTCCCAAAATGGCAGCCGCCAGGACATCCATCCCTTTGCGTGGCCATGTGCGAAGTGTCCTGCTTCCACATGGATCCAGGCAAAGGGATGGGGTGAAGAACTAATATTTGAGGTCTTCAATTTAAACCGGTTTTCGGCGGCAAGACCCATTTTAGAAACGGATCTCACCCACCGAAATGCCAGGAAGGGTCGCTAATCCGGTCTGCAATCCGGAAGGGACTAAGGTAAGTGTTATCACACTCCTTTCCCATCCAGCAGACAAGAAGGGAAGGGCGAAAACATCCTCAATCCTGAAAGCAATGAAAACCTCCCTGGCGAACTTAAAAGATCATAGAAGACTAGTCAGTCTGGAGAAGAGAAAGCAAATGGCCTAATTCCTGGACCCAAAAGATCAAAGAGCATCCAGAGAATATGTCTCCATCCTCTTCTGGACATCCATCAAGGCAAACAAGGTTGATCCATTCATAAATTTATCTAATTATGTACTGAATTTATAGCCCATCTTTCAGTCCAAGGTGCAAGTGCTGATAATAAAATCAACAAATTAAAAACAAAACCCCAATGATCAATAACATCTTATAAAAACTAACTGGACAACTAACTGGATAAATATTCCAAGAGGGGAAACCAAAACACTCTCCGGAGCTAAATCATCAATCGGCAAACATTCACATGAAACAATGTGCCACCATGGCTTTAATAATGCCAAAGACAGCATGCACAATGACATGTTCACTCAAACCTAGATCGTTCCCAGACCTTCCATCTTACTTGAACATCCATGTTGGTGAAAGCCTGAGTTTAACATTTAGAATGAGTCAGGGGGATCTGAGGTGGTTTTTACTAAGCTGAACAATGACTTTGGCCTCAGCATTTTTGACCTTTGACCTTATTGCTGAGGTCTGTACCAGTCTTCTGATAGATATAATCCAGTAACAGCATTGCACACAGATCCCTAGAATTTACAGTGAAGATAACAGGAATGGTGTTATTGTCAGACAGAGAAAGGAGACCGCCATGTTGGCTTTTCTTTCTGAGCAGCTTAGACCTGAAGCCAATTCACACTTAGGTCTCTGGTCAGCAACTAGTGCAGCTCTGGTGAAAAGCATACACATGCCCACTAGGCTGCTGCAGCCTAGAAGCACGCCTGCCCTCACTAGAGCTGCACTAATTGCTGATTAGGTGTGGACTCCACACCTTTACCAACCTTTACTGCAGGCTTACATGCAGCGCCCGGCAGCACGACCATTTGCACATCTTCTGTCCCGTTGCATGCGGTGGGCAGGGAGCGCATTGTATGCATAGGTGCAGCCACGTTGTCAGTGCTGGTCGGTTGCCAACCGCTGCCACGATCGAGCAGGTCCCCGCAGGCCAGCGGAATAGATCTCAGGATAGGGGCCTGCTGTCTGAATGCTAGTGCAGACTATGGGAGGCCCCAGGTGAGTCCTGCCGATCTGCATTACCATGCAGACAACAGATTCCTATCCAGAGATATATTCCAGAATAAGGCCAAGTACAGAAAGGGGCCTGGGGCCTATTCGCACTTGGCCTTTTTCTAGAGTGCATTTCAGGATAGGGGTCTGTGGTCCACATGCCAATGCAAACTCTGGCAGACCTCACTTTGGGCCTGTTGAACCTGCACTAGCATATGGACAGCAGGCTCCTATTCCAGGATATATTCCATAATAAAGCCAAGTGTGAATAGGCCCCTGGCTGAGCTTGGCGGGTGGATGACCAAATCCCCAAACCAGACTGTGTTCTAAGACCCTATTCCATCCCTTCACTGCTACAATGAAAATTCAAAGCACACTTTGCTCCACAGCAGGCAGCAAAACATCTTTGGCTGCCCCTGTTGAAAGGCCCTGATCAGATGAACTTTAGAAATCCCACAGAGAGTGATGCTGAGAGATCTTTATCTATAAAATCCTAAATTTAAACTCTCTCGGAGGAAAAGAGATCCATGAGTTCCTCTAGACAAGCTTCTGAAATTGGCCAAAGTCTATTTCTGTAAAGATTCCCTGTCAACTGTTTCCTTATTTTATTCTAAAAGGGAGCTGAGTCATCGATTAGGGGCGGGCAAGCATACCCCGTACAGCCGAAGGGGTGAAGAAAAGTGCGCCCATGTCATGTCCAAGTAACAGGTTCCACCTTTTCCTCTGGGCAATTAATTTTACCACATCTCTTGGTAGGATTTCAACACTGATTTTTATTTTTATTTTTTTGTCCTGGCATAATTCCTGCAGGTTTCCCTTCTCTGTGTCAAGCAGATCTATATTTTGGTAAACTACTTCTATTAATAGCAACTTTGTGTGGCTATTAAAAACACATGAGGCTTGTTTTCAGGAGCGGACAGCCACAATCTACAAAATAATACTAAGGCTGCTTCCAACAAAGCCGCTTCTGCCCTGTCCTTCTTTCCATAAACCTCAGACCAGAAGTTACACTGGAAGTGAGGACACACTACCAGTACTCGACCCACCATTCCCAGTAAGGAGCTGGCAGGTGAGTAGGATGATTCAAACTCCGCCCTGCTTCTCATGCTTGACTCCCCTGAAGGGGTGATTTCAGCACTATAAAACAGGTCTAATTAAAGGTTTCCCCTTTTTGAGAAAGGGCAAGACGGCTAGCACAACTAGCAATTGGCCATTTGTCCACCCCACTGTCTGGCCAACCAGACATTGCCCAATATTAAATAAGTGAGTCGTGCCTATATCTTGACCACCCAGGGCCTCTTCAAATCAAAGCAGTTGCCTAACTTGAAATGGAGCGGATAAGTAAGAGAGGGCTTAGAAGAAGGCAGACAGACAAACTTGGGGCTTCTAAGCCGCATCCCCATTATAAGCTTAATCCGTTCCCCTAAACCGAAATAATAGAACCAGATGCAAACGGGAATTTGCCTGATCCCATTACTTTCAACTCAATTGCGTTCGATCCGGATTCTGAGGATCGTACGTGGCGTACGTGACTCAACGGGGGACTCAAGTGGCTACTTTTTAAAAGCCGCTTTTCGGGGCTGCCCTGCCCTCTTCCTCCTGGCGTGAATGCGCCACCCATTAGGGACCCCTTCACAGAGCCTAGTTGGGTGGCTGGGTGGCTGCCGCTTGCCTGGATGGAGGAAAAACGGCAGCAGGCAACCAGCGATTCTTTTCCCTCCTCTCCCCATTGCCCAGGACACACAGCAGCAGTGGCAACTCAAGCCCCCTTTGCCCGCTCACCGCCACAGCCTTAAAAACAGAACCTGCAGCTGCTTTCCTTTCCCTTTCTAAAGGTCAGAACTCTAAAGAGCTAGAATTTCGCAAAATTGCAACATTGTTATCAGCTGTGAAGTGCGTGGATTGCTACAGTGTAGGTGCTGCTGTAAAGGGTGGATTTTTACCCTGAAATCTCTATCTTTGGAAGCAAGCTATTGGGGGAGGGAAACCCTAAACATGGATTCTCATCACTTAAAATGGTACAGTCCCCACAGTGAAAAATGTAACACATATCAAGCGCACAAACCGGAGTGAGACCTTTTGAAATGAGGGTTAACATTTACAATGCTTTGGGGTCTGCGAGGATTGAAACCATATCGAAACCGATTTAAGCTTGTAATGGGGATGCGGCCCTGGAGTACATCTTGTTCCAGAGAACTTTTCTCACTACAACCTCTAGTCAAGCATTAGTTCACCTCTGTGGAAGAGCATACACACGTCGAGTAGGCTGTTACAGCCTCCAAGCACGCCCACCCTCCCCCAAAGTGTACCAATCATTGATTGATTAGGTCCACACCTTAACCAATGTTTACCAAAAGCTTATCTGAAGCATCCAGCAGTATGACCATTCGCTCTGCATCCAGTTCCCTGCCTTTGGTGGGTGGGGAATGTGGCTTCCACACAGGGGCAAGGGTGGCCGTGATCGATCGCTCACTCATGCTGTGATCGGACCTTCGATCCCCGGGAGTGGCGATCGATCACAGAATAATGAGAGGGGCATTCGATCCTGGGTTAGCCTGTGCTCGCACATGCCCCGCTCACAACAGTGTCTGACCAACAAATCAAAGCAAATGGACACTTTGGGGAAGCTTTCTTCATGAGAAGAGTGAATGGTCCACCTTTACCTGAGGTTTACCAGCCCTAGCTCACAGCAGCCAAATCAAGTAAGTGCAGAAAGGCCTCAGGCCCTGATCAGGAACATGGAATGGATGTATTACTTTTTATTGTATTTTTTCATGGTTGCTGTAAACCGCCTTGAGTAATTTATTAGAAAGCTTGTACACAAATAAACTGAATGAATGAATGAAGGCATACAGAAGGCACACCTCTGTATCTGGGACAACTGGGGTCGGGGTGCTTTAGTAGCGGACCATAACATGCCACTGAAACATGCACCCCTAGGCCCCGAGGTGAGAAACCTTTGTCCCTAGCCTTCAGAAGCATGGCTGTGTGGCTCTACAGCTCACACAAGCTTTGCAGCTGTGACCTGTCAGCACCTCCCTGAATTCAGGTCAGCAGGCTGGGGTATTCTGGACACCCTAACCCTAGCCCTAAGCCCCAAATTTTGGAGAGATTGGACTTTTCTAACTTTCTCTTTCAGTTCCCCTTTTACTAGTTTCCCACATACTTCTGGGCATTTTCTCCAAGAACATTTCACAGTAGGCCTGCTTCACATAACTTTTCATGGATGTTGAGGCTAAGAGAGATGTTCTGACATCTCTCTATAACCATGAAAAATAACTTGTCTGACAGTACAGCATAAGTTACGGTTGGTTCATATAAATTCAGTGAAATGAGTACCTATTTAGAATCCAAAGATCTTGGCAAACAGCAGAAATTTCTTCTGACACCCCCCATTAAACATTTTTGAAAATGAACAGAAATCTTTTACATATCCTTTAAACGTTTAAATACGGGGATTGAAGGTGTGAGGATAGGGTGCAACTGGGACACCGAGAACATCCAATTTGACACTGCTCTGTCACAAAGAGATGTCTGAAGAACACAATAAAAAGGATGATCCTAAATCAACCTCTCAAGAAACTGTTAGCTCCATGACTTGATTCAGGCACTTGGGGAAAGGGTAAACAATCCCAAATTTGGGCCTCCCCATTCAATTTGCTGATGTTGGCTCGTTTGCTTTTGTGTCCTCCTGCTGTCACTAGCCACAGACCTGACAAAAATCAAACTGACCTGATGTAGGTGTGGTAGATCTACTAGAAGTAGGGTTTTGAAATGCCTTGAAGATGGCCCCAGGAAGAGACCGACTTCCCCTATAACTATATGATTCCAGGAGTTCAAGAGTAACTCCACAAGCAGGTCATCCTTCCCAGAAAATAATTATGGTCACTTGTTTAATATGGAAAATAGGCCACTGAGTTGAGTTACACAAACACTGTAGTAATCCTTGGCCTACACAGGACACCTGGGCAAGTAGACCAGACCAGCAAAATCCCTGGGGCGCTTTATCCATGAATCCATGAATCTCTGTACTGGTAGACACGACTCCTGGTAGAACTCTGCCTATGCATCAGGCAAGACAATGGACTGGGCTGAGATACAAACATGGTACCATAGCCTGTTCCAAACTCAGATTGCTTGTAGGAGGTCTGGACAGCATACCTGGCTGGCATACCAGACCACACACCCATGTACAAGCAAACGGTTCCATCTACTAGGGCTAAGAAGCTCTGTATCATTTTACCAGGCTCCTGGAGGTGGTACCAAGAGTGTTCTGTCCTACTGGAACTTTTGTCCCTGGCCTCTGTAGTTGGGCTGGGTTGCTCATAAAGCAGATAGTCCTTGGAAAGAACCACTGGCAGATAACCTCACCATGGACCTACTTTGGCTCAGCACTCATGACATACGGGAATGCCCTTGCTTTTTTGGCCATCTGTGGCCAAACAAGATGAAGAGTTTACCCATTTCAAAGTGAACTAATTAAAATTAACTGAAGCAAAGTACATGAATGTATAAGGTATGAGCAGATCTAGAATGAGTATAAGGACCGAATTTTCTTAACAGTTGGCCTACCTGTGAGGAGAGTCAGGATCAAAACACGTCTTGGTAACATCAGTTATCTCTGGGTTACAGCAATCCCCACCATCAAAGTTGTACCTCTCATAGTTACAATCCATGTCACAGACACCGTTCTGCTTCTTCTTGTTGAACGACGAATGCCGCACATGACGACAGTCCCCTCCGTCATAGCCCGTTAATGTATGGTTGCACTCGGGGTCACAGCTTTCATCTCCAATCTTGCTTATTTCGCAGTTGGCCAGGATGAGGCGATGTCTAAGGGATGAATTTTTCACCTCTAAAACTTCCAGTTCCCAGGTGATATTGTAAGGACCGAACGCATCATTAAGTTGCTGGTGCTGAAACTGAACCTGCTCATGACTTACAGTAGGGTTCTGATGGTGGTCATCGTAGATGTTCACCACTCTGTAGCGGACGGTCTTTTTGCGGCGGAAGTTTGGGAGAGTGTTGTAACTTGCAATGACCTCCACGTTATCACACACAGTTTGCCCACACAGAGGAGGATCTAAGGCTGTATCCAGCAAGTAACAAGGATGGGAACTGAATTCAATTTGTGGAGGTCTAGGGCTATCCTTCATAGGAGACCAGGTGCTTTTCACATTCAGTAAAGTCTCCTGAAAAACTAGCTGAGGTAGAGGAGAATCTTCAGTGTGAGTCACCAGGGCCATGTCTGACAGGATCTCCTTCTGAGACCGGGCTGTTCTCCAAAGACTGAAATGTTCTATATAGCCTCGATAATTCTGGTTCAATGCATTCCCACCAAGCATGAGGATTTTGCACTTCATGGTCAATGGGCTGAAGATGTCCCCTACCTGTTCCCGGCTGGTGGCCATCTGGGCACCATTCACATACAGCTTCATCAGGCGTCCATTGTAAGTGACGGCTAGGTGAATCCATTGATTTGGGAGGTAGCTACGATGATCTGTAATTACTGTGACCTTTCTGGCACGGTCTGTCTTCAAGGAAAAGAAATAGCGGGGATCTCTGTTCTCTTGACTGTTGATGGTGTTAATTCCCAGGACCCATCCTCGGTCACGGGTAGTATAGGAACATTTGTCATATAGTCCTAGGTATCCCCAATAAAGAAAGAAAAAGAAAAGCAAATAATGGTGAGGATAGCGCATACAAATAACAACTGTTAATTGCACAAATAATGCTGTGGCAATAATCAATAATAGTTTTAAAATTGTTTATTGTTCTTGCCTATTCTTAACTCATCAATTGAAGTATTTTATACTTTCTTGTACTATCCTGTGAAGTCATTTGATAAAAAGTAGCATTTATATCAAAACAGATAATTGATTTATTATTTTTTTAAGTGCTGTTTTCAAAACAAACATTTTGTCACCGGACCAGGAGGATTAGACCGTCAAGTGAACATGTGGCCATAAAAGGAAAGAAAAGTATTCCAATATTGAATCAAAGGTCAAGAGCCAGGAGAGGCTTATGATGTCAATGGGACTCCCTTTTTTTGTCCACCTACCAGAAATCTTCCTCAACTGCTCAGTGCTGAAACTGCACTAAGAAATCTCATCAACTTAACTTGATATGCAAGCTTGACGTCATTAGGTTGGATGAGATCCTCACAAAAATAAATTTATTCACAAATTCTCAGCATCCTTAGATAATTAAAAACTTCCCTTTTGGGGGAAGGCAGCCCAAAGTTAACACAACTTTAAGGAAATATTTTTAAAAAACATAATTGTGTATGGTTTCCAAAGTTCTCCTTATTTATAAAGCCTTAGTGATCTCAAAACCGACGGATGGCTTTGTTACTCTATTCCCAAGGAAGCCTTCTGAAGTTACCAGAAGAAGAATTGGATTTTCTACCCCATTTTTCTCACCCATTTAAGGAAACTAAAAGCAGCTAATAAAGCTTTCTATTCTTCTCCCCACAACAGAACACCCTGTGAGGTAGGTGGGGCTGTGAGAGCTCAGAAGATAGCTGTGACTCGCCCAAGATCACCCAGCTGACTTCGTGGAGGAGGGAGGAATCAAGCCTGGTATTGCCAGATAAGAGTCCAGCTCCCTAACCACTAGACCAGAGGTTCCCAAACTTTTTTTTTTCATAGACCATTTTCAAAATTTTTCTGATTTTGGTGAACCCCCTGCTGCTACATTTCTACCATATTCCCAAAACTCGTCAAAAAATGTGAAGATTTGATCTAATGATGGAAATTAGCGTCTTGGCTGAGTTCCAACCCTAAATTCAGAGTGGTAAAAATAAAAAGAAAAATAGCATATTTTCTTGTGTTCTATTTATTAAAATATGATTACAGACTTAATAGAAGTAAAATTAAACATTAATAACGTAACGTAACTTCAACAATGCAAATCAACAATTTTAAAAAATAGTCATAATTTTAATGGGAGGGATGTAAATTTTTGTGGACCCCAACTTACAACTTGTGAACCCCCCCTTTTTTTTCACACCAACGTAGACCCCCGTTGAGTCTCCCATGGACCCTTGGGGGTTCACCTAGACCACTTTGGGAATCACTGCACTAGACCAAACCAAGCCACACATCCAGGTTTCAGCACACAATTCCAACTTCAAAACTTTATTAAACATCAAACCATGGGTGAACAAGCATTGACTATGACAACTAGACATCCCGACAGCTACATTTGCCCTCCAGTGATGGAAATATGAGGAATACAAACAAGGGCTATTGAGTATGTATCCCACTTGTTGGTCTCATATGGACATCTAGTTGACTATTATGAGGGAAAGATGGCTCTTTGATGTGACTCAGCAGCATTATTCTGATTATACTAAACATTCCTTTGCAGATTCCACATCAGGGCTGCCCATCAAGACCACACACTGAAACAAAATGACCAGCTGATGGATTTATCTACTAGGCTCATGTTCATTACCAGTCACTTTTCATTCTCTCGCCTTTCCCACCTCACTTTGAAGAGCAACAAGATCCATTTTTAGACTCAAATTCAATGCTGCTTTCCATGCCTGATGGGGCATGGAGAGCAGCATGATGTTATAGGATGCCAAATATTTTGTCTCCGGCATCCATAGCTCTCAAAACTAAAGTCCTTGCAAGCTAAATTGTATGTGGATTGCATGAGTTTTCAGTCCTGTTCAGAGGATTAGCTCATTTTATTTTGCAAAGTGGTAATGGAGAAGTGGACTTTTTTGGGATGGAACCATACTTTGGAGGTGTTCTCCCCATCTCCTCTTATTCAACTTTAAGCGTTGCTCTTGGGATGATGAGAACGTCATTATTGGGGAGGGAGAAGACGAAAGAGATGACATAGAAGACGTTACACCAGTGATGGCCAACCTATGACATGCGTGTCACAGGTGACACGCCAAGCCCTTTTGGGTGACACATCTGGTCACCCTGGCACCTGGGCAAGTAGTGCTTGCTTGTTCTTGAAGTGTACGAAATACCAACTTTCAATTGAAGATTTAGCAAACAAAATTCAACAACAAAAGTCACTAATGTAAATCATTATTTGTTTTTGCTTTTAATACATATATCAAAAATATAACTTTTTTACTAGAGCTACAAATATCACAAAATTATGGATATATCTAGATGTGACAAAGCACCTGAGTTAAGCTGGGTTTTCATGTGAATTTTGACACACTGAGTGAGCTCAAAAGGTTCGCCATCACTGCGTTACACTGTACCTGCCATTTCCTTTTTGTTGCATCTTTACAAGTAAAAGAACAATGTGTAGTCCTTTTTATCTTGTCAATGAGTAAGGGAAACAAATGTTTCCTTTCGTTGACCACCATGTATATTGATTTCTTCTCTTGTTCCCCTATTTCATTGTCCTCTCTGTCATTTCATGCTGCTTTGTGATCACAAAGTAGTGCAGAACTACTATTATAAAGGAAAGGAGACTGGGCTGTTTCAGTAGGTTTCTTGGTGGGGGCATATGAAGCAGAGGCAATTCACCAAACTTTAACCTCAACAACATGAATATAGATCTCCTTTGTCGTTTTCCCCTTTTTGCCACGCTCTCCACCATATGTAAACAACCAAAGTCCTAACAAACCAGTTCTAGAGTACCAAGGTAAAAGTTATCACAGGATCTGGATGACTAGATAATAAACCATTTAAGCAAGAGAAAGTACCAAAGTAAAAAGCTCTTGATCTAAAACATATCACAAATAATAGTCTGTCAACATGTGCTTAAATATTCTAAGAACAAGAATCTATGAGTCCAAGACTAAGGGACTAGTCCTAGAGGTGGACCTGCTGGTATTCACTGTCTCCGTGGCAGATGGTAATTTAACAGTTGGTGATACAGTACAGATGAGCTCAGTCCCACCATTACTTCGCAACTGCAAAGTAGCAAAAAGCCACTATTATAAGAAAAAAAAGGGACACTGGTCTTTAAAGAAGCTTTACTGTCTTGTAGACATGGCTACAAGATGGGCGGGGGGAGGGAGAACAAACAGTGACTTCAAAGTGCTGTAGAAGGACCATGTTCTGATGTGATGACAGGTAAATATGGAGGCTGGATTTTGAACTTCCTGCCCCAATGAAGTCACAGTTTGAAGAATAATCTGGTGTCCAACTGCTGGCTGCATAAGGAAGAGGGTTGGTGAGGGAAGAACATAGGGGAGGGAAGAAAATGGCGTTTCTCCATGCCAGGCATGGACAAGAGTGAGGACAAGCAAGTCTGGTTTTGAGTCCATATTACTGTATGACAACTGTGGGAATGATCTGAATTCGTACTGCGGGCTCATTAGTGAAGAAGTTGGATTATCCTTGCTGTGTCAGAACGCAACCACTATGGACTTCCAGTCAACAGCCAGGAGTCAACTCTAAGCAAGAGGGCCTCAGATCAATTTAACACAGCATAACTTTAGGTCATCCTTGTTGGGGCTGGGCCAATTCACGGTCTGATTAGGAGCAGAAGGGTTTGGTCACTTTACCCCCCTAGATGCCCAAAGGTCTCATGAAAACAGTTGTGTGGATACAGCAGAAGTCTTTGTTTATCTTTTCCAGAAAGTCACATATATGTTCACAACACAAAATCAATCACAAAACTGCCTCATGACCATGCTGGAGTAACTCTCGAGAAGGTTGAAGTGAAGGCCCCCAACAAACTGTACCATAACTGTCTAGCGCAAAACAAGCATGACCCTTAAGACTCTTGAAAAACAAATTTCTTCAAGATTATCTATTCTGCGTCCGTCTAAGAATTCACCCTCTTGGACTGTAAACTGAACGGCAAGGAGGCATGACTGGTATTCTACGGAAAGGCAATCACTTTCTCAAAAATTATAAAGGACCGACAACAACACACAAAAAAAGAACGTTCCCCATAATTTCTGGAAGTTGTCATTGCTTGCTTTGATGGGAGAATACAACCAAAGGTGACAGGACTTAGTTATGAAAGGGGAATTTAGGTCAACAATCAAAGCTGAAGCCAGGGGCCCAGGAACAGGGAGTTAAGGGTTGGGGCTGCGTTCTTTCCCTTCGCATGCTTTAATCGCTTAGTATCAAAGTCGCAGCAGAACGCTTGAAAGAGCAAATATTCTACAGGACCCTATAGGAAGCTTTTATCTGTCCAGAGGAAAATAATTAAGAGAGACAGATTTGGGTTAAGTATTCCCATGTTCCATGCAATTGGATAAACTCAGGGAAGATCCACTTTCCCAAGTTCAGCTTGTTGAAGATTTCCTCAAATGACTTTGAACCCACTGTGGCTTTCACTTATTTCCTTGTTATAATTACGAGGAGAGGAGGGTGGGAATACCTTGGCCTAACCAATCTCTCCCACCACCATAATTCGAACCTCCTGTGAACTCAAGACAAATATTCAATCCACACAGTTCACAACTCCATTAAAAGGCCTCAAGGTCATCTTCTGGGAAGCACACAGCTTACAAGTGTTTGATATCAGCCTGGAATAGTTCCTTGTTACCTCAGATGAGAAAATCCAGTTACATCCCACCTTTACACAAACTGTGGTTTCTTGGAAAGAGCTTCCAAACTGACCTGGCTTGGTCACTTAATTGGGCTGAGAGTACAGTTGGCCGGCAATTTGTTTTATATGGCAAAGAGTAAATGAGGTACCTATCTCAGATTGCTCTGAGGTGACTAAAATCAAGCGAAGGAAAGGGGTTCTGTAAAAATCACATGACTGAACTGTCAAAGGATTAGATAGTAGGAGAAAGCCAAACTGTAGGAGATATCACTTACTGGTGAAACTCAAACCCTAGATTTTATTTGGGTGCTATCATTAACCTTTAAAGGTATTCTCCCTTGGACACTATTAGAACTGGCAAGCCAGATTGGTCTAGTGGTTAGGGAGCTGGACTCTTATTTGGGAATACTGGGTTTGATGCCATACTCCTTACAGGAAGCCAGCTAGGTGACCTTGGGCTAGTCACAGCTCTCTTCTGAGTTCTCACAGCCTCAGGGGAACGGCTTCTGTTTTATAAATTCTGATTTGGCCTTTGACTTCACCTCCCGTGCAGGGGAAGTCAAAGGCCAAACTGACAAGCCAGAAGATACGTAGCTTTACTAGTTCCAAGAAAGATGTGATTCTGTTATAGTGACAACTCTGATGCCAACAAGTCAAACAAATATTCCCAGGGAAAGGGGTGGAGGAACCGGGGAAGCAGGTGCTCAGCTCTGAGAAGTCAGCCAGAAGTGAAGAGGATAAGAGGGAGAGATAAGGATACAATCAGGCAAGCAAACTGCTGACTATGCTGTCACACAGAGCTCTCCATATGCATTAACACAAACACCCTGCAAGCTGCAGCAAAGGAGAGCAGAAGGATGGAAGAAGGCAACATATCTTTTATACAAAGCCTTTCCACTTCTGTAGAGAAGGAAAAAGAGAGAGGGCTTGTCCCCATGATCAGGATACTCTGAGGCGAATGTGAGTTCTCCTCAGAAGAGTCCCCACGCAAAGCCCTAACTCAGGATACACGAGGGACAGAAAGCAAAAACCTTGAGCAAAAAAACCCTCCCTTTGTAACTGTTCTTGTCCCGAATTAGGAGGCAAGAATGGATTATCCAGTGGCGGGTTGATCAAGGAAAGGTCTATACTGAGAGTCCCCAGGGAATTATTGGTAGCCAGAGTCCAAGAAGGAAGTCCAATTTTTGATATAGGATTCACTAGGTTCCATTCCTCATGTCATTGAAGTCTGATAAGCAACTAATTCCATTCGTAACAAATCCCAAACTTTTCAAAGCCAGTTTTGGACTGTCATAATCAAATTATTTTTTCCAGCCCATTGAGATAGTCTGCTTTTCAGCAAAGAGGAGAAAGTTCAATAATTGTTTGTTTTTAACCAATTTGTTGGAGTCTCTATACGTGTGAAGAAATATCAGTTCAGGGGAAAGTTGGGCAGTTGCATTCAAAATGTTATTAGTAATCGGTTAGTAATTTGTTACAAATTGGCCTCAGAACTCACCAAGCAGTGCATGGGAACAAGTCTTTAGCTGCCCGCTTACTAAATGTCAGCAGGTCCCTCTGGAGCTCTTCACAATCTCTTTCAGTTAACTTACTGTCATCAGCAAACTTTGCTATCTCACTGCTTACCCCACTTCTAGATCATTTACGAATACATTTAAAAGCACAATGTTGAGTATGCTATGCCTGGAATGAGCTTTTATTTTGTAAAGGGTTTGAATTTTATGAATGATCAAATCTCAAAGTAGGAAAAGCAAAGTGGGAAAGTCAGTTGACATGGATACGTTAAGCTGTAGAGGAGCAAGAAGGGACAGTGGTGGGATATGCACCACAGGGTAGCTTGTTACAAAAGGAGAGTCAAGGGAATGCGTAGACTGCACAGGGTTATGACCATTTATTTTTGCCAAAGTTATCTTGAACTGTATTAAATACTGTACTTCTTTTGTTCACCATGGGAAGCTTTTAGTCAAGGCAGAGGATTACACACAAGTCCCAACACTGAACTTTGGAGAAATCCATTTTTACAAATATAATAATGGAGGTGAAATTAGAATGCATACCTAAAAGAAGAAAGGGACTGCCAAGTTCAAGAAGGTAACGGTCTGACTAAGAAATACAGTATGGGAAGTCATTAAAAACAAGGAAAACTCATTTAGAAAAGTGGAAGGGCTGTCTTAACGAGGAGAAGCAGAAGGAACATAAACTTTGGCAGAACAGATGGATGGTGGAAATCAAGAATGCCAATAATTTTGAGGACCATGTTGCTAGGAATATGAAGGAAAAAATAAAAATAACTTCTTTATGTGCATCAGAAGTAGGAATTCAACCAGAAGAGCAGTTGGAGCATTGGACAATAATGGACAGAAAGGAATAATTGCAAGGATAAATGAATAATTTGCCTCTGTTTTCACTGAAGAAATCAGAGAAGATATGCCTGAAGCCGAGTCAATTTTTTCGGGGTGGGAGTCCAGAAGAATTAAACTGGAAAGAAGAAACTAGGGGAAAGATCCTCACATGGTGTAATAAATTAAATGCTACCAAAACACTTTTGGATGGCGCTCCCCCAAAAGTTCTTAAAGAATTAAAATGCCTGAAGGCTGGGGTGGGTGGGGGGGAGTCAAGCAAATATAACACCAATTTTCAAAAAAGGATCCAAGTTTGACCCAGGAAATTACAGACCAGATAAACAGATGGAACATGCACAGCTATACTAGCCCTGTACTAGCTATACTAGTACAGGTGTGCATGAAACAGTTTTAACTGTTTCACACCTATATGCCATGGAATGCTCCAGCAAATGTGAAGCCCTTTCCAGTGAAGAAAGGGCTCTGCATGCTATGGATGCACTGTGCATAAGTGTGCACCTATAAGGTAGGTGGAAAAAGGCCCAGCAACCCTGGTGGTCCTTTCCAACTCTGATTCAGATGGTTGGATAGGAACAAGAGAGCTTGGGACAGTTGCTGACTTCTTTAACCAGGTCTACAACTCATCCAGGATAGGAACCCCTTGACACAGTTCTGAACTGTGAAAGCGCTAGTTCAGTGCGGACAAAGTGTACTAGGGAGATGGTTGCGTATAAAGGCTCTCTTAATGCAGTGCGCTGTATGGCTTAACAGACAAGAATAATGTATGAAGAAGGACAGCAGCATCATGTTTGACTGTAACTTTGAAAATCAAACACCTCTGAACCTGATCCAACCCAATTCTGTTCCTGGGTCAGTTCATAAACCAGTTTTCAAATGTATATACCTATTGTATTTTGACTTCTTTCTCAGTGGTTGTTATCACATGCTGAAGGTTTCCATGCGCCTGCTTTAAATATCCTTGTCAGAGTTCCCTAGAGTTCTGCAATACCATACATAAAAAGAGAAATGAGAATATTGGGGATTAACAGCATATTTGCCCATAACAAGTCCCACCATCTTGCAGGGCTACTCTAATATTATTCTGTAAAAGCCTTTTTTAATGGCAAGGTTACTTGTCTTTTCTTTCCTCCGGCCAGAAGGAGCCACATCCCATAGCAACAGAGCCACAACTCCTGACACGCATCCAGCTTTGCTGCACTGGTTTCCTTCCCATGTTGCATTGCATAATGTGTGCCAGGTATCTAAGAAAACGTAACGCTGCCTTATTTAGAGCTGTGGAGAAGTCACCTTGCTCTGAGGAGATTCTCATTTGCTTTTTTAACGTTATTAACACATTCAGCAAATAAAGCCAGACCTCGCTCCTGCTCTCAGATAGAATGCTTCCAGAGGTAGATACCAAACATCCCTGTGTCTGTTCTTATCATTCCTAGCTAGCTGTTGAGTTTCAATACTATACGTTGTGCATATTTTTGGTTTCACTCCACATGTTATGAGGGGACAATTTCCCATTATTGGTCAGGACTAAGGAAGAGCACAAATGGGTTTGTTTCATTCAATTTGTATCAAATTGAATGTTAGAAAATTCGTATTGAATCGAATAGATCCCCTTGAAATGCGGTAGGATTCTATTCAATACAGTATAAATGCACTCATGCAAATTCATACAAATATCCAATACGAATGCATATGTATCCCATATGTATCCTGTAATATATCTGCTCTGAAGGCATCAAATCCATCTAGAATCCACTTTGAATCCACTCTCAATCCACGGTGAATGCACTCTGGATCCATTGCAGATGTGACGGGTGCAGCTGCTTTCCCACCACCCTGGTTCAGGAATGTTCCGAAACATTCGTACGAATACAAAAGCCAGTGTACAAATGTCGTAACTTTTGATTTGTATACGAATGTCTGAATTCGCATGACTACGTACAGATGTCGAATGTTACAAAAATTCATGTACGTCCCTAGCCAGGACCCATCACCCTTTCCTGTGTAAAGTATCCTGGGCCTCTTGTAATTTAGAGGCCGCCCGGGCCACCCCCACCCCTAGATTACTTCTTTAAGAAACGCATCAGACAAATTATTAAAATCCTAACAAACAATAATAATAAGCAGTGCTTAACTAGCTACTCTCTTGCCCCTAGAGTCTGTCACTCTGATTCCCAGTTTCACACGCTTCTAAAACTATCTGGTCCATTAAGGCCTGGATTTTAAAAGTGGCCCATTTCCAGAGCCATCTCCTGGACATTGTAAACTTTGAAGATGTTTACAAAGGCAGGAGGTGGTGGGCACATAAATGACATGCCTGCCATCTCCTGGACATTACACTGGACACTATATTGTGTCCACTAAACTGGACACTATACCCTCCTTTTGGCACCATAAGAAAACAACCTAAGTGCTGATCTTTAGGTCATTTCTGTACTCAGTCAGTAGTCCAGACAAAGCAGCTGCTTAGTACACTTTGTCTGCATTGGATTAGGACCATCTCTGTCCAGAACTGTCCCATGAGATCCATGTTCCAGATTAGTTGTAGGCCTATTTGAAGAGGTCTACAGTTGTCCTAGTCCAGCCTTTGATGATTCAGTCCAGAAGAAGGTAAAGCCCCAACGTGAAGGTAGGTGTGCTACCTCCAAAGACTGTTCGGTTCAGTCCCATCCTTGTACATGGGCCGCAAATCTGGCTGCTGATATGCTACTGAACATGAGAGGCGCTAACTAACTCAAGTGTATCTAAGCAATCTGAGCAACCCTTAACTGCGGGTTTATTCCACTCATCTTGAGGCAGCCCAGTTCTTTAAAGTGCAAACAAAATGGTTTTGTTTAGGCTTGCATGATCTTCCCACACTGGTGATTTTGCTTTAATGGCAGTTGGTCTTCTGGGAATATTCCCTTTAATTCTTCAGTCCCAAGGCAAATGGAGGCTGATGTGGGGGTGATCTTTCTGGCAGGTATCATGCAGCTTAGACACTTCTGGCTGATGACTTGGCCCTAGCTTCCTTCCTTCCTTCCTGCTTTAATGGCTTTCTAGTGGGGTCTGAAGCATCCAGTGACACAGAACCGAGGAGCAAAGCAGTGACCAGGGCCTCATTTTGATCAAGTCAAAACATTTTGGATTCACAGAAGATCAAAACCATTTTTTTGGTGCAACCAACAATTGCCATTCCAGTTTCCCCCAGCAACTGTACCGCTTCTGTATCACTGGTCATCACAGCCTATCCTGTGACATGAATTATATAGCTTTTTTTTCTGGTTCACTGAATTAACAAGCATATTTCCTCTTTAAAGGAAAGAGCCTCAAATGATTGACAGGGTAAAAATCTAAATATAGTAAGATAGTTTAAAAAAATTAATAGAACAAGAGGGGTTTGTGAGCCCCTTCGTGTCTCATTTCTTCCACCGATCACCAAGGTGTTTTCTCATTTCCCTTCCCACCCACTGGATGGGAAAGGAGCGAAATTAACTAACTTTATCTTGGGGTGTTTCCCCACTGTCACTAGAAGTACCCATTAAGTACCCATTAATAGGTACGTAATGGCATTTTTCTACCCATTAATGGGTACTTAATGGGCACTTCTAGTGACAGTGGAAAAACACCCTAGTGCTCATACTTGGAGCACTAGTCAACTTTGGCCATTCCCTCCCCCGGCAATTGAATCCTTACCTTATTCAATCCCAGGGCTGGTCCTCTTTTGGCACCACTAATTTAATTGAGGATGACAAAACTGATGCTCTGAGCATGCACAGTCGCGTCTATGGTCATGTGAGGTGCCAGCATGCTTATGCGGCACCTCAAACGACCCCGGAGCACTGGAAGGTTCAGATGGTTGCGTCACTGGACACTGGAGATAAGGTTTTGGTAACCGTTCCACACCTAATTGTGCTCCACACCTAATCAACAATTAGTGAACTTCTGGTGAGGCAGGGCACGTTTGGAGGCTGTAACAGCCTCCTCCACATGCAGATCCTCTTCACCAAAAGGTCACTAATTCTTCACTAGAGACCATAGTGCGAACAAGCCCAAGGTTTAAATTTTTGCTTCCCCCAAGAAACAACGCATCCCATTTAAATGTAGTTTAGCAGCCTGCAACTCCAAGTGCAGGCTGGTGGTTCTCTAACTGTATTTCTTTACTAGCTGGTCTTCAAAACTTCTCCTCCGTCTCTCACACCTCTTTACAAGAACTTGTCTTCTTGTTATTCTGTTAATCAGTTATTCTGTCGTTGCTGATCTTCACCACAGTTGCACTCTCCGCTGCAATTTCAAATAAACTGATTTATCAGAAGAACAAGACCCCAATTTCTGCAGAACTAAAATGCAGCTAAGACAAATAAATAAATAAATAAATAAATAAATAAATAAATAAATAAATAAATAAATAAATAAATAAATAAATAAATAAATAACAGATACCCAGGAGAGAAGAGACAGAAACTAGAAAAACTGCAACTTGTGAAAATGAAAACGTTTTCTTAAAAAAAAAGGTGGAAAAAAAATTACAAGAAGAGATTTGCCGAGGACCAGAAATCATTACGCTGCCTGTCCTTCTGGACTTACTGAATTTCTCATGAGCGAAACTGTCTTGCAGGGTTTCCACCTCACATCTCTCCTGCTTTTCCCCTGCTCAAGGATCTCTTTCCAAAAGATGGAACGAGAGAACACACAAGACAGACGTTTAGACAGGCAAATAGCCATGCTGTCTGTCAAAGAGATTTCTATAAGCAGATGAACCATTGGAAATATCTAGTAACCCTGCTGGCTGAAGAATCCAAGGAGGGAGGGAGAGAGAAAGGAGGAGGAGAAGAGGGCACATACAATTGACTTCCATTTTATAAACTGTTCTGTTTCCTTTCTGGCCTTTTCCCTCGGGTGTCTGTTTGTAAACAGAAGAAGAGACTTTGTTGCTGGAGACCGAAATTCAGAGCGGGGAAGAATGCACGCTTAGGGGCTTTGGGGTCCAAGAGACAACCTTGCTAAGTGTGCTCCTTGCCAAAAACACAAAAGCCATACTGTACAAACTGCACACAGCGTGTGTGAGTATGTGTGTATTAACAAGGCTAGAGGGAATACGATAGGTGAAGGCAGAGAAGCAAAGAGGCCCATTACAGAAACACGCTTCCCACTTTCTGTTGCCGAGAGCACAACACGCCCAAATTAAATCATCCTCTTCAGCAATCGGAGGTCTCGGCTCAACTGACAAGGGCAACTCCTCCACACAATGTTGATTTCCCTTGGCGATCCCCATAAATCTCATGTCTATTTCGGCTCTCAGTTACGCCTGCACAAACTTCAGGGAAGCTCCGGTAACCTTTGCATCACTGAATACTCCCTCCTCCCTATAAATCCAAAATAACTGAGATCAGGACCCAGCCCTTAGCACTCATTGCAGGGCATTCTGCATGCATGTCTCGCTGCCCCTAATTCTGCTGGACCCTCACCTTTCACAGGCAGGCAGGTGGGCAAACCACACAGCTTGACAACCGTTCCTCCCCATCACCATCATCTTCCCTAGACCCAGCTCTGATTATAAAGAACTGCCTCCAAAACTCCTAGAGGCAAAAGAGTAAGAACTTCCACAAGGCAAAGCAGTTGCTCTTTGCTGAAAACTGTGGACCAGTTTGGTTTAGTGGTTAGGGATCTGGGAATACCGGGGTTGATTCCACTCTCCCCCATGAAGCCAGCTGGGTGACCTTGGGCTAGTCACAGCTCTCTTCTGAGCAATCACAGCCCCACCCACCCCACAGGGTGTTCTGTTGTGGAGAGAAGAATAGCAAAGCTTTGTCAGCCCCTTTGAGTCCCCTTAGATGGGTGAGAAAAGCAGGGTAGAAAAGCCAGCTCTTCACTTGTTCCTCACACCCATCTGAATAAATCATGCACCACACCTTTACCAACCTTAACCGAAGGCTTACCTGCCACGTCAGGCAGTGGCCATTCACACCTCTTCCAATGTTCCAAGGTCGTCTGGAACTTGCGTGGCACCTCAACCACCCAAAGATGTGACGGCGCAGGGCATCAGCATTGTCATGGTGATGGCACTGACATATGTGCAGTCGCACAGGGTGCCCTAAAGAGGACCGGCCCCACAATCGATCAAGGTAAGTATTCGATCTTGTGGGGGTAGTGGTGAATGGGTAACATTGACTAGCACTCCAAGTGTGAGCGCTACTCAACACTGGTTTATCACGCTCCTTTCCCGTCCAGCGGATGGGAAGGGAAGTGCGAAATCACCCGTTGTCAGCACAAAGTGAAACCTCTCAACTGGAGAGATCACATCAAAATCAGCTCACAGGAGGGTAACTCCAAGCTCCCCTATATGCAGACAGAAGGCTGCTGGGTCACTCTGGGACTGATAGTGTGATTGTCACACACAGCAGTGTCAGAACTAAGCAACTATTCTCTGGAACCAGGAATCCAATTTAATAAGAACAAGTGAATAGCAAGAACCTAAGATGAGAGCTGCTGGATCAGGCCACAGTCCAGCTAATCCAGCGTCCCGTCTCACACAGTGGCCCACCGATTGCTTCTGGGCATCTCAAGCAGAAGACAAAGGCAAAACCTTCACCTGCTCTAGAATCCCAGCAAATGGCCTCCAAAGGCAACCTGCCCGTCCTGCTGAGCACAGTTCATCCTGTGTAAAAATCTACAAATATACATTTGCGCATAGTGTATTTACAAAGTATCCAGCTGTCAGTGCTTATCCAATCCACAGGCTACTTCTTCCCACCCAGAAGCTGTTAGTCCTGTCACCCCGGGTGATGTCATTTTGTTAGTGACAGCTCTTGACAATTAACAGCTGCTTCAAGCCAAGACCCAACAGTTTTTCACTCCAAAACCTTCCAGGGACTACGGCAGGCATTCTGTACCCCTAAGCCAAACTTTTCCTTCCCTCAGGGACTTTGCACAAGGGCCTTGCTTTCTCAGTTATCTGGAGTGAAACCATTTCACTCAGGTCGTGGCAGAAATGTTCCTGGTGTCAGTCTAGCATTTCTCTGGTAGAGATAGGCACTTCCACAGAATAAAGCACCGGAACCTTCCTTTGTGAATCCTGGGGGGGGGGCGGGCAGTATTTCTCAGACCTCAAAGTGTTCTTGGGCCCTGCTAGCAGTGGTGGTGGCACCATATGCAACTGCTGTCAGTGTGACATTGCAGGCCGGTCAGGCAACAGGCAAACACTTGCACAGCTACTCAGTCCCAAGGGTTCCAGATGTTCTCGAGGTCAGTTCTGGTCCGCGGTCTAGGAGTCCAGAAAGTCAGCAAGGGTCAGGCAGTCCAAAGGGTCTGCAGGTCACAAGGAGTCCAGGATTTCAAGCTCAGGTAACACAAGGCTGCTAAGACGTTGTCTGCAGCAACCTGAGGCAAGGTGAGCTTGTTCTTAAATAGAGGAGTCAGAGCCACGCCCACAGTGCAGCTGGGCTAATCACTCTGATCTGCATCTCACCTGCTTCTGCTGCCTAAGCAGGTGATGAGAGAGCCTTTGATTAGGCTCACTGCTGGTGGATTCATCATCAGAGCTGTCTGGCTGCTCACTTGGGCCCGGTCTTAGCTCTTCCATGCCTGCAATGCCCTGCTGTGGCTGCTCCTCAGCCTGTGGTCGCATTGCAGGCATATCCTCCTCTTCCGATGAGGCTGACCAGGGCATGGCAGTCACAGTGAGGTCGTTACAGCTGGTTTAAGAAGGATATGAAGAACTCTGATGAATTTGATTCTGTTTGGGTAGCTCAAGTTCTAAAGCTACTGGGCTGATACCTCTCCAAACTGGAAAGGGCCCCATGAATCCAGCCCTGGGTTTCCTTGAAGGTTGGTTGCATTTCAGAACCAAGCCTGCTTCCTTGAGATCATATTCTGTTTCCCATCTTTTGTCAGCATGTCTTTTATAGGTGTCTGTGGTAAGGATGCACACAAATATTCGAACTATTCATTATCGGTACAAATTTGCACAAATTCAGACATTCATATATGCATTAAATATCCAGAGATTCGTACTTTAGTATTCATATGAATACGAATGTTTTGGACATTTGAATGAATAGTTTGGACATTTGTATGATGGTATGGATACATACATACCCTGTGTGTATCCGTACACTTCCCATACGCATGCGTAAGGATACATACAGGATGAAAACAGGATGTGTACAGGATGAAAACAGATGCATATCATCGGATCTACATCCATATGTATCAAATATTTGAATGAATGCATACAAACGCATTCGTATCAAACTGAATGCCCATACATTCAACACTGCACATTCGTACAAATAGGAATATTTGAGCATTTGATTTCATTTTTCATTTTCATATCCATTTTATTTTTATTTGTATACCGCCTTTTCAAAAGAAAAATTTGCCCAACGCGGTTTACAGCAAATAGAAAAACATACAATGCACAGTAATAATAAAAACATTATAATAAAAATACAATTTTTACAATGTATGTCATACAAAATATTGGAAAATAAGCCAACACACACACACACAAATAACAACAGTCTTGGAGAGGCACTGGTTCACTATGGTTAATGCAATCATTGGTTGAAGATCTTAGGCCTATTCGCACTACAGCCCATAGTGCATGATTAGGGAGCTTCTGGGAAAGAGCATCCACGCCTTGGTAGCATGGGATGCTGTTCTATTCACCTAGTGTAGCACACAGAGGGATTTGTGTGACCCTTAGGCTTATACTGACACCTGAAGTATCCAATTGTGGCTAATGGGGTGGCGAGCAAAGTAGTAGTAGTAGGGTTCCAAACAGGTAGAGCTAACGGTAAGCAAGATAAAAATTGAATGCACTGAATTATCATTGTTGTCAACCCTAAATTCAAACACATATGAAGGAAATAAGGAAAGTGTGTCAGAGAAAATGGTTTGGCTACAGTTTTCTTGCAGTGTAGACGCGCCAATTGCAGTGATGTCATAAACTGGAGCAGGCTGTAGGTCAATCCTTGAACATAAAGGTTTATTTCAGCGCATGCAAAGGAAGCACTAACTAACAAACATTGTGGGAGAAGAAGAAAATAATACAGGCTTACCAAACATCAGCTAACGCTAAACAAAAACAGTACCTTCCTTACGTTCCTTACAACACACACTTCCACAGGAACTAGGAATAAGGCATACGGCATTAAACAAGAGAATGGCATAACAGCAAAGATAGGTTACAAGACACCAGTAATTATACAGAAGGTAAGCACCTAACTGAGCTACCTAGCTGACTCAAGGCGGCTGTGTTAAACGTCTCCTTGCTGTACCTAGTCATAATCAGGTGAGCTTAGTTGAGCCAGAGAGATCCCCAAATACTTATCTAACCTTTAATTCCTTGACAAAGTGAACCCAAGATCTGGGCTGCTGAGTGTGCTGCCCCAGGGGATCAGCTGCCACTGGCTACACCCCAGTCCCTGTGATTCCTGATGGCCTGCCTTCAGGAAAGATGGGAGCTAGCGTTCAGCAAATGGCAAGTCAATGTTTGCTGCCCTTGGAGTTCTCAGGGTTGGGATTGATCATTCCCACACAGTCCAAGTGGGCAAGAACCATGCCTCTCGTCCCCTGTGACCTGGGGTGATTTTGCACTTCCCTTCCCATACGCTAGGCAGGAAAGGAGTGTAATCAACCAACGCTGACTAGCGGCAGCACTTGCAAGCGCTAGCTAACTACATCCCACGCTCCGTGCAATCGGTCACTCACCTCTGACCAATCCTAGGTCGGTCCTCTCCAGGGTGCTGTCATTTTGTTTGTGGCACCCTCCATGACTGTGCGTGCATCAGTGCTGTCGCTACGATGATGCTGATGCTCTGCACATGCTCAGTGGCAACTATGATCATCCGAAGTGCCGGCATGCTTGTGCGGCACCTCAGACAACCCAGCAGCACCAGAAAAGGTGTAGATGCTTGTTGCTGGACGCACCAAGTGAGTAATTAGTTAAGGTTTTGTGCTCCACACCTGTTGCATGATTAGGGAACTCCTGGAAGGCAGGTGATGCCTGCTGGCAGCCTCCTCAAAATACAGATGCTCTTCCCCAGAAGTTCCTTCATCATGCATTATGGTCTCTAGTGTGAACAGACCCCTGGTTTTCAAAGCAGTTGGTGCTGACTGCACTTACCCAGCAAAAAAAGGCATAGAAACTTGCAGAGATTAAGGTTATGATACCGTTTCTTTTTGCTCGTCTGGCTAAAGCAAACACATGGAAATTGTGTCTATCAGGAAGGGGTAAACAGAGAGAGGTAACTGAGGACAAGAAAGAAAGTATGGGTAGAAACACAGAATAGAATGATAAGGGAAAGAAAGAGCCCTCATAAGAGACACACTTACATCACAGAGCTGAGCAAAGTGTCTTGAATAAATATCTGTATTTTTAGCCCTGAAAGAGAGATAATTTATTTTGGAAAATGACGACACACTGAGTTTAGGCTTCAGGGAACAGCATCTGACGCCAACTGAATAACTCTCACATAATTTTCTTAGGACACTAATCAAAACTCAGGAAAAATCCCTGGGACTTGGGTTCAAGTCCTAGCTCAGCCACGATGAATACACTGAGTGATCTGAACGGGGGATCTGAAGGCTGGAAAACGTAGCTTTGGAGTATGGGAATGGTAGCAAAACCGAACGGGAACAAGGGGGGGAATGGGAGAACATATAATCCTGCAAGTCTGGGGACTGAACATAAGAGGAGCCCTGGTGCATCAGGCCACAGCCCACCTAGTCCAACATCCTCTCTCACACAGAAGCCATCAATTGCCCAAGGGGATCTCAGGCAGAAACGAGGACAAACCTTCTCCTGCTCTCGAATCCCAGCAAATGGCCTTAGAGGCCTCCTGCTTGTCCCCCCAGCCTGAAAGATGTACTCAGGCATCCATTCTAGCAGCCATTGATACACCTGTCATCCATAACTTTGTCTAACCCTTCCTTAAAGCGACAGAAGGACACCAAATAAGGACCTCCGCAGTTCAGGGAACTTGGGGGAGAAAAAGAGACATTGTTGTGTTCTGCAGTCTTACAGATGAGGACGAGTTGGATTTTCTACCATGGTTTTTTCACCCATTTAAGGGGACTCAAATGGCTGACAAACCTCTCTATTCTCCCTGCAACAGAACACCCTGTGAGGTGGGTGGGGCTGTGAGAGCTCAGAGGAGAGCTGTGACTAGCCCAAGGTCACCCAGCTGGCTTCATGGAGGAGTGCAGGATCAAACCTGGTATTATCAGATAAAAGTCATACTCCTTACCTACTAGACCAAACTGGCTCACAGAAGCATGGAAGGGTCTGAAGGTAGCCAGGATCACTTTCACAACCAAGTTTAGCCTCAAGCCAAGACCTGAATGATGGTGGATCCCTCATTGTCCTCGTCCCCACAATGTCCCATATCACACCACACCCCCATTGTACTAAACCACCCCTGCAGCACCCCAACAATACGCTGCACTCCCATCATACTGGCCCTCTCACCCCTTCACCCTCCCACAATGTCCCCATCACACCAAGCCCCCCCCTCCCGCCCACCAGCCAGAGCTTACCTTTTCTGTTATGGCTAGGCAGGCAGCAGTGGCTGTTCCAGGCCAAAAATGGCCTGGGCACATCTGGCTTCGTTGTCCATCCCTGAGACAGACTAAGGCTAGGGTGTGACCACAGCCCAAGCATACAAAACAGATGCATCAAAATATCAGGAATACAAATGGACCAGATGCCAATACAATTGCCATGACTATTGTAGAGAAACTGAACATGGACCAAAGTGGAACTCAACTAAGAAATGAACGGTGCTGTTGTAGGAGTTTACTACAACCCTCCTGGGCAAACCGAAGAGATGGATGAACTCCTTCTACATCAGATGGCCAAGCTCTCAGGAAATCATGACACACTGATTATGGGGGATTGTAGCTATCCAGATATTTATTGGAAATCTGTCTCACGCGAAAATCAGAGGTCAAATAAATTCTTTTCCTCTCTCGCGGATAACTTCATCTACCAAAATAATGAGTAAAAAACAAGGGAATCTACTATCTAATTGGATCTAATTCTTACCAACAAGGAGGAAATGGTTGAGGAAGTAATAGCAACTGGGACCCTGGGAGGCAGAGACCATGCTATCACTGAGTTTTGGATAACAAAACAGGGGGAAAGACCTAGGACTTCACACTTGGACTTCAGAAGGGCAGATTTTGATGGACTTAGAAGGAGGGTGCAAAGGATCAAATGGCTGGATGCCCTAAAGGGCAGAAATGTCTAAGAAGTATGGGAAATTTTGCAAAAGGAGGTTTTGCAGGCACAGTCTTTAACAATTCCTAAAAGAAAGAATGGGAAGCAACCAAAGAGACCAGGGTGGATGAATCCAGCACTTAATAACATGCTAAAAAGAAAGAAATATATTTCAGAAATGAAAGAAGGGGGGCATATCTAAAGAAGAATCTAATAAAATCTGCAGGAACTGCAGGATAAGTAACAGAAAGGCTAAAGCTAAAAATGAATTGAGGATTGCAAAAGAGGCCAAAAGCAATAAAAAGGGGATTGAGGGGGGCATTGGGGGCAAAAGAAAAGTCAAAGAATCTAAAGGACTTTTTCAGAATGAGAATGACGAATTGGTCAAAAGTGATATTGAGAAGGGAGAACTTCTGAACTCCTATTTTGTATCTGTTTTCTCTCAGAAAGGAAAGGAAATATTAGCTGGCCCTTCACTGTGCTGTTGAAAGAACAAGAGAATCAAAGCTCTCTGTGGACAAAGAAAAGGTGAGGGAACATTTAGCTAACTTAAATAAATTCAAGTCCCCAGGACCAGATGAATTACATCCTAGGGTACTGAAGGATTGCTGCACCACTCTCTGTGATCTTTGAAAATTCCAGGAGAACAGGGGAAGTTTTTAATTATGATTTAATATTTTACATGTTTTATTTTTATTGTTACCCACCCTGGGACCATACAGTGAAGGGCAAGACATGATTTTTAAAAATAAATAAGTTCCAGAAGATTGGAGATTTTCAAAAAAGGGAAGAAAGTTGACATGGGAAACTACAGGCCTGTGAACCTTACTTCAATACCAGATAAGATCACTGAACAAATTATTAAACAACATGAATGCAAGCATTTAGATGTGAGATGTAATTAAGGCTCCCTCCAAAAAAAGCACGCTGGCTGGCTGGCTTGCTCGCTCAGCTGCTGCTGCCGCCTGCCCACACAGCTTTAAACATTCACACATCTCCCAGAACCTGCAGACGCTTTCCTTCCTTTTCCCTTTCTAAAGGCCAGAATTTTTAAAGAGCCAGAATTGCGCAGAATTACAATATTGCTATCAGGTGTGAAGTGGGTGGATTGCTACAGCCACCACTGCTGGGTGGATTTTTACAGTGAAATCACTATCTTTGGAAGCAAGCTATTGGGGGAGGGAAACCCTAAACATGCACTCTCATCCCACTAAAATGGTACCGTTCCACAGTAAGATATATAAAACGTTTCAAATGCAAGAACCGGAGTGAGACCTGTTGAAATGAGTGTTTACACATACAACTCTTTGGGGTGATTTAACAAGCATGTTAAGCCAACCTGACATGGGGACTGTGAGGATTGAAGCCGTTTCAAAACCGTTTTAAGCTTGTAATGGGCATGCGGCCTCAGTGTGGTCATTACGTGTTACATCTTATTCGACTCAGTCATTATGTGTTACACCTATATTATTTGGATCTTGCAAGCAGTGATTTCACTGATCTGTATCTACTTCATCTGGATTTACAGAGGCATGTGCAGAAACAGCCAAAAATTCCAGAATTCTAGAATCCTTTCCATACAGATTGACAAACCTACAGAGTCATAAATGAGAAGAATTTATTTCAGAAAGAAACTCACATCCGCATGTGTCGTCATGTTATAATGTTTATATTCCAGGAGGGAGTTTGTACAGCAAATGCATTTTAATTATTTGCGTAATTTGCATAACAGAAGCAGCCAACCTTTTTGGGGACCCAGTGCTGGACAGCAAAATGCCTTCTCTGCATGTATCGTAACCAAACCAAATTCAGCTGCTAAACATTCCTAAAGTTGTTTATGGCCGCACAAAAGCCGGGGTTGCAGGAAAGATTTGCTGAGCGTATTGCGCCTTCCTCACCTTTCATCTTGAATCTTTCTACAGCCTTTTCTTTCACCAGGAAAAGATGCTATGGGGAAACAGAGGTACCTCCTGTCTTAACTGAAGAACATATCTGCTCTCTGGCCACCAGAAAGTGATGGAGAGACAGTGAGGAGGAGAAGGGCATGAGAGAAGGAAGTTCTTGCAATTCAGCTCTCCTCTTGGCAAAGAGACCTTTTCCACTCCAGCTCACTCATACAAACTTCTTTCCATTCCTGCCTGGTCAAGCACCGACTGCTGTATTTCCAAGAACGGAGACACTGCACAAACAAATTGGGAGGGATACCCCTTCTGTTGAAGGCATGAGCTATTTCTGGGAAGAGCCAGCAGCAACGCCATCTGGGTCTGTAGGGTTTACTTTTCCACTCCCTCCCGGCTCCCCCGATGTGCCCGCTGAAGCAAGAACCACACATCACAGTGTCAGAATTGGCATTTGCAGCCAGGGAGGAGGAATGGAGTGAATGAAGGTAGAAGGCCCACCCACATTTTGGGACCGGGGAATTTTTAACCCTTGGGGCTTAGAGCTGCAGCAGCCACAAAGCAAGATACACAAAGCTATAAGGCGGAGGGATTTTGCACCTGGGCACCCGGACATCCAGATGCACCATCGCCTATAGTTATGAAACCACTTAAGAACAAGAAATGTAGACGATACTGAGACTAGAGGTGTGCACAAATGTGTTTTTTGCATTCAAATTTGAGTCAAATCCAATATCAAAAAATCTGATTCGAATCGGTAACATTTGAATCTATTTGTTTGAATGTTAGATTCGTATTTAAAGGTACAAATGCTGTACGTATCTGTGTGCATTTCATATGCATCCCGTTTTATCCCGTTTCCATCCCTTGTTGTAAGAGCAAATACGTATAATATTTGTACAGATACATGCAAATCATTCGAAGGAATGTTTTGGAACATCCAAAATCCATTCATATGTCTAAATTCGAATGTTATTGAGGGTGTTTTTCCACTGTCAGAAAGTACCCATTTTTGCACCCATTAAGGACCCATTTGGGTGTGAGCCGGATGATCCCATTTCCACCACGGCACCCATTTGGGACCCGATTGTTTCCACTGCCGCTGGGGAAATCCGGATCAAATGGGTACTTTCTGGCCTTTAATCCGGATTTTCTGTAGACCCCATTAATGGGGTCAACAATGGGGTCTTCAGGCAGAAAATCTGGATTAAAGGGAGCCTGTTTCCACACTTGTGTGGCAATGGGGTCTAGAAGAGGCTAGGGGGAGGGGGCACCAATGGGGGGGAGGCCCCAAAACCTAAGCATCAAAGTCATTTTGAAGTCATTTTGAAGTCACTTCAAAGTTCACTCCGAAGATCAGCACAGACTTCAATGGAGCTGTTTTGCACAGACTTTGAAGTGACTTCAAAATGACTTCAAAATGACTTTGAAATGACTTCAAAGCCACTTTGGAGATTGCACCCCCTGTCCCCCCAAACACCTGGGGTGACAATCAGACCCCTCATGGGTAGATCCGGATTTCCAAATGGGTGGTCCGGTGTTCCCATGGCAGGGAGGCTAGCACCCATTGCTATTGGGTGCTAGACCACCCATGTAAACACACTGGGTACTTCCCTTAATCTGGATCTACTAGATCCGGATTAAGGAATGTACCCATTCCTTAGGTCCAGATCTTCTTAGATCTGGATTAAAGGAGTGCGGTGGAAAAACACCCTATATCCGATTCAAATTCAAATGTCAACATTTGTCGGATTCTAGTTGGATTTTTGAATTTTCGAACATTCTTGCACATTCAAACCTGCAAAAGAAAGGAAAACGAAAACATGGTACCTTGCTTTCTTTTTAAAAGTTGATATTGCCCGTGTTAAGCAAGTGCTGAAACTGCCTCGGAAGCAGTGTGAAAACTGACAGTGCTTCCAAGGGAGGGAGGGGGGGAGGGATGGCTGCCGCACCCTCCGAGATGAGGGACAGCCCAGCAAATGACAAGCCCTTTTAACAGCATTGTAAAATTAGCTGTCTAAGCCGAGAAGGAAGGAAAGAAAAAAGATATAGACACTGTGACACACGGAGCTGCAGCCAGTGGTGATGTAAGGGCGGTTCAACCTCAGAGGAGAAAGAAAACACATCTAGTGCCTGAGAATGTGTGAATGATTCTTTCTTCATTTTACTAGATACTACTAGCCAAGACAGTCTTTGCCAGCTGGATCCCATAGCCAGCTTTGTACTCAGGGGAAGGAAGGAAGGGAGGGAGGAAGGAAGGAAGGAAGGGAAGAAGGGAGGGAGGGAGGGAGGAGTTATATTTCAGCATTAGATTTTGACTTCTGACAATTATTCAGAATGCATTCGTACACCGCACAAAAGCAGTTTTAAAGCGCCTTAGATTAGACAGCATGTGGCCATTGTGTTCTCACCCCTGCTTTTTCACACTTAGCTGAGCGATAAAGTCAAGGGGTGGTTTGCATTGGGATGCTCCGAGTGAAATTCAGATTTGACTTGGAGTATAGAGTGCATGGGGACGCACCTTAAGGGACAAGCACTCACAAACAGGAGCACTACTCAACACTGGGTGATTACATTCCTTTCCTGTCCAGCGGACATAAGGGGAGTACTCAATTCCCCCCTGGACTTCACCTTCCTAGGACAGAAAGCAAAGTGCAAATTTGCCCCCATCTCTAATCCGCCATGCCTATCCCAGAATGTTCATTATAGGGGCGAAAGGCAGACTGCGGTGTCAATGCTCCCACCTATTGCAACCTGGTTCTAAGTCATCCCTCAAGTCAGCTCTTCAATTGCTTCTTTTTTTACTACGTGTGAAGGCACTCCGCCTAAAGGAGAGAAAAGTCAGCAAGAAAGGCAATGGCCCAGAACCCTTACGATAGAGGCAATGTAAAACAGGGCCAGTTCTCTGCTAGCACCCTGAATTCCCTTTCCCAATGACATCCATGTGGTACCTTCCCAGGGCCGGGAAAGCTAAAGGCAGTTCTTGGAATTGCAGAAAAGACTTTTCCAGCTGTATTTGGAGAAGGCTAGAAGTCAGCCTGGAACCGTTTGCAGGCAAAGCAGACGTTCCACTTGTAGCTACAAGCTTTCCCCTGCAGTCCCATATCTATGAAAGCTAGCTAAGATTTGGCAGCTGGACGTCTTGGTAGTCTCCTCCAGGGATGAAAAGTAATCATCTCTCCTTATACTTTTGCTAGTTCTGGGGTAGGGGAGAAAGCTATCATTTGTGTAGGAGACTTATAGAGAATTGCTCCTTGGCGGACTTCCAGGAGTTTTATACGCACAGCCAAAGCTGCCATGGCGTCAACTCCCTCCCTCAAGACCCTTTCAAAAATGAGTTGGGTTGAAAAAGAGAATTTCTGATATTGTTGACCTTTCTGTTTCTAGATTTTGAGCAGGCCAAACTTCACGGGAAAAGAGCTTGGTACCCTCCCACTGCAGACAGTTTTCAGCTCTCACCAGCATCAATAAGCGTGTGTAATCACCAGGGACAGGGACTTTGTTTCCAGCTCCAAAGACGCTACCCAGGCTTTTTTTTTCCTGCTGGAAACGGCGCTAGAAGCTGACCATTTGGGGTGTGGTAGAAAAGATATCCAGGTGGAACATCAGCCCTCATGTGAGTAACCTCAGAGACCATTTTTCTGCTCCAATGGCACCATTGGAGGAGGACTGTATATCTGGGGAAGGCACTATTTATTTATTTATTATTTACATTTCTATCTCACCCCATGCCCGAAGGTCTCTGGGGTGGTGGTGGTGGCAACAACAGATTAAACACAGAATATACATCTAAAAACCTTTAAAAAGTGTGCAGAGCTGCACCCTTGAGCCACTTTGGTCTAGTGGTTAAGGAGCCAAACTCTTATCTGGGAATATCGGGTTTGATTCCACCGTCCTCCATGAAGCCAGCTGGGTGACCTTGGGCTAGTCACAGCTCTCTTCTGAGCTCTCACAGCCCCACCTACCTCACAGTGTGTCTGTTGTGTGGAGAAAAACAGATGGTTTGTCAGCTGCTTTGAGTCCCCTTAAATGGGTGAGAAAAGCAGGATACAAAAGCCAACCCTACTCTGGCCTGCCACCCCTGCAGATGTAGCCTAGGAGTCCCTGCACTGCAAACTCCACTCGTCCATAAATGTTTCCTGGGCAACCTCAGAGGGTTATCGCCTCTTCGGCTGTGGTCATACCTTGCTGAAATACGCTGTCTTATTAAGAAACATGGCTTAAAATGCACTAACTCCAACCACACCCAATGCCTGATAATCTTCCTTTGGGTCACCAAGCTTACTTTTTCTGGTCCCGCCCAGCAACTCCTTTACAAGACCTTTTAAGAGCTCCATCCTCCCCCACCATCACAAATGCCCTGCACTCTGACAGGATAGAAGTTCTGTGGCTCAACAGCATGTAGTTACACAATGGGGAAAAGGAAGGCACATTCATGTAAGATCCACACACCATAGTTCCCTTTAGGTCCTCCCCCCACCCCCCAATCACACCCCAGAAATGAAAATACTCTATAATGGCTTGAGACCTGTAAAATTCAGTACTCAGAAAAAGCACAATTGAAGGGAGGAAAGTCATAAGATCATAAGACTTGTCTCACACAGTGGCCCATCAACTGCTTCTCATCTCAAGCAGAAGACACGGGTAAAACCTCCAACCCGGAGGAAGTACCTAGGCATCCATTCGAGCAGCCATTGCACACTATTCCGAATGTGGACTCACCACAGATATATAAAGAAGCAAAATGACACTTGCTGACTTGTTTTCTATTCCCTTTCTAATTGATCCTAGCATTGAATTGACTTTTTCTGCCATTGCTGTGCACTGGGCTGAGACCTTTCTTGAGCTGTCCACCGGAACCCCAAGATCCCTTTCCTGGTATGTCGCAGAAAGCTCACCCCCCCCATCAAATATTAGGCATAATTAGGATTCTTGGTCCTCATGTGCGCTACTTTGCACATATTAGGATTACAGCACATGTGCCACTTGGTTGCCCACTCACCCAAAGTCAAGAGATCCCTCTGGAGCTTTTCACAATCTCTTTCAGTTTTTACTATCCTGAATAATTTAGTATCATCAGCAAACTTTGCTATTTTACTATATACCCCTTCTTCTAGCACTAGTCCCAACACAGAACCTTGGAGGACCCCACTTTTCACTGCTTCCACTCTGAGAAGTGGCCATTTATTACCACTCTCTGTTTCCTACGCTTAAGCCAGTCACAAATCCAGGACAGAAGCTGTCCTCTTATTCCATGGCTGATGAGTTTATTCAGTAGTGTTTGATGTGGGACTTTGTCAAAGGCCTTCTTGAAGTCCAGACAGACAGTGTTAACCGGTTCACGTTTATCCATGTGCTTATTGAAGCCGTGCTGACTTTCCTCAAAAATGCTTATTCTTCCACATGTGTACTAACTGTGTCTTTAATAACAATCTCCACAAATAAAATGGATTGGACTAAAAAGGTACGAGTGATGGGGCCCAAGATTGACTGAAGAAGAGTTAAAGTGAAGATGTGGCCACAGCCTTAGTATAATCTTCCTCACAGGATTGTTTTGAGGATGAAACAAATGCAAAGAGAACACTGTGTGCTACTTTGAGTTTGAATGAAGAAAAAGTGCAGAATAAGCGCAGAACTCCCATTATGCATACTAATTTGGAACATCAGGGCTGTGTCCCCATTTAAGATTTAGAGAGCTTTGGATTCATTTTCAAAGGATCAGACAAATCCGCAGTTTCCAAGGATTAAAGGTCCTGGAATGCAAATTATCTGTATTCGAAGCAAAAGAACTCTCGCTGTGGGATTCACAGCGTTATTAGTCAATGCTGACACAAACAGTGTTTTTGGAGGTGTGGAAGCATGATTTAAGAGCATTCTATTCACTTTCCCCTGAGCCCATGATAAGTGAGGATTCCCCCTCCATTCCCCCAGCTGAGATCTGGCTGCAATGTGCCGTGCAGCACTCCATCTTTCCTTTCAGCTGCAGAAGAAAAAAACAAAGGAAGGTGGGAGGATTCCTATTGTCTTTTGCCTCCCACCAGAAGTTCAGATTGGCAGCTTCCCTCCTGGGGGTTGAGAAAGTGTGTCAGCTCTTCAAAGGGTGTCTGCTTTCAGCTTATCAGATCCAATCATAAGCTGTGATTTCCTTCCCCTTTCCCCCTCTCCCCATTACGTGCTGAAAGTGAGCAGTTTGCAATGTAACCAGAGGATTACATTGCAACTAAGTATTAGAGCATAGCCCTGGGAGAGTCTGATTTTACTTAGACAGGGTTCGGAAAGACTCTAAAATGCTTGCCTTTTTGTGCTGTACTGAAGCTGGTGCCTCCTTTGTCTCTCCGATTGGCAAAGAGGAACTCTTCTGCCAGAGATCGAGAGGTTTCTGCCCTGCTGCCCCCTCTTTCCTTCCTTCCACCCAGCCTTTTGCCTCCCTCTCTGCTTCCCCATGGCAATCTGAATCAGGCTAATATAGGGGGTGGGGCCTGGATTCCCACCAAGGGTATGATGGAAAAGAGAGGGGCCAGGGGGCTTCTCCCCTGAAAATCCGCATAATAAGCTGCCAGTGGGATCGTGAAAATATAGAGCTCACTGCTAATTTAAAAGACACAGATTAAGGGTGTTTTTCCACTGTCACTAAAAGTACCCATTAAGTACCCATTAATGGGTACTTAATGGGTACTTCTAGTGACAGTGGAAAAACACCTTAAAACCCAGTGTGTATGATGCAGTGTAAACAACCCCCAGGTGTTGAATTAAGGTGTGCTTATACTTTTTGAATGCACAACTGAATGTCCCTTGCACTTTTTGCTATTGTTCCAGGTGAAGTTATTTGGTCAATTTCAACTACTGGAGTCTGAGGATATATAAAGCCTCCGTTTGCAGGGGATACCAAAGCGGGTCCAGGACGTGGTGGATGCTTAACTGAAAGGGGGAGGTGTCCAACCCTTCTCAAGAGGACTTCCATGGATCCAGGAGTGTGAAGATAACTAGCTGATTATCTGGATTGTTTCAATATGTCTCCAGAGCACTTCTCTGGTAAACCACCCTTAAACATTGTAGCAGCTTTGGTTAGCTTTTGTTAGCTTTTTATCCGGCAAACTTCAGAAGCTGCTGGTCAGGAAGTGGGGGTGGAATAAGTTAACCAAAGCCACTACAATGTGTAGAGGCAGTTTAGCAGAGAAGTGTTTTTCTGCTTCCCTGATAAACTGCCTGTAACTTCAGAAGCTGCTTGCCAGCAATCGGGGAACAGGGGGTGGAATAAGAGTTGCAGGAAGAGACTTGTGGGACAGCGAGGGCCAGATGACCCCCCTTATCGCTGCATCTTACTGGGGCGATCAGTTCTTTTATGTCTGCCTGGTGATCAGATCACAGAGAGAAGAGGCTCGTTTCTGTTCGATCACTGTTTAACGCCCAGCACTTGCAATTGGGGAGGGGGCGTTGGGTGGGATTTCCCTGCCCTCACTCCTATCAGGAGAGAAAAAGATGTGGTTTCCCAGTGCAGGGTTTTAGTGCAGTTTGCATGGGGACAGGTGTATTTGACTTGAGCCCGCACTTTCATCAATCGCATGGGGCGGGTCAATTTGAACTAGAATCCCTATTGGGAATATCCCGAATCCAACCTAGAGTAAACGGAGGGCAAGGGGACAAGCCCAGAGCCTCTAAAGTCCAGCAGGGCTCCTCTTAGGTTCTTATGAGGCCAATTCACACTTAGGCCTCTGGGAAGCATACCAAAGTTGCACGGGGACAAGCCCTAAGAACGCAGAACTGCTCAGATCATGCAGCTGTGCCTGGCCCAAGGGAGAGGGAAATGACTTCTTTCAGGTTGCCACTCGCTACCCCCACCCTCCTGTCTGCTTCAGCTAAGGAGGACTGCAGAGACGCAGGGGGAACTGTGTGTGCGTGCGCGTGTGTGTGTGCACGTGCTCAGATCCTGTCCTTAAAAGTGAGAGTGTGGGAGCTAGAAAGATGGCAGATAGTCAGAGGGGGGCAATGGGAGTAAAGTTAATCCCCGGCACCACCGCCTTCCGCGTATTTCTGGCTTCAGCTTCTGTTTTCTTTGCTTTCAGGGAGACTTTGCTGAATGACAGCCGTCTTGTAGGTCAAGTACAGGGCAGCGGAGACGGGGAAATAAAAGCACCGTAATGTGGCAGAGATGACAGAACGCAGTTTAGGGGGGCAGATCAGTGACGGAGCAAGGAAGAAGAAACGCATCTGCTAGACACACAGTCGGTGGGATGGGCAGGTGGGGGGGCGGGGGGGGGGGCTATGGAAGTCTCCCTGCTGCTTTAGGGCATCCGTGTGTGGTCATAATAACAGGAGCTCCTATTTGTGCCACTTCCATCCTATCTAACCTTCAAGGAACCCCTTCATCCCTCCTTTTATGCTGGCTAGGAGTTTGTTTGTTTGTGTTTAATTCCATGTAGCTGCACTGCGTAGCTACAATGAGACCACAGACACACACAGAATGCTTGGAAAAGCAGACACCAAGCTCACTTGCCAGGCTGGGCTGGGCTGAGCTGGGCTGGGCTGCCCAGGTGGTTGCAGTAGTTACTGGAGTTCCTCCAATTACTGGGCTCCTGAGAAAAAGATGGACTCACCTAACCATGGTTCTGTTCCGGTCCAGCTGAGGGGGAGTGCTCAGAGTCCGGCTGAGCCAGTTTGGTCTAGTGGTTAAGGAGCCAGACTCTTATCTGCGAACACCGGGTTCGATCCACATTCCCCCATAAAGCCAGCTGGGTGACCTTGGGCTAGTTACAGCTCTCGTCTGAGCTCTCACAGCCCCACCTACCTCACAGGGTGTTCTGTTGTGGGGAGAAGAATAGAAAAGCTTTGTCAGCCGCTTTGAGTCCCCTTAAATGGGTGAGAAAAGCAAGGTAGAAAAGCCAACTCTTTTTCTTCTAGTGTTAGACACTGAGGTTCTAACCTGGCCTTCTAGCTATTAACCCATACAGGCACTGGCAAAAGACACTATCATGCTTTGAAATTCTTATGACATCCCTGCTAAGACTCTCTAGCTATCTGTCTCCTGATACGGCCAGAAGAACCCTGCAACCGCCTCCTTTTGGAGCTGAACCGGACTCTGCATGGAAGGTCCTCGTGAAACACAACAAGGGCGTCCTGGGTCTATAGCAAAGGCAAATGACAAGAGCAAGAGAACAAAACTAAACTATAATACTGCAGAGAGTGGGCTGGGGTTCGGGGACACCGAACACCTTGTCATAATATGAGGCATAAAAACAAAGTAACATGAACTTCCTAGGGGTTTAGATATAAAAAACCCCATTGGAGGATTTTGCGTCCACCACCTTCTACCAGCCAACATGACGTCCTTCATTTCACCACAACTCCAGTCTTTCACCATTGGTCCTGCTGGTAGAAACTGGCTGGAGTTTTATCCCAACAATACCTGAAGGCAAATACTCAGCTAGTAACTGAAAGGGGAATTAGAAAACCGTGGACCAGATCTTTCCACCCAGCTCCAACTGTCTTCTGTCAGGCTAACGTATCCCTGGATCTTTGTGATGAGACCTGAATGGTGCTTGCTAAATCTCCTTGGAGGAAACACAGAAAGAAAATTAAATAAACTGAACACGTAAAAAAAGTGCATCTTTTCCTGTTGATGTCACTGAATGCTACATCTCTTATGAATAAGCCTGCCTATCTACCGTAATCTACTGAAAAGCAGGACCACCACACAGCTGTCCCCATCTCTCCCTATACCAGAAGGAAGAAACAAGAGGGCACAACGCAACTGTCTCTAAGGCTCTTATCCACAAATTAAAAGCGGAAGGAACGTCCAGAGACCTCACGTTTTGTTTTTAAAAAATTGGTTCCATAGTTAAGTTTAAGGGGACAGCCAAGGGCTCTGCAGGGCAACACAACCTTGTCGTCAGCTGCTGACCCTTGCAATGTTGCAAAGTATCTTTAAAAGGCTGAATACTGGAGAGCGCACAGTTAAGAGCCTCCGTATGTTCTGCTCTGCTACGCATCTGAGAACCGACAACCAAACTCACGCAGACCAACACTTAGAAATATGGGGGAAACTTGTATATATATAAAAATATATAAAGAAGGAAAATAAAAGAGTTCCGAGCAAGGAAACACTGTGCAGACGGCTATTAGCAATGGAAAAGGGTCGCCTTCCCTGCTCCATCTCGCCCAGGTATTCCCCCAGGCACAGGGGGTCTAAGACAACATCGTGGGCAGGCCAGCGAAAGCCGAGAGAGTCCTGCGCCATCGAACCTGCTTCCAGCGATCGAGGCGTAAGAGAAGGATCAGACAGAGGAACGTCAGGAGGGAGGGAGGGGCGGTGCGATCAACAGCAAAACTTCGCGGGACAAAAAGCAGCGAGGTCCGCTCGAAACGCGAAACCCCCTCACGCGCGCTCCAGCCACCGTTCCGGCCACGCAAGCCTAACCCCTCGATTCGGCACAGCGAAACCCCCACCCCCACCCCGGTTGCTTCCGACGAGCAGCGTCGGAACCTCCTCGGTCTGACTCCGAAGCGCCAAGCTCAATTCGAAGCGCCGCCATCACGCCGCCCGCCGCATCCAACGCGCCTCTGCTGCGGGGGAAGCCCCGCTGGCTTACTCCCAGGTAACCTCGCTCGCGTCTCCCGCCTCTGGCGCAGCCCACCCCTACGGCGCTTACTCGGGTGCAAGGCAGGCCTTCCCCGGCTGACCCCAGAGACGCTGCCGAGGATGCGCGCATCGGAGCGCGCAAGCTTTCCCGAAGCGCGCGAGCTGCCGGGCGCCTCTGTACCGACGGACGGACGGACGGACGGGGGTGGGAAGGCTGTGCGTGCGCTGGATCAGGCCCACACCCTAGGACGCCTCCGGTCCTCGGAAGCCAGCACCCGACGATGACGCCTCGCCGGGTGGAAACTCGGCGGCGTCCGAGACGGAGCGCAGGCGAAGCGAAAGAGGAGCGCGGGCAAGTCGAGGAGTCCCGAATTTCCTGCCCATTCACAAAAAGAGCGAGAATTCTGGCGGGGGACCTCTCCACGCGCCCTTGCGCACCCACGGGGCGAGTTTCTTTCCCCCGCCCGAGCGCAACAGGACAGAACGGCAAACCCCCCAACGAGCTGTTGTTGTTGTTGTTGTTGTTGCGCGTCAACGTGCCACCATCTCCCCGGCCGCGCGGTGCCCAGGTGGAGAGGAGCGGCGCAAGGGGAGCCGTCGGGCGCGGCGGCGCGTGTGCCAAGGGGCTGCGCGCTCTCCTCTTCCTCTTCCTCGCTCAGCGCCAGCCCGTCCGAGCGGGCCACCTCCCCTCCCGGCCGCTGCGACGGGGATGCCCACAGCGGCGCCCGCGCCCTCCGAAGGACCGAGCGGGACCCCCATCGCCGCGCCGCGCCGCGCATCGCCGCGCCGCTTACCTGCGATGACGGCGGGCGCCTTCTGCCCTCCCTCGGGCCGCAGCCAGACTTGCACCGTGAACGCCTCCCTGGGTAGATCCAGCTCCGCCTTCAGCCGCAGCTGGTCGCCCGCCTGGCCGCCGAAGTAGAGCGCCCGCGGGGCGGCGGCGGCGGCGGCTCCTCCGTCGGCGCTCCGGACGGCCGCTTCCTGCGCTCGCCGCCGGCGCCGGGGCACGCGCAACAGCCCGTCTCCGGCCGCCGCCGCCGCCGCCGTCGAGGCGCGCCTGCCCCCGCGGGCTAGCCTGGTGGCGCAGGTGCCCGACGAGCCGGGCGCAGGGGGGGAGCCGCCCGGAGCCGCCGCCGCCGCCGCCGCTGCCTGCCCGTGCGCCCGGGGCTGCTGCTGCCGCTGTTGCGCCGGCCGCCGGGTGTCTCGCCGTGCCCGGCGGGAGGAGCGCTCGGCCAGCCCGCAGCCCGCGCCGCCGCCGCCGCCGCCGCCGCTCGGGGCTCCCGCCGCCGCTTGGGCCGCCGCCGCCGCCGCGCACAGCCACAGCAGCAGCGGCAGAGGCAAGAGGACGAGCCCGAGCCGCATCGCCAAGCCTGCCCCCCCCTGCGCCCCGGAAAGTCCTGCCGGGCTGCCAGTTTGGGGCTCCTCCTCGCTCCGCCGCCGCCGGGTCCCTGCGCGTGTGGGCCGGGGGGCGCGCGCTCCTTTTATAACGCTTCTTCGCCCTCCGCGCCGTGCGCTCCCTCGCCCGCTCCCCCCGGCGCGCACCTCGCTAATACCACCTCTGCCTGCCCCCTCCCGAGCTCCGCTTTGCCTCGCGGCGGCGGCGGCGGCGGCGGCAACGGCGGCGACTGCCGCTCGCCTGTGCAAGCCTGCCGGTGCAACCCAGGCGTGCGGAGCCCGCCCGTGCGATTCCAACTCACTTCCCTGCCTGCCTGCCTGCCTTCCCTCCTTCTCTCTCTCTTTTCCTTTAAAAAGAAGCAGCGTCGACTAAAAAAGATTCGGGCACACGAGGTTCCCTCCCCCTTCGCGAAAGATGCTCTAATCCTTTTTTTTTCTTTTTCGGGATCCGTGTCTCTGTGTGTGTGTGTGTGTGCGCGCGCGCGCGCCTCCTTTATAACGCAAGCCACAACCCCCTTTCCCCCCTCGCCTCCCCCTCAATGAAGCGAGGAGGCAGCCTTGCCCCCCCTTTGCAAAATTACAAGTGAACAAGAAAATGCGGTGCACCCCCCTTTTTCACTTCTGTTTATAGTCCAACACACACACACCCCAAATAAGACCTGCAGAGAGACTACAACTCGTGAATCCCTTGGGAAGTATTGCAGAGAAAGACAGGTTGGGGCTCTCGGATCGGGTCCTTTGCTTCTTCCCAGAGGCAGATCCCCATCTCTCCCCCCCCCCCCCAATGATTGCTGTTATCTACTTCCTTTGATATGGTGGTCAGATAAGTCCCTGGAGAGTTTCCCTCAATCCTTTAGATACCTCTAGAAACAGTCTTAACACCTTCCTGACCCGCAATTGAGCTCTTTCTTTTCCTCCTGTGCATTTGGCCGGTGAATTTCCTTCCATCCTAATATTCATAATTACTTTTATTTCATTTTCCCAAAAAAAGAAAAGAAAAAAGTTTCTGCAGTCCATTAAAAAAAGAAAAAAAACTTCTGGAAACTCGATTCTCTCTTTTTGTTTGCTTGTTTAAAATTATCATCATTCCACCCCCACCCCCACCCCGCTTTCTCCCCTGCGCTACAATTTCTCCTTTCCACTTATTTATTCCCTTCGAAGTTATACAATTGTCAGCCAAAACTGCCCCTTTTGGGTCCCCCTCCGTGCAGCCTGATGCTGTTGCAGCGATTCCAAAATGTTGCATCCAGGGTTTGGGGAGGGGGGGCTTGTCTTCGAGAAGCTGCAGTGCAAAACAGCCAAATCTGAAGTGTGTGTGTGTGAGGGGGGGAGCAGAGAGGGGGAGGGGGGTGTCCTTCGAGGTCAGTGTCTCCAGATGAAGAAAGAGAGCAGGGAGCTCTCGGTTTAAATGGGGTTTTTCGCTGAAAAGTAGAAACAAAATTCTAACCTGAACATTAGTATGCATGCGTGCGTATATCTGTGCGCATGCATGCATATGTTTGTGCGCATGCTCGAGCATTTGTGGAAGGTTAGCTTGCTAAACTGTCGTCTTCCCTTCGTCAAATAAGTTGTAGGCACAGGTAAGACCCTGAGCTGGAATGTCCTCTGTGTTTGTGTGTGTGTGTGAGTGTGTGTGTCCAAATAAAACCACCCGTGAAAGATCTCAAAAGCTCCCCCTGATGGCAGCAGAGAGAATTCCCCCCCCCCAAGGTGAGCGGAGAAGAGAGCAGACGTCGTTCAAAGCCGCCAGCTGCAGCCCCATTCACAAAACAGACAAACAGATCTTCTCGCGCCTGCCTTAATTCACAGACTCATTAATTATCTTCCTAGGGTCGGAATGGGCGTGTGTGGAGGCAGCCTTGTGAGAGAGAGATCCAAGAACCTCACCACACCTTTCAATAAAAGATACAAGAAACAGGCATAGGAGCAAGCTCTGCGCACCTTACCAACTCAAGAGAGGCTTTGGCTTTTAACACATGTTGCATTAATGGCTCCTTTCTGCATAGCTTAATCTGCGCATATCTAAAAAGGCGGGCATGGTTTGCATTCTAGTGACTGCTATTCCTATGAATTCGAATTTGGACATTCATCACGACGTTCATATATTAACGTTCATACGAATGCAAATGTTTCCGGACATTTCTAAGAACTGTTCAGACGTTCATTAAACTGGGGAGATGGGAAAGCGGCTGTGCCAGTCACACCTGCGGCAGATCCAGATTGCTTTGGCTGTGGATCGAAGCTGGATTAGAAGTGGATTTTTGTTGAATTGGATGCTTTCAGAGCAGATTGACTATGGGATACGTATCAGATATATATCGGATACGTTTGTGTTCGTGTCGGATATGTATTGGATACATATTTGTATGAATGTATGAATACATTTGTATTGAATAGAAGGAAACTGGGTGAGCACCTTCCATCAAGCTCCCAGCACTGACCCTCCCTCCCAACTGTCACCACACAGGCCATGAAGGAGCCATCTTGTCTACTGGGAGAGGAAGGGAGAAAGAAACTGGGTGGGCACTTTCCATCAAGCTCCCAGCATTGAACCCTCCCTCCCAACTGTCACCACACAGGCCATGAAGGAGCCACCTTGCCTGTGGGGAATGGAGGAGAAAAGGCAGACCATTTGTTTTGTGAGTCAAAGGTCCCTGGATCAATCTCCAGTATTGCCTTGGAAGAAGGCAATGCCAAACCATTGCTGTATTGTTCTCCCCCACCCCCACCCCCACCCCAAAAATGCATCGATGTGCCCAAATAGTCTTTCCACTGTAAATGAGTGCTTTGCCAATAGAATTTTCTAGGTGTGGCCACGTAGTCAGCAGAAGGCAAGGCTGAATCAGTTTGAGAAACCCTGCACACAAATCAACCTCCAGACTATTGGACAATACTAAAGGAGGTAGCCCTAAAGTAGTTAGAGATGAGGGGTTTTACAACAATATTGTCATCGGGTTTCTGGAAATGTCAGTAGTAAATGAAATGGCAGTAAATGAAACTCATTAGCTCATCTGGCATGACTAAAGTCAGGGGAAGATTGTGTCACTGCCAGTGAATGTGATAAGGTACAACTGGAAGAGAATTATTGCCACCAGCTCTCTTCTCTCTTAATGGCAGTGGCCAACTCTACATACATTTCCCAAACATCCATTTTTTGTTTTTAAAGCACAAGTGATTTTCATTGCTGGATCCAAGCAAATGTCACCTGCCCAGTCTTGGCCAAAATCAGTTTCCACCAGGGGCATTTCCACATAAGAACATAAGAGAAGCCCTGCTGGATCAGGCCACAACCCATCTAGTCCAGCATCCTGTTGCACAGAGTGGCCCACCAAATGCTCATGGGCATCTCAAGCAGAGACAAGGATGAAACTTTGCCTGCTCTCGAATCCCAGCAAATGGCCTTAGAAGTGCCCTGCTTCCCCCACCCCTGCCTGAAAGATGCACCTAGGCATTCATTCTAGTAGCCATTGATACCTCTGTCATCCATAAATTTGTCTAACCCTAACTTAAAGCCATCTAGACTGGTAGCTGTCACCACCTCTTCCGGCAGCACATTCCATAAGCCGATGACCCTCTGGGTGAAGAAATACTTCACCTTGACGGATCCGACTCTCCTACCCATCAACTTCATAGAGTGGCCCCTGGTTCTAGTGTTGTGCAGTAGAGAAAAGAAATTTTCTCTATCCACCCTTTCTATACCGTGCATAATTTTATATACTTCAATCAGGTCCCCTCTTAAACGCCGTCTCTCCAGAATGAAGAGGCCCAGACGTTGCAGCCTGGTTTCGTAAGGGAGGTGTTCCAGACCCTTAATCATTCTGGTTGCCCTTCTCTGCACCTTCTCTAGTTCCACAATATCCTTTTTGAGGTGTGGTGACCAGAATTGTACACAATATTCCAAATGTGGCCTCACCATAGAATTATAAACAGGCAAAATGACGCTTGCTGACTTATTTTCTATTCCCTTTCTAATTACTTTGAATTAGCTTTTTTTTTCTGCTGCTGCACACTGGGTTGACACCTTCATTGAACTGTCCACCAAAACCCCGAGATCCCTTTCCTGGTGTGTTGCAGAAAGCTCGGACCCCTTCAGTTTATAGACATAATTTGGATTCTTGGCACCAATGTGCATTACTTTGCACTTGTTAAGATTAAAGCACATTTGCCACTTGGTTGCCCAGTCACCCAGTGCTAAGAGATCCTTCTGGAGCATTTGGCAATCTCTTTTGGATTTTACTACCCTAATTAATTTAGTATCATCAGCAAACTTTGCTATTTTACTATATACCCCTTCTTCTAGATCATTGATGAATAAATTAAAAAGCATTGGTCCCAACACTGAGCCTTGAGGGACCCCACTTTTTACCTCTTTCCACCCTGAGAAAGGAAAGCAGCAGGATGAACCAATGTTGACTGGCACTTGCACTTGGAGGTTACCTGTCCATCCCCCACCCCCTGTGATTGAACACTTACCTCGATTCAACTGCGATCCTCTTCTGGGCACCACTATTTTGTCTGTGGTGCTCTGCACAACTGCTCATGTGTCAGCACCATCGCCATGATCCTGCAGTCTATGGTCATCCAAAGTGCCAGCACGCTTGCGCGATATCTCAGATGACCCCATAGCACCGGAAGAGGTGTGAATGGCCACTGCCTGGCCATGCCAGGTAAACTTTTGATTAAGGTTGGTAAAAATGTGGAAAACAATTTCATGCTCCACATCTAGTGCATGATTAGGGAACTTCTGGGCAGGCAGGAGGTGCCTGGGGGCTGTAATGGCCTCCTGAAGGTGTGGATGCTCTTCTCCAGAAGTTCTCTAATCATGCACTAATGGATGTAGTGTGAATACGCCTCAGGTTTTTGAGAGGAGTAGGAAGATTCATAAGTTGCTATGAGAAGCATCCCATCATGATGAAGATGATGATGATAGTGAAGATTTCAGTATTTTGTCCTCTTGAGTCCTGGAAGGGTACATACCCCAAACAGTGTCGAGCTGCACAGTGATGCCATTGTATGTTGCAATGAAGGAATGGGTTGGCCTATCTTCCCCAAGGAAGGAATGGAAAGAATGAAGACTGTTCTACTACCTCATTGGTTTGGAATAAGTTGCTTCATTTGAAATATACAAGAGTTCAGTAAAAGTTGGAAAGTCTATACTTTCCGAACAATATGAAGACTGCTCATAGTTCAGGTAATGCACTGATATGAAGCTGTAGGCACGTTTTCAAAAGAAGAAGAAGAGTCAGCTTTTCTAACCCGTTTTTCTCACCCATTTAAGGGGACCCAAAGCAGCTAACAAACCTTTCAACTCTTCTCCCCACAACACCCTGTGAGGTAGGTGGAGCTATGAAAGCTCAGAAGAGAGCTGCGACTAGCCCAAGGTCGCCCAGCTGGCTTCATGTAGGAGTGTGGAATCAAACCTGGTTTTCCCAGATAATAGTCTGACTCCCTAACCGCTAGACCAAAGTGGCTCAAGGGTGCAGCTCTGCACACTTTTTAAAGGTTTTTAGATGTATATTCTGTGTTTAATCTGTTGTTGCCATTACTCGTGAAGAGTAAAGGGGAAGGAATCTATCCAAAAGGGCATTCATAGCAGCCATCCATGACTTTTAAGAATTTATATTTAAAATAATGTTTAAAAAGGTATCCAGTTATTCAGTGAGATGAAGCAGCCCTTTAAATCAACTAAAGCTGTGTTGTTTCTCAAACAATTCTCCTCTGGGTTTAACTACTCTGTGAGCTGGAGGAAGGGGTGCCAATGAACACACTGATGTAATTCATCATTTTGCTTTCCATAAATGCATCAGTTGGCAGCACATAATTACCTAGGAGAAACCATCATGTCACCTCTCAAGCTCACTCCAAGTAGCACGTTATTAATCCCATTATTGGCCAAGTTTGCACTGACAAGATGAAATGTGGGTATTTGCAAGTGTGCAGGCAAAAGATCTAGACACTTACGGCCATTTATTCTTTTACCCTGGTACCTTGAAGAATATCCCAACTTAAATTATGGTTGGAACAAGAATATGGAAAGGCACATGTTCCCCCTATGCATGGATATGCCCACACACTGTATATGTGTCCACCTAAGTAGCAAATACATCTGGTCGGATTTCGGCAACCGGTTTTGCGTGCTGACGTCCAGACGTGGCATCCTCAAAGGGGCCCTAATTCCGTTCCCTTTGCGGAAGCCACGTCCTAATCCTTCCCGCATCTGGCTCTAAATGCATTTTTAGAGCCTGTGCGGAAAGGCCCTTAATTTCTTTGGTGTTCTGCTCCTCTGTTTTTCTTTCATTTAGTTGTTCTCGGTGAAAGTCCTGTCCCATTCACTCTTCAAAACCTTCAATCAATAAGTTTTTCCTCTGATGAAAGTCAATAGAAGGCTGCCAGTTCTTCAAGAAGCTTGAAAGTGCCTTATCTCTTAACAAACAAGTCATATTGTCCATTTCTGCCAACTCCAGCACTTTCATGGTCAAATCTTTGTCAATTTCCACACTTGAGCATACAAAATTCTTGCTACAGTGATTATGCATTATAAAACTGTATAAAATGTATCCCTCTTTTTATCTATCATACCTAATAGAATTATTTCTGATTTCCACTAGGGATGTACGCAAATGGATTTTTTTGCATGCAGTTATATCAAATTGAATATAAGAAAATTCATATTTGTTTGAACAGATCCCCTTCGAATGTGATAGGATTCTATTCAATATGAATGTATTAGCAGAAATTTATATGAATATTCTATATGAAAGCATACCTATCTGATACGCATCCCGTAACATATCTGCTCTGAAAGCATCAAATTCACCCTGAATCCACTTTGAATCTGCTCTCCAACCATGTCAAATTCACTCTGGATCCATTGCAGATGTGACTGGCACAACCACTTTCCTACCTTCCCATTTCACAAATATAAAGTGTTTTCCCACTGTCACTAGAAGTACCCATTAAGTACCCATTAATGGGTACAAAAATGCCATTATGTACCCATTAATGGGTACTTAATGGGTACTTTTAGTGACAGTGGAAAAACACCTATAGTCAATTAAGTTCGGTAAGAGAGGTGGTGGAGGAGTTATATAATATATGGAGTACAGATATAAGGATTGAAAGAGAGGAAGTTAAGAATGAAATAAAAGGTATAAAAATGGTGAAGCATAATAATCTTAAAGAAGTAAGAAGGAAAATATTACATAAATGGTATAGAATCCCAGCACAGTTATCACACTTCTTTTCAAACATGGGTAGTAATTGCTGGCATGGTTGTAACCAAAGAGATATTTTTTTCACACGATCTGGAAATGTCCTATAGTATCTGAATTTTGGAAGAAGATAAAGAAATCAGTGACATGCTGAATATACAATTATAATAACAGGGAGAATGGGAGTATTACATATGGAGTTAAACAATCTTCTGACTGTCCAACTGAAGGAAATAGTAGAGGAATTCTTAACATGTGCTCAAATAGTCCTAGTTAGTGGGTGGAAGGACAGAACGAAATTGTCTATTAGTAAATGGTATAATTATATAATCAATATGATAGCAGTAGAAATATTGAATAGTCATATGAATTATATAAGTAATTTGGATAGGGTTAGAATATGTAAACAAAAATGGATGATAGTTAAAATATATTTAGATAACAAGCTTAGGAGTGAAAGTGAGGAATTGAAGTTGCATTTAATTTTCTCAATGTAGTATTATGAATTGTGTAGCCTTATTCATGGTATAAAAACTTGCAATTATGTATTACCCTTGGGGGGGGGAGGGGGATTTAAAGCAATTGTAAAAAAAATTAATAAAAAGATATTTTAAAAAAAATGTCCCTAAGTTTCATACAGATGTTCCAAAACATTTGTATTCATATGAATGTCAATGTACAAATGGTGTAACATTTGATTTGTATACAAATTCATATGAATTTGTACGAATAACAAATGTTACAAATATTCATGCATATTCCTCGTTTACAGTAGATTTGTATTTTCAATATTTTTGAATGATCAAATACATTTCCCCCTCAATTTTTTTATTTTTATTTTTTTGCTTTTGAATAAGTCCATCACATATGAGAAAAGGTTTCTCACATTTCCAACAAGCATTTAGTGCATCTTTGTACATCCTTGCTAACAGTTTTGGAGTCATATATTACCTATACATCATTTTATAATAATCTTCATTAAAATTATAACAAAGTGTAAATCTTAAATCCTTAATCCATATTTCCTCCCTATAATCTAAATGGATATTATACAGAAAATTCTTGTTTATCTTCCATTTCAAATTTCAATAACACTTTGTATAATTTAGCAATTATTCATTTTTATTTTTTTTACTATAATTCTGATTCCCATTCTGTTTTCTCTGGTGCAAACTGGATGAAAACGGGTTGCATATGGGATAACTACGGGATGCATACAGATGTGTATGGATGCGTACAGATGTGTATGGACCCGGGGAAGATGTGTACAGGCATTTACAAATGTTGACCATGTTTGTAAGTGCAAATCCAAATAAAAAATTTGAACAAATAGATTTGGATTTGCTTCATTCGAACTGAATTTGGTTAAATTAAAATTTTAAACATTCAAACTGAATCAAATTTTCAGGCGTTCAATTTGAAAATTGCATTCGTGCAGGAAGAATACAAAAAATGCAAAAAAAAATCATCAATTTTGCACAGTATTGTTAAAAACACAGGACTTTTCTTTTAAAAATGAAAATAATATTAACAAATGAAACAAAACAATATTGTTTTTATTTGGTTTGATGCATTCCAGTGCACCTTATACCACGGTTCCGTGTCTCCTGACTGCTGACACTGGTGTTATTAAAAATTATCTTTATAAGGTCACCAGGCTGACAAATTGGGAAAAGGTTGATGTCCACCCATCTTCTGCTTGTACTGACTCACATAGCAAAATTCTGACTTTTGTTTTCTCCCTTTCCTTGCCTTCTAAAAGGAAAAGGAAAGGAAGAGCCAAAAGGAGCCCACTGCTGAACTCAGGAAGGCTATGGGTCTCCTAATACAGTACAAATCAGAAAGCCAAACCCATCTACACCAAGACCTCTTTCTTCTCCCTGATGACTTTTCTTGTTCTCATATAATACATTTACAGACTGCATTATGAAAAAGTTTTCAGACTCTGGTATTTAGCTTTAGAAGTTGTCCGCCCCTCCCCTCCTATTGCTTGGGAGTAGGAGGAGAAAGTCAGTTTTCAATTAATCCAGAATGACCAGATGGCATTTTCAAAGCTATTAAACTGAACAGAGGTGACTTCCAAACAGAACTTGTAAAATCTGACCCAAGCTATTGCCTTCTTCAGACCAAAACAGGAGCAGAAATTCTCAGAAGACTTTATGCTGTACTCCCAAATTAGATCCATCTCAAATAATAGCCCAAGGAGAATATCTGAGAATATTTTCCCAGTCTCCGCCATTAGGCGCATATATATATACTATGCTGCCTATCAGAAAGAGGTATAGTGTTGTTGAGTAGAGCAAAGTGGAGGAAAGGTTACCAGCATTATTGGGCATTTTCAGAAGAACTCAGATTAGAAAGCCCTTCAGCGGATGCTGAGGGGCAGACAGTGGACAAGGCAATAGTAAAACAAGGTTCAACTGTAGTACTTGGATTTTTAGACAGACACTATTGGGAAGGTGCCATTCTTCTCGGCAACTGGGCTAGTACAGTGCCTGTCTGCCAGTACTGTTGATAGAAATCAACTTGCTCAGATTTGTGAGAAAATGGATGCACCTCTTGGAAGCTTTCTCAAAACTCTTCTGTCCACAAAAAAGGTGAATAATTGTGGGAGCACAGCTATGATTCAGGCATCACCTCTCTCTCCCAAAAGTCACAACTGGGGTGACAGAACCATCTGGAAGGACAAGGACCATCCCTGAGTCAAGAGAAGCCGGAAGGTTGTCAGGAACCTTGGGCAGTATTTTTACCAACTGCAGCAAATGGCATGGTTACGTAGGGAGATGTTTGTTCCATGTTTCTGTGGGGTTTGTACAAACTGACCATGTGCAAAGCTGCTGTCTTGAGCTGGATATCCGACATAGACATTTTGTATGGGGATTCTGAGTAAATGTGAGCTTATCCCCATCCCCTGGCTCCTTTTAGACATGTGTCAATGCTTGTGTGGGCGCATTGACTTGAGTTTCAGGTTTATGGTTAAAAGTGACATATACATGCCAATAATGAATAAACAAATCATGGTACTAGCCTAAAATACAGGGGAGAGTTTCACCAGCATAATGTTCTCCAGATGTTTTAAACTAAAACTCCCATCAGGGATCAGTCGCAGGTGAGTGATTGATTGTGCAAGGATTCTACATGATACGATAGTATTCGTACAAATTTGTATGAATATCCGACAAGGAAGCATACACATCCCATACGTACCCAATACATATCCTATATGTGCCGCTATGTATGCGATACATATCCCATAACATATGTGCTCTGAGAGTGTCAAGTCTGTCCTGAATCCACTTTGAATCCTCTCTCAATCCATGTTGAATCCAACCTGGATCTGTTGTGGATGTGCAGCCGCTTTCCCACCTCCCCAGGTTCATGAATGTTCCAAAGCATTGGCACGGATGTCCGGAAACATGTACGAATGTACGAATGTCATAACAGCTGATCCGGTCAAATGCATACATATATATGCATACATATAACTAATGTTACCAATATTCATGCACACACCTACCACAGCCAGATTGTTCTATCCTTCTTTGCAGCCTGTGATGATTTTTAAATGAAGGTTGCTACTGGAGGGAGGGAGGGAGGGAAGAAAGGGAAGGGAAGGAAAGTCTGCATTTACCTGAAGCATAAATGTTAGCAAGTTTCTCATTCATATTTCCAACACCAGTATGATGTTGGTGCCACAGAAGCACAGAAATCAGGCATTCTAATCAATTTAGCCCAGGGCTGCACCTTTAAATCTCACTCCTTGCCAGTGATTTGTAAAGTTTAATTTCTGTAATGGGTTGTGGTGGCATTTACCCCCCCCCCACGCCCCCCAAACAGGAATTACTGAATTGAGTCATGAGTCATGTAAGAGCAAACATCAATATTCTGATTTAAATTGAGGGGGATGCAGCTTTGGAAGAAAGACCAAGAGAGGGGTATGTCGGAAATGATTTTAATTTATTTATTTATTTGTCCTCTGCCTTCCCCACACCACACTACACCACAGAAAGGCAGATTTCTGCCTCTAAAAATCAGGAACACACACGGAGAGCCGTGGAGGCAAGCGAACTTTCTCAGGAAGACAATGCTTATAACTTATGCATTGCCTGGAAGTTTCATAAGAAATTAATATGTGTTACAGAAACGGCAGGAGCAGCATTAATATTTGAATGTAGGGATGAATATTTAATCTGAAAGCCTTGATCTGAAAGTGAACATGACAAGGCTAACACAGACGGCGATGGCGTGCCTGTTAAGAAATGTTAATGATTTATTGCCTGTGTCAGTAGGAATAACTTCCACTCTCTTTTCCGTTACATAATGCCTTTGAAATATTGGTAAAGCGATTAGGAGGGACAAAAAATGGGAGAGGGAGAAGGAGTGGTTTCAGGAGGTCCAGTGGGGAGAGGAATGACGCCAGAGAGACAGAAACAAGCAGAAGGAATGAAAAGCTATTTGCTCCTGGTAGTAATTCCTGACGTAGAAGAAGAGCTGGCTTTTCTACCACACTTTCTCACCCATTTAAGGGGCCTCAAAGCGGCTGACAAGGCTTTTCTACTCTTCTCCTCACAACAGACACCCTGTGAGGTGGTGAGGCAGTGAGAGCTCAGAAGAGAGCTGTGACTAGCCCAAGGTCACCCAGCTGGCTTCAAGGAGGAGTGTGAAATCCGGCTCCCTAACCCCAAGACCAAACTGGCTCACTCCCCAAATGTACTCTCCAGAGCTGACCCCATAGGCTTACTGGGCCATGGAAGCACTTAGGAGCTCCACCAAATCTCTTACAGGATTTCCTGTGGTGGATCTTTGTTGTTGTTGTTGTTGTTGTTTTCCGGGCAGGCCTGGAAGTGGCTGTGAAACCTCCTCGGTGTCAGGACTCAAATAGTGGCTGAAATCTGAGTAGGTGACGATTCCCTACAGCCATTATTTTTAATGTACTTTTTATACATTTTGATTCTGGTCTGTGACTGTACAAATAAATCCAATTCAAGCTGGCTCCCACTGTCAGTCAATGTGTGCATGTAGCAGGCGATGCTATTACTGTCAGTGGTCTGGAAACGTGTTCACTTGGGGAAATTTAGCTCAGCCCAGCAACTAACCTGAATGTAAGGGGTATTTAGCACTTGAGGTTTTAATAATGATAAATTGGCAAAGCCCTCCGTAAAAGAACAAGCAGGCAGCGAGAGAAAAATTTTCAAAGTATCTTCAATATAAATCAAAAGCTTTATTAGCAGGAAATAGTTATCAGCAAGAAAAATGGGATGGATGATTTTAAGATGTTTTCTTATCTCTTTGTTAAGTTGCAGTGATTCCAATGCTGAGCTGGGGAGAAGCCTTGCTATGGACTGGGAGGGGGGAAATGGGCTTTTAAGTGGAAAAAGAGGTAAGCTAGTGGATAAAAAACAGACTGAAATCCTCACTTTTTTATTAGTCCATTTGAGACACTGGGAAAAGCTTCCTGATAGTGAGGGTGATTAGTCAATGGAATAGGTTGCCATGGGAGGTTGTGAGTTCTCCTTCACTGGAGGTCTTCAAGCAGAGGCTGGACCTACATCTGCCTGGGATGGTTTAGAAAATTCTGCATTGACCCTGGAGGTCCCTTCCAACTCTATGATTCTATGAAGCAGGAGCTGGTTGGCGAGCAAAGATGGAGGTGAGGAACAAGTCATTCTTTCTTGTTCCACTGTTGCCCATAAATGGTTTTTATTCCTGTTGGGGCAGACATGGCATGAAGTCTGTGCTCCTAGAATGCTGTTGATGGGATTATGCCTACGGGGCCCTGTGTGATGTTGGCATAATGAGAGTCATTCACTTCAGATAAAGCCAATCAGTTTGAATTCAGTTATTTCTATCTGGCACTCTTTAATAGGAATTTTTCTTTTACTCAAAGTTGGTCTCTGGCTGCCAAAATAGATTTCATTATTGTGTTTTTCTTTACAGGAACCATAGACTGTTACCACTCCAAACATAAAGAAATTATCTCTTGGGCTCAGCCCTGTTCTTATGCAGATCTCCAAGGGCTTTTTGTATGAGCACTAAGACCCCAACTAAGACTCCATTAGGAACCTGATTGGTATCAACTGGGAAGGCCCTGTCCTCATGTGGACCCCATTTAAGGCCCCAACTGGCAGGCCCTGTCTCCATGAGGGCAGGAGAAATCCAGATTTAATAGGCCTTTGGGCCCTTAAATCTGAATTTTGTGTGGAACCATTTAAAGGTGTCCACATTCTGGCATGAAGACTGGATCTGTGCTCTGCCCCACCACTTGCAGCTACGGAGTCTTGCACTTGGGTGCTAGTGGGCCGCGGGGATGCATGAGATCCTCCCAGAGATCCAGACCTTCAAGACCCAGATCTTCGAGTGCCCCGTGCGAAAACGGGGCAGGCTTCCTGTTGTGGAGCATAGCAGACAATCTGGCAATCTACTTGCTTGTTGTGGTGATTCAGCTCAGCCCCTCCCTCCTCGTCCTCCGCAGAGCAACATGGGAAGTGCGTGAGCTGTTGAGCGCCCAGGTTGCCTACCAGCTCTGGTGGGACTGTGTGCCAACCAGTTTCCCTCCCACTGATGCAGTGCAGCAGCAAACTGACTCAGTTGTAAAACAATCACTTATAGTCTATTGTTACAAAAGGAAAAAATAAAGAAGCAAGTTTATAGTTCAACTTAAATGTTCTTCAGTTGCTTGAAAAGAAAGATATTAATAAACTGCTCCACTGAGAGCCAACAGTCCCTGGTAAGCTATACAGTAAGCACAAACAATTCTTAGTCCTTCCCTCTCAGGTTCTTCTCTAACCTGAAGTAAGGTAAGTTCCCAAAATAATAAAGATAGCCTTGCAGCAGTCCCAGTCTGCCTCCCTGGGCTCTTCTCCCTGATCTTCCTTCTGTCAAAGACGAGAGGTAAAAAACAAGATGAGCCACCGCTTTTTATAGTCCACGATTCTGCGATTCTCATTGGTCCAATTTTGGTGGGCTGGCGTGGCTTTCTCTGATGCTCCACCTCTGCTGTCACTCTCGTAGCTCAGAAAGCCCATGAAATGGCTGCCCTGTCACTGCCTGTGTGGCGTGAATGCCACACTTGGTCTTTTTAAATTAACTTTTGACTATTTCAAAATGGATTCTAGTATGTTTTAGAACTGGACCTGGATCTGGTACAAAGATCCATGCTATCCTGGTGCTTTCTCTGTGCCAATCAACATGCCTATCATAAATGCCAACACATTGGTTTGGAGATGCCTGGCACAACATCCTCAGGCCTCAGCCTTCTGGGAACTGATTTATTTCTCTGTGTTAATACATGTCTGTAGGTGATAGAGATATGTAGAAAACATAAAATATTTTTTACATAAAGACTTATTGAACTTGTGATGGAGACTGTGAATTTCTTTAAGTGGTCACTCTGGAGTTGATGAGATCTGTCCTTGGAAAATTGATTTAGAGACTTCTAAGAAAGTCATATTTGGCCCTGGGATGACCTTTCAATGTTATTGGGGAGTGAAAGACTTTGGAATTGTTGCAGCTTCATATTGTCACAGCACAGGTGCATTCAATCTATGTATGACCCCCCCCCTCCCACAAAAAAATGAAAAAAAATCCAGAAACTCCTCTATTGTGGTCTACTGCTTAGTTCATATTTTAATCTTACCCTCAGCTAATGCTTACCAAATGCTGCTCAGTTTTCCAGTTTCCTGGCTCAGCAATAAGGATATCCAAGGTCATGATTATGTGTAAAGTCTCACTAGGTTTCATGATAATTCAATAGTTAAATTAATTATATTTTCTGATTATACACTTGTTAGACATGTACATATTGTTGAACTGGAGAGGATACAGGAGCCCAGAGGCTTATGCGCACTACAGCTGGTAGTGCATGATTAGTGAATTTCTGGTAAAGAGCATGTGCGTGCCCTCCCTCACCAGAAGTTCACTAATTGTTGTTTAGGTGTGGAGCTCATTCATTCCACATGTTAACCAACACTTACCAAAACATACCTTAAGAATCTGGGCAGCGACCATTCCCTCTTCTTCCGGTGCTCCGTGGTCATTTGAGGTTCCGCGCATAGATGTGACCGTGTGTGTGCAGAATGTCAGTGTTGTCAAGATGACGGAGGGTGCCACAGCTAAAATGGCGGCGCCCAGAAGAGGACCATCTCTGGGATCGGTCCCAGGTGAGTGACTGACTGTGCAGGGCTTGGGCTGTCGTTACCTAAGGCTCACAGGTGCGAGCACTACTGGTAGTTAACGTTGGGTCTTTGTGCTCCTTTCCCGTCCAGCTGACAGGAATGGAAGTGCGAAATCACCCCAGGTTTCTCAATCTCAGAATCTGACAAAGCTCCGGAGATTCTCCGGAGCCACTCCAGAGAATCTTCAAAGAATATCTGGAGCGTCTACGGAGATTGCACCCCCTGGACCCAGGAAACCTGGGATGATGGGTGGGCCCCACATGGTTCAGTCCAGATTTGCCACATGGGTGCTCCTGTGTTTCCACTGCAGGCAGGCTACCACCCATTGCTAATGGTGCTGCACCGCCCGTGGGGATGCATTGAAGGACCCTTCCTTAGATCCAGATCATCTTAGATCCAGATTAAGGGAGGTCGGTGGACCCTCCCCCCACCCCGCCTATATGTACCATAATTTCTTCAATCCAGTTGGAGTCCACAAGAAGAATGTTTCTAAATTCTACTTAGTTCAACATGTAGAGATGAGGCTGAAGGAGTGGCCAGGGTGTGGCTGTGGGGACTAGATGGAAAAGATCATGGCCTGTTTGCACTCACCTCTTGGTGAACTCTGGTCCACTTTTCTGGGGAATGGTCCTCCTGCAACTGACGTGGACAAGCTCTAGCGCAAGGCAGCCTAATAAGGCAAGTGCAGAAAGGCCTCAGGTCACACTTTTCTTGCAATGGAGGTGAAGCAGCCCTGCGAGTGGCGCGCTACATTGCTGCTGTCAGAATGTGAGTGAGGGCAGGCCGGGCGTACCAGCTTGGGTCACCCCATCCAGCTCTGAGCTCCAGAGACCTCTGGCTACTCTCCACTCATACTGCAGCTGTACACAATGGAATGCCCTTCCCGGGCAAAGCACGATGGTTTCAGGGTCAGTGCAATCACAACATGACAAATGATTAGCCCCTGTGGTTCCAGGTGCCACAGCCTTCTGGCCTCCCTTCACATCACAGCAGAGCTGGACACAGACTAGAAGCCCTTCACCCAGGTCTGTTCCTTGCAGCTGAAACAGACTCAGTGCTGGCATTATCCAAAGGACAGATAGTCCCTATCAAGAGGGGAAAGTCCTCAGAAGGGAGGAAACAAACTTTGGTGTCTGATCTCTGAAGACTGAAGGTGGCCTCTGTTCTTAAATATAAGGTGTGAATTTTTTTAAAAAAATGTAAGGAGCAACCACAGGCCACATTTCCCCTTGGAGAACTAATAAAGAGGCTTTTGATGTTTAAATAGCTTCCTCAAGGTGCTTTCCTGTTAGGGAGGGAGGGTAGGTTATACATTTCTTAGAAAGGAAGGAAGGAAGGAAGGAAGGAAGGAAGGAAGGAAGGAAGGAAGGAAGGAAGGAAGGAAGGAAGGAAGGAAGGAAGGAAGGATGTCATCAGTCAGGTTTTCATTGTCATGCTTACTAGCCTATGCTCATGCTGCCCCCAGACTAGCAGAATAAATCCACAGTTAAATTTAAAAGCCCAGTATATTTACTGCGCAGTGACGACTGGGCATCCCAACTTGAAAGGCAGCTCCATAGCTTCCCCTATCAGAGCTGCGAGAGTTGAGCAGGCACCCGCTGTCACATGGGTTGAGGCAGCCAATCAAATTTTGAGATGCCCTTCCTGCTTTGGTGGATTCTTGTCTGCTTTTCTCGCCCTTCTGCCTGCATTGTCCAGATTTTCTTTATACTGTGCAGTGAGTGTTGTCAATCCCGCATTAACTACACAGTCCTAATTATATAATGCGACGCCACAACAATCAATCAAACGTCCTGTGTGATGGCTCAGTCAGGACTGCACATTCCAATGCGCAGTATAAATGTGTCTAGACACAGCCCTATAACCAGACTAACAAGTGAGGAAGACATATCAGGCCACATCCCCATTACAAGCTTATTTCGTTTTCAAACCGTTTTCAATCCTCACAGACCCCACATCAGTTTGGCTTAACACGCTTTCCGAGTGTTAAATCACACCAAAGCGTTGTAAATGTTAACCCTCATTTCAACAGGTCTTACTCCGGATCATGCGCTTGATACGTGTTACATTTTTTACTGTGGGGACCCTACCATTTTAAGGGATGAGAATCCATGTTTAGGGTTTCCCTCCCCCAATAGCTTGCTTCCAAAGACAGTGATGTCAGTGTAAAAATCCAACCTTCGCAGCAGCCACTACACTGTAGCAATCTGATAACACTTCACACCTGATAAGAATGTTGCAATTTTGTGCAATTCTAGCTCTTTGGAGTTCTGACCTTTAAAGGGGAAAGGAAAGCAGGGACAGGTTCTGGGAGATGTGTAAATGTTTAAAGCCCCTTTGCTTGAGTTGCCACTGCTGCTGTGTGCCCTGGGCAATGGGGAGAATCACTGGCTGCCCTCTGCCGGTTTTCCTCCATCCAGGCAAGTGGCAGCCACCCAGCCAAGCTCAGTGAAGGGGTCCGTTATGGGTGACGCATTCACGCCAGAAGGAAGAGGGCAGGGCAGCCCAGAAAAGCAGCTTTTAAAAGTAGCCACTTGAGTCATGTACACCATGTACGATTCTCAGAATCTGGATCGAACATGATTAAGTTTAAAGTAAAGGGAACAGGCAAATTCGCATTTGCATCCGGTTCTATTATTTCGGTTTAGGGAAATCGAATTAAGCTTATAATGGGGATGCGGCCTCAGTATACCGAACATTAATGTGTTGTGTTCTACCATTTGGCATTCATGAATTTGAATCCCGTAGGTAAAGCCTTTAAAGTGACTTGAGATAAAACCATCAGTAAGTTCAGGGGAAAGTCAGAAGTCCCCACAAGCTGTGAGCCTTGCAGTTCCTGGAGTTTGTTGGTGGTGGGAATCGAGACCAAAAAAAAGTCAAGTGCTGGATGCTTCTATTCTACCTTTAAACATTATTTTTCAGAGTGTCAGTTGGGCAGCAGACCCAGCTGGAAATCCACAGACTGCTGAGCTAGCTGAAATGTCAGGGAATGCATCACAATATTAATTGAGAGTATTTCACAAGAACACAAATGCCAATTTATATGGTGAGTTGGAAAGAGAAAGCCTACTTGACTCCTAGCTCCAGAACTTTCAACTTCCCTCAGACTCAGAGCTACACACGCTCCCCAGACCCCATCATGGTTCCACTAAAATTTTGTGGTTAAAAATGAACCTGATACTGTAAAAAGATTAGCTTAAGGGACTCACCGGCACACGACATTGGGAGGCGCTAGAGTTTTAAGAACTTGAAGCTGGCTCTGGCAATGGTTGCATGGAAGAGAAAGAAGCACTAGGAATGGAGTATTGCCTCTCCCTGTGCATCTAGAACAGTGCAGAAAGCCACCAAGAAGACCTTCATGGGATGTTGCTAAGTGCTCTCAAGGGGCAGGGGCAGGGGCAGGGGCAGGGGCAGGGGCAGCCAGGCCACCACCACAAGTAGTAAATAAGAGGAAGGGCTCTAACACTCATGGCAGCATGATGGAAGAAAAGAGTGGCATCCAAGCAGATGCTACACACTTCCTGTTCATTGAAGAGGCAAAGTGTGTAGATATTGGCCCACACAGCTCATTCATAGCACCACAATGATATTTATTTATTTATTATTTACATTTCTATCCTGCCCCATACCCGAAGGTCTCTGGGCAGGTAACAACCTTAAAACAACAGGTTAAAAACAGAATGTGCATTAAAAGATTTTAAAAATTCAACAGATCTAAAACAATACACAATATGTTTAAAATGATAGTGTCTGCACTGGGGGGGGGGGGGGGAGAATATAATCAGCTCAGCCAAAGGCCAGGGTAAAGAGGTGCATCTTCACTGTTTTCCTAAAGGCGGGGGAGGCTATTCCATACTCTGGGGGCCATCACAGAAAAGGCTCTCTCCCAGGTGCCCACCAACCTCACTACTGAAGGTGGTGGGACAACCAGGAGGGCCTCACTGCTTGATCTTAAGGCATGGGAGAAGGTGTTCCTTTAGATATTTGGGGCCCAAGACATCCAATAAGAACGGAGGTAGATTTGATGCAGCCAAAAGGGTGGAGAGCCAAGAGTTCTATGGAGGCTCAGATTGATCTCAGAGAAAGGTGCGACTGATGTGGCCCAAAGAGACGATGGTCAATAACCCTGGATCAATAACCCAGGTGTAAACAGAACCGGTACAACCTCAGTTTGAATTAATGAATAGGCCGTTCTGTGTTAGACTTGTGTGACCAAGGCCCTGGAGATACAGACTCCTGATTGGAGCTATACCTTCAATCCCCCAAAGTGGATTTGGATCCAGAGTGACTTCCAGAGACCCCCACCGGTGGGCCTCATGCCATGGGGGATGGCACAGGGACAGACTCTTCTTCCCTCCTTCTTTCCTTTTCTAAATCTGTCTCATTTGGTGTTTCAAACAGCAAAGCTCAATTTCTGTGATGTGAAGTAACATTTCCTCCTTATGCCAGCCCTTTGTCCTACTAATTGCCCGTCATCTCCTCCATTGTCTCTGCTGAGGCATTCCAAATGCCACGGGAACTATTAATAGCGTTAACTTAAGACACGTTCTCCAACAGCACACTCTCACTCGGGGAAGACTAAACAGCATTGAAAGGTCATTCGATTTATTTTGATTGTGTCTGTTTTAAGCAATACTAGTGAGGTTCATATGCCTCCTGGGCCTCACAGTGACAGGCATAATACCACCTCTCCCTCCCTCTATGTCCACAATAGCCTTGTGGGCTTTTCTACAAATTTCAAACTTGCCCTTCACACTCACTGTGAGCCAGCTTGGTCTAGTGGTTAGGGAATACCGGGTTCGATTCCACCCTCCTCCATGAAGCCAGCTGGGTGACCTCGGGCTAGTCATAGCTCTCTTCTGAGCTCTCACAGCCCCACCTACCTCACAGGGTGTTCTGTTGTGGGTAGAAGAATAGAAAAGCTTTGTCAGCCAGTTTGAGTCCCCTTAAATGGGTGAGAAAAGCGGTGTAGAAAAAACTGTTCTGACCCCAGGAAGGCCTAGTTTGGGTACCAGATCATGTAAAAAAAAGACCCACCAGAGGAGCCACAACAGAAAGTAAGAGGGCACATAGGAGGTGCGATCCAGAGCACGAGGCCATGTTTGGGGAGGCCCCGGGGCTTCCCATATCCACCGAAGCTTCGACCGAAGCTTCTATGAATACCAGATAATTTGGAATCCGTACCTATTCGTACGAATTCCAGGTGTCACAAATATTCATGCACATCCCTAGTATAGGGGTAAACTATACCAGTGGCAGGGTTGAGACAACTCTGCAATGCTTCATCCACATCCCTTCAAGTGGAAGTCATTAGCCTGAAGCATGTGACTGGTAGTGCAGGCAGAGTTGCATACTGCATCACCTGGTCACCATGGTAATGGTTCCACACATGCACATTGGCACCATTGCCAGGGCAATGAGATTGCCTCCTTAATGGAAATGACTTGCACATAGCCAATGTGGAGTTAAGTGGCTAAGTTTTGAATGGTTTGAGTAGGCCTATTTCCACTGCAGCCTCTAGTGAATTATTACTGAACCTCTGGTGAAGAACATCCACACGTAGAGTTGGCTGTTACAGACTTCAGGTATGCCTGCCCTCGCCAGAAGTTCACTAATTGTTGAATAGGTGTGGAGCACGAAATTGTGGTCCACACCTTAACCAACCTTACCAAGGGACTTGCCTCAAGTGACCAGGGCAGTGACCATTTGCTCTTTTTCCGACACTCTGGGGTTGTCTGAAGTGCCGCACAAATGCACTAGCACCTTGTATGACCATAGACATGATGTGTGTGCAGAGCGTCAGTGTCGTCAGGGTGACGGCGCTGATGTACCTGTTGTGGAGGACACCACAGCCAAAATGGTGGTGCCCAGAGGAGGAACAGGCCCTGGATCAAATCAGGTAAGTATTCTTTTGCGGTGTGTGTGTGTGTATGACTAATGTCGATTAGTGTTCCAAGTGTGAGTGCGAGTCAGTGGTGGTTCATCACAATTCTTTCCTGTCCAGGGAAGTGCAAAAATGCTCAGTGTCCCAAAATGCAGATGCCCAAACTGTTCTACAACTTTCCTTCCTTGGGACATTTTCCCATTTGGAGGTCAAAGCGAGAAAAGGTCCACAGTCTTCATACCTGTATATTCAGGTATGTTTCTTGACATTGCTCTCACCAGCCATCTTCATACCTCTTTGCCTACCCTAAATCCTTTTCCAAGGTATTTAATATTTTTGAAGACTGTAAATTCATCACATATGATTTTAGAAAGGTTTTCATTTGTACCAGCCTTTAATTGTTATGTTTTCATCAGTTTTCCAATTCTGTGCTGTCAATTTTAGAAAGGCTGTACCTGCCCTGCGCTTTCAGTGAATTGACTCAAAACCAGGGGAAAAAAGATGAATGACATCACCAAAGGCCCTCCTGAGGTGGAGTGGGAAAGCTCTTGGACTTTCATGAACTGTCATTCATTCTGACCATCTGATCACATCCTGCAATGACTCGACCCCGCCCCCACACTCATGAACTCCTATTAGCAGAGTAACGCAGTCAACGAAGCAGCCATCGAGCCGTACGGCCCCACTGCCTGCCCAACAGAGTTGGTCTCAGTATATGTACTGGACTGCACCACCCAGCCCAAGCGTCCTGCTCCAAAGGCTTACTACCAAGCCCCCTTCCTGAAGCAACACTATAAACACCAGTGTAATCCAACACTAACTGTTTATTATTTACAAGCAGATAGATAGATAAATAAATAAATATAAGCAAGGATAAAGGTAGCTCAATAGTCCTTAAGTAGTCAGAAGGAACAAATTACTGAAAACAAAGCAAAGCTTCGCTCTTCAGAGCCCATCCACTGGAAGCAAAATAAATAACACAAGCCTCCAGCTCCTGAAGGAAGCTTTCTGGTGTTTAGTGTGAAAGTCCTTCCTACCAATAAAGAATAAACCCAAGTAGTACAATCCTAACTGCATACCAGGGGTCTACCTTGCTCAAACCAAAGCCAAGCAGCCCCTACAGTGTTCCTGTATACTTCAGCTATGCGCCGAGATCTAGCCCAAGGAGAAGCATGACCGCCCCTTCTGTCCCCTACCCACAAGCTGTGAGCACAAGGCCAATAAGTCCAGAGAGTTCGGCTAGCTCCTCTATGATCAACCCCCTGCAAAATCTGCCAGGCGAGAGACACCGAGAGCCCCAACTGCTGGCTTAAATACAGCGAGATCCTGGCACTCTGATTGGCTGGATTTTGGCACTTTCAGAGGGAACTCCTCCCTCCTGTCAATCAAGCTTGCAAAGAGCCTGGGAAATATTCCTGTACTTTGCAGCTTGCACCCTGAATCCGTCACACATCCATAGGCCAGAAATGAATCTGCAGCCCTTGGTGGTGCCTCTTGATACCCATCTGTTTTTCCAAAGCCGATCTCCTAAATTCTCCTGCAAGTTATTAGACATCTTTGGACATTCAGCAACTGCCTCTCTGAATGTGTGTGTTTCAATTCCAAACGGTTTTGCCTCGAGAAATGAGCAACATAGTAAACTAATTTGAATTGAGCTTAGACGAATCTTTGGGGCTTTGGGGGCTGTTTTGATCTGATCCCAGAAGTGGGAGTCTGGTTTTGGAATCTTGTTTTTGTTTTGCTTTTCTCCACGCTCTTTCTGGGATTTTGCTCACCATGGAAGCGTGGATTCCTGTGCCTGACAAGTTCTGCTTTATGCTACTTGCTTTGCCACCTGCATAGTTGGAGTAAGATTTGAATAACTCAGCTTTTTCAATAACTGCTAAAAAAAATGAAGAGAAATAAAAAAGAACAATGGCAAGATCAGACTCCTTGGTTCGAGTTCAAATGTCCTGGAGAGGCCTCTTTAACTATCCCAGACCCCCAAATCTTTGTAGCAAGCCAACATCCTGCATATCTAATGTTTCTCTCTCCCTCTGCCCTCCTAAACAGCCCTGTTTTGTTTCATTGAACCTTTTGCCATTCCTAATGTTAGCTCTTGTGTCTGAAGAACAAAGCAGAGGCCTTTTTTCACGAGGGCCTATGGAACATGTGTAGGCGCCCTGGGATGGAGCATTCGCTCCGCGGGGCTGGCGGTTCCATTCGGAAGCACCCCAGCCTGTCCCAGGTTGCCCACGACAGGCCTGCCTGCCCCTGGGGTTGAATTTGACCCAATGGAGGCAGGCCTGGGACAGGGCATTCCCGGACATCCCACAGCTGTTTGGGAGGGAGTGCATTTGCATGCTCCCTCCCTGACAGCTGCGGGCCCCACCGCTGGCTGCCCCCATTGGGCAGGCCTGTTGCATTCCTTCCCCAGTTCCCGCGGGCTCTAGGGGACTGGATCAGGTCCCCTTGGGCCCGCAGGAACCCCTCCCAGGCACACATCCCCGGCCACTTCATAACCCGGGAAGCATGAGGTAAGTGCCTCGCGGATACACGCATCCCCACGTAAGCCCATGCCTGGGAGGGAGGAGGTGGGCCCTAGGGGACATGATCCAGGCCCCCAGAGCCCGCCGGAACCGGGGAAGGAGCACGACAGACCTGCCCACGCATGGGTCGAATTTGACCCAATGGGGGCAAGCCTGGGAGGAGCGTCCTGCCCCCATGCCAGCCTTTTTGGGCTATGCCATGCGGGGACAGATTCCCCTTTCGCACATAGGCACATAGTGCCAAAAGGCCACAGGACCAGTAGTATATACAGTCTGAAATTTGTTGTGGTTTCAGATAATGGCTATAGTTGAGTGTGTACTCCTAGAAGATATTGGATGTTATCTCTTGTGTCTATAAGCAAAGGTGTTCATGTGCTTGGGGGAATCCATACCCGAGGTCAAATGTCAATCCATGGTCTGCTTGTGGAGGGGAAGAAGCAGTTGTTAGAGATGTGCGTGAATTGTTGTTTTGTTTTGTTTTGTTGCATTGAATATGCTTGGTGGTCCCAGAAACAAGTGTTTGGGCAAGTCAAAGACAAATGGAATGGAGTATCCGATAGAGAAGCCTGCGGGTCTGGAATCCTGAGCTTTGTGTAGCAAGGATTTTGTCCCAGTTGGCACTTTCCCATGGCGTCATTAAGAGCTTGTATACTTTTGGTTCACAGATAAAAAATCTTTCCACCCCCACCGCCTTACACCCGGTGAATTCTGCATTTTGCAGGTACAGAGTGGGTTGAGAAAGACAATTCAGAATAACTTCATTGGGGAAACCATGAATGCTGGTGGGATGAGGGGGGGAAGGCAACATTTGCCAAATGCCACCTTGTGGTTTTAGCATCCAGAAAACGTAGTCAAATAAACCACCTGGTGTTATTTCATCTCCACTTAGCCCTTTTAATTAACAAAACTTTTTTTTTTTTTAAGGAAAAGGTCATGTGTTGTTAAAGGTTAAAGGGATGTTTTCACTCCCTCTTTCCACCCCACCTCTTGAGCTGGATGAATCACCAAAGTGAATAACCCTGCCAGGCTCCAGGGCACAGAAATAAGTGAATATGGGTGAAGTGAGTAATCATTTGCCTGAACGTCCATAAGATGCAAAGTTGTCACAAAACCCAAAAATAGGAAGCCCGGGAATTCAGAGCATGGAACCTCCATCCTCCTCACTTGCAGTCGGAAGCTGGAGGAATTTCATCAAGCATTTCTCCACGTTATTTGACCTTCCATGGTTCTCTGTCTTTCTTCTATCTTGAAACCTTTCTTCCTTCAACTTTACTTATTGGTGGCGTTCAATCTCACTTTCTTCTCAAGAGCTCAAGAAAACGCACATTATTCTTCTCTGCTCCATTTTATCGTCAGAGTAATCTTTTGTGGTTAGGGCTAGGTAGTGACCCAGGATCTTACCTGATTGATATAGTAGCACAGCAGAGACCTTCCACACTGTGCGCCCTGGAATAGCATTGTACTTGGCCAGCAGTGCATGCAATGTAGATGTGGTATTTCGCACTTCCCTTCCCAAGGATGGGAAAGGTATGCAATGAACTAACGTTGACTAGCGTGCAAACTTGCAATCACTAGTCAATGTTAGCGTACCCCTGATCCTCTTCTGGGGGTTGCCATCTTGAATGCAGCGCGCTCCGTGACTGTGTATACATCAGCGCTGTCTTTATGACAATGCTGACTGTCTGTGCCCATAGCCATCCGTACGCATCCCGTATTCATCCAGTATGCAACACATTTTCATCCCATATGGATCTAGACAAGTGCGTACGGGTGCGGGAAAGATGCGTACAGGCAAGTACGCATTGCGTACGTGTTCACACACATACGAATGTCTGAATAATTCACACAAATAGATTCAAAAATTCAAAATGCATTTGAATGTTTAAATTTCAATTTATAGACATTCGATACAAATTTGAGAGTGCATCCCTAAGCAATTTAAAGTGTGCTAAAAATCTTCTTTTGCCTCTGAGCACCCCCATGCCAAGGTTTTGAACGATCTTCCAGCACTACAAAAGTAGGAAAAGCCGTGACAAAATAACTGCTCTTTAAAGAAGAGTTTTGTCGCTCTTTTTATTTATTTATTTATTTATTTATTTTATTTATATTTATATTTATATTTATATTTATATTTATATTTATATTTATATTTATATTTATATTTATATTTATATTTATATTTATATTTATATTTATATCCTGCCCCATACCCAAAGGTCTCTGGGCGGCTCACAACAGTTAAAAATGAACATATTAAAATTGATTTTTGGAAGTCGTGGGTTTTCCTCGCAGCATTTACCTTGGGGATGCTCCGTGGCAAAAGGGGTGGGGATTGCTGCCTGCACACACATCCATAAAGCATTCACACATCTCCCAGAAATGCTGCAGCTTCCCTTCCCTTGCCTTTCTAAAGCACAGAACTTTCAAAGAGCCCGAATTGCAGAGAATTGCAACATTGTTATCAGGCATGAAGTGGGTGTATTTAAAGTCACTGCTGCTCTACCGGGTGGATTTTGACAGTGTTCTGCGAAAGTGCTAAGAGTGAATGAGCAAACGATCACCCGGCCGATAGCTGCAGCTGGCACGGGAAGCCATTTCGGGGGACGGAGATCTGGGAGATGAATAGAGAACCGATGACTATTTTTGCTTTGAACAAGAGAGGGGGCAGGGAGAAAAAGATGCAGGGAAAGAAAACATGCTTCCATGGGGACGGAAGGTGCGATTTCAACGCGCATTTTGCTGAGCCTCATGTGGATGCTTATTCCGGAAGTGCAGGGCACTTTTAAAGTCTCCTTGAATAGTGTGACAGTAGAGGAAGACTAGAGAGGCAAATAAGTCTTTTGGGGATGCAGCCTGAATGTCCAAATTTGGACAAATTTGATTGAATTTCTAATGTTTCAGAAATCTGTGCACCTCTCCACTGTGCAGTCGCAGTCACATCAGGGGGTCATGTGAGCTGCCAGCATGCTTGCAGAGCAGCCGTGATGACCTCCCCAGCCAGCAGAAGTGCAAATGGTTGCCAGCTGATCACTGGTATGTTCTGGTCGCATGGGGTAAGGGGTTGGCATTTAGGAGGAACTAATTTTTAAAACACGCATAGAATATTAACTTCTTTATTAGTCAGCATTTAATCATAAGCAGTATTTCACTTGCTATTCTCCTGTTTCTATATGCATATTGGAAGTACTCAGCAATGATCAAATCGTATGTGCGTGCGTGTACTTTTTCTGTCTTGGCATCTCAAGCTCGTTGTCTGTGCCAGACAGAAACCTAATTCCTTAAAATAAGGACTGACTTGATAAAAATACAAGACGAGGGGAAATACATACCACATGGCCATTAAAACGGTTACATCATGATGGGATTGCCCATATGACGTCACGCAAAGGATACCCCTTGTTCAGTTTATAGGTCAGTATGTGGGCAAAGTGAACCTTTAAAAAATAATTGCTCCTTAAATAAGCAAAACTGTGGGCCGTCCGTAGACCAGGATGTAAGGAGGGGTGAGAAACTTTTTCCAGAGTCTGGCTTTCCAGCACTGCCCTGGGTTCTGCTTTACCTGAATTTGTGTTTAAAATAAAATTAAAATTAAAAAAAACCCTGTACTACCCATTCATTCAGTTTATTTTCATTGGCCTTCATGAGATCACAGTGTGTAGGTGAGCTGTTAAGACCACGGCGTGTGGAGTCTTTTTGTGTAACTGCATAAATGCAGTTCTCTATATTGATCAAGTATTGGAGATGTGCACAAACCGGAATTTAGTGCTTTGGTTAAACACTATGGTCTGGGTACACTATGGGTTTTTCCCCACTATCACTACGTACCCAATAAGTACCCATTTGGGACCCATTAAGGACCCATTAGACTCAGAGCAGGAAGACTCCATTTCCACTGCAGACTCTGTTAGAGCCACATTTGTTTCCACCCATTCTAGGGAAATCTGGATTAAATGGATCCTCCAGTGGGACTTTGTTTGCTTTAGATAAATAAATATACATCACATAGATAAATAGATAAACGAACATACATCACATTGGATACGTATCGGATACATATTCGTTTGTGTCCAATGCATATTCGTTTGTATCGGATATTCATAAGAATGTGTACTGAATAGAATTTTACCACATTTGAACCACATTTTGTACAAATACTAATTGGAGACTTCACCCCCTGTCCCCCAAAACACCTGTGGTGACAGGCAGATCCCTTGTGGGTCAATCCGGATTTGCAAATGAGTGCTCCGGTGTTTCCACGGCAGGGAGGCTAACACCCATTGCTATTGGGTGCTAGACCACCCATTTAAAAACATTGGGTACTTCCCTTAATCTGGATCTACTAGATCTGGATTAAGGGAAGTATCTATTCCTTAGATCCGGATCTTCTTAGATCCAGATTAAAGGAGTGCTGTGCAAAAACACCCACTGGTAACATATGATGAGGCATTTTATGAATGTATAGAGTAGATTTGCTCACAGAAGCTTTTTGGTATTCAATTCATATCGAGTTGAATGCAAGAAAATTTGTATTTGTATTTGAATGTAGTAGGATTCTATTTGATATGAATGTTCAATCCCATATGAATCGCACACAAATGCAGATGAATAGCATATGAATCCCGTACAAATGCATGCAAATAGCATACAAATCCCATAAACATGCATACCAATGCTATACGAAGCTTCATACGAATGCATCAAAACATTTGATTCGAATTTGACCAAATTCGTATGAATTTTGAATGTCACAAATATTCATGCACATCCCTAGTGCAGAGGGGGGAAGTGTTAGAATGCACAGAAAGTACCCAGAAGCGTAAACTGGGCCTTTTCACACTTACCACTCGGACATAGATCAGGGCACTCTGGGACACGCCTTTTGCACGCTGTCCCAGAATGTCCAGGAGCATCTTGGAGCAGCCGCAAACTCCACGGCTGTGGAGCAATAAAAACTGTTCCAGATTTTTATGAGAAGCTGCATATAAATGTTTTAAGTTAATAGAAGAAGAAAGCAGGCAATCCAGGGTTTTTAATGTACACATTGCTGTTCAACTCCAAAGTCAAGATTCTTTGGAAGGCCATCTGGAAGAATTTCAAGGGTAATGTTTTGAAGGAGCTGCCAGGATAAAACAGTTTATGCTTCTAGCATCCAGTTCTGAAATGATTCCACAAAGAAATTAGAACCAAATAGCAACTCAGATTTAATATATAAAAAAAGAAAAGAGTTAAGGAGGAAGACAGACAAATAAGCAAACCTGAGATAATTCATCTCTGTTCAGAAAAATTCGAACAAATGTTTTGGAACATTCAAAATTCGTTTGAATGTCTAAATTCGAATGTGAGGACAGGGCGTGCAATCTCTGAAGTTGCCCTCGGAGATTAGCAAAGGCTTTGAAGTCTCTCCGAAGGCAACTTTGGAGATTAAAACAGGATCCAAAGACAAATCCTTTACGAGAGAGGTGCATATTAATTAGCTCCTTGCTTGCATCTCTTCTGTGAGTATAATCGTGATTGTGTGTACACAGAGCTTCAGCCTCATCATGGTGATGGCACTGATGCACACGCAGTTGCGGAGGGCACTGCAACCAAAATGGTAGCACCCTGAAGAGGACTGGCCCTGCGATTGAATCAAGGTAAGCATTCAATCACCGGGGTGGGGGTGGGGCATGGGTAACATTGACTAGCACTCCAAATGCGAGCGCTAGTCAACGGGCTTGTCCTCATGCGGGAAATATTCTGAAATTATTCTGAGGTCACCTCGGGAGTGTCTCCATGCAAAGCCCTAATACGGGCTACATGCGAGACAATACATGTCAAAAAAACCCCACTTAGCAAGTGTACTTCTTCCAAAATAGGGGGCTATCACGCATTGCCCTGGGGTCATGCAGATGCTCCCGGGTTAACTGGGGTGGAGCTTGACGGCCACAGTATTAGGGGTCAGGATTTCGCCTCTGCTCCCTGTTCCTGCCATGCGCGCTGCGATCAGCAGCCGCTTGGGGATTTCTTTAAATAAATGGCTACAGTTATTACACCCTGTGACGGTTTCAGGGTACAGGCTGCAAACTGCTTTGCTTTCTGGCTTTGCAGGCTTATTGCAAGCTGCAATAGCCAGCCTTGGTGCAAACAGCTTGTTGCAAACCCTGGGATTTGGGCTGCAAAAAGAGCGGGAAATCCTGTGCGGGCCCTGTTGCAGTGATTGGCTGGAGTAAGGTTTTGGAGGGAAAAGCTGTCCGGGGATCTGAGTGCTGGAGGGGCTAGAGAAGGAGTTCCCACCAATCAGGCTGGAGGGACAGCAACCTCTGTTAGGAGTCTCCAGCAGCCTTTTATCAGGATCGGGGGGGGGGGTGTATAAATGAACACAGAGTACAGCAGAAGGAGTCTTCATGCTGGGACAAGAGCTGAAAGGAAAAGAGCTGAACCTGAGGGAGCTGGAACCAGTAGCTGACCAGGGGTCTTCATGTTGGGAGAAGAGCTGAAGGGAACAGAAGAAGAGCTGAATCCTGAGGGAACTGGACCAGCAGCTGACCATTGGTCTTTTGGGCTGAGTGATTTCTGAAGGAGGCAATCGGGTGGATTGTGGCTCTGAGGGAGACTTCACTAGCAACTGACCAGGCTAGATGATTGGTCAAGCAAGGATGGGACGGGCCTTGTGATCATCTAGAGCCATGTTCTAGTACCCTGGCTGGGCTTGGGCTGTGGCCGAGTTAGTCAGGAGGGAGGAGGAACGTGTGGAGGCTTGTCTTTTAAAAGGTGAACTATTTTCCTTTAGAGGAAAGGGTTAGCTCCTAGCTTTAAGAGACTTGCAAATTTAAACCAACAAATACCTGAACCTTATTTTATCTTTTATAGTATTGCTTGTGTATAATAATAAACTTGTTTTTGTTTACTGTTGAAACGCTTGCTACCAGTGTTTTGTGTCCACACTGTAGTATTCACTTGGCCGTTGCACGAACTCAGCATCCTAACAGGGCCAAGCTACTCCCAGAGAGGGCAGGCACTAACTGGATCGCTGGGCATCGTGGCACACCCCCTTTCCCTGACAGCCAGTATGGGACCTGAATTGGGAGAAAATTTTGAGCCGGTCGCGAGTGGGGGCTGTCCGCTGTCATGCGGATGTGCACACCTTCGCTAACCTGTGGTGGCCAAGGAAAAGGAATGATCTGCTTTTAGTTATGCTTTTAACTAACTTTTGGTTATGCTTTTAACTGTGGCAGCCAAGGAAAGGAATGATCTTTGTGTTTGTGGAGGTGCAACTGAAGTGTTTGCCTGTCATCGCTGCAGTGGGCAGGACAGGTTATGGTGACGTCAACCTGGCTTCCTATCAGGGGAGAGGAAGGGTGAGGAGAAAAAGATGAGGGTTTACGCTGCGGCTTCCATGGGGAAAGGCACATCCGTGTTGCCCCAAACCACATGGGGATGCTTTATTGCGAGTTACAACGTGGATTTTTATGACACGCGTCACAAGCAAAGCAGCCGGCTTCCATGGGGATGCACCTGATGTTGGTTCATCATGCTCCTTTCCTATCCAGTGGATGGGAAGGGAAGTGCAAAATTGCCTATGGTCTTTGAAAATGCAAACAAAAGCATTTCTTCCTCCGCCCTTCCTACTAGTGGTTAGATATCTTTTCTCTTTTGCCCCTCATGCTTAAGAAATTATATCCAATAATGTTTCTTGACTTTTGATGCTGAGAAACATTTCTTTCAGGTTGTACTGAAACGGCTATTTCCAGGTGCTAACGTAGTTAGTGTTGCTCTAGTTGAAAACCTTTTGGGAAGGGTTGTGCAAGAATAACCTCTAACAAAAAAAATACAGCCAGATATGTAAGAGACACGTTTTCTCTTTGCTACTCCTACATAAATATATTTTTGTTTCCCGTGAAGGGCTAATGGGTTTCCCTCCTCCCCATTGCCCAAACTTAGTCAGCTCTATAAAATAAGGCCTAAATATGTCCGAACGTGGTCTGTACACTCAGTGGCAAGAAAATCTTATTTTCAGGCCCTTGGAAAAACTGGTGATCAATGTTATATTTAAGAAAGGTTAGAACAATAAAGCAGTGGCTGGTGGTTGTTTTATGTTTTGTTTTGTTTTTTTGCCCAGTGTCTCTCACCTTTCGAGACAGTCACCGCTGGGTAACGTCTCCTTCCTTCACACCACACCTACCCAAAAGGGTTTGTTTACTAAGTGTCTGAAATGGTGACAGAAAAATCCCACAAGTCCACATGTTTAAACAGAGACCATTCCACTTGTCACAAATTTTAACTCGGGTGGCCAGCCTAGCAGGAGCTCTCCTGGAATGGATCAGTGTGGGTTTGGAACCTGGTCAAGTGCTTTTTTACTCTGGGCACTGATGCAAACAGAATCCCAAAGGATTAAAGCCATGCTTTTGGATGTGTGTGGAGAAAGGAAATGGGGGAAGAGTGTCCGTAAAAAGACCAAGAAACACCAAGAAAGGCCAAGAAAGACCCCAAACATTCAAGGATAATTCTTGCTGTGTGAGCCTGTTTGGTCTGGTGATTAGGGAGCTGAGGCCTTTTCGCATTTGGCCTGTTCAAATGTGGCTGCGTTCCCATTATAAGCTTAATTCAGTTTCCCTAAACCGAAATAAAAGAACCGGATGAAAATGTGAATTTCCTGATACCATTACTTTTAACTTAATCGCGTTCGATCTGGATTCAGAGGATCGTACGTGGCGTATGTGACTCAAGGGGGGACTCAAGTGGCCACTTTTTAAAAGCCGCTTGCATGGCTGCCCTGCCCTCTTCCTCCTGGCATGGACGTACGACCCATAACAGACCCCTTCACAGAGCCTGGCTGGGTGGCTGGGTGGCTGGGTGGGTGGCTGCCGCTTGCCTGGATGGAGGAAAAATGGCACACAGAAGCAGCAGCAACTCAAGCCCCCTTCGCCTGCTCACTCCACAGTCACAGCCTTAAAAACAGAACCTGCAGCTGCTTTCCTTTCCTTTCCCTTTTTTAAAGGTCAGAACTTTCAAAATTGCGAAGAATTTGCATGCTCTCCCTCCGTGACAGCTGGGCCCCTCCCCTGGCTTCCCCCATTGGCTGCTGTGGAGCCAGGGGCGGGGAGGTTTGTCGGGGGCCTTCCCTGGGGTACCGTGCAATGCATGGGCCTGGATCAAGCCCATGCAGGTGGCAGGACCTCCACTCAACCCCCACAACCCACCCCGGGGGTTTGTGCACGTGAATGGGGCTTATCTGTTCAGCACCGGTCACGATGTGTGTGGCATGGCCTGTGATTTGCCAGGCACCCGTGCCTGTGCAGATTGCCCGCTGAAGCCAGGTGGGTGCATGGCAAATCTGAGGCCATGCCACGCACATGCGCACCGCGCAACTGGCCTCCTCGCCCCAGTTGCTGCTCAGTGCTGAACAGGTAAGCCCTGTTCATGTGCACATGCCCCTGGAGGGGGGGGGTTCTGCTGGTCTTGGGGAGCAGGTAGGACCCCAGGGAAGGCACCTGACAAGCCTCCCCGCCCCTGGCTCCACAAGAGCCAATGGGGGGAGGCCAGGAGCAGGACTTGTGTGTTTTGGGACGGCCGTTCGGCCTGAACGCATCTAAGACATTTTACCATCTGCATGCAGGCAGGTAAAGGATGAGTTCACAATCAAGAGTAAAAGATACGAGCTCTGATAAGAAGGAATCAAAAAAGCATAAATATGCAACCTGACTAGGGTTGTACACAAATATTTATCACATTTGAAATGTGTACAGGTTTGTCTGAATTTGGACATTTGAATTTGAATACGAAGCTTCGTTACATTGGTGAATGTGCAGTTTCACATCTGCAATGGATCTAAAGTGGATCCAAAGAGGATTCACAGAATTCAGATATTCATACATTCAATATTCGTATATGTACGAAGCTTTGGAACCTTCATGAAATGGGGAGGTGAGAAAGCGGCTGCGTCAGTCACATCTGCAATGGATCCAGAGTGAATTCAACATGGTTTGAGAGAGGATTCAAAGTGGATTGAGAGCAGATTTGACACATTCAAGTGCAGATATGTAGGGGATATTTAGGTGATTCATAGCAAGGATTCAAATCGGATTTGTATCAAACATTCATATTCGAATTAGAATCCTACCACATTTGAAAGGGATCTATTAAAATGAATACAAATTTTCTTACATCTGATTCGATACAAAACAAACATGCAAAAAAACTCCTGCACATGCCCTCCAAGAAATGATGGTGGGCGCACCTCTCGGTATGTATGGAAGTCCAAATCCATAGATGATGCAGAATTAACTACAGCATCATATAGACCTCATGAGGATATAAAACGGAGAGGCACCATTCAGAGAAGGCAGCTATTTATGGCTACTAGACTGGAAGTGGTTTCCAACAGTTTGATGAATGGGATCATTAGTGGTCATCCACTCTGTCTTCTGACGATGTACAGAAGCTTGGTTTATAAACTGGAATTGTTCACTATCCAAGCCTCAATGAGTGCAATATTTCCATATGCAGGCAACTTTGATAGTCTTCAGAATAAACAACATATTTTGATGTCACGAATATCTGCCAAGATTACCGAAACCCTTTTTGGGGTCTTCCAGATTCCAACCTCAAAGGGCCATTCACAACCCTCCTGCAATCCTGCTTGTCAGATTACTGGAATCAGATTACTACCTCAGTCTTCTGCATTACTCTACTGCCCTCCTAGTGATATTCTGCTTCCCACTTTTCGAGGAATAACAAATTCAAATGAAATTTAAAAAAGGAAAGAAACACACGCCCGGGCCTCACAAGTAAAAACGATCTACTACTTACCATTCTGCACACAGCTGCAGCAGCTGGGAGCATCTGGCGCAAGACATATGGAATTTAATTTCCTGATATTTACATAGATTGAAACAATTCTGATTCCAGGCCCTACTGCACCAGACCTCCAGGCAAAAGCTTTGCATTTGATTCATTTTCCTTTCTTTCTCGTCTTTCCGCCAACAGGCAGGGGATAAGAGTTGAAAGTTTATGCAGGCTTTAGGATTTCGAAAGGCTCTGAAGGCCTTGATCTACAAGGCTTACAGTGTCAATGCGGCTTCTTTGCTTCTTGAGAATGAAGAGGAGTGCTCCTAGGAGCCCCTACCATTTGACATAAAAAAGAGAAAATCTTTCTTTGGTCACCTTGAGAAGGTCACAAAGAGAAGAATAAAGAACCAGTGTGATCAATGCCAGCAGCAGAGTTTGGGGGTTCTTGAACAAGAGAACCTCCATGGGTTTTCTCTCCCTATTTCTGTCTTCCCCTTCTTGGCCCTCATGACCCTACGGGAAGAGTCATGGCCCCTCGCTGTTGTGATTGGTTCAATGTTTGGAAAAGGCTGGTGAACATGAAGAATTCGAGAGATCAGGGAAGTTTTGAAGGAACATCAGTGATTTCCTCATGAAGGTCCAGTTTTCTATGCTCAGGGATGTTCACTCAAAATCTAAGTTTGGATAAATCAATCAAATAACCTTTAATAGTTATATAAAAGAAAAAATTAAGCAGGTGTTGCTTGCATTACAAATAACACCCTCATCTCTGCGGCTTTTGAAGTGACAGGAGCTCTGTCCTCTTTGTCATATGGCAGCCATTTTTATCTATCTATCTGTCTGTCTGTCCGTCCGTCCGTCCGTCTGTCCGTCCGTCCGTCCGTCCATCCATCCATCCCACCCTTCAGCCTGGAAAAACATTGTTTAAGAGGGGACCTGACTGAAGGATATAAAATCATCCAGGGTATAGAAAAGGTGGATGGAGAAAATTTCTTCTCTCCATCACACAACCCTAGAAACAGGGGGCACTCTGTGAAGCTGATGGGTAGGAGAGTCAGATCAGACAAGGGGAAGCATTTCTTCACCCAGAGGGTCATCCGTCTATGGAATTTGCTGCCAGAAGATGGCTTTAAGGGAGGATTAGGCAAATTTATGGATAACAGATGTATCAATGGCTACTAGAATGGATGCCTAAGTACATTTTTCAGGCTGTGGAGACAAGTAGGAGGCCTCTAAGGCCATTTGCTGGGTTTCGAGAGCAGGAGAAGGTTTGCCCTTGTCTCTGCTTGAGATGCCCATGGGCAAATGGTGGGCCACTGTGTGCGACAGGATGCAGGACTAGATGGGCTGTGGCCTGATCTAGCACAGCTCCTCTTATGTTCTTATGTTCTTAATGGAAGTGCTCCCAGCATCAATAACACAATATGCATTCTGCTTTTCTGAATTAGTGTGTCTTGCCAGTAGCTGACAGAAGGAATCCAAACCTCATAAAATAAAGTTATAATAGCACACTCTCTCTGTGCCATCTTACAGAGAGGGCCCTGTTTTTGTTATAAGGAATTACAATATGCGATTCAGCCAATCTATAACTAAATTGGAATCCTTCCCTTTTCCTCCACTCTCCTCCATCAGTTCTGCCTGCATTAATTAATCCAGGCTGAATTCCAGTTGGCAGTTTAAAGGGTATCATCCTGGGCTGGTCTTTCACTGTTCTCTGCCATACCATATTGCAAAGAACAGCAGTTGTAAAACTTGCAGAGTCTGTTTAGTCATCAAGACAAGAGTTTGGACTATGAATCCATGGAAATCCTGACAGTGCCATTAATTTGTTCTGTTCATTATGAATGGGAGGGTTTTTCTATTTCTTTTCTTATTGCAAACAGGCTCTAGAACTTTCCAATCCATTCCATAGTATTTTTAGGAGGCTGGGTTTGATGCTTGAAACCCCAGGCAATGGGTGAGCTTCCATCAACAGCGAGGGGATCCAGTGCTGCTCAATAGTGTGTCATGCACTTGCCCAGTGTTTTTCCTTCCACTAAAGCAAATCCTACTGAGTTCATTTGTTCCCAGGTGGTGAAAAAAAGATACCTGCACATGAAAATAAGAATCTCAGACCCATCTAATCCAAATCAATTGTCTACACCCAGCCCAGGGTGTTTGGAGCTGTCCCTGGCCGTCCCACAGCTAGTCACTGGGGAGCACATTCGCATGCTCCCTCCCTGAGAGCTCCAGGCCCCATCTCCAGCTGCCCCAATGCACATTCCGGTCACATGCAGGTTCCTGCGAGTTCTAGGGGACTGGATTGGGTCCCCTAGGGCCTGCAGGACCCTCCCGGGCACCCACACCTGGACAGGCGCACAGCATCGCCAGCCTGGCTCACCACTTTGGAACCCAGCGAGCACAAGGTAAGTACCTCTCGCGCGCGTGCGTCCCCATGTAGGCCCATGCCGGGGTGGGTGGGTGCCTGGGTGGGTGCCCAATCCAGTCCTCTAGAACCTGTGGGAACCCGGGGAAGGGGCCACACAGGCCTGCCTGCCTCTGGGTTGAATTCGACCCAATGGGGAGCAAGCGTGGGAGGGGCTTCCCGCCCCCGCAGTAGCCTTTTTGGGCTAGGCCACACAGGAACAGGTTCCCCTTTCACGTGTAGGCAGGTAGGAATGGGGAAAGCATCCCCCAGTGGCCTAGCTGTAATGCAAAAAGGCCTGTGACTTTCAGTAAGAAATCCAGTAGAATCTGATAATGAGTGATAGCATATTTGCCTCCTCCAATGCACTTTGGATTCAAAGCACCCCAGGAAAAATTATTTATGTTTCAGACGAAGTGCCAGCTTGTTTGCCGTAAATTTATCAAATCCTCCTGTAAATTTAGTCACATTAGAGGCTATTACAGCACCCAAGTGAATTCCAATTCCATAGAGATAGTGGAGAAATTCTATGCTTGTTAAGTTTCTGATGATCTGTGATAATCTGATTGTCATTCATGGGAAACGTCTAAATTTTATATGGAATGGATGTGAACATATATTTGCAACCATATGCAAATAAGTAGAACGTACTTTGCTTGAGTTCACGTGTAGTTCAAACGCAGTAGTGGCTGTTGTCCGTTGCAACAGCGAGGCGGAGCACAAGGCAGACCCTAGAATCAGAATGGTAGTTATAGTCAGGGATGTGCATGAATGTTTGAAACGTTCAAAATTTGACTGAATTCAATTGAATGTGGACATTCCATTGCGGCCTGAGGATGCAGACAAGCTGCTTGCAGGGGTGCGGCCGACAATGTGCTTTCTAGACCCTTGCCCTTCCTGGCTGATTAAAACTAGCCGGCAAGGTATGATTGGGTGGATCCAGGGAATAGTAAATGCCTCTCTGAGGGATGGGGTGGTTCCACTAGCTCTGAAACAAGCAAGATTCTGGAGAGGGCTGTCACTGCTCAACTACAGGAATGTTTGGATGAAGCTGATTATCTAGATCCATTTCGATCTGGCTTCAGACCCGGTTGTGGCACAGAAACTGTCTTGGTCGTCCTGGTTGATGACCTACTTCGGGAGAGAGACAAAGGGAATGCCACCCTGTTGGTTCTCCTGGACCTCTCAGCGGCTTTTGATACCATTGACCATGGTATCCTTCTGGAAAGGCTATGGAGCTTAGGAGTCGGAGGCAATGCTTGGCATTGGTTCTGCTTCTGTCTCCAAAGCTGATCCCAGATAGTGGCTGTGGGAGATACGCGGCCTTTTTGCACTACATCTGGGCCCTGGGAAGGTGGGGGCATACACTTCAGTGGTGGCGTGGGCGCCTCAGGAACCGAAGATGACCTGGGATGCCAGGACAGGCTGAGTCCTCTGGAAAAGAGAATTCTGGTTAAAATGATCTGATGGGTATAAGCCAGCTTATACAAATACAAATAATGTGAGTAACATGACCTGAAGATGACCTGAAGCCATCCTAAACTAAAGGAGTGACCAGGGCTAAAATGAGATAAAATGTTTTTCAGGGGCTGAAGTTCCTGCATTTGATGACAGACAACCATAAATGCATGAGGAAGTGATGCACATATACATGAGTGACCTGGATCTTTTCCTCCGACGTGTCTTGTAAGAAAGGCGCGATACAAAAAAGAAGTTGCATCCTCCTGTTGTTCACCTTCTGTTATCATGACGCAACCTGGGATGGAGCTTTCGGTGGCAGTTCCAAACAATTAATAACAGCAGATGCATCAGCTCGGGGTGGACCTGCCAAAGGAGCCTCTGGAAAGCAACCCACATCTAAGTCTGTGGAGCTCAGCTAAATGCTCCACTGAACTTGAGGGAACAAACTTTCCCCTCCTAACTTCTTAAATAGGATTAGCTGGCTTCCTCCAGGGATAAATCTGCTTGCTCCTCTCCCGCCGCGCATGCTGTGAAGCATCCTGATAAATGAATGTTTTTAAAGACGCTTCTTACAAGAAGCACTGACCATACATCAAAGTTAGGCAATTCCAAGAGCTCCAGCGCTGTGGCAGTCTGTCTCTAGGACACAACAAAATGCCCCGATGCCCAAAGCCTGCAAGGTCTGGGAGTGTTGCCGAAATAGCTTTCTCAGACCCTCAGGAGGCCACGGAGGAGGCGCATGGTCTACTCAAGAGCAGCACTGATGTGACACACTCAGCCTGGCCAAGCCTCCCACAGTCAGAAGGTCAGTCCATCAATTTCAAGGACTATTCTGATGATTCTTTTTTCCTTTCCCTTTCTTGTAAAACAAGGGCCTCACAGACTTCAATGGTGTCCTCACAATACCCCTGTGAGGTATCAAGTGCTTTCTCTCTCCTCTCTCCAGATGGAGAATGCTGGAAAGCGAGACACTTTGGCTGCCTCCACACACTGTGACCGTAAACCTCTGTCTGGGCTGTACCACTTCTGATAGGGAGGAAGATAAATTGCACGGAATGTCTCTCTCCTCTCTTGCACACAGCCACACATGTACGTGATGGGCACACGCATGCACATAAACACACGCATGCACCACTTTGATATGGTGGCGTTTCTTAGTGCAGGGGATTTCTTTACAATAATACACTTTTGTTTGTATGCCAGTTTGGTCTAGTGCTTAAGGAACCAGACTCTCATCTGGGAATACCACGTTTGATCCCACCCTCCTCCATGAAGCCAGCTGGGTGGCCTTGGGCTAGTCACAGCTTTCTTCTGAGCTCTCCCAGCCCCACCCACTTCACAGGGTGTATGTTGTGGGGAGAAGAATAGAAAACCTTGCCAGCCACTTTGAGTCCCCTTAAATGGTGAGAAAAGTGGGTTAGAAAAGCCAACTCTTCCTCTTCCTCATTTGCAGCTTGGAGTGATATAAGCCATTGGAAGATGGCTACTGTCAAAAGTGCCAGGCATAACATAAGAACATAAGAGAGGCCCTGCTGGATCAGGCCGCAGCCCATCTAGTCCAGCATCCCGTTGCACACAGAGGCCCACCAAGTGCTCATGGGCATCTCAAGCAGAGACAAGGACAAACCTTTGCCTGCTCTCGAATCCGAGCAAATGTCCTTAGATGTGCCCCGCATACATTTGTACTGAAATAAATCACCATATAAGTAGCTTTTGAATGTACGTTGCAATATGATTTAGAAGAACAGTCGATTTGTACTTACAGTATTTCCACACATGTGACTGGCAGTACTTTTAATAACTTGTTCTTGGTGTCTCATTATAACCTTGGTGGCATCCACACTGTATCCTTGAACTGGTCCTGTGGCACCCTGGGCATGGAATTGTCTGGTCAGGTCAAGGTCTCCTCTGCCACCAAGAAATATGGCCAGCAGTAAGGGTCCTTTCCCTCACTATGGATTTCTCCTTCCCTGAGAGAACAAGGTGCGGAATCAGGCCATGATAGGACAGCCTTACTTTAGCTGCAAGCATAGTTTTCTCCAACACGCGCATCATACAGTTGCACATACTTGCCATTGGAACTCCACTGTAGACATGTGAAGAAGTGCAAGAGAAAAAGTATCAGGTCCGAGACATGCCTGCTATGGTGTTCAAGGAGTTTGCATAATAGCATACTGACCTGGTACTTGGCGGAGTTGGTCTCACCCAGCTTTGTCCACCAGGATACTTGAAGCAGCATCAACCGAGGCTGGAGGACCAGGGGAGAGGAGTTGCCACCATCTTTATAAGAGTTCCACCCTTCTCTCAAGGAGACTCAGGTACCAGCTTTGTGGGTTTGTACCTTGTGCTGGGCCAGAGAGACAAAATGGGAATTCTGCTAGCGTACCACCCACTTCATTGCCCAGTCTAGTTAGTCTCCCTGCCTGGGCTAGCTGAAGTGGTCTCAGAGCTGGTGTTGGAAAACCCTAGAACCCTAGGACTGTGGTTCTGGGGGACTTCAACATTTACGCTGAGGCTGTTCCAACCAGATCAGCTCAGGACTTAATGGCTACCATGGCAACCAGCTGTGGCACCCCACTTATGGAATGCCCTTCCCATGGAGGCCAAATTAGTGCCAACTCTTCTAACTTTTAGGCATCAAGTAAAGACTTGGCTCTATATTAAAGCCTCTGGACATTAATTCAATCAAACACTATTTTAATTTTGCTTTAGTTTTTAGCTAACTATGCTGTTTAATGCTGTTTTAATGGAGTATGTGTTTAATGTCTTGTTTGTATATGGGCTTTTTATTGTAAGCCGCCCAGAGATCCTAGGATATGGGGTGGGATATAAACATTTTGTCAGAGAAAATTGTTTGACTACAGTTTTCTTGCAGTGATGTCATAAACTGGAAAAGGCTGTGGGTCAATTCTTGAACATAAAGGTTTATTTCAGTGCATGCAAAGGAAGCACTAACTAACAAACATTGTGGGAAAAGAAGAAAATAATACAGGCTTACCAAACATCAGCTAATGCTAAACAAAAACAGTACCTTCCTTGTGTCCCTTATAGTACACACTTCCACAGGAACTAGGAATAAGGCATACGGCATTAAACAATAGAATGGCATAATGGCACAGATAGGTTACAAGACACCAGTAATTATACAGAAGGTAAGCACCTGACTGAGCTACCTAGCTGACTCAAGGCGGCTGTGTTAAACGTTTCTCTGCTGTACCTAATCATAATCAGGTGAGCTTAGTTGGGCCAGAGAGATCCCCAAATACTTATCTAATCTTTAATTCCCTGACACATTTTAAATAAATAAATGAAATGAAATGCTATTGTAATGTCATGTATCATAAAACCAGTATAATTTCATATGTGATAGTGCAGCCAAGCTTGAAACCAGTAACTAGACTGGTGACAAAGGTGCTGAGCTGGCTGGAATGAAGGGGAGAAGTGAGGAGGTCTGAATCTTCCCAGTTGTTGGCCTGGGAAAGTTGTCTGGGGCAAAAGGAAAAGAGAACAGCTCCACTTTGACCCCAGCAGGGATCACTTTCAACAAAGCTAAGTCCTTTCTGCACTTTACTCCTAGTTGAGATCAGTTGATCCAGAATAGCCAGCCCCTCTCATCCTGACCCCAGATAGGTGTGAGCAGGATTAACGCCATTTTGCACCAACAGCACTGATCCGCCCACAACTGGACCTTAGGGCTGCTTCCTAGCATTTGTGCCTATGTTGCACAACTGAAACATGCCCCCTGCTCCGGTAATCCTGAACAAGGGAAGCATGCCTTTTGTGCACATCCTATGTTCTGAATCAGGCCCATTGGTTCACTTGTAGAACAGATTAAACGGGTCTACCGGTGATTCGGATTAAAAGCCTCCCTAGTCTGGATCATGTTCTGTCTAAAGCAGAAGGAGCCGTACTGATGGGGGTGAGATGTGGTGGATCTTCTGGATTCATATGAACATGCAGATCTGGAAGTCTAAATGTATACTACACAGAGTCTTAGGGTGTTTCCGCACTGGCCCTTTAGACCCCATTAGGGACCCATTAGAAATCCTGCATGGGTTTCTAATGGGTCCCTAATGGGGTCTAAAGGGCCACTGCGGAAACACCCTAAGTCTCTGGGTAGTATACATTTAGACTCCCTCATCCAAGGGGTCTCCTGAACATCCTGATCTTCAAGATCCAGATGTTTGGAAAGACCCCATCTCAAACATCCAGATCTTGAAGATCCGGCTGTTTGAGAGCAGTGTGGAAGTACCCTTGATCCACATTAAGAGTCCATGCAGAGTTATCTCGTGCTATGGGTGCTGAAGTCTTGAATAAAGGTTTCTTCAAACTTTGAAATAAAGTAGATTATTTCAGCTCAGGTTTTGATAGTGTCTCACAGAAAATGTAGAACCTTGCACTTTACAGAGACTTCTTCAGCACTCAACCCCCTGCGCTGGTTTCAGCCGCCCTCTGCTGGCACAGCAATGCAGCAATTGGTTGCATTTAAAGCCATAAAATGTCATGCAATGCACTTCAATGACAGAACAGCAAAGGGGCAGGAAGACGGAACCCAGGCCTTCAGTAGTGGATCGCTGCTGCCTCCACCAGACCATCTAGTGATGGCCTCAGATCTTTTCACTAGCTATAAAAAAGAAAGAAAGAAAGAAAAATGAAAGAAAGAAAAGAAAAGAAAGCATCAAAGTGCTTTAGAGACAGCTTAGAGATGGCCAGCAGGCGGGACCGTTTATGACAATGTTTGTCCCTCACCCTCCCATGAACATTTTAGGTTAGAAAAGATAGATTAGCCATCTTTCATCTTTAAGGCTCTTTTGAGCTGCCTTTTTCAAAAGAACATGTGAAGGCAGTCTAGGTGAGCTGCCATCAGGAGAACATGGAAATGGGCCAGAGTAGTTGTGAGGTCTATTCACACAGTGGCCTCCAGTGCATAATTAGTGCACCTCTGAGGAAGAGCATATGCACATGGAGTAGGCAGCCTACAAGCATGCCCTCCCTCTCCAGAAATGCACTAATAGTTGGTTAGGCGTGGAACACAAAGTCATGCTCCACAAGTCAACCAATGTTAGCTCATCACTTACCTTAAGCGTCCAGTGGTGCAACCATTTGCTCCTGCTAGTACTCTAGAACGCAGAAGCAACTTTGCACATGCAGAGCATCAGTATCGTCAAGGCGACCGTGCTGATGCGCATGCAGTCGTGAAAGCGTTGCTGGCAAAATGATGGTCCCTAGAGGAGGACCACGTCCAAGGATCGATTGAGGTGGGTATCTGATCCCGAGGGGTGGGAGGATAACAGGTAAAGTTCACTAGCACTCAAGTGCGAGTGATAGTCAACGCTGGGTCATCATGTTCCTTTCCAGTCCTGAGGACAGGAGGGGCAGTGTGAAGCCACCTCTGCTTCCATGTTTAGGCCACTGGATCCATGGTTTGCTTATGCAGCCATTGACAATGCTTTATGTTCAATGTGGTCTGGTAATTGACTGGTGTTATGAGAACAGTTAGGTTTTATATGCACACAACTGACAGCTGATCCTCCAGGCAGGGGGAAATGGGTGTCCAGATCTACTTGGCTACAACATTATTTAATTAAAATCTAAGAGCACAAATAAACCAATTTTATCTGCAGTAATAGCAGCGGTGGGAGTTGGCTTAAATGGTCACAGCAAAAGAAGCAAACACTCAAGGGGACATTGGGGAGAGTTTATAGCACTTGAGTGAAAAGGAAAAGGGAATTTAGCATTGGAGGAATAGAAGGAATTTATAGCCTATAAGGAAGTGTTATTAAGTAAGCATTGGAAAGTAGAGGATTAGTGCTTAAGGTGATGTGCATGAATATTCAAATTTATTCAAAATTCGATTGAATCAACCAAATTTTGACATTTGAATTTTGAATCTATTCATTCTAATTATTCAGACATTCACATGTGTTTGGGCTTGTACACAATGCATTCTTGAAGATCCACATCTTTCCAGCATCCATACCCATTTGTATGGATCCGTAACAGATGAAAACGGGTTACATACGGGATAACTATGGGATGCCTACAGATGTGTACAGACACAGGGAAGATGCATACGGGCATATACGAATGCTGTTGCCATTTGTAAGTGCAAATTCGAATGAAAAATTTGAAATAATAGATTCGAATTTGCTTAATTTGAATCAGAGTTGGTTAAATTCACATTCAACAGATTCAAATTGAATTTTTGAGTATTCAATTTGAATCAAATCGAGTACCAAAAATTGCATTTCTGCACACCCCTAGTGAAGAAACTAGGGCCTTTTCTTAGCAGGCTGTACAAAAGGGCCTAGGTTCTTCCCTTCTGAAGTCTAGTGCAGGATAAGGGATGCCCCTAATATGCTGTACCCACGCAGGACAGAACATAGATCAGGCTATGGCACCTAGCTAGCATCCTCGTCCAGTTTACCATTTCATTTCATTTCCATTTTATTTGTGTACCGCCTTTCCAAAAGAAAATTGCCCAAGGCAGTTTACAACAAATAGAAAATACACAATGCAAAATAATAATTAAAAAATTACAATAAAAATACATTGTGAAAGTTGCACATAATACAAAACATTGCAAAATGGATCCTGTGGGTTTTCAGGTGGCGCTTGGGGTTATTCCGGACTCTCTTATCCGTAATTCGGCGGAGTCCCTAGCGGCGGCCTGGAATACGGCCGCTAAGGGGGCTCTGGACCGGATTGCGCCTATGCGACCTCTACGAGGCGCTGGCCCGAGGAAGGCTCCTTGGTTTACTGAGGAGCTCAGGGGGATGAAGCGCCTGCGTAGACGTCTAGAGAAGCAGTGGAGACGCAGTAAGTCCGAGTCGGCGCGAACCAGGTTATCCTCGCATGTTAAGAGATACCTGAGAGCGATTAAAGCGGCAAAATCTGCGTACTTTTCCGCTTTAATCGTGTCCGCGGAAAACCGCCCGGCGGCCCTGTTTAGGGTGACGCGCACTCTCCTAAGTACTGGGGGTGTGACGGATCCCTTACAGGGCAGTGCCGAGGATTTTAATAATTTTTTCGCGGACAAGGTCGCAGAGATCCGTGCGAGCCTAGACTCCTGTTACATAGATACCGAGGTACTAGGGACACGTCTTGAGCATGTTATCTGGGATAGTTTTGATCATGTGACACCTGATGAAGTAGACAGGGCCATTGGAGCTGTGAGTTCCGCCACATGTTTGCTAGATCCGTGTCCCTCCTGGCTGGTTTCGGCTAGCAGGGAGACTATGCGGAGCTGGATCCAGGCTATTGTGAATGCTTCTTTAGAAGAGGGGTCCTTTCCGGCTCCCTACAAGGAGGCAATTGTGCGCCCCCTTCTCAAGAAGCCTTCCCTGGATCCAGCCGTTATAAATAACTATCGTCCAGTCTCCAACCTGCCTTTTGTTGGGAAAGTAGTGGAGAAGGTGGTGGCGCTGCAACTCCAAGGGGCTCTGGATGAAGCCGATTACCTGGGTCCCTTTCAGTCAGGTTTCAGATCTGGCCATTCCACGGAAACTGCTTTGATCGCGCTGATGGATGATCTTTGGCGGGCCCGGGATAAAGGTGAATCCACTATTCTGGTGCTCCTTGATCTATCGGCGGCTTTCGATACCATCAATCATGGTATTCTTCTGCGGTGGTTGGAGAGTTTGGGGGTGGGAGGCATCGTTTTACGGTGGTTATCCTCCTATCTCTCTAATCGCTCGCAATCGGTGTTAGTGAGGGGTGAGAGGTCCACCTCTAGACTGCTCCCTTGTGGGGTACCCCAGGGGTCGGTGCTTTCCCCCTTGCTATTCAACATTTACATGAAACCGTTAGGGGAGATCATCCGACGACATGGGGTAGGATGTCATCAGTACGCTGATGATACTCAGCTGTACATTTCCACTCCATGCCAAGTCAATGAAGCAGCGAAAGTGATGTGTCAGTGTCTGGAGGCTGTTAGGACCTGGATGGGTGAGAACAGACTCAAACTAAACCCCGACAAGACGGAGTGGCTGTGGGTATTGCCTCCCAGGGACATTTCAAACTGTCCGTCCATTTACCTGGGGGGTGAATATATTACCCCCTCAGAGAAGGTTCGCAACTTGGGAGTCCTCCTTGACCCGCAGCTTAGTTTAGACCATCATATAGCTGCAGTCTCAAGGGGGGCGTTTGCCCAGGTTCGCCTGGTGCACCAGCTGCGTCCTTATTTGGATCAGGAGGCCCTACGTACAGTCGCTCATGCTCTTATTACCTCGAGGTTAGATTACTGCAACGCTCTCTACATGGGGCAGTCCTTGAAGAATGTTCGGAGACTACAGGTGGTCCAGAACGCAGCCGCAAGAGCTATTGTGGGACTTCCTAGACGGTCCCACATTACACCAACACTCCGCGAGCTGCACTGGCTGCCTGTCGGTCTCCGGATCCGATTTAAGGTGCTGGTTATAACCTATAAAGCCCTACATGGCTTAGGACCAGTATATCTGAGAGACCGCCTCCTGCCTCATGAGTCCCTCCGACCGATTAGGACCCATAGACTGGGGCTCCTGAAAGTTCCAACATTGAAACAGTGCAGAAGAGCGGCCCTGAGGGGGAGAGCCTTCTCGGTGGCAGCCCCCACCTGGTGGAATGAGCTCCCGCACGCTATAAGAAATGCCCCCACCCTCCTGGAGTTTAGAAAGCTTGTTAAGACCTCCCTGTTTCGGGAATGGGTTTGAGGGTGGGTGTTTGATGTTACTGTTCTGCATTTAACTGTTATTGTTTTAACCTGTCTGATATTTTGACTTGTTGTAAGCCGCTCCGAGTCTTCGGAGAGGAGCGGCATAGAAATTGAACAAATAAAATAAGCCAAACACACACATATTGAGGCATCTTAGGCCAAGTCGAGTCCAGAGCAGTTGACTAAAGGCCCCAACACCACATAGAATCATCTCCACTAAGATGTCCATGCCCAGCCAGGCTGGAGAGTCACCCAGAGGGCAGAGTGGTCTGGGCTGCCACCACTAGATCACCTCCAGGAGAGATGGCAGTCACCACACCTGTTAGCCCCTTAGAGGCAGCTTCATCTAATGGTTAGGGAGCCAGATTTTTATCTGGGAATACTGGATTTGAATGCACACTCCTTCACGAAGCCAGCTGGGTGACCTTGGGCTAGTCACAGCTCTCTTCTGAGCTCTCACAGCCCCACCTACCTCACAGAGTGCCTGTTGTGGGGAGAAGGACAGGTTTGTCAGCACCTTTGTGTCCCCTTAAATGGGTGAGAAAAGTGGGATAGAAAAGTCAACTCTTCTTCTTTCTCTGTGTTGCATTTCACCACGTAAAAGTGGATTCTTCTCTTCCATCCCAGTATCTTTTGTCCGCATGTGTGTGGAGATCTGGAACAAAAGGTAAGAGACAATGTTATTATCATTATAATTTCTAAAAACAAACACTCAGATGACCAAAGTTTTGACAGAATATTTTTAATTTTCTTTTCCTTTGACATAAAAGCTAAAAGTCTGGAGATATAAGGCCTTTCCCAACTGGTCATGCAAGAAGCATTTTCAGCATTCAGAAAAGACTTCTTGAGCTTGTGGAAACTCCGAGCTTCAACCTGGCAATGGACCAGAAAGGGTTTGCACTGCAAAAACATCCTTTGTTTAGTATCTTCCAAAGTGCCTCAAACTGGCCCACAGATGAATCCTCCCCAAAGACAGGAGGAAGTTGCCAAAGCTAAGACTTCTGAATTTCCTTAAGCTGAGTTTTATTTTTAGCTGAAAATTTCTTTTCTTTTAGTAGAAAAATCCTGAGTTTTGCAATTGACGAATCGGAAAGAAATAAGCGTTCCAAAGTCCACATCTTCATGCGCATGGTATCAGGTGCAGGTGCAGGTGACTTTGTGGAAGAGCCCTCCCTGTGCTATCTCAGAATCCACATGACACTGCAGAGCCATGGCAGCATCATGCCCTTGGGAGAGTGTCAGGTATTGTTATTAAAGTTTATTTATCAAGCGCTGTAGATGTACATAGCGCTGTACCTAAGCTGCAAAAGATTTTAAAGAAAATAGAGTGAAGAATACAGATAAGCCCCCAAGGTACTTTTGCTATTACTGGCTACTGTGGCTGTTGTAACCCTTCTGGGCAAGTGTGGGGGAGTTCCCATTATAAGCTTAATTCGGTTTCCCTAAACCGAAATAATAGAACCGGATGCTAACACGTATTTGCCTGATGCCATTACTTTTGACTTAATCGCGTTCAATCCAGATTCTGAGGATCGTACGTGGCGCACGTGACTCAAGGGGGGGACTCAAGTGGCTACTTTCTAAAAGCTGCTTTTCGGGGCTGCCCTGCCCTCCTTCTCCTGGCGTGAATGCGCCACCCATAACGGACCCCTTCACGGAGCCTAGCTGGGTGGCTGCCGCTTGCCTGGGTGGAGGAAAAATGGCACCAGGAAGCCAGCAATTCTTTCCCCTCCTCTCCCCATTGCCCAGGGCACACAGCAGCAGCGGCAACTCAAGCCCCCTTCGCCTTAAACATTCACACATCTCCCAGAACCTACAGCTGCTTTCCTTTCTTTTCCCTTTCTTAAGGTCAGAACTTTCAGAATTGTGCAAAATTGCAACATTGTTATCAGGTGTGAAGTGGGTATATTGCTACAGTGTAACCGCTGCTGTAAGGAGAGCATTTTTACACTGAAATCACTGTCTTTGGAAGCAAGCTATTGGGGGAGGGAAACCCTAAACACGGATTCTCATCCCTTAACATGGTATCGCTCCCACAGTAAAAAATGTAAAACGTTTCAAGCGTACGAACCGGTGTGAGCCCTGTTGAAATGAGGATTAACATTTACAACGCTTTGGGGCGATTTAACACGCGGAAAGCGTGTTATGCCAACCTGACGTGGGAACTGCAAGGATTGAAACCGTTTTGAAACTGAAATAAGCTCATAATGGGAATGCGGCCTGTGTGTGTTTGCTCTCCTCATCCGCTGGAGACACGACAATGGCAATCGATCATAGAATCGTGAGAGGGGCATTAGATCACAGGTTAGCCTGTGCTTAAACATGCCCCTCTAGCAATGGCATCTGAGTGGCCAATTTCAGCAGCTAGGAGGTGGATCTTCCGGCTTCAGACATGGTGGCGCAGCCTGGTAAATGGGAGGATAATTCATATTTCTGGGTGGTAAAGGACGCTTTGGGGGAGCAGTTCACTTGTACCTGAAATTTACCAGTCTTCGATCATGGCAGCCTAATCAGCTAAGTGCAGAATGTCCCATGGCTAGTGCAGCCCAGCATGCATTCTTCACTGAGTTTGCGAGTTGCCGTGAGCATGTGAATATACTATATAAACAATGGATTGATGTGCAGATGGATGGGTGGATGGGTGGTCATTCAGACAGATGGATGGGTCACCCTAGACGAGTGGCAGCAAGACACTGTTAAATTGTTTAGCCTACATTACTTCCAGTAATAAATTTGCAGCTACACCTCCAGTAATACAGCTGAGCTCAGTTTACTGGATTCCTATCTTCTCATAATAGCTCTATAGAAAAGCATCTACTTTGCATGCTGTAAGCTGAATTTATAGAGCTCATTCAGGAGCTGATCATTAAACCCCTGTAGAACACTGTTGGCCAAACGGAAGAAAAAACAAAAACAAATACAGGAATCTTAAAGCTAAGTCACCATGAGCCTGGCTTTCCAGAGGAAGCCGTCTACTTTATCCCTCGAATCTGCATTATCCCAACTCTGGCGCAGCGTCTCACGTGTTCATCCACGTGTTTGTCCCTCAGGTACATTTGTGTTTGAAAGGGTGGAAGAAAACTAAAGGCAAATTGGCCATTCCCCCTCCCCTGTCATGTTCATTTGCTGACTTAAAATAAATCTTCTGTCAAGTTTAACCTCTGTCATCTCAAAGCATCAGCTAGCTCTGATCAGTGGCTCTCAACCTGTGGGTCACGACTCCTTTGGGGGTTGAACCACCCTTTCAGAGGGGTCACAATGAGTTTCCTGCCTTCCTGCCCCATCCTCACCCGAGCTGCCCCGCCCCCGTGGTTGGGGGTCTCCACAACATGGGGAACTGCATTGTCAAGGCATTAGGAAGGTTGAGAACCGCTCTACACCTGGGATGCAAGTGGGCACCCTGGGATGGGCTGGGGTGGTTCCAAACCGAACCGCCAGCCCAGCAGAGCCAGTGCTCCATCCTGCGGCATCCTGCATGCATTCCTCAGGCCCTCGTGTGAAAAGGCCTCTGGTTTGATCACCTATCGTTGACCTCTCACTTGATGGTGCCTGTAGCTTAACTCTTGGCAGGCAACCATGGTGCGATGTGGTTCAACCTTTGTACATCGCACCAAATTGTTGGCTGATTTCCTTTGCCTTTGCATCACCGAGAAAGCAAACAAGACTATCCCAATGTCTCCCTTCCTCTCCTCTCTTTTCTTTTCCTTCATTGTTTTTCCTTTATTCCTGTTTTTATGACAATGATGATTTTCTGGAATCACAGCTGAACTTCCTATTGGCCCTCTGGGAATGGACAGCAATAATTTTAAATGTTTTGATAGAAGCAGCTGTGGCCCAAAGCCAAGACTAATTTCCAATCTTACAGTACTGAAGAAGAGCAGGGACAATGGGAGCCATAAACTCTGAATTATCTGTCAGTGTTAGTGTGAATTAGTGGCTTGAGGGGGAAAGAGATAGGTCCAAGGATCTGCCTTATCTTTCATGTGAGTTGTTACATTTAAAAAATAATAATAATAATAAAGCAAGGCCTTGTGGGATTTCTGTTCATTATGGCGCCTCTGTCCCCAATGTGCAGGAAATGCCTGAGCCTAAGTTCCTGACAAGGCAAGAGCTGGCCATTTCATCCTGACGGCGTGACCCCTAGGGATGTGCATGGAGCCATTTTCCACATTCTATTTGAGCTTAATACAATGTGGAAAAATTTGTCTCTGGCCAAATACGGATGTGGGGGAATTTGTATCCATGCACTGATATTCTTCTTCTTCCGGGGTTCCCGAGGGCACTGGGTCCTCCAGAACCGCAAACAAGCTTTCCCGAAGCTAAATACAGGCCTCCCGGTAAAACTTGTTTGTGGTTCTGGATGGCCCTGGAAGAGGCCCATGGTGTCACCGAAGCAGGTAAGAGGGCCCGGGAAGTGCCTGGGGGGAGGGTGACTGAGGGAGGGAGTCCCCATGGCATCCAGTACCCATAAAAGCTTTGACCAAAGCTTCTACGGATACTGGATTATTCAATTCATTGACTGATTGCCCTCAATGTCAGGAAATTTTTCCTAATATCTCATGTGCACTGATTCCCTTGAATCATATTGTTTCATATTGTTGAAGGGCCGTCTGCTCTAAGTATCAGTAGAGAATGTTAAGAAAATTTTAAAAGAGAGAGAGACCTGGAAGGTGCCTAACCACAGCACCAGAAGATATACAAAATGGCCCTCTTGGCACTTACTTTGCAAGAACACTCATGGACACTCCAAGATGCTCATCAGTGAGCCAGTTTGGCCCAGTGGTTAGGGAGCTGGACTCTTATCTGGGAATACCGGGTTTGATTCCACCCTCCTCCACAAAGCCAGCTGGGAAACCTTGGGCTAGTCACAGCTCTCTTCTGAGCTCTCACAGCCCCACCTACCTCACAGGGTGTTCTGTTGTGGGGAATAGAATAGGAAAGCTTTGTCAGCCGCTTTGAGTCCCCTGAAATGGGTGAGAAAAGTGGGGTAGAAAAGCCAACTCTTCTTCTTCTTCTTCTTCCTCTTCCTTTTCTTCCTCTTCCTCTTCCTCCTCCTCCTCTTCTTCCTCTTCCTCTTATTCTTCCTCTTCCTCTTCTTCTTCCTCTTCCTCTTCTTCTTCCTCTCTTCTTCACCTCATGCCAGTGCCACCATCCCAGGGCATCTGTTAGTATCCCTGATCCTCCAAAACAGTGGAGCAGGCTTGACTTCTCCACAGTTTCACCAGGAGCTGTTAGGAGCTCCTGCTAATCTCCTGGATGCAGCCTCGCTCCTTCCTCTGGTGCAAGCATTGCATGTGTATTGGGCAGGACAGCTGCGGCCATGCAAACTGTGCATTGTTCACAGTCATGGAAGCAGCCCGGGAGGTGCCAGAAGAGGCCACAGCCATTGCCATGGTGATCCAGACGAGCTGGGACTGACCAGCCACACTTCCAAGTGCTAATTTTCAGTCTCAGGGTTTCCCCCAGCACTTTGAAATGGGGAGGCATCCTGCTTTTCCCCACCAGGTTCGATTCCGCCCTCCCCCATGAAGCCAGCTGGGTGACCTTGGGCTAGTCACAGCTCTCTTCTGAGCTCTCGCAGCCCCACCCACCTCTCAGGATGTTCTGTTGTGGGGAGAAGAATTGAAAAGCTTTGTCAGCCGCTTTGAGTTCCCTTAAATGGGTGAGGAAAGCGGGGTAGAAAAGCCAACTCTTCTTCTTCTTCTTCTTCTTCACCGAAACCAAGAAAGAGGAACCCAGTTGTTTTCTTCATTGCATTGATCCTTGGTGTCCATAATGGAGAGAGAAAGAGAGAAGCTTCACACTTCATCTCTACGTATATTTCACTTGACTCTCATCTACACCCCTTCTCCTCCTCTCAAAAACAAACTCCTTGTTTTTGTTTTGTAAAATAAATAAATAAAATGTTGCATTGGGGCCTAGAATATGCTCTGAATTAAGAGAAAAGCTCTGCTAGGTCTTCAGGGTTCTGGTTGCTTTGTGTATGCATGCATAAGTGTGTGTGTGTGTGTGTGTGTGTGTGTGTGTTGTTTCATGGCCAAGAGAGCCTCAGGGATTCTCCCTAACAGCTGAGGTTCAGAAAAGGGTTCGTTCTGTGAGGTTGGCTGCCCTCCACATGATGGAAGGGAACTCAGTTGACCCCACCCTCTTCCCTCAACACATCTGTCCATGGTTGCACATTGCTGGCCCTCTGTTCATCCCATATGCTGCAAGCATTTTTTGGACTTCACAACCCTTCTTGGTGCTTTGCGCTGGAGGCCCACGTTTCTAAAATTTCTCTCTCAGCCTACCCACCTCATCTACTCCGAACGCGCCGTCCAGGAGAAGAGAAAAGTTCATAGATCAGCAAAATACACAGTCCTCAGAATCTCAGTGCTTTCCTCCCCAATTTATTCCTATCTCCAAAGGGAAAAATTAAATCTAAAGGGCGGGGGAGAAAGCAGATTGGAGAGCAGGAGGAGACGGTGATGAGCCTCATAGAGAGAGTCGCCTTTTAACCTCTCCTGCTGCTTCCACAAATAGGCCCAGAAGTGGGGGGAAACTGAGGCCGGGCTTTTACACTCTTCATTGTCCCTGTTGCTTCGGTCTGAGTTGTTTCTGTTACCGGGAAGGGTATTGTTTTGCAGCTGTGGGGAAGACAAACAGCAAACAAAAGAATTTCTGTACGCCACACAATTCTGTCCAAGGTTTGGGGCAGGAATTTGGGATACAGAGAATGCAGCTGCCTGAAAATCTTTCTTTCTTGGATCACGGCAGTTTCTCCCAAGTGAAGGTTAATGGAGCTACCCAGGATTTTCCAGTCTCCCACCTGGAAAGGAAACTCTTCCCTCTACGTGGCTCTTGCCTCCGAGGAAAAAAATACAGGAAAGTCTAGGGATTTGCACACTTTTCTTTTTTATTCGATTCACATCGAATCCAATGCAAGAGAATTTGTATTTGTTGAAATAAATCCCCTTTGAATGTGGTAGGATTCGTATTTGGTACAAATGTTCAATCCCATACAAATCCCATACGAATAGCATACGAATCCCATACAAAGCTTCATACGAATGCATCAAAACATGTGATTCAAATGTGAATGTCAGTCTTCAAATGTGCCAACATTTGATTTGAATTTGAACGTCCGAATTCGGTCAAATTTGTACAAATTTTGAATGTTACAAATATTTGTGCACAACCCCAGAAAGACCTTTATTTGCCCTTGTGGAATCACTCTGCTTGGAGGTGCCACCCATAAAATGACTGCCACCATGTGGCAAGAAGAGGCAGCTTTTCCCTTAACTCTAATACTTTGAAGGAGAGAATACAGAGGCCAAATGAAGGACTCTTGTATCTTGAGAGGGGCATGTTCAATGTAGGGGTGTTAAATACTGCATTTTGGAGTGACATTTTAAGAAATTAAATGCATATACAGAAATAAGTACAGGGAATTTAGTCACGAAGAACAGCATGATAAACAAGGCTTGGGGAGTACTTCTGGGTAGAGAAATCAATACAGAAATTTGGTGTAGGACTAGGATGGAATTGGAAGTGAAGAGATGGAGACTAGGCTTTTCCGAGCTTTTAAACAATGAATAAATTCTCCTCTCAGTTATGGATTCTCTGTGGTCAACTGAGCATCACTACACACCTGCCCTACTGCACTATTTTGTGCAGGGGCCTTTTCACACTTGGTCTGACTGGTTGTTGCATCCCAGTGGGCTCAGAGAGAGCACCTGCATCTCAAGGAGATGGAAGCCCAGCCCAAGGAGGAAGAGGAGAATCTTGCCATCCTTCTGGTGGAGGTGGTCTAGTGGTGACAACCTAGACCACTCTGCCCTCTGGATGACTCTCCAGCCTGGATGGACTCTGATCACTTGGAGCTGCTTCCTTGCAGGATTGGGTAATTCTTGCAAGCTGCTGGACTCTACCTGAAGCCTATTCACACTTGGCTTTATTCTGGAATATATCCTGGAATGGGGACTTGCTGTCAATATGCTGGTGCAGGCTTCAGCAGGCCCAAAGTGAGGTCTGCCAGAGTCTGCATTAGCATGAGGACCACAGACCCCTATCCTGAGATATACTCCAGAAAAAGGCCAAGTGCGAATAGGCCCCTGGTCTCAGCTACACAGGAGACTGTAAAGGGCAGCTGCTTATGTCATCCCTCCTGGCGATGGTCTAGTGGTGCCTGCCTAGACCTCTGTGCCCTCTGAATGACTCCCCAGTCTGGCTGGGCACGGACATTTTGGAGGAGGTGATTCTGTTTGGGACTGGGGACTTTGGTCAGCTGCTCTGGACTATAGTTAGCCTCAGCTGCCTCAGTTTGTGTGCATTATTGTGCAATGTTTTGCATGATGTGCAATTTTTATTATAATGTTTTGATTATTATTTTGCATTGTGTGCTTTCTGTTTGTTGTAAACTGCCTTGGGCAAATTTTCTTCTGGAAAGGCGTTATACAAATAAAATGGAAATGATGGTGTGAAGGGTGGACTCTCGCACAAGATATAGATGGAGTTCTACTATGTGGAAATATCTGTGGGGATCAGATGTTCCTATTGGTAATGCTCAACCTGCACCTTGCTGGGCATCAGCTGCTTGCAAGACTGTACAGACGGGGATGGCCACGCGCACTCTGAGCTGCTCCAGGACAGAGAATGCTCTGCCGTGTACAGGTGCACTGTGCCAGAGTGTCCTGATAAGCCAATTGCAAACATTTTTCATTTCATTTCCATGGTTCTCCTCCTCCTCGGGCAGGCCTTAGGTTAGATGGAACCGCTTCTGACCTCCTTCTGAATGCTTGATTTTTATCTTTCCCTCTTCGCTTCTCTTGTTTAGTCCATTACCACTGCAATGTCTTTCTTCCAGAGAAGGATGTCATTTTACATATGATTCTGGGTGTGATCCCTCACTCATAAACAGTGGTGAAGAAAGCTCTTGCCTCCATCTGAGGGAGCAGACAAGGGACAGTCACTTTCTTTAAAGCACCCTCTCCTTCAGCCTTAGCAAGATGATGGCCTAGTGATCTCCACATGTTTTGGGACAGCGTTCCCAGGAGATTCAACCAACCAACACAGCCAGGAAGGGTTAATGCCTGTGCTGGTTGCTCTTGGGTTTTTATTTATGAAGATGGAGTAAGAATAAGTGGTTTGGGGGCTTCCTTTGACTGTTTCTATGATAGTCAGTTGGTTTTTAGAAGAATGGAGAAGAGAGGTCTGGCCTTGCTCAGAAGACACTGATTATGTAAGCCTCCAGAGATGGTCCTACAAACGAATTCAACATCTGTCCATGGCTCTGTGCGTGTGTGTACATGCAGACCCAACACCATGAAAGGCAATTTTCATATCCTCATTTGCTCACTGTACGAGTCCTACGTGCAAATCTTTCACATAAAAAAGTACATTCTCCCATAACAGGGCCTGGACTGGAGCAAAGGTTGCCAGATGTTGCCTCTACGCAGTGGGGGCAGTCCGTGCTACCAGCAAACAGCTACAGCTGACAGTTATGATGTAGTCGCATCACATAGCTACACACGTAGGTACTGATCCATTAGATAACTAGGAGATGCTCAGGTCACTTCCAATGGTAAGAATCCATTTCTGGTTACTTCTAATCATAGAATCGTGTGATTTCTTCCCTAGAGAAATAGTATCTGGAGGTCCAACGTTTGGGAACCAAGCACAAACTGCTCATTAAGTTAGAGAGGAGAAGAGAGCCAAGCATGGGGGAAGGTGTCTGCATCAAATCCGCCTTTGATTCACAGCATTTTGCACCCAGCTTGATACAAGAAAAGGCGCCTCTTCCAATTGCCCGCCACACTTCCCCCTTTCCAGTCATGCAAGTCAGCCATATTCTGTGCCTGCCTGCCTGCTCTAGAGGAGGCAATTTCGTTTAAATACAACTATTTTATAACTGGGTCCCTTGGATGGCATGAGCAATGAATAAACAAAACAGACTTTCTCCAAAGGCCCTGGTCACACTGGTAATTTAGGGTGACTTCAGGTCGTGTTACTCACACAATTTTTATTTAACCCGTTTTTGAAGCTGGCCTACCCATGTTAGACCATTTTAACCGGAGTCCTCATCCCAGGCCATCTTCACTTCCTCAGTTGTGAGGGGGCAGGGAGACAGGCTAAAGGAGGCTGAACCATGCTGTAGTGGGTGGGGTCCAGTTTTTCCTTTTTAGCCAATGTGCACACATGGAGTTTGTGAGACACCTCCCCTTCTCTCTTCAGTTTATGCATATAATTCCTCTATTTGGCATTTTTTTCTGCAAATTTATTATTATTATTACATAAAAGCAGCAGTTATACACAGCAAACGAGATCACTATGCTGGATTTCGTATTATATCACTAGTCGGGCACTTCCCAAGCACCTAGGACTGCGTGATGTATCGGCGAATTATGCGAGCAGACACCAGTAAAGTGGCTTTTTGTAGTTGGCAGATGGATATCTTGTCAATGCCAACGGTTTTTAGGTGCCCGCTGAGATCTTTTGGCACCGCGCCCAGTGTGTCGAGGATGACTGGGACCACTTTCACTGGTTTTCGCCAGAGTCACTGAAGTTCAGTTCTCAGGTCTTCGTATCTGGTGAGCTTCTCCAACTGTTTCTCCTCAATTCTGCTGTCACCTAGGATAGCCACGTCGATGATCCACACCTTCTCTTTCTCAACAATTGTAATGTCAGGGGTGTTATCCTCCAGTTTTCTGTCAGTCTGAAGCCTGAAGTCCCAAAGTAGTTTTGCCTGTTCATTTTCAACAACTTTTTCTGGCTTGTGATCCCACCAGTTCTTTGCCACTGGCAGATGATACTTTTGGCACAAGTTCCAGTGGATGATGATGATGATGATGATGATTTAAAAATTAATTGCATGGAGTAGAAAGGCACATAAAAAAGGGAGGGAGCATGAAGGTGGGGGAACGGGCTTAGAAAAGAACCACAAACACCCGCCCTTGCCTCCTTTGAGTGAGAGAACAGCATCCAGTAAGAAAGGAGGTAGACCTGACACAGCAAAAGGGGTGGAGAGCCAAGAGTTCCATGGAGGAGGCTCAGGTTGACCCTGGAGAAAGGTGTGAGTGACACAGCTCAGAGCAAGGATGGTCTGAGGATGATCTAGGTGTGACCAGGGTATGAATTACACTTGTGTGACCAGGGCCAAAGATGTCTGCATTATTGATTCATTCTGTTACACCCTTTTTAAAACTTAAATTCATGGACAAATAGATACGTCTACATCCACATGTCACTTACTAACTCCACGGTTTTGGATATTACAGAATAAAGCGGTATATCTGGATGCAGCTTATGTGTTGAAAATTGTTTATTTTCATACATTTGTTCAACAAAGTATCTGCAAAATTTATTTATTTCTGCCGAGAAGTTTATAAGCAACATCTATAACTATTGCCTTTTCCCATCATTATTTGAATACTGCAGAAGTTATCACAAAATCTATATATCCGAATCCTTCCTGATAAAGAGAGGACAATTGTGTACAGTTCTGGTCACCACACCTCAAAAAGGATATTGTGGAACTAGAGAAGGTGCAGAGAAGGGCAACCAGAATGATTAAGGGTCTGGAACACCTCCCTTACGAAACCAGGCTGCAACGTCTGAGACTCTTCATTCTGGAGAGACGGCGTTTAAGAGGAGACCTGACTGAAGTATATAGAATCATGCACGGTATAGAAAAGGTGGATAGAGAAAATTTTTCTCTATCACAAAACACTAGAACCAGGGGACACTCTATGAAGCTGATGGGTAGGAGAATAAGGTCTGACAGGGGGAAGTATTTCTTCACCCAGAGGGTCATCGGCTTATGGAATGTGTTGCCGGAAGAGGTGGTGACAGCTACCAATCTAGATGGCTTTAAGGTAGGGTTAGACAAATTTATGGACGACAGATGTATCAGTGGCTACTAGAACAAATGCCTAGGTGCATCTTTCAGGCTGAGGGGTGGGGGAGGAACTGGGGCGCTTCTAAGGCCATCTGCTGGGACTCGAGAGCAGGAGAAGGTTTGTCCTTGTCTCTGGTTGAGATGCCCATCAGCATCTGGTGGACCACTGTGTGCAACAGGATGCTAGACTAGATGGGCTGTGGCCTGATCCAGCAAGGCTTCTCTTATGTTCTTATGTTCTTAATTAAAAAGGAGACCAGATCAACTGGTGAGGTTCTTACTAACCCAGTGCAGGAGCTGAACCTCTGCATAAATGCTTTGTTTGTATCTTGTAAGTATGCTTTTCTGATGAACAAGAAAACTTTGGAAATGGCACAGGAAGATTTTTCATTTTAGTACAGTGGTGGTGGGAAATCTCTCAACAATAACCTGAAAGCAAACACCTTCCTTCCAGTTCCTATACTGAAACATCTTTAGTTATTCATTTCTGATCTGAACATCTTCCCTTTAAAGATAAATAAGTGCAGCTGGAGTTTTACATAATCAAAGTCCCTTGTATATAAACTGGCCTTTTGGAAGTATGAATTGATGTCAAAGTTTTCCATGCACAAGGTCTGTAGGGGCCTTGATTGTGAAGTGGCTATGATATAGCTCCCTTTGCTACTTTTTAGGGGTGTGCACAATTTTTTTTTTAATTCAATTCATATTAAATCTAACGCAAGAAGATTTGTATTTGTTAGAATAAATCCCCTTTTAATGTAGTGGGATTCGAACCCCATACAAATCCCATACAAATGCATGAGAATCCCATAGATATGCCATACGTATATCATACAAAAAGAGACGTGAACTATTTTATTTTTTTTTGCATTCGAGTTCAATTTGAATTGAATGTCAAAACATTTGATTTGATTCAAATGTTTAGAATCAGACGGCAATAAAATCAGATTTGAATGGAACACCTTCAAAGCTATTCGTTCGAACATTAGATTCGAATCTGAAGCTATGAATGTCGACATTTGTATGCGTCATACGTATCTGCACGCATTTCGTACGCAAATGTCTACAGATACATATGAGATGCACACAGATACTTATCTGTACATTTGTATCTGTACATTTGAATGTTTGAAATCATCCAAACGAATGTTTAGGGACATTCAAAATTTGTTTGAATGTTTAAATTTGAATAGACATTTTATTTGAGTTCAAATGTCTACATTTGCCAGATTCGAACACATTTCGAATGTTTAGAACAGTGACGGCTAACCTTTTGTGCTCGGTGTGTCAAAATTCGCAAGGAAACCTAACTTAACTCGGGTGCTGTGTCACTTCTAGAAATATCCATAAGTTATATTTTTGATATATGTATTTTATTAAAAGCAAAAACAAATACGGTAGTTCTTTGCATTAGTGACTTTTGTTGCTGAATTTCGTTTGCTAAATCTTCAATTGACAGTTGGAATTTCGTACACTTCAAGAACAAGCAAGCACTACATGCCCAGGTGCCAGGGTGACCATGTGTGTCACCCAAAAGGGCTTGGCGTGTCACCTGTGACAGGTGTGTCATCGGTTGGCCATCACTGGTTTAGGACATCTGTGCACATCCCTACATATAAGTCCCATACAAAGCTCCATACAAATGTATGGAAGCATTCGATCCAAATTCCAGTGTCAGTCTTCGAATGTGACAACACTTTGATTTGAATATAAATATCCAAATTCAGCCAAATTTGTACAAATTTTGAAAGTTGTGAATATTTGTGCAATATTCTATCTAAACTTTCTATCTGTAGGTTTTAAAAAGAAGTACCACACATTTTAAACATGCAGGAACGTGGTGCACATTTAAATGCACCACATGTGTACTTACCTTTACCTGTGCCAGAGCAGGTAAGGCTCCAGGCAGGACCATTCACCCCTCCATGGTGCTGGACAGTCACCTGATGCCATGCAAGCAGGTTGACAGTTCACATGACTTGCTGTGCAAGTGCATGTGTGTGGCACATCACAGTTGCCCTGGTGACAGTGCTGGTGCATGCACGCTAGTGGTGATACTGGGGCAGGTAGATGGCTGCTTCTGGGCACCATCTGCAGTTCAGGTAAGTTCCCAGACATGTGGAGGGGAGGGATCATATTTGCCAGTGTGACTGCGGAGTACACCCATGGGCAACTTCATAGAATCATAGAATCATAGAATGGTAGAGTTGGAGGGGACCTCCTGGGTCATCGAGTCCAACCCCCTGCTCAAGGCAGGATCTCCTAAAGCATCTCAGACAGATGGCTGTCCAGTCTCTGCTTGAAGACCTCCATCGAAGGGGAACCAACCACCTCCCGTGGCAGCCTGTTCCACTGGTTGATCACTCTTGGACGGGAATCAAAGTGCAGGTTAGTCCCATGTCTGAATTTATCCACATTTGATAAAAGTCACTGGAACAGCTGGCTATTTTGCTGTGTAAACCTTCTCTCACATGTATTGTAACCGAAATGTAACAAATTAAAAGAAGAAAAGAATGAAATGCGCCACCATAAACAAAAGCCTAAAGAAGCTTTTATTTATCGTGGATGGAGGAGCAGGGCCCAGGTCAAATTGCATAGCTTTATTTGCTTCTCCTGACACATTAGTTTACTGTGGAAAGAAATACCTTGGCCTGTCTTGCTGTGACACCTGTATGTCCCCAGCCTCAGTGCCTCTTGACAGCTTTGGGCCAGGTGCAGCACAGACATGAGTATGCAGACCACTGGGCCATAAAAAGCATCAGCTCCGTTGTGGTATAACTGTCACTCATTCCACCCCATTGGCACACATACTCATTTTTGGACAGAATGGCTAGATCCTATGATACTGGAGTCATAGCGGTGTCACAACAAGATGTGGATCCAGTGAAGGTGTCCCTGATCACCCTCTTCCTTCCTTCCTTCCTTCCTTCGCATTTTTATCCTGCCCTATACTAAAAAATGAAACAGTTTTAAAACAATAACAGTATTAAAACAAAATCATCTGCAAGTGGGAAGTGAAAAGCGTATCCCCATTTAACCAAAGGCCAGGGCAAAGAGGTGTGTCTTCACTGCCTTCCTAAATGTGTGCAGTGAAGGTGATAGAAGGTTGTTCTCAGTTTACCTAGATGATGCTGAGACTCGTGATGATGAGTCTGTAACTTCCGAAGTTGCACAAACTGAAGTCCTCCAGCCTGAGGACAGCTCTCACCAGTGGCCTTTTCGCTCTTATTGATCCACTGGAACCGACTCAGTGATAGTGAAGCTCTGGGGAGATTAGACTATCTGCACAAGGCATGGGGAAAGCAACCTGAAAGTGTGCAGGACTGCACACAGGTGTGAATGGGCCTCCCCAAACATTCTCCACCCAGTATCACCACCCACTGGAAGTTCCACCCTCTCTCCGCATGGCAGCGTTGGTTCATGAGGCTGGAAAGAAGGACTTCCTCTCTCTGCCCAATTACCAACAGTGCTGGTGCTGGAGGGGGTGGACTCTATGTCTGGATATAGTGTCTGGACACCACTACATATCATCCACAAGGGTCCGGATAGCAGTTCACATGCGTGTGTGATCCATGCTCATCTCTGTAAGCTGGCAGGACTTTACCAGCCATGACTATAGTGAATGTGTGGAAAAACACGCTCCGCCACTAGCCGGTTCCTGGAAAGAACCTCTGGAAGGCTCTTGGTTGAAACGGGCATTACATAAGAACATTAAGAACGTAAGAGCTGCCTTGCTGGATCCAATTGCCCATAGGCATCTCAAGCAGAGACAAGGGGGGGGGGAGGAAATGGGGCGCTTCTAGGGCCATCTGCTGGGACTCGAGAGCAGGAGAAGGTTTGTCCTTGTCTCTGCTTGAGATGCCCATGAGCATTTGGTGGGCCACTGTGTGCGACAGGATGCTGGACTAGATGGGCTGTGGCCTGATCCAGCAAGGCTTCTCTTATGTTCTTATGTTCTTATGAAACCTTCTCTTGCTCTCAAATCCCAGCAAATGGCCTTAGTAAGGAGTCCCCCTCACCCCAACATCAGACTTCAGTCACCTAGACATGCAAGGCAAGGCAAACTTTTTGTATACACACTCAAGCTTCAAACGCCACCCAGTAGCCCAATTAGGGAGTGCCACACAGTTTGGTCTAGTGGTTAGGGAGTCAGACTCTTATCTGGGAATACTGGGTTTGATTCCACACTCCTCCACGAAGCCAGCTGAGTGACCTTGGGCTCATCACAGCTCTCTTCTGAGCTCTCACAGCTTGCATGGCAGCTCAAATGACCTCCTCAGCCAGCCGGAGTACAGATGTTCACCGGCTGAACACTTAAGGTAAGTTTTTGGTCAGGATTGGGTAGCTTGTGGTGAACGGTGGCATGCACCGCAACTAGTTTACAATTAGTCAACATCTGGGCAGGTAGGGGTGCTTGGGTGCTGTTAGCAGCATTGGTGACCACTAGATCAACCTGGGTGTGATACTTCTGAGGATTACAGGCTTCCAGGAGCATTTTCAGCACAAATTTGCCCTTCTTGAGAAGTGCTTTGAGGTTTGTAATGGGCCATGTAAAGAGCCTTCTTCGCTGCTCTCGATTAAAAACTTCAGGTGTGGAACACACTACTTCTGTGCCTGTGTGTTAGTTTCTCTTTTGGATAGAAGGCCAGCTTTTTCCAAAATCCAACGCAAAGAAATAGTAATGTTTTCAAAATATTCATATTGATGGATCTCTGTGGTTAGCCAAGTCCTTTGATTGTGTTTATAATTGTGTTTTCTGAAAGATTATGTTCCTTTAGGAACTTTCAACTAATCTATCAGAAAGTGTTAGGAAGAGAGTATTGCAGAAGAATCATTTCTCGGATCTCTGGCCACGAGAGATGATTATAGATTTAACTTAGCTATCGCACAGTGTGCCCTTCACAGAAACAGGCTGTTCTCTTTCGATAGGCAAGAATCTTTGCTGCTGCTTCCCATCTCCACACCCTTCAGTAGCTTCCAAATCTTTGGAGAAGGTCACTCCATTACATCATCGGTTGTGCTTCAGTAGACTTGAACTGATCCTCAAACTTCAGTTGTAGCTTAAAACAAGAAGCTCTGCCAATGAAGCTCTTTTATGAAAGTGAAGAGAAATCATGTGGAACTATTGGATATCTAAATTTGGATCTGGCCTCATGTAACCTCCTTCTATGCTATTTTAATATAGCTAATTCTGGGTCAGTAACATGGCTTCCTCTTCTCCTTGAGACAATGGGGGAACTATTTTAGAATAGTGAGATAATTTCAGGGTAGCAGCGGGTTGAAATATGTACTGATAATAATTTGGCTTGACTGATGCTGAGGGGACAGGTGATGATAAGACTTGGAAACTATTATGGTAACCATAAATCAATAGAAAAGGGTGGAAATAATTATGTACCGGTTGATGGTATTAAAATTTAACATACTTTGGCTGTAGAAAATGTATTTTCCTGTTTATTTCATTGCACATGTGCATAGAAACAGTTTTTGACTTCTGCAAAGTAAGTATTGCATTTTTGTTTGTTTAAAAAGTGCTTTAAACAACTTTCTTTGAAAAGGTAGTATATAAATAAGTTCATTGGGTAAAGATTAGGTAAAATAAAGTAAAATGGTTTGTGGAAATGAAAGGCTACTAATAAATAACATTCTCTTCAGCTCATTACATACCAGAGGCCTTTCCACATTGGACCTTTTTCTGGAATATATCCAATGATAGAGGCCTGGCGTGTTTCTGCAATTCCCTTCTTGTCCACCCAATGGGAAAGGAGCACAATTATCCAATGTTAGCTTGCGTTCACACTTGTGACTGCTACGTAATGACAGCCTAAGCCCTGCACAATCAGCCACTCACCTGTGACTGGGCCAGTCCTATTCTGGGTGCTGCCATTTTGGTTGCTGTGCCCTGCACAACTGTGCTTGCACCAGTGCCAGCGCCATGACAGTGCTGACACTCTGCACACGTACATTCGCATCTATGGTCATGCGAGGTGCCAACGCACTTTTGCAGCATCTCAAACAACCCTGGAGCACCAGAAGAGGTGTGAATGGCCGCTGCCTGGATGTGCCAGGTAAGTTTTTGGTCAACGTCGGTAAAGGTGTGGAGCACAATTTCGTGCTCCACATCTAATCAACAATTTTTGAACTTCTGGGAAGACAGGGGGTGCTTGGAGACTGTAGCAGCCTACTCCAAGTACGGATGCTCTTCTCCAGAAGTTCCCTAATTGCTGACTACTGGCTGTAGTGGAAATAGCCCTATGCTCTCCGCATGCTAGTGCAGACTATGGAAGACCACAGATGAGACCTTCCATAGTCTGTATTAGCAAGTGGCCAGCAGACCCCTATCCTAAGATATATTCCAGAATAAGGCCTGCCTAATATTTCCTACAGTATGCCCAATGAACACAAAAAGAAATCATGCAAGGTATATCCGTCAAGGAAACCCTTTTCCAAACAATTTATCCCTCTTCTGTTGTCTGTATCTGTGAGTGCTCCGTGGTGTGGATGGTGCGTCACCTCTGGGTTCCCCCACTTCAGCCAACCACAGAGATTTGTTATTACATGTACTTTCGTTAACTAGCTCCTCTGGCTGTGGTTTAATGCACTAGAACAGCAAGTGACAGAACGTAAATGATCCATGGGACAAAGAGTGGCTGGCTGACTGGTGGATTGGAGAGTGGAAAAATCTGTAGGTTTGTCCACGCCAGCTAAGGTTCCAAATGGGTGCTGGCCCAGAGCGCCGTCTTTCAGCATCAGTGATCTAGAATCTTTCTGTACTTGGCCCATTGGAAGCTCACAGTGCACTCTGAGATGGAGCATCTATACTTGAACGAGTTGTTGCCAAATCAGAAACAGCTCCTTCCATGCAGCAGTGCACCATGAGGCAACTAGGTGTGGAGCATGATTAAGTGCTCTGCGCATGCACTTACCTTCTCCAGCCCCAGAGTTGGTAAGGCTCTAGATGTGTATTCACACCTCTTCTGGGTGCTAGAGATGCCCATAAGCAATTGGTAGGCCACTGTGTGAGGCAGGATGCTGGACTGGATGGGTCATGGCCTGATACAGCATGGCTCCTCTTAGGTTCCTAGGTTCTTGCCTACTCCTTCAGCGTGCACAGCTGACACTAGCCTGTCACTATGCCCGCACTGAATCCACTTTGAATCCACTCTCAATCCATGTCAAATGCACTCTGGATCCATTGCAGATGTGACTGGCACAGCTGCTTTCCCACCTTCCCTGTCCACGAATGTTCCGAACATTAAAAAGGAACACAAGTGTCAATTTACAAATGTTGTAGCATTCAGTTCGCATACGAATGTCCGACTTCGTCTAACTTCGTATGAGTTCAAATGTTACGAATATTCGTGCACATCCTTAACACAACTAAAAGAGGAGCATTTTTCTAAAAAAAAATCATTAAAATGCTATTTTTGTATTCCATAATTTGAGGATTCTGGAAGGAGGTATGGCATTTCCAGATAATGCATGTTCAGCAAGGGTGTTCATTCCAGATGTGGCTGAGCCTCACCATTTCCTATTTTTAAATGAATATGAAAGTGGATAGTGGTACAATTCAAGGTGATGGACTAGTCCATTAGCAGAGGGGATCCATTTACACTCAGCAAAACATTCTGTAAAGGATTTACCTGCTGGGGAAAAGTGCTAGCATTTCACATACTTGTAAAGTAGCAAGCAGACAGAAGGAGAAAGCTGTTTGGAATGACCTTGGGTGAGGTTCTAACTGGATTTTGGTACAGAAAAGAAGGATTGAAGGTCTCTTTTTAAAAGGCAGTGAATTATTTATTTACTTACAAGAACACCGTGAGGTATTTCTTTAAAATATTGTTATTAGTATTAAGAACTTACCTTGCCCAGCAAAACCTGGGGCCTTTCTGCGCTTCCTGTCTGGGGGCTTTGAATAATGCATGTCATCACTCCCCCAAGTGTCCGCAGACCTACCTGAGATGTGGATGTATGTCCAGGGTCCACCATCTTGGGTCCGCTCACCGGCATGACCGCACATGCACCGGGACCATCACCGGAATGACTGTGAACCACTGCACTTGTGAATGAGCTGCACCAATGATGTGAATGAACCGCACCACAGAGGGGTATCTGGATGTTTCTGACTCTCCGCCTTCGAGAGTGGAGGCCTAACCAGCAATGGTACTTTCCATGCAGAAGATACCTCCTGTGGCAACTGGGCATGGCGCAGGTTAAACCAGCACCATGTGTGCACCTACCTTGACCTTGGCTAGAGTTGGTCAAGCTCTGGCCAGGCCTACCTGCACCGGTTCCAGTGCTGGCACATCACGTGCTGGCGCGTCACGTAACAGTTGCCCTGGCTGCACCAGTCCCATCTGCAATGGATCCAGAGTGCATTCAACACAGATCAAGAGTGGGTTCAAAGTGAATTCAGGGCAGATCTGATGCTTTCAGTCTGGATATGTTATGGGATACAGATCGGCTAGGTATTGGCTACGTATGCGTTTGTATTTGATACTTGTATGGATTTGTACAAATGCATTCATATCAAAAATAATCCTAACAGATTTAAAGGGGATCTATCCAAACGAATGTGAATTTTCTTACAATTGATTTGATAAAAATCAAATGCAAAAAAAAAACAAAAACATTCGTTCAAATCGCTATTTTACAGCCAAAACTCTGCTGAAGAAGCGGGAGCAGAAAGCACCCTTCATTTGTGGTTAGACTTAAAAAACAATGTAAAACTAACTGTTCTGTCTCAGGTGGCTGCATATGAGATTGTGGAAAAATATTTCGGAGCATCTGGGGCTGAAAGGCATTTGCTAAACTTTACCTGACAGCACCTTTGAGTGTTTGCCTGAGTCTGGTTGCATGCCTGGTTGCGTCCATCTAAGCTCTGTCCGTCACATCACTTCCCCCATTTCTTAAGAGCTCATCATAAAGCTCCAGTAGATGGATGAAGGTTCCTGCTTACTTGCAACAAGTCAAAGTTGCGCAATGAGTAACTGAGATCTGCAGATTTTGCATGTCAGGGTGACTGTAACTTGAACTGACAATATAAATTGCTCTTCACATGCTCCTGGTGACTTTGCTGCATCCCAGTTCCTGGCACCTTTTTGTCAATTAAAAACACACATTTGTATCCCTTCTTACACTGTTGCAGATGTACCATAAGTGCTGCCTATGATTCAATATGTTCAACAGGATCCAAGAAGGAAAACAGACAGGCTCAAATCCAGCAGCATCCTATATTTCAGGTTCTATGGGACTTAACAGCAGGATGCATAATGTTACTGCCCTTCAACTTGCCTAAATCAGCTGCGCAAAATGTTATCCTCTAAGCCACCAATACAGTCAAGAGAATGAACCAATAATCAGTCCTCTTTTTTCCTTTGTAGATCATTCTACAAAGTGACCCTTGAACCCCAACTGAGACAGGCTGGAAAGAATACATGTGTGACATTTGAAGCCTTCTCTGCTTGCTGAAAAAAAAATGACAGAAATAGCTAGAGAGAAGAGTAGCCTCTAGAAAAAGAAAGAAAGGAAAAGACCGGAGAGTGAACAAAGGCCTCAATGAGCTTCTCATATTCCACAAATGAAACCGTTGGCCTAAGTCTACCCAGAACATATTGAAACTGTAGACTTGTTGGGTTTTCTAGCACACGTCGTTTTACCTGAATAATATGCTGGAATATGCAAAAGTCGAATTTGCCAGAGAGCATGATTAGTTAATTCATATAAATGATCTCTTTTCTTCCAAAATGGAGAATTTCCAAAAGAAAGCGGTGCATTTTCCCCTCGGTCGCTCCTTTCCTCTGTCCTTACTTCCCTTGATCTTTTCCATTAAATCCACAATGCCACCTTGTGGCTGGAAATGATGCAAACTAATGGAATCAAGACTAACTGGTTCCGAATCAGAATGCATCCATTTGCAATCCATACAAGGTATATTTACCGTATTTTCCGGTGTATAAGACGACTGGGCATATAAGACAACCCCCAACTTTCCAGTTAAAATATAGAGTTTGGGATATACTCACCGTATAAGAAGACAACACCCGGTGTATAAGACGACCCCTGACTTTTGAGAAGATTTTCCTGGGTTAAAAAGTAGTCTTATACGCCAGAAAATACAGTATTTATTTATTTACATTTATATCCCGTGCCATACCCGAAGATCTCTGGGTGGGTAACAACCTTAAAACATATTAAAACAAAGTATACATTAAAAGACTTTGAAAAAGGATTCAACAAATATAAAACGATGCACAATGTGTTTAAAATAATAGTGTCTGTACTGGGGGGAAACATATGCAGCTCAGCCAAAGGCCAGAGTAAAGAGGTGCATCTTCACCACCTTCCTAAATATATATAAGGAAGGGGCAAGATGCACCTCAAGGGGAAGGCTGTTCCACAGTCAGGGGGCCATCACAAAGAAGGCTCTCTCCCGGGTGCCCACCAACCTCACTATAGAAGGTGGTGGGACAACCAGGAGGGTCTCACAGTTTGATCTTAAGGCACGGGCAGGTCGATATGATATCATATTTAACTATGATACTAGGGGCTGGCTGTTGAGATACATGATTCATTATGGGTGCGCATGAATATTTGTAACATTCTTTATTTGTACAGTTTGTATGAATTCGGACATTTGCATACGGATTGAATGTTACGATTGTATGAATGTTTCAGAACATTCGTGAAATGGGCAGCTGGGAAAGCGACGGCGCTAATCACATCCACAACAGATCCAGAGTGCATTCGACATGGTCTGAGATTAGATTCAATGGTGATCCAGGGCAGATTTGACGCTTTCAGAGTGGATATGTTAAGGGATACGTGTGCATTTGTATTGGATATTTTATGATACGGCCAGAGGACTAATCAAATAAACATTTCTTCTTCATACAAACATGCATGAATACATTCGTATTGAATAGAATCCTACCACATTCGAAGGGGATCTTTTTTTTTTTTTTTTTTTTACATTCAATTCAATACAAATCAAATGCAAAAAACCCACAAACCATTTGTCCACATTCAGGAAGGGGATGAAGACACATCTCTTTGCCCTGGCCTTTCGCTGATGTGATTATACTTCCCCCCTCCCCCCAGGGCAGATACTATTATTTTAGTATTTTAATATGCTGAGTCTTTTAAATGTTTTTATGTATATTATTGGTTTTAATTTGTTGTTTTAAAAGCTGTTACCCACCCAGAGACCTTCAGGTATAGGGCGGGATAGGTATAGGGAGCCAGACTCTTATCTGGGAATACTGTGTTTGATTCTGCCCTCCCTCATGAAGCCAGCTGGGTGACCTTGGGCTGGTCACAGCTCTCTTCTGAGCTCTCACAGCTCCACATACCTCACAGGATGTTCTGTTGTGGGGAGAAGAATAGAAAGCTTTATCAGCCATTTTGAACCCCTGTGAGAAAAGTGGGGTAGAAAAGCTAACTGTTGTTGTTGTTGTTGTTGTTATACAAAGCATAGCTTCAGAAAATGTCAAAGGGAGACAGTGATATTCTGGAATATTGGCTCCTTCATCTTTGGCAACATGTCTTTATCACACTTGAATGTGACTTGCAGTTCTTAGAATCGATTTGGCATCCAATCTGGGTGTTTTTGACAAGATATATTATATCTTATATTATTATAATAAAGCATGAATACTCCTCATTCCGTATTTATATTTTTCGTTTTCTTGAAATGCCCCCTCCCTTTTAAAGGAGATAGAGAAATACCAGAACCCAACTGCCTTTTATCACTCGTTTCTTGACGAAATGGCGGCTTCAACCCAGAGACAGATCAGGCAGCTCAAAACCTTGCATACAAAATCCAGGGCTGTATTATTTGGCCTGAACCCCAGCTGTTCTTGCCGAAAAGTCAGGAAAGTTCATCTGAGGATAGGCAAACATCTTTGAATTAAACAGGCGCCCAGGCATCCTATATGAAGAGGAAAGGGAGTTATGAAAAACAGTGAAAAGTTCCCAGAGACAATCAAGATTGCTTTGTGCATTGGGGAGGGTCAAATGAGTAAATTCTGATGTGAAGAAAATGTTATTTATTCAGAATGGCAGGCAGTTCCTAGAATTCCCAAGCCACCTTGTTGAGATAAGGCAGCCATTAGATTTTCATCTCCATAGGCAATGAAAAAGATTCTCCTGTCAGTGGTGTCATTCTGATTAATACAAAGACACATGGTGACTGGTACCAGAAAGCGCCCTGTGGGTTTATTTGCATAATTGTAAGAGAATGTGCTTCTCTCAGAGGCTTGGTTTTGTGGTAATTTACTTGCATAGGGGGATGCACTGTCGACCAAGTTCTCTCTCTCTCTCTCTTTAAAAACAACACAGCATGGAAGATACTAGCAGCTGAATGCAATGACATTAATAACACAGGCCAAGTGTAGGTAGCTTTAATATCTGGGCATTTGCTGGTCCCCATTTTATATGCAAGTCTCTATCTCTGTTCAAGTAAAACTGAGTAGTGAGATGGAAACAGTGCCCAGAGGGTGAGTTATACCAGCAGTGGCTGCTGTTTTGTCTTGCATTCACCAGCTGGGACAGTCCAAGCTGAGAATGATCACTAACTTTGATATAGAGCTCTGATATCTGAGCAAAAGGATGCAAGTGGATAATTTAAGGACAGCGCTTAAGAACACAATAAGAGGAGCACTGCTGGATCAGGCCACAGCCCATCTGGTCAACCAATTGCTTCTGAAGACAAAGGGGAAACCTTCACTTGTTCTCAGTTCCCTGCAAATGACCTTAAGAGGCATCATGCCTGTCTCTCCAACCTGGAGGCTGTACTTCCTTGATATTTTCTACCACCCTTAGAACCCTCTGGACTTTGTCCAGAATTGTAATGATAGTGGAAAATAACAGAATTCAAACTGAGGGCTTTTTTTGTTTTTGTTTTTTTACATTTAAGCATTTCGGTAATCAAGGGTACTTTCATCCTTCTTAGTTCAGGGGTGGTCAGCACTGAGACCTGTCATAAGCATGTCACGGAGCCATTTCTGCTCCAAAAACAGCTCAACATATCCCAGGGTGTCCCAGAGCTGACCATGCTACTTCTGCTAACCCTAACCCTTGCATTATGCACTTGCAGATGCTCAGTGCATACTTAGCCCTCCACAACCATTCCATCCATCCATCCATCCATCCATCCATCCATCCATCCATCCATCCATCCATCCATCCATCCATCCATCCATCCATCCATCCATCCATCCATCCATCCATCCATCCATACATACATACATACATACATACATACATACATACATACATACATACATACATACATCTCAGGGCAGGTAACAACATTTAAAATCAGACAACAGTATATACAGTATTAAAATAGCAACAGTTCTGTAAATTGGGAAGAGACAGAATGTTCCTATTTAACCAAAGGCCAGGGCAAAGAGGTGCCTCTTCACTGCCTTCCTGAACACTTACAATGAAGGAGCTTGATGCACCTCAAGGAGAAGACTATTCCATAGCCTAGGGGCCACCACTGGGAAGGTCCTCTCTCTGTTGCCCACACCTTTTACTACTGAAGGTGGTAGGATAACCAGGAGGGCTTCCGTTCCAGATCTTAAGGCATGGGCAGGTCAGTATGGAAAATAGTGTTCCTTTAGATATTTGAGGTATGATCTACGGGCAAAGGGTAGCCACACTGGTTGCTGAGCATCTGAGTAATTTCACAGAAAACAGTGGTAGCTTACATCCATTGTATTGCCCAATGAAATACAATTCCAGAGACACGCCTCACTTCCAACATAACTTACTTCCTTATATCCTGTATTGTCTTCACAGGAGCTCCATGAGGTAGCTTATGGTGAAAAATAATGGCCAGTTGGCAAGCATCAGACATTGATGGGTATTTGGACCAGACTCTCCATTATCCTAATTTGCTGGAACATAACCAGTATTCTGGAGCCAGTTAGGGCCAGAAAAACTGAATTCATATGTGAAGAGGTATATTAATGAACTAGCAAGATTAGGATACAAATTAAGATATTTGGAGCCAGTGAAGTCTACTGGCTGGGCATCAGATTAGAGACCTTGGTCAGCTATGATACCTCAATCAACTGGACACTCATTTGTTCAATTCCATTCAATGGTAAGATCAACTAAAGAATGCATTCCCTGCAGAGTGACAAATAATACCTCTCTCCTTCTCTATCCCTTTCCTATCAGCCAACGGGCCTGCTTGTACTAGAAGAAGCTCCTCACCCTTGTCCCACTACACTCGAAGAGGATCTATTCAAACGAATATGAATTTTCTTGCATTTATATCTACATAGTAGATATAAAATATAACAGAAATTGTGCTACAGCAGCCATCACCACAAGTAAAATATCTTTCTCCTCCTTATGAGAAAGGCCTATGGATCTCCATCCTTGTGTCTTCAGAACTACGATTTATAGCTCCTTGTATAATTAGACAAAATTAATTTGCTTAAAATTGGTGTGGAGCCAAATTAGGGAGAGGGGAAATGAAACTATCTGAAGTGCAAAGGAAGCAAGCTCCGGCACAAGAGTGACTCACTTGCATGATGTCTCTGAGCAGAATTAAATTGCTTTGACACAGATTCAGATTTTAATTTTAATACAATGAATCTCATTTTCTTCTGGTGCATTGAGTCAGGGAAATGAATTAGGGGAGGAGGGAGGAATGGATTTGTCAGATGAGAGTTGGGTCCATTTTAGGAGCATTACCTCATTGTAAGGGAGATAACAATGAATCATCTCGTCTTACTCCACTTAGCACAGCCAATCCAATGAAAAAGGGATGAGTTCATCAGTGTTTCTCACTTATCGAGGATTCCTTTCTTGAAGTACAGTGTGAGCTCAAAGAAACTGCCCAGAATATCCTGTCACTTTGGTTTGACACACTCAAAGGAATCTGGATTTGAGTTGCCATCCTAGACCAAATGTAGATGAGATTGGAAGGGATCTCGCTTGAGGAGGAAACCTATGTGGAACAAGGAGATGCCTCACAAGCCATGGAATGATCACTGACAACGTGGCTGCTTTCACACTTGGCTTCCCATCCACTGGACAGGAAAAGTGCTTGAAAGAAAAATGTGTGCTAGTGTTTGCACTTAAGAACGCTAGAACATGCTACACTAACCCCCATGTGCCCAGAGACTTACCTGTGTCCGGCTGCACCTCCGATTGCCAGCAGGGTGTCACCATCTTGGTTCCAGAACCCGCTGTGATGGCACATGCGCCCTCCCTATCATCACAGTGATGCTGACGTTTTGCACATGTGCAGTCATGTTTGGGGTCATCTGAGGCACCAGCCCGCCTGCACCAGAAATGGTGTGAATGGTTGTGGAGCTGAACAAAAAAGCTCCGGAATGGGCTAGGAATGGTTAGGGTTGGGATGCATGTGGTTCATGATTTCATGGATTACTGCCAGTTTACAGTAGGTTAACATCTGGGCAGGCAGGAGGCATGAACTACAGGACCAAATGCAAATTGGCCTCTTGTCAGTTTGCAGTGAGCCCTGCCATTCAATTAAAGGATAAACGCTTTTATGGGCATATAAAGTCACCCTGCTTTTTAGTGGAAAAAAAATCTGGTCTGGTTTAAAGTTATTTTTAATTAAACAAAAAACCTTTATGGTTAAAATGATTAAAATCCAGTATGCACTGGCATCAGAAAATTGGTGCTTACTGTTGTGATAAAAATGCCTGAGTAGTATCCATAGTTTTTGCAAGCTGCATAACCCGTTGCCATGTCATGCCAATCATGGGCTTTTTTGCTCTTGGGTAAAAAAGGCCAGTCTGGGCATGCTCCAGTACTGACCGCAGGCTATGCGCAGGCTGGAACAACCCTCAGCCAGACAGAGCTGAAGCCGGCACTTCCTGGGACAAGGTGGGACAGTTGTGCACTGCATGGGGGCCATTGCCACAGTGAGGTGATTGCTGCTAGAACAGTGGTCACCAAATCACAGTATTGTCATGGCAACAACCACCTGGAGGAAAGTATTGACCTATCTAAGGAGAAGGGTGGGGAACCCAGTGGTTCAAGGAACAACAAAAGCAATCTCCAATTTGGAAAGAAGTGGAATCTGAGAATGGCATCTTGGCTGGGGTAGGAAGAGGGAGGGAGGGAAGGAAACAACTGTATCTCCAATGTAAAAGAAGTCTAGTATGTAAGAAATAGTGCTAAGGTAAATTTGAGATACATGTATGGATATTTAAAATGGATTAAATGTTTTGAATGTTGAACGCCCAATCTATTCCAAATCTTCACGTTTCTTGGACTGTATCTCAGGGAAGTGATAGTTCAAAAACACCCCGGTCTTTTGACCTGGCACAACCCAAGCTGGACGACATCAATTGTTTTCTTGTCTTCCTGCTTTGGCCCAGGAAAACTAAAAAAGATGCCCTTGAGAAATAGCTCCATCCCGCTGCTGCTGCCGGTGCTCCTTAGAAGTCTCTTTATGCTGAAATCATTACACTGAAGCCAACTGAAACAAGCCTGAGGCCTATTCACATGAGGGCTGAAGGAACGCATGTAGGACACCCTGAGACATAGCATTCGCTCCACTGGGTGGGTGGTTCCATTCAGAACCGCCCCAGCCCATCCCAGGGTGCCCACATGTGTTCTGGGTGTAGAGCACTTAATTGTGCTCTTCACCCGGCCCAGGGCGTTTGCGGCTGTCACTGGCCGTTCTGCAGCTGTTTGGAAGGGAGCGCCAATCTCTGCCCCCAATACTCCAGAAACATCCCCATGCCTCCAGGATAATGCATGATTGCCTCCCAATTCGCGGTGAGAACAGTTGAAAAGGGGGGGGTGCCGTGGATTTGTGCAATTTGTCCCACATGTAGCCTGGATTGGAGGCTTTGCTTGGGGACACTCCAAGGCGAACTCAGGTTCACTGTAGAATATATTCAGCATGGGGACAAGCCCTAAGGGCCCAGGGCAAAAAAGGATACTTTTCTCCTTTGGTTGTTATCCTGAGAGAAGACACTTCCAGCCAACTAACCGTAGCATACAGAAAACCCAGGGCACTGTCTGTTCCCCTGTTTTGTTGGATTGAAGTAAATGTTTGAGTCAGCCAATTTTTCATCTGTAAACACAGCTGGATTTAAAGAAACAACCTTTGCAAGTAATTTAAACAGCTGGGTAACCAAAAAAGTAAGGTATCAGTGATCACTTTATCTTTTTAAGGACAATGGATGCAACCGCGCAACTGCCTTGCAGCTGCATATCAAAATAAACTTACAAATGCTAAGGTAAGTCATCTCTCAGTTTTTTAACAACAGGAGCGGTGTGTGATGGGTGATGCAAATGCTTTGTAGAATTTCCATTGGAGATCCAAGAGGAAATATTGTTCAGGACGGTATTTCAGACCTTCTTGTCACGTTCCAAAAGATATGAAATTAATTGCTTTACGAACAAGAACACAATTCCTCCAGTTTCACCCCCAATGTAAGCCTCCTTGCACACTGTTTATATATATAAAGGAGTTATAATAATACTCTTGGCTGTTTGGATAAATTTGGACAAAAGGAAGGACAGGCTGGAACAGCCAACCTGTTTCTGAAATGATAATTCTCATTCATTCACTTAAACACACACAGAGGTTCAAATGAGTTCTTTTTTTTTTTAATTAAACATGGTTATTTTGAGTAGAGATGGCCCGAAAGAAGAAATCTGAATTTGGCTCATTCTTCAGACTCTCCTCTGCTACTAGTTACATTCCAAAATGCATTCTGTCTTGGGATTTTTAAAAAAGCTGTTCACACCATGGCCCTTTTTGTACATGTCTCTTAATCCAGATTAAGAAGATCCATATGGTTGGCATCTGGTCCTCATTGGAATCCAGTCCTTTAAGTTCTGCATCGTGGTGAGGGCCCCATGTGTCCACACGGGCCGTCTAGCGCCCAACGGATAGGAGAGTCAGATCCGACAAGGCGAAGTATTTGTTCACCTAGAGCAGTGGTTCTCAACCTTCCTAATGCTGCGACCCCTCAATGGAGTTCCTCATGTTGTGGAGACCCCCAACCATGGGGGTGGAGCAGCTGGGAGGTGGGAGGGAAGGGCGGCGTGAGACTTGTCGTGACCCGTCTGAACCCCTAAAGGGGTCCCGACCCCCACGTTGAGAACCACTGACCTACAGTAGAGGGTCATCGGTTTATGGAATTTGCTGCCAGAAGAGGAAGTAACAGCTACCAGCCTAGATGGCTTTAAAGGAAGGGTTAGACAGCCTTTGAGACAGGACAGCCGGTCATTACACAGTAAATAAGATGTGCTTTTACCTTTAACTCCAGATTTATTCTGCTAGTCTGGAGGCAGCCATAGTGGCTACAAGAATGACTGAGGGTGAGGCAACAGAACATCAGGATTTCTATTCATTTCAGTGTTAGTAACAAGGCAACTAACTTTTTACTAATCACCTCTCCTTCACCATTAGCTTCCTTCTTCTTCCATCTGTAGACTATTGCCAACCTCCAAAGTGTTTTGTGTTACCTCAGTCCAGCTGACTGTCATTTCTCATTAGAGTAACTGTGATGGGCAGCTCATCTCTTCAGTCTGTCCCCTCCAGAAAAAAAAAAAAGTGACATCCAAAGTGATGCTCGCTTGCCAGATACACTAAAATATATCTGTTGATGAAGTGTATGTTTGAAGCTTATTCTTTTGGGAGGTGTAAAAGAGGAATTTCCATTGTGTCAAATGCGCCCTTATTGCCATCCGTTCTGAACATCAAAGGGGGGGGGCAGATATTTTCTCATCCAAATAAGCTGAAATACTTCTCATACTGATGCTTAAAGAAAAAAGTGGAAACCTCCCAGACTTCAGATGATATGCCCACCCCCTGCCAATTAAAAGCTGATTAATTAAATGACACTTACAAGCCTGCACTGAAACATTGTAGCTATGCCATTAAAATAATTCCTTGATTTTCCCCTTTATCTCTGTTTGCGTATGCAGATCAGAAGTTCTGTGCATCCTCTCAAATGTATTGTTTTCCTATCTGGCACAAAGAGAAAAGGGAACATGACTGCAGCTAATTCATGAATTTTAGGGCTGGAACCACTCAGGACTCGAAGGGAGCAAGAAAGCAAATTGATGAGACTTTTGAACAATATTTCTATTTGTTAAAAGGCAGCGAATGCCATGCACATAATGTCTCTGCAGAGCGGAACGTCTGATGCAGTCCTCTTACCCCAGCAATGACTCATGTCACCATCAACTTTGCCACTGACACCACCTAATTTCATTATGAGACATATGCCATAATGAAGTCCAGTGCTACCAGTGGCAAAATCCTGGGAGGAGGCAAGGTGGTCCAACTGCTGACCACTACCATGGGTATCGATCTTCTCACACGCTTCCCCGTTTTTACTCTCTGAGAGCAAGCAAAGCCCCCACTGTGTGCTGCCTGGAAACTGCAATTTGGTGGAAAACTGCAATTACAAAGGAAAACAACTAAGCCCATATGGGAAGTCCCAGGATGCTCTAGCATAGAGCACCCATGCCATGCAGAGATGATTCCCTCCCAGAAGTGTCTCTGCACATACCATATCGTGCTCCAGCTATGTCTGGGACGTGGCTTGCACAGCCTCACCTGTACCCTTTGCTCCTCTTACAGGTGAAAGCTGTTTGGAGCAATGGCCAACGCACATGGCTGTTGCTGCAGTGATGCAATGGTTTCTAATATAGAGGTGATCTTACTATCTACCCTTGCCAATATGCTGGATACGTTTGGAATAGTTTGGGCATTCCAAATGTCCTCCTTTAGTGCATATTCACCACTTGTGTTCTGTTAAAATAAATGTCTGTGAAAGCTGCCAGCAAACACACCAACACACAGCTGATAAGAAACAGCGTACTTGCCAAGGCAGCTTCTCCAGCAGCACAGCAAAACATAGTCCACAGAGAAGAAGTCAAGAAACAGTCCGAAGTCCGGGGTTTATGAGAGCAACACAACAGTCCAGTCCGAAGTCAAGCTAGCCAAGTATTCAAGGTCTAGGGGTCAGATACAGCAGCCTTCTCTAAAGGAAAACCAATAGTTTCTGACAAAAGGCCTGGGAGTCTGCCCAGTGTTTTATCTACAGTCACAGCTGTAGATTATCAGCGTGTTTCTGTCCAAGTCTCTTCGATCGTCTTAACCCTTCCTTCTCTGCTTTCCTCTGCTTAAAGCTAGGGATCTCTGTGCTCTGCTGCTCCATGTCTCCCATGTCTTGCACTTCTGCTGTGGCAAGGCTGGGCTGCTGAACCCCAGGCTCCACTGGGGCTGAGAGGTCAGAACTGGGCCCTGGCACCGCCTCTGTCCTTTTGCCCGGTAACTGTCCCTTTGTGAGGACTGAATTGGTTCACAAATGACTCTATCCTCCATCTTCTGGCAATGTCAGACTCTCTGGGTGTCTTCCTGGAGACAAGCACCTTCAAAGATGGCTTGATTATCTGGGAAGCACTGTGGACAAATGATCAAGAAGAATGCAGCTCTAATCAGACTCAGTAAAGCATCTGCTGAGCTGCAAAATCAAGCCTGCGCTTGATTTATAACCTAGACAAACAGAATTACGTTTTGTCAAGCTTGCTTTGGCATTCTCATTACTCATTAAGGGTTTGATTATTGTTTTTCTTTTTTTAAAAAATAATTACCATAGTTATGGAAATGCAGGAAGAGTTGCAAGCGGCATTGTGTGTAATAAAAAGAAACTCACACAACTGCTGACCCATAAATTCGTGGCAACTTCGACGGGGGAGACAGATTGCCATGAAGCATCATGCTTCTGTGTAGATGCATCAACAAAACCATCAGGACCTTTTCGGTTTACTTGTTAACATATTGCACCCTCTTGTGCTGAGATCTGAGCACTGCCGCACTCATGAAGAGAATATTAATTCTCTCTGGTCAAAAGTCTTCAGTTGTTTTCCTCTTTTTCCTTTGTGCTTTTTCTTTGGCTGGCGAATCTTTATACTCCAGAACTTTCAGAAGAGTCTTTTTTGTCTATCATAGACTTAGAGCATAAGAACCTAAGAGGAGCCCTGCTGGATCAGGCCACAGCCCATCTAGTCCATAAGAACCTAAGAGGGGCCCTGCTGGATCAGGCCACAGCCCATCTAGTCCATAAGAACCTAAGAGGGGCCCTGCTGGATCAGGCCACAGCCCATCTAGTCCATAAGAACCTAAGAGGGGCCCTGCTGGATCAGGCCACAGCCCATCTAGTCCATAAGAACCTAAGAGGAGCCCTGCTAGATCAGGCCACAGCCCATCTAGTCCATCAGAACCTAAGAGGAGCCCTGCTAGATCAGGCTGCAGCCCATCTGGTCCATAAGAACCTAAGAGGAGCCCTGCTGGATCAGGCCACAGCCCATCTAGTCCATAAGAACCTAAGAGGAGCCCTGCTGGATCAGGCCACAGCCCATCTAGTCCATAAGAAGCTAAAAGGAGCCCTGCTGGATCAAGCCCCAGCCCATTTAGTCCAGCATCCTGTCTCACACAGTGGCCCACCAATTGCCCATGGGCATCTCAAGCAGAGATAAGGGCAAACCTTCTCCTGCTCTCGAATCCCAGCAAATGGCCTTAGAAATATCCTGCTTGAAAAATACCCTAGCCTGAAAGATGTACTTAGGCATGCATTCTAGTAGCCATTGGTACATCTGTCACCCATAAATTTGTCTACCCTTTTCTTAAAGACATCTAGGCTGTTTGCTTTTGCCACCTCTTCTGGCAGCAAATCCCACAGACCAATGGCCCTCCTGGTGAAACAATATTTTCCTACCCATCAGCTTCATAGGGCCCCCCCTGGTTCTAGTGTTCTGTGATAGAAAAATTTTTTTTTCTCTTTTCACCTTTTCTATACCGTGAATGGTTTTAGATTATTAAATTGATAAAGAAAAAAAGAAAAATAATTTCACATTCAACATCATCACTGACAACTCAAGAAACAATTGAACAATCAAGCAGTATGTGAACGAATACAAAAAAGGTAAAAACAATCAAAAGGTAAAAACCATCTCAGCATTTATTACTAACCCCAGCAATTCCTCCAGTCAAAACCTCCAGTCTGCAATTTCCTTCTGCTTTACCCCTTGAGAAAAAAAAAATCAGCCATGGATGACAATTTCTCTTCTCTGAAATGATTGTTTAGATAATCAATATGGCCATGGGCTGAAATCAACCAGGGCATGGAAATGCAGAATGAAACTGAAAGAAATTATTTCATGTTGATCTATATGATAGGCAGGTTACATTGGCCAACGTTTATGCCCCAAACAATTTGCAACAGTCACTCTTATATAATACTTTATGGAAACCATTGAACTTTGCTTCTGATCATATCATTTTAGCAGGTATTTCAATCTCACCATAGGCCTATTTGCACTTAGGCCCTGGGATACAAGTAGGACAGCCCTGGGACAGCCCTTGCGAAAGGCCGGATCCCAGGGCTGGCCTACTTCCGTCCAGGACGTGGAGCATGATAAGCCATTCCCGGCCATCCCAAAGCTGTCTGGCAGGAAGTGCATTCACACTCTCCCTGCTGGACAGCTCTGGAGCCCCGCCCCGAGCTGCCGCCATTGGGCCATATAGTCCTGCAGGCTGGCAGCTCCTTTTGGGTTTTGGGTGAGACTGGGCTGGGACTGTCCTGGGATGTGCATGAATATTCATAACATTTGAAATTCATACAGATTTGGCTGAATTCTGATGATAAATTTGCATGAAGCTTCGTGTGGGATATGTTTCAGATTCATATGCAGTCATATGGGATTGAACTTTCATATTGAATATGAATCCTACCACATTCAAAGGAGATCTATTTGAACAAATACTAATTTTCTTGCATTCGATTCAATACAAACTGAATAATAATAATAATAATAATAATAATAATAATAATAATAATAATAATAATAATAATAATAATAATAATAATAATCCTTTCATTCACATCCCTACAATTGGTATCTCAATGTAATTATTTGCTATTCCGGCACACTTTATTTCTGTCATCCTGAGCTGTGTTTGTATTGCATTTCATTAATCTTGCAGTTGACACTTACTTATTAAATTAAGAGGATGAATGATGGATTTAGATGCTTTAAAGACCTCCAGGGGATCCATTAGTCAAACAAATCATTTTATTTGCCTTATGTTTTGTAATTGCTTCTTGTCTCATCTTTCAATACACTTCAAAAAAAGTCAATGCAAACTGTTCCAATGTCCCATCTTCTAAAGTGGAAATGAGAAGCCATCTTGAAGTAACTGATGTAGACCGGCAGACAGACTTGTCTTAGAGGAGTTTTCCTACATTGGATGGCGAATAGAAGTTAATGAAGATTCATTCTGTGCCTGTAAATGCTGTTGGGAAAACAGATGCTGCCATTCATCTGCTAGGAAATGGGGGATTTTATGCCAGACGGTCCTATAAAACTACACATAGACTTTTTATTATAAGAGCTATAGCTCAGCAGTAAAGTACCTGTTCTATATGCAGGAAGTCTTTCCTTCCATGTCCAGGAAGCAGAGCAGAAAAAGAGATTCTCTAAACAGCTTGGTCTTTCCATGCTTTTTCTGCATGTACAAATTTCTGTGTATGTATAACATAAGGTGTTTTCGTACCCTCACCTCCTGGGGAAGCAAAGATGGGAGATAGATCTGGAAGATGCCGGATCTATCCCTAACCTTGCCACCGCTTCCCTAAGCTGCCATCATGGAGCCCCAGAAACAATGCACCTGTGTGATGCCTTTGCCACTGTGACGGGGCAATGTGGCACTAAATACGCATATGCCACCCTTCCCCAGGCTCCATTCGGACTTCTCTAACCAGGAGGACGTGTGTACTGAGTCACGCCGGATGGCAGGGACCGTGGGGAGGAAAAATCCTGCACTTGTGGAGCAATTTCTGGAGAAGAAGCAGTTCTGTGCAATACGAATGGACTAGGCAGGAGTTGCCGCAGAGTTCTCCAGCATTGTGAGTGCAGAACGATTCATAGGCCCTGGTCACACCTAAATGAGATAGGATGTCCTATTCATAATTTGAGGTCGAATCAGTTCCTCCTTTTTGCACTGGCTGTCAAAGATCTGGATCTTCAAGATCTGGATCTTTGAGATGGGGTTGTCCTGGAGATCCAGATTTCCAGAAAGATCCTATACATCTCCACAGGCCCACTAGCACCCAACTGCAATGGGTGCTGAGCAGGGCGGCGGTATGCCAAACCCTTTCCAGCTCCGTTTTACTTGAGCTGGAATCGGGTGGGGCGGAAAGACAAGGCTTAGCAGCTGCTTATGCAGCAGCTACGAAGTCTGTGCTGGGCGAGTGGGTGGCGCCGGTGGATCATGCGCACCCTTTATTGCCTCTGTCACCAGTCATCACCTCTCTTGCCTTTGCCACAGCCACCAGTGCCGCTGTGGGGTGGCGGTGGCTTCAGAGGTGTGCTGGAGGTGACAGAGGCAACATTGCAACCGCCTCTGTCAGTGCAGCCTGTCACTGCTGCTACCACTGCTGCCACTGCCAACACCTGCCCCCCACCCCCAGGAGCCTTCTTTGGCGCTGGGGAGGAGGAGGCAGGAGGTGGAGGCAGTGGGGGGGAGCATTGGGGCCACAATCCTTGCTGCCTGCCAAAGTGGGCAGCTATGGTTGGAGCCCTGACCGCCCTGGGCAGGGATGCAAGGCTCCATAGCTGCGAGTGGTAGGGCGGAGCCTGTGCCAAATGAGCACGCAGCTCTACTCGTGCTGGCCTGGGCCCGGCCCATCTGCACTCCATCAAGCAGGTAAGTGGTACGGATGTGCACCCACTAATGGGGTCTTCATACCTGAAGCCCCCATTGTGGACACCTTTAAATGGGTCCACAGGAAATCTGGTTTTAAGGGCCTGAAGGGTCCATTAAAACAAGATGTCTCCTGCCCCTGTGGGGATAGGGCCTGATTGATGGGGCCTTTAATGGGGTCCACGTGGGGATGGGGCCTTCCCGATTGGTACCAATTGGGTCCCTAATGGGGTCTTAATTGGGTTCTTACCCTTAGTGCAAAAAGGCCAAATAAGTTTAGAATGTGTGTAGATAAATTGTTGCCTTAACTGCCGGGGCATTTTGTAAACTAAATATTTTTCAAGTTGGAAAACCGATTCCGTTCGTGCAAGCCATTTTAGTGATTTGATGTTAGAAAGGCTCACAACACCATTTTGCGCACTAATGTCCATCACATGCTTTGTCCACTGAGCCTCTATTTCAAAATAATCTAAAGAAGAGCTTCATTTTACTTTGTGACCACAAGGAGGTGCAGTTAACACAACAATTTCTAAAACTTCCATAAGGTTTCCCCCCTCTCTTTGTTACCTACCTGAAGAAGAGTCAAAGAAATTGTTAAGCATAGAAGGGAGCAGGCCATTCAATACACTGGTTATTTTGTATCAGAATAAAATATGGCTCTCATAAAATGCTGACACAAGGCAGACAGAGTTCCTCTCAAGCATGAAAACTCACTACCAGGGCTCGAATTGCTCATGATCTCATGAAGTTTGGGATGGGATGGTGCTCACAGTGTGAACGCCAACCACCACCCCTTCTCTTAACTGCTGTGTGATACTTCCTCACAGCAGATAAATGTGACAACACCTTCAGAGAACATCATCTATCTCATCTATCCAGCATCCATACCACATTCTAGGTGGACATAAATGTGTTTGAAGCACTATTTTAGTTCCTGTACCTCCTCTTCTCATTGTAACCCCACAAACCTGTATAAGAACAAGGTTAAAATGAGCTTCAAGTATGAAAAACAGAAAGTTAGTCCTGCAATTTTTGATGTTTAATTCAATTGGAATCGAATATTCAAATATCTGAATTAGTATGAATAAAAAAGAATCTATTAAAATTTGAACCGATTTGAATACATTTTTTATCTATTTGTAAGGATATTTGATGCTTATTTGATGATACGAATGTCAACAACATTTGTATGTATCCGCACGCATCTTGTTTTTATCCCGTACGTACATATCCGTACAGATGCATACGGATACGAATAAGACATATATGGATATGTACGTAATGCATACATATACGTACACATACAAATGTCTGAATTATTCATACAAATGGTTCAAAATGTTTGTATTCATTTGAATATTTAAAAACAAATGCCTGGACATTCTATCCGAATTCAAATGTCCCAATTCAACCAAATTCAATTGAATAATGAATATTTAGAATATTCTTGTACATTCCTAGTCCTGCTCTCTTCTGAGAAAATATTTCTGAACCAAGGATGGGCAGTATTCTGTGTGTCTGCTAAAGCTTCAGCAACTAAAGAGTAAAATACAAATGGATGAATTTGAGTAAATTTGTGGAGTAGGGGAAATACTGAAGATGAAGGCCAAACCCGAACTCATAAATGCTTCTCCAGCTCTGGCCAACATTTTCCAATCTGCTCATTTTCTCAGTTATTTTCTTAATCTGACTAAACTGCCTTGGCATTCTAATAAAATTAATTTTATTAGCTCCAGAGGATAATATCTCCAAGGAAGAAAATTTTGTGTGTCAAGGTCACTAGAAAGTAGCATTTCCTGCTGCTTTCATAGATTTGAGACATCTTCATTGGATACATAGAGGGTCATCCTAAGTTAATAGAGAAAGGTTACACTGGAAAACATGAAAACGACTAAGGGACAATGAGGTTGAAGAACTCAGCACAGACATCCCCACCACTGGGTGACGTGAGAAATCTATTTGGACAGGGGGGAAAAACCAGATGTTTATCTTTCCAAAGATTCTTAATCTAAAAGATCATTATGACCAAAACTCTTGAGAGATGTACTTTAAACTCCAATTTGACTTCTGCCCTAACCACATGATTGATAAGGGTCAACATGGAACAGCTGCTATGTGGTGGATCAAGAAATCGGAAAGGCCCAAGGTTAGATGGAGTTGCTTTCTACCACAATCATTGCAAGGGGTGATGGGCCACATGGAGAACCCCATGAGGACCTCATGAGGGATGCATCGCCCACATGAGTGCCTCCCGATTCCGGTCCTAATGGGGTCTTCAGGTCCGTTGATCCAGATTTGCCGTGGACAGCCTTAATCATGTCTTCAATCCAGCTTTCCATCATGAAGACTGTATCGCAGAGCATGCCACTGCATGACCGTCAGGCCAATACAATGGGGCCCAGGGGTGGGGCCAGAGGAAGCAACCCAAGTGGCATATATTCAGGCCAATTGCACAGCACCACTTGCAGAACTTCCTCCTTGTGTCTAATCAGAGCCTAGAGAAGGATTCTATGCCATCCGCACAGCAGCCCATTGCCATTGGGCGCTAAACATCCCATGTGGATTGTCACATTCCCCAGCGTTCCAGTCAGTGCCTGCCCTCTCTAGGAGTAGCTTGGCCCTGTTAGGATGCTGAGTTCGTGCAACGGCCAAATGAATACTACAGTGTGGACACAAAACACTGGTAGCAAGCGTTTCAACAGTAAACTAAAACAAGTTTATTATTATACACAAGCAATACTAGAAAGGAAAATAAGGTTCAGGTATTTGTTGGTTTAAGTCTATGAGTTTCTTAAGGTTACCAGCTTTCCAGCCTGTCAGCTCCCCTTCTTAAGGGAAAATAGTTCCCTTTTAAAAGACAAGCCTCTCCACGTTCCTCCCCCCCCCCCCCCCCGACTTGCTCTGCAACAGCCCAAGCCAAGCCAGTGTCCTAGAACACAGCTCTGGATGATCACAAGGCCCAGTCTGTCCTTGCTTGACTGATCACCCTCTGGTCAGTTGCCTGTGAAGTCTTCCTCCAAGATCTTCCAGTCAAAAGACCCCTGGTCAACTACTGGTCCGGCTCCTTCAGGATTCAGCTCTTCTGTTCCTTTCAGCTCTTGTCCCAGCATGAAGACCTAGTCTGCTGTATCCTGTGTTCCTTTATACTTTTTTCCCTGTGGCCCTGATTGGCTGTCACCTCCTAGGGAAAATTGCTGCAATAAAATGCTGCTGGAAACTCCTGATAGAGGTGCCTGTTCCGAACACCTGATTGGTGGGAACTCCTCCTCTAGCCCCTCCAGCTCTAAGATCCCCGGACAGCTTTTCCCTCCAAACTTCACCTGCAGCCAGTCATTGCACCCGGACCCGCACGGGAATTCCCGCCCTTTTTGCAGCCTCTGCCCAGGTCTTGCAACAAGGCTTGCAAACTCAGCTTGCAAGGGCTTTGCCAAGGCAGAAAGCCCTGCCTTCAGCAAACAGGCTTGCAAGGGACATGGGAACCTTACTGCCCATTGCAGCCTGACCCCTGAAACCGTCACATGGATGTATGGGATCTCCAGAAAGATCCTGAAACTGACAGACCAAATTCCCTGAGGACCAGATCCCAAAGATCCAGTCCTCCTTAATCCAGATTTAACAAGGTAAGTGTGGGGAAAGCCATGCTCTTGCAGAGTGGTATGGACCATCATGTCACCTTCATGCTGAGCCTAATCCTAGAAGACAGGTCCATATAGGACAGTGTAAAGGACCCAACCTCTGGGAGCACATCAGACTATACACAGTCTCCCAGACAAGGAATTTGGAGGAATGTCTGCAAGTGAAGTTGCTTTAGAACATTCTCTTTTTGGAAGAAGCCACTGAATCCCCATATAGATTAAGCCATTGAAACCCTTAGCTGGTAAAAGCAGCCAAAGTTAGATGGAAATGGTAACCAGGAAAGTTAGGACCAAGAAGGGAAGATGGAATGGGGGTTTCACCCAAAAAAATAATCAGTCTATGGACTTAATACCAGGAGAGATGGTGACAGCAACCAGCCTGGATAGATTTAAGGAAACATTTGAAAATTCATGGAGGACAGGTGTATCAATGCCTGCTAAATTTCATATCCAGGCACTACCTACAGTTTGGTGAGACAGGATGCTTCTAGAGGCTATTCTGTGAGCCAGTTTGGTCTAGTGGTTAGAGAGCCAAACTGTGACGGTTTCAGGGTACAGGTCACAAACTGCTTTGCTTTCTGTCTTTGCAGGCTTCTAGCAAGCTACATTAGACAGCCCCTTTTGCAAACAGCTTGTTGCAAGCCCTGGGTTTTGGGCTGCAAAAAGGGTGGGAAATCCTGTGCGGGCCTGAGTGCAAGGATTGGCTACAGCTGGTATTTGGAGGGAAAAGCTGTCCGGGGATCTTAGAGCTGGAGAGGGCTAGAGGAGGAGTTCCCACCAATTAGGCATGTGGAGCAGGCACCTCTATCAGGAGTTTCCAGCAGCATTTTATTGCAGCAATTTTCCCTAGGAGGTGACAGCCAATCAGGGCCACAGGGAAAAAGGTATAAAGGAACTCAGATTACAGCAGACTATGTCTTCGTGCTGGGACAAGAGCTGAAAGGAGCAGAAGAGCTGAATCCTGAAGGAGCCGGACCAGTAGTTGACCAGGGGTCTTTTGACTGGAAGATCTTGGAGGAAGGCTTCGCAGGCAACTGACCAGGGGGTGATCGGGCAAGCAAGGATGGAAGGAGCCTTGTGATCATCCAGAGCTACGCTCTAGTTCACTGGCTAGGCTCGGGCTGAAGCAGAGCTGGTCAGGAGGGTGGAACCTGGAGAGGTTTGACTTTAAAGGTGAACTATTTTCCTTTAGAGGAAGGGGAGCTGACAGGCTAGGAAGCTGGTAACCTTAAGAGACTCATAGACTTAAACCAACAAATACCTGGACCTTATTTTCCTTCTAGTATTGCTTGTGTATAATAATAAACTTGTTTTAGTTTACTGTTTAGACTGCTTGCTACCCATGTCTGTGTTTTACACTGTAGTGCTCACTTGGCTGTTGCACGAACTCAGCATCCTAACAGGGCCAAGCTACTCCTAGAGAGGGCAGGCACTTACTGGACCGCTGGGGATCATGACACAGACCCTAATCTGGAAATACCAGGCTTGATGCCACTCTCCTCCGTGAAGCCAGCTGGGTGACCTTGGGTGAGTCACAGCTCTCCTGAGCTCTCAAAGCCCCATCGACATCACTGGGTGTTTTGTTGTGAGGAGAAGAACAGACAATTTGTCAGTCACTTTGAGTCCCCTTAAATGGGTGAGAAAAGTGGGGTAGAAAAGCCAACTCTTCTTCTTCTTCTTCTGCATATCTATGAATCTTCTTTGCCAAATAGAAACAAAGTAAAGATTTATTTATTTATTGAATGGCAGCAACACATGGAATAAAAACAATTAAAACAGGAAGTTAAAATAGGAAGTTAGAAAGAGAGAGGAAGACTAATTATTATGGCTTGTGTAGCATAAATCTGCATGGCTTAGCTGAATTCAGGAATTTTGGTACAAGAAAAATATGCTGCTAATGAAGTAACAGGAGAAGGCTATGAAAGACAGCCACCCATCAGTTTTGTTTACTGGGTAAGATCACTGGGTTTGGAAAAGCCTTTTTTGGATCAGAACAGAAATCATCCAGGCCAAACTGGTATGTATCTGGAAATATTTTCTTTTCACAAAGAGCAAAAGAAAAAAATTGAATCATTTGGATTTAAGAAGAAAACCTGAACAAACATCAAAGATACAAAGACCTTTCTTGCAGAAAATCAAAAGTATCACAAAAATAAGGGTCCTTTGAGTTTCAGCATCGGGAAGCAATCAAAGCAATGAGAACTAATGGGAGACAACCGCATGAGGTGGACATTTCAAAGGTTGGCAAAGCAAGGAAAGAGAATGACAGTGTCCAATAACACACAGTGCTCAGTGTTGGTGCTAAGCAGCGTTGCTGTTCTTCATTTTACCGCTCAGTTGATACGACTGAGAAGACTGGGATGGGATTATGTCTGCAGGGTCCTGGTGTGATGTTGGCATAACGGATGTCATATACTTCAGATAAAACCAGCCCTATGTACTTTCTATGTGCTTGGAGTGGATTTGCCTGAGGACAGGATTTCCCCTTGAGTTCTCCAGCAAATGAATGAGGCAAAATGGAGAAGAAAAAACAAACAAAAAGCTCCTGGCTGCGCGTAATGCCATAGCATGGAAACAAGATTCCTGACAGGATAGTTAAAAGCATTCTTTTTAAAAGACTTTCTCTATTTCCACTTCTGCACAGGTTCAGCCACAGTGTATATTCCCTAATTTGCATCAATTGCAAAACTTTTATAATTCAAAGCAATTCTATCAGAACTTTGAAAATTGAATCAAAATGAATGTAATTGCTGTAGGTAAAGGCACAGCCACTTCCATCTGCAAATACAATATGCCTCTTGAGATAAGCCAATAGACTGGTAATGATATCAGAGCTTAAATAAATTGACTTTGAGATTTATTTATTATTTGTTTTGGGCTAAGATCAAATGTAGTATTTATTTATTTATTTATATTTCTATCCTGCCCTATACCCAAATGTATCAGGATGGGTTACAATATTATATTAATCTTAGCCAGGTCCCTGCCCTCAGGCTTACAATCTAAAGAGACAACATACAAAAGGAAAATGGTGTGGGAGGGAAGAGGGACACTCTTAATGATGATAATATGACATACAAATTAAAATAAGGTTCTTAAAGATCTTAACTTGACCAGATATGATGGCCTTTTACCTTAACCTACTTCACAAGCTGTTGGGGAGATAGAGTGGAGATGAAGAAAGAGCCATTCTGCTGCCTTGTGCTCCTTGCGGGAAAGAATCATGAAATCAATTGCTTCATAACTTCCAAACTCTCTGTTTCGTGTATCTTTCCATACAACTGTTCGGTCACCTTTTTTTTTTTTAATTCCTTGAACTTATATGCCTTGAGACCGTCTGCTGTTCCTCAAAAGATTTAGGCCTTTTCTGCACTGAACATTATTCTGGATTTTATCCCAGAGCAGCAAACAGCCACCTGCATTTAGCACAGAGGTGGGCCCAGGGCAGAAGGGGCCATAGATAGGGATTCACATGAATACGAGAAAATTTGTATTCGTTGGAAGAGATCCCCTTTGAATGTAGTGGGATTCGAATTGGATACAAACGTTCAGTCCCATATGAATCCCATACGAATGCAGCGGAACTTTCTATTCAAATTCCAATGTCCGAATTCGGCCAGATTCATACAAACATTTAATGCTAAGAATATTCATGTACATCCTGAGCCATAGATTCTCCTCTCCCTCATTTATGGACGCCTTTCATATCGTGTTGTACGTTCCCTGTAGTGGCCTGATGAGGGTTTTGTAGAGCGATGCAAGATAAAAGTGCTTTATGAATAGAATAAAATAACATTTAGTCATGCTGACCTGGTTAAGAAATGTTAAAGACACTGGGAGTTGTCCCCTCACACATACAAGCCACATTGGGCTTCCATATGACTGAGTAAATCCAAAACATGATCTGCAAACTGCATTAGCAACTCCGCATTTGGAAAAGCTTCAGTCACTTTAATACATATTGGAAGAAATTTGTCTCTAGAGTCTTCCACTTACTTCTTTGTTTATATCCAACTTAAGCTGCATGTCTGTGTTGCAATATTATTATCATTACTATTATTATTTACTGTACAATGTTTTACCTCTAACATTACTAAAATACAACCTCCCTCACTTAACAGAAATCTGAACTATAAAAAAAGGTGATCGTTTCTGGTTTCCGTAATATGAGTTACACAACAGAGTGGTTTCCAGGAATCAAACCATTATAAGGAAAATGACTGTATGGAAGCTTTAAAGGTAAGTTTCCTTGGATAGGAGCTACTGTACTTTGGTGACTAATGGCCAAATTAGACAGGATGTTATTTGTCATTGAGGTGGCAATTTGTCTCAGGAATATGACATTTTAATTACAAGCCCTTTCTATGCTAACTCTTAGGGTGCTTCCGCACTTACCGCTTGAAATCTGGATCTACTACATCCAGATTTACTAAATCTGGTTTAGAGTAGATCTGGATTTACTAAATCCAGTTTAAGGTAGATCCGTATCTAGTAGATCCATATCTGCTGTGGTGTATCCGGCTTACGCCACGAAATGCAAGGGCTCCGGGAAATGGGGAGGAACAGCGGATTGCTGCAGCTCCTGAACGCCAGATGTTACGAAAGTCTTCAAATTATCTGACTGGCCCAGATAATTTAGGATCAGGCCCATTTGTCTGGCCTAACCCTGAGAGCTAGAAAATGGGGGAGGGGGAAAGAAGAGGCATGACACAGATCAGCTGTAAGAGGGGAAGTGACCTCAGGAGAAAATCCCGGGAGGTGATAGGTGGAGTGCATCAGCTGGGCAGGTCAGAAGTCCTTCTGATGTCATATCCTATGGCAGGCAGGAAGAGAAAGGCTGTTGTCTGTGTGCAACACATGGCCAGCGTCCATTAACCCCTTAGGCTATGAGTCCAGCCCCTGCTGGTGTTGAGTGTGCACTGCAAGCTTGTAGAGACAGGGAGATTCCTTTTACTCTGAGGCTTGATAAATGGAAGGCTGAAGCCAGGAGAAAAACCCGTGCAAACCTTTGCGATTACTACAATCTACCAACACCCCTTCCGTCCGCACACGTGTGGGAAGGATGGATTGCGAGGAACAGATTCTGCCTTTAATCTGTTGTAACCCACCCAGAGACCTTCGGGTATGGGGCAGGATAGAAATGTAAATAATAAATAAATATGAATAATAAATAAGAAAATAGCTAGGCAAAGCTAGCACTGTTCACACTGCTGGATTCACATCCTGTTTTTGTTTTCAGGGTCAGGGAATCAAATGTTTCTCACTCTCCCCCCCTCCCAAAGTTACAGGAGCTCAATGAAATTGCTTCACACCTCTTGAGCCACTCCAGCTGTTTCCATGGAAGATGATTGGAGCAGTCCAGTGGCTTCAGGATGTTCAGGAGTCCTTGAGGTTGTCTCCCCTTGGCCCACTCCTTCATGGAACTTTGAAACCAGAGACGGCTCCAAATAAAGGCCCCTGTGGCCAGAGTGTTCCCAGGGAAAGCTCTGGCCAGGGGCTGCTGCATTTCCAGTCAGCAGCTAGAATAGTTCAAATGGATCATGTGGAAGCTGAAAACGAAAATATCTTGTCCACGATTCAGCTGAATTAATATGGCCTTAGGAGATAAAGTTTCTTTCTTCTCCTCCAGCCATGAGGCAGAGCATTTAAGGATCACTGAGAAGAATTGGAACAGGATAGATTATAAATCCACCAGTGGCAAACTGGGATCAAACCACATGCTCTATTTCTGAGAATTTCCTTCTCCAGCCTCACGGGGTGTTTTTTTCTCTCTCTCTCATTCTCCTGGATTTATTGACAGGAAACGAGACGTTAAGCACAGCCTACTTTGTGGCACGTCATAAATCTCTCGATCCCTTGAGAAAGTGGCCCAAACTTGGAGGTGCCATCCCAAGACAATGTCCTGCCTTTCCCAAGACTCTTGCCTCATCAGGGAAGACAAACCCCGAACCAGTATCCATATATTATTCTCACTTTAGGCTGGGAGAAAGGACAGCGCTGAGTTGTGGCTTCCTCTCTCCATTTCCTTTCGGTGGCTTGCCTCCTGTCTTTTCCCGAGGAATGGTCGCTTGTCTTTCCCCAGTAGCTGATGACGGGGGTGGTGCAGCCCACAGGGCCAAGACAAACTGTTAAGTGTTCTGCTTCTTTGTGGTGCCTCTTGAAAAAATGCTGACAGATGCTGGACATGAGATCAGAACGAATTGCTTTGCCAGAGCCAGGCATTTGGCCAACCATTGATTCCTTGCTTTTATAGAAGAATCTAAAGGCAACGTTTGACTCTCTCGCATTTTATTTCTTCTCTCTGCCTCTGTATCTTCGCACCCTCCATTTTTTTCCCATCCCATGGCCTAATTCTTCCCTCAGCTGTTGAGCTGTCTTTTTATTCTGACATCGCCCCCTTTTTCTTTCCATTTTTCCCCTTCTTCCCCCCTTCCCTCATTCTCCTTCCACTGGTTTCCTTCATCTTGAGCTCCCAAAATGTCTGCTTTTCAAATCAACAGAATTAAAGGAGATAGCACGGTCACTGAAGTGTCTGTGGGTGTTTCTGCTTGAAATCCAGATTAAGGAAATCTGGATTTCTGAAGTCCATCCCTAGGAAGATCCATCTGAACCAGGGGTGGATCCAAATGAGGCCTGACACATCTGCACTCTTGTGGGAAGCACGGATAGTGAGGAACGCATCATGTGTTTGCTGTGCGGACACCAGAGCACCGATATCCAGAGGCATCAGGGCTCTCTGTGGCTCTCCTGCATGATTGGAGCACTCAGCTGTCAGTCACCACTCATTTCCGGGGTGGCACCCATGCAATCGGCTACTTACCTGATTGCTGCCAAACCACTTCTGGCAGTGGGAGGCCTGGCATGCCATGCCCGTGCATGCACAATGGCTTCCCGTTGGCCAGCCACCCTCAGGAATGGGAAGCCATGGTGCACACATGCACACAGCATGCCGGGCCTCCTGCTGCCAGAAATCCAAAAATCCGAAATTCGTTCGACTGTGTAAATTTGGATTTTTGAAAATCTGATTCGAATTCAAACGTCGATATTTGACAAATTCGAATCAGATTTTTGTATTTTCGAATCGCCGTGCACAACCCTAGCGTCTTCCGCCGATTGTTTCCCATGCTGTTTCTCCTCTTGTTCATCACAGGATATGACTTGATTTTCAAAGAATGAAATCTGTTGAGCCATAAAAGGACCTTCAGAAATGGCTTTTGGTCATATGTTGTGTGTTACTGAATCACACCACCACCACCACCCTTTAAAAAAAAAAAGACACTAAAGTTGATTCATTCATGGCTTTCAACCTAGAACCCCTGAAACAGCCAGTCAAGAGATTTAATAGACAGAGAGACTTGGCGTGCTCTGAAAGTAACTTTGGAGACAGGGTGACCCAAAGGAGGCAACTCCATTAACATTTGGATTATAATGTAAAGGAAGACCCCCAACCCAGGCTGTTTCCCAGGGGGAAGGGAACTGAAGCTAAAAGAGGAGAGATGATACTGAAGCAATTGTATGGCTACATTTAGTGGGAGGGAGGGTGTTCCAATATTATAAGGTCATTTTTCCGAAATGTACACAGAATCAACGATACTTACATATCACAATGGACTTTAACGTAGACACCATACACAAAACTTTAAAAGTCAACTAGAAAACAATAATAAAACACAAGTATTACATAGAATTGGTTTATCTCTGCTGAACAGCATGCCAAACCTCCCTCCCTCCTTCCCTCCTACCTTCCTTCTTTCCCTCCCTCCCTCCCTCCTTCTTTCCTTTTTCCTTCTTTCCTTCCTCCATTCATTCATTCATTCACTCACTCACTCATTCATTCATTCCAGTAAGCAAAGCATGCAGAAGTCATTGGCAGAAGATAGATATTTCCAGATTGAACGTTTTTTCCAGCTTTCGCCCACTGAGTAAGTGTTGAAGGCTAAACTCCATCTGCCAGGGATAGAAATGCCTGGCAGATCAAATGACCACCTTTTTCACGTAGTTCTTCCTTATCTCATTAGCAACTGTCATCAGCAACTCACTCTGAGCAATGGACATAACATGTTAATTTCTTTTTGCCCAGAAGACTGTTTCTTCCTGGCTATTTGTGAATGGCAATTAGTAACCTCATGACGGTCTTTCGCTTTTTTGACATCAAAAAGGAGCTCAGTAACATAAGGGGGAGAGTCTGTACACCATGGGGTTTTTAGTCCCTCTTAGACGGAATAATTAATTTATTTGTTACCCTGCTTAATTAACATCTGCTATATTTTGGAATATGATGCAAATCCTCCTTTTTCTTCTCCTTCTTTTGAGAGTTTTAAGTGAGGAGGAGGAGAAGGACTCTGGTTAAAACGATCTAATGGGGGTAGGCTGGCTTGGAAAATGAATTGAATAAAAATAATGTGAATAATGTGACCTGAAGATGACTTGAAATCATCCTAAACTAAAGGTGTGACCAGGGCCCTGGAGAGACTTTTTGCGTGTTTTTCCACTGTCACTAAAAGTACTCATTACGTACCCATAAATGGGTACGTAATGGCAGTTTTGTACCCATTAATGGGTACTTAATGGGTACTTCTAGTGACAGTGGAAAAACACCCCAAGTGCTCCATCCCACAAGCTCCTGCCAATCTCCCACTATGGACACGTAGCATAAGAAACTTAGTCTCAGGTCTTTATACTAAATCATATCCCAGAATAGGGACCACCTCTGGCCTGCTGTAGCTTGCACCAGCATATAGATGGCAGGTCCCTACCATGGGATATAGTCCAGAATAAGGCCCAGTGCAAAAAGAACCCCCTGCTCACTGATCCAATCTAACATGGCTACATTTTGGATACAAAAAGCTAGAATGGCTGGGGCCTATTAGTTTAAGAAAGGGGAGAACAGGTAGATTATGATGGTTGCAGTGATGATCATCAATTTATTTGTATGCCGTATTTTCAGGATACGATCAAGACAGTTTACAAACAATTTAAAAATATGGAGAAATATTGAACAGAATACAAAGCAAAATATAGCAATCACATACTAATATATAATGCAGTATGAAATTAGTTTAAATATTCAGGAGTAGGGATGTGCTGTGAATGAATTTTTTAAAAAAATTCAATTTGTATTGAACTGAATGCAAGAAAATTCTTATTCGTTTGAACAGATCCCCTTCAAATATAGTGGGATTTGAATCTGGTGTGAATGTTCAACACCATATGAATCCCTACGGATGCATATAAATCCCATACGAAGCTCCATATTGTCCGAGAGAGCTGCCAGCACACCCTACAAACACACGGCTGATAAGAGACTGCTCGGCAAGAGTACTTACTAAGCTGCCTCCAGCAGCACAGGCCAAAGAGGAAGTCCAAGACAATAAGCCAAGAGCCAGTCCAAAGTTCAGGATTAAGGAGAGCAACACACACAGTCCAGTCCGGGGTCAGGGCAGCCAGAAGAATAGGCAACAGTTATGTTCTGAGGTCTAGGAGTTCTAAGCGGGCAAGGTCTGGGAGTCAGGTACTGCAGCCTTCTCTTAAGAGAATCAATAGTCTTTGACAAAAGGCCTAGGCATCTGCCAGGTGTTTTATCTTGCAATTCCAGATCACAGCTGCTAATCAACTAACGAGCGTCTTAACCCTTTGTTTTCTGCTCTCCTCTGCTTGAAGCTAGGGATCTCAGTACTCTGCTGCCCCAAGTCTCCTAAGTCTTGCACTTCAGCCGTGGCGAGGCTGGACTGCTGGACCCCAGGCTTCACGGGGGCTGGGAGGTCAGAGCTGGGTTCTGGCACCACCTCAGGTTCCCCTTGCACCTGAGGAAGTGCCTCCTCTTCGTCCTCTTCGTCCTCCTCCAGGCTGACCTTGACACATATGAATGTATCGAAACATTTGATTCAAATTCAAACGTCAGTCTACAAATCTACCAACATTTGATTTGAATTCAAATGTCCGCATTCATGAAGCTACCTTTACAGGTGCCAGAGGCAGTAAGTCTCTGGGCAGGCCCATTTGCATGTGTTTTGGTTTGGAAGATGTGCCAGATGGTCACGTGACATGATGTGCCAAGCATACTTTTGCGTCGTGTGATGTGCCGCGCAAGCACATGTGCAAAGCACATCGGGGTTGTCACGGTGACAGTGATGGTGCTGGCACCAGTGAAGGAAGATGGCAGCTCCCAGACACCCATTCACACCAAAGGTAAGGGTCCTTGGGGGAGGGAAGCCATGCACTAGTTACTAGTATTCTTCAGTGTGAATATTGGGTGTTTTTCCACTGTCACTAAAAGTACCCATTAAGTACCCATTAATGGGTACGAAACCTATTAATACATGCATAGGCAACTTCACTTTTCCCGTTCCCGAGAAAGGAAGTGTAAATTTACCTCTGGTCTCATGTCTTATATTTTTGTCCAGCCCTTAACTAGCCTCACACAGCATGGTTAAAAGGCACAATATATGGATCCTGAGTACATTATAGATAATAGAATCTGTATCACAGACATTATTACAAGTAAAGATAAATGCACCAATTACTTTTAATCGAGAATAGCCAGATAATGTACTTTGGAAATGCATTTTCTGGCCTTTAATGCTTCAACCTCTTTCTGCACTTAGCAGCTGTAGATCCAGGACAGTAGAGGGGAGGCCTGGGCAGGATCAGTGCCATCAGCACTGAGAGTGCTAACCCAGTTCAAGCATCTCCTAGACTGTAAAGCAAGAATGTGCACAAATATTCATAGGCATTTGAAATCCGATTGACATTTGAAGTCGAGTAGAATGTCCTGAAATTCAAATATGAACATTCACATTGAATTTCAAACTTTGGATCTATTCATTTGAATTATCTGCATCTTTCCCACATTTGTACGGGTCCGTATGGGATGAAGACGGATTGCATATGGGATAACTACAGGATGCATACGGGCTTGTATGGATGCGTACGGATATGACGGGTGTGGGGAAGAGGCTTATGTGCACATATGACTGTTGTCGACCTTCGTACGTACAGATTCAAATAAAAAATTCCAACGAATAGATTTGAATTTCGTAAATACGAATCTAATCTTGTTAAGCTCAAGTTTAAAAGATTTGAATCAGATTTTTGGGTATTCGGTTCGAATAGGTTTGAATAGAATGTCAAAAAAGCATTTGTGCAGATCCTTGCTGTGAAGCTTATGCAAGCTTTGCAACTCCTAACTCCATTCCTTGACAGCTAGGAGTAAAAGGAGCTGGTGCGTGTGTGTGTGTGTGTGTGTGTGATGGCACACAGCTGAATGACAGCTCCCATTAATTCTAGATCATGGAGACCTCCATGATGCAGATTAGTCTGGCTGTAGATAAAGTGACCAATCGTCCTCCTTTTGGGAGGACAGTCCGGGTGCTTCTGCATTGACCCTTTTACACCCATTAAGACCACATTTTAGACACTTGGGAAAACTGCCTCCGCACAGCAGCACCGACTGCTCACCGACTGGCGCGTCTGGTAAGCTTTTAAGTAACTTTAGTTTGCACATATTGCAGAATTCTGTGCACTACCACTAGTTTATGATAGGTTAACATCTGGGCAGTCTGGAGGCCAAGGTTAGCACAGAAAGGGCCTACATTGCTTTTTTAGTGCCTTTTTCTTTTTACTGTCTTCTCCTCCTTGTGTTTGAGGCTGGATTTTCCCTTTATTTTCCAAGCTGTAACAATTTAGCCATTAGAGAAAGCAGTCGGTACTAGGGATATACACGAATATTCGTAACATTTGAAATTTGGCAAAATTGAGCCATTCAAACTCAAATCAAACGTTGCCACCTCTTCCTCTGCTGCCGCTATGCCCCCCGAGGAGGCTGCTTTGCGGTGGGGCATCAGAGCAGGTGGCGGGGGCAGCGGGTGCTTTAATGGAGGTGGCAGTCATCAGATCATGCCAGCTAGCTGAAGCGGATGGTTGATGACACAGACAGCTCCACTTCTGCCCCTGCCCTTGCAGGGTCTCCGTAGCTGTCTACAGAACCAGCACAGGCTTCATAGTTACTGCATAAGCAGCTATGAAGCTGTGGCTCTCCTCTCTGCCCTCTGTCATCAGGAGGAAGCCTTGAGCGGCGTTGGCGCTGGCCAGTTGCACCATGCCACCGGTGGCCCTTCTGGCTGTAGCTCAGCAGAGTGTCGGAACGGGTGCCCCATTGTCCGCATGGCACCCTGCTTAGTACCCATTGCAATTGGGGGCTGGCAGGCCCATGCAGATGTATGGGGTCCTCCAGGGGATCTGGATCTTCAAGGACCGGATCCTAGGGAGGACCTCATCTCAAAGATCTGGATCTTTGAGGCTCCATACAAAAATGGGGTAAAAAACAGAACTACATGGATTTCTATTGGAAAAGAGATGTGAGATCTACCTGTCATAGTCTTGCCAGTATGTACAATTTTAGTACATTTAATATCTAGTATATATAATATTAGGTAAATAGCTGTAGTAACTGCTTTGGCTTCAGTTATGTAAATAGTTGCACTGGCTTCTGTGGAACGTAGCACTTACATTGTTTTAATTTGATAGTTTTTGTGCACAAATTGTAAGGTGCTTAATTGTTTATAACATGGCCCACTCAAGGCTGTGGATACATTAAAGGAAGAGGGCATGTGGACGAAGCCCAGTGGTGCCACCATATCAACTATTCTTTAGTACAATAACCTCTCAGTATTTGTAAGGGCTTTGGGATACAATTACTTGGACAATTACTATAATTTGAAAATACTGGGGAAGTTACAAACCTGCCTTATTATATATATTTAAAAAGCTGGTTCCCAGTGCCTTTGGATCACATTAATATCCTTCTTCTTCATTTTATATTCACTGATAAGGAAGGATTGAAATAAGAGGTGACCCATAGAAATACAATTTTTTAAAAAATTAACTTATGGGATTTGAGAACTGAGTGTCCTGCAAGGTTTCACTTTTGGTGATCTGTCTTAAGAAGAATTCACATTAGGGAAGCCATAAACTGATTCCTGTAAAAATGAGGACACTGATTAAGACGATCTAACAGGGGTAGTCTGTCTTGGAAAATGAATTAAAAATAATGTGAGTAACATGACCTGAAGACAAGTTGAGGTCGTCCTAAACTGCTAGTGTGACCAGGGCCTTAGACAAAGGACTTGGCAGCATAGCTTTTTTCAGCAAGTGTTGACTGGACCTAGGAAAAACATGCCATGGAGTTGGAGGTACCACATGGACTAGAGACCTGGCAGAATAGCCTTTAGACAGCAAAAAGGAGGTTTACAAATTCTTTTGCACTTCTTCTTCTTCCACTTCTAAGGATGGTTCAGGTGAAGGCACCTCTGGTGGCAGTTACTTTGTATTTTGCTACTACATGTTTGAAAAAGATATGTAGCAATGGTTCCTGGCTGTTCTGTCCTAGGTGCTCTAAGGCTGTTTTGCACTGGTCCCGAAGACCCCATTAAGACCCCCTTAGGAACCCAATCAGTACCAATCAGGCATGCCCTGTCCCCATGCAAGACCCATTAGGACCCCATCCTGAAGGCCCTGTCCCCATGAGTGCTGGAGAAATCTGAATTTAATGGGTTTTTCTGCCGCAGACCCAGGGCAGAACTCCCTCCTGGGGCCTAATTGGGACCTCGGGAGACATCCTACGGCATCCACCCGGTGCCCTACTTAGCACCCATTGCAACTGGGTGCTGCTGGGGTCCTCACCAAGATCCAGATCTTTCGGGACCGGATTCAAGTGAGGACCCAGGGATGTGCATGAATATTTGTATCATTAGTTATCCATACGAATTCGGATATTTGTATACAAATTGAATGTTATGACATTTGTACGAATATGAATGTTTTGGACATTTGTACAAATGTTTTGGACATTCATTAAACTGGGGATGTGGGAAAGCAGCTGCGTCACACATCTGCAAGGGATTCAGATTGCATTCATCATGGATTGAGAGCAGATTAAAAGTGGGTTCAGGTCAGATTCAGCACTTTCAGAGCACAGATATGTTACGGGATGTGTATCAGATACGTATTTGTTCATATCGGATACGTATTTGTTTGTATTGGATACATATCAGATATTCATACGAATTTGTAGGAATATAATCCTATTGAATAGAATCCTACCACATTCAAAGGGGATCTATTCGAACGATTACAGATTTTCTAACATTCCATCCATTAAGAACTGAACATCAAAAAACCCATTTGTACACATCCTACTAGAAACTTCTAGACATGTATATCTGATGTAAATAAGTTGAGGGGAAAGAGGTTAATTGTAGTGCAACAGATGCATTACTTTATGTGTATTTGTGAAAATAACACATATACAGCCTGTCCCCAAGCAATTTAAAGTCTTCTAAAAATCTTCTTTTGCCTCTGAGTGCCCCCATGCCAGGGTTTTTAACGAGCTTCCAGTGCTACAAAAGCAGGAAACCCACGACAAAATACGTGCCCTTTAAAGAAGAGTTTCAGCGCTCTTTCTGGAAGTCACGGGTTTTCCTCACAACATTTACCTTGGGGACGCTCCGTGGCAAAAGGGGCGGGGATTGCTGCCTGCACACACAGCCATAAAGCATTCACACATCTCCTAGAAATGCTGCAGCTTCCCTTCCTTTCCTTTCTAAAGGTCAGAACTTTCAAAGAGCCAGAATTACTCAGAATTGCAACACTGTTATCAGGTGTGAAGTGGGTGATCTGTGAAAGTGTTAAGAGTAAATGAGTGCACGATCGCATGGCCGATGGCTGCAGCCAAGCCATTTCGAACAGAGAACAGAGTGAAAGTAAGTGCTGAGAGTGAATGAGCGAGCAATCACTCCCTTTGCCGGCACAGGAAGTCATTTCGGGGGACGGAGATCTGGCTATTTTTCTTTTGAACAAGAGAGGGGGCTGGGAGAAAAAGATGCAGGGAAAGAAAACACGCTTCTGTGGGGACAGAAGGTGCATTTTAAATGCGCATTTTGCTGAGCCTCATGTGGACGCTTATTCCGGAAGTGCAGGGCATTTTTAAAGTCCGCTTGAATACAGTGACATTAGAGGGAGACTAGAGAGGCAAATAAGTCTTTTGGGGATTCAGCCATAGAAACATTATTTGTGAAAATTGCAAATGGGAGGCAAAATTATTGACACAGAGGTATATATGAAAACATTAGCGAATGCAAAGAAGAAATTGTAGAATTTTGAAAAATCAGGGAGGGTGAACTGAAACTCTGGCAATAAGAGTAATTTGCAAGAGGAGGAATTTACCATCATCATGATATCAAGAGATGAAGCACCATGTTCCCCATGCCACTTTCATACATGGACTTAGCCAAGTCAACCCAACACAGCACTTTCTACCATGGGATGGTCCTTTCTTCTTTTCAACACGTGCAGCCAAGATGATGTCATGGACCAGCCTCCTCACTCCCTTATTTCTCTCTTTTCCCGGCAGCTTTCTTTTTGCCAAAAGGTCTTTAAATTGCTGGAAGCCACTCCTGAATAAGCAATGGCTTGTTAAAAGTCTGTGTCAAGGGGTTAGGGCTGCAGCTGGAGGACTTTCCACTGACTCAAGGAGAAGGGTAAGGGGCTATTTTGCTCACAGTGGGGTGAATCACAGCTATCCTCCACTCTATTCAGAAGCATAAAACCTTTTAATGACTTGGAACTCTCATTGATATGATGGTTTCATCCCATTTCCTAGCACAAAATCTACAGAGTGTACATAAACTAACAGACATGCCTTTTCTCCCTAGGTCCTTATTTCATCCTGCAGTCTGCCTTTCCTCAAATAAATTTTCCTGTTGTTGGATTTTCATATATCCATTCAGCCATGCTATTAACCTCAAAATGTCAACTTGTCTGTGGCTATATTGACCGTAATCCTGTGTCTATAACCACAGGCCATTGAGAAAAATTATGTAACACTAGAACTTTTGGTTCTGTCCACTTCCATCTACTTATGTGTAGCTACTCTGAGGCACCTTCCTTTGCCTTTAGTACTTTGCATGTTCCTTATAATGTCTTCACTTTAAATAAGATCAAAGATGAAAGAGTTTTGCAGGTTGTGTCAATGTACTGCTTCTCAGACTCTACAGGCCTGTGAATGAATAGCTCTAAATATTTCTTGATGGTCTTCATGAACCAACAAGAGAAGGGAAGAGCTGACACCTATTGGCATAACATCTCACAGATTCATTCCACAGGAACTTCTGATAAACTAGGGAAATTCTGATCTAAATTTGTGGTAGTCTTGAGGCCAATTCACGCTACGGCCTCTAGTGAAGAAGTGGTGAACCCCTGATAAAGAGCATCCACACATGTTGGAGGCTGTTACATTCTCCAATGGGAGGAATTCGGCTGAGCAGCAGCACATGTGAAAAAGACTTGGGTGTCCTGGTAGATCATCAACTGAACATGAGTCAACAGTGCGAGGCAGCTGCAAAAAAGGCAAACGCAATCCTGGGGTGTATTAGGAGAAGCATAGAGTCCAGATCACGTGAAGTTATTATCCCCCTCTACTCTACCTTGGTCAGACCTCATCTGGAGTACTGTGTCCAGTTCTGGTCACCCCAGTTTAAAAGAGACACTGACAAGCTGGAGCAGGTTCAAAGGAGAGCTACCAAGATGGTGAACGGTCTGCAAACCATGTCCTATGAGGAACGGCTTAAGGAACTAGGAATGTTTAGTCTACCAAAAAGAAGACTGAGAGGAAACATGATAGCTGTCTACAAATACCTCAAGGGTTGTCACAGGGCAGAGGGATCAGCCCTGTTCTCACTCTCTCAAGGAAGGACTAGAAACAATGGGGTGAAACTGCAGGGGAAAAGATTTAGTTTAGATGTTAGGAAAAAATTTCTAACAGTAAGAGTGATCAACCAGTGGAACAGGCTGCCACGGGAGGTGGTTGGTTCCCCTTCGATGGAGGTCTTCAAGCAGAGACTGGACGGCCATCTGTCTGAGATGGTTTAGGAGATCCTGCCTTGAGCAGGGGGTTGGACTCGATGACCCAGGAGGTCCCCTCCAACTCTACCATTCTATGATTCTATGCCTTTCGTCCTTACTAGCCCAAACTGGCTCTTAAGTTAGTCCTCTCCGACAACAAATTCATATCGCCCAGGATGAAGCATAAAATATGCACCCATTCTCCCTCCACCCCATCTCAGCAGGTGTGACCGACAATAACAGGACTTGTCACCCTTTTACTGTCCAGCCTCTATCCAGCAGCAGAGTTTGAAAAGACTGGGTTTTTTCCCCCTCCTCCAGACCCAAGATGGATATAGGACTCCAAATATCAGGAGACAAATTCATTAAGGGTCTCCCATGGATCAGTTCAATGGAGCAAGTTGGCATTTGAATGACTGAAAGTGTCAGTTCTGCCTGCCCAAATCAGTTAGCAAAGCAATGGAGGAATTGTAAATAAACTCCTCCTCTGGTGCCAGCCACAGCCAGAATATGAAAATGTTCCCTTTGTCTGAACTGCCTTGGCTAAGCTTCCGCAGAGCCGAGTGGATGAAGACCATGGGAGCTGAGAGAAATAATTCTGCTGTAACATTTGTGTATCACTCTGGTAACCGGCTTGGGCAGCCATTCAGATTGATCAGTTTGCCTGCCTTGTTGGGTGGTTTTGCCAGTGAGTTCTGCCATCAGAATTTTGGAACGCTCTTTATGGGGCAATAGGAATGAGACACGGCTCTTGCTTTTATCTCCTGAATTATAGAATAATGAGGTTTTTTGATCTTTCTGTGCTTGCCTGTTGGACATTTCCAGACGGATCGCTGGAACACGTCATATAACACTGCAATTTGCCCAAACTGTCCCTGAACTGTCCAGAGCCATGCCACAGCCATACCTACTCTTAACAGCTGCACTGAACATTACTTCCAGTAATCCCAGCAAATGATAGCACATGCCAAACCAGCCCCCAGCGCAGCTACAGACTGAAATAAGGCCCAGTGCAGAAAGTGTTTTGGAGTTTAGGAATTGGGAACATGGCTTTGTAGTCTTTGGGTGTTTTTCCAGTGTCACTAGAAGTACCCATTAAGTACCCATTAATGGGTACTAAATGGCATTAATGTACCCATTAATGGGTACTTAATGGGTACTTCTAGTGACAGTGGGAAATGACCCTTTTTGACCATCCCGGATAGACTCCATACTAATGATGTGTATGGATATTCCAAAATTTGAAAATCCAATTAGAATTCGATGGATATCCATACTAGGGATGCACCATTCAACTTGTAACAAATCAAACATTAGAAAATCTGTATTTGTTCAAATAGATTTTCTTCGTATGTGGTAGGATTCCATTTGATACAAATTTGTACAAATTCATATGAATATCCAAAATGTATCCAAGACGAATGAATACGTTACTGATACAAACAAATACTTATCCAACACAAATGTGTAACATATCTGATATGTATCGGATATGCGTATCCCGTAACGTATCCACTCCAAAAGTGTCAAATCCGACCTGAATCCACTTTTAATCTACTCTCAATTCATGTCGAATGCAACCTGGATCCGCTGCAGATGTGATTGGTGCAGCCGCTTTCCCATCTCCCCAGTTTAGTGAATGTCTGAATTATTTGTACAAATGACTGAAACATTCGTATTCATATGAATATTAATGTACAAATGTCCTAACATTCAACTTGTGTACAAATGTCCACATTTGGATGAATTTGTACGAATAACAATGTTTCAAATATTCATGCACATCCCTACTTACAGTGTAGTTGGGAGACTCTTGCTTTTCCTCTTACTTCCTGAGGAGCTGATCCTGTCCTTCTTTCAAGTTTACCATTTATATCCCAAGATTCAAGAACAAGTGGCATGTCAATGTTTATTAATAAACAGCACCAGCAGACTCAGGTATCCCTCAATACTTTCCCACTCATGTTGGCATAGGTAGCATTTACGTGAACCCATCTATGTTGGCATGGACAGCCCTTACATCAGCCACCAAAGGTAACTATCGATTTTCTCTAAGTGGCCTTGAGATAACACAGGTTCCAGTTATCTCCAATGGCTTCAAACCTATCCCTACAGCAAAAGACAAATGGAGTCAGTGAAATATGCAAGCTAGCACGGCTGGGTATTAAAGGACTTAAAAGATGAGATGACAATGCTGACACCTCCATGATTTGCAATATCTATATGAAGCTGCTGGGAGAGATCATTTGATGTGGCTTGGAATACGGTGCTTCAAGCATGAAGATGACACTCAGTACTATATCCGTGTGCCACTTCAGGTCATGGACTTTTGCCTGGACACACTGAAGGGTTGGATGAATTTCAGTAGACTAAAAATTGGGCTGGTTCTACATAACAATGGAAGAAGTCCTCTTCTGGGCCAGAAGGCTTGCTCCAGCCCATGTATGAAGAAGCATGGCATTCACATGCCCTCTTGTCTCCTGGCTCTTGCTAATGCCAAAGCTGGGGAATAAATGTTCTCCATTCTTTCCCCATCCATTTCACCTAAAAGGCAAACTTGGTGTTTGATAGTATCCTCATTCTGGTATAATCAGAACCCAATAAAGGAAGCTTTTGATTGTAACAGTCTGCAAAGATAGCCCAAGCCTATATCATGAGTCATTTATGTTTCTAAAAGCGATCTTTGCTCACTATAAAGAAATGTATAATATAGAAACAAGGAGTCATGCCTTGAGCTTTCCATAAATAACTTCCATTCTCCCTAAGTCCCAGCTGGCTTGTGTTTCCCACCCCAGTAAATCCTTTTGCATTGTAAGTCTCCAGCTCCTGGTTTTAGCAGTTTGTTAATGGACTGGAAAGAGAGGTTGGTGTGAGTCATCACTGGCCTAGACAAACAGTAGTCTATGGAGAATGTTCCTTTCTTCCTCCCAAGAGAAGCTATTACACTCTGTAACTCTGGAAATCTGAATGCATTTACAACAGTAGGGAGAAGAAGGAGTAGAAGAAGAAGAAGAAGAAGAAGGAAGGGTTGGGGCTGGGGGATAAAGGGTTTTCTACATTTCTCTCCTGCTCCTTTGTTCTGAAACATGATGTCAAGATTTCCATTACTTCATAAGGAAGCTACATATCCCTCTTCTTCTCTTAAACAAGAAACATTGATGCTTTTCTTCCGTGCTCACATTTTGGCTAAGACGCGGGGCTGGGAGCAGAGTCAACAGAGTGGGGGCTTATGGATTTTTTCATAATGAGCAAAGCTTGTATCAACGGATAGATGAAGTGGAAAGCAGCTGGGCTTGTCTGTGGTGAAGTGCTACAGCTGTATGGCTGGACAGTATGAAGTCAGCATGCCCGGAGGAGGGGAGCTAAGGGAAACACATGAAAGGGCAGGCTGAGGAGTGTAGCCATCGACTTAGATTGGGCACTTGCTGGGCATATTACAACCGGCAAGGGTTATGGATGTGCACAGTTTCTTTTGTATCAGATTCTTATCAAATTGAATGCAAGAAAATTAGTATTAGTCCGAATAGATCCCCTTCGAATGTGGTAGGATTCGTATTTGATACAAATGTTCAATCCCATATGAATCCCAGACTGATTTGAAGGGAATCTATTTGAACAAATACGAATTTTCTTACATTCATTTTGAGGTGCATCGAATGGGAAAAAAATACACCCATTCATGCAAATCCCTAAATCAGATGCTAGATACTTGCTTACACCACTTTGTATTCTGTCATCAAAATGAAGAATATGCTCTTAGATACCTTTGACCTTGTTCCTTGTTTTGTAGCTTTTTCTATGATATGTATAAGAATATTGAGTTATGTACTGTATTTTCTGGTGTATAAGACTACTTGTTAACACAGGAAAACCTTCTCAAAAGTCAGGGGTCGTCTTATACGCCAGGTGTTGTCGTCTTTTATGGCAAGTATATCCCAAACTCTATATTTTAACTGGAAAGTTGGGGGTTGTCTTATATGCCCAGTCGTCTTATACGCCGGAAAATACGGTACTACCCTTAGGAGACAGGGGGGACTCAAAACAATTGTTTAAAAAAAAATAAAATTTCAAATTTCAGTCTTCAAATGTGCCAACATTAGATTCAGATATGAATGTCTGGATTTGGCCAAATTTGTATAAAGTGAGAATGTTACAACTATTCTTGCACATGTCTACCTTGGAGCTTTTGGCAATTCTAAGCTGAAGTGGATGAAAACATACTTCTAGACTCTTTACTTATCCCAAGTACCTCTCTTATCAGCATGGAAGTGGCAAAAGGGAGGGTCAGTTACTATTAGATTTTTTTAAAAATACATTTTGAATTACGAAGGCTAATTTTTATTGGTTTTTTTTTTCTTACCACTTAGCCAAAACAAAGAACAATCACTTTTTTTTTTTTTTGCAAAATCTTTGAACTTTAAACTGTTATGATTTTCTGTTTGGTTATAATAAAAGAACATTATTCAATTAACTGAATTCACATTGAACAATACGATAAGCAAGGATACTAGTGAAAAGGAAAAGAGACCCTCCAACGACACCAAAGTACAATTTGCACATTGTTTTGAATGCATAGATATTCTATACATTCAAATATTCCAAATAATTATACACTTTTCTTTTCTTTTCCTTCCAGTAAAACAGTTGGTGAACTGCCAAAGTGAGAGTCTCTCAAACACGATGGTAACTATTTAAACAGATTGGTGCTTATGTAGAAATACTTCTCTGATGTGGGAATCTTGTAATGAAAAAAGTGGACATGGGCTTTCTCTAATAAACAGTGGGTTGTCTTTTCTCAAATGTTTTCCACTCACTTGGCCTCCAAGTTTCCATTCTTGGTTGCTACTCAAGTTTTAGGGAGAACTTGTGGGGGGGAGGGGGGAGAGAAAGACAAAAGTCCCCATCACATTTCTTTCTGAATTATGGCTAAAAGGAGCAGATTCACTGGCAGTGTCCATTTCTCCCTCCACTTATGCAAACTGCTGCTAAACAGATGGGACTGTTGTGCTGAAATCCTGGCTTGTCAACCTGTTATTGTTGAGTTGTTGAGGAAAAGTTAATTGAAAAATGACAACACACACTGGTCCAGTTTGGTTTGAATTGAGCTAGACCCCACAAACTTTGAACATATTCAAATCAATCTCTGAATGTCTCAAAGAAGTTTAAAATTCACTATGGCTGCATCCCCAAAATACTTATTTACTTCTCTACTGTCACTCTACTGTCACTCTATTGAAGTGGACTTTAAAAGTGCCATGCAAATCAGGAATAAGCGTCCGCATGAGGCTCAGGAAAATGCGTGTTTTTAACGCACCTTCCATCCCCATAGGATCCCTGTTTTCTTTGTGTGCATCTTTTTCTCCCCGCCCCTGCTCTTGTTCATAGGGTGCCAGCGGGAATGGGGAGGGACTGCGCTTGGCGCGGCCACAACCAGGAAGACAATCCCTGACAAGTGCAAAGGAAAGCGATCGGTTCTCTGTTCGTCTCCCAGATCTCCCCCCCCCCCAAATGGCTTCTCGTGCTGGAAAACATTCACTCTCACCACTTTCCCTCTTATTGCTGTCAAAAATCCACCCTGTCCATTGCATGAGCGCTGACAATCCCTGACAAGTGCAAAGGAAAGCGATCGGTTCTCTGTTCGTCTCCCAGATCTCCCCCCCAAAAAAATGGCTTCTTGTGCTGGAAAACATTCACTCTCACCACTTTCCCTGTTTTTGCTTTCAAAAATCCACCCTGCCCAGTGCACGAGCGCTGACAATCCCTGACAAGTGCAAAGGAGAAACAGCGATTGGCTCTCTGTTTGTCTCCCAGATCTCCCCCCCCCCCGAAATGGCTTCTCATGCTGGAAAACATTCACTCTCACCACTTTCCGTGTTATTGCTGTCAAAAATCCACCCTGTCCAGCGCACGATCACTCATTCACTCATCACTTTCCCTGTTATCGCTTTAAAATCCACCCCTAGCAATAATCCACCCATTTCACACCTCACAGCGATTGCAACAATGTTGCAATTCTGCGTGATTCTGGCTCTTTAGTTCTGAGCTTTAGAAAGTGAAACTGCTTGTGTTTCTGCTGTGTGTGCAGGCGGCAATCCCCGCCCTTTTGCCACGGAGCGTCCCCAAGGTAAATGTAGCGAGGAAAACCCGTGACTTACAGAAAGAGCGCTGGAAGAGTTGTTTAAAGTGCATGTATTTTGTCGCGCGATTTCCACATTTTGTAGCGCTGGAACCTCGTTAAAAACCCTGGCTTGGGGGCGCTCAGAGGCAAAAGGAGAGTCTTGGCAGAATTTTTATTCCTTGGGGACAGGCCCTATGGGTTTTTTTCCACTAGCACTAAGTACCCATTAAGTGCCCATTAGGGACCAAATAAGTACCCATTAAGCTCAAAGCAGGAAGACCCCATTAAGAATGGGTCTCGCGTGCCGGTGTGCGGAAGCGGCCGCCTCGAAGGGTCCCAGATCCGGCCTCCAGTGTGGAAGGTAGATCTATATGTGTTCTGTAGTTGTCTTTAATGTGTTCTTAATGGGGTTTCCACGGCCGGTGCGGAAACACCCCTATTGTCATCCCAGGAAGGCTGAATTTGCCCTTGGTCTTTGGTGGCAAAACCTTAGAAGGAAATGGTTGGATAATGATTCACTTCTTTATTTTGAAAACTAGGATCTAGCTGGTTTTCAAATTACCAACATTGCATCACGTTAAGCATAAACATTGTTTCAAACTATTTTGGCTGCTGTTTGGAAAAGTTCCATGTTGGAGCCAAGAAAATAAACTTGCTATATTTATTTTACACGAAAATCCCTCTGAAAGCATCAAAGATAGTGGAATTGCCAGCTCTTTTGAGGCTGAGATGGAGGGTAGAAAAGGGCAGATGGTAGTGCCTAGTGGGTACATTTAATGTTTCTGAGGAGGTTTGGGCTAAGTACATTACCAGTTACTGTGATGGATGTAGGGAATTCAAGAATGATGATTAAAGGTTTTTCATTTAAAACAGAAAATATTATGATTCTTTCCATCTTCCAAATATTTTACCGCTTATCTCTTTTTACTCTGTGTATTAATAACTGTTTACAAACTGTGAAATGTAAATCTCCTTTAGCACTTTGTATACACTACAGGCGTTTCTAGCTCCTTCGCTGTATATATTTAGATGCATGATGAAGGCACAGCTCTTTATTTATTTATTTATTTATTTATTTATTTATTTATTTATTTATTTATTTATTTATTTATTTATTTATTTATTTATTTATTTATTTATTTATATTTCTATCCCGTCCCATACCTGAAGGTCTCTGGGTGTGTAACAACGGATTACAACAGATTAAAAACAGGATACAAATTAAAATTAGATACAACTTAAAACAAGGTACAGATTAAAACAAGATGCGCATTTAAAAACACCATAAAAACTCAACAAATTGAAAAACATGCAGTCCCTAGTGCATTAATAGTGACTGTGGGTGTAACTGGGGGCCTTTCCGCACATGCCGCCAGAAAACGTTTTTAAAAAGAATCTGCCCCAAACAGGGCCCTACCCATTGGCCAGCAACCCTTGTGAGGGCTGCTGGCCAATGGTGGTTGTGGCGCACGCATGCTTCTGGGACCTCCCACTGCCAGAAGCCATCTGGCAGTGACCAGGTAAGGCAGTGAGCGCGGGCGCGGGACCCCCGACAGGGTGTGTGTGGGGGGGTAGGCTGCGGCTTCCCCTCGCAAGAGAAAGGGTGATCGCCCCTTCTTGGGCAAAGGGGAACCCGGGGAAGCCAGCTGCCAGACATGCCATGCAGGCTCCAAAGGAGCCAATGGCGCAGGCCGGTGGGCAGGCCCAGCTGTCAAACAGGGCAAGCATTCCCAGATAAGAGTCTAGCTCCCTAACCACTAGACCAAACCGATACGAGGACTGACTTTATGAGATCCTCAAGGCCTCCTAGCCCTCGGGGTGGTTGGGGACAGCTGTGAAGCTTGTCTGAGCTTTGCAGCCTCTTGGAGGCTTAGATCCAGTCACTCTACTGATCTGGATCTAAAGCTGGTAAGTGCAGAAACAACAGTAGCACATTGAAGCAGGCTCCTTTTCTGGAAAAGTAGGGAAAGGCCCCTTGTATCTTAAATGACTGCGGCAGCACATTTTTGGCATCGACAGACCGACAGTAGTTTTTGCCCTTAAATTCCAACAGAAGACCAAAAGCCATGACCATCTTGATGCCAGTCTCCAGTCTGTACACCTGGGCGTGAATCCTTCATGATTAATGTTAACAGGACCTGTTCTATGCTTTATTTACTGCCACAGTTATAGCAACAGATTGCTGAAGGAAACGGGATGGAGGGACAGAATGTTTTTGTGCTTAGAAGAAAAGCAAAATGATACTTTTAATATATCTGCTGAATAACAAACATCGGAGGGCTGGCATTTCCATTAAGTATGGTTAGACCAGGGTTTTGGGGTTTTTTTTGTAGGTTCACATCTGGAAGAACTATTCCACATAGCCATTACTTTAGGAATTCATAGCAGGGTAGCTTTAAAATGTCCTAATGTTCAGACCCCAAGGTAAGCCACTGAGGAAGCTATAGTTCCTTTCTTCCAGGGAATAATTCATCCCATTCTTCCTGCTGAAGGATAAAGGGGGAAACCTGTAACAGTATAATGGATCATGCAGAGATCTCCGTATATAACAGAGGGTGTGGAAGAGAGATCATAATAGCTTTGCTGGAAAGAGATGAATGCCAACGGGCAATTCACCCTGTCCGTATAAAATAGGCACGGGGGATTTTATCAGACTTCTTCAAGAAGGAAGTAATTCTCTAACATTTCCTTAATGCAGCATTTCTATCAACACAGAACCCTCTGAATGGCGTCCCTCCTTTTTGGTATACATTTCTTATGGCTAAAGCTCCATAGCACTGTTTCTTAGGGGGATGGGTGATTCGTTCAAACTGCACCTACATCTGCACCTACATCAACTGCACCTACATCTATCCAAATCTGTATTTTCCTTCTAAATGCAACAAAGGGACCCACATCATTTTACTATTTTATTTTCATCAATATACTTCCATGGCCATGTAGCACTTCAGTCCTGGTCCAAGGCCTTTTCCCAATGAGCTACGGAACCAGAGGCCAATTTGCCCTTGGCCCCTTAGTTCACAATAGGGTAACATCTGGTAAGGTGCTATCTGCACTTGGCGGGAAGCACTTCCAACTCAGAAATGCCTCCTGCCTTGCCAGATGTTACCCTATTGTTGACTAGCAGTGGTGCATACCTTTCCCATCCCATTCCCTACCTGTTGCATCCACCATCACAACCATTGGCACCATTTCTGGTGTGAGGGGGTCATCTTCTGAAGTATTGCACAAGCATCCTAGCACCACGGATGACCACAAACACAGCTGCATGTGCGTGAAACACTGCCACCATGATGACAGTGATGGTGAATGCACAGTCCAAATGCAAGGTGGTGGTACACTGTCAGCAATTGGACACATGCCCAGACAGAGGTAAGTCTCCAAGTGCATGGGCCTTAGTGTAACATGTACTAGTGTTCCCAAATGCAAACGCTAGTACATGTTAGTCTGTCACTAACTTTACTGGGTGCTAGCCTGTCTGCTGTGGAAACATCAGAGCACCCATGTGGCAAATCTGGATTGGACTACAAGGGGTCTGCCTATCACCCCAGGGGGTTTGGGGGACAAGGGGTTCAGTCTCTGAAGTTGGCTTCGGAGATTAGCACAGGCTAGGAAGATAAGAGAGAAATGCATATTAATTAGTTCCTTGCTTGCATCTCTCCTGTAAGCACTGATGAGTCAGCCTCATTAATACGCACCTCTTTCCATGCCTGGAGGTAACCGGCAGCTCCCAAGTCAGCCTCATTAATATGCACCTCTTTCCATGCCTGGAGGCAAGGGGTTTCTTTGCTGAGCCTTTGCTAATCTCCGAAGGCAACTTCAGAGGGATTTCGGAGCTGTCTTTGGAGGGACTCTGAAGTCTTGACTTTGGGGCACACCCCCATAGGTGCCTCCCCCCCCCCAGAGCCTCCTCTAGACCCCATGAAGTGGGTGGGTTGGTATGCAGTGAGAGTGCACTATTCCTGGTCCCTTAGATGGGACAGGAAGTGCAGAAAGACCACTGGATCAGCTGCTATAGGATTTTTGCAGACTGTAATGGGTGCTGAGTTAAGCTTCAAAATTATCCACTAATTTCCCAGCAATTATTGAAATACGTACCTGCAACTTTATGCCACATAAATAAATACTGAATGATCGTTTTAATCACCAATTACCCCTATCATTATTTCTTATTTTTGCAGCTTCCTTTAGAGCTCGGCTGAAGGTTCACATTTTGACTATGGCCTCCCTTGAGGGCAATAGAAAGTAACAAAGGGGATTAAAGGCACTCCTTGCTTGTATCTCCAGCCAAGTAGGACAACCTACCTCCTCCCTAGTCCCACATACTGAAATCCTAACAGGATTTAGAAATAAACCCCAGGGTGTGTAGGCAGTGTTCTCAGTCATGCCTAAGCTTCGGCTGACTCTCTGTAACAGGTAACAGCTGTTGGATCTAGAATGCAGTCCAGATGGCCCTTATAAGATTTACTCCCAAGGAGGTGACAAACGTATGTTTGTTGATCAAGAGAATCACGGTATTGCTGTGACAGAGTCTGGCTGAGTCAGTGTTTGGATTTTTAGGCCTGTGCCAGGACAGTCTATTTATCCAACTCCAGAGACAATGGAAAGGGCCCCCAGTGTTGAGATTCATCATGTCTTAAAGTAGCGGTATTAGTGGCCATATAACAGCCACATACTTTGACTAAAAATGGACTCTTCTTTGCCAGTAGTACAGAGCTTTTTTTTTTTTTTTTTTGGCTGTGGCCATTGTTGCTGAGATTAAGAAATTCCACAGCCAAGAAGCCACCCCAAAAAATGCCCTACAGTGAGTAACAGAGATATGAGACGTTTTCGCATTACTCCCGTTCCATTTGGAACGGGAGTAGGACGGGAAGATTAAGACAGCTCACGACGCTTTCACCTTTCACACACAGGAGCGCAGGAGCGCGTGTAAACGCGTTCCGGCGCGTCTGTGTGCGAATGCTCAAAGCATCGTGAGCTGTCTTAGCCGGCAAAGGCCGGCCAGGGGCGCGGAGACAGGCGCGGAGGCAGATCGGCAATCAGCTGATTGTCAAACAGCTGATTGTCGAAGCCGCGCCGGCGTCGGAGGCAAGCCCGCAGCTGTTAGGGAGGGAGAAGCAGGCGCGAATGCTTCTCCTCCCGAACGCCTGCGGGCGGCTCGTCCGCGTTCGAATGCATGTAGAGCACTTTAAAGTGCTCTACATTTCGAACGCGAGAAAGACAGCTGCGGACACGTCGGAGCGCAAGCCCCGCTCGGGCAATGCGTATGCCGTGTCCGCAGCTGTCTCCCACGCGCACCGTTCAGCCCCGTGCGAAAACGTCTATGGTGTCAAGAAGATGGCTTTATGAAGGGGTAGACAAATTCATGCATGACAGATGTGTCAATGGCTGCTAGAACCCAGGCTGAAGAAACAGGCAGGATGCCTCTAAAGGGCATTTGCAGGGATATGAGAGCAGCAGTGACAGTTTTGACTTTCTCTTCTGCTCAAGATGCCCTTAAGCAATTGGTGGACCACAGTGAGACAGAATACTGGACTAAATGGGCTGTGGCTCAACCCAGCAGGGCTCTTCCGATGTCCTTGAGATGCTGAGAAGTAATTGGTGGGGCACTATGGGAGATGGGTTGCTGGATGTGCCGGGGCAGGGCAGGATCTTGGGAAGGTCTGGGCAGAGTCCAAGAAGGATCCATTCAGGATCCAAACACAATTGGGCCAGGGTCCAGGCAGCATCTGGGCAGGGTCCAAGCACCATCAGGGCAGGGTCTGTTCAGGGTCCAGGCAGGGTCCGGGCAGGATCCTAACAGGAGCTGGGCAGGGTCAGGGCAGGATGAGGCCAGGGTTCAGGCAGGTCAGGGCAGCATCTGGGCAGCATCTGGCAGGGTCCCGACAGGGTCCTCTTAGGGTCCAGACAGGATCCAGACAGAGTCCAGGCATGGTCTGGCTGGGTCCTAGCAGGAACCAGAAAAGGTCCTGGCAGGGTCCGGGCTGGTCCAAGCAGGATCAGGCTGTTCCCAATCTAGCAGGGCACCTCCTGTGTTCTCTTATTTGAAAGTGGTTCAGTATGCGGGATCATTACAGTGGCAACATTTTATTTCTTATCCCACCATTTACCCTTTTCTTTAATCTGTCTTGTTGATGTACAATCATGCGTTCTGGCATGGGTCTGCTTGAGGAAAGCAAAAGAGTTTTGGAAACATTACTTTAGCTGATTCTTCAATTTACTACCAACATGGCCTGAGTTTCAAATTTTGGCACTAGGAAGTTTATAAATCATTTCCATGTAGGTTTTGTCTCTATGGCATAAGAAAGTCAAAGGGAAAGCCACAGCCGAGTCTGACAAATCCAATGAAGAAAAATGTCAAAGCCTTCCTCTGGTAACTGCTGGAAAAAATGTACTGGTGGAAACTCTGAGCTATATAGCTCCTCAGGGTTCTACAAAGTCTCTACCATATTGGTGTCTGTCTGCTCTCTTAGCTGGTGTCTGAGCATTATGCTTTTCCATTCCTCATATACACACCGACTCCAGGGCATCCCATGTTGATTTCTTGTGGACCATGGAAACGTGGGCCACAAGAAATCAACATGGGATGCCCTGGCGTGTATATATGAGGAGAAATGTTTCTCTCTCCCCATGAACAATGAGAAAACAGCGACTGTTCCCACATCGTAGTCATGGCTAATCCGAGATCCTAAGAAGCAGACTTTGGAACCCAGCCATTGGTAACATCAGCTCTAGCTTTAGAGAAGACAGCCATTGAGAGAAAACATCTGGCCAAAGTCTGCTGCTTCATATAGATTAAAAAGTACATATGTTGTGGGCAGCTGCGTCAGCTGAGTTATTTGAGGGCAAAGTCTGAGGTGCTTGGCTTTTGGGGTAAACCTGTGGCCTCATCCCACCTCTCAAGGAAATATCTGTGGGTCACGCCACCATTATGTGATTGAATGTTTTATCGCAGACTGCATTTCCTCAGTTGTAACTTTTCACAAACTAGTGATTGGGAAGGCTGGTTCTGTCTGTTCATTCTCCTCCTCCAATAATCATTTCTACCCATGTACTTCTTTCTCTCACACACAGCTGAACCACTCTTTTTACCCACATACAACATCAGTAGCCAGAGGCCTTTTCACACGAGGGCCTAAGGAATGCGTGTAGGAGGCCCTGGGACAGAGCATTCACTCCGCTGGGCTGGCGGTTCCGTTCAGAACCACCCCAGCCTGACCCAGGGGACAATCTCACATTCTGGGTGTAGGCCCGGCCTTCCCACAACTGTTCAGGAGGGGGTGCACTCACAAGCTCCCTCCCTAACAGCTGCGGGCCCTGCCTCTGGTTGCCCCCATTCGGCAGGCTTGTCACTTTCCTTCCCTGGGTTCCTGTGAGTTCTAGGGGATCAGATCAGGTCTCCTACAGCCCAAAGGAACCCCCCAGGCACCTCCCAGGCTTGGGCCTACACGGGCCTACACCCTGTGAGGCAGGTGGGGCTGTGAGTGCTCACAAGAGAGCTTTGACTAGCCCAAGGTCACCCAGCTGGCTTCATGGAGAAGTGTGGAATAAAACCTGGGATTCCCAGGTAGAAGTCTGACTCCCTAACCACAAGACCTATGCAATATATCATCTGAATGAAGCACCATTACATACTGGGGAAATCTATTGTCAAAATGATATGTTGACAAGCCGAGAACAGCTGTTTTTACTTTCTTTCCATAGTTTAATAAATCTTTTCCTTCTGATGGTCCTTTTAATTTGATGCTGCTGTTACCAAGGAAACTGATAAACATAAATTCTAAAAATGTTGTTTTTACATTTTTGGTTTTAGTATATTTGGGTTTTGGAATTCTTTCCTGTTCTCATCAACATCTATTTTCTCTTCCCCTACGTTTGTATGTGTGTGTCGCAGAAAAAAAGAAATATATTTTAAATGTGACAATTACAGCTACTCATCAGGTCTAAAGTTCAGTATGATACACATCCAATGACTATTAGAGTTTCAACAGCTATACACTTCTTAGGATGCGTCCTCATGCTGGCTGTCTGGCACACTTTGGGCACTGGTTGGGCACACTTGGGCTGGGCATGGGACCGGGAATGCATTTCGCGTTTCCCCTGATATTCCTGGCAATGTGTGACAGGTACGGGTTTGGCACAGATGGTGGCATCCCCATGCGAACCATGCCAAACCCTGGTATGGGGGAGCAGTGCCCCCTCCTCTCCAGCCCCTCTCTCCTTATTGGACACTGGATTGACATCAGTCCACCCCTGTGCTGCATCCCCCCTCCCTTAGGGGCACTGAGAACCAGGACTGGGGTGGGAGGCACGGAAACAAGTAAAAATAAAGCTTCATTCATAAAAATAACTTTAAAAAAAATTAAATGCCGAAAACCACTATGAGGTTTAGTGGCAGTAGGCACTTGAGCAGTTTTGCACACATTCACTCCACTGGGGTCCGGAAGAATGGCCATGAACTGAAAATCAAGCCTTGCAGACTGGCAAAACAAGGAGCAGCAATATGGCTTTATCAAGGGGAGAAACATCAGTGATCCTATTCGTAACATAATAAATGTTTTGTACAGTGCAAAAAAACCCCAAGAAGTAAGGTTTTTTAAGTTAGATGTATATAAAGCATTTGATTTAATAAATATTTAATTAAAGTTCGTGAGGAAATTAGATTGGGCGAGAAAGTATGTAGATTGATACAAGAAATCTATAAAGATTCAGAGGCTAGAGGCTATGCAAATGGAATATTTTCTAACAAAATTAGAACAGGACGAGGAACCAAGTAAGGATGGCCACTCTCCCCCCCTTTCCAATTGCTTTAGGACCGTTAGCAAATAATAAAAGACGTTATAACAGTTGGGAAAGGTATAATATTGTACAAGAAGAAATTAAGATAAACTTGTTTGCTTTTGTGGTATTAGATTCTAAAAGTAAGCATTGGAACCTTTTTTTATCATCCATCACTTTCACTGAGGATGGTTCAGTATTTGGTTGGCCAGATGGATGTACATTTGGGGTTTTTCGTTTCTCCTGCCCCTGCACACAGAGTCATCATCTCTTTCCATGGCGGCTCCTTTGGCAAGCAACCTGCATCTGTGGTTAATGCTGTAGACGTCTTTTAAATTGAGGTGTTCATGCCGTGGGATTTAGTGAACACTTCTATTCATAAATTAATCTCTTTCCCCGGCCGCTAATAGTGCTTTCCTTATAGGAGACACTCCAAATTTTTCCACATTATATGTACCTGGGCCACAAAAATTGAGAAGAAGGAAGGAAAGGAAAGTTTAAATAATGCTGATGCTTTTATCATTTCTATATCCTTGGGAATGGAAGGGCCTAGTCTGTGAGCTGTGACATATTGCATGTCATTTTAATGTATGGTGAAGTGGGCAATGGGGATGTTATTATGATTTTACAGTTACTCAGCTTTCTAAATAGGAAAGAAAATAAAAGAACGGAACAGAGATGCATCAAATACCAAACCGGTTATCAAATTGTTGTTACAAATATTTTTGCCACAGTTTCTAAGCCTACATTCTAGTTAGTTTGATACTACTTATTCTTAGATGATACTTAGGCTAAGTTCTGACTGGGCATTTTAATTCCATTTTTAATCCACATTCATTCATTCATTCATTCATTTATATTTCCCACCCTAAGTCTCAGGGAGGGTTACAAGTTTTAAAACAACAGATTAAAACAATGATATCCATAAAAATACTTAAAGAAAAAAAAATCCAGCATATTTAATTCATTAATTTAATTTAGCCAGGTCAGTTTTTTTTGGTGTTCCCACCCCCAGCTTATAATGCAGATTGGCAGGGGAGAAACCCTCACCCCTCCATCCTCACCTCCTTACCATCATACCCTGATGCCATTGGGGTGGGTGTCCCCTTGCAGAGCGGAGCCCTCCTCCTTTACCCCTTTGCTTTGCCTCTCACCTCCCTGACTCCATCGATTAATTTTTAATAACATTTTATTTCACAAACGGGAGTGGGGACAAGAGACGTGAGTGAGGTGGAAGGTGAGAGAGAAAAGGAAAGCAAAATAAAGCACCGCCCGGCAGTGTGGAGTCTTTTGTCTTGATCGAGGGTGTGGGAGGAAGGACAGAGGGAAACTGAGGCTTACGAGCCAACAATTTATCTCCATTGTGTTTGGTGGGCTATGCAACCATCATGGGTAATGAAATACTTATGAAAACTGTTTCTAAGCCCACATTTCTAGTAAGTTATTCTTGGATGGTATTTATTCCAATTCACTGTTTGCCCTGTCTTGATGTTAAGTAGAATTTCCCACCTTAGCTTCCTAATTCTTTTTCCTGCTCCAGTCGATTGGATTTCCCTACCATGCCATGTCCAAAAGGAAGAGTGTGGACTCAGCTTCAGGGGCACTGAATGTGACAGGGAGCTGCTCTTTTCTGCCTCCAGTTGTCATGGCGTCAGGCCTTGGGTGAAACAGACCTTTGGCGAAGAAGGCGAAAAGGTTTCCTAATGCCATGCAAGGCAATAGTAGAGCAAACCTATTGGAAGGCAGAGAAATCACAGGTCTGAATATGTATCTTTGCCAAGAAAACATCATGGAATTCAACAGGGATTTGGACAGGGGTTGATGGTACACAACAGCAGAATTCTATGCAGAGGCTAAACTTCAAGAAGAAAAAGAGTTGGCCTTTCTACCCCACTTTTCTCACCCATTTAAGGGTACTCAAGGTGGCTGTGAGGCAGGTGGGGCTGTGAGAGCTCACAAGAGAGCTGTGACAAGCCCAAGGTCACCCAGCTGGCTTCATGGAGGAGGGTGGAATCAAACTCGGTATTCCCAGATAAGAGTCCAGCTCCCTAACCACTAGACCAGACTGGCAGCCAAATCTTTCACCCCTCCCTCTTTGCTCCCTTGCCTCTGGGAAACAGATGGGCTCGGTGCCTGGGTTAAGTTCCATAAAAGCAAAATATCTGTTTCTTCTTTTTGCACTAAGAAGAAAAGAAGTGGTATTTTGGTAAGAAATGCAGAGAAAATATTGTGTTAATTTTTTTCCTGAAGTAATCCAAGAGGGAGAACTAACTAACTAACTAAATATGAGCATAAACAAGTCTCAATAGTTGCATCTACAGGTCTGATCGTTATGGGACTTCTTCTATTTCTCTTTAGTGATCGCGTAGACTTACAAGGGTTACTTTGAAGGAGAACCCAAAACGGTGTCCATGTGGAATCAATTGCTCAATTGCAATGCCAGGATAAACAGACAGCATGTTGGAAAAAGGGGTTGCCCAGCACTGACATTAAATCAGTCACAACTTTCCAGGGAGGAGTCAGGATGTTACTTTTCCAAAGATATTTTTGGAAGGAAATAGATTTTACTGGAGGGTTTTGTTTTGTTTTGTTTTGTTTTTGCAGGGGTGGGGGAGTACATTGAAATTCCACCTACTGCCTGCTTCTGTTGCTGTTTGGAAATAATGCATTAATATTATTACCTTCAGGTGACATATACAAGTTTTTTTTAAAAAGGGGGAAATGAAGAATCGTCCATATTTATTGGGTTTATCCCATTCCCAGTTTCCTTGTCCTCTTTCCTTTCTCAATCCTTCATCCTTCCAAATTCTTCCAAACTGGGACAAAGATATAGGCCCTTTCTCCACTTAGATCTGTTATAAGGAGCACCATGGACCACACTCTAAACCTCCCACCTACCTGTTAATATGGATCAAGGAGGCCTCTCCTCTTGTTGGCCCAACTTCATCGGCACTAGAGAGATCCAGATCCAGATTAAGAGACCCTTAATCTAGAACTCTGGTGGACCCATTTAATTGGGTGCACCAGAGAGACTGAAGCTATGTTCCAGAACACAAGAGGCATGCACATGGCACACCTTCATGTTCTGGGATTGCTGGGTAGGTGTTGCTTTTCAACGGCATGCCTTTCTGTGGCACACTGCCAAGAACTGTTATGGGATGTGGACAGGACATGTGTATTATATGGGCAAACTAGCCTAGTCCAGCCATGAACCAAAAAGGAAAGTTCAGCTCTTCCTGGTTTAAATAATGATAACTATTCCTTAGCCTAGGGGTGGATACCACTGAGAAGGCCCTCTCCCAGGTGCCCACTCCTGTTGCTTCTGAGGGTGGTGGGACAACCAGGAGGGCCTCCCCTCCAGATCTTAAGGCACAGGCAGGTCAATATGGAAGAAGGCATTCCGTTAGATATTTGGGATCCAAACCAAAATATCTTAGGGCCTTTAACTTATAAGACCCTACGATATTAACTTATAAGGCCCTAAGTTAACACCTTTAATTTAGTTCGATAGCAAATCAGCAGCCAGTGAAACTCTTTTAAGACTGGCTTGCTATATATCTGGCCAGCTGTCCTGGTCAACAATCTAGCAGCTGCATTCTGCACAAGGCTTAGAAGTGGGTGGATTGTTTGAGGTCACCTGGAATTGAAGACTAAAGCAATAGTACAGCTATGAGCAGGATCAATATTTAGAGCGTTTTTGATTAGCGGGAGCCAGATTGCTAAGCACAGCTTGGATTTGTCGCTTGCTTGCATTCTGTCTAGTATGTACTCAGTTTGAGAAGCAGGAATGTTGTAAGTTCACATTCATTAGCAAACTGAACTGTTAGTAATTCCTCTTCTCATTCTGTTAATAAAAGAACATAAAATGAAAAAAATGAAAATGGGAGGAGTCTGCCTGTCAGAATATGACTAGCTCTAAAAAGGTTCAAGTCTACTCTTCTATTGCCTGAGTCTCACGGCACACCTCATAAAGTTGCCCATGATGAGCAGATCTGAGTTAAATGGGGTTCCCATCTGACATCATCAGCTGCACCGCAAACCCTTTGCATCGACTGTCTCTCTTCCATCCTGGCACAGTTCAGACCTGTGTGGCCTAAATATTTGTCATTCAGACCTGCCAGACATCCACCTCTCACTTGACCTCTTTTTCTCTCCCACTTGCAATGTGATTCCTTTTCTCACCCCTCCAAGACTTTTCTTCTTGGCCCTTTCTCTCTCTCTCGCTTGGTTCAAGTCAACAACTACATTCCAGGAATGCTAATCCACAGACCTTCCAGTTGGAAAGACCAATTTGGCTGATGGTTCCCTCAGAAAATAAACTTGGATGGTGCTCTTCGTGGCCAGTAGTTAGAACAGTATCCACTGATAGCTTTAACAGCAGCATCACATACATAGAAGCATTGCAAAATCTGTTGAACTAGATGGTTTTCCTCCTAAGTGAGGAGGCTATTGGGAGTGAGGTAGTCTGTGAATGGACCTAACATTCAATAGAAGTTTGAAAACTTGCAGAAGCTTTTGGAATACAAAACTTTACTTTTTAAGAATTAAAGAACTTTTCAGGTTGGTCCATCCAATAAACATGGGTCTGTAACTGAACTGTAATTTGGAGTGGGAAAGTCTAGTATACTTTTCATTCAAATCTTATTAATTCGAACCCTTTTCACTGCAAGGCCCATAGAATCTAGTGGGCTACACTTTTAGATCTGGGGAGTCTTCTGGATTATATTTCAGAATAGGGACCCTTATGTCTTATCTGAAAGTCCAGAAGTGAAAACCTCTAGGCAGAAATATCTTATTTAGGAATTGGCTGCGTACACACACCTGTCAAATTCCCCCCCCTCACATATTTCTTGCTGAGAAAACTCCCTCATAAGAAACTCCTAACTCTTGAGTTAGGAATAGCCACAGTGTCCAGAGGTCTGAAAAGGCTACCTTGAGGTAATGAAAATGGGATCTATTTTTCAATAAATTTTCACATCTCTCTTTGATTTCGATTTGGTTACACTGCAAGGATGTTTTCATGGGACCACACTTACTTCAAGCCCTTGTATACAATTAATTAATTGCACTATTGCAGTGAGACTAGACATATAAAATTCAACCACAGAAAAAGCAACGTGCACAGTGGTTTCAGTAAGCATTAAAGTGTGTCCACAAATCAGAAATGATTAATCAGAGCTATATATAAATTAATCTTCCCAATAAGCAACGAGGCCTTCCCTTACTTCGGTGAGATTCTCTTGGTAAGTGTTTTGGAGGGGCATCCAGTGTGACAGAGAGTTTGGTCTTTAGCCTGTATCCAAGAACTGGTGGGTTGTCAAACTCATATCCAATTCCATGGAAAACATTAGGAGATAGAAGGTTATGGTTTTAAAGCACATGCCAACTAGCAGAAATGGGAGGAGAGGCTCCAAGTAGATAATAAATACCTTGACTTGTGGCTACTGCTTTTGGCTATGTTTTACTACTCCTATTCTGAGTGCCAAAAAGCGGGGCGGCGGGGGGGGGGGGGAAGTATACAATTAGTTAACCCTTTCATGGATATAAGAATATTTACAAGAACTCAGTGGCATCCCCTGTGGAAACTGAAGAATGAGACTCATAGTTAAACCAGCAGGATAGAATTTTCTTTCGTGTGATGAAGGGTTCATCTACGCTGTAACTCCATCATGGAGAAGCCAAAAACACGTGTCTAGAATAGTTCCCGGGTGGAAGGGCATTTTCAGTCAACCACAGAGGTCCCAGGGTCAGTTTTAGTGCTTGAGCTGGATCTTGGGCCTTGTATGGACTGGGCCTTTTTCCAGATTATTTATTTACAGTGGTACCTCGACATACAAGTGCCCTGACATACAAGTGTTTTGAGATACAAGCCGCCGAGCGAGTGATATTTTGCTTTGAGATGAGAGCAAGATTTGAGATACGAGTATGTAAATACAGTACAGTACATAACAAAAACAACTGAGGTGGTGTTTTGGGAGCTGGAATGGATTAACGGGAAAATTGCTTTGAGATACGAGCGATTTGACATAAGAGCAAGGTTACGGAACGAATTAAACTCGTATGTCAAGGTACCACTGTATGTATGTATGTATGTATGTATGTATGTATGTATGTATGTATGTATGTATGTATGTATGTATGTATGTATGTATGTATGTATGTATGTATGTATGTATGTATGTATTTGTATTTCTATCCCACTCTATACCCAAAGATCTCAGGACGGGTTACAATATTATATTAATCTTAGACAGGTCCCTGCCCTCAGGCTTACAATCTAAAGAGACAAGAAACAAAAGGAAAATGGTGTGGGAGGGAAGAGGGAACAGCAAAAAGCAAGCACTTGAGGTCTTCACATCCAATTCTTCAGTTCATTTCTTATTGCTGGAATTATATCCCCGAATAGTGGGTGATTTTGCACTTCCCTTCCTGTTTCTGAAAACTTGGAGTGCAGTCAACAGTACCAGTGTCCCCTTCCTGTGACCAAATACTTACTTTGATTTGATCGTGGGGCCGGTCCTCTTCATGACACCGCCATTTTGGCTGCTGCACCCTGCGCAACTGCACTTGCATGGGCACCATTGTGATGCTGACGTTCTGTGCTGTTGCAGTCATGTCTATGGTCATCCAAGTTGCTAGCAGGCTGGAGTGGCAACTTAGACAACCCCGGAGCACCGGAAGGAGTGTGAATGACCACTGGCTGGACTCACCAGGTAAGCTTCTGCTTAATGTTGGTAAAGGTGTGGAGCAAGATTTTGTGCTCCACACCTAATCAACAATTAGGGAATTTCTGAGAAAGCAGGGGGTGCTTGGAAGCTATAGCAGATGCCCTTCCCCAGAAGTTCCCAAATTGTTGACTACCGGCTGTAGTGCAAATAGGCCCAGAGACATGCCATCCGCATGGGAGACTGTGGCAAGCCTCACCCGGGGACATTAGGGTGAGATTCTGTAGGAGAGAATTCTGTCTCATTTCAATCTAAACCAAAATGCTTGGCAAATTTGATGTGATCTCCCAGATGGTTACTCAGACTGAAAGCATTAAAATGGCAAAATCCAGAATGTTCTTTTTATTCCTGTACTGGAGGAAACCTGGGGAAGTTGCACTTCCTGTACTGTCTGGGGAACGGGAATGGTGGACTTTCTCTGGCATGTACTAACACTCCCGACTGTGATGGTTTCAGGGCACTGGCTGCAAACTGCTTTGCTTTCTGTCCTTGCAGGCTTCTAGCAAGCTGCATTGCCCAGCCTCTTTGCAAACAGCCTTTTGCAAGCCCTGGGTTTTGACTGCAGAAAGGGTGGGAAATCTTGCCCGGGCCCTGCTGCAATGATTGGCTGCAGCTGGTAGTTGGAGGGAAAAGCTGTCCGGGGATCTGAGTGCTGGAGGGGCTAGAGGAGGAGTTCCCAACAATCAGGGGTGAGGGACAGGAGTTTCTCTTAGGACTCTCCAGCAGCATTTTATTGCAGCAATTTTCCCTAGGAGGTGACAGCCAATCAGGGCCAGAGGGAAAAAGGTATAAAGGAACACAGAGTACAGCAGAGGGTGTATTCATGCTGGGACAAGAGCTGAAAGGAGCAGAAAAGCTGAATCCTGAAGGAGCCGGACCAGTAGTTGACCAGTGGTCTTTTGACTGGGAGATTCTGGAGGAAGACTTTGCAGGCAACTGACCAGGGGGTGATCGGTCAAGCAAGGATGGACTGGGCCTTGTGATCATCCAGAGCTGTGTTCTAGGACACTGGCTTGGCTTGGGCTGTGGCAGAGTTAGTCAGGGGGGGAGGAACGTGGTGAGGTTTGTCTTTTAAAAAGGAACTATTTTCCTTTAGAGAAAGGGGTAGCTCCTAACCTTAAGAGACTTACTGATTTAAACCAACAACTACCTGAACCTTATTATCTTTCTAGTATTGCTTGTGCGTTATAATAAACTTGTTTTAGTTTACTGTTCAAACCGCTTGCTACCCGTTGTGTCCACACTGTAGTATTCACTCGGCCATTGCACGAACTCAGCATCCTAACAGGGCCAAGCTACTCCTAGAGAGGGCAGGCACTAACTGGAACGCTGGGGATTGTGACACCGACCAATTTGCAATCGCTAGTACACACCAACCCCCCTCCCCAGTGAGTCCAGACTCTTGCCTGAAGACAGACAGGTGGACTTGGGTGCTGATATCTGAAGGACCCAAATGGAATCTTTTCCCCAGGTGCTTTACAAGCCATTGGCCATGTCTTCACGGCAACCTTATGTCGGATTCAAAACATTTTCAGTCCTCGGAGTCTGCACAGCAATTTGGCTTAACACGCTTTCTCCGTGTTAAACCACCCCAAAGCATGGTGAATCTCAATCCTGATTTCAACAGGTCTCACTCCGGATCATGTGCTTGAAATGTTTTACATTTTTTTACTGTGGGGACCGTACGGTGTTAAGGGATGAGAATCCATGTTTAGGGTTTCCCTCCCCCAATAGCTTGCTTCCAAAGATAGTGATTTCATTGAAAAAATCCACCCTCAAAACAGCCACTATAAAAATCCACTCCTTAAAGCTACACTGTAGCGATCTAGCCTCTTCACACCTTAATAACAATGTTGCAGTTTTGCGCAATTCTAGCTCTTTGAAAGTTCTGACCTTTAAAAAAGGGAAAGGAAAGGAAAGCCCTGGAGGTTCTGTTTTAAAGGCTGTGGCTGTGAAGGGGGTTTGAGTTGCTGCTGCTGCTGTGTGCCCTGGGAAATGGGGAGAGGAGGGCAAAGAATCACTGGCTGCCGGTGCCTGTTTTTCATCCATCCAGGCAAGCAGCAGCCACCCATCCAGCCACCCAGCTAGGCTCCGTGAAGGGGTCTGTTATGGGTGGCACGTCCATGCCAGGAGGAAGAGGGCAGGGCAGCCCTGCAAAGCGGCTTTTAAAAAGTAACCACTTGAGTCCCCCCTTGAGTCACGTACGCCACGTACGATCCTCAGAATCCGGGTCGAACACGATTTAAGTTAAAAGCAATGGGAACAGGCATATTCGTGTTTGCATCCGGTTCTATTATTTCGGTTTAGGGAAAGCGAAATAAGCTTGCTGTGGGGATTCCCCCATTGTGACCAATTAAGGACACTACCAATCTATCCAACTGACCAGCTGTGTTAGATTAAAAAAGCTAGGCAAGTCCTGACAAGTCTTTGTACGCCTTAAGCAGACAGAGAGCCCAAGAATTTTACAATTCATCCTCTGACACAGGTGAAAACAAATGTGGCTCTAATGGGTTCTGTAGTGGAAATGGGGTCTTCCTGCTCTGAGCCAAATGGGTCCTTAATGGGTACTTAGTGCTAGTGGAAAAACACCCAAGACTACACTGGGACTGAGGAGTAATCTGGGACCAGAGCTGCTTCTTGCAGGATTTACTTATAATGTGGTTTTTTTAAATACAAAATTGTAATGAGAAGAGTACAGGGATGTATGGCAAACCCAATTTCATGCTGGCCATTCCAGGGTTTTAAAAAAAACAAGTCTAGAAGTTGTCTACCTGTCATGGTTTTAATGCTCATTTTATATGCTCACTGGTTTTTAATGTTGTAACCTGCCCAGAGACCTTTGGGTATAGGGCGGGACAAAAATTCAAACAAACAAACAAACACCCTGTAGATTAACTCCACACAGATATTATTCCTATTTTAGCAAAGACAAGTTTTCAATTTTGTATTTCATTTCATACGTGTAAAATCCCTTCTAAAATGCACGTTTTATATGCACTTAACTGTAAAAATATGTCCCCGAATACATAACATATTATTTTATAAAGTGTGCATTTTAAGAATAAAACTTCTTTCATTCTTTTTATGAGCATTTATGACTTCAAGTGCATCACAAAGTTCAGAACACTGCATACTCTGAACACCTCCATCCCGCTCAAGAGCACAAGAACAGAGCCAACGCCTGTAAAAGAAAGCAAAAGAAATTCCCTCCTCCACTGAAATAGTTCTCAGACTTCCCTGTGATCATGAGGAATCCATCCGCTTCAAACCAGCTGTCAGTCTTGGGCACAAGACTCAGTGGAAAGCAGCCAGATGAACAGCTTTCTGACACATCTCTGGTGTGTGCATGCTATTGTGACATGTCAGATTTTGGTGCATGCCCTATTATGATGCGTGCCTATTATGATGCATTTCAAGAGATCTATTATGCCCAATTAGATGGTGATAGGATGGGTGAGCAGGAAATGAAAGGAGCGTCTGGCACGTTTACAGCTCTTGCAGAGTATAATTGATGGCTGTGCGCCAGAGCAACTCAAGTGAGCTGTGTGGTACGGAAAGTGGCTATTCATTCCAATTAATTAACAGATGAAAGACCAATTAAAATAGGCAAGAGGGAAACCCTACAGAGAAGTGATTACGTGTAGAGGAAAAAATTGTACATTAGGAACTTTCTAGGACATGTGGACCTGTCCACCTGGTGGACTGATCCAGAAGGAATGGATCAGCTGGAGTGGTCCACCTCAAGGTAAACCTGGAAGGGCTTTTGTATTTATTATTTTCCATCTGCTGTTAGCATTAAGTCCATTTTAAAAAAGAAGCTTTCCAAATATGTGAAAGGTACATTTCTTTTCTCCTGGTTTTGACCTACTTGAGTCAGTCTGGTCTGGTGAGAGTTAGTTTGGTCCAGTGGTTAGGGAGCCAGACTCTTATCTGGGAACACCAGGTTTGATTCCACAACCATGGTGGCCATGGGCAAGTCGTAGCTCTCTTCTGAGCTCTCACAGCCCCACCCCACCCCCTCACAGGATGTCTATTGTGGGGAGAAGAACAGAAGGTTTGTCAGCCACTTTGAGTCCCCTTAAATGGCTGAGAAAAGTGGGGTAGAAAAGCCAACTCTTCTTCTTCTTCTTCTGCATATCTATGAATCTTCTTTGCCAAATAGGAACAAAATAAATATTTATTTATTTATTTATTGAATGGCAGAAACACATGGACTAACAATATTAAATGCCGTCTCTCCAGACTTAAGGGGCCTGACAAACTTTCTGATAATATTTATTTATTTATTATTTGTATTTCTATCTTTACACTATACCTGAAAGTCTCAGGGCAGGTAACAACATCTAAAATCAGACATGTATATTAAAATAGCAACAGTGTCTGTGAAGTGGGAAGACACAGTATATTCCCATTTAACCAAAGGTCAAGGTAAAGAGGTGCATATACATATACAGTGAAGGAGCCAGATGCACCTCAAGGGGGAGACTATTCCATAGCTTGGGGGCCATCACTGAGAAGGTCCCCTCCTGGTTGCTCACCCCTTTTACTACTGAATGTGGTGGGACAACTAAGAGGGCCTCCCCTCCAGATCTTAAGGCACCGGTAGGTTGATAATGAGAGAAGACGTTCCTTTAGGTAAGGGTGAACAGTTGATGGAATAAGTTGCCACAGGAGATGGTGAGCACTCTCTTACTGGAAGTCTTTATTGAGGCCCCTTCCAGCTTTATATTTCTATGATTCAGTGTGAACAAACAGACTTTCCGTTCATTCACATAAAGTGCTGGTCTGACCTTTTAAACAATCTACATGGACCAATGAAGCTTGATTGGACCTTTTCCCAATGCTTGAATGCAATCTGAACGCATTAGGAATACCTGGATCCCGCTCTCTTCCACTTTTTGTGAAGGATGGAAGCAATCCTTCATCTTCCAATTAAATCAGAGGACAGATGCATGTTCTGCCAATTGACAGAAAAATATGGGAGCTAAAGGAAACTTTTGAAACAATCCCTGAGTTCTGCTTCTATGGAACTTGGCACTGTATATGAAAAGCTATGATATAGCTTTGACAATATCTAATTAATTGTCTGAAAAGGTATAGGAGCCCCCAAGCAAGGCCTGTGGTTTTCCTGTGGAGTGTGTAATGTCTCCTCTTTCAGAGATGGTGTGAGGGCTTTCTATGTATTCCCCCTATGGGATCTGACTATAATCCCTTTGATGCAGTAGGGAAAGTCTGCTTTTCCTGCCAAAAGCTTGCTTCTTTTCTGAATTAATTGCTTGTTCCTCTTTTTGTAGGAGGGTTGGGTGCTTTCAGTGTTGAACTGGCCGAGCATTTTGAGTAAGAACTGTAAAGCAAGAGTCTCCTTGACTGTTTCTGATTATACAGTGAATGGTGGAACAAAGAAACTGGCCCTGCCTGTTCCCTTGGTGACATCTCTACATTCTCTGAGAAACCTTTTCTGTGGCTCATTGTCGTCCAGGGTTATCCCAGCAAAATAATATGATTTTGGGGAGAGTCAACAGTGGTCGAGGAAAACCATAATCTGTGTGCCAGGTTGGTGTTTTGAAATAGCTACATGCCACAAACTAGCAACTTCTTAGCTATTGTTTTTGCAGTTCCAGGTGTAAGAATGGGGAAATCTATAGAGAATTAAACCTGTTTGAATATTGCGGGTGTTTCCGTATTTGCCACCGAAAAGCGGATCTAAATAGATCCGATTTTTGGTGAACCATCCTCCCAAAGACCCGTCACTATTTGTGACGGATCTGCACATCAGCACACATGAGGGGAGGAAGGGTTCGAGAAGACAGATCGGAGCGAGTGCTTTGTGGACACACCAGCACCCATTCCAATCTGTGCTCTGGCTTGTGCGCCCGTGACGCCACCCCTGGAGCTGTGGGACTGGAGTATGGAGCCGCCATGTGTTTCCAGCAGTGACCAGCGCGTGAGGGAAGGGCTTTGGAAACAGGCAGTCCTGCTTCCGCCCTTCCCAAAATGGCGGCCGCTTTAACTGGTTCTGCTGGTTTTTGCAGCATATGTAAAAGAAAGACAACTATGTAATGGACACAATGTTCCCATGAAGTGCTTGGTAATGTTAGGTGCACACAGATTACACAAAATGTACATTTTATGTGCACTATAATTTAGGTGCAAAATCTGTAATACGCACAAAAATGCTGCATTGCTTGTTGTATTTGATTCAATTACACACTTGGTTTCTCAGATCTTGCACAGTTTTTCTGTAATGTCTGCTTTGAGCAGATTTCTCTAACTCTGGTCAGGATGCACACCATAGAGAAAAAATATTACCTTTTTGGAAAAAGGAATTAAAAAGAGGGACATTTAAACATCAGGAATGCACTGGTGCCAAATTCACCGTCCCTCAGACTTTAATCCTGGGAGCTCAAAAGCTTAAAGGAAGTTTCCTCATTTAGTGATTAAGCTCCTTTTGTTTTGGGAAGAATGAGATACTTATTTTTTCACTCCAGACATGTTTTATTTCAGCTGCATAAATCCCTATCCCCCTGACCAGATTCTTTGCAGAAATGCTTGCTGTACTGATGTTTCTTTTGAAGCAAAGCCAATAAGTGGGGAACTTTGATAGAAGTACAAAACAGAGACTACACTTTGTTAAATCCATGGGACTATTTAATGATGTCATAATAAACAATCCCTGATTCTCGAGAAAGCCTCTCATTGCATACAAGCAATGATGGAAGGGGAAAGTTATCTCTTTCAGCTAAGGGCTGATTAATCTGTGATGCTTCTTGGGTGGTCAAGAAGTTGTAGTCAAATGCTGGATGAAATAGCATGGGATGAATATAGGAAGCGGAAGGAGAATTTATTCCTCCCATTGCAATCCAGTGGGGCTATTTAATATATATTTTAGGTGCACTTCAGGAAGCCCATGTCTTTGTGAGAATCAGTTTCATTTTCTTTTTAAAGTTGTTATCTCATTTGTATGCACACGCAAATGCTCTCCAGAATGCTTTGTTCCTATTTTTAACTTAATTGATCTCCTGTACAAGCCCAAGAAATTTTGTTCCCCGGGTTAAGAGACACAATGACCTTCTCTCTCCTTCAGTTTTGCAGAAAATATGGCTCTTCTGGCCAACTGAATTTTACATCACGACACAACATGGCACAAGATTTCCCACTGTGCGTTCTCCAGAGTGCATTCAACATGGATCGAGAGAGGAGTAAAAGTGGATTCAGGTCAGATTCAGTGTTTTCAAAGTGGATACATTACGGGATATGTATCAGATACGGATACCCAGTCATTCGTATCAGATATTTGTATGAATTTGTGTGAATGCATTCAAATCAAATAGAATCCTACCACATTAGATGGAGGTCTATTCAAACAAATATGAAATTTCTAACATTCAATTCATTATTAATCAAATGCCAAAAACTATTCCAACTATCCTAGCTGGAACTACTTGCAGAGAAATGAAATAGAGCTAAAAGACCAGGACAGGAGAAAAGGCCATTGTTGTGTGAAGACTCATGAACCTATGCTTGTTTTGGGAATTTCTGCTTTATTACAGACATTATTTTCAAAATGAATTTCAGTTTGAAGAATATCTGGAGAACACTCAAAGGGTGTTGAGAAGAGGTTGTTTCTACAGGAATTGAGAACTTACAGAAGGAAACGTCTGGGCTTTAAAACATGTTCTCTGCTCTATTGAGAAAGCATCTCTTCAGTTTCTTCTTATCTCTTAAACCACATTTGCCCATTTCTAGTGACCCATGGTTTCAGCACCATCATGCTGAACAGCACCCTTCTAGACGAGGAAAAATGTGGAAAAGGGGATACTTTCACCTAACAAAATCTGAGGTCAGCATTTAAGGTAAAGCTGGGTTGGAAATGCCTCCTGCAAGTGCAGATGTTCTTTACTCTGGTCACCCTATCTGGTCATCTGTGCCACCCTATCGTGTACTACAGGGCCAAGTGTGAATTGGCCTCTCTTTAATATGTTTTCTGGTGTGGAAATATCTCCTGCAAGTGCAGATGGTGCTTCCCAGGAGCTACCCCAATGTGCATTAGCAAACCAAGCGTGAATTGGCTTCTGATTGGGTTATTGGCTCAAGTACATGGCAAGTCATCCATGCTGATGTTGGAGAAAATCCATCTTCGCTGTCCCAGAGCCTTGAGGTCAACCCATATTTGGCAACAATAGAAAAAGAGTGACATCATGGTCCCTCACCTCTCTACTAGGAAGACCAATAAATTTAAACTCTGGGTTCAAACAGACCAATAAAAAAGTGATGATTTCAATCCATCGTTTACCCAGGAGGTTAATTTCCCCCTTTTTCCACTTAGAAAAAGAGTATAAAAACTCCAGGTTCCCCATCCCAATTCTTCCCCCAACTCATCACTGCTCAGAGCACTGCGACTTACTGAATAAAGAAGAAAACATCTTAAGATTATCTTTCCTGCCCCATTTTTCTTGCTGCCCCCCTGTTGCTGAACTGGGAAGGAACACTGCTTCTCAAAAATATGCAGTGCCTTTTAAGCTTTTTTGCCATTTCCTTCTGATTTCACTTAGGAAGAGAAGCCAGCCAGCTTCCCCACTTCTAGCTGCCTGGTTCTAAGCTCAGCTTAAACCTCTGAGCCCTGTTGTCTGAAGAAGACTTCTGGTGATGAGACTGGGTTGCATCTTTTCCTTAGGACTTAGTTTAGAGAGGGCACTTATTCACACACTAGCTGGATCTCCTTCCTTCCTTCCTTCCTTCCTTCCTTCCTTCCTTCCTTCCTTCCTTCCTTCCTTCCTTCCTTCCTTCCGTCCGTCCGTCCGTCCGTCCTCTGGTCTTGTCCATTATTGGCAATTTTCAGCTAATTCTGACCAGTTGCTGCCACTTTTCTTGGTTTTTAAGCTTTTTACTGAGTTTTAATAAAACTTTTGATTTGTTTTTATTGAGGAAACTGAAAGTATTTTCCTCTTGCTGCCTGCTTGTTCTTTCATGGAGCGCTTTGCCAATTTATTGTTATTAAAACCTCAAGCCCTAAATACCCCTTATTTTGGGGCTGGTGGCGGGGCTGAGCTATTTCCCCAATTAAACACGTGTCCCAGATTATGGCCTGCAACATGACCTGGCAACCAACCACACCACTGGTTATAGTCTGGAGATGCGGGAAAAGACACGAGAAGGCCCTTTAGGCCAAAGGCATGGACTGTATTTCCACTCACTGCTTGCCAACTTAGAAAAGCAAGGGCTGTTGAAGGGCCTTGATACAAGGCAGATGGTCTGAATTAGATCTGGTTAAATGAAATAGGCACTATGCTAACACTAGGTTTGGGGGCCTTTTTTCTATAAATCAATATTTTTGTTCTCCATCCCAGCATAGAGGTAGGACCACACAAAATGCACAGAAATGATTTGCATTTGTTGAGGCAGGAAACAGGGCTGAAGGATGATTTACAACTGTTGCGACTATTTTGTAATTTGCACATATTTTCTAAAGCTAAATAAAATATTTACAAATGCAGTTTAGAAGAGATGCATGGAATGTGTGTTTGTAAAACTGGAACATACAAAAAAAATTCTCATTTTGTTTTTTACTGTCATTTTTACTGTCAGGATGGAAGGATAGTCTTTATTCTTGCAGGTTTTATTCTAGCGTCATGTAACCAATGAGATTCATGCCATATCTCCATTATGCAACTGAGATGTCCCTCTGGGAAATCTACAATGACCTGTCTCAATTTCTTCCCTTATTAAAAAATCTAGGAGGAGGCACTAATGCTCCTAGGGCAAGAGGAGGGCATCTGAAGGTCAGGGCATGAGGAACAGCACTAAAAGTCATCATAGAATCATAGAATGGTAGAGTTGGAGGGGACCTCCTGGGTCATCGAGTCCAACCCCCTGCTCAAGGCGGGATCTCCTAAACCATCTCAGACAGATGGCTGTCCAGTCTCTGCTTGAAGACCTCCATCGAAGGGGAACCAACCACCTCCCGTGGCAGCCTGTTCCACTGGTTGATCACTCTTACTGTTAGAAATTTTTTCCTAACATCTAAACTAAATCTTTTCCCCTGCAGTTTCACCCCATTGTTTCTAGTCCTTCCTTGAGAGAGTGAGAACAGGGCTGATCCCTCTGCCTTGTGACAACCCTTGAGGTATTTGTAGACAGCTATCATGTCTCCTCTCAGTCTTCTTTTTGGTAGACTAAACATTCCTAGTTCCTTAAGCCGTTCCTCATAGGACATGGTTTGCAGACCGTTCACCATCTTGGTAGCTCTCCTTTGAACCTGCTCCAGCTTGTCAGTGTCTTTTTTAAACTGGGGTGACCAGAACTGGACACAGTACTCCAGATGAGGTCTGACCAAGGTAGAGTAGAGGGGGATAATAACTTCACGTGATCTGGACTCTATGCTTCTCCTAATACACCCCAGGATTGCGTTTGCCTTTTTTGCAGCTGCCTCACACTGTTGACTCATGTTCAGTTGATGATCTACCAGGACACCCAAGTCTTTTTCACATGTGCTGCTGCTCAGCCAAATTCCTCCCATTGTATATGTGCTTTTTTCATTTTTCTTGCCCAGGTGCAGAACCTTGCATTTTTCTTTGTTAAATACCATTTTATTAGTTGCAGCCCATTGTTCGAGTTTCTCTCAATCTTTTTGAATCCTCTCTCTCTCTTCTCTGGTGTTTGCAATCCCCCCTAGCTTTGTGTCATCAGCAAATTTGATCAGTTTCCCTTCAACTCCCTCGTCCAGATCGTTTATAAAAACATTAAACATAACTGGGCCCAGGACAGAACCTTGTGGTACTCCACTTGACACTTCCTTCCATTTTGATGTGCAGCCATTTAAAGCCACTCTTTGAGTACGATTACTAAGCCAGTTTTGAACCCACCTTATAGTTGCCTTGTCAAACCCATATTTGATCAATTTTTCAATGAGGATCGCATGAGACACTTTGTCAAATGCTTTGCTGAAATCAAGAAATACTATGTCTACTGCATTTCCTTGATCAACCCATTCAGTGATTTTGTCATAAAATGAAATCAAGTTAGTCTGACACGACTTGTTTGATACAAACCCATGTTGACTACTGTGAATTATTGAATTCCTATCCAAATGCTGACATATGTGTTGTTTAATAATTTGTTCGAGAATCTTTCCTGGTATTGAAGTCAGGCTAACAGGCCTGTAGTTCCCTGGGTCTACCTTCTTCCCTTTTTTGAAGATAGGAACAACGTTTGCCCTTCTCCAATCGTCTGGGACTTCTCCTGTTCTCCATGACTTCTCAAAGATTACAGCAAGTGGTTCAGCAATTACCTCTGCTAATTCCTTCAGTACCGTAGGATGTAATCCATCTGGACCCGGGGACTTAAATTCGTTTAAGTTAGCTAAGCGTTCCCTTACTCTCTCAGGGTTGATTTTGTGTCTTGATTCTCCTAGTCCTTCATCAGTACAGTGAAGGACTGTTGCATGTACATTATCCCTCTTGGAAAAAACAGATGCAAAATAGGAGTTCAGAATCTCTGCCTTCTCAAGATCACTTTCAATCACTTTTCCATTCTCTCCCTGCAGACTTCCCAAAACCTCTTTGACTTTTCTTTTGCTGTTGACATATCCCCAAAACCCTTTTTAATTGTTTTTAGTCTCTCTTGCAAGCCTCAGTTCATTTTTAGCTTTAGCTTTTCTGATACTTGCCCTGCAGATTGTACTGATTTCATTATATTCCTCCTTAGATATGTATCCCTCCTTCCATTTCTTAAACATTTCTTTTTTCTTTTTTATCAAGTTTTTAAGTTCTAGGTTTATCCACCCTGGTCTCTTTAGATGTTTTCCATTCTTCCTTCTTTGAGGAATTGTTAATGATTGCGCTTCTAATATTGCATTTCTCAAAATATCCCATCCTTCTTGGACATTTCTATCCTTTAGTACATTTAACCATTTGATCCCTCCTAACCTCCTCTGGAGTCCATCAAAATCTGCCCTTCTGAAGTCCAACTTTGAAGTCTGAGTCCTCTCATGCTTTCCTTCCCTTATTATCCAGAATTCAAGGATAACATGATCGCTGCCTCCTAATGCCCCAGAAACTCTGATATCCTCCACCATTTCCTCTCTGTTGGTAAGAATTAGATCAAGGATAGCCAATCCTCTTGTTTCCTCCACCACCTTTTGGTACATGAAATTGTCAGCGAGAGAGGATAAGAACTTATTAGACTTGTGACTTTTTCCTGAGCGAGATTCCCAACAAGTGTCTGGGTAGTTAAAGTCTCCCATAATCACTATGTCATGCTTTCGTGAAAGTTTAGCCATCTGGTCTAGGAAGAGGTCATCCATATCTTCTGTTTGTCCAGGGGGCCTGTAATAGACTCCTACAATGGTATCCTTTCTCTTGCTCTCTCCTTGAATTCTTACCCATACCGATTCTACTGAGCTTCCACTCTCTGAAACTTGAACCTCTGAGGAGACAATTTCTTTTTTAACATACAGCACAACACCCCCTCCTCTTTTGTTAAGTCTGTTTCGCAGAAACAAGTTGTAGCCTTCCATGTTTGTGTTCCATTCATGTGTGTTATCCCACCAGGTTTCTGTAATACTTATCTACCTGGGTCAGGATCTCCAGCTCCCCTTTTTTATTTCTCATGCTTTGGGCATTGGTGTAGAGGCATTTTAGTTTGTAATTGATATCTATTGTGAGCTTGCCTCCTCTGTTTTCCTTACAAAATTTATGCGTTTGTTCATTGGTACTATTTCTGGGAGTAAGAATATCGCCTGGTTTGATTGACTGAGTATTTTTGCTTGAATTTTTGTTACCCTCCCCCTTTTGTTTTAGTTTAAAGCTCTCCTAATAACCGAAGCAAGGCGCTTCCCGAATACATTCTTTCCTGTCCCTGTAAGGTGCAACCCATCTCTTGCAAGGAGTCCGTCGTATAGGTAGTTTTCTACATGGTTCAGAAATCCAAATCCTTGCTGCCGGCACCACCGACGTAGCCACTTGTTCACCTCAAGAATCCTATCCCTTCTACTTTTATTGTGACCATCCACCGGAAGGATAGATGAAAAGATTACTTGTGCTCCCAGTTCCTTTACTTTTCTGCCAAGGTCTTCAAAGTCTCTGTAGATGTTTTCAAAGTGTTTTTTTTTGCCGTATCATTTGTGCCCACATGTATGAGTAATAATGGGTAGTAGTCTGTAGGTCTGAATAGCCTCGATATGCTATCAGTTACATCTTTGATCCGGGCCCCTGGGAGACAGCACACCTCTCGTGAGTTTCTGTCAGGTCTGCAGATAGTTGCCTCTGTTCCTCTTAAAAGTGAATCTCCCATGACCACTACTCTCCTCTTTTTCTTTGCATTACCATTTCTTCCTCTCCATTCCAAAGATTTCTCAGTGCCTATTGGAGTAATATTTGTGGGCCTTGTCGTCGACTCTTCAGATGTGTTGTTCTCCTGACTGAGTATCTGGAACTGGTTGTTTAATTGCAAGGGTTCCGAATGTCTCCTGTTCTTCCTGCTCCTTTGGGTCACATGCTTCCATAACTCAGTTTCTGCAACTACAGAAGGATGTTCTTCTATCCCTTCATTTTGAAGTGTTTCCTCCATGCTGTCGAGGAAGTTCTCTTCTTCTCTAATCTGCTTCAGTGTCTTGACTCTCTCTTCTAGACTTTTAACCCTTTCCTCCAGGAGAGCCACAAGCTTGCATTTGTGGCAGGTAAAATGTGGCATCTGTTGTGGTAGGGTCATAAACATGCCGCATACATTGCACGTGACAATACAGGTGTTCTCGCCTTCCATATTGCTTTTAGGGTAAGGATTTTAAAGATGTGATGCTAAGGTATGAATGATTTTTTTTTTTATCCCACTGTACCTTTTTTTTATTTTTTTGTGTTTTTTGGTAACTCCTCCTCCCTGAGGGTGTGGCTAATTCCTATTGGTCCGCTGCTCTGATTGGTCTGAGAAAGCTTCTACCTCACGCCGTGTGCTCTAAGAAAAACTTCCTGTTTCTACCTCTCGCCGTGTGCTCTGAGAAAAACTTCCTGTTTCTATCTCTCGCCGTGTGCTCTGAGAAAAACTTCCTGTTTCTATCTCACGCCGTGTGCTCTGAGAAAAACTTCCTGTTTCTACCTCTCGCCGTGTGCTCTGAGAAAAACTTCCTGTTTCTATCTCTCGCCGTGTGCTCTGAGAAAAACTTCCTGTTTCTATCTCACGCCGTGTGCTCTGAGAAAAACTTCCTGTTTCTATCTCACGCCATGTGCTCTGAGAAAAACTTCCTGTTTCTATCTCTCGCCGTGTGCTCTGAGAAAAACTTCCTGTTTCTACCTCTCGCCGTGTGCTCTGAGAAAAACTTCCCGTTTCTATCTCTCGCCGTGTGCTCTGAGAAAAGCTCCTGCTTTCACTTCACCCAAGCTGGAACTGACTAACTCCTCCCACTTGAGCTTCTATTTAAGCCCTGCTGAGCAGAGTAACTCCTCCTCCCTGAGGGTGTGGCTAATTCCTATTGGTCCGCTGCTCTGATTGGTCTAAGAAAGCTTCTACCTCACGCCGTGTGCTCTAAGAAAAACTTCCTGTTTCTATCTCTCGCCGTGTACTCTAAGAAAAACTTCCTGTTTCTATCTCACGCCGTGTGCTCTGAGAAAAACTTCCTGTTTCTATCTCTCGCCGTGTGCTCTGAGAAAAACTTCCTGTTTCTATCTCACGCCGTGTGCTCTGAGAAAAACTTCCTGTTTCTATCTCACGCCGTGTGCTCTGAGAAAAACTTCCTGTTTCTATCTCTCGCCGTGTGCTCTGAGAAAAACTTCCTGTTTCTACCTCTCAGCGTGTGCTCTGAGAAAAACTTCCTGTTTCTATCTCTCGCCGTGTGCTCTGAGAAAAGCTCCTGCTTTCACTTCACCCAAGCTGGAACTGACTAACTCCTCCCACTTGAGCTTCTATTTAAGCCCTGCTGAGCAGAGTAACTCCTCCTCCCTGAGGGTGTGGCTAATTCCTATTGGTCCGCTGCTCTGATTGGTCTGAGAAAGCTTCTACCTCACGCCGTGTGCTCTAAGAAAAACTTCCTGTTTCTATCTCTCACCGTGTGCTCTAAGGAAAACTTCCTGTTTCTATCTCACGCCGTGTGCTCTGAGAAAAACTTCCTGTTTCTATCTCACGCCGTGTGCTCTAAGAAAAACTTCCTGTTTCTATCTCTCACCGTGTGCTCTGAGAAAAGCTCCTGCTTTCACTTCACCCAAGCTGGAACTGATCTCTTTATCTGATCTCTCCAGCATCTAACTGGTTACTCATTCACCACCAAGCTCAATTCAAGTTGTTGACACTAACATATAAAGCCCTAAACGGCTCAGGCCCTGGGTATCTGAAGGAACACCTTCTTCCATATAGACCTGCCCAGGCACTAAGAACTCAAGATCTCTTGTGGTTCCTTGTCTTGCAGAGGTCTGAGGCATAGGGACTTGCAAAAGGGCCTTTTCTGTGGTGGCCCCTAGACTATGGAACAGCCTCCCTCTTGAGGTTTGCCAGGCAACAAAACTTTGTATAGTTTTTGGCGCCTGGTAAAAACATTTTTTTTACCCAGGCTTTTGCTTTTTAAACAGCTTCCTCAAGGTGCTGTCCTGTTAGGGAAGGAGGGTGGGGGTGGAAAGAAGGGGGTTATATTTTTAATTATGTTTTACTGTTCGATATGTTTCAATTTCATTGTAACCTTCCCTGGATCCATTTGGTTTCATACACGTTTTCTACATACATACATAAATAAACTGTGTTCCATGGAAGCACTGCAAGACTTCTGAAGGAGATGCCTGCAGCTATGATGTACTGGTGGTACCATGAGGTCCCGTTGGCTGTATCAGCCAAGTGCCAATAATTTATAAGAACCTGATTAATGTTTTATATATACTTAAAAAGCAATAAAAAATATAATTCATGAAAAACAGAAGAAAATACAAGATAAATAACCAGTTAAAAGAACTGTTCAAATGGCTCCCAAGTATAAAGATAGTAATAAGACGTTGAATTCAAAGTTTTTGATTGACTAATGTTTGGGTTTGCATTTGAGATGTAGAGAAAATTACTGTCATTTAAAGGCAAATCCAGGGCACTCTGTTACTCTAATGAAAGTGCAGCACTACTGTCTCACATATGCCTGATCAGCCTCCTGTCCAGGAACATCTGGGCCCTTTATTTCTCCCATATTTGAATTATTTTCCATTTGGAAGAATTTCAAAGGTAGGACTGTCTTCTGTTAAGTAGAAAATGTGGATCTCCTAAATATAGGCATCTCAGTTAACAAAATCCAGCAGTTCAAATAATAATACAAATGATGTTTTAGTTTAAAGTTAACAAATTGTACTGCTTCAGTGAAGATAAGCAAAGCACTTCTATTTCTATATTCCTGCTTTCACTTCTATTTCTCTTACTATAGCCAATAGGGATGTGCATGAATATTCTTAACATGCAAAATTCGTATAAAGTTGGCCAAATTCAGACATTTGAATTGAAGGTTGGCACCTTCGAAGATTGACATTCAGATTCGAATTGAGTGTTTTGATACGTTTGTATGAAGCTTCATATGAGATTCGTATAGGAATCATATGGGATTTGTACAGGATTCATATTAGGAATGAAGATTGGGAGACAAAGGGTGTTTTTCCACTGCAGCCCTTAGATCCGGATCTAAGAAGATCCAGATCTAAGGAATAGGTACATTCTTTAATCCAGATCTAGTAGAAGGGAAGCACCCAATGTGTTTCCACAGGAGGTGTAGCACCCATTAGAAAATGCTTGATAAAGCTTTCTATTCTTCTCCCCTCAACAGAATATCCTGTGAGGTATGTGGGGCTGTGAGACCTCAGAAGAGAGCTGTGACTAGCACAAGGTCACCCAGCTAGCTTCATGGAGGAGTGCAGAATCAAACTGGAAGAAGAAGAAGAGTTTGCTTTTCTACCCTGCTTTTCTTGCCCAATTAAGGGGACTCAAAGGGGCTGACAAAGCTTTTCTATTCTTCTCCCCACAACAGAGCACCCTGTGAGGTAGGTAGGGCTGTGAGTGCTCAGAAGCGAGCTGTGACTAGCCCAAGGTCATCCAGCTGGCTTGTGAATTAGTGAGGAACCAAACTTGGTATTTCCACATTAGAGTCCGGCTCCCTAACCACAAGACCAAACTAACCTCTGTACAGCACCTCTGGATGCTTTTGAGCGTGTCTGTGTGCACCAGCCACTAGTTTCTGATAACATGTTCATATCCTTAAATTCGGTATCACTTGCTAAAATATCCCCTTCGGAGAGCTTTTGTCAATAACCCCAGTGTGTGTGCATATGGAAGGTGTGGAAAAGGACTCTAGCTAGTGTGTGTGTTTTTCCTCTGACTAGTTCCTGTTTGGAGCTGAACGTGACAGAAACAGATTATATGGGGCTCTCTTCTAATTACCTTTCCTCAGTGTTTGAATTGACCTGTCTTGTGCCTTCCTGGCAGTGAACTTTTCTACCCTCTGTCCAACTGAAAGAGACTTTGTTCTGCAGGCTCCCTGCTTCTCCATCATGGCTTTTCAGATGCCTGTTATTCTACCAGGAGGAACGAGGTTGCTGGGGAGAACAGTCACTTGGGTTCAGATAGACAGGGGATTTAACTTTCCCTGTTTGGGAACAGAGGTGTTTGGGGAGGGGGGGGGCAAAGGGGAAAAATGAAACAGCCGAGGCCAAGATGTGTTGTATTAGTGAAAGATGAGCTCAGTATTTCTCTGGGCTGCTTGCAAGGTGTTCCAGTCCCTCCTTGCCAGTAATCTCACACAGTACTGGAAACTGGAAATTGGCGAATGAAAAACGAAAAATGGCTTTTCTTTCTTTTCTTTCTAGGATTGTGGGCACCTGAGGATGAGGTCCTAATCAACTCATGTTCCTCGCTGCATTTTGGTCCTAGAAAATAAAAAGTAAGTAAAAGTAGGTAAGTAAAGGCCTTTTTGTACAAGGGAGTTACAAACGCGTGGAGAACACCTTGGGACCGAGCATTTGTCTACACACATTCACGTTTCAGAGCACAAAAAAGTGCTCTGAAACCGTCCCGGTGCGTTCCCAGCTGCACCAGAGGGGAAGCATTCACACGCTCTCCCTCCATGACAGCTGGGACCCTCCCCCAGCCTGCCTCAATTGGCTCCCTTCAAGCCAGGGGTGGGTAGCCCAGGTGCCTCCCTTCCCTGGGCTCCCACTTGTTCCTGGGGCCCAGATCGGGCTCCTAGGGCCAGCGGGACCCACCCCCCACCCCAGGAGCATGAACACGGGCACGGGGCTTACCTGTTCGGCACTGGGAAGTAATTAAGGCGAGGAGGCCAGCCACGTTTTGTGCCTGCATGCCACACACATCCCCTGGTTGCTCAGGGACCTGCCTGGCTTCAACTGGCCATCTGTGCAGGGGGCACTTGGAGGCTGTAGCAGCCTCCTCCAAATGTGGATACCCTACCCAGAAGTTCCCTAGTCATGCACTACCAAGCCAAGTGTGAAAAGTTTTTGAAAAGTCTACTGGAGAAGCAAGCTATAACTCTAGCTTGGAGCCATATCCCACACTGCATCCTAGTCCAATGTGAACAGGATGAGGATGTGGAATGGTCTCAACTATCCCAGTCCAACATATGGACCATTCAGACTTTGGGCTGTTCTCTACAGGGATAACAGGCCTGTGCACAAGGGGTCATAGGCTCCCTTTTCCCCATCTCCCTTCATAAAATTAGCTTACCCTTCAGCCATCTGGTTTTTGTAGTTTCCTTCCATATGTCACTGTGAGTTAGTTTCACACGTTGTTTGCCTCTTGCTAACCCAACAGACTCTATTTATATATGTCCAAATTTTCCTATCAAGTCACACTGGCCTAAATTCTTCTTGCCCACTTAGCCAGAAGCTGCTCATTGTTTATACTAAATGTCTCTTTCTCAAGATGTATTTGGAAACTGCACTAATTATGTGCACAGGCACTGGATATTTCAAGAACATGGGATTTTCAGAATATATTTTAATTTAAAGGAAACTGTTCCTTGCGCTTTCATCTAAGGCTGATGGATGGGAAAGGCGTGCAATGAACCAACGTTGACTAGCACTCGCACTTGGACCACTAATCAACTTTAGCCGCCCCCTGATTGAACACTTACCTTGATTTGATTGCAGGGCTGGTCCTCTTCTGGGCTGCAGCACCGTTTTTGGCTGCATCACCCTTCGCAACTGTGCATGCATCAGCAACGTCACCACGATAATGCTGAAGCTCTGTGCACGCGTAGTTGTGTCCATGGTTATCTGAGGTGACAGTGTGCTTCCATGGCACCTCAGACAATCTGAGAGCACTGGAAGAGGTGTGAATGGCCACTGCTTGGAAGTGCCAGGTAGGAAGGCGATGATCCTTCAACCTAGAGACGTGTCCTGCCCAGTGCACATATTTAAATCCGCAAAAGCACAAAAACATAAAAATGTTAAAATTCACAATGATCAGCTATTTGTTAAAGTCAAAAAGCAATACAGATGCGAACAAGAAACAGTACAGTTAAGGGTATAGGTTCTACTCCCAAAATATACTGCATTTGCACAGATTCAACCAAGGCAAAAAGGCTACAGCAGTGGATTTTTATAAGCCAATGGGTGTTATTTGAGGATGTTGGAAGGAAGAAAGGAAGGAAGGAAGGAAGTTGGATTATCCTTGAGTATTTTGGCTTTTTTCATCTTTTTTTCTTTTTACCCCTCATGCAAGAATACCACCCTCAAATCCATTTTCCTGAGTCATTAATGCCATCCTTTTTCTTTTATGTTCTGGCTCCAAAATATCATCTGGTCAGCCAGAGACAGTGGGACAATGCTGGCTGAAAATGTTTTTTAAGTCTTGTGCAACTTCTGCTCTGAGATTGAACAGAATGGAAAGTAGAGTCTAATCACCAAAGAGAAGAAATGCCTTTTGATCTTTTCTGCATATAAATGTCATCGTCCCAGATGCCATATGTTTGGACCATTGGGAAGTCCTGTAAAAATGTCATGGCATCCAGTAAAGCACATGGAATCATTCTGCCTCCAATGCAAGCAAAAAAGACCCTGACCACTCATCTGATAAGAGCCTCTTCCTGTCAGGACATCTAAATGCTCCTCATTTAGGGTGCTTTTAACTTAAGCCTGTGGGGTGTTTGTTCAGGCTGCTTCTCCTGCATTTTTCACTTTTGTCAAATCTTTAGTGATTTATCCTGCTCTCTCTTTCTCTCTATTAGCAGTCCAGTTCATATTGTATGGTTTGCTTAAGGATGATCGTTGAAGCCTTCCAAAATTGGATTCAACAGAAAACAGATGGGGACTAACAATTTAACTGATTTGTGAGAAAACATCAAACCAAGAAAACGCACAAATTAAGCAGAGCTTCCTTCTGGTCAAGTGCTGAGAGGAACAAAGAACCCACATTAAAGCACAGTGATCTCCTTTAAACTTCACCACCACCACCCCGAGGTTGTATAAAAATAATATATGTAAACATAACAATATGAGAATGAGCCCACTGGCTCAGAGCTGTGGCTCTCACAGTGAGTAGGAAGCCTATTAGTTGGACATAAACACATAGCCTGCTTGGCTCACAGACTCTCTGCGGCTGGCCTTTGGAGTCATTGGTGGTTTTCCTTCCATGAATTGATCTAGCCCTTTTTTGAAACCATCCAAGCTTCTGACCCCATATGTGGATGACCCATCGGTTACCCCAGATCCTTGTGATATGTTTTTTGATGGATGTTCCAGATTAAGGATGCGCACAAATATTCACAGCACTCGAAATTCAGCCGAATTCAGACATTCAAACTCAAATCAAATGTTACGATATTTGTATGCTAATATTTGAATGAATACGAATGTTTCTGAACATTCGTACAAATAGTTTGGACATTGGTTAAGCTGGGGAAATGTATCAGATACCTATCTATTTGTATCAGATAAATATCCGTTCATATCAGATACGTATCGAATGTCTGTACGAATAGAGTAGAGTAGAAAATTTGACTAGTTGTGTGACCATTTCAAAATACAATAGTTTGTACGAATACATATAAATAGATTCATCTCGAATAGAATTTAACCACATTCAAATGCAATCTATTCATACAGCCAGGACAGCAATTCAATAGGTGTTGCCGGCTATGTGCATATAACTGCTGCATGGTTTGAAATTGTGGTACCAACATTTCATCAATAGTCACTCCATACAGATTGTCCATCTCTGGCCTCAATCGGGGATCTCGGTGCTACACCCTGTGGAGCTCCACCAGATCTAGATGCCATAACTTTGGACTGCTAAGCAACTTCACCAGGTACCTGTTCCACCAAAGCGATCCATGGACCCAGATCTTGTTCAGTTCCGGAGGATCCCTTGGTCCACAGTGAAATAAATGCCCATGGTGGAAGGCAGAGAAAAATCCTGTGCAGGCATAAGAGAAGCCTCGCACACAGTGGCCCACCAAATGCTCATGGGCATCTCAAGCAGAGACAGGGACAAACCTATTCCTGCTCTTGAATCCCAGCAAATGGCCTTAGAAGCGTCGCGGTTCTCTCCCCCCCAGCCTGAAAGATGCACCTAGGCATTCATTCTAGTAGCCATTGATACATCTGTCGTCCATAAATCTGTCTAGCCCTACCTTAAAGCCATCTAGACTGGTAGCTGGCATTTCTTTCTTACTTACTTTTTTGCAGACCAAGGTTGGAATGCCAGGCTCAATGGAAGGGGAGCTGCTCCTGCTTCTCTCCTGCCCACCGCCAAAGCTAGCAAATGCTTTTGCTACCCCTCGGCTGACTTCTGAAGCATCAGTCTGGGTGGGGATTAGGGATGGGCACAAATGACTTTTGAATAGATTCCCTTTGAATGTAGCAGGATTCGAATTTGATATGAACAATCGCATACGAATCCCATACAAATGCATATGAATACCATACGAATTCCATATATATACCATACATATCTCATACAAAGCTTCGTACAAATGTATCAAAACATTCAATTCAAATTTGAATGTCAATCTTCAAATGTGTCAATTTTCAATTTGAATACAAATCGAATTAAGTTCCATAACCAATTTTGATACTACAAGCACACTGACAGATGTTGCTGATAATAGCATTGGAAGATTCCAATTAATAATGGCTGTGTATTAGTAAAATATGAAAGAAATTTTCAGTGGTTTTCATTTTGTGTCGGTTGCTGTTAGAAGGCATAAACTTTTACTTTCTGATTCAGTGCGCAAATTCAAATGAATCCATGCCCAGCAATTTGTGCAGAAACTCAATGTACCTGCATCCAAAGGCAGCATGTCCTGTTCCTGCTAGAATCTGAGAGATACCCATCAGGCTTGCCATTTCTGCATGGCATTAGCAGTGTAAGGAGTTAAAGAGGCCAAAGACTGATAAAAATGTCTGCAGATTTTGCAGCTTCAAAGGAGTGACTCGTCTGTGCTGGCCAGCATGAACTTTGCTTGAACAAAAATCCCACAAGTGCTAATTCTGTCTTGGTGGAGCCTAAATAAGTTTAATAGATTCCACCATTTGTCCTGTAGTCCGTTTGTTTTATTCCTCTGAGTACATTAATCTGTTTTTTTTTCTTTAGCAAACCCTCCTGTCCCACTTTATGCAGATTGGTGTACCTTTCCAGCTTGTTTTATTTTCCTTTGGAGGCAGTATATCCCTCCATTTAAATTTTGTCATCTCTTGCCTATGTTTTGTTACTCTCCAGCCACATTTTGTAATGTACTGTTTCTTCAAAAGCTTTAGATGTGGTCAGATTAAATATGCATGCAAAGAGATGATCAGTGAGTTCAATACTGAGGAATTCAACAAGACGCTTAGTCTCTCATGCATGTGTGCAGAACAGAACATATCTCAGATTTCGTGGAACGGAGTTTGGCTCCATCTACACACACAAGAAACAAAAAAAAAGTGGCTGAAAAGCAGGCCAGAGATGGCAGCATTGGCATGCTAAGGTCCTAATCCACACTGAAGGCAGAAAATGGCACTTCCAAAATGCATTCTTAGACATTCATTCATTTCTATTTCTATCCCGAGGCCTTTTTGCACACGCAGTTTTGGAACACACGAAAAACACCCCGGAATGCGGCATTCGCATTGCCGGGGCTGGGTTTGCATCCCAGCCCATTCCGGAGTGTTTTCCGCGCATTCGAGATGTAGAGCACTTTAAAGTGCTCTACATCCGTCTGGGCACGTTCCAAGCGTCCCCGGCCGTTCAGGGAGGGAAGCGTTCGCACACGCTTCCCTCCCTGACAGCTGTGGGCACGCCCCACCACCACCACCATTGGCTGAAAATCGGCCGAACAAGTGACGGGGGCCTGCGCTGATCACTCACCTTGCCGGGCTGGGGTTCCCATCATGTAGGCATGCCGACTCTGGTAGATAGCAGACGGGACCCACAGGCCCCATCTACCGGGAGCGCGTGTGCCTGCGCGATGGGAACCCCAGCCCAGGAAGGTGAGTGACGACGTCATGTGGGTGGAGGTGGCTCCCTCCCAGATCCTGCAGTCCCATTGGGGCTGCAAGAGTCAGGGAGTCACCGAGATTGGCTTCCCCTCGCCCCTTCTGTGCCCCTATGGGCGAAGGGCTGTGGGACCCCTTGGTTGACTGGACCACGTGGTTCCGGTCAACCAAGGCTCACCATCCCCCACCTGACTGCGGCCGATCGCGACCCTCTGCGGGGTCAAGCCATCTCGATTGAGGTGGCTCAGCCCCACAGACCCCCCCCCGGCACCCCCACCCCAGGGCCCAGGGATGCGCCGCATGTGCACACACCTACCTCCTCACTGTCTGGGCTCTTCTTCTTCTTCTTCTTCTTCTTCTTCTTCTTCTTCTTCTTCACAATCCATGCTGGCTGTTCACACTGTGAACACTGCTGGCCACATACGAATCTCCCCTACCGCACTTCAACCTCAGCCTGGTATAGTATTGTTATACCCAACTTATCTAGTCAACATGAATCCTTTTAATTTCTTTTTTTAATTGCCCAATTCCTTGATCGGAACTTGCTTTATTAAAGACATGTTTACCAATTAGGATTATGAAACCAACCAAGAGTGTGTGATTCAAGCACAACTGCATTTGATTACTCAGATAGGACTAGCTCATGGCCAGCATGGATCTGGGCCTGAAACAGACTGGAAATGATCTAATTATGGAATCGTTTATTGAAACAACATGTTTTGGCATGGGCTCAGCAGCTCCAAATATGTTAGCTTCAATTCGTCATCCAAAATTAGACATGCTACTATTGGGTGGTGGTGGTGGTGGAGTCAAATAAGTTATTGTAGTTTCAGCCAAAGAGCTTTAATTTGGTGAAGATTATCATGTTCTTTCACAAGTCGACGGAATACAAAAAGATACAATTACTGACTACTGACTATGTGCTGTCATGCTGTCAACTGCCTGCCTTTTCTCTTTTTGTAGCATATTCTTTAGATGTTGCAACATGTGCACCATCAGCTCTAGGTTCTATGGACTCCTACCTTGAAGCATCAGGAGCCCGGTCCATTTGACTAGCTGAAGGCACTGAAGTCCTGGACATGGGCTGTTTCTGCACAGTGGAAGACACAGTGGAAGTTTTGTTCTATTCTACTCATCCTTTCACTTCAATGCCTTCAAGGGGTTTGTTTCTACTACCACTAAGTAGCCATTAGGGACCCATTAAGGACCCATTAGGCTAAGAGCAGGAAGACCCCATTTCCACTGCAGTTCGCATTAGATCCACATTTGCTTCCACAATTCTAGGGAAATCCAGATTGAATAGGTCCTTCAGAACCTATAATCTGGATTTCCTGTACAATGGGGTCTTCAGGCATCAAATCCAGATTATATGGAACATGTTTCCACCACGATCGGGCAGTGGGGTTTAGGGGGGCTGCAGGGGGTGTACTCATGGGGGGATGCCCCAAAACCCAAAGCTCCAAAGTGTGTGCACAATCTCTGAAGCTGGCTCCAAAGAACAGCACAGACCTTTCTCCACAATCGACCTGAGCATCAGATCTATCTCCTTTCTGAATGGATGCCGTTGTGTCATTCAAGGGAGGTGAGAGTGTGCGTTTGTGGTTCTTTTTAAAACCTCCTCCCCCACCTCCATGCTCCCCTTCTTTTTTTTATGTGCTTTTCTTCTCCATATGATTTATTTTTAAAAAAAAATGCATAAAAACACTAGAGTAACCATACACATAAACTGAGGAGAGAAGGGGAGGTGCCTCACAAATTCCGTGTGTGTTGATTGGCTGAAGGAAAGATTGGACCACCCACCACAGCACAGTTCAGCCTCCTTTAGCCCATCTCCCCACTCACACTGAGGAAGCAAAGATGGCCTGGCATGCCAGGATGGGCTGAGTCCTCTGGAAAGGTGGGCTCTGTTTAAAATGAACTAACATGGGTAGGCTACTTTGGAAAATGAATTTGAGTAAACATAATGTGAGTAACGTGACCTGAAGATGACCTGAAATCATCCTAAAATAAAGGTGAGACCAGGGCCTTTACTGCTGTTGCTGAATCCTCTTGAGTCTTGACTGCCAGGCCACCTCCCAGGTACCTGTATGCAGTTTTCTTGCAGAGAGACAGAAATGGTTTGCTGTAGGTTACTTCTGGGGAGAGGCTGGGATCTGTTAGCAATTTGCTCCACCACTGGGCTGCAGCCATTTCGTACGCACTCTCACATGCGGGTAATTCAGAGGAACGAATAGACGTCTGCCAGCTCAGTTGTCCCTGGATTACAACAGGCAGAAAGAGAAGCAGGAAAGTAGTATCAGGTTCTGGGCTACTGGGTGCAGCAGGACATTGCCAGTTGGAGCAGCTGGTCCTAGGAAGATTGTTAACAGAAGCACAATCATGTGTACACAGTCTTGGTTTTTCCAGAGAAGAAGCCACAAGGCAGCGAAAAGGGATAATTAAGAAGTTGTATTTCATTTCCTGCCAGCATGCCAAAAAGCCTTTGCCTTTTTCTTTTCTTTTGCCTTTTCTTTTGCCTTTGGAGGGAAAAGTTGTTGAACTGGCAAAATCAGAGTAAAAAAACAAACAAAAAAACCTTTTTCAGATGTGGAACGCATGTGGAGGAACAATTGTGAGTCCTCTATCCTTACTGAATAATCTGAGAGCTCAAAGCACCACAGATTGTCATTTGGTCTGATTGTTGAGCTGTAGACCTGGCACAGGTCCTCCTCTCTGAACCTCCTTTATGGCTCCAGAGAAAATCTATAATGAATGGAGTCCAGGGATCCTTGGCTCTGTTTCTAGAAGTTCTTGACACTGGCAAAGTGCTACTTGGTTGCCTGCTAATGAGATAACCGACCTTTTGAAAAGAATACATTTTAAAAAAAGAAGTAATAAGTAGGGATGTGCACAATTTTTTTTTTTTGCATGTGATTTGTATCAAATCAAATGTAAGAAAATTCTTATTTGTTTGAACAGATCCCCTTCGAATGTGGTAGGATTCTATTTGATATGAATGTATTATTATGAATTCGCACGAATATCTGATACGAATGCATATGTATCCCATGCGTATCCAGTATACATCCAGTACATAGCCTGTAACATATGCACTCTGGATCTGTTGCAGATGTGACCGGTGCAGCCACTTTCCAACCTCCCCAGGTTCACAAATGTTCCAAAGCATTCATACAAATGGTCCAAAATATTTGTATGAATTATGAATGTTGTAATATCTAATTCCTATACGAATGTCCGAATTGGTATGAGTTCATACGAATATTGAACATTGCAAATATTTGTGCACATTTCTAGTAATAACAGCAGAGCTGATAAAATAAAAGGCTGCCTCCATACAGCCCAATTCTGGCCACCTGTGGGGCAGGGTGTGTGGGAGGCACTGTGACGAAATAGCCACATTGGGCACAGCTCTGAAATCATCACAGCTGTGGAATGTAGGTTCCTCAGTTGTGATGTTTTTTGTCCTGGACAGGACACCATGCAACTTCTGCAAAAGAGTGGAAATGGTCCTCAAAGCTGGCAATTTTCAGTTAGAACATGAGAACACAAGAGGAGCCCTGCTGGATCAGGCCACAGCCCATCTGATGGCCCACCAAAAGCCCATGGGCATCTCTTTTTTTATATATATATTTTTTTTATTTTTTAACTTTTACAATAAAAATTTTACATAGTTATGCACTTATACATTCTTCCCTTTTTCCCCCCCCCCTCCCCACCCCCTCCCACCCCTAAATAATGAATATTCAATAACATTTATGAGCTAAGGGTTACATTTGGAATACAATTCTTAACTGTAATTTAACTAATTCACTTCTGACACTCGCTTCCAGGTAATTCTTAACCTCCCTCCATTTGTTTTTACACCTTCTTATTTTTACTAAATCATTTTCAAAATTTTCCCGACATTCTCGAACCTCTACTGCAATCGAGGCTATTATATATTCATACAGTTTCTGTATTTCCCATTTAGTTGCATCCTTCCATCCATTTACTACTACCAATTGAGCCGACCTAAGTATGGAACAAACTACTTCCCTAGTCTCTTTTGGTCTTATATTCTCCAGATCCAATTGAAATATTACTATCCTTTCATTTAAATTAATATTAAGTGCATATATATTATTGATCATGTTTTCTACTTCCTTCCAAAACACCTGAACTCTCTGACAATGCCAAATCATATGTAAAAATATTCCTCTTTCTTGACATCCATGCCAGCATTCTTCGGTTACATTTGGAAAGAAGTGCGACAATTGTATTGGTGTTCTGTACCATTTATGTATTATTTTCATTCTTGTTTCCCATATTCGTCCATATTTTACTTTTTCCATTCTCTGTATTTCCTTTTTGACTTCTTCTCTGTTTATTCTTATATCATCGCTCCATATTCCTCTTATTTCTTCATATATTTCCTCTCCCACTGTCATTAACCCCTTATATATAATTCCTGCAATACCTTTTTCACTCTTCCTCACTTTTCTTATTATTTTATCAAATACTTCATCTTCCTTATTAACTATCTCTCTAATTCTTACTTGATCTATATAAGTCTTTATTCCCCTCGCTTGCAGCCAGCTTCCTCCCAATAATTGTTCTAATTCCCTTAAATTTTTGGGATTACGTCCCGCATCATATAAATCTTCAATTACTTTTATTCCTCTCCTATATAATCTATTTAATGCCCATTGTAAACCATCCTCAGCTCCCACATTTATTTTCCAGATTGTAGCTAATTTCCCTTCCTCCTGTGCAATTTTTCTTTTCCTTTTACTCCATATTTTCATTGTGCCCAAAAGAATTTTACTCCAATTCAGCCCATGGGCATCTCAAGACAGTTGGCTGCAGATGTGGTATGGGCAGAAATCAGCCAGTTCATTCACCATCTACCTCTTTCTATCACTTTAGGCGGGGGACAGGAAGAAAATTGAGCACAGATCTGGGGTGTTTCTGCACTTTGCTTCCTGTCTGCAGCCCGTGGGCCGGAACTGGGATGCCAGCCAGTGGGCCGATACAGCCCAATGGCAGCAACCCGGGGCGGGATGTCTGACCTCCATGACAGCCTTTTGGGGCTGGTACACACAGAGATGGAATGACCATTCACACCTTGCCCGGTAAGGGATGCGGCTGGCTGTAGTGCAAAAAGGCCTCTAATCTCTCACCAAATTGCTATTTTATCTGATATGTCCACCCATATTTTGTTCAACAAAATTCCAAAAAACAAAGGCAGTACTTCAAACTTTTCTAGTGTCGTAAGGCTTGTGTCTGGACCTTTTAAGATGGGGCCCTTATTGCTTTCCATCCACTCTTTTTTGACACATTGATGGCCTTGGTTTCATTTGCCCTATATTTGCCCATGTTCTCTTCATCCTCAGAGGTGGAAAAAATGGAAAGATTAGTTCAAGAGACCAACAGAACCTGGATATTTGATCCTGAAGCATTTCCTCAATCTGGATTAAGAAAGGAGTTGAAATTTATTAACTGGATGTAGAGATTGTCAGTATCACAACTCTTTAACCTTAGGAGGGAGTAGAAACCCACAGACTCATAGTTCAATTTTTGTGAGGGGGGGCTGATAGTTTTTGCAGGGCTTGTTGGTGCCCTGTCTGAAAGAAAACACCTCATACGCAAGCATCCATCCATGGAAAAGCTGTTTCCTGGGGTTACGTCAGTCTTCCTTGAGGATCTGTTTATAGTCATAAAACTAAGGCTGAGTTATATCAGCATGCTTCTAGTTAAGCTAAGACTAGCCAGACAGAATAGGGTTCCAATAAAGTCTGAGAATTTGATGCCTTTTTGCCAGACGGCTGTAGTGCAGGTAGGCTAGGCCACATGGGGACAGATTACCCATTCACACCTAGGCAGGTAAGGGACACGTGGGAATGCACCCCTACCTGCCTATATGCGAATGGGGAATCTGCCCCCGTGTGGCCTAGCCCGAAAAGGCTGGCAAAGGGGCGGGACACCCCTCCCAGGCCTGCCGTCCCTGGGTCGAATTCAACCCAGGGGTGGGCCTGTCAGTCCCATCCCGTCCCCAGGTTCCTGCAGGCTGTAGCTGATCTACGCGGCTGCACCCCTCGGATGCCCCCTGTGACCACCGCCCACCCAAGGCCAAGGGCCTCCCTGGGGAAGTGCAAATGAGCGACTTACCTGCTCACCACCAATCGAACCCAGTATTCCCAGATAAGAGTCCGGCTCCCTAACCACTACACTAAATTAGCTCAAAGGCCCTGGTCACACCTATATATGACAGATGTCCTATTAATAAGTTAGACTGGGGTCATACCAGTTCTCTTCACAACTATGTCATTCTCAGCCTGTCCTCGCTTTGACCTGCGTTACTCGCACCTTTCTCTGTGGTCGACCTGAACTTCCTCCTCAGAAATCTTGGCTCTCCACCCCTTTTGCTGGGTCAAATCTACCTCCTTTCTTATTGGATATTGTGGATATTGAGGGGAATGCTTGCGATTCTCTTTAAAGCCTGCTTGCTCACTTCCACCCCCCTTCCCTTTGTATGTGCTTTTTTTCATGCAATTAATTAAAAGATAGCAATAAATTTGCATAAAAACGCTAGATAGAGGAATCATACACATCAACGGGGGAGGGGAGAGGAGGTGCCGCGCAAACTCTCCACGTGCTGCCCTCTTCTAGACATTGGCCAAAAGGAAAAACTGGACCCCACCCAACACAGCATGGTTCAGCCTCCTCTTTTAGGCCCTCCATTAGTAGTCTCACATTTTGCCCTTTGCTTGCTGCATGGAAGTTTTGACGTTAGTATCCAGCCTGAATCTCATTGCGGAGATAAAGTTCATTTAGAGTTCATTAAAGTTTCTCCACTTTTACCATTTCTGAGCAACAACTCTTCCCTGAAAGCCACCGAAAGAGCAGTGGGAGTTGAAATCAGATGATCCCCATCTAAAGACAAAGTCCTGAACACTCTCAGGTCCAGAGAAACTCAGTGGTTATACATTTGTGGTGGACAGCACAGTTCAACTGGTTAGAAAAGCCCTTTGGGAAGGAAACAGATGCCTTTGTTTCCTTATGAGTCACAAAATGTCAGCCTCCCACGGAGTATGTCTTCTAAAATGAGACAATTGTTTCTTGCTTTGACCACAAACATTTCTAAAAGGAGGAAATCCATGGAGGAATTAGATTGTGTAAGAGACAGCTCTGTTTCCTTACACTACCACACTGGAATTGCCTGTTTGGTTATAATACTCAAATGATGACATTTTGATACTGGAAATGATTTTAAACAAAAGAATTTATAATATCATAAACACAGTGGGAACAATGGTTGGGTGAGAGAGTTCAGAAAACAAAAGAAATGAAAGGAACAAACATGAAATGTGACGATGAGCCTGGGAGAGGCGCTACATGGATCACCCTCATTAACCGTATTTTGTAGACTTCATCTTACCCAGATGCAGCTCCATGCATGCAGAATTTTCCCAGGAGATGAAAAGAAATCAGAAAACTAAAGGATTCTGGGAAAAGTCAGTAACTCTGTATCTTATATTATTAGCTTAAAAACTGCTTCTGACCTTGCCATTCTTGACTAGGGATGTACACAAATGTTTTTGTATTTGGTTCATATCAAATCAAATGCAAGAAAATTCGTATTTGTTCGAATGGATCCCCTTCAAATGTGGTAAGATTCATGTTCGGTACAAATGTTCAATCCCATACAAATCCCATACGAATGCATACAAATAACATACAGATCCTATATATGAGTGCATATGAATAGCATACGAAGCTTCATACGAATGTATCAAAACATTCAATTTGAATTAGAATGTCAGTCTTCAAATGTGCCAACACTCAATTCAAATTAGAACATCCGAATTCAGCCGAATATTTGTGCACATCCCTATCTTGACCTTTGTCACTCATATATTCCAATGAATTAGGACATATCTCCATGAAACTGCTGACAATGCAAGGCCAAGTAGAGTACACCTGTTACTGAGGTGCCCATTTCTCAATAAGGGGTTTTAGGCTCGCACAAACGTACAAAAATCAGAGTTAAGAAATGCATGTTAAAATTGGAAGTTTCTGTTGTTTTCTTGCAGACTCGTGGTTAGCTAGCTTCTTCCTGTCATGCCAAATTCTATGACATGCTCACTGTCATTTTCATGTTACTTGTTAAGAGACAGAGATACCTGCTTCTCTGCTCTTCTTCTTGCAAGAATATTCTGATCAGAATCAACTGAGGCCTATTCACACAAGGGCTTCTGGGGAAGAATTAGGCCAGCCCTGGGACACAGCATTTGCTTTGCTGCGCGGGCGGTTCCATCTGCAACCGTCCTGTCCCAGGGTGACCTAACTCCATACTCTGCCCAAGCCATCCCTGGCCATTCCAGAGCTGTCCGACAAGGACACAGCATTCACACTCTCCCTTCTGGACAGCTCTGGGTGCTGCCTTGTGGCCTGCCGGATGGCAGATCCTTTCGTGGGTGGAGGGAGACCGGGCCAGGCTCGTCTTGGGGTCCCTCATGCTCCAGCTGACCCGACTGGGTTGGCTGGAGCCTGTAGGGACCCCCTAGGCACCCACCCCCACCCAGGGGCCTGCGCTGCCCCATCCCCGCGTGCACGACTTATCTGCTTGGCACACTGGTTCAAACTGGCGGCCCCGTGTGCGGGGCTTGCCGAGTTCGAACCTTGGCATTCTGCGCAGACTCGCCACACAGCCCTGTCCAGTTTGAGCCATTGGATTTTGCTTCCTACAGAGATGTTCTGGCTTTTGCTGGTTGTGTGTTAAGAGGCGTGGTAGTTCTCATACAGCACTTCCTTTGAGTCCCCTTGGATGAGGTGGATAACGATATAGTGGACGGCTTTTGTAATGTTTAGCTTTATTTCTCCCATTGCTGCAGTTTCTTGCCGCACACCAGGAGGAGCAATACCAGCTAGCTTATCAAGCCTGTCAGTGGGTATGTAGAAAGTCGTATCTTAAATAGATGTCAGATCAACTATTAACATTCCCGTTATTCCAAACCTCATATTTTCAGATCCTTCTAGAAGTGTCTCCCTCTTCTCTCCCTCTGAAATCCAAACCAGGCAGTTCCTGAGCTCTTGTGGGCCTGTCTCAAGAATTATGTGTGTTGTCAAATATCTTCCCAGCAAAACTGTCTCTATTTTTTTCCTTCCATTTTTCTTAACTCTAGAAAAATAAGGTTGTTCTCTTGGAATGGCGGCAAGAGGGAAAAGCAATGTTTTCCAATAAACTGAGCCCAGACTATTGATTTATGGGCTCTTGGGGTCATTTTGTCTTTTTCCCTTTATCCAAGTGTCTTTCTCAAATGTACTTTTTGTGACATTAAGTCATTTCATCTACTTAATTTAAACTGGGACAAATAGGAAAGAAAGTGACATTTTAAATATGATTTCCACTATTCATTTCCCACCCCTCTTTCTTCCCATCTGCTTCTTTCACATAACACTCTGTCTGGGGGTGACTTTAACATGTCAAATTTCTTTAATTATTTCTGCTACTGCTCATATATCTATCTAGTTATGTGTGGAGATCTTCTTCATTCTTCCTCTCTGTTTACTGAATCCGAGGGTTGGAAAGGAACTTTAATCCATCAATTCCAATCTTCTGTGTAGGAATCCAGACTAGTGTCCCCCCCAAAATAGCATCTATCCAGTCTCCACTTGAATTCAAACTGTGACAAAGAGGCTTCCCAAGAGTTTGCTGTCAAGTTGTTCTTGCTGTCAGAGTGATTTTCCTGCTATTCAAGCAGCATCTACCATAAATCAGTTGTTCTTTGTGCTGCATTTGGTGACAGAAGGGAATAATGGGTGCGTCTTCATGGCATAGTTATCTCGAATTCAAAACGTTTTGAGTTCGCGCAGTTCAGACAGCACTTCGGATTAACACGGTATTTCCGTGTTAAAGGACGTTATCCCGATTAGAAATAAATCCTGATCTCAACAGGTCTCACTCCGGATCGTGCGTCGATATGTGTTTCCTTTTTAACTGTGTGGACAGTATCGTTCCGGGATGAGATTCAGTGTTAAGGCTGTCCCGCCCCCCCCAATCGCACTGTAACCAATGGCTGAACGTATTAGAAGTACGTCATGTTTAGGGTTTCCTTCATTGAAAAAATCCACCCTCAAACACCCACTATAAACCTCCAGTCCTTAAAGCTGAAACACTGTATCAATCTAAGCACTTCACACCTTAAAAACAATGTTGCAATTTTGCGCAATTTCAGACCTTTGAAGGTTCGGAACAGTCGCTTTCAGCCCCCTTAAGGGTGAGAAGGCTTGTCAGCCACTTAGTCCCTTGAAGGGTGAAAACAGAATGTCAACCGCTTTGAGCCCCTCTGTGGTCACACCTAAGGTTTAATCCAGTTTCAGTTCACTTTCAGAGTGAGAGAATACACCAGCAAACTGACAAGCTGGTTTTCTTTCAGGGTTAATAACTCAGAAAATCCACCTTTAGACTAGATAATGTGGAAAGAAAACTACTGGTCACTTTGCTGATGTGTTCTCTCACTCTGAAGGTGGAGTGAAGCTAGATTAAACCTTAGGTGTGACCACAAGCCAAGGTTTTAATCCAGCTTCGGTCCCTGTGAGGTGGGGGGACGGAGTTCCTTCCCGGCCACGGGGGGAAGAGCAAGCGAGGAGCCCCCTTCGCCCTCTTATCCACCCCTTGGCTCTCCTCCTCTGCGGGGCAAAGTGGCGGCAAAGCGGGGGAAAAGCGGCAGCGGAGCCCCAGGGAGAAGCCGCTAGCGCCGCAGCGCCGCAGCGCCTGGATGAATGGATGGATGGATGGATGGATGCCACCGCTGCCGCCTCCGCCGCCGGCTGCTCTTCCCTCGGCGCGAGGCTGGAAGGAAGGAAGGAAGGAAGGAAGGAAGGAAGGAAGGAAGGAAGGAAGGAAGGAAGGAAGGAAGGAAGGATGCACTTGCTGAAGTTCCATGCTTTGCACAACTGTTAAAAAAAGATAGGAACCTTGACTTGGATTTCTATACCTCTTTATAATAATGCTACCCCATACCAAACCTCCCAGAAGGAGAAGGAATTGGCATTTCTCACCCATTTAAGGTGACTCAAAGAGGCTGACAAAGCTTCCATTCTTCACCCCACAACAGATGCCCTGTAAGAGCTGTGACTAGCCCAAGGCCACTGAGCTGGCTTCACGGAGGAGGAGGAAGAAGAGTTGGCTTTTTTACCCCACTTTTCTCACCCATTTAAGGAGGCTCAAAGCTGCTGACAAACCTTCTCCTCCCCACACCCTGTGAGAGCTCAGAAGAGAGCCATGACTAACAACACTTCTGCTTGACTAAATGGCCAAGCACCAGAGCATGAGAGTGTTTTAAAGATCTCATGTGGGCAGCATTTTCATACAGTTAAAAAAAGAAGTGTCTTTTTTTGCCTTCTGCCCCAGATTGGGCATCCTTTGTTTGGGGGTGGCAGTGCCATGCAAGCCCAGGAGGAGTGGGTGGTGATGCAATGGGAGGCCAGGGCAGCCTGCTTCAGGATGGGAAGTGGAATCTAATCTGGAATTCCCAGATAAGATTCCAGTTGCCAGGATATTAGGGCAAAGTGGACCATGGATAGGTGACCACTAGGAAATCCAATAGGGCAGGATCAATCATGTCCCAAAATCCTGCACCGCACTACCAGGCCTGGCCATGGGTCAATAAAGTTCTGTGCATGGGGAAAGTTCTGATCTCTGTTACTTTCAGAATGAGAGAATATGTGGTCACACCTAAGGTTTAATCCACTTTCAGTCCACTTTCAGAGTGAGAGAATATATCAGCAAAGTGGCAAGCTGTTTTCTTTTAGGGTAAAATTCACCTCTGGGAGAGATAATGTGGAAAGAAAATTACTGGTCACTTTGCTCATGTTTTCTCGCTCTGAGGGTGGACTAAAGAAACAGCTTTTTCCTCCCCACGTTCAGGCAAAGTTATGGCTTTAATATGTTTAATATGAACACATTAAAACCAATGTGTTGTGACCCGCACTGAGAGCCTTGTGTATAGAGTGGGATAAAAATATGAATGAATGACACCCCACCCTATGCCTCTTTAATGTTTAAAGCCCCGGTCCTTTGATACAGAGCTGTATTACTTCCACTTTCTAAATGTCTGAAGGTTTGAAATTGCGGAAATTTGCAACATTGATAATCAGGAGTTAAGGGGCTCCCTGAAACACTGTAGCCGCTGTGTGAAGGCTGTAGCAAAAGTGTTCTTCAGCACAGACAAATAAAAATAAAAACTCTTTTAAAGGCGACGGTTTTAAAGTCCTTATGCATTTCTCCTGCCCCACAAACTAAAGGTCCAGAGCCCCTTCAGACGTGTGGGACGGGAACTTGGGAACGTAGCAGAGGTTCTGGGGCTGGCACCTGCGAGAGTACCTCTCTCTGTGTGTGTGCATGTGTGTGCACATGTGCTTATTTTTATAGGAATGCTTGGTTATGATTGCTTCTTTTGGCAGTAAGGCACTCTGCGTATGATCAGTGCAGCTTTCCTTTTTTGATGTACCATATACACCGGCTTCGGGAGGGCGGGAGACGTGAGATGCTCATGCAATGTCTCCCCCCCCCCAGGTACCCCTCCTTCCTCTCTCTCTTTGGGAAAGGGGGGGCTTCTTAGGAACCCCTCCCTCTCTCCTCTCTCTTTTTGGGAAAGGGGGGCTTCTCAGATACCCCTCCTTCCTTCCTTCCTCCCTCTCTCTTTTTGGGAAAGGGGGGCTTCTCTTACTTTAGAATCCCGTCTGTGCAAGGACGACACCCCCCCTTTGCTAGTCCCCCCCAAGACTCTTTTCCTTGGTGCCTTAGCAATGCCTCCCTTCCCCTCCCCACCCCCACCCAGCTGCTGCTGCCCCCTCTCCCCCCATCCTCATCTTCCTCATGCCGCAGCGCCTGGATGGATGGATGGATGGATGGATGGATGGATGGATGGATGGATGGATGGATGGATGGATGGATGGATGGATGGATGGATGGATGGATGCTGCTGCTGCTGCTGCTGCTGCTGGGAAAGGGGAGGGTGGATTGGGCAGGGAATTCACGGCGGAGCATGACGCAAAGAGAAGGGAGGGTGGGATCCTGGCAGGGAAAACCAATCACAGGAGAGATTGTGGGCAATGGGCAGGAGGACAATGCTGCCATGTGGACTCCGAGTATTGATCCCGCGTTAAGGCTGCCATCGGAACCGGATCAACTTGCAAGTCGTCTGGACAGCTTTGTTTCGTTTCTTTTATTTCGAATTCTTTAAACTGAAATAACACATGCCATGAAGACGCGCCCAATAAGTCATTATCCACTTTGGTTTGATACCCTGAAGCCTTCCAGTATTTAATGAACTCTGTGCTGATTAGAGGAATGGATGAATGTACGAACAACCTCTCTCTTCGCCAAAGAGTTTTCTGCAAAGTTTTAAAATCTATCCGTAGGCAAATAAATAAATAAATAAAACCTTCTATAATAACTGAGTCATAAATTATGAAAACAACAAAGCAGACTTCAGAATAATAAACTTAATATATTAGGACCTTCTGAAAAATGCACTATCCCGAATAGTTGTTGGAGTTCTTGCTCTGACTTCAGCTACTTAGTAATAGAAAAGAGATCTGATAAATATATTATCCCTTTTCTCTTTAACCTCACCAACTTCATCTGAGGATCAATAGCAGAGAAATAGCCATGTTAGTCTAATACGAAAAGTCCAGCGAGGTAGTTAGCAGCAATTGGAGACTAACAAGAGAAGGGTTGGTGGCATGAGCTTTCTTAGACACATCTACTTCTTCAGATGCTAGGGGGCCCAATGGGCACGTCTGCTTCTTCAGATGTTAGGGGGCCCAATGGGCACGTCTGCTTCTTCAGATGCTAGGGGGCCCAATGGCCACGTCTGCTTCTTCAGATGATAGGGGGCCCAATGGCCACGTCTACCTCTTCAGATGCTAGGGGGCCCAATGGCCACGTCTGCTTCTTCAGATGATAGGGGGCCCAATGGCCACGTCTGCTTCTTCAGATGCTAGGGGGCCCAATGGGCACGTCTGCTTCTTCAGATGCTAGGGGGCCCAATGGCCACGTCTGCTTCTTCAGATGCTAGGGGGCCAATGGGCACATCTGCTTCTTCAGATGCTAGGGGGGCCAATGGGCACGTCTGCTTCTTCAGATGCTAGGGGGCCCAATGGCCACGTCTACCTCTTCAGATGCTAGGGGGCCCAATGGGCACGTCTGCTTCTTCAGATGCTAGGGGGCCCAGTGGGCACGTCTGCCTCTTCAGATGCTAGGGGCCCCAATGGGCACGTCTGCTTCTTCAGATGCTAGGGGCCCAGTGGGCACATCTAAGTAGATGTGTCTACAAAAGCTCATGCCACCAACCCTTCTCCTGTTAGTCTCCAAGTGCTACTAACTACCTTGCTGGACTTTTCATCTGAAGACTTCAATAGAGGATTTGTATGTGGAATAGAAGAGCATTGGATAGAGGATCAGGGATGTGTGTGAATTTTTTTTAACATTTCATTTGTATTGAATCAAAAACAAGAAAATTTGTATTCATTTGAATAGATCCCCTTCGAATGTGGTATGATTTGTATTCAAAAAGAATATTCAATCCCATGCAAATCCCATATGAAACTTCGTACGAATGTATTGAAACATTTTATTTGAATTCGAATGTCAATCTAGTCTGCCAGCATTTGATTTGAATACGAATGTCTGAATTTGGCCAAATTCGTACAAATTTTGAACATTATGAATACTTGTAGACATCCCTAGTAGAGAGAGAGAGAGAATTATTGGCAATACTAATTTTGCTGACTTTCCCATTTTTTCCCCTCAGGCTTTCTTTCCTTCACCCCGTTTCTGAATTCTGTTTTATTTGCCTTCCAATTCCACAAAAGCTTTTTGTGCGTTCTCATGGGAAGTTCTCTGCCTTAGGTGGGAAAATAGTGTGACCTTTTCGAGAGAGGGGGGAAAAAGGCACATGACTTCCATCCTGGTGCAACAGTTTTAACCAATCTGAGAAGCAGCAGAAAGGATTCTTTTACTGTATTAAATGGACTCTGCATGCTTTGGCCTCTTTTGCTGGCATGGAATTTCACCTCTGCAGTTCTGAAGTGGTATAAACTTCTTAGTTGCCTTCTCAAAGGAGCTGAGTAGGAGTTTTTGCTGTGCTTGTTGAATGGCTGAAGAGGCAGATTTTGTAATGCCTTCCTGCTCTCTTAGTTAGGTTTCTAAAAACATTTTGAGAACAAAATTTGGATGTGTGAGTCTGACCGATAGTAAAATTTGCCACTGGTGAATATTGCTATGGACCATGTTTGCAGACCATGGGTATTTCTGCACTTGCCTTCCTGTGTACTAGCATTCACACTAGGGAATGCTGATAACACATTAGCATAGCCCCTGTGTGCTCAGACACTCACCTGCGTCCAGGTGCATGTCCAATCCTCCACAGGGCACAGCTATTTTGATTGTGGTACCCCGTGTGACAGCACATGCACCATTGCCATCATGGTCCCAACAAAGCTCTGTGTACCTGCAGTCACATCAAGGGGTGCTTGAAGTGCCAGCGCACTTGCATGACACTTCAGACGGCCCCCTGCACTGGAAATAGTGCAGATGGTCACTGCATGGGTGGAACAGGTAAGCTTTTGGTCAGGACTGGAGAGCATTAGTTTGCTTGTGGTGCACAATTTTCAGTCTGACGGTCTGTTTCTTGTGGCCCAGCTCTCCTGAAATGGAGAACTGATTTATTTTTATTATTATTATCTGTAAATGCTTATGTAGGTGATAGAAAGGGTCTCAATTTACCCAAAATCACAGTTCTAAAGCATAGGAAGTGTTCAGTGGTCATAGTTTCTTCCTTCCCTCTTCCTCCATCTTGCCTTGCCAAAGCACTCATTAGATGATCTCACTCCCAACCAATTTCCTTTGCACATTTGCAACAAAGGCTGAACATGCTAATTAATCATGAATTCCCTTCCTCAAACCCTTATCCAGCAACAGAACATTATGTTGAAGCTTGTCTGGCATCTTAAAAAGGTGTTGCAGCTAAAAGGAGCTTTATTACCCTCTTTGGCACCCTCATTATGTTGAGAAGTTTGAAACCCATCATTCTGTCTTGATGAAATGCCTTGTCCTCAATCTAACCTCCTCCTCCTCCTCCTCCTCTTCCTCCTCTCAAATGCACATTATCCACAGAGACTCCTCAAGCTGCTTTCCCCCTACCAGCTTTTCAAAATTCGCAACACTTTCCCCATTGCTCTTTAGAGTGGTTTTGCATTTCAGCATCTCTGTCTCAGGAACTCCATGCATAAACCCAGACTTACTTCAAGATCCCCATCCTCAGCCCAGCCCAGCCCATTTTCTCATGACATATCTGTCTGGCAATTCCTACTGCTCCCCCCAGCCCAGACCAGACCAGCAGGCCTGTTTAGAGGTACTGATGTTAGGACGAAGGAAGATTGGGGGTGTAGGAGAATCCCAATGGCCTGGCCAGGTGTGTCTGACTTTGCATTTCCAGACACTGAGATAAAAACAGACTTATCAGCTCTATGGAAACAGCTGACATAATGGTTGGCTCAGTTCCCTCTGGACTGAGTATTATTGTCTTTTGTGTTGCCAGGGCAATAACAAGAGAACTCAATAGGCTGCTATCTGACAGGGTGGAGCACCTGTATGGCCAACATTCTTCTGTTGGTAGGAATCTAAGAGCCCACCTGGTTTAGATGAAAGACACTGTCCAGCATGCTTCTGCCATATTGTATCAAGGCAGTTCATATTGTATCACGTCATCATAGATAGAGACTTTCCAAGATAAGTGACAAAGGGGGTCAGATGTTGCAACAGTTAATGCAGCTAACAGTGACATCACAGAACCATGATCGCCACTTCTGGAGCCAGGGGGAGCTTTCCCAAACCCCTCCCCCTCCCTCCCCCAGGGAAGAGCCCGGGCAATCCCCTCCTTACCTCTTTGGCGTTGCCCCGATTCTGGCTGGGGAATCCCAGGAGGCTGTGCGCCTGAGTGCTGTGCGTCTCCTGACTGGCCAGGGCTATTAGATGCGGATCTACCGCTGTAAATCCGGATCTACCCTGCAAAAGTGGGTTTACTAAATCCGGATGAGGTAGATCCAGATTTATTTAGGTAAGTGCGGAAGCACCCCCTGTTTCAAAAATGTTCCAAAGCATTTGTATTCGTGCAAATGTCAATGCGCAAATGTCATAACACTCATTTTGTATACGAATGTCCAAATTCATACACATTTGTACAAATATCGAATGTTACGAACATTCATGCCCATCGCTAAAATTTACTCATATATTAAACGTATAAACTTAGAATTCTGCCATTAACCTTTCATGTTCTCACCGTTTCATCTTTGCAGGTTCACTGAACATAGGACCCCACTGTTGAGTGCCCCCTTTTTTTGCCCTGTCCAGAGAGGAAGTCCATTTCTGTCAGATTTGTGTAAGAAGGAGTCAGCACTTGATTCTGCCTGAATGATTTGCTTTGAGCACATCCTGAGGGCTTCCCACGCTTGCTTCCTGCAATAAGTTCCTGCCAGGTAGATCTGGGCAAACCACCAGAGCTAAACTTACAGAACTTTATGGTTTCCCGCCCTCCTCCTAAAGAGATTTATCTTCCAGACAGAAGGTTATCCTTGGCGCAAAGTATATGTTGGTTGGAAATATAGATTGATGATAATTTAGGAGTGGGGAGCACACTTGAAAACTGAAATTTGAATAATCTGGCTAAGGAATAAGGGAATCTGTGACCCTCTGGAACCTATGGAAATTAAGACAGGGCTTTTGTGTCAACAAAACAGAAGAAAACATTACCTGAATTGCAAGTTACACATACTGAGATTCCCTTCTGTGCACTGTTACTGAAAACATGGACTTTTGTCCATCTTTCCAGATGTTATTGAGACTCCACTACCTGTTGGCCATACTAGCTAAGCATATTGATGTAAAATAATGTTGTTAAAATAAGATTAAGAATGCACATGGATTTTGTGTGTGTGTGTGTGTGTTCATAGAATCATAGAGTTGGAAGGGATCTCTAGGGTCATCAAGTCCAACCCGCTGCTCAATGTAGGATTTCTTAAACCATCCCAGACAGATGTAGGTTCAGACTCTGCTTGAAGACCTCCAGTGAAGGAGAGCTAACCACCTCCAGATTAAGGGAGATCCTCTATCAGCTCACAGAGGTGGCCCAACCTCATGCTGTGTGAATGCATCATTATATTTGATATCTATAATAATTTGCCTTTGTCTTTGTTGTGTAAGCCACTCTTGAGATCTCAGGATGAGGAACAGTGTAGAAAAACCAACCGACCGACCGACCAACAGACAGACAGACAGACCAACAAACCAACCAACAAACAAACAAACCCAAACCAACCAAACCAGTCAGTCAGTCTCTCTCTCTTCAATTTAAGACTTCAAAGGAATACTATGGCTGAGAAGATCAATAATGACTGCATTCACATTCAGTGTGTAGGTGGGGTCATTCACATGCCAGTCTGTCCCTCCTCTTTCTCCTAAACACTGTAGAATAGAAAGGATTATGAGAACACAAGGGTCTGCCTCTAGGGGCCTGGAATATCACTGTCTGCCTGATCGAACTGGTCCAGACAAGCTCCAACACCAGCTCTGAAGCTGGCACAAGCTTTTGGACCACGGTCTGAAGGCTCCAAAGGACTCGGAATGAAAGTCCCTAACCATAGAGCAGGGGAAGCTTACTAGATGGGAAAAGCAGACAAAGAGGTCTTCCTTGGTTGACATGCCTACTGTATTCTCCAAATTTATGGAAGCCTTCCTCTTTCTCCTTCTAGAAACAGGGACAAATGAAGTCCATGTCCTTGAAAAACCAGTAGGAGTTTTGCAATTTGGTTTTGCAGTTGTCCTGTCAACCCTTACCTTTCTGATGTTTGCCAAACACCCCCAGTTCACCCCCGGCCGCCGCAAATGTTACATTTTCATCTACTTCTTTCTTTCCTTGAACAGCCATGATGAGAGAAACAGCCATGTTAGGATACAAATGTTATTAGCAGCTGCTGGGATTGGTACAGAAAAACCCTTATTTAATCTTTTCACCACAGCTGGGGCAATATGTTTCCATAAACGAATGGGATTTATTAACTTGAGAAATGGCAAAATCTGCTTATTAGCTCCCAAATCTTGCTTCACTTGCGGTTTAGGCAACGCCTTTGCTGCCAATGATTGTCATCAGCCATGGTTTGCTATTGTTCAGCAACCCCTCCCCCCCCCACTTCTCTAGAAGCCAATAACATCATTTTCAAGCCAGATGTGTGTCACAAGCAATGATACTGCTTGAAACAGGACAACTGCCATTAGAATAAGTTTGGCTTTCAGCTATTAAAGTGCGCTTCAAAATACACATTTTTCTACCAACAAACCAATTATTAAAAAAAACTAATCATGTGGTTGCTTTGGTGGGGGTGGGGGTGGGGAGTGCCCAAAGGGTGCCCGTGATCCGCAGGTGCTACCTGCCCGCCTAACAAAGACTTTGTATGCTGCTGCATAAGCAGCTACGAAGCCTTGCCTTTCCACCCCACCCTCTTCTGGCTGCAGTAAAACAGAGCATTAGAAAGAGTGCCAGGGCATACCCACAGCACCTTGCTTAGCACCCGTCGCAATTGGTGCTAGCGAACCCATGGGGGTGTATGGGGTCTTCCTGGAGATCTACTTCTCAAAGATCTGGATCTTGAAGAGGGTCACTTCCTGTTACAGTGGGCGTGGTGAAGAGACAGGGCTTTGTAGCAGCCTTCGTAGCTGCTATGAGGCTTGTGCTCAGCTTCGTAGATAGCTACGAAGAATGTGCAGGCCTACATAGTGTGTGTGTGTTGAAGGGCAGAGCTGGAGCCATGTTTTTGCAAATGGCAGCCTCTAGGCCCACCCCTGGACTCCATTGCCCCAGTAGATGTGTGGACGTGCAGCCTCTGACCCAGTCTTCATACTGGAAGACTGGATTGAAGACACCACTAAAAGGCTCTACAGTTAATCCAGATTTAAGGGCCTGAGGACCCCATTAAATCCAGATATCGCTGGCAATTGTGGGTACAGCACATTCAGACTGGGGTCCTAATGGGGTCCTTAAAGGGTCTTGTGTAACAGATCTGTACCAATCGAGTAAGTATCAGGTCCCTAATGGGTTCCTAATGAGGTCTTCGTTGCTAGTGCAAAAACAGCCTGGGTGTTTCTGCATTTGCTGCCCAAAAGCAGATCTAAAAAGAAATCCGTCCTCCTGAAGATCCGTCACAAGTACTGATGGATCTGAGAGCCCCCCGTGCGTCTGCACATGTGTGGGAAAGACGGATTCGGGCAGATGGATGGAGTGGGTCCTGTGCGGATGTATCAGCACCCATTCCAAAAGTCCTCCGACTTGCACGCCGCCTCCCCTAGAGCTGCGGGAGTAGAACATGGACCTGCCAGTCACCATGTGTTTCTGGTGGTGCACTGTGCACAGGGGAAGGGCTTCAGAAGCAGGTAGTCCTGCTTCCGCCCTTCCCAACATGGCGGCTGTAGGGAATCCGTCCCTGTGCCTGGCCACGTGCGGAAACGTCCTGCTTCTGCACACATCCAGGCAAAGTGATGGATTGAAGACCTGAGGCCTTTTCACATTACAGCCAGAACGGCACGGCTCCTGATTGGACAGGCTGCCCACGTGAGCCTGTGGGTTCCATCTACCAGAGTCAGCACACCTGCGTGATGGGAACCCCGGCCTGGCAAGATGAGTGATTAGCACGGCTCCTGCCACCTGTTTGGCTGATTTTTGACCAGTGGTGGTGGTGGGAGGCGTGCCCAAAGCTGTCAGGGAGGGAAGCGTGTGTGAATGCTTTCCTCCCCAGAGGGCCAGGGACGCTTCAAATGCACGAGGACGGATGTAGAGTACTTTTAAGTGCTCTACATCTCGAACGTGCAGAGAGCACTCGGAGATGCGCTGGGACGGCTTAGCCATCCCGGCAGTGCTTACCCTTCGTCTCCGAGTGCTCTCCACATGTTCGAAAACCCCGTGTGTGAAAAGGCCTCTGATTTTTCAGGTCTTCAATTTAATCTGGATTTCGGTGGCAAAACTGGTTTTAAAAACAGGTCTTGCGCCCCGAAATGCAGAAGCGGCCTCTGCAAAGGGTCGCAGAAGAGGACTCCAATGCAGAAGCCATTTAAGGTAAGTGTCTTTAATCTTACTTACAGGGGGTTAATCCAGTTTCCGCAGCCAGTGTGGAAACGCCCCCTGAGTCTTACATGTATTCCCTTTTGTACGCTGCACATTTGCAGTGAAGTGTTAAGTTCCCAGTAAAGAAAACACCCCTGGTTTGATTTCAGTGGAAGGCAATGGCCATTTTCAGAAATCAACCGCAGCACAACACTAGTTGTTGCAAATATTCCACTGATTTTTTTAAAGGTAACTGCTGTGATGAACACTGCTGTCATGGTAATATTAAACTATAAAAGGACATGTGCTTAAATACGAAGCTTTTGTACAGATTTATTATCTAACATATGAGATCCCAGCCACACTTTTCTCTCTCGTGAGTGATGGTGGTGGGAAAGCCAAGGGTTTTACATGCCGTACATTCTGTAATATTAGAATCATCTAGACCCAGAGGTTTGGCTGCTGGATAAAGAAGCCTTTTGATGTGACAGCAATTTTAACATGCAAAATCTTTGGTTGATGGGTTGTGAAAAGAACAGCAACCTCATAAGACCTGATTTGCATGCTTAGACATCATTGAGCCTAGGTTTGTCAACTGAGGATGCCCTGAGCAAACTTTGAGGGAAGAAAACACAAGAGAAGGGTAATCAGAGGTCACCAAAAATGTGCAATGCTACAGGTCTCATTCCGGTTCGTGCATTTGAGATGTTTTACATTTCTTACTGTGGGAACGGCATCATTTTGGGGGGATGAGAATGCATGTTTAGGATTTCCCTCCCCCAACAGCTTGCTTCCAAAGATAGTGATTTCACTATAAAAATCCACCCCTTACAGCAGCTGCTACTCTGTAGCAATCCACCCACTTCACACCTGATAACAATGTTGCAATTCTGCGCAGTTCTGAAACTTCTGACCTTTAGAAAGGGAAAAGAAAGGAAAGCAGCTACAGATTCTGGGAGATGTGTGAATGTTTTTAAGGCTGTGGTGGTGAGTGGGTGAAGGGGGCTTGAGTTGCCGCTGCTGCTGTGTGACCTGGGCAATGGGGAGACAAGGGGAAAGAACCGCTGGCTGCCCAGTGCTGTTTTTCCTCCATCCAGGCAAGTGGCAGCCACCCAGCCACAAAGCTAGGCTCCGTGAAGGGGTCCCTTATGGGTGGTGCATTCACGCCAGGAGGAAGAGGGCAGGGCAGCCCCGAAAAGCGGCTTTTAGAAAGTAGCCACTTGAGTCCACGTATGATCCTCAGAATCCGGATCAAACGCGATTAAGTTGAAAGTAATGGGATCAGGAAATTTGTTTTTGCGTCCGGTTCTATTATTTTGGTTTAGGGAAACCATAATGGGAATGCAGCCACTGTGTTTACAGGTCTTTCCACAGACCCATTTTCAAGTATCTTCTGGTGGAGTGGGCAATGTTCTTGGAACTCCTGGAGGGAGGTAAGACCACTTAAACCATATTCAGCTCATGATCACTGTTGGAGTCATTACTTGGCTGCCATTTCCAGTGGAATTACCCTGCACTTCAGGTCCCCAGCAGGGATTCTGGTGCATTTTTGGGCCCTCTTAGTATGGACTCAAGAATTAAATCAGTTGCAGTCCAAAAGAAAGAAGTTGCAGTCCAGCTCTGCATACTTTAAAGTGCCAAGTTCCACCAACCGCTTAGCTCCGAGCAAAACTAGGCAAATTGCAAGTGGACATGACTTCAAACCTCAGAGAAGCATGAATACAAAACCACAAATCATCCTGTGCTTGCTCTCTCCTTATAATCTGTAGTAGTTAAGGATTTTGCGGCTTGGTAGTTATGAAGGGCAAGGCCCAGAATTGTGGTCAAGGGTGGATCTGCATCATGAGCAGGCAACCTTCAGCCCTCAGTCTAGTTTCCTAGAAGCTAAGATCTTGGTCTCTCTTCAAAAGAACCCTCCCGACAAATATTTCCAACTCTCAGCCAACACTGCAGTACTCTTCTGCTAGCATTTAATTTGTGGGGAGGAAAAGACACAAGAGGAAAAAAGAAAGTGTATCAGAAAGGGAGAGATGGGATTTTGCTTCTGCACTCCTGTTCCATCCACGCACCTCAGGTTTGATAGAAGCATATGTGCTCATGTTTGGCTGGGTTCCCATTATAAGCTTAATTCAGTTTCCCTAAACCGAAATAATAGAACCAGATGCAAACACGAATTTGCCTGATCCCAATACTTTCAACTCGATCCGGATTCTGAGGATTGTAGGTGGCTTACATGACTCAAGGGGGGACTCAAGTGGCTACTTTTTAAAAGCTGCTTTTCAGGGCTGCCCTGCCCTCTTCCTCCTGCTGTGAACACGCCACCCATAAGGGACCCCTTCACAGAGCCTGGCTGGGTGGCTGCTGCTTGCCTGGATGAAGGAAAAATGGCAGCGGGCAGCCAGTGATTCTTTCCCCTCCTCTCCCCATTGCCCAAGGCACACAACAGCAGCAGCAACTCAAGCCCCCTTCGCCCGCTCACTCCACAGTCACAGCCTTAAAAACAGAACCTGCAGCTGCTTTCCTTTCCTTTCACTTTTTTAAAGGTCAGAACTTTCACAAAATTGCAACATCGTTATCAGGTGTGAAGTGGTTAGATTGCTACAGTGTAGCGGCTGCTTTAAGGGGTGGATTTTTACAGCAAAATCACTATCTTTGGAAGCAAGCTATTGGGGGAGAAGAAGGGAGATGCCTATTATGCATCTTTACTATTATTCTTTCCCCCTCTCCTGAGCAGGCAAGATCTGAATAGTGCTGGAGTCCCTATCTTATGGGGGGGGGGGGAGAAAATATCCCTTGGTTTTTTTCTTCTTCAAGAAGTGTGTGTGTGTGTGTTCTTATGCAAACAAATCCATGCTCATAACCCATATCAAGACAGCACTTTGGATGCTAGTGGGTAATGGGTAGCCAATAAAGGTGCAGTGTGGGGCTTTGTGATGTTTCACGGCGGTTGGGGAGACCAAGCCTCTGTGGCGTCCTGTTGTGTTCTCTCCCATAATACTGCACTTAACTGTTACCTGACTTTGACGTTCTCCATACGGCATTGGCATTTGGTCTTGTTTATAGGCCCTGACAAGGAGAGAACAGATCTGTTTAATGTTCTCTGTGTTTCTCCGCACACTTTGAAGGATTACGTCATAAATCACCTTCACCACTGGGATAGTAGCCATTCTAAAGTCCTGTTGGAGGACAGTGGGTGTGAGGCTGGTGGAGGCCAGTGTTTCTGCTTGGAAAATGAGTGCTTGGGAGTGGAGCTGTAATGTGATGAGAGATGTAAAAAAAGAAGAAGAGGAAATATCAATACTTACCTAAGGAAACAGATACAACTGTGAATGGCCCGAATCTGTTCTATAAGTCCTTCATCATAGTTTCTTTGCGGCTCAGTTGTTGAACTGTTGACAGAAAATAAGGAAGACCTCCTTTCTCATCATCTTACCCTTCAGTGCCCAGCATCACCCTCAGAAAATATGAAATTCTTGAAAAGGAAAATTCCCCACAGTCAGTTATACCGGACGATAACACTAACAAAGGCCAATGAACCCCACGGTAATGAACACGTCCATGAGGCAACTCATAGCTGAGCTTTCTCTGCCAGGATTCCTAAGGTCTGAAAGTGCATTTGGAGAAGAATCACAGATTCTTGAAGGATGAGGTTGCCGGCCTCCAGCACCAAAACAGAAGTTAGGAAACTACTGGTGCTTCTGGATATGTGAGTTGAGTCACTGCAGTCCTAACAGATTTTGATGGCCTCTCTCCAGTGTGTGTCCATCAAAAGTAAAGTCCTGGACAGAAACCAGCACTGATTTGCGTATCTGAGAACGCCCGAACAACAAAAAGCAACGCTTTTGTCTCTCAGCAAAAAGAGCCAGGTTTCATAATGGTCAGTCATGGTCGCACCAGAGGTGGGTTTTTTTGCAGTGGATGTTGGCCAGACAAAATGGATGTGGACCAGACTGACATGTAATTAAAAGATTGGAAAGTGATGCAGAGTTGTGTTTACTGAAGTCAGCATTACTCACATCTTAAGAGAAGGAAAGCAGGCTGGACTCTGATCCCCTTTGAATGCGGGAGGATTCTCTTCGATACGAATGTATTCGTACAAATTCATACGAATATCCGACACAAATGCATACGTATCCGATATGTATCCAGTACTTATCCACTCTGAAAGCATCAAACCCTCCCTGAATCCACTTACCTGATTAGGCTTCTGGGAATTAGGGCTAGTTAACCTCTGGTAAAGGTGGACCATTCAGATTTATCATGAAAAAAGCTTAAGCATCCATTACTGTCCAGAAGTGCAAATGTTTACCAGCCCACACTGCTGTGTCCGAAACCGGAGGTTCCACCTCCTCACTGACATGATTGGCCATTCTGTGACATGTTTGGATGCCATTGCGAGTGGGGTGTGTTCAAGCACAAGGATGTATTGCGGCCGATCACCTCAGCCCCCGTGATCAAACGCTCCTCTTGCCACACTAGCACTGGATGCCTCTCCCACCACGGCTGAGGTCGGTCGTGGGGATTAGAGATTCGGTCATGGCAGATGTCAGCAATCGATCACAACCACCACCACAACTGGGCCTACACAGATGCCAACTCCCTTGCCCACCAACTGCAGGGAACTGGAAGACGGGCAAATGGTCGTGCCGCTGGATGTGGGAGGGTAAGCCTTTGGTCAACGTCAGTAAAGGTGTGGAGCATGATTTAGTGCTTCATGCCTAATCAGCAATTAAGTGAATTTCCGGGGAGGCAGAGCATGATTGGAAGCTGTAACTGCTTCCTTAAAGTTCACTAATTGTTGACTATTGGTCAAAGTGTGAATAGACCTCTGGTCTATGACTGTAATCAACCTTTGACTGATTGAAACTATTTTTGTTTCCTACCTAAGGCCCAATGCCATGGAAAGCCCCTCAAACTAAGTGCATAAACAGTTTAAGCATCCATCAAAGAAGATGGGATCTTTATGGACCACAATAACTCCTTTCTACCTCATCCACCTCATTGCACTGAGAAAGCAAAGTGGAGTGAGCGTTGGGCCTTTAGTTTAGCCCAGGTTGGCCTTGGGACATAATTCATGGGACAAATAATAATGGTGGCCCCATACTTTTGCACACAACTATTTACAAATCAGGATATACTTTCCTATTATTTTAAAACAATTTAATATTGTCTTTTTGTTCATTTCATGGCTTGTTTATTTCATCGCCTTTAAGAAGAAGAGGTGGCTTTTCCACCCCATGTTTCTCACCCATTTAAAGGGACTCGCAGCGGCTGAGAACCCTTCAGTTCTTCTTCCCACAACAGACACCCTGTGAGGTAGGTTGGGTCGTGAGAGCTCAGAAGAGAGCTGTGACTAGCCCAAGGTCACCCAGCTGGCTTCATGGAGGAGTGTGGAATCAAACTCGGTATTCCCAGATAAGAGTCTGGCTTCCTAACCACTACACCAAACTGGCTCACCTTCTTTTACCTTGAAGTGACAGGACACTAACTCATTATTCTGATCCCCACCCCCCAGCCTTGATTATCACTGTAATAATTCCCTCCTTGAGTGAGTATCAGGGGAGAATTGCATACACTTAATTAGAAGCAGATGGAGGTAACCTGCTGCCAGACAGAAGCCGGTTCGTCTCGTACGCAAGACATGAACAAGACCCAAAGGGGAAGTGATGGAATTCTTCGCACTTGCTTCCTCCAACTTTAATCAGAATACTCCAGAAACTTACTGTGAGACCAGGAAAAAGGCTCAATTCCAGTAACTTTCTGCTTTTACTGACTAAAATGTTCCCGTTAAGATGGGCCTCAGGCTATTGTGCAGAAAGAAAGAAATAAGAAATAAAACTCCTAAAACATCTCCAACTCTGCTTTTTGGAAATAATATAGAATTGCTGGCTACGTACGGCTCCAGTAAAATCCCTCCTCAGAAGTGGTAATAGGGTTGAAATTATGCAGAACCCCCTATTAGAACAGTGTGAGGATAGTCATGGAATGTAAATGATGTCAATTATGATGTTCCAAAAGAAGCTCCATTCCAGAAACCATTGGCTGATCCTTCTCTACAAAAATTGCACAAGAAACATCTTCCACTAAAGACAGAGGGAAGTGACAGTAATCATTATTAAGAACAATACCTTCATACCTTTGAATGAATGAATGAATGAATGAATGAATGAATGAATGAATGAATGAATGAATATACACTCTGGAAAAGGATAGGCCAGCCAAGCTACAGGAGTGAAGCCAGATACGTAATACACTGGAGCAGATATTTCCTTCCCACTAAACAGCCATTTCCTTTCTCTGCTCTTGGAAAGAGGGTAAATGGAACATGCCGGTGTGATTGAACCCGCTTCCAGAATCCCTCCACTGCTCCCCTGAAGCATTCTTCCTATACCTAAATAGTTACAGTTGGGTGCGCAAGTTCTTGCCAAGGGTAAGAAGAATGTGCATACTATCTTAGTGTCTGCATGCTGAGCCTTCATACACATAGGAGTCCAGAAAAGGCACTTCCAAAACACATTCTCTGACCTTTAGTGTGGATTAGCGATGGGATGGGAAATAATAATCCTAAAACTTAAAAGCATGGGGCAGTCTGCCTCATTCAGGTACCCTCCATAGAGATGTGAGAAATAAGAGCGTGAGGGGCGCAAGGCCCACTCCAGAGGCACGAGGTGTGCTGTACACACATTCCTACAAGGGGCAGGCAAGAATGGGCTTCTTGACATTCAATTTCTATGAATAGATCCCCTTCGGATCTGTATTTCTACAAATTCATATGAATATCTGATACGTATCCAGTACCAAGCAGAGGATATTTAGCCATTTGGTCTTAAAATTCAGCCATTTTCTTTGGTTCACTTAATGCCTCCACTTAAGGCCATTTTCTGGTTGGTTCACAACCCACAAGCACTTCTGCTATCCATCCACGTAGCGGCAATAGAGGAGTAACTAGGGATGTGTACAAATATTCGTAACACATGGAATTCATGCAAAATCGGCCCAATTCAGACATTTGGATCGAATTGAATGTGGGCATGTCCAAAGATTGCCATTCAAATTCAAATATAATATTCTGATACATTAGTTCAAAGCTTAGTCATGGATTTGCATGGGGGTGTTTTTCCACTGTTACTAGAAGTACCCATTAAGTACCCATTAATGGGTACAAAAATGCCATTTTGTACCCATTAATGGGTACTTAATGGGTACTTTTAGTGACAGTGGAAAAACACCCTGGGATTCTTAAGGGATTCGTATGGAATTTCAATGGGTTTCATATGGGATTTTTATGGGATGCATATGGGAATTGTATCTAATAGGAATGTGAACAATTTGGGGGGCATTCAATTCAAAATGAATCAAATGTTCAAAAATCCGTATTCATATGAATAGATTGCATTCGAATGTGGTAAAATTCTATTCAATATGAATCTATTCATAAGTATTCATACGAACATCTGATATGAACAGATATGTATCCGATATGAACAGATACATATCTGATACAAAAAGATAGGCATCTGATATGGGGTGTTTTTCCACCGCGCTCCTTTAATCCGGATCTAAGAAGATCCAGATCCGGATTAAGGGAAGTACCCAATGTGTTTCCATGGGTGGTCTAGCACCCAATAGCAATGGGTGCTAGCCTCCCTGCCATGGAAACACCGGACCACCCATTTGGAAATCTGGATCTACCCATGAGGGGTCTGCTTGTCACCCCAGGTGTTTGGGGGACAGGGGGTGCAATCTCAGAAGCGGTTCCAAAGTCACTTCGAAATCATTTTAAAGTCACTTCAAAGTCTGTGCAAAATAGCTCTGGAGCATCTATGAAGTCTGTGCTGATCTTCGGAGTAATCTTCGAAGTGACTTCGAAGTGCCTTCAAAATGACTTTGAAGCTTAGGTTTTGGGGCTCCCCCCCCCATGGGTGCCCCCTCCCCCTAGCCTCCTCTAGACCCCATTGCGAAACTAACATGGAAACAGTCTCCCTTTAATCCGGTTTTTCTGGCTGAAGACCGCCTTGTAGACCCCATTAATGGGGTCTAGAGAAAATCTGGATTAAAGGCTGAGATGTACCCATATGATCTGGATTTCCCCAGTGGCGGTGGAAACAAATGTGTCCCAAATGGGTGCTGTGGTGGAAATGGGGTCATCTGGCTCACACCCAAATGAGTCCTTAATGGGTGCAAAAATGGGTACTTTCTGCCAGTGGAAAAACACCCATTGTCTGAGTTAAAACTAGCATAGTATTAACTAAAACCCACACTCAATTCTCGCTTGCATCCATGCACATTGTCTTAAAATCTTATGATAGTCTATTTTGTTTGATTTCCTCCAACAATATTTTCTTAGGAATGAGCTGACATTTGGTAGCATTCCATGAAAGCCAAAAATTACACATTTTGAGAATATGAGAATTTGGTAAGTTTAGCAGAAAGGCAGAAAGAAGTCTGGGGGATGCACACTGAAGCCTTTGTTTTACACAGTCAAGTGTAGCTGTTGTGACAACAACTCAACCATTAATTCTGAGGTGGCAATATTCTCTCCCTCTTTCTCTGTGGTCTTAGCTGAGCGCAGGGAGAGAATCCCTGAGGATTTGCTGTCAAAACAAGGCAACTGAACTGAAAAGCCCTGGAAAGGAGTTGGGATGCCAGCTGTCTTTAATAAAAGTCCGAGTTAGCCACAGAGAATGTAAGTTAAGTTGAATCACATATGCTGAGAGGTCCCTCTGGTCCCTCCAGAAGACAGAGCAGGATATGAACAGAGGTGTATGCAGCCTTGCCGGAAATGCGGGAAGAAACATGAGGAGTTATGTCTCCCTCTGCTCTCTTTGTCTGCCTTACAGGAGTGACCTCACCAGCTGTGGCCTCACACTACAGCAGCAGCAGGATTACCACACACGGCCCAAGGAAGCCAGGGGGCCATGGCCATTGCTCACTGGATTGCTTCATCAGGGTCCCTCGGTCATTTAGTGAACGTCCGGTTCCAGATACTGAGGTGCAGAGGCTCATAAAAAGTGAGATAAAAGACACAGGGAGTGGGAATTAGTGTGGAAAATGTGATCGATTTGATTTATTCATTAGTATACGCCACTCTGTCACTTGAACAACTCTACTAGGGATGTGCATGAATATTCATAACCCTATAACAGAAATATAGGGTGTTTTTCCACTGGCAGTAAGTACCCATTTTAGCACCCATTAAGGACCCATTTGGCTGAGAACCGGATGACCCCATTTTCACCACAGGCCCCGTTAGGGACATATCTGTTTCCACCACAGCTAGGGAAATCCTTCAGGGCCTACAATCCAGATATCTTGTAGACCCCATTAAAGGGGTCTACAATGGGGTCTTAAGCCATACAATCAGGATTATAGGGAGCCTGTTTCCACTGCAATTGGGCAACGGGATCTAGAGGAGGCTCAGGGGAGGGGGCACCCATGGGGGGGGGGTGCCCCAAAATAAAAACTTCGAAATCCCTCCAGAGTCTTCCTGAAGTTGACTTTGGAGATTAGCAAAGGCTCTGAAGGGTTTTTTCTGCAAAGCCTGTGCTAATCTCCAAAGGCGACTTCAGGAAGACTCTGGAGGGACTTTGGAGCCCTTGTTAATCTCCAAAGGCAACTTCGGAGATTGCACCCCCTGTCCCCCAAAACACTTGGGGTGACAGGCAGACCCCTTGTGGGTAAATCCGGATTTGCAAATGGGTGCTCTGGTGTTTCCACAGCAGGTAGGCTAGCACACATTGCTATTGGGTGCTAGACTACCCATGGCAACACATAGGGTACTTCAGATCTGGATTAAGGGAAGTACACATTCCTTAGATCTGGATCTTCTTGGATCCGGATTAAAGGAGCATGGTGGAAAAACACCCATAAATTCACATTTCCCAATCTTATATTTATTAAAATATTTATATCCCGCCCCATATCCCAAGATCTCTGGGTGGGTTACAATAATAAAAATATTTACAAACTAACCTTAAACACATTAATCTTGTGCGTTAACAGATATGCAGGTGTCTTTAATATTCACATTTCTTTGAATTTTGCAGTGCAGTTTGCAACTGATATGTTTGAGAATTTGGGGAGAAATATGCAGAAAAGAACACTAAAACCAAGAAAAATATATGATAGGAAAGGAAATCATTTGCACATTCAACAAAGTCTAATTTTCTTTAAATTCTTTGAATTCATAATACAAATGAGTTATGAGAAATTAATGGTTGAAAAATGTGTTCTGCTCTGTTGTCTCTAATAAAACTATTTTTCTCTCTCTTGAAATAAGAACTACCAAATTTTCTTTCAAATAAACGTGTCCCCCCCGTATTCTTCATGATAATCATCAGTCTAGTTGGGGGAAGTTTCTGAAGGAGAAATGATAATGATGGATCTCAGCCTCTCTGTCCACATTCTGCTAGAAATATTCCCACCTAATGCAACAAAAAGCAACAAACTAGGGGCGGGCACGAATATTTGCAATATTCGAAATTTGTATGAATTTGGGCAAATTCAGACCATCAAATTTGAATCGAATTTTGGTACATTCGAAGATTGGGATTCGAATTTCAATCAAATGTTTTGATACATTCGTATGAAGCTTCGATGGGATTTATATGGGTTTCATATGGGATTGAAAATTCGTATTGAATATGAATCCGACCAGTGCAGTAACATTTAACAGTCTAGCTAATGCATTCTACACCAGCTCCTTTTTTTGCGGGGTGGGCTGGGCGGTATTATCAATTATTGCTCAGTTTTTCTTTTGAAATCAATTTTTGGCCTGTTGAAAAGTTTTGGCAATGCAAGTACACTCATAAAAACCGATTAGAAACTGAGCAAACAACAAATTGTTATTTTATTCCTATGACTGGTTTCATTCCCTTATTAACAGCTGGCTAATCTACAAGACCTCAGCCTCCTAAATAATCCAATATATGCTGTGGTTTTGCTTTTTGATGCAATCAGACCCTGATCAAGCGTCCTTCTTGTCATTTTATTTTTATTTTATTTTAAAATCCATATTCTGCCCTTCATCAAGAGGTCCCAGGGAGGGTCAAACCTGTCACCTGAACTCTGACATGGGGAAATGGGGAGGCATGGGGGGGGTTGAGGATATTTTGGCAGCAATCCCTTGTCCCTTGCTGTCTTGAATTCAGTGTTGTGTAACACTCATCACTGACACAACTGTCGAATAACCGGCAAGAATTGCTGGCTGTTTGAAATGACATACAAGGATTTTTGCAATGGTAGACCATTCTGCCCAAGTGTACTGTAAAATAAGGTGTTTTTCCACCGCGCTCCTTTAATCTGGATCTAAGGAATGGGTACATTCCTTAATCCGGATCTAGTAGATCCGGATTAAGGGAAGTACCCAATGTGTTTCCATGGGTGGTCTAGCACCCAATAGCAAATGGGTACTTTCTGGCCTTTAATCCGGATTTTCTGTAAGACCCCATTAATGGGGTCTTCTGCCAGAAAATCCAGATTAAAGGGAGCCTGTTTCCCTGAGAAACAGGCAATGGGGTCTAGAGGAGGTTAGGGGGAGGGGATGCACCCATTGATCCTCACCTAAACCTAGGCTTCGAAGTCACTTCAAAGTCTGTGCAAAATAGCTCCGGAGTGTCTTTGAAGTCAGTGCTGATCTTCAGAGTGAACTTCGAAGTGACTTTGAAGTGACGTCTGAGCCGGTTGGGAGATTGCACCCCCTGTCCCCCAAACACCTGGGGTAATAGGCAGACCCCCTCGTATGATGATCCAGATTCCCCACATGGGTGCAAAGGTGTTTCCATGGCAGGGGAGGCTACACCTCCCGTGGAAACACATTGGGTGCTTCCCTTAATCCAGATCTACTAGATCTGGATTAAGGAATGTACCCATTCCTTAAATCTGGATCTTCTTAGATCCAGATCTAAGGGCTGTGGTGGAAAAACACCCGTAGACACACACAGAAACAAATACACATATATGGACTTCTACTGTTTTTGCTAGTGGTAGCAAAACAAGCCAAGAATAAACAGTGATTAAAGCATTTGAAAACCAGGAGGAATCTGATGAAGATTTATTATTCCCTGTCCCCAAGCAAAAGATAGATATTTAGGGATATTCTTCTTCAGCTGATCTCTGTGATTTAGCAGTAGTGGAGAAACATTATGCTTCATTGGTTCTGGGGATTCATGTTGATCAAAATCCAAGGTAGAGTGGATTTCCACATACAGGGATTTCTAGAAAACGCAGATCTCCCATAGGTTTTACTTTTTAAACAGAGAGGCAAAAACACTGACGCATTTTTACATGCTCACATCCATCTGGAATGCATTCATTTTTTGTATAGAGTCACTCCTTGAATAATGCTTTGGTTTGGCTCTTGCAAATTACCATAAAAGTATGCAGCAATGTAAAATTATTACCTATGGAAAACTGGGGTTAGAAGGAACTACAAAGGTTCATTCTTCTAATGTAAGCAAATAATGCCACAGCCGGAAGACCTAGTTTACTGAAACAAGTCAGAGGCAATACAAATAGCAAATGACAATACAGCCAGTTTTGTGGAACACATTAAGTAAGCTGAAGAATGGATGCATCTAAAGCCCATTTGCAAGCGGTGGAGAGCAGTCAAAGGTTTTGCCTTTGTCTTCTGCTTGAGATGACCTGAAGCAATAGTTGGGCTACTATGTGGGAAAGGATACTGGGCTAGATGAGCTGTGGTCCAATCCAGCGGGACTTCTCTTATGTTCTTAAGCAGAGACATATTTTATGAACTACAAAATAAGAAGAATCATATTGTGCAAAGCCATGCTGCATGAGAAGCAATGTATACATACTTCCGTACATTTTGCTTATGATTAAACTTACAAAAAAAAAAAAAAGGAACCACTTCTTTTTAAAGTCTGAATTGATGTCCTAACCAGACACAAAAAGTGGAAACCACTAAAAAGCAGTGACATGAAATAAAGGCTCCTATTTTCATCTCAGACATGTGCATCTTATTTATGTGTGTAAGGGATGTGCACAATTTTTTTTCATGTCTGCTTTGCAGCAAGGAAAATGTGAAGGAAATTTGCTTTTGTGCAAATGTTACCACTTGAATGTGGGGACATTTGTTTTTGGTTCATATCTGCTGCAAACGTTTGCAGTGGGACTTTGGAGGGACTTGGGAGCCTTTTCTAATCTCCAAAGTCAACTTCAGAATGACTTCGGAGTTTTGATTTTGGGATACCCCCCATGGGTGCCCCCTCCCCTGAGCCTCCTCTAGACCCCATTGCCCAATTGCAGTGGAAACAGGCTCCCTATAATCTGGATTTTATGGCTGAAGACCCCATTGTAGACTCCTTTAATGGGGTCTACAAGAAATCCAGATTATAGGTTCTGAAGGACCCATATGAACCAGATTTCCCTAGCTGTGGTGGAAAAAGATGTGTCCCTAATGGGGTCCGTAGTGGAAATGGGGTCATCAGGCTCTCAGCCAAATGGGTCCTCAATGGGTGCTAAAATGGGTACTTAGTGACAGTGGAAAAACACCCCACAAGTGCATGTTTAACAGGGTGTGAGATAGCTCTCAGCTCTCAGAATTCTTTGTTCCACTCTCCACTAGTGGCAGCAGCTCTGCCATCCTGCCAAGAGGAAGTTACCAGTCTCCTTGGCATCCATCTTGACATTGGAAGTTTGATCATTTCCCCCTGTCTAGGGATGTGCACAAATATCCATAACATTCAAAATCCATATGAATTTGGCTGAATTAGAACTTCTGAATTTAATTGAATGTTTCAGTACATTCATATGAAGCTTCGCATGGGATCCGTATGCATTCGTATGAGATTTGTATGGGATTGAACATTTTTATCAAATTCAATCCTGCTACATTTGAAGGGGATCTATTCAAATGAATACAAACTTTCCTGCATTCGATTCAATACAAATTGAATACAAAAAAATTGTTCCCATTCCTAGTCCTTGCTATCAAGGTCACAGCTGGGGATCACCCCACTGCCAGGGGCAGCCCTGCCCCTTCTATCAAAATCACAGCTGGAACTCCCAAGGTTTGATGTTGAGTGGTAGATCAAAGGGTGGTGCAGCTCTTTCTTCAATGCACCAGGAGAGGAACTCTACTCTTATGGTGCCTCTCCCCCTCAGGTGTGGATATGGCCAGAATCATGTGTTAGTGTAAGGTCCCTTAATGCAGTCGGATAGCCGGATTTTGCTTGTCAAGCCCACTTCTTTCGTGTGAGAAGAATATAAGAGACTTGTGCTGAATTTGAGGTGTCTGAGAAGATGGTCTTTTGGAGGAGGGTGCATGACAGAAAAAGCCATTAGTGGGAAGAAGTCATTGGGGCCTATTGAGAAAAATATAAAACGGACCCGATATTTTCCTTGGAAGCCTTCTGTATCATTGAAAGAGAAGAGAAACACCTACTTTGCTTTTCTGATCCCTTCCATAGCTCTCTATCCCTGTGTTCTCTAAACAGAAAGAAGGAAAATGAAATTCCTCTCTTCCCTCTCAATCCCTGTATATATATAAATATATATCCAAGCTAGGGATGTACACAATTGGTGGGTTTTTTGACATTCGATTCATAATGAATTGAACGTTAGAAAATCTGAATTTGTTTGAATAGATCCCCTTCGAATATGGTAGGATTCTATCCAATATGAATGCATTTGTACAAATTTGGGCAAATATCCAATGGAAACACATACATATCCGATATACGTCCTGTAACATATTCCGCTCTGAAAGCATCAAATCTGCTCTGAACCCACTTTTAATCTGCTCTTGATCCATGTCCAATGCAATGTGGATCCGTTGCAGATGTGACTGTCCGAATGTTCTGGAACCTTTGTATTTGTATGAATGCTAATGCATGAATTTCATAACATTCAATCTGTGTACGAATGTCTGAATTCAGATGAACACGTACCAATAATGAATGCTACGGATATCTGGGCATATCCTTCTGCTCAGCCTTTTTCACCCAGGCCTGGCACACAGGCAGAGGACGCGATGATGCTTTATGTGAGTCCTGGGAAAGCAGTTCCTACCCTTGCCTGCAAAGGGACTCACAGCCTTGTACCAGAGGGTCCTGGCAGCCATCATCTGGCAGCCTTGGGCAACAGGGTGCTAGCAAAATATATAATGAAGTGTGTGACAATCCCTCCTGGTAGCACACACTGTTGAAATTCTCCCCCTCTGAGTCATTTTCTGCCTTAGGCTGACTTTCCTCCGCATACACTCCCACCTTAGTTGGGAGGGAAAGGAGGGGGGCGTTATTTCTTCCCTTCCCCATAAATTACATGCAAATGTCTTTCCTGGCTCACTATATATGTATGCCCAGTTTCTCTCTCAAGTGAGCACAGGATCCAGAGGGAAGCTGTGCCTTTAATTTACCAACTGCACAGATCTGTGCCTTGAAGGCATCCCATTACAGTGGAATGAACTAAAGATCTGGGCTTGGCTATATAAACGAGTAGGAGCTGAGATCTCTAGCCACAGTTTGCCTTACTGTCAACATCTCTCTTTTCCCCTTCCCCCATCTCTGGTTTGTCACACCTAGACTCTAGATGGGACAACTTTTTTGAGTGTTTCTCAAGTCAAACAAAGAAGCAAGCTTCCAGCATCCTATCTACCCCATGGAGATCTGAACAAAGCAGGCGGGACTGATACATATCAAAGGTTAGACGGTAAGTTTTCCTTCCAATATTAGGTGCAAGAGGTTTTTGAGAAAGCGGGGAATTGTGTGCTTCAGACAGAACTTGCATTCTACTTCAAATAACTTCTTCCTTCTTCCTGACTTTTTCAGAGCTGTTTTAAAGTCGATGGGCTAAATATGCTCCTTTTAACTTTGCTTCTCTTACGTGGTGACAGCTGGAAGTGGAGTTTTGTTTCTATGGTGTTCTTTTGGTTGAATGAATGAATGAATGAATGAATGAGTATAATCAGGTGTGTGTGCACTTGCACATAAATTAAAATTGTGAAAGCAAAATTAACAATGAAAATGACATTTAAGGTTGAAAGCATGGTGGAGGCTTATTCCAGCATCCCTAGTAGATCATACAAATATTTGAGAAATGATGAGCATTGGCTGATAGCCCTGGAAGTTCAGCATTGGAAGAGAGAAAATAACTGTTCTGCTCCCCCCCCCTCTACTTCTTGAGGTCAAGAAGGATTGCGACTGTTTTCAGAAATGTATGTCTGCCTTCCAGACCAAAAGAATAAAAGAGTTGGTCCAGGACGTATATTTTTCATTTTGACTACTGAAAACAGAGGGTTATCTGTGCCAGAGGATGAAAAACTCTCCACTTGCACTCCGCTGCCACCTCTAGTTTGAAGTAAGTTGTTGTTTTTTTCTTTAGTCTGCATCCCATCATTCTTAAGCTCCATTCAGTTTGAAACTGACTTCACAGCATCTTTTAACCGGCTGAATAGTCCATCTGTACAGATTCAAGACCTGTGAGCACTTGGCTCAGCTGAAAAGCTGGATTTGACTTCTCAGCACAAAAAGCCTCTGGGGTTTATTAATAGAACCTCTTCTGGCTTTGTTTTAAGAATTTCTGAAGCTCTGTGTTGCTTCGTGCAGATCACAGGCAAACTGTCCTACCCATGTTAATAGGAAAGGGATTTCCACTCTTGTCAGTAGGGCTTTTCCCCAGATAAGCAACTTGAGTTGACAGTTATAGAACCCACAGCTAAAAACTCCACTTTGGAGAGGCAACCAAATTCTGTTGAAGATCCGGTCTGCCAGGCACCCTAACGGAAGGGTGGATTCTGCACATTGCCAGACAAAACCAAAAGAGTATATTTTAATTTAGACATATTAAACAAGCATGCACAATGGAACACACTCCGTCATTAATTCTAACAGGAGCTCGGTGATCTGATGCTATGAGGGTTTGCTCAGATCTAAATCCCAGAGTGTCCCAACAGGAAGCACGCTTGGCCCTGCAGTCCTATGAACTCTCCATTGGGAATAAGCCCACTAATCTCAGTTTATGAGTAGATAACCAACAATCTGGGCTTGCAACCATTTCTTCATCAGCCTCATATGAGGAAGCCTACATAAAATCAAGCCTGGAACACATCATTAAGTTTCCATTCTGTGTGCTGAATGTAGGGTGCTCTTCCATCTGATTGGGGCAGCAAACTGTCTGGCAAGGAACATGATAGCACAGAAAGATATATGGGGGGGGGTGTTGCAACTCTTTTTTCAGCTCCTGTTTCACTCCTGGGTCTTATTTCATCCTCTTGCTTTTTTAAAAAATACAATGGCCCTTGTGCTTTCAATGGCAAGTAGTTATTTATTTATGGCCAGTGCTTGGATCAATTTGGTGCTCTGCAAAGAAAGCAATTGTTTCCTTGGCAGTAGATGCAGTCTGAACTGGTGCTTGGAAGCCTTAGAAGACAAAACAAATGTTGCACCGCTACTGTGCCCCACTTAAGAAAGGATGCCTGGTATTAATTTATTTATGGCATTTGCATCCCAGTTCTCCTTGGAAGAAATTGAGGCATCAAAGATTATCCCTCCTCCTTCCGCTTTACTCTCACAGCAACCCTCTAGCCCAGCGGTTCTCAACCTTCCTAATGCTGTGACCCCTTAATGGAGTTCCTCATGTTGTGGAGACCCCCAACCACGGGGGCGGAGCAGCTGGGAGGTGGGAGGGAAGGGCGGTGGGAGACTTGTTGCGACCCCTCTGAAAGGGTAATTCGACCCCCAAAGGGGTCCTGACCCCCTGGTTGAGAACCACTGCTCTAGCCCTTTCTGCACTAGCCTCTAGTTCCAGATCTAAGGGCTTCTGATCTGGATTCACACGTTAATCTGAGTCAAGGAGGCCTGCCTTGGTTAGTCTGGCTTGATCCGCACAAGATGGAGCCGGACCTGTATCAAGGGCCCTTAATCCGGGATCTATTGTAGGCCTGATATGTCAGGTCTACAAACTGGACTAAGGGCTGTATTCTGGATCATGGAATTACCTGGAGCTACCATTTGAAAATCACCCTCCACATGCACTGGGGCTAGGCAAGCTTACCTGAGCTTTTCAGCCTCAGGGATTCTTGATCCGGATTTGTGCTTGTCAGTGCAGTTAGTGCTGATTGGGCCCTCACCTCCCCGTGATCTGGATCAGTAGATCCAGTAAATCTGGATCTACTGATCTGGCTCTACAGCTACTTCATGGAGAAAGAGCCTCATGTGGCTTGTCTGAGGAGCCTTGGTTATCTCTGGGTCCCTGGGTGAGCTCTATGGACAAGTTGGAAGGCAAACCAATAGAGTCCTGTATTATAGCCTGGTGCTGTAGCTACTGCACTACATGCTTATCAGCATTAGCATGGTCTTTAAGCAACAGCCCTCCTGGCAAAACCACCAGAGTGAATTTTAGGGAGAAAGATGTTCCCCTGATTTCATTTTCTTCTTTTTATGATACTTTATGGGCAGAATAAGAGATTACTTAGTGTGATTTCTTTATGCTTGTTCCCTCACGTTCTGTGCTCCAAGGAAAGCTTAACACCACTCTGCTGCTGACTGTATATATTAGCCTAGCCAGACGTGGCCATGGAAGTACCACAAAGAATGGAAAAAGTTATGAGCATTTCAAAAACCAGAAGCTGTTCTAGGTGTCATTGAACTTGCCTGCGCCATGAAAGCAGAAACTATCTTTGAGATAGATGGGAAATAAAAGAGAGAAATTGGAAGGGGTTTCTGTAGGCGACTTGATTTCCTGTTGGGGGGTATTTGCACAACCAGCTTGTGACCAGAAATGGCCGCCCTTAGAGCCAGATGACTCAACTTATCCCACTTCTACACTTGAGACCTAATGCATTACCGTATTTGGAATTTGACAGCAGCTCTGTTCTACCCACTCTCCTTTGTAAATGCTTTTCACTTACCCCACCCTTCCCCCAGCTGACTGGTTCCATTTTGTAAGCTTCCACTGAATGTTTTTATTCATAAAATTATATTCCCTCATGGTTTATGCCGTCACATATAATCTGCCTGGATTGGGGTTGCCCTTTGGGATCCACTCACTGAAATTCTGCCTTCAGTATAATTATTAAAGATAAGAGGAATTCTCATTTGGATTCTATGGCACATGTCCTCCCTTGTGAAGAGAGAAAATGGTTTCTAACAGGGATACAAATTGTATGGATCTGCAATTGATAGCCAAACCCAAATTACTTCATAGTAAATCTGACACTAGGGCCTCAGGCAGAACACCTAACTTGTTAGTATTTGGATTAAAAGCTGTGAAAGTCGTCTATGAGATCCTGGTGGGGTAGAGGGAGTTCTGTATGGATTGGATTCTACATTTTATTCCTCCTGACATGTTAGTTTTCTATGTGGTGGAAGATCAAGTTTCATTTCTGAGGTAAGAATTCCAACCTTCTCCACTTCCAAGTAGTAAAGTTCTAGAAAGGCTGTGGTTTTGGGTAGCTGAGGTGAGCAGGTAGCTTAATTTGATTTACTGTTTATCAGACATTAGACCACTAGCATGTATTGAAGTACCTGGCACACAACATAGCCCCTTCACAGCAAAGTTGGGTGAATATCAAATATGGAAAGTAGCAGACATTAAGGTACTGATGACTGGAAAAGCCAGTGAGAATTTGTGTAGAAAAGTTCACAAGTCTGTGGTGTTGGAAGGATATCTTCACTGAAAGGGCATCGTTCCCCAGCTGTTTTCTGCCCATTAGTGGACACAAAGATTTGTCTCTTCCTCTTTGGGGTATGCGTTGTCCAAATACATCACTCTTAATATAAAAAAAGGATTGGTTTTATATGAGACTTAAAGACGAGGGTGATCATGAGCTGAGGCTGACACCTGATAACTAGATAGATGGATACACCCAGTGTTTTGTTTTGTTTTTGACAGTCTATGGATATGGCTTGGATTAAACAGGGAGCTTCTGGAAAGGCAGCAGATGGTCCATCTTTGGCCTCCAAGCCTTCCCTTGTTGGTGACACAATCCCTTTCTGGTGTAAAATCCAACTGGGACAGGCTGAATATGGTCTTTTCTTGATCTTTCTTTTCTGTCATCCTTCCTACAGGACAGCATTACGGTTCTGAGAGGGTACTCATTAATAGCAACCATGGAAGACTGGTTAAACATGTTATTTCTTCATTCCTTCCCTCTCTACCATTCTATCACTTAAAACCCGAAATGGTTAAAATAGTATATCTCTCTACAGATGAAGTGTTAGCAGTAAACGGCCGCTGGGATTTCTACAGTCAGTAGCTGAGATGATGAAGATCTGGGTCAGAGCTGGGTCTGAGTTCCCACAATCCCTGATTATAATAGAATAGGACAGGCTGGATATGAGTTCCTCTTGGCTGGTGGAGCCCTGTGTCTACTTGTCAAGGGAGGCTCTCAGAGGACTTCTCCAAGGCTAGTAGGGAGAAGGGACACTTCCATAGAAAACATCACCACAGACCACATTACAGTCCACTGTGGATCAAAAACATTTGTTCAGAAAAAAAATTGAACACAGATTTCCCATAGAATTCCTGCACTTCATTTCTCCACTTCTCCTCGGAAGTTCTAGTCTGTAAGCCACCTTTGATGTTCACTTAGTCTTTTGGAGCAAATTGGGGAGTAAAGTGTCCTTCCGCTTGTGACCGAACTCCAAGCTGCTGTGGCCAGCCTCCCCAACAATGAGGCACAGTGGTAACTGTATTACTTGGTAACATCCGATGGACCATGAAATTCTCATCTCATTGTCAGGTCTTTTTTGTTGTTGTTGTTGAAGAGCACCAATCATTTGCCATAAGGAGGCAATTACCTCAGGCAACAAATATAGGGGGCAGAATGCTTATTCCTCGTTAAACTTCCTGCTCTTTGTGTTTTCCAGTGCATGGCTTGGCTTGGCGCATGGAAATTAGCCTATTCCTCCTTTGGGGCTTAACAATTCAGCAGCCTTGAAGCAAATTCAGTTTCATTTCTCTGGGTTTGTGTGTGTGCAGGGGCTGGACTCGGTTGTCCTTTGCCTCAGGCAGCAAGTGCTTTCAGCCAGCTCCGGTCCAAGACAGAGAGAAAGTGGCTGCTCTGTATTCACGGGCATTCCCCGTCTGGCTGTTGCTTTCTGTCTCCCTCAGACGCTCCTTGTTGGTAGCAAAGGCGTTTCACATGTGGGAAAAATTAAAAACTGGGCATCCGTCCAGGAAATCCTGAAGTCTCCCCCTTTCCCCAAACTTGATGTAAATAAGCAGCAGAGCAGGGAGTTCCTTCGACTGACAAGAGGATGTCTGTCTGGCTTATGCAGGATATGAGGGGAAGACGGTAGAATAAAAGATTATGTTTCCCTGCCCCCCAGATTGTGTGTGTGTGTGTGTGACAGCTGAAAGATCATGACATGTCTTCAGCTATAATGACAAGGCAGAACCAATCATTTCCATCTAATTAAGATTAAAATATACATTTCATTATGCAGAAACGTGATCTCCTTTTCTTTCCTGAGAACATTTCTTGTTTAGTTAAAAAAAAATGCTGGATCATTTAGAAGTTCTGGCTGGTAAAACAAAGCGTGCCTGTGTGTGTAGGCTGGGCTGGGCATCACACACAAACCTCTTCCTCTCCCTCTTCATGGGTATCAATGAACGGGTGTGTGTGATGGGCTTGTGTGTTGCGTTGTATCTCATTGTATATTCAAAAGGGATGAATAAGGGTCCCCCCAAAAGTGAATGGAGCAAAGCAACACTTTTGAAAACACCCATTTTGTTAGCTCTAACCAGAGTTTGAACTCATAGTTAACATAGAATCAGAAATTCAAGACACAAAGCCGGAATTGTGCTGCGGATTGCTGCTACAGGGGGAGAGCCAAGTACCTACTTGGAAGCCTTCATCTCTTGAACTACCCTTGGATTCCCAGCAGGCCTTGTTTGGCCAAGACATATAACTTTAGTACTATAATTTGATGTGAACACATTCAGAGACGTCCCCTTTGTGATGGCAAACTTTACCTGATCTTTGCCTGGTTTGGCCTGGCCTTTGCCTGGTTTTCTAGGCAGACAATGGAATATGTAAGTTCCTTTTCACTGGGGGTCTTCAAGCAGAGGCTGGAAACCTATCTGACAAGGGGTGTTTTTCCACTGTCACTAGAAGTACCCATTACGTACCCATTAATGGGTACAAAAATGCCATTACATACCCATTAATGGGTACTTAATGGGTACTTTTAGTGACACCCAAGGATGGTCTAGTGATTCCTGCATTAAGCAGGGGGTTGGGCCTGAGGATTCCAGAGGCGCATTTGAGCCCTGTGATTCTACAGACAGTGCCAAAAAGTGAAGACATTTGTGTCATGGTCCCTTTCTGGATGTACCTGCAGGAGATCTGGGTCCAGGCTAGCCCAGCCCACTGATCCAGATCAAGGAACGGTGTGATCTCTCAGGGTCTTTTTCCACTGTCAAAAGTACCCATTTTTGCACCCATTTAGGACCCATTTGGGCGGGAGCTGGATGACCCCATTTCCACTACGGCACCCATTTGGGACCTGATTGTTTCCACTGCCATTGGGGAAATCTGGATCTAATGGGTACATTTTGGCCTTTAATCCGGATTTTCTGTAGACCCCATTAAAGGGGTCTACAATGAGGTCTTCTCCCAGAAAATCCAGATTCAAGGGAGCCTGTTTCCACTGGAAACAGGCAATGGGGTCCAAAGGAGGATAGGGGGAGGGGATGCACCTTTGGGACCCCCCCTCCCAACATTGGCTTCGAAGTCACTTCGAAGTCTCTTCGAAGTTGACTTCACATTCACTTTGAAGTGACTTCGAAGACTGCAACCCCCTGCCCCCCAAAACACCTGGGGTAATGGACTGTCCCCTTGTGGGTCGATCCGGATTCCCCAGATGGGTGCAAAGCTGTTTCCACAGGAGGGGTGTTACTCATCCATTCCTAATGGGTGCTACACCTCCTGTGGAAACACATTGGGTGCTTCCCTTAATCCGGATCTACTAGATCTGGATTAAGAAATGCGCCCATTCCTTAGATCCGGATCTTCTTAGAGGAAAAACACCCTCAGTCCCACCACCTTCTCACGTTCAGTTGCTGAGAACTCGGGAGAGGGCCTTCTCTACGGCTGCTCCTGAACTCTGGAACTCCCTTCCATTGGTGGTCCACTCAGCCCCCTCTCTGCTCTCCTTTCGTCGGCTGATTGAGGTGGTGCTGTTTAGGCAGGCTTTTAATTAGATTTAATTCTAATGATTTTTTTTAGCTGTATTCCTTGGATGTTCATATTGATTACAGCTGTAATAGCTGTTTAATTTTATTTTGATGTTTGCATTATGGGTTTTTATTTTTAATGGAATTTTGGTGTTGTGAGATGCTCTGTGTCCCATCTTGGGAGAAGGGCGCGATATAAATAAAATAAATAATAAATAAATACATATGCATTCGTATCGGACATTCATACAAATTTGTGCAAATACATACATATCGCATCTTACCACATTTGAAGGGGATTCTATTCAAATGAATATGAATTTTCTTACATTTGATTTGATGCAAATAGAAGGCAAAAACCCCATTCGTGTGCATTGCTAGTGCGCTAGTGACAAACTTCCCATTCAAAGAGAAATCTGACTTTCTGCTTTTCCTTATCGCAAGATGCTTTCAGTCTTGTTGTATTTGCAAGGGTTTCAGAATATCATTGTCTCATGGATATCAGATCTCATAAATGCAGAGAGAGCACAGAGACAGGAGGGTTTGAGGGAGAAGTGAAGAGAAAGTTGTGGGAAAGTGTCAGTTAGCAGGACTATGGGAAATCAGCAGCCTCACTTTATTAACTGCATGTGTGGCAATTATGGGTGTCCCAAACTCACCTGTCTTAAATGTGTGAGTTTTCAGTGACCGCCACAGATCAGAAGACGGAGCGGCTGGTTTTTCCTCCCTTTCTGTTCACAATCCTAAATCCTTTTTTACACAAATATGGTCGACCTGTTTCTTCTCTCCTGAGGAAGAAATAATCCCTCAAGCTTTTGCACTCCTTCTCCAGAGTGACTCCAGTTCAACCACTCACACGTAGAAGAAGCAACTCAAAATGAACTCTCATGATGCTAATTAGAAATATTATCTCCCCAGTGTCTGATCTGCTGCTACCGTGGCTGCCGCTTTGAGGCATGAATTAATTTTGTTTTCTAGTGTCGCAGTCATTTTTGCTGCTGGAAATACATAGGCAGTATTGATTCGAATTCCTTCTCCATTGTGGCCATTCTGGGGCCTATTGGCACTTGGCTTTATTCTGGAATATATCCTTGAATAGGGACCTGCTGTCCACATGCTAGAGCAGACTACAGCAGGCCCCAAGTGAGGGCTGCCAAAGTCTGCATTAGCATGCGGACCACAGACCCCCATCCTGAGATATATTCCAGGATAATCCAAGTGCAAATATGCCTCTAGATCAGCTGATCTTGCTTGCCTTGCACCTAATTTTTTAAGGATCCAATCACAGCAGATCTGAAAACACAGAAGTGCCATGCATGCGTCCTTCTGTGATTCCAGAGTAGAACTGGTTGACGCTGGGAATCCTTCAGATAGAGCTACAGCAGCCTTCTCAGACTTGTGTCCTCCAGATGTTTTGGACCCAAACTCCCATCATTCCTGGATGCTGGCCGTACTGGCAGGAGTTGTTGGAATCTGCAGTCCACTCACATCTGGAGGGCACCTGTTTGGGGAAGGCTGGTGGAGGAGCCGAGATGAAGCAAAACCAGACATTTCTTTCGAAAGAGTCTCCCCTAGAGTGGATGTGAAAAAGATGAATTCACGGCAGATTTGTCCTTTCCTAAGCCCATATTTCCCAAGAGAGAAATGTGACCTGGCTCACACTGAAGATCTGACAGATTTCCAAAGTGGATTTCCTTCTTAATGTCACAGGGAAGGAAAGTGTGTATGTGTGTGTTTCCGTTCCTCAAAGAAACCACCATGAAAGGCTGAGTTCTGTCCCCCCCTTCTCTTTTTCAGAGAAAGCACATTTCTGACGGACACTGCCTATGACAGAAATAGGTCATGCAGCCATTTAGCTGAGTGAGAGGGTGGTGGGTATTAATGAAATACTTCTATGGACAATTTCTAGGATTTCTTGTGAGCAGAGAGAATGAGAGAGGGAGAGAGAGGGGGGAAAAACCTTCCTTGTTCCTTGAACTTTATGCTAGTACCAAGGACAGGGAAATCCTGAGTAGGGAAGGGTGGAGCACCCACTGAATAACCCAAGAATAATTATATTTGCACAGTTACTCCCTTCAGCACTATATAAGGGAGAGTACTTAATGCCAGCGTAAGTCGCTCAGGCTTCCCATACAGATCTTCCAGGAAGTACATGGAAATAAAGGAAGGGCCCATTCCTCAACAGACAGGCATACATAGCTAGTGAAGATAGTGTCTGTACACATTTCATATGCATCCCATTTTTATTCCGGATTATAAGAGCAAATGCGTACAGATAGTACAATATTCGTACAGATGCGTAATTAATACATATGTATCTGTATGTTTGAATGATTCGAATCATCTGAACAAATGTTTTGGAACATTCAAAACTTGTTTGAATGTTTAAATTCAAATTTGAAGACATTCTATTGTTTCACTGAAGACATTCTATTGTTGACATTCTATGTGAGCCATTTTAGTCTAGTGGTTAGGGAGCCAGAATCTTATTTGGGAATACTGGGTTCGCTTCCGCCCTCCTCCATGAAGCCAGCTGGGTGACCTTGGGCTAGTCACAGCTCTCTTCTAAGCTCACATAGCCCCATTGACCTCACAGGGTGTTCTGTTGTGGGCAGAAGAATAGAGAAGTTTTGTCAGTTGCTTTGAGTCCCCTTAAATGGGTAAGAAAAGCGGGGTAAAAAAGCCAACTCTTCTTCTTCCACAAAGGGTGATCTTGGGCTAGTCACAGCTCTCTTCTGAGGTCTCACAGCCCCACACACCTCACGGGGTGTTCTGTTGTGGAGAGAAGAACAGAAAAGCTTTGTCAGCTACTTTGAGTCCCTTAAATGGGTGAGATAAAGCGGAGTAGAAAAGCCAACTCTTCTTCTTCTTTTTCTTCTTCTTCTTGAGAATAATTGTGCACATCCCTAAAGAAGACCACATGGACGTGGCACCCCAGATATTATCTTTGCTCCTAATTCCCACAGTAAAGCTTTGTGGCAGAGCAGATTGATATCTCTGAGGGCTTCCAGTTCACTTCACAAGTGTGTCAGCAGCAGGGCTGTTCTTGGTGATAACTCGGTGAGAGAAAGTCCTGCATCCTCTACTCTCTGGTGAAGAGTGCCACTGCTAAGCCGATTTTCCACGGGTAAAGGGGATATTTGGCAAGATGTTAAAACCACAGCAGCATAGTGAGAAAATAGTGAAATCCAGAGATCAGTTTATACCCTGCCTTTTCTCACCCTTAAGCTGTGACTTGCCCAAGGTCACCCAGCTGGCTTCATGGAGGAGTGGAGAATCAAACCAGGAGACAACTAGATAAGAGTCTGACCCTCGACCACAAGGCCAAACTGAACCACATCAAGTCACAGATAGCGGGAAATGCTAGCAGAACAGTAATACCCCTCTTAAGAGCCCCAAGACATCTCAGGGCAGGACAAGCAGGCCTGGGTTTCTTGGAAAGAAGTTTGCTGGCATCTGATATAAAATATTTTGTTTGCATTTATATACAGGATGAAGGATAAGTTGCAATGCTTGTAGCTTTAATGGTCCAACAGGCCCTGATTGCTAATTTTCTAAAGTTCCAAAGCTGCCTAGCACTGCTATCCTTGGGCTTTGTGGAGAGGGGTTGTAAATCATATGTTGGGGTCTTCACACCTTTACTTCCCCAGGCCTGCATCCCAGGGAAGTGAGGATGGAGGATGGATCCAGCATCTGAACCATGGGACGCCAGATCTGTTATGAAGGCAGTCATGGAGTTGCAGCAACTAGGAGTGTGCACACATTTTTTCTTGTATTCGATTCATGTTGAATTGAAGGCAAGAAAATTCATACTAGTTCAAATAGATCCCCTTTGAATGTGGTAGGATTTGTATTCAATACGAATGTTCGATCCCATACGAATCCTATATGAATCCCATGCAAAGCTTCATACGAATGTATCAAAACATTTTATTCCAATTTGAAAGTCTGGATTCGGCCAAATTCGTACGAATTTTGAATGTTGCAAATATTTGTGCACATCCCTGCAGATAAAGAACAGTTTTAACTCAAAGTGGAAAGAGGAATGGTCCACCAAGTGCCCAGCTAAGTAGGTGATCTAACTGCGGTTACGTCTGTGTGTTGCTGTCATGCAATAAATAAATAAATAAACCTGGAAGAGGTGGGAATGGGTTGGGAATAGTCCTGCTGCTAGAATAGACAGGGGAGGAATTCCTGTATGTGTGGATCTTCTTCTTGTAAAGAAGTGGCTAGTGTGGATACTTCGTGGAAGAGTGTCCCAGGAGTTTCCCAACCAGGTAAATGCAAATTTGCCCTAAGTCTGACCCTCCTGCTTTATTTAGACCAGGTGCTCTTATGTCCCAGGTGAACTGGCAGTGCAGAACAATGACCTCCACTTTGCACAGATGGATTTCAGTCAAGTTCTCTTTCTGAAATGCAACCCCCATGATCTCTGGCTTAAGAGACCCCCTCATGTTAACAAAGAAAACAGGCAGAAAACACTGTCCCTGTTGTAGATGACTCTGCTCTTATCTGAGAAGATGAAAAAAGCAACAAGGTCAAGGAGAAAAATCCCCAGAGGCTTACCATCTCTTTCTGTCTTGTTCAGGCCATCCTCTGCTAATCTGAACTGCTCCAGTTAATTCAAAAATCAATTTTTGGGATGATTTTGCCCAAACTGCTAGATGTGATTAGGGAAGGATGGAGCACACCACTTTGAATCTGTGCAGACCTATTTAAAACCTGTTCCATTTCTATTGTTAACACATACGTTTATAAAATGCAGAATTTTGCATTTTCATAAACTTTCAAGAAGAAGAAGAAGTAGAGTTGGCTGTTCTACCCCACTTTTCTGACCCATTTAATGGGACTCAAAGCAGCTGACAAACCTTCTGTTCTTTTCCCCACAACAGCCCATCAATACAGGTCATGGCAGGCAAAGGGTCTGTGGGCAAGGTTGCCCTCCATTCACAGGAACAAATGATTATACATGTGTCTTGAAAGGGCAGCCGTGGAAACAGGCAGCAAGGGCGAGCCTTCAATGATGGAGGCACCCCTCCCCCAGATGTGAGTCACAGAAGTCCTTTCACCCTTCATCCATGGAAAAGCCATACCCCCATATACGGGCATAGATGGGACAGAGACAATGTTTTATGGCTTCCTCACTCAAAGTATGCAGGGCGGTGGATGCCTCCAGAATGGTGGCTTAATGGCTCTTGACATCTCTCTTGTTTAGCCTGGCCCTTGTGGATAAATGGATTAATATCCCAAACACCATCCCCCTTCCCCGGGACCGGGGTGGGGGGCTCAGTCTTGAAACTGTGCCATGTTTTTGGAAGAAACTCTTAAGGTCCTGAAAATAAAACAGCAGCTTTATGTTTAAAATTCACATTAGCTGCTGTGATTTATTTCCAAGTGACCGGGAAAGGGGGGTGGGGTTAATTATAAGTGCTGTAAGTATGGAATTGATGCCGTAAAGGGCTTGGCATAATTCAAAGTGAAGTCACTGACAAAAAATGAGCTCCCGACCATGTGTAACTTGGCAAAGGAACTTTCCGAAGACAAGTTTGGGAAACTGCAGATCTTTGCCAGCTCAGCTCGACCTATGTCTCCCCCAAACAAAGGTCTGGGTAAAAGAAGGATTGGGGGAAATTTTTCAGGGAGTTGGGGTGCTAGAAAAGCTGTTCCCAAATCTCCAGTGCATATTTGGATAGGAAGCAGCTGTTTTCCCAATCAGAAGCTTTTCTGCTCCTCCTGGGTGAAATCAAAACGTTTCACTCTTTGCACAAAGGGATTATAACTTGCAAGGCATAAGTCAACTCAGCTTACTTGAGTACAGTAGACTTGGGATTGCTGATTTACAATAAGTGTGGCTAGAATTCAGGGAATTATGAGGCACAGGTTTGGTCTAGTAGTTAGGGAGCAGGACTCTTAACTGGGAATACCGGGTGTGATCCTATTCTCCTTCATGAAGCCAGCTTGGTGACCTTGGGCTAGTCACAGCTCCCTCATGAGTTCTCACAGCCCCTCCTACCTCACAGGGTGTTCTGTCATGGGGAGAGAAAGAGAAGGTTTGTCAGCTACCAGTCTAGATGGCTTTAAGGTAGGGTTAGACAAATTTATGGATGACAGATGTATCAATGGCTACTAGAATGAATGCCTAGGTGCATCTTTCAGGTGGGCGGGGGGGGGGGGGGAGGAACCGGGGCACTTCTAAGGCCATCTGCTGGGACTCAAGAGCAGGAGAAGGTTTGTCCTTGTCTCTCCTTGAGATGCCGATGAGCATTTGGTGGGCCACTGTGTGCGACAGGATGCTGGACTAGATGGGCTGTGGCCTGATCCAGCAAGGCTTCTCTTATGTTCTTATGTTCCCTTAAAAGAGTGAGAAAAGCAGGGTAGAAAAGCCTCCTCCTCCTCCTTCTTCACCAACCCGTAGAGGCCATTAGTTAAAAGGTTTCTGTGAACTTTAGTGTGTGAACATCTCACATGCTTGCCAAGAGAGGTTCTGCACTGGTTTGGTCACTTTGCAGTTTACAACGAATTGGATGGTTCACAAGTGAACCAAACCACACTGGTTGTTTAAAAAACACCAGGTAAAATCAAACCTGAACCAAGGAGTGTTTTAGTGAATCAAGAGTAGTTCACTATGGTTTGCTTGGTTCACATGTGAATCGAACCAACCTGGAGCTTGAAACAAATAATTGGTAGTGAATGTTTACATGTTTGGCCATCTTTATGTGTTGCATGCTTGACTGACTGAAGAAAATGGCTTCGATCCATAATCAACATGGCAATTCCTTTCCACAGAAGTAAAGCAGACTTTTTTGGGGGGGAGGGGAGGAGGATGGAACTCACTGCTAGGGATTTAAGAAGGATTCTTATTTACTTATTGTATGGGTGTAACATACTGCAAACCTGAATGCAGCTGAGAGGGGATAGAGCTAAGGATGTGCAAGATCCCCCCGCCCCGCCACCTCCATTCACGCTGAATTTGTCTCAAATTCCTGCCACCACCGGTTCGGCCTCCAAATCTGCTCCGAAGGTTCAAACAAAGGCGCAAAAGCTCTTCCTCTCCATGCAGAGGTCGGTCTTCAAGTATAGCCAATATTTGATTTGATTTGAATATAAAGTTTCAAACCTTTGCAATTGGTATGAATTTTATAGGTGATGGGCAGTTTTCATGCACCCCTGGGCGGACATGGCACGGCAAAATGGGGCCAGCTGCCCATTGGTCCTCAGAAGAGAGGCAAAAGTAAAAGCTTTGCAAGAGATGGGAACATCCACCTTCGAAGGTGTAGGTGGCGAGAAAGATAAAAGGAGGAAAGGGCTGGCCATTAATAGGAGAGGATTAGCTCAGGAAAATACAGTCAAACTGAGCTGACGCCAACATCTGCAACAGCCCAATCAGGAATCTGGTCAAATTCAAGCTGAACTAAGTACTTGCTGGTTTGGGGCTGAACTGAGCAAACACACCAAGTTCATGGCTATTCCGCACTAGTAGAGAAATTCAACACAAAAATTTAAAACACAAGAGCCTTTTTAAAAAAAAAAAAAAAGGTCCATTTAGAACTATGAAGCTCACAGACTGGTCAAGTATCAGGCAAGTTCAAAGCTCTGCCACAGCTTGGAAGAAGAGAAGATGTGTGAGGTTTGTTTAAAGCTTAGAGCAGAAATGTCCCTGGGGGAAAAATGCAGGAAGTTCTTAAAGCAAATGGATGAAATTAGGAATGTGAACAAATGGTTTTTTTTTAGCATTTGATTCATGGTGAATTGAATTTATTGAATTATTTATTATTTACATTTCTATCCCGCCCCATACCCGAAGGTCTCTGGGCGGGTAACAGCAGATTAAAATAAAATATACATTAAAAGACAAATATAAAACAATATACAATATGTTTAAAATGATAGTGTTTGTACTGAGGGGCAGGGGGAACATAAGCAGCTCAGCCAAAGGCCAGGGCAAAGAGGTGTGTCTTCACTGCCCTCCTAAATATGTATAGGGAAGGGGCATGACACCTCGTGGGGGGAGGCTATTCCATAGTCTGGGGGCCATCACAGAAAAGGCTCTCTCCCGGGTGCCCACCAACCTCACTGCTGAAGGTGGTGGGACAACCAGGAGGGCCTCACCGCCTGATCTTAAGGCACAGGCAGGTTGATATTGGAGAAGGCGTTCCTTTAGATATTTGGGGCCCAAGTCATTTAGGGCCTTATAAGTCAGAGTGTTAGAATGTTAGAAAATTCATATTCATTCAAGTAGATCCCCTTCGAATGTGGTGGGATTCTGTTCAATAGGAATGTATTCATACAGATCCGTACGAATATCTGATATGAATGCATATGTAGCCTGGATACTATACAAACGCATACATATCGGATATGTATCCTATACCAACACATACATACCAATATATATCTGATGTGTATCCCCAGTTTAATCAACCTACGAACTATTTGTACGAAAGTCCAGAAACATTCGCTTAGTGTACAAATGTCTAAATTCATATGAATTCGTACAGATAATGAATGTTACAAATATTTGTGCACATCCCTAGATGACCCTAGAGGTCCCTTCCACTTCTATGATTCCTTGATGCTGGACTGCAAGCTGCTGCCCTTACAAACTGAGGAGGCTGTTTAACACTGGGGTTTTATTTGCCATACTGATCCAGGAAACCTCTCTAGAAATTTCAACCACATAGGCAATATTGGTGTGGGGCGTTAGAGCCAGCACTGGTAAGCGTTCCTTAAAAAGTGGCCTCCAAAAAGCCTGCAGCATCTGAGACAGTCTTTCCAAAGGGAAACCTGCAAAGGGTAGGAGGGGAAATGGCTCCCTCTCTCCCGCTTCTGATTTTCTTTCCAGGGAGTAGTTTGCATTGGCCCAGTTCCATAGCTATATTTCAATTTTTAGAATTGGGCTGGCTTTCCCCATTTTCTGAGTGCAAAGGTTGCCGCTTATTGCACTGGCATGACCTGCTGTTTCCAGGCTGTGGCTTTTGTCTCGGCCGCCTCTCTGCCCGAGGGCACCTTTGAACAGGCCCTGGAAACTGGAATAGGATGGCAGTCAGTGACGGCTTTTCTGATGAAAGGAGAAAGCTTGCCAGCGGGAGAAGCCTTTTATCGCTCTCTCAGTTTCCATCATTATAGTAATTTATTTATTTTAGAATTCATATCCTGCCCTTCACCAAAAGGTCCCAGGGTGGGTCAGAACAGTAAAAAAAAAATGAAATACAAAAAACACTGAAACATATTTAAGGGTGTTTTCCCACTACCACTAAGGACCCATTAAGGACCCACTTGGCTCAGAGCAGGAAAAACCCATTTCCACTAGAGACCCCATTAGAGCCACATTTGTTTCCACCAGTTCTAGGGAAATCCGGATCATATGGGTCCTTCAGGACCTATAAACTGGATTTCCTAGGGTGTTTTGCAACAACTGATTCGGAATCTGCAGTGCAAAAGGGGGCACAGTCTGCACACCCCTGCTTCCATGGCAGGCTGAATGTGGCATCCACATGGATACATACTTGCCCCACCCATATGCTGCTGTTAAGTGTGTCTTAGGTTACCTGAGTGGCAAAGTGGGAGGAAAAACACTGAGAATTCTTCCTTCTGCTCACTTTGACAACATCCTATTTCCCTTCTTCCTCCTCTTGTTTCCCTGGTGGCCTCATCCAAGACAGAAAATGGGCCTTCAGTTTGGTCTAGTGGTTAGGGAGCCGGAATCTTATCTGGGAATACCAGGTTTGATTCCGCCCTCCCCCATGAAGCCAGCTGGGTGACCTTGGGCTAGTCACAGCTCTCTTCTGAGCTCTCACAGCCCCACCTACCTCACAGGGTGCCAGTTGTGGGGAGAAGAATAGAAAAGCTTTGTCAGCCACTTTGAGTCCCCTTACGGTGAGAAAAGCCGGGTAGAAAAGCCAACACTTCTTCTTTCCTTTACCTTCCTCTCTCCTTTCGTTTCCACTTTTGATGCCAATTTGTTTTGGCTCCTGCCCCAAGTAATGTAGCCTTTCCCAGCTGAAAATCATCTTCTATGGCCATGAATCTTTTGCCTGCCCTGGGTAATGTCAGATAAACTTTGGATGCTTTGTAAACACAGTTGCTTTGAGTGAAATGTTTTGAATAAGTAGCACTGAGGACTGCATTATGTAATGGCTATATTTAGCCGTCCAGATTTTGGAAAAGCCATGCTGCCTTCTAAACACAAGGATCTGCACTTGTCTAATAACTGACGCTAAGACAATCGATTTTGCTCTGTCTGAAACATTAAGTGGCATCTGTAATTGAAAATTAGTCACTCTGTGCTCAGGTCTCCAGGTTAATCTCATGTAACTTTTGTTAATTACGTTTCATTAGCACCAAATCAGTGAGGCATCCCACTTGGAGGTGGCCTTTACAGGAGATGATGACTGATGCTGAGTCTTGCTGGAATTCCATCAAAGACCATCAACCACCAAAGTGAGCGTGTGCGTGCTTCCCTGTATTTAGGAGAGGGGACAGGGCAATGAGAGCCAGTTTCTTTTTTCTTTTTTAAATGTATTTTTATTAATTTTCCCACACACGAGAAAAAATAACACAGAGAAAGAAAAAATAAATTGTGACAGTGTACAAAAAGTGGGATACACTAGGGATGAGCATGAATGGGTTTTTTATATTTGATTAATAATGGATCAAATGTTAGAAAAACTGTACAAATAGATCCCCTTTGAATGTGGTAGGATTCTTTTGGATACAAATGTATTCATATGTATTTGCACAGATATCTGATACAAACAAATACGTATCTGATACCTATCTGAAATGAACGCATATGTATCAGATACATATCCCATAACAAATCTGCCCTGAAAGCATCAAATTTGACCTGAGTCCACTTTTAATCCACTCTCGATCTATGTTGAAAGCAATCTGGATCTGTTGCAGATGTGATTGACGCAGCCACTTTCCCACCTCCCCAGTTTCACAAATTTCTGAACTATTCATACAAATGTTTCAAAACATTTGTATTCGTACAGATGTCGATGTGTACATTTGATTTGTGTACGGACGTCCAAACTCATAGAAATTCATACGAATAATGTTATGAATATCCGGACACATCCGTAGGATACACATACATCCCTCTACCCTCAGTACACCCAGTTGACAACATCTGAAGTGTTGAATAAGTGTTAGGATTAACTAAGAGCAAAATAACATAAAGGTGTCCTGCTGGATCAGGCCACAGCCCATCTAGTTCAGCATCACGTCTCCCACCGATTGCTTCTGGGCATCTCAAGCAGACTACAGAGGCAAAACTTTCACTTGGAGGACATACTTAGGCATCCATTCTAGTAGCCATTGATACATCTGTCATCCGTAAATTTGTCTAAACCTTCCTTAAAGCCATCTAGACTGGTAGTTATTACCACCTCTTCCAGCAGCACATTCCATAGACCGATGGCCCTCTGGGTGGAGAAATCCTTCCCCTTGTCTGATCTGACTCTCCTACCCATCAGCTTCGCAGACTGCCCCTTGGTTCTAGTGTGTGAAATCCACCGTTTTAGGATTATCCCCGCTTCACTTTTGACTCTACTGCTGCCAAGTAGGGATTAGAAAGTAGGGATTAGTCCCACTTCTGTTCTACCCACCTGTGGAGGAATTGGGGGAAAGCTTCCCCAAAATTTAAAACATAAAAAATTGACCTCTCTTTTTTTACGCAACCCCTTTGCCTCAGAAACTGATGGGATAAAAAAAGATGGAGCTTGGAAGTGGGGTTGGAAAGGAGGAAAAGAGCAAGCCCAGATTTCCCACTCAAGTTAGTCATCTGCTGTGTGACACAGACAGCCATGGAAATCTTTGAATGAATCCAAAATGAGGGTGAAAGAGAAGTTTGCTGACAAGGTCAGGAACCTCACCCTCCTTGCTTCTGGATTAACGCCACAGCCAGTATATTTTACTACATTTTCACTTCTCAGATATTTTCCATCATCACAACTGTTCCTGTATAATGCCACTGCTATGGTGGCTTTCATAATACGTTTGGATGAAGCAAGTTGAAACAAGAATAATAGATGCTCACCCAAAATGTATTCCGAATGTTAAGAAATGAACCACTGATAAGGTGTGTCAAGGAAGCTAGAGGTAACAAAATGTCCTTCAGAAAACAGAAGACCTCGTGGCACCATTTTTGACCCTCTGAAAGTGAATTGAGGGATGGGCCCTTTCACTGCTGCTAATGGAATTCCACTCACAGCGGCTCTCTGGAAGTGGCAATGAGGCCCATTATAGGATGAACTAAATGGAAAGAAGGAAATTATGGAGAGGCAGACTGACATTTTTGCGTCTCTCTCCATAGCAGACTCTCCAATGCTGAGCTCAGACCTCAGCATTAACTATTTTTAATAAGCAGGAGAATCTAAGGCAAGCAAGTGTGACAAGTGAAGAAATGGCGGGTATTGTGGATAATTAACAGTTAATAAATCTTTATGCCCAAGTGGCATCCATCCAATAGTCATTACAGAACCCGAAGGTGAGATGGCTGAGTTCTCAACCAAACTATGCAATCTGTCACTAAATTCTGCTGCTCTAACTGGAGACTGGAAACTGGCCAATATTACTTTTTTAAAGAAAGCTCCAAAGGAGATCCTGCTAAACCAAGGAAGATTTTAGAACTGATATTAAAGATTGTGAAAAGCTTTGTGAATGAGCACCAAAATGGCAGATGCTCTTTGATGTGAACAAAGTGACACACATCTGAGGGGAAAAAATCCTAACTACATGTGCTTAAAGGATATGTGTTCCGGTTTTGACTGTAATAGGACCGTTTTGCACTTCAACTCCCATCCCAGCAAGTGACTTTCTGGAATGCTTTGGGTGTCTGCTAGGGATGTGAACTGAATTTTTATTTGTATGGTCACAGACCAGAATCAGCAAATGTTAAAAAGTACAAAAGCTTACAAAAAGTTATTTAAAAAGCATAGTGTGCAGATAAAATCAAGTGGGTCTTCCCGTGCCGGCAAAGGAAGTGATCACTCGCTCATTCACTCTCAGCACTTTCACTCTGTTCTCTGTTCGAAATGGCTTCCTGTGCCAGCAAAGGCAGCAGCTGCAGCCATCGGCCGGGCGATCGTTTGCTCATTCACTCTTAAAACTTTCACAGATCACTGTCAAAATCCACCCGGTAGAGCAATCCACCCACTTCACACCTGATAACAATGTTGCAATCCACCCACTTCACACCTGATAACAATGTTGCAATTCTCCATAATTCTGGCTCTTTGAAAGTTCTGACCTTTAGAAAGGAAAGGAAGGGAAGCTGCTACACTTCTGGGAGATGTGTGATTGTTTTATGGCTGTGTGTGCAGGCAGCAATCCCCACCCCTTTTGCCACGGAGTGCCCCCATGGTAAATGCTGCCAGGAAAACCTGCAACTTCCAAAAAGAGCGCTGGAACTCTTTTTTAAAGTGCACCTTTTTTTGTCGCAGATTTTCCTCATTTTGTAGCCCTGGAAGCTCGTTGAAAAGCCAGGTATGGGGGTGCTCAGAGGCAAAAGAAGATTTTTAGAGGACTTTAAGGTGCTTGGGGACAGGCCCTTAGACTAATAGCATGCTAGGAATAAAAAGAAGTGGTACAAAGCCAGTGTGGAACCTATGGGCCGTTTTGCTTCCTAAAATTGTTGAATTAGAAAAGGCTTTTTTTTAAAAGAACAATTAAAATGATAATGAGGCTAGAGGATTTTCCCTTTGAGGATGGCTGAAATAGACTGTAGGCCTATTTGCACAGAGGCCTCTGTTGCACAATTAGGCCAGCCCTGGGACAGAGCATTCACTCTGCCGGGAGGGCAGTTCCATCTGGAACCATCCTGGCATGTCCCAGTGCACCCTAACTGCAGCCTGAGTGAGGAGCACCACACCCGGCCCAAGCCATCCCTGGCTGCCCCAGTGGCATTTGCACTCTCCCTGCCAAACACCTCTGGGCCATACCCTGTCCCACAGCCATTAGGCCCTTTCGGGCCCTCTGGCCAATAGCCCCTTTTGGGGGAGGGACGAGACCATTCCATTCCATCTGACCGAAGACCAGCCGGACCCCAGCTGCCTGCCAGTGGGTCGATCCGACCCAATGGCAGCAGCGGAGGGCAGGGCCTCCAGCCCGCATGTCAGGCTTTTGGGGCTAGAACACGCAGGGATGGATTCCCCATTCACACCTAGACAGGTAAGGGACTCTGCCTAGGCAGGAACGGGGAATCAGTCCCTTCGTGTCCTAGCCTAACTGCATTACAGTCATTTGGCTGTAGTGCAAAAAGGCCTTGTGCTTCCACTTATGTGCACAAATACCTCCTGGGGCTGTTTGGGGCAGCATTTCTCCATTTTCAGTACCATCAAACTGCCTGACATCTACAGCATCCTCTGGTGCCAGGGTGAGCACTCACATGAGCCCTCAGCAATGCTATTAAATGGGCCCTTCCTGCTACTACTTTCGAGACACTTTCTTTTTAGTTTAAAGGGAACAACATCCATAACTCTCTCATGGGAACAGCTACATCCATAACTGGCCTATGTCATGTCCAGTGGCACCCTGGGTACCGAGCGCCCCTTTAATGGTGCCTGAGGGCCAGCAAGAATGCTTTAAGGAATACCTGCAGAAACTTCAACATAGACGTTGAGTGTGGACTGGCCCTGTTCCTAGCTAGCTACAGCACTGTCTCCTGCAGTATGATATTTATCTCATTTTCCTTCTCCCTGGGTTGCCATGCCAGCAGCTAAACACTATTCAATGGTAACTTACAAACAGCACTCGTTGGGCTGTTTGGGTGTTTTCTTCAAAGGTTATGTTAAAGGCCTTTGTAGGCTGCTAAATATTTCACAGCACCAACTTCTGTCTGGACATTCAGAGACTGCTGAATTGACTGAAAGAAATTATGGGGGTGGGCTGGGCTGGGGCCCCCGGGAGACAAGAGGAAAACATCAAGTTGTGGAGGCTCCTTGGGAAATGGTCAGCAGTTGGCCCGAGGGGACTAGGCTATTCGTCCACACTTCAGATCGAGTTCCATTTGATTTGTTTAGAGACAAAGAATTATTTTTACCCTTTGTGATGGCTCCATGTTGTGATTTGCTTTGGGAAATCTTGCCCATCACTCCTGAGGTATAAACAAAGGGCTTCATTTACATTCATCCTCAAACAACCTTGGCAAATGGTCCCGCCACACACAGCTTCCCTCTGCTTTGTGATGAAGGAGAGAAAAGCAACCCTCTCCGGTCTTGTTCTTTGGAAACAAAATCTTCACTCATGCACTCATTGGTTCAGTGGCCAGCTAATGACCCGGGAACTTTATTTTAAACAATGTAGCAGACAAGGGAAGTGTTGCTATATTCATACCTTAGGGTCAAAATCTTTCTAATTCCTATTCTTTCCTGTCGTCTGATCCAAGTAAGATTTCAAATGAGATGGTGAAGAAATGGAACGCCTGCTCCATTTTGGACAGATTTTCAGGAGTTCATCCTTAACTGTGCTTCTCATCATACTCTCTTTTAAACAGAAAAACATACAGTCATATTGACATATTCCAGAATAAGGCCAAGTGCAGAAAGGGCCCAGGAATGGGTAATATGGAAATCCCTGAATAGGCTTAGAAGTGGCATTGGTAGAACAAAAGATAATTATTTAGAAGACTCCTCCATTTTACATGAATACGGTGTTCAGCAAACAACCCAACATCTGTATTCCTGTTCAAAATGACCCATCACGTGTATAATGGAGAAACTACTCAATGCCACAGATATTGCAGTTGCTGTTGCTCATTTTTGGTCAAAAATTGTTTAATTCTATCTTTATTTGTCCTTCCTATTTTACCAGTACTATTTTATCCAATTTTTAATGTTTTATTGATCTGAATGTTGTTTTTAAAACTCATTTATACATTATGTTTTGTTCCTTTTACGGCCTGTTTGGCTAAATGCAATGCTTTTGACACGAAATAAATAAATGGCAGTACTGAAAGGTAAACCAAAATTATTAGGAAAATATGATAAAAATTAAAACTCCTTCCCCACCCCCCTATTTCCATCCCTGGACCATGGCCACACCTTCACTGTAAACCTTCAAAACATCTTGTTCAGAGACAAAGAATTCTCATTCCTGCTCATACCTTTTCATTTCTCTTTTATTTGTGGACTTTCCATTCAGGAAAGGCCAAATGGAGGTTGGAACCTCAGAGCCCACTGATGTACATCAAATCAAATATTAGAAAATTAGTATTTGTTTGAATAGATCCCCTTCAAATGTGATAGGATTCTATTTGATACAAATGTATTCATATGAATTAGTATGAATATCCAATACAAACACATACGTATCCAATACATATTTGATATGTATTGAATGCATATCCCCTCTGAAAGCATCAAATCCACCCTGAATCCACTTTGAATCCACTCTAGATCCATGTCGAATGCACTCTGGATCTGTTGCAGATGATTCTGAAGCTATGATCTTTCATTCCTAGCTCTTTGGAGCCCTGCTCATGCAAACCTTGAGACAGGGGTGTAGTCTGAACCAGTGCCTAGTTGTGGTCTAGACCAACAGGCCTCATTGACCAGACCCACTGCTTGGATTGCGACCTTTGAGTACATAAAAGCCTAGAGACTTTCTTAAAACCGTCATAAACAGGAATCTGTTTCCATGTCCTTGGACTACTAGTTTCATAAATCAGCAATATGTCATGATGAACAGGGAAAATTGGCACACGTGGAACTGAATAAATCTCACTGATTTCAGCCAGCCTCCTGCTTTCTCTCTTTTGGTGTAACAAATTATTTCAGATGCACTTGAAGAAACAGATGGTTTGAAATCCTGCCCTGCCAGGAAACGAAAACACAGCATCTCTTTTTCACTATCTGGTTCTTATTTTCCTGACAATAAGTACTGAATTTCTGCTTTGTCTAGTACAAACAGAAAGACAGTTCTGTTTTTTGAGTTGTCAGGAATGGCTGGTAGCCAGTTTGGTCTAGTGGTTAGGGAGCCGGACTCTTGTCTGGGAATATTGGGTTCGATTCTGCACTCCCCCATGAAGCCAGCTGGGTGACCTTGGGCTAGTCACAGCTCTCTTCTGAGCTCTCACAGCCCCCCCCCCCACCTCACAGGGTGTTCTGTTGTGGGGAGAAGAATAGAAAAGCTTTGTCAGCCGCTTTGAGTCCCCTTAAACGGGTGAGAAAAGCGGGGTAGAAAAACAAACTCTTCTTCTTCCACAAAGGGTGATCTTGGGCTAGTCACAGCTCTCTTTTGAGCTCTCACAGCCCCCCCCCCCCACCTCACAGGGTGTTCTGTTGTGGGGAGAATAATAGAAAAGCTTTCTCAGCCGCTTTGAGTCCCTTTTAACGGGTGAGAAAAGTGGGTAGAAAAACAAACTCTTCATCTTCTTCAAAGCCCCTGTACTAAAAAAAAGGTTTGTCATCTATATCCTAAGAACACTATAGGGGTTTCGCATAGTTGAGGAAGTCATGCAACCCTTACAATAGCAAATATATTAGGGTGAAAACCCAACTCTGATTGCAGGTTCACATATTCGTAGTGGTGACAATTGTGCACTTCCAGATGTGCACGTCAACATTCTACACACAGATAGCAAGAGCTCCAGACTGTCTAGCCAACAAGCAATTATTCCAGAGGGGCTTTTCTCCAGATCATTGCCTGTCAGCATCCTATTCAGGTGTTGTCTAGAGCTGAAGGTTTACTTGAAGGTTTCTCATGTATCCATGATCAATAGTTTCAACAGCTATGTAGTGACCTTCTATATTGGATAGGGATGTGCACAAATACTCATAATAGTTGATATTTGTATGAATTTGTACAAATGTTATGACTTTTGTACACTGACATTCATATGAATACAAATGTTTCAAAACATTCGTATGAAGCTTTGGAATGTTTGTGAAATGGGCCCATGGGAAAGTGGCTGCACCAGTCACATCTCCAGTGGATCCAGAGTGAATTTGACCTGGTTTGAGAGCAGATTCATAGTGGATTCGGGACAGATTTGACGCTTTCAAAGCAGATATGTTAAGGATACTTATTGGATACGTATGCATTTGTATTGGATATTTGACCAATTCATGCCAATAGATCTGTATCGAATAGAACCCTACCACATTCAAAGAGGATCTATTTGAACAAATACAAATTTTCTTGCATTCAATTTGATACAAATTGAATGCAACCCCCCTTTTTTTTTTTTGCATATCCGTAATATTGGAGCCAGTATGCCTGAAAGTGTCAGTTGTTGAGGAACTAGTGTTCCCATTCCATTTCTAATCCATTTTAAAGGCCAGGGGATGCATTTTGAAAGTGTATTTCCTGGCCTTTAATGTGGATTGGAAGCCCTTGCATGCAGCATGTCACCTCTAAGACACTTTTGAGATGGTCTATAGTTCATCACAGTCTTGATAGTCTAATTCAGAAGCAAACTGAACTCTTTTTGTTCACTGATGACTTCTTCAGGGAGGTCACCAGATTGCTGAAATATTGTTTTCACAGAAAGTAACTTGTGCCAACTTGTGCAATTTTAACTCTTGCAGGACCAACAAGAGGAGAGAGGCGTGAAAAGGCCCACTGCATCCAAAGGGCCTTTTGGCAATTCTTCTTTGGGTAGCACAAACAAAGCTGTGTTGGATGAATAAGAGGAACCTGACGGAAGCAAAACTCAATATGGGCCTCCCTACTTGGGTTTTGGCCTTGGTGGTCCTCTCTTTGTCCCAACAACACGTCAGTGGTGGACTTATCAAGAGGATCATTCGGCAGAAGAGGGAGACAGCGCTCAATGTTACATTGCCGGAGGACAACCAACCAGTGGTTTTTAATCATATCTACAACATTAAAGTCCCAGGAAGTTCCCTCTGCTCTGTGGACTTGGATCCAGCCAGTGGTGAATCAGAACTCAAAGCCGGAACTGAACCAAGCAAACCCTATCAGGAACACACCCTGAATGGGGAGAACCAGATTGTCTTCACTCACAGGATAAACATACCCCGGCCAGCCTGTGGCTGTGTAGCAGCCCCCGATATCAAGGAGCTCTTAAGCAGACTTGAGGAACTCGAGGGAATGGTATCTTCTCTACGTGAACAGTGTTCCAGTGGAAATGGATGCTGCCCCAGTGGACAACAAGTTCAAGGTAGGCTACAGTGACCGTGGAATCTGGTCCAACCTTCACACTCCCTATTCCTTATACTTTCTCCTTTCCCTTCTGCACTCCATATCATTGCCCGTCTTTCCCCTTTGATCTTTTTTTAAATCTTCCATTGGCCTGAGTAAGTGACCTGAGTAGGATTCCTTTCTTCCTTTCCCATTCCCCAGCATTCAGTAGTGTTTAGATGTTCTTCTGGATAGGACAGAGGCAGAGTTACAGAGAAATATCTTTTACTATACTGCCAGGGGCACCTGTCACCATATCCAGCAATGGGGGGATCTTGGTGATTGGTGGAATATATGGAAACAATTCAAGGCAGGAATTGACCATGAAGGAGTATGCCCTAAAACACAGTGTTTGCCCTATTATGTGTGACTGCTAACGTGAGCCACATAGCAACAGGAGTATACAACACAATGAGCACAATTATTTGACATTTGTATACAAATCAAATGTTATGACATTTGTACACTGACATGCGTATTCATATGATGTTTGGAAACATTTGTATGAAGCTTTGGAACATTTGTGAAGCAAGGAGGTGGGAAAGCGGCTGCACCAGTCACATCTGCAACGGATTCAGAGTGAATTAGACATGGATAGAGAGGACGTTTAAAGTGGATTCAGGACGGATTTGATGCTTTCAGAGCAGATATGTTATGGGATACGTATGGGATAAGTATGTGTTCGTATTGGGTATTCGTACAGATAGAATCTTACCACATTCAAAGGGGATCTATTCAAAAGAATACAATTTTTCTTACATTGATACATTTTTTCATCAAATGAAAAAAAAAACTCTGGTAAACATTATTTCTAATTTTGAATATCTGGTCTATACAGACTGCAATGGCTTTCTTTCTTTAAAATGCCCTTTTCTGTGTTTGATTTTTTTTTTTCAAACACAGTGAAGAAGAGCAGTCGGAAGAACGGGGGAAGTCATGTATAAAATTGTTAAAGAACCCTAATGAGATGTGGATAACATTCTTGTTGTAATGATGGAAAAAATAAATAAAAAATAAAAGAAAAAGAAAAAAATAAAATTCCCTTTTCTGTGGCGACATCGCAAATATAAAACAAGAGACAGATAAATTCTTGTAGGCTTATCTTGAGCTCATTTCAAAAGCCCAGCAGACTATTTTAGATACTGGAATTAAGATTTTTTATTTTATTATATATTTAAGGATTACTAACCACTGAGTTCCTTCCTAACCAATCTGTGGCTTTACTGCATTGGTTAATTAGCCACTCATGGCTGGTGGAATCAAATATTTGGCTAGAACGCTGGCTGGGGTCCAGAACTGTGTCTTAAACTATCTCCACTGGGCAAGGGTGACTGCAGAGCTCTTTCTGTGGCTGTCTCTTCCAGTAATTGGGGTAAGAGGCAGCCATATCTGGAACAAGGACATGAGTCTGCTCCAGCTCCCAAATAGCCAAATGTTGCCTTCTATGGTGAATAGGCTGCTGCAGTCCATTTAAATTTAAAAAAGGTGAAAATGAACAAGCACAGTGCTTGTCTTCATCAGTAACTTTTGCCATGGAGGAGGCTGCAGCTCTAATTTGATAGATTGAAGTTGTGGTTCCAATTAAGAGGCCTATTAACACTACAACTGGTAGTACATGGTTAGGGAACTTCTGGGGAATGGGATCTGCACTTGGAGGAGGCTGCTACAGCCTCCAAGTGCCCCCTGTCTTCCAGAAGTTCACTAATTGTTGATTAGATGCAGAGCCTTAACCAACACTGACCAAAGCTTACCTGGCATGTCCAGGCAGCAGCCATTCACACCTCTGCTGGTGCTCCAGGGTCATCTGAGGTGCCTTGCAAGGATGTTGGCACCTTGGCCAACCATAGACGCAACTGTGAGTGCACAGAATGTCATTGTTGTCATGGTGATGGCGCTAACACACACGCCATTGCAGAGGGCACTGCAACCAAAATGACGAGGCCCAGGAGAGGGCTTGGCCCAGGATCAGTCTCTGGTGAGTGACCAATTTTGTGGGTCGTAGGCTGTCTTTAGCTAGCGCTTGCAAGTGTGAACGCTAGTTAACATTGGGTGATCACGCTCCCTTCCCATTCAGCTGATGGGAAAAGAAGTGCAAATACACCTAACATCTTACTGTGCTCTGCTGATTCTGCTGCACAGGCTACCATTTCTGTTCCTCCCCTTCACTCCCAGCCTTTCATTTACTAAGATATTATTTGGAATTTTTCAGTACGTTGGTGAGAAAACTCTCCACATCCTAAGCGTCATTTATGCTGACAAACCACAAAAATGAAATGTCGGTAAGAGGCATAAACTGCTTTGTTTTTTCATGTTTTTCATGTCAGCCAAGATAAGCAAAGACTGCTAGCAATGGTTTGTCTCAGCCCCAAGTAATCCTGAGGCCTTTTTGCACTACTACTGAGGCCGAATGGCTGTAGTGCACTTAGGCAAGGGCACGCAGGGGCACTTTCCTCATTCACACATAGGGAGGTAAGGAACACATCTCCACGCCTTCCTACCTGCCTACGTGCCAATGGGGAAAGCATCCCCGCATGTCTTAGCTTGGAAAGGCTAGCAGAGGGGCGGGACCCCACTCCCAGACCTGTTCGCCATTGGGTCAAATTCGACCCTGGGGTGGGCAGGTCTGTCGTGGTCCTTCCCCAGGTTCCTGTGGGTTCTAGGAGACCAGATTGGGCCCCCTAGGGCCTGCAGGAACCCCCTCCCCAGCCACCCAACCTCCCAGCTGTAGCTAGCCAAACGGAGTGGCAGGTGCACACAGGTGCACCTGGCTTGCCATTTCAGGACCTGGTGAGGACAAGGTAAGTACCTTGCATGCACATGTGTCCCTGCTTAGACCCGGGCCCAATTAAGTGCTCTACACCCGGAATGCATCTAGAATGCCTTTGGATGGGCCCGTGCGAATAGGACTCTGGTTCAGACACAAACTGAACCAATGGGGCAATGGAATGGAGCTGAGTTGATCCAAGCCCAGGCCAATATAACTGCCTTGGTGAATAGTTCAGAGTGGAAAATCACTCTGTCTCCTGTGCTTTCTTCTTGCACAACCATGTGTCGAAGAATACACTGGAGTTCTGAGAAGCAACCATTGCAGTGAGAATGCCATCAACGAGAACCATTGACTTGCCAGAAGCAGATCTCCCATTCAGGAACAGTGAAGATACACACCCAGCCGTCCAGGCAATAAACCAAACTGGCACTTTATTAGTGGTCTACTGAGTCTGGACTAAAAATAAAATCTTCCAAATGCTGCTTTTTAATTATATTGTTTTACACACTCTTGTTTTTATATTTATGGGATTTAGAATATTTTTTTGCATATTTGTTATTATGAGCTTTCCAGAGAATCTTTTGTTATTGGGGAACCACAGAAATTTAGTAAACAAAATAATCTATTGTAACAGGTCCAGTTGACTTGCTTTGCAGTGAGTTGCAGCCCAAGGAAAGCTAAAGGGCTGATTTGGATCCCACAGTCAGGAGTTTCATCCTGACTTTGCCAATAGACAGAGTGAAATCAAATTACTGGCACAGAAAAGACTGTTTCAAGACATCTAGAAGCCAGGAACAGAGCATTTCTGAGTGAAGTTTGGATGAAGAGTTATTTAGGACAGCAGGTACAAAGACGAAGCATCATTTGAAGTTTCCCGTTAACTTCTCCAGTCCATATTTTGATCCAGTGAGATTAAAGGAAGACGTTCAATTGGAGCCTGGAACCTGATCCCTCTTACACTGCTCCTGAGTAGGGACGCACACAAATGTTTTTGTTGTTTTTTTAATTTGATTTGTATCAAATCAAATGCAAGAAAATCCATATTCGCTTGAACGGATCTCCTTCAAATGTGGTAGGATTCATATTCAATATGAATATTCAATCCCATACAAATGCATGTGAATGCATACGAATCCCATAAGAATCCCATGTGAAGCTTCATGCAAATGTATCAAAACATTTTATTCAAACGTGAATGTTAATCTTCAGATGTGCCTACATTCAATTCAAATTCGAATGTCTGAATTCAGCCAAATTCATACGAATTTCAAACGTTACAAATATTTGTGCACATCCCTAATCTTATATAAGGACATAAGAGGAGCCCTGCTAGATCAGACCATAGCCCATCTAGACCAGCATCCTGTCGCACACAGTGGCCCACCAAACGCTCATGGGCATCTCAAGCAGAGACAAGGACAAACATGCTGGCCCATCAAATGCTCATGGGCATCTCAAGCAGAGACAAGGACAAACATGGTGGCCCACCAATGCTCATGGGCATCTCAAGCAGAGACAAGGACAAACATGGTGGCCCACCAATGCTCGTGGGCATCTCAAGCAGAGACAAGGACAAACATGGTGGCCCACCAATGCTCGTGGGCATCTCAAGCAGAGACAAGGACAAACATGGTGGCCCACCAATGCTCGTGGGCATCTCAAGCAGAGACAAGGACAAACATGGTGGCCCACCAATGCTCATGGGCATCTCAAGCAGAGACAAGGACAAACATGGTGGCCCATCAAATGCTCATGGGCATCTCAAGCAGAGACAAGGACAAACATGAGGCTTTTGATACCATTGACCATGGTATCCTTTTGGAGAGACTACGGAGTTTAGGAGTGAGAGGCAATGCGTGGCACTGGTTCTACTCCTATCTCCGGGATAGATCTCAGATAGTGACTGTGGGAGACACAGTTTCGACACCCTGGGAACTCACTTGTGGGGTTCCTCAGGGGTCGATCTTATCTCCCATGCTATTTAACATCTATATGAAGCCGTTGGGAGAGGTCATCCGGAGATTTGGAGTGAGGTGTCATCAGTATGCAGATGATACCCAGCTCTATCTCTCTGTACCATCTGAATCAGGAGAGGCAGTTGAAGTGCTTGACAGGTGTCTGGAGGCAGTAATGGGCTGGATGAGGGTGAATAAATTGAAACTGAATCCAGAAAAGACAGAGGTGCTGTGTGTCACAGGGTCTCGGGTCCGGGTAGTTGGGAGATACCCTGTCCTTGTTGGGGCTGCAATGCCCTGGAAGGGACAGGTGCGTAACTTGGGGGTACTCCTGGACTCTGCGCTAACACTTGAAGCTCAGGTGGAGGCCGTGGCCAGGAGTGCCTACTCCCAACTACGGCTAGTCCGTCAACTGAAGCCACTTCTGGATAGAGACGACTTGGCCACAGTTATCCATGCTCTGGTAACCTCTAGATTGGACTACTGTAATGCGCTCTACATGGGGCTGCCCTTGAAGACGGTTCGGAAGTTGCAGCTAGTGCAAAACGCAGCCGCAAGAGTGCTGACTGGAACATCTAGCCGGATGCACATCACGCCGGTCTTAAAAGAATTGCACTGGCTGCCAATTCACTACCGAGCCCAATTCAAGGTTTTGACTTTGACTTATAAGGCCTTAAATGACTTGGGCCCCAAATATCTAAAGGAACGCCTTCTCCCATATCGACCTGCCCGTGCCTTAAGATCAAGTGGCGAGGCCCTCCTGGTTGTCCCACCACCTTCAACAGTGAGGTTGGTGGGCACCCGGGAGAGAGCCTTTTCTGTGATGGCCCCCAGACTGTGGAATAGCCTCCCCCTTGAGGTGCGTCAGGCCCCTTCCTTATATATAGGAGGGCAGTAAAGACGCACCTCTTTGCCCTGGCCTTTGGCTAAGTTGTTAATGTTCCCTCCCTCAGTACAGACATTATTATTTTAAACATATTGTATATTGTTTTATATGTACGGAAATTTTTAACGTCTTTTAATGTGTATTCTGTTTTAATTTGTTGTTTTAAAGTTGTAACCCGCCCAGAGACCTTCGGGTATGGGGCGGGATATAAATGTAAATAATAAATAAATAAATAAATAAATGCTGGCCCATCAAATGCTCATGGGCATCTCAAGCAGAGACAAGGACAAACATGGTGGCCCACCAATGCTCATGGGCATCTCAAGCAGAGACAAGGACAAACATGCTGGCCCACCAATGCTCATGGGCATCTCAAGCAGAGACAAGGACAAACATGCTGGCCCATCAAATGCTCATGGGCATCTCAAGCAGAGACAAGGACAAACATGGTGGCCCACCAATGCTCATGGGCATCTCAAGCAGAGACAAGGACAAACATGGTGGCCCACCAATGCTCGTGGGCATCTCAAGCAGAGACAAGGACAAACATGGTGGCCCACCAATGCTCATGGGCATCTCAAGCAGAGACAAGGACAAACATGCTGGCCCACCAATGCTCATGGGCATTTCAAGCAGAGACAAGGACAAACATGCTGGCCCACCAATGCTCATGGGCATCTCAAGCAGAGACAAGGACAAACATGCTGGCCCACCAATGCTCATGGGCATCTCAAGCAGAGACAAGGACAAACATGGTGGCCCACCAAATGCTCATGGGCATCTCAAGCAGAGACAAGGACAAACATGGTGGCCCACCAATGCTCATGGGCATCTCAAGCAGAGACAAGGACAAACATGCTGGCCCACCAATGCTCATGGGCATCTCAAGCAGAGACAAGGACAAACATGCTGGCCCACCAATGCTCATGGGCATCTCAAGCAGAGACAAGGACAAACATGCTGGCCCACCAATGCTCATGGGCATCTCAAGCAGAGACAAGGACAAACATGGTGGCACATCAAATGCTCATGGGCATCTCAAGCAGAGACAAGGACAAACATGGTGGCCCACCAAATGCTCATGGGCATCTCAAGCAGAGACAAGGACAAACATGGTGGCCCACCAATGCTCATGGGCATCTCAAGCAGAGACAAGGACAAACATGGTGGCACATCAAATGCTCATGGGCATCTCAAGCAGAGACAAGGACAAACATGGTGGCCCACCAATGCTCATGGGCATCTCAAGCAGAGACAAGGACAAACATGGTGGCCCACCAATGCTCATGGGCATCTCAAGCAGAGACAAGGACAAACATGGTGGCCCACCAATGCTCATGGGCATCTCAAGCAGAGACAAGGACAAACATGCTGGCCCACCAATGCTCATGGGCATCTCAAGCAGAGACAAGGACAAACATGGTGGCACATCAAATGCTCATGGGCATCTCAAGCAGAGACAAGGACAAACATGCTGGCCCACCAATGCTCATGGGCATCTCAAGCAGAGACAAGGACAAACATGCTGGCCCACCAATGCTCATGGACATCTCAAGCAGAGACAAGAAGAAACTTTTTCCTGCTCTCGAACCCCAGCAAATGGCCTTAGAAGCACCCTGCTTCCCCACACCCCCAGACTGAAAGATGCACGTAGGCATGAAAGATGCACCTAGGCATTCATTCTAGTAGCCATTGATACATCTGTCATCCATGAATTTGCCTAACCCTTCCTTAAAGCCATCTAGGCTGTTACCACCTATTCTGGCAGCAAATTCCATAGACCGATGACCCTCTGGGTGAAGAAATTCTTCCCCTTGTCAGATCCGACTCTCCTACCCATTAGCTTCATAGTAATTACTTTATAGGCCACTATTGGGAAGCTGAATAACTAAAGTTGTAGAAGGGCTTTTATTGAGAAACTCCTGCTTTTGGTTTGCATACTAGCTTAGAAAGTGAACATCCAAAAAGAGTTCACAGTGAAAACGTAAGCAAACTACTCTTCTGATTTTTAATACTCTCTGATGTTGTTTTGTTGTGAGTGAAACATTACTGTATTTCATCACTAACGCATTTCTTTTTTGTACTCACATAGGTCGCGTCGATGCTACGCCCTACTGCAGTGGACGAGGCAACTACAGCAATGACGTCTGTGGCTGTGTTTGTGAACCTGGCTGGAAAGGACCCAACTGTTCTGAACCGGAGTGCCCCTGGAATTGCAACAACAGGGGGCAGTGCATCAACGGGAAGTGTGTTTGTGACAAAGGCTATACTGGGGAGGACTGTGGACTGTTAACATGCCCTGGGGACTGCAATGACCAGGGCAAATGTGTCAATGGGCAGTGTGTCTGCTTTGATGGCTATGCTGGGGAAGACTGCAGCCAGGAGGTTTGCTTAGTGCCCTGCAGCGATCATGGCAGATGTGTCAATGGGCAATGCATCTGCGAGGAAGGCTTCGGTGGAGCAGACTGCAGCGAACCTCTCTGCCTCAACAACTGCAACAACCGAGGACGCTGTGTGGAAGAAGAATGTGTATGCGATGAGGGTTACACTGGGGAGGACTGCAGTGAGTTAATTTGCCCCAATGACTGCTTTGACCGTGGCCGTTGTGTCAATGGGACTTGTTATTGTGAAACTGGCTTCACTGGGGAGGACTGTGGAGACATAGCCTGCCCCAACAACTGTCATGACAATGGCCGATGTGACAATGGGGTATGCATTTGCTATGATGACTTCACTGGAGATGACTGTAGCGTACGGAGGTGCCCCAAAGACTGCAATGGACGGGGTCGTTGCATTAATGGTCAGTGCATTTGCAACGCGGGCTTCTTGGGCATAGACTGTGGAGACGTGAGGTGTCCCAACGACTGCAACAATCAGGGGCGCTGCATTAATGGCCAGTGTGTGTGTGATGAAAGATTCATGGGGGACGACTGTAGTGAACTGAGGTGTCCCAATGATTGCAACAACCGTGGCCGATGTATTAAAGGACAATGTGACTGTGATGAGGGATATACGGGCACTGATTGTGGACATCTGAAATGCCCCAATGACTGCCATAACCGTGGGCGATGCATCAATGGCCAGTGCGTGTGTGATGAGAGCTTTGTGGGAGAGGACTGTGGGGAGCTGAGGTGCCCCAATGACTGCCACAACAGGGGACGCTGTGTCAATGGACAGTGCTTATGTGAGGAAGCTTTCATAGGAATTGATTGCAGTGAACTAAGGTGTCCCAATGACTGTCAGGGCCATGGTCATTGCATCAATGGTCAATGTGTTTGTGATGAAGGTTATACAGGAGAGGACTGCGCTGAACGGACATGCCCCAATGACTGCCACAATCGTGGGCGCTGTGTCAATGGGGTCTGCATGTGCAATCACGGCTTTGAGGGCAATGACTGTGGAGAACTGGCCTGTGTGAACAACTGCAACGACCAAGGCATCTGTGTGAATGGCCAGTGTGTGTGCAACGAGGGTTTTGCTGGAGTAGACTGCGGACAACGTCAGTGCCCTGACAACTGTAACAACCGAGGGCAGTGCATTGATGGGATATGCATCTGTGATGAGGGCTACCAAGGGCCTGCCTGCAGTGAACACTCCTGTCCCAACAACTGTAACAATCTAGGGCGGTGTGTGGAAGGAAGATGTATCTGTGAAGAAGGATACATAGGAGACGACTGTTCTGATGGTAAGTCCCATTGTGATCTTCACTGCATTTCTGTCTCTCATTTAAAGGGCATAAGACCCATAAGGCCAGAGGCCAGCATAGAGGGCTTGGGGAGCCTGCAAATATTAATTCGATTTGTAATTTGTAAGAATACTGTGTAATCTTACAAATATATTGGCTGTGCTTTAAGTTTCTCACATTTTGATTACATCATCATCATCACCACTGTAATTTTTAATTAGTTTATATGGATCCTTTTCTTATTGGCATCATGTTAGAATTAAAAATGTGAGGTCAAAGTGATACTGTGGTATGCTGGAGAGCAGGTGAGTGATGACCATTTTGAAAGATCATTGGTTTATCTCACATCCTGCCCAATATTATTATTGTTGTTTTTGTTGTTGTTGTAACTTAGGAGGAAGGGCCTCTGACAAAGGCAGCACTTGAGAAATTATTATTAATAACAATAACAACAACAACAATAATAATAATGATAATGATGATAATAATAATGACAATGATAATGATAATGCCCCTTCCACCAAGGAATGGTACAGGATTGAAAATTGCAATAATAATAACATAACAAAGTAAATCAACCTAATATTAGTAAGAACAGTATTAAAATCAATCTAGTGATTAAATAACAATCATGGATCTCCCGAATCATCATTTTGCTAGTTGAAGATGAATAATGTCCACTAAAATAAATAAATTCGACTCATTCAGGAGTATTAGAAAGGTCTTCAGACCCTCCTGAAATTGAATCAAATCTTCCTCTAACCTGGGGAGTTGTGGAAGATCATTCTAAAGGTGGGGGACCAAGTCCTGGAAAGTGCACAGTTTAGAAGTTGCAATGTGTGTTTGAGGAACTACTAGGAATGTTTTATGTACATATTGTAAATTTCTAGCTGGGGTATATCAGGAAACTCTAGATGCCAGATAGCTTGGAGTTCAATAATTCCGAAAAGTCGAACATCAACATTTTCAGACACTTTTCAGGACACTAATTATCAGGTTCCATGTCTTGAATCAGTGTGATCCAACAACTCCCCACCAGATATTGTTGAACTAGAACTCCCATCATTCTCTGCTAATGGTTGCTGATAGGAAAAGCAGCTCTGCAAAATGTGGAAAGCAACCACTGGACAACCCTGGCCTGCCCCCCACCCCCGAACATGGAAGAAAGGAAATGTCAAAAATAATAAACCTTACTCTTTCCTTCATGATTTCAGAGTCTGGAAATTTTCAGCTTTTTTTAGACTTGCTTTGGCTAAGGATGAGGGGAAGTGAAATTCCAAAAAAGCATCTTTTCCAAACTCTGCAAGATTTTTTTGCACAAAATAAATCTGAAGTACAAGAGTCCTTAATATGACACACATGTCATTGGGATCTCTGCCACAGTAAATGAGTATTTTCATTCTCTTCCCAGTATCTCCCCCGAAAGATCTAACAGTCACAGATGTGACAGATAAGACGGTCAACCTGGAATGGAAGAACGAAAACGTAGTTACTGAATACCTCATCAGCTACACTCCTACTACTGTGGGTGGCTTAGAACTGGACTTCCGAGTGGCTGGAAACCAGACTTCAGCCACCATCCGGGAACTGGAGCCTGGGGTAGAATACTTCATTCGTGTGTTTGCCATTCTGAAGAATAAGAAGAGCATCCCAATTAGTGCCCGGGTAGCCACCTGTGAGTATATCCAAGACCAACAGAACCTCTCTATCGACAAATCTGCCTGCAAAGCACCTAAATTACGTTCCTCTTAGTAGTCTCCAAGAATACAGCCTAAAACATGGGCGCTAATGCGCAGCGTCTGTCAACTTCTGCCATTAGTCATGCTAGCTAAGAAAATGTGAGGTGGGTCCTCTTCAGGCCCATCAGAAAAGCAGTGGCCCTCGCTCAGAAAGGAGAGGGGTTGCCTGCCTCCTCCCTGAGCAGCTGCTTAGTTTTGGAGTATTGGGTGCCTGTCCTCCCCTCAAAGCTTCTTAAGTCTGAAGAAAAGGTAAGCTAAGGTGCACCTATTTTCTTCTGTTTGGAGGCACTCCTAACATTCATGACCAAAGAAAGATCAATCTGAGAAAACAAGAATTAAATAACCACAAATGCACTCTTTCTGTCTTGCACTTTCTAGATTTACCTGCTCCAGATGGTTTGAAGTTCAAATCCATTAAAGAGACATCAGTGGAAGTTGAGTGGGACCCCCTGGACATTCCCTTTAGCGGATGGGAGATTGTCTTTAACAGCTTGGTAAGGAAGAATTTAACCTCTGGAACCTCTCTCTGCCTACACAGCTCCCTGGGGTCCCAGAGATCCCCCCCCCCAAAGAAAACCACAACCCAATCCATTTCAGGGCACAAGGGCACTTCTGACCAGGCCACAAGCTTAATGAAATGATCTCCACTAAGGCCTCTTGCTCTTCTTCCTGGTCTCTGTTTGGGAAAGCGGGCCTATTTGGGGTGAGTTGTGGGTGGTCTTCCCCTTCACGGGTGAGTGAGCAAGGAGGGAGGCATGGAGGTGACCGCTGGCAGGCAGCAAGCAGAGCTGAACGCAGCATACTGGCACTTCGAAGGATCCCTGATGGAGGTAGTGGCAGTGAAGGAGGAGGAGGAGGCAGCAACAGGCCTTTGAGCACCCCTTCTTTTTTCTCACTTTCTCAAGTGGGGAGAAAACAGAGGCACCCATGGGTGCTTGGGCACTGCCGCCAGGGGTCTCGTCCTTTGCTGCTGCCATCGGGAGTCCTTCCAAGGCCTACCTCTGCCTTCTCATGGGCGAGCAAGCAAGGAGGGGCATGTAGAGGTGATGGCTGGCAGGCAATGGGCGGAGCTCAATGCAGCGCTTTGGCACTTGGAAGGAAGGACCCCTGATGGAAGCAGCACTTGAGGAAGGGGCCTCCTTGGGGCTTCTCTGGCTTCTTGCTCTGCCACCTCCCTCCAGCTGACCTTCACACCATCCCCATAAGGGATGCATATGGGATAAAACGGGATGCATACAAAATGTGCACAGATACGTATAACACATACAAATGTTGTTGACATTCATCTCTTCAAATCTGCGCACACCCCAGCATTGCAGGGTTGGGAGGAGTCCCCTATCTCTGCAATTTACTGCACTTTTTTCCTTTGCAAAATTATACAAAATGGAACATTAACACGAAAGAACGGAAATGAAGAAGAGCAGACTGAAGCAAGGAGGCGGAAATTAAGATGTGCAGAAAACAATCCCCCCTGAAGACCCACAACACCCAACATTATGCAAGAGAGAAATGGAAGCACCCTTACGTCTGCCCAAAATAGTCAACTGCCAACCACACATCGAAAAAGCAAAACTAATAAGGTCAAATGTCTTTGCTGCTGACAAAATCCAGTTAAAGGGTGGCCCTTTTGCTGGCAGGATAGTCCACGAAGGCTGAATCCCCCAAATACTTATTTGCCTCTCTAGTCTCCCTCTACTGTCACTGTATTCAAGCGGACTTTAAAAGTGCCCTGCACTTCCGGAATAAGGGTCCGCATGAGGCTCAGCAAAACACGCATTTAAAATGCACCTTCTGTTCCCACAAAAGCGTGTTTTCTTTCCCCGCATCTTTTTCTCCCCACCCCCTCTCTTGTTCAAAGGAAAAATAGCCAGATCTCCGTCCCCCGAAATGGTTTCCCGTGCTGGCAAAGGGAGTGATCGCTCGCTCATTCACTCTCAGTACTTACTTTCACTCTGTTCTCTGTTCGAAATGGCTTGGCTGCAGCCATCGACCACGCAATTGTGCACTCATTCACTCTTAACACTTTCACAGATCACCCACTTCACACCTGATAACAATGTTGCAATTCTGAGCAATTCTGGCTCTTTGAAAGTTCTGATCTTTACAAAGGAAAGGAAGGGAAGCTGCAGCATTTCTGGGAGATGTGTGAATGCTTTATGGCTGTGTGTGCAGGCAGCAATCCCCGCCCCTTTTGCCACGGAGCGTCCCCAAGGTAAATGTTGTGAGGAAAACCCGTGACCTCCAGAAAGAGCACTGAAACTCTTCTGTAAAGGGCACGTATTTTGTCATGGGTTTCCTGCTTTTGTAGCACTGGAAGGTCGTTAAAAACCCTGGCATGGGGGCACTCAGAGGCAAAAGAAGATTTTTAGAAGACTTTAAATTGCTTGGGGACAGGCCCAAAAAGTATAGAAATGAATAATTAGGTGTGGACTTTGCAAGGAAAAAAGCACTGAAGCAACTTTAAAATTCAGGTGTGACCACATACTGCCTGACTTCATTTCGTGCTTCTTTGTGCTTAGTTTTAAAACTTGTTTTTTTCAGAAAGAGGAAGACAATGGGGGAATCAGAAGCAGCCTCCAGAGGCCACAGACATCGTATGTGCAACCGGGCCTGGCACCAGGACAACAATATAATGTGTCTCTTTATGTTGTGAAGAATGATATCAGGGGACCAGGCCTCTCCAAAGTGATAACCACAAGTAAGTGGGTGCTGGGTGATACAGGACTGTGCAAAACCATGCAGTTAAGATTGGCTAAACCTTTTTAGCCAGCACACCGCTTCCGTAAACTAACGTAAAAGTGATCATAAATAGCTCAAAGGGATTTCTCGGTGTGGGGTGAGTGGGCAGCAAATGAGCAAATGCATTTCAGTCTTAGCGAGTGCAAAGCGATGCCTATTGGGTCAAAGGACCCCAATTTCACTTCTAACTGATAGGACTGCCATTCTCTAGCTAACAAAGGGTGTTTTTCCACTTAGCACTGGAATACCCATTAAGGACCCATTAATGGGTAGTCTAGTGCTAGTGGAAAAACCCCCAAAGACCACAGCAAAGATGGAAACTTTTGTCATAGGTAATGCTTATCATCATCTACCCTAACAGGCCCCTATTCCAGGATATCTCCTAAAATAAGGGCCAGTGCAGAATTGTAGTGGACACAGAGCTAACTGCAATAAATATTATTGTAGCTTTCTTGTGGCTATCATTAAAATATTAAATATTGGAACTTAAGAGTTGGAAGATCATTAAAAATGCTGCTGATTTCAGCACTGTTCTTGAGCCTGAAATCTGGTATTTTCGTATAGCATAGAATAAGCATCAAGCCGCTTCTTTTGAAATTAGCTGCATTTCCTTTGCTGTGGGAAGAACAGGACAGCAGCTGAAACCATGAGAGACTGTGGCATTACTCTGCGTGTGAGCCAGTAGCAGCTGTCAGATCTGGTAGCCGCTGCTGTCACCTGGAGGCTTTTTACCATATTGAGGCACTTTAGAGTGACTAAAAATAACAGGGTTTTCCTTCTCGTTTGCTTGCTTGCTTTCGTTTTACTCAAGGAGAGGTTTGAGGCAAATGTTCTTACACTTTGATATTGTGCAGCGTGGATTTATTGCAATGTAATGTAGATTCAGTAAGACAGTTTGTTCAACTGGCTCCTAATTGAAATGCAGCGTTTGCTCCTTTTCTGCAAAATGCTGTTGCCTTACTGGAATTGATTTATTGTATTTTCTGGCGTATAAGACTACTTTTTAACCCAGGAAAATCTTCTCAAAAGTCAGGGGTCATCTTATATGCCGGGGGTCGTCTTCTTATATTTTAACTGGAAAGTTGGGAGTCGTCTTATACGCCCAGTCGTCTTATACGCTGGAAAATACGGTAATCCTTTCCAAAATACCTGTACACCCAGTGCTACATACCTGCATTTTGAGCACTATATGGAAGGTGGAAATGGAATCACTCACTTCTACAACCTCTTCCAGTTGTCCCCACATTCTGCTCATTTCCTTGGTCTGAGGGATCTCAGATCCTCTGTTATCAAGGCCTCGTGAAACTTCCAAAAAGATGTTTCATGTTACAATTCTCTGATGGCTGGAGCAGGAATTTGGTCAATGGAATAGGTTGCCATGGGAGGCAGTGGGTTCTCCTTCGCTGGAGGTCTTCAGGCAGAAGCTGGACCTACCCCCGTTTTTGCACAGAACTGCAAAAACCAGGATCTAGAAGATCTGGATCTTTGAGATGGGATCCTCCCTGGGATCCGGTCCTTGAAGATCTGGATCTCAGGGAGGGCCCCATACATCCGCATGGACCTGCTAGCACCCGATCGGAATGGGTGCTGAATAGGATGCTGTGTGGACCCCGCAGGATGCCTCCTCAGGTAACAATCAGGCCCCAGGGGGAAGTCCTGCCCTCGTTCCACAGCTGCATCATGGGGGGGGGGCAGATCGTGGCCGCCTGCTTCAGTTGGTGGACATGATCATCACCTCCTCGATGCTTCCGTTACCGCTGCTTCCCTCCCTGGTGCCTCAGTGCCAAAGCAGCCTCCTCTGGGAAGGAGAGGGACATGGCTGTGGCGACAATGGTGGCCACACTGACAGACACAGCTGCAGTGCCCCCGGGTCCACACGAAATCTGGATTTAAGGGCCTGCGGGACCTATTAATCTGGATTTCTCCTGCCCTCGTGGGGACATGGCCTTCTAGATGGGGTCTTCAGTGGGGACAGGGCCTTCCTGTGGGTTACCAATCGAGTTCCTAATAAGGTCTAAATGGGGCCTTCAGGGACAGTGCAAAAACAGTGTCTAGGATGGTTTGAGAAGCCTGCATTGAGCAGGGGATTGGACTTGATGACCCTGGAGGTCCCTTCCAAGTCTATGATTCTAACTCCCTGTGGACAACTACACATTTCTGATTCTGTGTGGACACAAGCCTTGAACTAAGCAGCTCTTTAAAATCCCTGCTTCACCCCTTTCCCTTTGCTCTAGAACTGGATGCTCCCAGCCAGATTGAGGCCAGGGATGTGACAGACACCACTGCACTCATCACGTGGTTCAAACCCTTGGCTGAGATTGATGGCGTTGAACTGACTTATGGACCAAAGGACGCACCAGGAGACCGAACTTCCATCGACCTCTCAGAAGATGAAAGCCAATACTCTATTGGAAATCTGAAGCCACACACTGAGTACGAGGTGACGCTCGTGTCGAGACGCGGGGATATGGGAAGTGACCCGGTGACGGAAACTTTTGTCACAGGTAAGAAACGGTGGCTTTATTCTTACTCAAATATGTATGTTTTGGGGACACTGCTGCTACTGGCGCAAAAACAAAACAAAACCAAGGATATTATGCACAAAAGTCTTAATCTTTTTCTTCTCTCCAGATCTGGATTCCCCCCAAAATCTGAAACGCATCTCTCAGACAGACAGCACCATCACACTGGAGTGGAAGAACAGCCAAGCGAATCCTGACATCTACAGAATTAAATATGCCCCCATTTCTGGTGGGGATCATGCTGAAGTTACGGTGCCCAGAAGCAACCAAGGCACAACAAAAGCTACTCTGACAGGTAGAACACCCTTCCCCCAGTAGTGGTATGACTACCAAAACAGATTATCATAGAAATGAAATTATTTCCATCAGGATGTTGAAAGAATCAGTCACAATCTGGTAAGTCTATGCAGTGCCACTATCCATGGGTGAGGATCCATGTAACCCTCAGTTTTGGCTAGTGGTTAAGGAGCCGGACTCTTATCTGGGAATACCGGGTTTGATTCCTCACTCCTACAGGAAGCCAGCTGGGTGACCTTGGGCTGGTCACAGCTTTCTTCTGAGGTCTCACAGGCCCACCTACCTCACAAGGTGACCATTATGGGGAGAAGAACAAAAAGCTTTGTCAGCTACTTTCAGTCAACTCTTCATCTTCCTTTTGGGAACTATAAGATGACTTCCTTTTTTGCGGTATGCCAAGTAGATATGCACAGAAGCATTTTTTTCAGTTCAGTTCAGTTCAAATCAAACTGATCACATGAGCTGTAAACAAGCTCAAATTGAAGTTTGAGCATCTCAAAAGGAGTTGGCCGTTTGGTTTGAATGGTCGATGAACTGTTCATCTCACTGGAGAAGAACGTTGTGCCAAAGTTCAACAGAGTTTGACCTGAAGACCCCAGATTCGCCATAGGAGTCTAGGGACCCTTCAGAAATACTCCTATCAAGTCTCAAGGTGATCAGATGCAGTCTTTTAAGTTTTATTATTCTTTTTTGGGGGGAATTTCCAGCTTGTTCCAATGCAACATGTAAGAGTTTTAAAAAAATAACAATAAAAATTCAGAGAAGTCCCCAAACACCCTTTTGCTCATCAGGTGCCTTCCTACCACCTCCAAAGGACTCACACGTCAATTTTGGACTCTCTTCAAAGTTGTGACGGTGACAAAACCACACTGTTTGAGTGGAGTCTCCAAAACTGGTGTGCAGTTTCTTGGAATGGCAGAAAGGGCAAAGTATTTTCATATAACAAAAAGGGGGATATTAAGCCAGACGCGTTTCGACTGATAGTCTTCAGTGGCTCATACGATCATCCCGAATGAAGATAACTCCTTTCATATATGCCACAAGGGGCTCTAACACATACACCATAGGTAAAACTTTTATAAAAGGCAAATAAGACAATTCTCTCACTTTAAAACAGTGTAATATTATCTCTCTTTGAGCCATAATGGGGTTAGGGTTTTTTGTTATATGAAAATACTTTGGATGCAACTCTTTGTTTCCCTTTTCTGGGGAGTCTCAGATTGGTGCTCTTGCACTGCTGGACATTTGCTATCTCCTTTCTTGTTTTTATACACCATCCCCCCTCATTTTTTCTTTTGTGTATTGTTATTTCTTTTGTATATTGTTATAAGCTTTTATAAGATATACTATTTTTATTAGTAAATTTCGTTCTCAGTGCACAAAGCATATGGCTTTCCCACTGAATCAAATGCCTACCCATATTTATTAGTATTACCAATGAAAGTCCGGCTGTGGTGTTGCTCATTTCCATTGGCATGTTGGCATTCAGAGCGAGCAGCCGCAGGTTTGAATACCAACACACCAGAGGAGAAGAAACAAGAATACTGGACAAAGGTTTACGGAATAAGAGGTGCAGAAATCTCTCATCAATAGGCAAGAAACTACTTTTGATTACAAAGAACATGTGGTGTGTACGTGAAACTGTTTAATATATCCTTTTCAAAAAAAGCTGTATGGTTTTCTTTTTGCAGAAACATCAGATTTTAAAACTATTAATTGTGAATACAATTTTTTTTAAAAAAAAATCAAGTAGCGCCACTTATGTTCATTTTTTTTTCTGTGCATTTAGGTTTGAGGCCTGGTACTGAGTATGGCTTTGGAGTGACAGCTGTCAAGCAGGACAAGGAGAGTTCTCCTGCTACCATTAATGCTGGAACTGGTAGGGGCAGATAAAGTCTTATTTTCATAAGCAAAGGGCAAAAAATGACAATGTTGAAGATTCCAGGGGTTAAATCAGGGAGCCAGTCACACCTTGCACAGGGGGGTAGGTAAGAAGTAGGGGCGAGGTGGGGATTAGTTTCATTACCTTTTATGGCGCTGAATCGTATTTTAATCCACCATGAATCAAAGTAGGCTTTATGGCATCCAAGGCAGGGTACCCGTTGTACCAGTTTTGTGGAAGCTGTGAAGAGGAAATTGTTTGTAAAAATATGAGAAGTAGGAATGTGCACAAATATTAACATTCATTATCCATATGCCTTTGTACACTTCCAACTGCTGATCTAGTGGGTCAGTAAAGATCACTGAGTGAATGTTGTACAGCCATTAGTTGTATTGCTGACCATGCAATTCTGTGCTTCCTTCTCTCACACAGAATTGGACCGTCCCAAGGACTTTGAGGCCACCGAGCCTACAGAAACCACTCTTACCTTACGCTGGAAACGCCCCCTGGCCAAAATCGATCGCTACCGCCTCAGCTACGTGTCCCCGACGGGTAGGAAGACCGAAATGGAGATTCCTGCAGACAGCACTTCTCACATCCTGAGAGCTCTTGATGCTGGGACAGAGTACACCGTCAATCTTGTGGCAGAGAAAGGGCGGCATAAGAGCAAGCCTGCAACCGTTGTGGGTACCACAGGTATGCGGGATTATGGAACATATCCTGTGTTTTCTGTCTTCTCTCTAAACCATCGTCTGTTTAATGTTTCCAGGTTTCTAAGCGATATTCAACCTTCTTGATTTTTGTTGTTGAAGGTACCCACAGCACAACAGGAAGAGTGTTGCTGGATGGAGGGGGCTTCAGTAGGAACCTCACACCATCCTGCACCATCCTTCTGGTCCCAGGTTGTAGGCCACCCACTGTTACCAATGTGCTACTGTGGAGAAGTCGCTGACATAATTCTCTATATTACAAAGAGTTATGTTCCCCCAGGAGTTTGTGTAATTCATTTCTAATGATTCTTTACCCCTGGACAGACTAGCAGCCGAAGAGAGTCCTGCCTTATTTGAATGTTGCCTTCTAGCTTTTCACATCAAATGGGGGAAGAACATGAAAATCCACCATGATTTATTTTCATCCAATCTTTTCTGCAACTGTGGTTAAGTGATGCGTAAATCTTCTTCTAACACCAGGAATGGAGCCAAAAGTCAATAAAAGTTTGAATCTATTAGATTTTTCTGAAATGCAAAAGTCCAAATTTTGAGCAACTGAGAACTTAAAATTCTGCTCCCCTACATACCCATCCAGCCCATATTGATGGCCCCGTAGTTCATTACATCTTCCTACATTTGCCCTAACACTGTGAAGTTCCAATTCTGTACATTTGAGAGTTTGGAGGATTGTCTCACCTCTGTGGAAAACCATTTTATTGACTGTTGCAAATGGGGTAGGAAGATTCACTTGATATATTATAGGTCTCATTCTGACATACCTGTACAGACAGTAAGATATGAACACCATCTAATTTCCAGTGTATCAGACACTAAAAGTACCACTGTGTTTGGCTGTTGAAAGCATTTTCTTCCAGATCCAGCCTTGATATAAAACCCTCAAGGCAAATGTTTACTTTCACTGATTTAATGGGTCGAAACTCCAAAGAGAAAGAGGCTTTGCTACAAATTGCTAGAAGACATTCCTAGAAAAGAAACTCTGGAGTAGGTGCAAAAAGCTTGTAGCCACAGGAAAGGAGAAACACGGTTGCCAATTCAATCTAACCACACGTAAGCGATGTAAAAATAATTTGTAGAGAATGGAATCTTTCATATTCTTTAGTTTATGTGTCCTCTTTTGAGTGAAAGATCTCCTGAAAGCTGCACAAACCCTGCTGTGTGGTTATTCAAAGCTGATCATTCTTCTGGCATCGGAGCCCAAGTCCCCCAAGGCTTTCCTCTTGTTCATTTCTCAGTGGCTGTCAGTCCATATTTATTTTCCACTCTGGTTTCCTGTTGGGTCCCTGCTGGGAAGTCCTGGCAAGAACCAAAGTGCTTGCATCGAGGACATGCTCATCACTATTCAAGAAGGGGGGTCCCTTTTCCCCCAGAGAATTTGCTCTTGTCCAAATACGTGAACCTCAGGAACACCAAAGGATCTTCTGATGTCACTCTAGGAGTTGAGCTTTCCTTGAACTGTCTTTGTTATGGGTGAGAATCTTCTTTCCAGAGCCAAATCTTATGAGACAAGATTATGTTCTCTTTGCTGCCTTCATTAAGTCTCTTTTTAGTCCTAGAGAGACACTTCCGCCCTGAGTATCACCAGAACTTCTCAGCAGCATGCTGAGGCCTTCAGTGGGCTCTTTGGAGCTGACTTCTTTAGCTCACAGGAGAACTTGGCCCAGCCTCAAGGCACTGCATGAAAGGAAAGATGGAGATAATCTGAAAGCATTCCTTAGAAGAAGAGTTGAGGGGCAGATTTTGAAAAATAATTTGAGTACTCAAAGCAACCAGACTTCATTTTACATAATATTATATGGGCTGATGTCTACTGAATAGGGATGTACACAAATGTGGGGGGGGGTTGCATTCATATTGAATTGAATGTAAGAAAATTTGTATTCAAATGTTTGATATCTGAAATAATGGACCCCATCTGCGAATGTCGTTTTGCACATCCATAGTGTGAAGCCGTTCAGCAGAGGCCAAGACACACAGACCTTGCAGGGCAGGGGAGCCCAGGAGAGCTCCCCCTGCCTTGACAAAGCTCCTTGTCTGCCACTAGGATTGTGGAAACATCACTGAATTCTAACAGGATTTGTCTCAGTCAGAGTAACTCTGGGATCGGGTATTGCATTGCCTTACGAACCATATAAAGAGAAGGCCAATGCATGAGTTGGTGGCTTTGTGTAGCCAAGAGTATAATAAATACAGGAATTTGACTTTTGGAAAGAATGTTTATAGCTCCGTATCTGTTGTTCATCCAAAAAGCTCTTAGCTCTGGCCTGTATTTATTATTTTATTAATCTACCTGCAGTATCTGGCTACTGTGTGTGTGTGTGTGTGTGTGTGTGTGTCCCGGCCCCCACATTTTTCATATTTATTGTGTTCCTTTCCCGCCGTTCCTTGTAGAAGGGCCAGAACTGTTGTGCATAGCCCTAGGCTCAGGTTCATGCCTCTGTTGCTTTGGCAGGGATAAAGAAACAAAGCTCTGGATTATTGCTAATACCCGGATTGCAGCAACTTGGCTTAACTCTGCAAGAAAGTACATTACATCTACCTCGGTCCGATCATAAAAAAAAGTTTGGCCTAGCTCCAAGCCAATTTCTCCCCCCATCCTCTGCTCATCATATACTGCTCTAATGACAAAGTATGGCAGATAGAATATATATGGAGCTATTTCCCATCGTTTGCAAATGCTGAACTAGCAAATGATTCCAGAGACATTACAGTCAGCTTGTAATTAAGATGGAAGGGGGTAAGAAGGTGGTCCCCCCATGCAGAACCTCCCACTATTCCTCGCCAGCAGTCTTAACAATCAGGGAAATTGAGAAATGCAAACTCAGTCATTCAGAAAGGTATAGATCTCTCACTGAAATTCACGGTTGTGAATAGGAAAATATCTTTGGACAGCCCCAGTGGAAGAAGGCAAGCCTCCAATTTACTCTTAAATCAAATGTTTCAAAACTGCCACACTCTGCTGTATGCAAAAATCTATTGACTTTTTGCCCATCCTGATCTACAGAAAGAATGTGTTAACTAGTATAAGACCCGCATGGTAGCTGAATAAGAATTGGTATTTGCCATCATTTTATTGCATGGTGTGTGATCCAGTTCTTCTTGGCTTATTAAATAGGAACCAGGATCTGTTGTTGTTATTGTTATTCTTATGCAACATTATCACTGTTCTTTAGCTGGTGTTGGACTTCATTTCACATTGTTCTTCCCACAAACTTAGGATGATGTAATGTATCAGTGTAAGATGCGTGCAGATCTGAGCAACATATTTATTTATTTATTATTTGTATTTCCAATCCCCCCTATACCTGAAGGTCGCACGGCGGGTAACAACTCTTAAAATCAGACTTATATTAAAACAACAGTATATATTAGAACAGTAATAGTGTCTGTAAAGGGTGAAGATGTTGTTGTTGTTGTTGTTAAATCCAGTTCTTCTCTGCTCCACACACTATTTCATTCTGTCTATCATAACCGCAATCTTTATTAACCTTCCTTCCACAGCCTTCAGCATGTTTGGGGTGGTGGTGGGGGTAAAATGTTTCGCTGGGATTGCAGACCTTTTGCTCAAATCTCCTTTTATGATTTGAACCTGATTATTCTGAACTTCATTCCGTATCCTCTGTTATTAATTCAGTCAGTTTTGAATTGGAGCATGCATGAAGGAGAAAAGGAGTGTAGAAAGACCTGGGTACTGGTTTTGGTGTCCTTTGCAGTTTAGGACACTTCCGGATTTTATTCACTATTTGTTTGGTATTTATTAGCACTTCACAGCAGAGAATTGGTCCTGTATTTTCTGACAGTTTCCCGCTCAGATCGTGATAACCAGATTTTCTAATCAACTTTGCTTTTACTCTTAGAGTATTCAAAAGGACCTCTATTTCTCATCAAAATCCGGAGTTCTTGCATCAAAGACTGTTTAACAGATGCTGATCCCAACTTTTCCTTTGAAGCAACAAATTAAGAAAAAAATGTCCATTTTCCTTTTGCTTCCATGCATGGCAGCCGCTGATAGGTTCGTTATTATGCTATGCATTCATTTAACATAGGCTCTTTATTCCTGCTCTCTTTGCTTGCTTGAGTTGACTCTTTCTTCATTTCACATCCTGCGTAACAAACTGGGAAACTGAAAACCAAACAGAAGTTGAACAGACTTGTAGTATTTTTATTTCTCATGACCACACACATGAGAGCAAACAAAACGAACAAAACAAATTTTGTTTCCTTTCTTCAGCAATGAAGCCAGAAGTCAGTGATCTAACTGTTTGGGGCATTACTCCTGAAAGCTTCAACCTTTCCTGGACAACCGTCAGAGGGAATTTCAAGATCTTTACCATTGAAATTATTGATTCCAACAGGTTACTGGAACCCATGGAATATAATATCTCAGGCAATTTAAGGACTGCTCATATCTCAGGGCTGTCCCCCCAAACTGATTTCATTATCTACCTCTATGGAGTCACTCAAGATTTTCGTACACAGGCAATAAGCGCTACAGCTACTACAGGTATACAATTTCACCGCTAACGCACTCGCTATTTTTTCTTCAGTCTCTCTTTCAGGGCTTTTCCTTTTCTCATGATTGTCCATGCTATCCTGTTCTCCATATTCTCCAGTCATAAAAAGAAATGAGTACATATCCTGCAAGGAGAAAGCACAAGAGTTTTGCCCAGGCTGATGTCTTACACGTTCCATCAGCTCCAGCCACAATGGCCCGTGCTTAGGAAGCATGGAGACCGTAACCCAAGCATCTTGAGGGCAACAATTTGAATAAGGCATTACTACAATCCATGCTGTTTTTTCATTTGTTTAATGAAAGGAAAAGATGACGGAAGTTTTTATAAGCATTCATAGGCACCATTCTCATCTCATGAGCATTGATCCGCTGCTCCTGGGAGCTGTGTTTAATGTTCATACCGCACACTACCCCAGATCCCATGAGGAATGTATGAGCAAGAGAACATCATTTGGTGCAGCTCCAAATTGCTGGTGGAGTCATTGCCAAGGACCAGAAGGACAGGCGGAAATCCCCTGCAGTGTGTCACTGGCCTTAGTTTCATTTCCTGGATGCTGTTCATGTTTACGCAGCAGCCAGGAGTTGAACGCAGAGACAACAGTGTCCTTGGAGGGTTTCTTTTTCTCCATAAGTTGAATGGAGGTGGAAGGGTTGGTCCACTTCACCCCTGGATATCTGCTTGGGAGAGTAAAAACAAAAGCCTGTTTGAATTCAGCGTCGGTGTGAATAAGAAGCCTTATTCCTTCTTTCATACATAATAGAGCTGGAGACCTTCTGGTGGAGACAGCTGAGGGTAGATCTGGTACAGTAAAAAGGAAGGAAATCAGCTTTAAGGATTTAGACAGAACTTATTTGCTCAAGTGCTGATGGCTGTTTGCTTAAATGGCCAACTAGAAAGTCAACTAGAAAGGAAGTGGAATAAGTTCATAGAGGCCTTTTCACACTTACCTGATTAGGCTGCCATGAACTAAGGTTGGCAAACTTCAGGTAAAGGTGGACCATTCGCATTTGCTGGGAGGTAAGCTTCCCCAAAGCGTTCATTACCGGCCAGAAGTGTGAATGGTCCTCCCATTTACCAGCCCTCATTGATGCCTCCAAAGCCAGACGTTCCACCACCTCACTGCAATTGGCCTCTCAGACGCCATTGTGAGAGGGGCATGTTCTAGCACAGGCTAATCCGTGATCAAATGCCCCTTGTGCAATAAGCTATATGCACATGTGTTAATTCATATTACATAATCTGTGTCTCTCCCTGGGTGCATCTATAAATCTATGGTTTATATGTACACATAATGATGTGTTTGGGTTCAACATATTGTACATAAACAGTATATTCACATATAGATGCATGTTTATGTCTGTTCTGGTCGACATCTTTCTGAAGCATCTCTGCATCTTTTCATTGTCCACTTTTTTCATTCTGTCCATCCTTTTCATCTCCTGTGACTTGTTCATCACAAGAACCAGCTACCCCAAGGTTCTATGCTTTTTGGAAAATGGACCATTGCATGCACATTTCTTTTCTTCAAATTTTGGTAAAATGTAAGCATCTGTTACTGAGAGACGATTCCTCAGTTCCTTGCATTATTAGTATTCCAGTTTATTAACTGAAGGAAGGAGTTGCATGGATGCTACTTGCACTTTTGATACTGGTACCAGAAGTCTTCATCTGAGGTCTCTGCATTATGCCATGCCATTTTCTGGAATGGAAAATCAGTATCTGATCCGTCTCTTAAACTTTCAAGAAAATTGTTCCTTCCGCCATCATCTTTGACTTTTCAGAGTCTGAAATGAATCATCCCGGTGTCAGTACATCCAAAACATTGAGAACTTTCTTCCAGATTATATTGCATGTAGGTGGCTCTTGAAGCGAATGTGAGAGCATGTTTTGATATTGTCTCAAGGAAGCACAGGTGTAAGGAACATGGCATTTGACTGGCATGAAAGTCGGATGGCACTGTACCTGTCACTTCCTATCCATTCTTCCATCTTTAGGGATCTTGCATGTCCCATATCTTGAGTTCTTGGTATCTTCTTTGACTCTGAAGATGAAACCAAACCAAAACTGTTTGTCACATTTTTTGTGACAGCATGCATTACAGTTTCAGCATGTGCCCTTAACTGAGGCCACTCAAACACTCTGCTAGCCAGTGGGTTTGAAGCAGATGCCATTTCCCCCTCAGATCTGCTCATAATCACATACATGTCATGACTTTATTCCCATGCTCCAAAAGCAAAACTGAACACTTTATTGATAAGGGGAAGGGAGAGAAAATAAGAAATTTCATCAGGGAACATCCTATAGTGTAAATGAGAGAGTGAGTGGCTGGTTGGATGAGTGGAACAACATTTAATACGTTTATGAGAAGGGTTGGCCAAATAATAATGCCAAGTATAATGGTTATTGATAATAAACACTCCCATCCAAAGAGCAGACCAAGTAAATGATATAGTTAATGCAGTTGCAGTTCCAGTATCTGAGCATTCAACCATCCGGTCATCTGTCCATCCACCCATATCTATCATAGAGTCTCAGGTTAAGCCACAATCTTGAATAAAAAAATAATGAAATCACTGTGGAAAAGCAATTTAAAAACACAACAAGAAAAACCCCATCGATTTACAATTTACTGTTAAACAAAATACACTTGTCTCCATCTTGACTGTATTCCAGCTAGGCCTACCAAACGATAAGATATATAGAATAGATTTACCCTTGGGAACTCAGGCCCTCCCTGCATTAACCTGCTCTAAATCTGGATCATGGGTTCAGAAGAATCAGGCCTGCTGATTCAGGTCACGTGGAGGTGTGGGCTGGATTCTTACCATGTGCCCTGATGCCTCTGATCTAGTCCACATTTCCTTGCTTCTGTGAGCTTCACAGCCATCCAAAGGCTAGAAATGCAAGTTTCTAGCCTTGGAGAGGGGGTGTTTTTTAGCAGCATGCCATGGCGCGCCACTGAAAAGCACTAGGGATGTGCACAAATTTTTTAAAATTCAATTCGTATTAAATCAAATGCAAGAAAAATTGTAGGATTCAAATTCAATTTGAAAGTTCAATCCCATACAAATCCCGTACGAAGCTTCATACAAATGCCTCAAAACTTTGATTCAAATTCGAATGGCAATCTTTGAATGTACCAACATTCAATTTTACAAATGTCTGAATTTGGCCAAATTTGTATGAAATTTGAATGTTACGAATATCCATGTAGATTCCTAAAAAGCACCTCACCATAGTTCCAGAACTCTGAGTTCCACACACGGAGTTCCAGGACTCAGAACTCATCTGTGTGCCTCCCATGTTTTGGAACAAGGTGCTTGGTTCTCCTATGGACTTCTTAATTCAGATCTGGCACCATCCAGTACAGATGGAGCTGGACCAGTGGGGATGGGGCTCCATGACCCTCATTAATATGATTAATCCTGTGATTAAGAGGTTCCTTAACATGGGTCAGCAGTATGTATAGAAAGGGCCCTAGTTATTAATGGATATAAGAACCACCACCAACATGAGTGTCTGTGAACCTTTGACCTCCTTGTGGGATAGAATATTACCCTAAATTTAGCAACATAGCATTGTGCACACAGTGTGTGTATGCAAAATCAACTCTCATGCCCAATGGCCCACTCCTGACTTGCCCCTGCTGTGCAGAATTTGAAAAACAGACTATGTAGAGACGTTGGCATGGAAATCAAGGAGGTAGACCTGGGAAATGTCATGTGGTTACATCTCCTCCCATGTGAAGATGCGATTCTTCTTTTTTCTTTCCTTTTTTTAACCCCCTTAGTACCAAATGATCAAGAGCTAGAAACTATAATCCCATATGCCCTTGCATTATACCCACCCACACAACCTGTTCCCTTTTCTCTTCCAATCTCCATCTGTCCCCTCCCTCTGGCATGTTCCAGTTCCACCTATAGAATAGTACTGAGCAAAGCAAAGCAATCCCACTATGTCCATTTAAGACCCATCACAACCACTGTTAAATAATTCAGAATACACCTCGGAATGCATGTGATTCATGGACTTACAACGTGCACTCACCTGGGGAAAATTCAGGGAGATGGAATTCCTATGGCTGAGTGCACCACATGCTCAGTTTCATGAACAGCTACTGCATGATAAGTCTAAAATAGGTCAAGGGATATATTGCTGTGAATTTTCACTGTTTTGGGCACAGTCTCCACTCTCTGTGATACAGCTCCACACCAGTAACGCTTCTGTTTCTTTCTGCTTTGTGTTCCTTCAGAGGCTGAGGCACAGTCGGGCATGCTTGCACTCACAAATGCTAAGGCCAACACCTTCAACCTCTCCTGGACTGCAAGAGATGAGCCTTTTGCAAAGTTGGCTGTAAATGTTAGAGACCCCAGTTTCCTCCGGGATCCTCAGACGCTTTCGGCATCAGGAGGGACACTCCACTCTCTTGCCTCAGGCTCCGTAGATTATAATGATTATGATATTAACATTCAGGGAACAACCACAAGTGAGGCCCATGTAGAATCTCTCATCTCCTTGGTGATGACAGGTACCCATTTCAAAGTCAGTGTTTTCTTCATGTCTGTTGAGGAATGTAAGAAGACTTCAGCTTTGTAGAAAAAAAAGCGCAAAAGCATTTTTAGCTGAAAATACTCAAAGATAGAGATGTTCATAGGCTGAAATTTAGTAGCTTGCTTCAAACTGAATCAACTACCCTTGCTTCAGATTCGTTTCAAACCATATTTTTCAAACTACAGGACATTCAGTTCTCATATGAACCGTAGCAAACCCCCTTGGTTTGCTAAGATTTGCTTGGTTCCTTAGAATACCTCTTTTTTTCAGGTTCACTTTAAACCATTTTTGAACTACAGGATGGTTTGGTTCACATGTGATTTATCTAGTTCTCTGAGAACCATGGACCAACCGAGCCAGTTTGGTGCATCTCTACTCAAATGTAAATATTACGCAATTCTTGGAGAAGAGACAATTTAAGAAGTGTTAGGAGAAGCATCCTCAAAGATTTATAGAGCTGTCATAAAGACAAGGGAGATAACCACAGAACATCTGCTTGGAAAGAAGAGGTTTATAGTTTTGATCTCTAGCCTCTCCTTGAAAGAGAGTTTGGGGAACAACTTACATATGCCTGACAAAGAAACTTGGGTCTGTATCCATGTACTCAGCTAGTGCTCAGTTTTGAGGATCGTCAAAGTTTTCTTTTCTGCCATCAAAATAATGGGACAAATTTGTTATCTGTGGTTTTAGAAGATCTCAGTGAAACCTCAAGAGGTCTATTTAAGCTCTATCTGTTTCTATGTTTGCAGAAAGAGGATTTCTGCTGTTTTCCAAGAATCCCACCTTCCCAAGCCAATATGGTTATTGGACTTCAATTTGCCATTGGCTGGGTATAAATTCACAAAATTGAGAACAGACATTTTTGAAACTAAATAAATTGGACCATGTTAAGAAGCATGACTGCAAAAAATAGAAAATATGAAACTTCCATTTTTTTCATGAATACTGAAATATTCAAAATTTTAAAGGCCATTTAAAAATATTCATTAAAGGATGTTTCATAGGTTTGGGACATGGTAAGAAAAACTCTTGTGTCCTGTGCCAAAAGTATCTTGCCTGTAGACATATGTCCTACTGAGAACAAGGCTTCCACAGGTTCCTATCAATGTACAGTGGTACCTTGACATACGAGTTTAATTCGTTCCGTAACCTTGCTCTTATGTCAAATCACTCGTATCTCAAAGCAATTTTCCCATTAATCCATTCCAGCTCCCAAAACACCACCTCAGTTGTTTTTGTTATGTACTGTACTGTATTTACATACTCGTATCTCAAATCTTGCTCTCATCTCAAAGCAAAATATCACTCACTCGGCGGCTTGTATCTCAAAACACTTGTATGTCAGGGCACTTGTATGTCGAGGTACCACTGTAGATACTCTTTTATCTAACCTGATCCCAGTGCAGATGCATTGTGGATCCAGCTCGAGTGAAAAGATACTATGGGTGTGGGGACTATGCAAATATTTGTGGTGTGCCTTTGATGTTGGCAAACTGTGGTTTGATGCAGTGCAGAACAAAGCCCAGTTTGCTGACGTCGGAGCCCAGCAGTGATTCATTGCCTAGCTCCTCCCCACAACCTGGCAGCCATTGTTATACTATAGAGAAGGTTCTGCAATTGAACTGTGAATGAACTAAACCAACCAAAATACAGTGATTCCCAGGAAAGATGTACATGCAAATCTACATCAGCATCCATGATTCTTTTATGGAAAAGGCCACAGCATTGAAAAAGGGAACAACTATATAGTGATGGTGGGTTTTTGAGTGTGCATGTGTGTGGCTTCCTGAAGAGCTATGTTCAGTGGTTGAACACAGTACTGCATCTAATTCAGGGTCTTGTGTTTCTTACACCTTCTCCTTCTTTCAGAGGCCTTGCCCTCCCTGGAAAATCTCACTGTTTCAGACATTAATCCATACGGGTTTACTGTGTCCTGGATGGCATCACAAAATGCCTTTGACAGCTTTCTTGTAATCGTGGTGGATTCTGGCAAACTGCTGGACCCTCAGGAGTTCCTCCTGCCAGGATCTCAGCATCAGCTGACACTTAGAGGTCTTATAACTGGCATTGGCTATGAAGTTGTGCTTTATGGCTTTGCCCATGGTCGCCAGACAAGGCCTTTAAGCATTGTTGCTCTAACAGGTATTTCACATGCAAATAGAATGTTCTGTTTCCTCTTCTCTGCTCACCCTTCCTCTTCTGGAAGACCTTTCATGCCATCTTCATTTGTCAAGTAATCATCGCTTCTCTTATCGCTGGCTACTGACACATTCACTAACGCGATTCCATCCTCCTCTTTCTTAGATGTTTCATTTTCTTTGTTTTTCCAAGGACAGAAGTTAAAAAAAAGTGATAGTTGCACAGAAGTTGTACAGATGTTGATTTGTTCTGATGTCTTCATCACCCTAGCCAAAGGCATGCTCCAATGCAAGCTCGGTTTTTGTAATTGCCACTTAGTCATTCAGATCATACACCGTTCTGGCTTTGGGGACATAGATATGATGCACACACAAAGAAGAGCCTCCTTTTCCAGGTATCAGCTTGTTTACCATCATCAGTTCAGGAACTTTAAGTACTTTAAAATGTCTTTTAAGCAGGGTTGCCCACAGCATTTTATTCATTGGCATTCTTGGGGATTTATCATCATATCATCTCCTTTTGAAGGCTTTGGCAGTGGCCATGAGCAAAAGTAAGATCAGTGATAGCACTCCATTTCATAATCAAACACTGAAAACAGTGTTACCTCTAGGAAATCCTGACCTTCAAACAGCTTTGCTCCATGACCCAGGCAGATGCAGTTGTAACAGTCCATCCACATCCAGGCAAATTCTTGTCTTACTTGTTGGTCAAGCTCTTCAGCTGCATTAGATCCTCTTGTAAACAAACAATTGTTTATTCTGCCTTTCTCCTTCAAACTTTTAGCATCATATAGATTGTACGCCCTCGGCAGGTTTTTATATTTTATATATATATATTGTTTCGCATCTGTAAAGCGCTGAGTACATGGACAGCGCTGTAGAAATAAACTAATAATAATAATAATAATATATAGGATTCCTTTGGGACAAGTTCTCAAATGAGTAGATCCAAACCTGTATTTCATTTTTATGGGGCTTCTGCATAGTTTGGCTTCTGACTATTCACTGAGAGATTGTCATGGCTACAAAATCTAAATTACACAGTACTTGATCTGCTTATATAAACAATCATAAATAGACTAAGACAGACTGAAAATGAACTTCGCCCTGTGTCTGAAAACAGCAGCATCACTAGGGATAGAAAGAATTCAGGACAACTGTGGACTGTTTGCTTCTGTTCACCCCAAAATGTGAAGGTGGGCATAATTGTGGTGGGCATATAAGGTTGGCATAATAGTCTATAGTATTTATGCATTGCCATCCCTCTCTTTCTGTATAATCCGTATTATGTTAAACCACAGTATTAATACATTACATTGTAAGTATCAATTCTTTGGTTTTTCAGCTCTCTTGTTGCACATCTGTCTGTCCTAGAGTGAAGGGGGGGGGAGACAGATTTGTTCTATCTGACTTCTAATCCATTCTAATGATATTAGCTACACTCTGTCAGTGCCCAGCTTCTAAAAGGCAACTTTCACATTTCGCAATATCTACCAAATTCAAACTTCTGTTGAAATTTGGTTCCATCCCTAGATACTTTATAGTTCATTATTTTGGATAGAAAATGACAGTGAAATTAGGCTGAGCAAAAGTTGACCCTTCAAATGTTACTGAACTATGTTTTCCATCAGCCCTAACCAACCTAGACAAGACCAAAGTATGGTGGGCTGCAGTTCAGAGGTATCAAGGGGAACACAACGCTCAGCTCTGACTTAAATATTGATGTGATGTTACTGACTCCCCACTCCATGGTAAGGCCCTATGTTGCTCTTCAGTTAAAAGAACCTTTAGGTCCTTTCTGCACTTACCTTTAATCTGGACTAAGGGTCCATGTAGAACACTCCTAGACAATATAGACCTTACATTAATGGTCTATGAGGCCACACCTCTTGTTGGTCCACTCTGTACGAGTCAGAGACAAATCCAGATTAAGGAGGCCTTTCATGTCCAAATTTGGCCAAATTCCCATGAATTTCAAATGTTATGAATATTCATGCACATCCCTACCAGAAGGTGTTTATCAGCAGCACACTATAGGACACTGCCCGAAACGCCCCTCTCATCCCCAGCTGCTAGGAGCAAAGGTCCCTGAGCATCAGGGGTGTAGAAGGGCTGCTACCCAGCAGCAAACCATAGCACGCTGCTGATAACCATCCCCCAAGGCCCCAAAGCTGTTGTTCTTAGTCTTTGGAGGCATGGGGTAGGCAATTGCAAAGCTTGCATGAGGAGCTTCACAGCCATGAAGAGGCCTGGGCCAGATCAGATGGTGCTGATCTGACCCACACCTCCACAATATCCATATCGGTGGATCTAGTTAACCCAGATCCGCTGATTGAGATCTAAACAAGGTAAGTGCAGAAAAGGGACCAGACTCTATGAGATAGTTTCATTTGCAGTTTTAGCTATTGACAACACTTTGCATTCTTCAAAGAATGGTAGGGAGAGGACAATAATAGCAAATCCCTGTTTAAGGTGCCCAAAATGTTAGCCAAATATGTACTGCTTGTTACATGGAAGGGTTTTTTCACAAGGGCCAGTGCGCACACATTTCCATCTTAGCATCGAATTCTGGGGGTGGGAGATAATCTGGCTCAGATTTCAGCTGCTCTCAGTTCTTAGTTCACCTTAGGAAGAGGTGCCCAATACGAAGAGGGTCAATTCGTATTCTAAGACAACTACTTATACTTTCTGTGATCGTTATTCATTGTTGTATCAACCTAAAGGACTGTGTGGTTCACTTCTTGGCCTCATAGATTTGCATATTAGGCTGTTTTTGCACTACCAACGAAAATTCCATAAGGAACCCAATTGGTACCCAATTGGTACAGATCAGTCATGCACTGTCCACACACAAGGCCCCTTAAGGAATTCACTTCTACCTACTAGCACTAGCAAATCCAGATTTAATGGGGTCTTTGGGTCCTTAAATCTGGATTAATGCAGGACCCCTTTAAAGGTGTCTTCAATCAGGTCTACTGCTGTAAAGACCGGATCAGAGGCCGCATGTCCCCTTGTCTACTGTGGCACAGGGCCCTCAGCATGATGCAGATCTTCAAGGACTGGATTCAACAGAGACCGGATTTCAAAGATCTGGATCTTTTAAATCTGGATTAACAAAGGTAAGTGCAAAAACAGCCTATGTTTGGGTCTATGAGACCATGCCCCTCACCTGTCTGCTCTGTCTGCATTAGGGAGGCCTTAATCAGGTCTACCAATGGACCAGCATGGCCTTGATCCAGAACACGAGAGGCATGCAGAAGATCCAACATAGTATGCGACCCAAAAGCACCCTTCCAGAAACTTTGAATCTAGGAACCTTTGTTCCCAGCCCTCAGAGGCATGTGGGTATGACTTTGAACTTTGTGTGACCTTTCCAAAACAGTGTGAGCTGATCCGGCCCACACCTTCCTGTAGTGGCCACTGGGGGCCATGACTATTCTGGGCCCACTGATCCTGACCAAGCACAGGTCAGCAAGGGCCATAAAAGGGACTCCGTTGTAGTTCTCAAATACTGAGAAGGCAGTGATTTATTCTTTGATGCTGCAGAAGGAAGACTGCCTTTAGCCAATTTACAGGGGAGTTAATCTCAGTTAAATACATCATTTCCACACACAAGATAGTGCTTCCATTCTAGGAAGCCACCACATCATGCAAAATTGCATTAAAGGAACTGCTGTAATCACAGGTTCTCTTCTCTGCCAAGTTTCCCATTTCCAGCAATTCCTACTTTAATGGTGTTTTGCAAACTATGTTGCTTTGCAAGACTGCATCTGACAGGTTTGCATGTTTTGCTGACCACACATAAACAAAACTCCAGGCAGCCAAACTGCTTGATACGAGAGATGCCTGTGTTAAGGAAAATGCTCTAATGGTCAAAGCAGTTCACAAGAGAACCAAAGGACTGGGGGAGATGGCTTCAAGACGCAGGTGTCCAAGCAGAAGCTAGACAGGTATTTTTTGGAGGTGCTTCATACGCAAACAAAGGAGTTGCACGAGAGGAAAATACCAAATCCCATGCCTTACAGATCTGTTCCAACTTTTGTAATGAAACATTGTCAGAGGTATGGAATGAGCTCTTTAAATGAACAGAAGGATTGGCGGTTCTGATGGAAGACAAAGAATGAATGAACGTCAGACTTCTACCAGCATGTTTAATATTGCATGATGGGGAAATTATGTATGGTACCTCAGTATGTTGCTTGAAGATTGGCCACACATGTGCTCACGTGTTTGGTTTAACTCTTGAATGTGTTCTCCCTTCTTTTCAACAGCAGGCCACTTGTTTGCACTTTTTTGAACCTGTGGCTGGATCACTCACATCTACATCTAACTTCACTTGGGACAGAAATTCTTGGAATTTTCTTTCTTCGTACTTCTTCTGCTTATTTTAAAGGAAATTAAACTTTCCATTTCCCCTCTTGCTTTCTTTTTTCTTCCCTTTTTATTTTTCCAATTTCAGAAGCCGAACCTGAAGTGGACAACCTTCTGGTGTCAGACGCTACGCCTGATGGCTTCCGTCTCTCCTGGACAGCTGATGACGGAGCCTTTGATAGTTTTGTTCTTAAAATAAGAGAAACTAGCCTTCTGTCAGACCCCCTGGAACTCATTATACCAGGTCATGAACGCACCCAAGATATAATAGGGCTGAAAGAAGGCACTGAATATCACATTGATCTCTATGGAGTTACCAGTGGACGGCGTTCCCAGCCTATAAATGCAGTCGCTATGACAGGTATTGATTGTTTTAGACATGAACAAAGATTTTTTTTTAAAGCATGACCCGCCCATCTCTCTGTGTGTTTCACACCTCAGCCTTTCTCCTATTCATGCTTGATGTCTGTTGTAGAAGTAAATCTGCATGTGGGACCTATGAAACCAAAATGTAGCCTCAAGTTGACCCAAAACTATTTCTAATGATTCCAGACAGAGAAAAGGAGGTATTTCTTCACATTGTACATTATGGGATATATGAAATTGTTTGCCATTTTTTTGCCTTTAATATAAATAGCTTGAAAGTATCAAAATATGAAAACAAGTAATGAGATAACCATCCGCCGACCATCCATCTCAGTTGGCTTGACCTTCCTTTGAAAAAAACACTTTATGCAAAGGGAACACCTGAGATTACTGATCAGAATTTACCTTTTCCTATTGTATGAATTTTTGGGGAAGCTATGGATGGTTATTGTACTTTCTTCTTTCCAACATCTCTGTTATGAATGATAACTTCTTAATCATCCCTTTTTAGAAATCTAGAAGTTACCTCTGTGAGACAGTGAAAAAGCAAAAAAACCCTCAGTAGTATTCCTTGAAAAGCAGCAAAAAAAGACTTAAGGGAATTAACAGCTGTTGTTATAATGCCTTATAGGGTGCTTCCGCACAGCGCCTCTGAAATCTGGATCTACTAGAAGCATAGAAATCCGGAAGCAAAGCACCCACCTCAATCCGGATCTCGGGAGGCCCTCCCCCGGCCCTCCATGAGCCGGGCATGGCGAGCCGTGGGACTCTGATTTCGGGGCTTGCCCTCGCCCCAGAAGCAGCATCACCTACCCCCCCCCCCACCCGACCCTGGGGCGACCAAATGGGATCCCCTCCTTACCTTAACACAACCAGCCCGATTCTGGCTGCAAGGTGTTGGTTGCCTTCGTGCCTGCATCCTGCACTCCTCCTGATTGGCCAGGGCTGCACCTGGCTTCAGGAGGCTCTCTGCACAGGTGCTGACCCTGGCCAATTGGGAGGCGCACTTTGGCATAAATTTACAAGGTTCACGATTCTCAGTCATCTGTGGCTTGTGTGCTATTTTTCCTTTACTTTAAGAAAGCAAATCTTCAAAGGCAGCTTTTCAGAATTTTAATTTTCTAATACAATTTCAAATTTCCAAATCATATATACATACGTGCCAGCATATTTCCATTCCCTGATGGTAGAACAAAAAACACGAAAACTCTTGATTGAACTTTAAGCGATCTCCCTCCAAAGAGGCTTTTAAAGTAGCTTGCTTCTGGTATTTGTTTCTCATTTTCTAATGGACACTTCTTGTGTGGTCATTTTTTTTTTTAACCATTAAAAAGAATTCCTTTTAGTACAAATAAGGGAAAATCCATTTATGACTGAAGGGTTGCACATAAACTTTAGAGTGCTAAATTTGCTCCGGGTGCTGGAAAGCCTGACCATTTTCCATGACAGTGTGACATGCTAAGAGACGTTTCAGGCTGTGATGGAATGTCTTAAAGATTCTGCAGCTTTAATTTATATATGGCCTTAATATTATTTGTAGCAACTATGCAAGGAATTTAAACATGAAAAAGAGAGTCAGTTAGACTCAAACTTGACGAGTCAACATCTTATTTTGCCAAAAGAGAAGGGGAATCAAAGATTTAGATATGAGGCCTTATAGGCTGAAAACAAATCTAATAAGAAGAACATCATTGACCGGAACGTAATGTTTGGAAAATTCCAAACTATTAGGAAAGCAAGTTGCTGCTCTATCAGCAAATACTATCCATATTATTTTCTCAATAAACAGAAAGGTCAGAGAGAAAAGATTTCCTTTAATCTGTGAAACCGGCCGTGTCCTGCCTGAGCCAGTGGTGGTCTTGTAATATATTTCCTTTAATTTTTATGCTGCAGCGTAGGAAGCCTGCTTTCCAGAAACCCCATCAAGACAAACTTCAAACTCCTGACCTTCATACCTAACCTGGCTGGAAGTTACAATATTCCCAGTAACGCCTTCCAAAGTACATGTCAGATTTCTCTGACATGTGCAGTAAAGGCAAAATAAGGACAGTTCAGTATAATTCAAGTTGGCTGACCCAGGCCAGTTGCTCGTTTGAAGGATCCTTATCAGTCTCTTATATTTTTGCAAACACCCTGTCCTCATTCATTCCTTACAAAATTATTATAAAATCTAATAATATGGAGCTAGCAAAGTAAAGAAGCCTACCCCCCCCCCCCAACACACAAAGATATAGGGATGGGAGATTACATGCATGCATGTATGTATGTACGTTTAGCCATTGCTTCAGCAGTTGTTCTAGAGGAGTATAAAGGACACAAGAATGATCCTGCCAGATCTGGTCTTTATTCTCTGCCACACCATTAACCTGTTTTCACAATAAATCTACAGAAAAATGATAAAAACACCATTAAGGCCACAGTATCTCCACATGCAGCAGGAAGAAACACTACGTTGCCAAAGTTCTCCAATGCCATTGGGGTACCCCAGTTCACCCTACAAGACATTTGGGAGGGATGACAGAGGCCTAAACCGTACCACAATCTGATTTACTGCCCAGCCCAGAAAATCCTTTGGACATCAATTCAGGCCCTGTCCCCAAAAGACTTATTAGCCCCTCTCGGCTTCCTCTGCTGTCACTCTGTTATAGCTGACTTTAAAAGTCCCCTCCACTTCCGGAATAAGCGTCCCCATGGTAGCCGCGATCTAAATGGACTTTCCGTCCCCAAGGAAGCCTGTTTCCTTTCCCCGCATCTTCCCCCCCCGCCCCCTCTCTTGTTAAAAGGAAAAATAGCCAGATCTCCATCTCCTGAAACGGCTTCCCGCCCCTAGCAAAGGCAGATGATCGCTCATTCATTCACTTTCAGCACTTACTTTCACTCAGTTCTCTGTTAGAAAAGGCTTTCTGCCCCGGCAAAGTCAGCGGCTGCAGGCATCGGCAGCGCGATCCTTCGCTCATTCTCTTTTAAGGCTTTCACAGATCACTGATAACAATGTTGCAATTCTGAGCAATTCTGGCTCTTTTTACAAAGGAAAGGAAGCGAACCTGCTGCATTTCTCAGATGTGTGAATGCTTTTTGGCTGTGTGTGCAGGCAAGCAATCCCCACCCCTTTTGCCACGGAGCGTCCTCAAGGCAGATATAGCGAGCAAAACCCGCGAATCGCTGAAAGAGCGCTGGAACTCTTCTTTAAAGTGCACGTATTTTATCGCGGGCGTCTCACTTTCCTAAGCTCCCTAAGCGCCTTGTAAAGCCTGGAATGGGGCCGCTCGGAGGCAAAAGAAGAGTTCCAGCAGACTTTCAATTGCATGGGGACAGGCCTCAGGGGTTTAAATATATTCTGCTCATCTCCATGTTCACAATGTCTTAATTTTGTTCTGTATCATTAATCATGACAACAGCTTCCCTGGATTTGAGTGCCAAAATGTATATTAATACTTGTAACGTTATCTGTAACATCTTTGTCCCTGAAAAAGCTCTTCTCTCCAGAGTTCTGGCTGTCTTTAGAGTAACCATATGTTAACCCCCTGTTTCAGATTTTACATTGCTCTTTACTCAACAGAACTTGAGTAAATGTCCGGCCAGGTCACTAACATACATTTTCTTTTCAGGTTGGTTCCATCTCTTTCCTCATTAAGTAGATCTTCCTTTCTTTAAAGTATAAAACTCTTGAACTGAAAAAGCATGACCAGCCTGAAAAAGGCATGGTTGGTTGTGGTATAAAATCAAAAGTGAATTGCTACCTTTCTCCTTCTTTGCTGTTCCCATGTCAGTCCCTGCAGAAACCATATTCATCTGCCTTTTGTAAATCAATCAATTCAGTTAATAACATGGGCCATCTTTGCATCAGTTCTGGGGTGTTCTTCCACCGTCACTAAAAGTACCTATTAATGGGTACAAAATTGCATTTTTGTACCCATTAATGGGTACTTGTAGTGAAAGTGGAAAAACACCCCTGGTCTATTTCAAAAGAAAATCGTTGCAGAAATTCCAAATTACTTTTTGAGTTGGTCCAAGTATTACTTCCTAGGATTTTCCCCCCAGAATGCCAGTGAATGTTGGTGTATTTTATTATTTATGCCAATCCAAGGAACCTGTCTGCAAACATGAGGGTTATCACCTAGAAAAAACAACAACAACAACGAATGGTGTATTTTTAATGCTTGCATAAAAATGCCATTTTAGCAGGAGTTGCCTGCATTATAAGTTACGCTTGAAGAAGCAACCCTTTCTAGATCACCACTAAAGGTGTCTGCTTCTCTGTATGGTACCTCATCTTTCACATAACTTTCTTTATGGAAATGGTACACTCCATAGGATCCCCAGAGGAAGGGATTTTGTGTGGGCATCTGGGCATATATGGATTTCTGGACTGCCACATCACATAACAGCAATCATGCATGCCCTGTTTCAAATGCAGCACCTGTTATATTCACGACAGAGAAGAACTAAGGATATGAGCATTGAGGTTTTCTCTCTGTGTCCTTTGTGTGTATTTTCCAGCTGTCTTAGCCAATTAAACAATTATATTCATGCTTTCTCTTTCTCTGTCTCTCTCCTGTACAAGCCATGGGATCTCCTAAAGAAATCACTTTCTCAGATATTACTGAAAATTCTGCATTGGTCACCTGGACTGCCCCACGGACACGAGTGGACAGTTTTAGAATCACCTACGTTCCAGTTACCGGAGGTAGGAGCCAAAAGGAAAGGTGAATAGCAGTGGCTAGTGAGAACCTGTTTAATGATAAGTCTGTGTTCTGGACAGACACGTGGAAGGGCATCTCGACGTTATGATGAGTTAAACTATGGGACAATATCTGTCATGCCAGTTAGAAAAGTGCCCAGGGCTGAACCCACATACCTTGTTTGTCTGAATGGAGAGGGGTACCACACAACTTTTATGGGCACTTTGTGCCAGCTTTGTGGTCATATGTAGATCCTCAGTAAAGATCCACACAAGCTAAAGAAAAAGCATAATTCTGAAACTTCATAAGTTTCAAGGGACTCGATTGGTTGGTTGGTTGATATTGACTGATCAACTGATTGAAGTTGTTTTAATCTAATGCAGGGCTATAGATTGAAATGCAGCATTTTTCTCCTTTGCTTGAATGGGTTTTTTTTTTGTATTTGTATTTGTTTGAATAGATCCCCTTCAAATGTAGTGGGATTCAAATTCGATACAACTGTGCAATCCCATACAAATGCATAGGAATGCATAGGAATCCCATAGGAATCCAGTACAAATGTATTGAAACATTGAATGTCAATCTTCAAATGTACCAACATTCAATACAAATCTGAATGTCTGAATTTGGCCAAATTTGTACAAATTTTGAACGTTACAAATATTCATGCACGTCCCTCCTCAATACTATCTGTAGTACTATTTTACTAGGGATGGAATAAAATAAGACACTGTATAAATATTGATGGCACTGTCACAGTGATTTCTCTGGATGTTCCTAGGGTGACGGTGTGTGTATATATATATATATATAATTTAGAAGAAGAAATCCTTAGGTTCTGAGATGCATCAGCCCTGGCATTGTATATTATGCTTTTTGTTTTGCAGTCCTTCATTTTAGAATCCATTAGAAGGGGATCTATTTGTTCACTTTACCTAAGCATCTAAATGGTGACCATGAAAATAATGTTGGAGTGATTGGTTTCTCGGTCTGTTGCAGCAGGGATTCTTAATGCATGCTGAGCAAGTATTTGAATGATGGAAAATCTATTAGGATACTAATAGAGTTTACCAAGCTTCTGAACCACTGAGGGTGTGTTTGACAATATGGTGCCCTCAGTTAGTTTTCTGTTTTTTGTTCCAGGTACCCCCAATGTCGTGACTGTTGATGGGACCAAGAACCGGGTAAAATTGGAAAAACTGATTCCTGGAGTGGAGTATATTGTCAGCATCGTATCTGTGAAAGGGTTTGAGGAAAGTGAGCCTATCTCTGGATCTTTGACAACAGGTGGGTGCAGCGAAGAGATTATAACAATTAAACCATTAATTTTCATGGGGCTTTAGAGAAATAAGATATAATTAAGCTCTACCCCAGGAGTTACTCATCTAAAATTTAACACGTCTAAGGATGCGATCAGACCAGATGCCTCCTGGGTGAATTTGAGTCTGTAACAACATTTTTTTCCCCCACCTTCACCTTACCACATCTTGAAGTCTCAAACTATATCCATACAGGGCCTAAAATCTGGGATTTCCCAGGGCTATATTGGGAATAAAGGAGTGAATCCTGGCATATTTTTGTTCTGGGAAAATCAGCTGCCAAGCCAGGTTTTCTCAAAACAACAATATGACTTACTTTGGCTTGACACTTGCTCCCAGGATCCTTCTTGAACAAAATGATTCCTGTGCATGACCAGGGACTGAACAGGGCCCAAAAAAATGCCCACTTGTGCAAGTACAGTGATCAGTGATTTCCCACTTCCTGGTCATTGATCCCAAAGATCACAGCACACCAGCCCTGCCTTTCCTCCCGAGTTTGCTCATGCTCATTGCCTCCACAACACTATCTCATCATCTGCCCCCCTGCTGTGCCCTTCACCTTCAGCCTTCAGTCTGTCCCAGCATCAGGGCCCTTTCCAGAGTCCTGCCGTGACCAAAGTTCATTTAGCATGTGCCAAATTCACATCGTAATAAATTAATAAGATAGCTAAATATAATTATCTGAGTTTCTGCAGAGCAGATATGCTACAGGATATATATCGGATTCTTATTGGATACTTATCAAATACATACTGGATATGTTTGTATTCATATTGGATATTCGTATGAATTTCTATTAATACAACCATACTGAATAGAATCCTACCACATTTGAAGGGGATTTATTCATACAAATATGAATTTTCTTACATTCAATTTGATGCGACTCAAATGCAAAACCAGTTTGTGAGCACCCTTTCTTCTGAAAACGCAGTGTCAAACCATGCCCACAGAATTTCTTTTGGGCAAACGCCATAATAGTGCAAATAATAGCTATTCTTGTCACTCTAGTCCAACTTAAGCTGCTGCTTTCACTTGTTTTATTTTAAAGTGATCAGTTGGATGGAGGGGGAACCTGGCTGAATTACTGAGCATTGTAATGACTCTGAATGAATTTTAGAAGAGTTCTCTTTGACTTTCCTTGCCTTCTTTTGTCCTAGAAGGACGCAAACTCAGAAAGACTGTGAACCTTGAAAATCTTCATTCTAAACAGTCCAACCTGTCCTAGCTGATTTGTCATTATAGACTTGTAATCATAATGAAATGGACTAGTCCAGGTCGTTCACCTGGGTTAACTTGTAGCAGCTATTTAATTCTGACTTCAACATGTGAGCCAGCATGTCTTGTGGTTAGAGTACTACACTCATATCCCTTAGTCACTGGGTTTGATTCAACCTTCCTCCACAAAGCCATCTGAGTGGTCTTTAGCTAGTTGCAGTGCTCTTTCTGACTACTCACAGCCCCACCTACCTAACAGTGTGTCTGTTGTCAGCCACTTCAAGTCCCCTTAAGGGCAAGAAAGTGGGGTAGAAAAGCCAACTCCTACGCCTACTCCTCTTCTTTTTCTTTGTTATGGCTTGTTGATACAACAAGAAAGGTTTGACCACTGGATTGATATCGGCTTGCTCACCCATCCCTTTTGTTTTGTGCTTTTCAGCTTTGGATGGCCCATCTGGACTGGTAGCCATGAACATCACAGATTCTAAAGCACTAGCTGTTTGGCAACCAGCCATTGCCGCAGTTGATGAGTACGTGATTTCCTATGCTACGAATGGTGGTAAGTCAAAATTGCTCTGGACAAAGGTTTGATTCTTAATGTGGTTCAGTTATCAGTAGTCCTTTCACAAGCTGCACCATGACAACCTCCATTGTACTTACGGGAAAGTCTCAGGCCAACATCCCATTTCCTTTATTTTAATATAGAAATATTTTGTCTTGTTGCAACAACTTCAGAGTGTTCTTTTGCAAATGCTATTTCATTCCAAACTACCCATTTCTTACTGCTGTGTTTTTGTTTAGCTCCAGAAGTGGTTAAGAGTGTCTCAGGCAACACGGTGGAATATGACCTAATTGGTCTTCATCCAGCATCTGAATATACACTCAGAATCTATGCTGTGAAAGGACCACAGAAAAGCCCAATAATTTCCACTCGATTTACTACAGGTACCTTGGGTGAATTTTGTTTTAATTAGGAATTCTCTTATTATTTATTTATTTATTTATTTATTTATTTATTTATTTATTTATTTATTTATTTATTTATTTACATTTCTATCCCGCCCCATACCCAGAGGTCTCTGGGTGGGTAACAATGAATTAAACAACAGATTAAAAACAGGATACAATGTAAAAGAAATGTCGTAACATTCAATTCATATATGAATGTCCGAATTCGTCTGAATTCATGTGAATATCAAATGTTGTGAATATTTGTGCACATGCCTAGTGCTAACACAGCCCATGTTTTACCCATTCTCCCTGCCTTTATTTAATATCCCAGCAACATTTTGCAATACATTTTGGATCAGTGATTGAATGCACCTGTCCTTCGAGTGTATGGTTTGTACTTTTATAATGAAAAATAATAGTAAAAATTAAATATCCTCCATTCTCTGTAAGGCCTTGATGATCCAAGGGACCTGACTGCCATGGACATTCAGTCTGAGACAGCACTGCTGACGTGGAGACCTCCCCGTGCCTCTGTTACAGGTTATCTCTTGATCTATGAGTCTATTGATGGTAAACTCGAGGTAAGCATCTGTCTGCATTACAAAGTTTTTCCTAACATACTTGAGCTTGGAATTTATGTAGGACTCAATGGTTGTAGTGAGACTCCTGTCAGGCAGAACTAGGGGTGTCCAATACAGCATCACTAGAGAGACTGCATTTACCACATTCCGGGGAGGGGGCTAGTCATCTGCTAGTCTTTGGGTTGGGAGAAAAGCCACAGTTGTGTATTAACTCCTAACTTAGCTAATGTGGCACTACATCAGCTGATAGTTTGCAGAAATTAAAAGAAGAACTTTATGGGGAGCGGATAAAGGGATGGGTGATCTACTGTACATGGCCTGATTATAAACAATCAGGAGTGACGAGGTACAGTGGCCAGAATCCCAAACACAGTCCATTGGGGCGTGGCAGGAATATTTATGACTGAACGTGCATTCAGCTTGGATAATACATGCAAAGATTTGGTTTTAAATTTTTAAAAATTTTCAAAGTCTTATCAATTCAAATTAACAACAATAATAGAATATAAAGCCTCAATAAAGAGTAATAGACAGCAGATTTCAAGCAATAAGAGTTAAACTATAAATATAAATGAGGATAAATCTGTGATTTCAAATCAACAAAATTACTTACAGAATGACAATTACTTACAGAATGACAATCTTACTAGTAATTATACTTTCAAATCTGGAAAAACAGATATTATACTATTATTTTACAAGGAAGATAAAAATGGTCTTTAGGCCTCATAGCTAAATTGGTTGTCTCTGATGAAAATAAAGGCAACCATCAAAAATGAATGGAATCCTTTTGCTCCAGTGATGCCAATATCCTATTCTTCTTAATGGTCATCAGTTGTTGATAACTAATCTCCATACTTTAGTAAAACAACAGTTCTTATTTAAATGTTGAGCCGTTTTCCATTTGTGAGCTATTCCAGTCTTTGCTGCCATCACTGAAGATAAATTAGTTTCCTATTTCTAATATGTGATGGACAAGAAGGAGAGGGCCTTCTTGTAGTTCCTTCTTTTTCAGGGGTACGAGGAATAGGGACTTGCAAGAAAGCCTTTTCTGTTGTGGCCCCTAGACTCTGCAACAGCCTCCCCCTGGAGGTTTGGCAGATGCCTACATTGTACACAGCACATTCAGCACAGGCTTTTTATCCAGGCTTTTACTGTTTAAATAGGTTCCTCAGGGTGCTGTCCTATTAGGGAGAGAGGGTGGGGGTGGGAGGAAGGGGATTATATTTTAATTACAGTATGTTTTACTATTTTCTATGTTTTAATCTCATTGTAAGCCACCCTGGGACTATTTCGTGAAGGGCAGGAAATAAGTTTTATGGATGGATGGATGGATGGATGGATGGATGGATGGATGGATGGATGGATGGATTCTTATCAAAAAGAGATAAGGAAACTAATTCTAGACTCAAAATAATTGGTTGGGATATTCACTATTTCCTTTTCAGTAGATTTCCAAAATTTTTGAATTTTTTGGCACTCCCACCACATATGTACAAAGGTTCCCAAGCTAGAATGACAGTGCCAACATGTTGAGAAAATATTATTTATTTTATGCAAAAATTTGTGCCATCTAAACAAGATTTTTTGTGATAATCCTCTTTCAGATTTTGACTTAAATGTTTTATAAAGACTTTTTGGAATATTAATCCAATCAGCTTCTTTAATTTTAATTCCACAATCCAGTTCCCATAACCTTTTGATTCCAAGAGCATTATATTCCTCACTTTCTAAAATTATATTGTATATCTTAAAAGACATACTCTTTTCCCTATCTCCTGATTTAACTACCAGTTGTTCAAAAGTAGTATTTGTTCTTGGATCAAGGTGTTCTCTTTTAAGTTGGAATAACAAAGAAGTCACCATCACATTTTCAAGCTATTTACTAGTTGAGTTCTTAAATTTAGTTTTTTTTTCATTTTTGTGCAAAACTGCTCTCATGTTTTGAACCGCATTTGTGAATGTGTGCTTTATTTTATTGCATGCAGTTCACCCCATCCTAGAAAATAGCTGAGTTAGTTTTTCTCTGTTTTCCATTGTTACAACAGTGTGTGAGAGTTTTTAATTGCATCCCTTATCTTCCTACATTAGTTATTTGCTCCTGAAAAGCCATGTATTATCCAACCAAATTATTTGATATACCACTGAAAGAGCTTTGGCATCATATTGGTTTGATGTCTAAGAAAATATAAAATATCTGTGTTGTGTCCTCATGGATGCAATGGTGGGAGAAGGAGAGAAGGAAGAACATTTCTGATTCCATCACTTCTTAGAAGTCAAGCCAATATCATGGCATATCAATTATATATAAAGTGCAAGCATGCAACATATTTAGTACATATGCTCCCCATGTTAGTACCTGACTCTATCCAGCTTTCTAGGTCCACCTCTTGAGTATTATGCTATAAAACATTCATTTTAGTGTTCTATTTTATATGGAGTCTCTCCTGCTTCTAATGGTGGAGTAATGTGGGCAGATTCTAATGGGACTGAAAATGTCTTCATTCATTATTGAAATTGTTTTCTTAAAGGAGCATGAATGATTCATCAGAAAGTGTTAAAAATGTCAAAGCTTTTAGTTCTGTGTGGTCCATAGATTTTTTTTTTTAGGTCCTTCATTATTGATTTTCTGCATTTCAGGAAGTTATCTTGGGGCCGGAATCAACTTCATACAGCTTGTCAGATCTAAGTCCATCTACTCAATATACAGTGAAGTTACAGGCTCTGAACCGGAATTTGAATAGCAAAATCATCCAGACAATCTTCACCACAAGTATGATTTGGTGCTGAGGATAACATATGACAAACTTGGGAATGGTCCAATATCCAGTAGAATTTCTTGTAAAATTCAGAAGTTCACAGTTTGAAAATCTGAGACCCACTTATTGCACTAAGGCTGCATCCCCAAAAGACTTATTTGCCTCTCTAGTCTCCCTGTACTGTCACTCTATTCAAGCAGACTTTAAAAGTGTCATGCACTTCCAGAATAAGCATCCGCATGGAAGTGTGTTTTCTTTCCCTGCATCTTTTTCTCCCCGCCCCCTCTCTTGTTCAAAGGAAAAATAGCCATCGGTTCTCTGTTCGTCTCCCAGATCACCATCCCCCAAAATGGCTTCCTGTGGCGGCTGTAGCCATCGGCTGGGCGATCGTTTGCTCATTGACTCTTAGCACTTTCACAGAACTCTGTCAAAATCCACCCGGTAGAGCAGCGGTGACTTTAAATACACCCACTTCACACCTGATAACAATGTTGCAATCCATCCATTTCACACCTGATAACACTTCACACCTGATAACAATGTTGCAGTTCTCCACCGTTCTGGCTCTTTGAAAGTTCTGTGCTTCAGAAAGGGAAGGGAAGGGAATGCTCCCTCATGCTCCATACATATAGCATTTCTGGGAGATGTGTAAATGCTTTATGGCTGTGTGTGCAGGCGGCAATCCCCGCTCCTTTTGCCACAGAGCTTCCCCAAGGTAAATGCTGTGAGGAAAACCTGTGACTTTCAGAAAGAGCGCTGAAACTCTTCTTTAAAGGGCACATATTTTGACGCGGGTTTTCATGCTTTTGTAGCGCTGGAAGCTCGTTCAAAACCCTGGCATGGGGGTGCTCAGAGGCAAAAGAAGATGCTCTGGCAAGTGTGGAGCTGTTTCTAATCAGGAAATGGCTCCACGTGGTACAGGTGTACCATGCAGAAGAATTTCCCCATGCGCACCTATAAGGTAGATGTGAAAAGGTGCAAATAACTGACCTTATAGTTGAGCTGAACCTGTTTTATTCATTTCATTTATTGCCCTTTCACATAAAGAAGCCAGGACTGCCTACCGTGGAAGAGTCCTTTTTGTCAAAATGTTATTTCCCAAGTGCTTATTCTTCATTTTTCTTCCCGCAGCTGGACTTTTGTACCCTTATCCCAGAGACTGTTCCCAAGCACTGCTGAATGGAGAGACAGCTTCTGGACTCTATACGATTTACCTGAATGGGAATAGGTCTCAGCCCACAGAAGTCTACTGTGATATGAGTTCTGATGGTGGTGGCTGGATTGTGAGCATTCATTGTTTTCATTTATAATTTTATCTTTGTTTGTTTGTTTATTATGAACTTTTATTAAATGAGAAAGGAGGCATCTAAACCAGAGTCTAAGAGGCACCTGGTGAAGGAACAATCGGCTCCTTGAAGGTTGCTTGAACGTTGGTCAGCTCCTTCAGAAGTGTCTTTTCCACAGAACAGAAAAAGAGCCCTGAGATACACAGCAGTTACACAAGGGACCTCACTGACTCACCTTCCAGAAGGAAGTATTTTTCATCACACCAGGAACAGGCAGCTTCCGGGATTATTTTTGGCACAAGGAACTTTTGTGTACCCAAAGGCTAACCAATTCTGATTAAGGCATGCACATTTTTACAATTAGGAAGATTGTTTTGGATTTTCGAAAATCCCATATGGATATTCGAATGTCCGCACGAATATTTGTTAACATTCATTATTTGTACGATTCCAGCCAAATTCGTACACAAAGTAAATGTTATGACATTCATATATTAACATTTGTACGAATACAAATGTTTCCAGACATTCATACAAATAGTTCGGACATCCGTACATATAGTTTGGAAATTTGTGAAACTGGGGAGGTGGGAAAGCGGCTGTGCCAGTTACATCTGCAACAGATCCAGAGTGCATTCAGCATGGATTGAGAGTGGATTAAAAGTGGATTCAGGTCAGATTTGACACTTTCAGAGGGGATATGTTACAGGATACATATTGGATACATATTTGTTCATATCAGATATTCGTATCAGACAGAATCCTACCACATTTGAAGGAGATCTATTTAAAAAAATATGAATTTTCCAACATTCAAATCATTATGAATCAAATGCCAAAAAAACCATTTGTGCGCATCCTTGTTGTTTTGCTCTTTCTACACTGAGTTTTGATGCACAGCAGATCCAAAAAGTAGAGATTTACCAAGCCAGATTGGGTTGAACTGGTGTGAACTGAACCAGGTGGTTCAATAGGCTTGAACTCAAACCCAAACCATCAATAGCTCGTCGGAGATGTTTCAGACATGAACTGAATGATGGGGGTTCAACTGAACCAGTAAAACCACCTGTTTCAATTCACACTGCTTTTTATTTGACTGTATCTCTAGCCTAGCTAGAGAAATTCAGTGCAACATGAATAAAACTTTGCTCTGCAGCTATTTTACTATCCTACATGTTCATTCTGACTTCCAGTCCATTAATTTTCTGGGGTTTGCATGGGGAATTCCCATGTTTAGTTAATAGCGAATATGCCAGCCAGAAATTTAGACAGCACCACAGCTACAGAAATCAACACAGTTTTCATTATCTTGACCCACAGGTGTTCTTGAGACGGCAAAATGGAGAGGAAGACTTCTATCGGAACTGGAAGACCTATGAAGCTGGCTTTGGAAATCCCAAGGGTGAATTCTGGATGGGTAAGTGGCATCCAAGTGTTGCTTCTTAAAGTTGCTTGTTTTGTTTTCTTGGAAATGGCTAGGGGCGTTCACAAATGTAATTTATTGCATTCAAATTCAAGTCAAATTGAATATCCAAAAATTATATTCGAATATTAAAAATCCAAATATCCAAAAGCTAGTTCGAATCTGGATTATTCGAATCCATACTTTCAAATGTTTGAGTCGTATTTAAAGATACAAATGTCAACAACATTCGTATCTGCTATACAAATTTTCACGCGTCCCATATGCATCCCGTATTATAAGTGGAAATACACATAATTTTCATGCATATTCATATACAATACATTTGAATCTGTACATTCGAATAATTCGAATATCCATATGGGATTTTCGAAAATCCAAAATTCGTATGAATGTCTAAGTTCGAATGTTTTTAAATCTGATTCGAATTTGAATTTTGATATCCCTTGGATTCAAATTGGAATTTTGAATTTTTGAGTATTCATGCCCATCCCTAGAAATGCGTAATGCACATTCTAACCTCCCACAGTTCACCTGATGTCTTTTTTACCCCTACGGTTTCTCGGAGACTAGAGCATTTCTGCACTTGCTTTTCCATCCGTTGGATGGGAAAGGTGCATTAGAGACCAACGTGCACTAGCATTTATACTGGGGAATGCTAGTACATATTAGCCTAAGCCCCATGCAATTGGACACTCATCTGGATCCGATCATGTGTACAATCCTCTGCAGAGTGCTGCCATTTGGGTTGTGGCACCCTGCATGACTGCGCATATGCCAGCACTGTCATCATAGCTGCAATGATGCTCTGCACGTGTGCCATCACGTCAGGGATCATCTGAGTCACCAGCATGCTTGCACAGCACCTCAGATAACCCCTCGCCCAGGAAATAGTGTAGATGGTTGCCACGCGGACAGAAAATGTAAGGTCAGGATTGGGGAGGGTTTGGTTGCTTGTGGTGCATGGAATTGTATGGAATTAAATTTCTTCATAGGATGCAGTCATGCCACAAGCAAAAGATCTGGATGCCCAGGGGACTGAGGTCACAGGTGTCATCCTCACTGAAGCTGCATCCAGTCGGGACGAATATGGGGCCAATACAGCATCATGTATCATAGGCGACCCGACAACAGCACCAGTTTTTTTGTCCCTAAAAAGTGCTTTTAACCATTGTTGGGAAATCCAGCACTGGTACTGGATTTTCCAACTTTAGTGTTTTTCAGGGATGCACTTCCTTTCTGGATGGAGCAGCAACTGGAGCTCCATCCAGGGCACATACATGTGTAGAGGCTGAAACAGCTGACGGTTCATGCGCGGAGGTAGCTATGCACTCATCTGGGACCTCTATGGTGGCCGAATTGCTCAGATTGCACTAAATGTGCTAAGAAAGTGCTGTGGCTGGTGCTGCCTAGATAGGAAGAAGCAATGGCAGGGTTCTCACTGGTTTTTTATGCAATTTAATTGTTCTATTGATTTTATTGAAGTTTTATATCTCATTTCCTTGTAGGTTTGGATAACCTCCATAAAATTACTTCCCAGGGGCAGTATGAGTTGCGAGTAGATCTGCGTGACCACGGAGAGACTGCTTACGCCCTCTACAACAGGTTCACGGTGGGAGATGCCAGAAGCCGCTATCGGCTGAGAGTAGATGGATACAGTGGCACAGCAGGTATGGTGCACTGACAACATTATGAGAAGGAGAATCTGGTACAGATGAAAATAGTCCTTGTGAGGGTGCTGAAAAAGTCCTCAGAGGTCGTGTACTACAACCTGAGAAGAAGCTGCCCAGCCATCTCCAACAAAAGGCCCTCCAGCATCTGTTTCAACCCCCTTTTTTCCACACAGTCAAAGATCCGGATCTCTGAGATCCAGATCTTTGAGGTGGGGTCCTCCTGGAGATCCAGATCTTGAAGATACCTGAAGACCCCATTGTGGACACCTTTAATCAGGTCCACACGGAATCCAGATTTAGGGGCCTGAAGGACCCATTAAATCTAGATTTCCCCAGCCCCCATGGGGACAGGGCCTTGCAGATGGGGCCTTCAATGGGGTCCAGGTGGGGACAGGGCCTTCCTGATTGGTACCAATCATGTATCAATTGGGTTCCTAATGGGGTCTTAGAAGGATTCTAAGCCCTAATGGAAAAAGGCCCAAAGCCTCCAGTATATGAGAGCACAGCACTGTGGAGGCAAACTTTCTGCTGTTTTACAGCTTTTACAGTTAAGAAATTCCTCCTAAATAATAACATTATTATTGTCTGCTTCCTAAGGGTAAAGGAGAAATTCAGTTGCCCCCTATTTGTAGTTGCTTCTCTTGTGATGTCCCCAAACCGTGCTTGTATTTTGAGATGCAGTACCCAGGAAAACTGCAAAAAAATTCCAGGTTCTCACAATGCAATTTCAAAGCGACAGACATGCAAAGCAAATTTAATCCAGCGTGTTTAAAAAAGCCATGTTTTATATTTATACGCTGTCCATATATTTAATGAAAGGTATTTTGTTCATTTTAAAAGTGCACATTAAACTGCATGCATGCTCCCAGTGGAATTTGTGGATTTGACATTTCAGATTCCAGAAGACCAGACACAGAGAGAGAAACTTTCTGGGTATTTTAATGAATTATAGGAGTTGCAATAGGCATGAAAGAGAATATGCTTAGAATAGGAGTTAACCTTAAACCACAGCCACCCTGTTCTCATGCTCTGCCACAAAGACCATCAGCACTATATCAGTTTCCTTGCTTCACTGCACAAATTTGTGAGCCTTACTGCAAGGCTGGAATGGTGGTTACCACACTTTATTTTCTTCAGGGAACGAGCATCCCTTTAGCATAATATTGCTCTACTTTGTTGTTTCCTTTCTAAATCTGCTCCACCACAATGAGCTGCGCAGCACATTCTATCTCTGGCTTTTGTCTGGGATATAAACAAACAGCCTCATTCCAGCAGTGTCTCCCTTGAAGCTATAACTACCTGTCATGAATGAAGTTTATAGAAAAGTGAGTGCCATAGACTCAGACGCCAAGAATGTGTTGGCGGCTCTCCCCCCATCATAACAAACTATATACTGGGCGATGAGGCATGGAAAATGTTGTGGAAGGCAACATCTGTTTTGCTGCAAGAATGGCAGGCCAAATCCTACAGGCGTCTTCCAGTCTTTTCCTGGAGTCCAGTGTATCCCAGCAGATGGGAGAAAAAAAGCCAAGGTGCAGAGAGAAGGGAGCTCTTTGATTCTTTGGCTGGATTCTAGAGGTGGCCACCTGGTGGACTTCCACAAGTTGTTGGGCTACAGTTCTCACCAACCCTAGCTAATTAGACTAATGGCCAGGTGCGATGAAAGCTGTAGCGCAGGCAAGGTTCCTAGAGTCATGGATTGGCCCATCTGCTGTTGTGACAAGGTCAAAGGGACCCCAGGTTAGGTTGTTGTAATATGCTGGGTGGACCAGTCACCCTCTCTTTCTAAGCTCTCACAATCTCACTTACATCACAGGGTGTCTATTCTGGCAAGAAGATTTATTATTTCTGCTCCTTAATTTGGCAGCAGTCTTCATCATGTGTTCTTTGTAAGAAAGTGTCCTATCCAGTGTGACTCCTGAATACTTAGGATACTTGTTATGAGTGAGCCAGTTTCCCTCAAAATAAATATTGTGTTCTCTCCAATATATGACCACCACTGGCCTAGGCAGGCCACGACAGGTTTTGCTGTTATTGCAGCTCATCAGGTGTCCGTAGCCTGTATTTTTGGTTCTCTTCCCATATGGGGATTAGAACTCATGGGCTGGTGCACATGTAGTAGATGTTAAGTGGTGCTCCAGCCTGTTGAGCCACATTGTGTTCTCTGCTTGCTGATCTGCTGCACAGATGGAAGCATGCTACTTCTGTCATAGTTGGGTTGGGCTGCAGTCTCCACTTTCGGAAATATTTACTCAAAACATCTAAGTCAGAGGTTAGAGCATCTTCAGTTGTTTCAAAAGTTCTATGTTGAGTGGCTATAGCCCAATCATCTGTATAGCCAAACTTCCTAGATTTTGGCTGGAGGAAATTGACCCTGGAAAGACTGAAGAGAAGGGGAGCCAGAACTGAGCCCTGTGGGAGGCCATTATTTCAGTGTTTTCCTATAGTCACATGGAAAGTACTATTGGCAAGCATGTTATCAATGAGTTGGGGTTTTTTTTGTTTTGTTTTGCATGGAATTTCTTCTATTAGGTCTAGTGGTTAAGGAGCCAGACTCTTATCTGAGAATACCGGGTTTGATTCCATACTCCTACACAAAGCTGGCTGGGTGACCTTGGGCTAGTCACAGCTTTATTCTGAGGTCTCACAGGCCCACCTACCTCACAAAGTGACTGTTATGGGGAGAACAGAAAGCTTTGTCAGCTACTTTGAGTCCCCATCAGCCCTATATCAGTGCCGTGGGGTAGAAAAGCCAACCCTCCTTCTCCTCCTTCTCCTTCTTCTTCCCTCAGCACAACTGCCATCTATAGGGAAGTCCCTATACTGTACTGATTATGCCTGTCTTGCTGTTTCCTTAAACTTGATGCTGTACAATTAGTTGACAATTCTGCTATTCCAAGCTACTTCTGAGTGTTTTTTCCTGTATTTTAATATTATTTTTCTATTTGTTTCTACACAATATCTTGTTAACAGATTTTTGTGCTGTCTGCCTTTTAAATTCCAGTTCAGTTATGTTATTTGGTTTTTTTAAAATGTTTTTTTTTCCTATAAGATCCTGCTTTGAGAGTTTGTTGCCTGGAAAAGCTGTTTTTGTCCCCATCCCAGAACACTGGTGCTACCAAAACGTGCCCAATTCTTTCTGCTTTCCCTCACAAGACTTCACTTGCATTTTCTTTGTCACACACAATGCTTTCAAAAAGCTTTCCCTGTGTTTGTGCCATTTGACATAAAGACTTAATTTGCTTAACAGACAGAAAACTAACTTTGATATTTTTTTATTTTTTTTCCCACACAGGGGACTCCATGACCTATCACAATGGACGGTCCTTTTCCACCTATGACAAGGACCATGACTCTGCCATTACTAACTGTGCATTGTCGTACAAAGGGGCGTTTTGGTATAAGAACTGCCACCGGGTCAACCTGATGGGCCGATATGGGGACAATAATCACAGCCAGGTAACATTGGTCTTGTTGTTATGTGTGAAGCTTCAGAGGCAAAGGAGAAGACAGAAGGCCTAATGGTGGCTTCTGTCTTTTATGGCTGGAAGGGTGGAGGTCAAGGCAGCAGAAAGGAAGTGATACCAGGGGGCAAAATAGCAGAAAGGATTATGATACCAGGGGACATAATGGAAGGTGGCATCTGCATGAAAACTGAACCTACAGAACATTAAAGTTCTGAGATACTAGTTGCCATGGGACACTTTCACCTTCTTGGCCAATTTCCTCACTTGCCGCATGGAACACCGTGGACTAGGGATGTGTGCGAATATTCGCAACATTTGAAATCCGTACAAATTTGGCCAAACTCAGACACTCAAATCCAAATTGAATGTTGGTGCATTCAAAGATTGACGTTAGAATTTGAATTGAATGTTTCAATACATTCATGTGAACCTCCATATGGGGTTTGTATGGGATTGGAACATTCGTACCAAATACAAATCCTACCACATTCAAGGTGTTAACTTTGACTTATAAGGCCCTAAACGACTTGGGCCCCAAATATCTAAAGGAACGCCTTCTCCCATAGCGACTTGCCCATGCCTTAAGATCTGGAGCTGAGGCCCTCCTGGTTGTCCCACCACTCTCAGTACTGAAACAGGTGGGCATCTGGGAAAGGGTCTTTTCGGTAATGGCCCCCAGGTTATGGAATAGTCTCCCCCTTGAGGTGTGTCACGCCCCTTCCCTGAATACATTTCGGAAGGCGGTAAAGATGCACCTCTTTGCCCTGGCTTTTGGCTAATGTTACCATTCCCCCCCCCCCCAATAGATATTAATATTTTAATACCATATATTCTGGTGTATAAGACGACCCCCAACTTTCCAGTTAAAATACAGGGTTTGGGATATACTCGCCATATAAGAAGACGATACCTGGCGTATAAGATGACCCCCGACTTTTGAGAAGATTTTCCTGGGTTAAAAAGTAGTCTTATATGCCAGATATACAGTATTTAGAATACAGTTTGTTTGTTTAATATGCTGAATTTTTCATTTATTTGTTTGCTTGCTTGTTTTTAAGTGTTTTTATGGATACTATTTTAACCTGTTGTTTTAAAACTTGTAACCCACCCTGAGACCTCCGGGTATAGGGCGGGATATAAATATAAATAATAAATAAATAAACCCTAACCTGATTATATATACTGTTGCAACAGCCGAGGCCAGGCATACATAAGCTGGTACCCTCTAGATGTCTTAAATTACAGGACTCGTCTTTTCAAATCATGGACTGCATTGCATGAGGCTAAAGAACAATGAAAGAGTATAGATAGCCACAGACTTGCTACATGGGCTGATGCCTGGAAATTGGATTGCTGGAAAGGCGACTAAGAGCCTGTTGCAAGACAAAGTCAAGTTGAAGGCCCTGCATCTGTGGTGGGAGATAATAGCTTCTAGACTGTTATCAAAACCATGAATCATGAATAGTAAGGTAACAAAGAAGATTTCGTCACATCAATCACATCTGCAATAGATTCAGAGTGCATTCAACATGGATCGAGAGCAGATTAAAAGTGGATTTGGGTCAGATTTGACACTTTCAGAGCAGATATGTTACAGGATACGTATCCGATACGTATTGGATACATATGCGTTTTATCGGATATTCTTACAAATTTACATACCGAATCGAATCCTATCACATTTGAAGGGGATCTATTCAAATGAATATGAATTTTCTAACATTCGATCTCTGCACATCACTATAGCTAAGTGCTCCAATAAAAGCATGCAATTGCATCTGCAAACAAGACCCCTTTTCCATGGGAGAATTTTAAAAATGAAGCAGATAGAGGGAGGCATTTAAACAAACAACATTTCAGAAGGACTGAAAGCTCTCCAGTATTCCCCTGTGTTGATGGTGATGTTTATTTCTAGCGCCCTTTCCACAAAAGGGCAAAAACCACAACAAGCAATAAAGCTTAAATATAAAACATGATAAAACAACCTTAATGCATAATAATTTAAAATACATATGAGGGGAATAGAAACATTTTAGGGTTAAAATCCATCCTATTAAAGCTTGTTCTCTCATCACCAAAGGAGCCATGGGAGGCTGAGGTGTTTCATGGAGACCAAGAGAAGTCCTCAAGGTGCCCACAGTATCTTTGACTGTCACAATGCAGCCCTTCCCTGCTTGATGTTGCACTGACACTATTTCTTCTATTTTCCAGGGAGTCAACTGGTTCCACTGGAAAGGTCACGAATACTCCATCGAATTTGCAGAGATGAAACTGAGACCCTACAGCTTTAGGAACCTTGAAGGAAGACGAAAGAGGGCATAAATTCTCCACAGATTTTTGGAGAGGAAGAGAGAGAGAGAATGAAACACAGAGAGAGAGAGAGGGTGTGGGAGGGAGGAGGTTTTTGTTATTGTTTCTCAGCAAATTTGGGAGGGGGATTAGCAAAGGGAACTTTACCAAAGCATCAGTGTTGCTTGATGTAACCTTGGCTCCTGTTAAAAGTGTTCTTGGGGGTGGGGGTGGGAAAGGCATCTTTTAAGGTAGCATGCTCAGTGGATTCCCCCCCTTCCTGTCCGCAGTTGGCTTTCTTTGCACCAAAGAGGACAATGTCCAGGGAAGGAAGGGGAAGGGATACATTTACATAGACTTTTTTCCCCTCTGGGCTTTTGTTATTGTACCTAACAGTTTGGAAAAGATGCTCTCTCAAACTACAGTTCCCATGTTTTGTTTTGTTATGTTTTTGCCACTGAGGTAAATCAGCGGTTCTCAACCTTCCTAATGCCGCGACCCCTTAGTGCAGTTCCTCATGTTGTGGAGACCCCCAACCACGGGGCTGGGGCAGCTGGGGTCATGGGGGCAGGGTAGCTGGGGTAAAATGCCAGTGTTCAGCTGCATCTCGGTGTCCCACCTTCTCTACCTATGCCTCAATCAGCTACTATGAAAGCACAGTGGGGCGGGGAGGCCTCCTTGAGGGAGACTTGTCGCAACCCCTCTGAAAGGGTAGTACGACCCCCCAAAGGGGTCACGATCCACAGGTTGAGAACCGCTGAGATAAATGAAACATGGGAAATGCAGCCCAAAAGAGCACTTTCCCCCCAAATTTTGATAGAATTATATTGTCAAAGGCTCTGAAGAATGGAAGAAGGATACAACCTGACAGTTTGACTTCAAACAAGCCATGATCAAAAGTGCCCCCTGTTTAAAAATTTCAGCCTAAAAAAATTATTATTAATATAATGGAAAATAAAATAAGACAGCAAGGAGGTTGTTGATGATAAGCTACATTTTTGTCATATTTTTAAGGAACCCATGCTTTCCAAAACACAGCAGGACAGTGTCTGATTGTAAATTTTTTAAGGAATAAATAAATAAAAGCACAATTTTACTTTTAAAGAAATCTACAGTGTTATCTTTGTTTCCCCCATGTTGTCCATATCAAAGAAATAGCTGTGTTAGTCTAATTCCAGCAATGTAGTAGTAGCACTTGGAGACTAAGAGGAGAAGGGTTGGTGGCATGAGCTTTTGTAGACATATCTACTTCTTTGGGCCCCCTAGCATCTGAAGAAGGAGATGTGTCCATTGGGTAACCTGGCATCTGAAGAAGAAGATATGCCCATTGGGCCCCCTAGCATCTGAAGAAGTAAATGTGCCCATTGGGCCCCCTAGCATCTGAAGAAGTGGATGTGCCCATTGGACCCCCTGGCATCTGAAGAAGTGGATGTGCCCATTGGACCCCCTAGCATCTGAAGAAGTGGATGTGCCCATTGGACCCCCTAGCATCTGAAGAAGGAGACATGTCTATGAAAGCTCATGCCACCAACCCTTCTCCTGTTAGTCTCCAAGTGCTACTATTACCTTGCTGGACTCCCCTATGTTGTGTTATCTGCATATCCAGATATAGCCTTGCAGGCTGGGATGATGAAATTTGGTGGCTCAACCTTGGCTAAGTGATTATGAAGCCCCTTGACAGGAAGACGAATCTCAGCTTGCCCTCCTAGATTAGAATCAGAGAATCACTGGGGAGGGGGGCTTATGGAACATTTAGTTAGTCCAAAACCATGTTCATTTGCAAGAGATATCTAAATCCTTTCCAGGAGAACCCAAAGAAAACTTAGACCCCCAAGCGCTCATGGTGTAAAGCTCTGAATTAGGGATGTGCAGGAATGATTTTTAATATATATATATTTGATTCATATTGAATTGAATGCAAGAAAAATAATATTTGTTCATACACAGAAGTCCTAGTTCACCATTGTCACCCCACCAATCTGATTTCATTGATATCCCAAACTGAACCATATCTACAGTGCTGGGTTCTTTTTTCCACAAGGGCCATTGGATGGACTTCTTGAAAGGATCTCTGTGACAGACATAAGAACATAAGAGAAGTCCTGCTGGATTAGGCCACAGCCCATTTAGTCCAGCATACCATTGCACACAGTGGCCCACCATGGGCATCTCAAGCAGAGACAAGGGAAAACCTCCTGCTCTCGAATCCCAGTAAATGGCCTTAGAAGAGTCCTGCTTCCTCCCCACACCCAGCCTGAAAGAAGTACCTAAGCATTAATTCTAGTAGCCATCTGTCGTCCATAAATTTGCCTAACCCTTCCTCAAAGCCAACTAGGCTGGTAGCTGTCACCACCTCTTCCGGCAGCAAAGTCATAGCTTGCCCTTTGGGCACAGGTGTACAAACCTGCACACAAATGAAATGTGTTTCACTGCAGCAAGGGGCCAGTTCAGTGTGCTAGAAGTGACATCAGGATAGCTGCTTGCACACTAACCTTTCTCAGAAGATGGGCCAATAGAAGGAATGCCTTGTTCTTGGAAACTTTCAGGGAAACAGACGCCATCCAGTCCAACCCACTTTCATAGAATCATAGAATGGTAGAGTTGGAGGGGACCTCCTGGGTCATCGAGTCCAACCCCCTGCTCAAGGCAGGATCTCCTAAACCATCTCAGACAGATGGCCGTCCAGTCTCTGCTTGAAGACCTCCATCGAAGGGGAACCAACCACCTCCCGTGGCAGCCTGTTCCACTGGTTGATCACTCTTACTGTTAGAAATTTTTTCCTAACATCTAAACTAAATCTTTTCCCCTGCAGTTTCACCCCATTGTTTCTAGTCCTTCCTTGAGAGAGTGAGAACAGGGCTGATCCCTCTGCCTTGTGACAACCCTTGAGGTATTTGTAGACAGCTATCATGTCTCCTCTCAGTCTTCTTTTTGTTAGACTAAACATTTTGTTAGACTAAACTAAACTTTCAATGGAGGTTCCAAATCCAGGGCTGGGAGCTATCCACAGATGAAAGTTGTCTAGGTCTGACCTCCTCCTGTTGGACCCCAGTTCCATGACAGACTCTATTCAGTAGGTTACATTAGTGAAACAGGTACCACATAGAGCCACAATACCAATAATATCAGAGCCAGAGGTAGCAGACTTGGCTGTGTCAGAGTGTTCCAACACCACAGTGTCCAAATTCTACGAAGAAGATATTGGAGCCACATTGGAGTTGCACCATCAAATCTTGCAATATACGGTACCTAGATTCACAAGCATTGCAAGAACCCAGGGTAGATGATGCCCAACTTGCTGCCATGGCCATGGAAGGAGATACCAATTTTGTAGCTGTCTCACATTGCACTTTGCAAGGCATCCACCAAGAAACTTAACGTGGACTCGGGTGACAAAGGAATGACTCTAATGTAGGGATGTGCATGAATGTTTGTTTACATTTAATTCATAACAAATTGAATGTAATAAAATCTGTATTCATTCAAATAGATCCCTTTCGAATGTGGTAGGATTCTATTCGATATGATTGTATTTGTATGAGTTTGTACAAATATCCAACATGAACACATAGCCGATTCATATTCAATACATATGGAGATGTATCTGATATGTATCCCATAACATATCCACTCTGAAAGGGTGAAATTCGCCCTGAATCCACTTTGGATCCACTCTCAGGCTGAATCTCCAAAAGACTTATTTGCCTCTCTAGTCTCCCTCTACTATCACTTTATCCAAGCAGATTAAGCATCTGCATGAGGCTCAGCAAAACACGCGTTTAAAATGCACCTTCCGTCCCCACAGAAGCATGTTTTCTTTCCCCGCATCTTTTTCTCCCTGCCCGCTCTCTTGTTCAACGGAAAAATAGCCAGATCTCTGTCCCCCAAAATGGCTTCCTGTGCCGGCAAAGGGAGTGATCGCTCACTCATTCACTCTCAGCACTTACTTTCACTCTGTTCTCTGCTCGAAATGGCTTGGATGTAGCCATCGGCTGCGCGATCATGTGCTCATTTACTCTTAACACTTTCACAGATCACCCACTTTGCACCTGATAACAATGTTGCAATTCTGAGCAATTCTGGCTCTTTGAAAGTTCTGACCTTTAGAAAGGAAAGGAAGGGAAGCTGCAGCATTTCTAGGAGATGTGTGAATGCTTTATGGCTGTGTGTGCAGGCAGCAATCCCCACCCCTTTTGCCACAGAGCGTCCTCAAGGTAAATGTTGCGAGGAAAACCCATGACTTCCAGAAAGAGCGCTGAAACTCTTCTTTAAAGGGTACTTTTTTTGTCGCGGGTTTTCCTGCTTTTGTAGCACTGGAAGCTCGTTAAAAACTCTGGCATGGGGGCGCTCAGAGGCAAAAGAAGATTTTTAGCAGACTTTAAATTGCTTGGGGACAGGCCCTCAATCCATGTCAAGTGCACTCTGGATCTATTAAAGATGTGACCGGTGCAGCCACTTTGCTACCTCTCCAGTTCATGAATGTTCCAAAGCACTCTTATGAATGTTCTGATACATTCATGCAAATAAAAATGTCAATGTACAAATAGTGTAATATTCTATTTGTATACCGAATGTCTGAATTTGTCCAAATTTGTGCAGATCCCTCGATGCAAACTCTGTTTTTCTGCTGAATACATGAGAAGTGTAGGCATCCTAAAATGTGCCTACCAGTGCTTAGCTGACTTGCTCTTTTTCAAACCCTTTTCCTAACAAAAGCAGCAGAGGGCAGAAGAGCTCCATCTTTATGAGCAAATCTTCCCTTTGAATTCCACAGTAGCTGTAGACCGCTGGTGAAGAAGCAAGGTGCTTTGAGAATCATACAGCCGCAAACTCAACTCAATATCTGGGATCCAAAAACCAACACAGACCAAAACCTACATCCCAGTCAAATAGTGCTGAAACAGATATAAAGAAATCTTTATGATAAAACCAACCTAATGGAAATGGAATCTGCTGATGTTGGTGGACAAGGACACCAAAGGTTTGGTGTTATTTTGTTTGAGATTACTGTTACTTTGTTGTTTGGTGTAATTTGAATTATTTTCCGAGTTCAATGAATTTTAAAAAAAAGTGGCTGAAAAGAAACTTGGGGTAGTAGCCAACTCTTCTTTTTCTTTTCCACCCCACCTTTGTCACCTATTTAAGAAGAAGAGTTGGCTTTTCTATCCTGCTTTTCTCACCCATTTAAGGGGACTCAAAGCAGCTGACAAACCTTTTGTTCCTCTCTGCACAACAGACACCCTGTGACAGAAGTGGGGCTGTGAGAACTCAGAAGAGAGCTGTGACTAGCCCAAGGTCACCCAGCTGGCTTCATGAAGGAAGAAGAGTTGGCTTTTGTACCCCAACTTTCCCACCCATTTAAGGGGACTCAAAGAGGCTGACAAACCTTCTGGACAAGAGTCCAGCTCCCTAACCACTAGACCAAACTAGTCAATCCAATAGTATAAGCCGGTAAGGAGGGGCATGAAATCATAAGACTGATACAAAGAATGAAAGAAGCTTTGCAATAAGCCCATGTTTTGTGCACTGTCTTCTCACCCCTTGCCTTTCTGACCACATCAAAGATTTGTTTTCTCTGGTTTTTGAGGATGCAGCTGGTAATGACATAGAAGGCTCAAGGGGAACCGCCTGAGCGCAGTTGCCACTTCAGTTTAGGTAATTTCCTCAGAAAGTTCTTTTTCTTAGTAAATAAATAAGATTGCAAAAAGGAGAAGAAATCTCACCATTTCCTGTGCCTTTACGGGAACTCCTGCACATGAGACTTGAGAGGTACAGAGAAAGGTAAGCAGAAGTTTCTGCTCAAACGTCTTATTTCCAAATAAAAAGACCTTTTTGCACTTTGAGGATGGACAGTCTGGCTCAGAGCGTTCACACGTTGCAGAGCCAATTCTATTTTGGAGCAGCTTCCCAAATATCCCCATCTTTGATGGCTGAGGAGCAGCCCCAGATGCAACCATCACACCTACTACTGTGTGAAGACTGGATGGGGGCAGCACTTTTTCAGCTATAATGCAAAAAGACCTCATGTCTCTGCATGCCTCTGGGATCTAGATCAGGTCCACTGATGATGAAGATCAGGAGTCCCCTGGTGCAGACTCAGCATACTAGCAGGGGGCAGAGCCTCTTCAGTCTGCACTGTGCAGATGAAAGAGGCCCTAAAGCCACTCCTACTATAGGTGTGAAGCATTTTGTAGAGCTCCACAGCTATTGGCAATCAGGGAAAGTCCCATCTTGGAGCCACGCAAGATGGAAGTGGCCCCATGCTGTATAGATGCTCTGAACAGAAGCATCCCAGGGATTGCCCGGTTCCCAAAGTGCAAAAAGGCCCAAATATTTGATATCATTACTGGAGAATCTTTTGTTCTGGAGTAACTCATATTACCTTCCTGTTATTTTTGTGTTTCAGCAGTTAACTGGCAGTTTTTAAAGCCCAAAGCCTAAAGGTCCTGCCTGATTTTGTGTCTGGGACTTGCTTTTCCTCAGAACAGGACAATCCGGTGGACTTCTCTTATACCTGGAGACTTTTGCTGTTGAGAGAGGGCTGGGCTAAGGGCATCTTAAGGTCTGCCCACTTAAAAGCCCTAGTTTTATGGAGGCAATTTAACTACTGGACAAAAATCAACCAAATGAGACTAAATAGGCTCCCCCGTATATGCCTAGAACAGGGGCAGGCAAACCACGGCTTGGGAGCCACATGCGGCTCTTTGGCCCCTCGATTGTGGCTCTTCCAGTTAAGGAGTACCCTAAAGTTAATAACAATGTACCTACCTATATAGTTTAAGTTTTAAATATTTGGCTCTCAAAAGAAATTTCAATCACTGTACTGTTGATATTTGGCTCTTCTGACTAATGAGTTTGCCGACCCCTGGCCTAGAAAAACAAGTCCAGTGCCAACATGAGCCATCTTGGACAGAGGCCCTAAACAACCAACTGGCTAATATTGGCCTCCCTCTATAATCTTTGCACGATCTAAGTCCCAGGGCAAAACAAGTGCTTATAGAACACACTGCTGATATCTGTTCACAAATGGACATAGCATCTATAGCTAATTAATCAGCCTCAAAGTTTCTAACCAACCACAAACTGAATACCAACATCAAAAACTACCTGACCATCCCACTTCCGCTTCCCCTAAGAAGAATTTACACCAGGACAAGATTTGAACAACTTCAACTTATGATGCAAACAGGGTCCTATTGCAGTATTCCAAGCAGAGAAAGATTCTGCGTTTGGGGGGAAGGGAACAAGTCATGGAGGATGTCAAACATTTTCTGATTGACTGCCCAGCGTATTCTGAGCTCCGTGACAAATATCTGGAACCAATACTATCTAACCTTGGGCCTCGGAGTAGAGAGGACCCTCTAAACTTTCTCCCGAAAGGTCAGGAGAGAGCTACTGTGATTAGAGTGGGTCTGTTCACCCTATGGGGCTACTAAGAAAAGAGCACACTACCTGGAAGGAAAACTGGATAAATAGGAACTTGACCATATGCAGAAGGATGCCTGTTCACTCTTGCTTTTGTTTTGTCTTACATGTTCGTATATGCACTTTGAAATGGTCTCATGACTAGTCAAATAAAGTTTATATATGTCTGCGTGGAAACATTGTGAGATGAATTATGGAATCAGAACCTGGAAATGTCAGAGCACAAAGGCAAGAGCACTTCCAGTCAAATTATTCCAGGGAAAAATTTCTCCCCAGCTAGATTACTGTGGTTAATGGAGACGGGACTAGTCCCACTACTTGTGGTCAACATTTTAGGAAGTTCAACCTGTTTCTGTTTTTTGTAGAAAAGGTTTTCCAGCTTAAACACTGTAAACATATTAGCTAGAGGACTGGGGCTAGGGATTGGAAGTCCACCAGAGAAACGCTGTCTGCTATGCATCATTGTTTTCAGAAGTATGTGAGCACATCAGAAAGAAAAGTTGGAAGCATCTTTAATCTTGCTTTTCTTTTACAAGAATTCCCTCAGCTGCTTTAAGCATCTGGGTCATTGTCTAAATATTTAGGAAACATATTTAGAATAACTCTATCATGCAACCTGAGGCCCTAAACGGTCAAGGCCATCGTCCAATGCTGTGGCAGAAAGGTGGATTTCTTCCAAATGAAATTAGGTCCTGGAAATAATAGGGTGGCTCAGATGAATTTATCCAGTGGAATTAAAATTAAAATTTAAGCTAAGCGCCAAATACTTTCCAAATTGACACTTCCATGTTTATTCCAGAACTACTCTTTCCCAGACAAGGGAACAGGTCAAGAAGGGAAAGTAGTTCCTGCCTGGCTAGGTATGACTAATGGTTTAGGAAGACTCTACCATTTCATAAGATACCAGGAATAGCTTCTCAGTTTCGTCAGACATTTGACAGTCTAGACAAAGCAACCAGGGGAAGGGATGAGGTTTGAAAGGCCTCCAGGGAAAGATCCTCAGATTGGCTCCCACCGTCTCCATCCTAGTGTTGACATGTGAACACCTCACATCCATTTAGACCTCGGGTCCCTTAACTTCTTTCTCAGGAGCCAGTTCTTGGAGCAGGAATTGTCCTGCAGTAAATGTATTGAGGAGAGAGAGAGAACCTGGCAGGTTGGATGGCTTATCCAGCCAACAGAGGTTGTTATTGGGTGTTTTTCCACCGCACTCCTTTAATCCGGATCTAAGAAGATCTGGATCTAAGGAATGGGTACATTCTAATAGATCCGGATTAAGGTAAATACCCAGTGTGTTTCCATGGGTGGTCTAGCACCCAATAGCAATGGGTGCTAGCCTCCCTGCCGTGGAAACACCGGAGCACCCATTTGGAAATCTGGATCTACCCAAGAGGGGTCTGCTTGTCACCCCAGGTGTTTGGGGGGACAGGGGGTGCAATCTTCGAAGTGGCTTCGAAGTAATTTCAAAGTCATTTTGAAGTCTGTGCAAAACAGCTCCATTGAAGTCTGTGCTGATCTTCGGAGTGAACTTCGAAGTGACTTCAAAGTAACCGGAGTCACTTCGGAGTCACTTGAGAATCCTATAATTTTCTAATATTTCTAATATTGGATTCGCTATGAATTAAATGGCAATCCCTAACTGGGACTAGCTATCCTTTACTGTAGTCTGTTAAGCTTAGAATGTCTGCTTCTGGTTGACAGCTGGGGCAGGTTTGCACCAACCGTGGAGGATCTAATGACTTCCAGATAGGAACTGTAGTCGAAAGATTTGAATAGGTCTGCAAAGGCTGATTTGGTAAGAGGCATATTGCTCTGTATGAAGATACATCCTGGATCCATTATCCATCAGGTCATATCCAAACAGGGGTGCCCATGCTAGGTATTACAGGAGAGAGATCCACCTGCTGTCATCCCTGACCGAACAAAGACACCTCAGATTTTTCTACTTCCTCGTCTCTGTTTTCTGTTTCAGAATAAGCTTAACGTCACCCATTGTTGAATCCAGGGCGGCATTCCCATGATGGGTAACTGTTGCACCTTAAGGTCAAGAGTGCTTATTCCCACCCCAAAGGAAGAATGCTTTTTTGGCATGAGATGGATGGAGCACAGGCCAGGTAGGATCTTCACACAGTCACCATCTGTATACAACACTGGTGGTGCTGGTACCCGAGAGCAGCCAACACCATCGGAATTGTTCTTCCCACTCCAGCCCTTGGAGGTATTGAATATGTCCACACTCTTTTGGTTCCATTGGGTTCTTTGCTTTCTCCATGTGGAGGCAGTGCAGGAAACCTGCTACCCCCAAAAAGGAACGAATTCACCCCACTTTGAAGTCACCTGGCTCCCATGTGTAAAGTACTTCTGATATTTATCAGCTGTGTATCTTCTATGACTCAGTATATAGAACTTTATATATATATATATCTTTGCTGGAAATGGGGGACGGGGAGAGGTGCCGCACGTATTTCTCTTTTTCCATGCGGAAACACAAACCTCTTCCTAATATTGCACTTTCATTTTTGCCACTGTTTGCAGCTGATTCAATGAGGGGATGCCCAAGTTCAAAAGAGATATCTTCAGGTTACTAGAAATCTCAAGAGATATTCAGAAGTAGAGTGGGGAGAAATCCTAAGACATACGCGTGGTGTTTCGAAATTACTGTATGCCGTCTGCCGTTTTCAGAAGAAAAATGGGGGTGCAGATGAGAGGTGCATATTCTCAAAGCAAGTTTCCTATTCTTCTGTTTCCATATATACTTCTGAACAGTTAATTATCCATGCTCACGTGCAGTTTAAAAGACTGGCTGTTTCCAAAGGCAGAGAGCTGCTGGTTTTTCAAAGGCTGCCTCCGGAAGAAGAAGAGTTGGCTTTTCTACCCCACTTTTCTCACCCATTTAAGGGGACTCAAAGTGGCTGACAAAGCTTTTTTTATTCTTCTCCCCACAACAGAACACCCTGCCATTATTTTAATCATATTTTTATTGTGACATTATTCAAGTATAGGTAGGTAGATAGGTAGGTAAATAGAGAAAGGAGAGATAAGAAATAGAAATCCAACCAGTTGGCCTGTTAGATGATAATAGACAGAAAGGAGTAATTAAAGAGGACAAAGAGACTACAGAGAGGCTAAATGGCTTCTTTGCCTCTTTCACCAAGGAAGACAAAGAGCATTGGCCTTCAGCTGAGTCAATCTTTTCAGGGAGGGAGTCAGACGAATTAAATAGGATAGAGGTAACCAGGGATGTATTTGTATGTCTTATGTCTTAATCAATTAAATGCTAACAGATGAGCTGGGCTTCTGCCAAAATACATAATCTTTCCCTAAGATTAGGCTCTGTGCTTGAAGACTAGAGGGTAGCAAATATTAACACCAGTCTTCAAAAAAAGGATTCAGAGAAAATTACAGACCTGGCAAAGTGATAGAAGGCATAATTAAGGATAAAGTTACTGTGAAGCATTGCTGAAAGAAATCAGCACAGCTTCTGTTAAGCTAAACCATGCCTTACAAAGAGACCTTCGGGTATCGGGTGGGATAGAAATGTAAATAATGAATGAATGAATGTTAGAATTCTTTGAGAGTGTTTATAAATATGTGGATATAGGTGATCCAGTTCATATTCTCTGCCTGGACTTTGAGAAGGCTTTTGACAAGTCACACGTCAAAGGGTTCTAAATAAACTCATCAGTCTTGGAATAGGAAGACCTGTGCTTTCCTGAGGCCTATTCGCGTGTAGGAAGCCTCGGGATGGAGCATTTGCAAAGCTGGGCTGGTGGTTCCATTCGGAACCGCCACAGCCTGTTCCAGGGGATCCTACACACATTCTGGGTGTAGAGCACAAAATCAGAGTCGGAGGAGTATAAGTGGGTGTCATGAAAGCACAAACCCCAAAGGAAAGAAAACCGTTTTGGAATTTTAAGAACTTGGCTGCAGCATTTCAGTGGTGAAAGATAAAGATCTGTCTAACTGTGTGTTTAGAGTCTTGTCACTTTGTGACTGCATTCAGAACTTTCCAATGTGTCATTTCCACCGGGGTTTTCTCTCCATCCTGTATATGTGTACATGTAAACATACGGCTCTGTCCATCACCTTTGCTTGATATTATTATCCCATATCTGTAATGTTATATGGATGCCTCCAAGAATTGGCAAAATTAAGCGTCATAATGAATACTTTTTTCCTTTAATGATTACATTCATTTCACACAAAAGTTTCCAAATCCATTTTCTGCGCTGCTGTCAGTCCTAGCATCAGTTAAAGTATGTCAGTATGTGTATGCGTGAAACTATCAGGTTCACCTAAAACAAGAACATCTCAGTCCCTTGAAGAAGACCTGGATAGATTTTTCCTGCTCTGCCCCTAGGGAGTTCTCTGCCTTTTGTTGTGAATTCTGGTTTGACCGTGATTATTTCTTGAGCAGGGTGCCTAACAGTTTTGTACATGGAAAGAACACATTAAGATTGGTATAACCAGGAACTGCAGAATCCAAATGACAGGCATGGAAGAAGAAGAGTTGTCTTTTCTACCCCATTTTCCTCACCCATTTATATCCTTGGCTTCTCAGAGCTAGAAATAAACTTATTAATCTTTTTTGAAAATTTTGAAAGTGATTTTGGAGAAGGTGAAATTGGCAACATATGAAACAAAAATAGAAGTTGGGGCACTATTTTAACTGCTGCAGTTCTACTTACAAATGGGTAGGTTTTCAGTGCTTTTTCATATTAACTATTTTTTCCAGACTAATCTATAATTTACCAAAGTTAATTTGTGCAATTGTGTAGAGATTAGAAACCCCAGATACCTCAAAGACTTATGAGTGATCGTAAAACTCATTAATTTCTGAAACTCTAATACTGTAGAAAGTGAGATAAATTGAAAAAGAACTGAAGACTAACTTTTATTTACCTTTACTCCTGACTGAATTTGCAACCTCTTTAGAGCTCTCATCAGTGAGGAAAGGATCCACAGGAGACGTCGCCAGCAAATAAGCACTTTTATTCTTTAAAGACTATCTCTGAGAGATGTCTGCATGCTGATGCAGGTCTCGCCTGTGGCCTGCTGGAGTCTGCTGTACCATACCAAGCTATATTCCAGAATAAGGCCAAGATCATGGGCAAGCAAGGGTCCGTGGCTTTGCTTACCAGTTCTTGGACTGCAGTATCCTGGGGGCCTTCTTGGATGATCTCCAGCAGAGAGTCACAGATTACTCCGTCTGCAGTGCTGTGCTCATCCCAGAGCACCCGAGAGCATGTGAGGCCATCCCAATCTCTGACCTGTAGAGCAGGAACAACTGTTCCAACGCTTTATGGGGGCATCTAGGGTGCTCCTAGTATGGTCCAAGATGCAGCATCACAGTCACCATAACAATGGTCCAACACGTGGCAGAAGCTGCTGTGGGCATTGCTACAGCAATCCAGATGGTTCAGGATAGACCATCGTCAATGCTGAAGTTAAGTGCAAAAAGGACCTAGTATTCGAGTTAGCTTCCAGGATTTCAGAAAAGCATTTCTCCAAAGTGATTTCCCTGTTCCTTACCACCCCATCCTAAAACCACTGCCTGGCCATGCAATTCCATCAACAAGAAAATCTGCACAACAGGGAGATTTGCAATTCAAGAGGTTGTGCAATAGTAAATGAAACCCTTTTTGAAGAAGTAAAAGCTATTTCTGGGCCTTTGTGATTTCAGCTGACTTCGTTTTTGCAAGGTGGCGCAAAGGCAGCCACACCGACAGCAGGGCCAGGCAATTCTGCTGGCAGTGAAACTCTAGCTTTTCAGCGGCATAATGTGGAAACACCCTTAGGGTTCTTCCACACTGGACCTCCGAAATACGGATCTATTAGATCCGTATTTCAGAAATCCGTGGTAAGTAGATACGGATCCAGTACATACGGATCTACTACCACCCCTTCCATCCACACACCGACGGAAAGATGGATTTAGATCTGGATTTGAGGCGGGTATGGTGCAGAAGCACAGCACCCACCTCAATCTGGATCTCCGGAGGCCCTCACCCAGCCTGCCATGATTGGCTTCTCCGAAGCCAAGCATGGTGAGCCGGGGGTGTCCTATCTCAGGGCTCCCCCTTGCCCCAGAAGCCGCAGATCGTGGCTTCTGGAGCCAGGGGTCCTTCACCTACCCCCCCCCCATCCCACCCTGGGGAGAGCGCGAGTGATCCCCTCCTTACCTTAACGCAGCCAGGCTGATTCTGGCTGTGGGGTCCCGGTTCACTTTGCACGTGCATCGGGAAGCGTGCTTTGGCCAGGGCCGGCGCCTGCGCAGACAGCCTCCTGAAGCCAGGCACAGCCCTGGACAGTCAGAAGACACGCTGGACGCACGCGCAAAGCAAACTGGGACCCTGCAGCCAGAATCGGCCTGGCTGCATTAAGGTAAGGAGGGGATCACTCGCGCTTCCCCCAGGGTGGGCTGGGGGGGGGTTAGGGGGTAGGGGAAGCTCCCCCTGGCTCCAGAAGCTGCAATCCATGGCTTTGGGGGCGAGGGGCAGCCCTGAGACAGAAGACCCCTGGCTGGCCATGCTGGGCTCTGGAGGAGCCTATCATGGCAGGCTGGGAGAGGACCCAGTTAGGGACACTTGTGTAGTGCAGTCACATCTGGAATGGATGTGTCTTAACTACACAAGACACATTAGGCACACATGTAAGACTACCTCGCAAGTAGTCTTGCGTTAAACCGGTTTAACAGCCAGTTAACACACATTAGGGACATTTCATGTGCGGAAGCTAGTGTCTCTAATGTGTGTTGTGTGCGGAAGGGGCTTTCCCAACCATCCTTAATATGTGCTTAATGTGTCTTAAGTGTCCAATGCAGAATGCGCCTTAGAGTCTAACTAACGTTCCTATAATCCTGCAAAACAGGCAGGGGGAAAACCACACAGGAATGGGAAAGGCAAAGATAAGATACAAGGCAAAATAGCAAGGCAAAATAAGGCACAAGAGCAAAGACCCACTCCAACACTAGGATAACTAAACAGTTTAGGATACAAACGTCACCTAGGGAGATAAGGTTATGTGCACACTTCTGACCTATCCAAAGTGAATCCTTTTCCAGGTACCGTTCAAAGCCTAATCAAGGACACTACCAATCTAGCAAATTGAGCAGCTGTGTTAGATTCACAAAGCTGGTCAAGTCTGAACAAGCCTGTACATGCCTTTGCATGTCTTGTGCAGGAAGAGAGCCCAGGACTTTAATTATTCATCCTCTAACAGAGGCAGAGTACAAAACTCTGCTCCACACTAGGCATGTGCACAGTGGTTTTTTTTGGCATTTGATTCATATGTGAGAAAATCCAGATTCATCTGAATAGACCCCTTTCAAATCTGGTAGGATTTTATTTGATATGAATTTATTTGTATGAATTTGTACAAATATCTGATACGTATCCGACATGAATGCATGCATATCCAATATGTATCTGATACATATCCCGCAGCGGCGGCTGGTGGACTTCAGGGCTGGGTGTTCACAGGAAAGGTGGGGGCCGTGGAGGTCACAGGGCAGGGTCTAGTGCGCAGAAAGATAAAGAACAAAATAAAGAAAATCTGCATGGAACTGAACTCAACTAATGTCTCTAACTATATATATAAAAAAGCATCAGTTGGCCAAAGATGGAATGGAAGAGATAAACTGGTTTGGCTATTCCCTGTTCCACCTCAAGAACTCATCTTAGATTTCTCATGTCCAAACTGGTTTGAAGAAACTTTCCAAAGTTTATACATAAGATAATTTTAAAAAAATGCTAAGGTCACCTATCAATTCTTTGGTTATGCTATGAATAGCATTTAGTTCATTTTTCCTCAAACCATGGTGCTTTTACTTGTGGAGTAGAAGAAAAAGAAATGGGGAACTAGACCTCACAAGAGTTCATGTTTTCAGTATCTGCTGCTCACAGAATCTAAGGTGAAACAGGCCCTGTCCCAATCAAGTGATGCTCTCATCACTTTCAGCTGCTGAAATATTTCATTCCCTTTTCTGATTTCAAGGGGGGTGGAAGAGAACAAAAACAAATCTCATATACAGAGAACAGATGTTTCATATCTAGAGGCTTTTTCTAAATGCATGTCCACACTCACATATTGGCTTATCTAAGGACCATAGGATTCTCAGCAGAAAAATTGCTAGTGAAAGAATCACCAATCAGGCCATAGCACATGTAATCCAGCATCCTTCCTCACACACATTACTCACTCAGTTAAAGTTGGCAGCCGGCAATACAAAGCAGAAGGGAAAAAGCACTTCCCTTCATTTTGGTAAAGAATTGGGCTGCTTTCACACACATTAGGAAAAAGGAACATAGAAAAAGGAACTTAAAGCCTGGGTTGTGTTGTTGACTGCAACCACGGATGCTTGAAAATAAACTGTTAGCCTGCATTCACACCTGAGTTTTAATCCAGTTTGAGACCACTTTCCAAGTGAGAGAATATGTCAGCAAAGTGAATAATCATTTTCTGTTCTCTTTATCTAATCCAAAGATGGCTTTTCCAGGTTAGATAATGCAGAAAGAAAACAGCTTGAGACTTTGCTGATGTATTATCTCACTCTGAAAGTGCACTGAAGCTGGATTAAAACCTAAGTGTGAACGCAGCTCCAGATTCACATAGTAGGCTTCCTCTCAAGCACTATTTTTGGCAGAGTGGAACCTATGTGACATTTTGGAGATTCCTTAGTGATGCCTGACATTTTAGTTACTGCATTTCAAAGAAGCTAGAAAGGTACTTTGCAGGGCATAAGCACACGACATTATGCTGATTGTTGACTATGAGACTTGTGGAGAAGAGTTTGTTACAAGAGCAGAAGCTGTTTTTAATCTCAAAGAGACTGTAATCTCTTAATTCTCAAGGCTTTCCTAGGCTTAGAAGTATCAGGCAGTACCTTCCAATCACTGACTGTGGTCATATGTCCATAAAAAATCAACTCCCTTACACTTGAGTTAGCCCCTTCTCCTCTCATGAACATGCTAGTCACACAACACAAGAAGACCATATGATACTCTCTTTGAGGCACTTCTGAGTTAATAAAGATGTTACATGCCAGCCAAAATTAGACACCATAAGCCTTTTCGCACAGGGGTTTTTTGAACTCATGGAGGGCACGTCGGGACGCAGCATTCGCTCTTGCGGGCGGCGGGATCCATTCCAGGCCGCCCGCAAGCGTCCCGACGTGCCCTCCATGCGTTCGAGTTTCAGAGCACTAAAACGTGCTCTGAAACCGTCTCAGCGCGTTCCGACCCGTCCCAGAGAGAAAGCGTTCGCACGCTCTCTCCCTGTGACAGCTCGGCCCCTCCCCCGGGCTGCTCCCGTTGGCTCCTATGGAGCGAGGGTGGGCAGCCAGCTGCCTTCTGTCCCTGGGTTCCTGCTCGCTCCCAAACCCCAGATCGGGCTCCGGGGTGGGCAGGAACCCCAGCCAAAAGCCCCCTACCCATCCCAAGGGTCTTACCTTCTCTTGCAGGCTCGCTTCTGTGTAGAAAGGCCGGGCCGTTCTGAGCACGCTCGAGGGGGCGGCCCCTCATTGGCTGGCTTCTATTGCCCATCTGAGCATGTGTGGGTGCCCAGCCAATGAGGGGCCGCCCCCTCGAGCGTGCTCAGAACAGCCCGGCCTTTCTACACAGAATGGAGCCTGCAAGAGAAGGTAAGACCCCTCGTATGGGTAGGGGGCTTTTGGCTGGGGTTCCTGCCCACCCCCGGAGCCCGATCTGGGGTTCGGGAGGGAGCAGGAACCCAGGGACAGAAGGCAGCCGGCTGCCCACCCTGGCTCCATAGGAGCCAATGGGAGCAGCCCGGGGGAGGGTCTTCCCCCCAAACAGGTTGAGAACACTTTCCCGTTCGCACTGGCAGGTAAGGGAACTGCTCTCAAAGCGTTCCTTACCTGCCCTTGTGTGAACGGGAAAGCGTTCTCAGCCCATTCGGGTGGAAGCGTTCCGAGGCGTCTTCGCCTTAGTGCGAAAACGCCTCATGTAGTTCAACGTCAAAGAAGAAGAAGAGCTGCTGGTTCAATCTCCAGCCTCTACCTGGAAGTAAGCAGTGGCAAACCACGAGTGTATCCCTGCCAAGAAACCTGCAGGGGCAGTCTGTAGCTCAGTGGTACAGCAAACTGCCTAGAGCGGTGATGGCCAACCTATGACACGTGTGTCACAGGTGACACACCAAGCCCTTTTAGGTGACACACATGGTTACCCTGACACCTGGACACGTAGTGCTTGCTTGTTCTTGAAGTGTATGAAATACCAACTTTCAATTGAAGATTTAGCAACAAAAGTCACTAATATAAAGAATTATTTGGTTTTGCTTTCAATAAAATACATATATCAAAAATATAACTTTTTTACTAGAGCTACAAATATCACAAAATTATGGACATTTCTAGATGTGACACAGCACCTGAGTTAAGCTAGGTTTTCTTGCGAATTTTGACACACCGAACTCAAAAGGTTCACCATCACTGGCCTAGAGAGCACAGAGTTGCCATTTCTACCACCAGTGACACTGCTCCCTGGCTAAGTTCCTTTTTCAGACTACAATTCCCATACTTTTTAGTTCTCCATCATGGGATTTTGTTGTGCAAAAAGGGAGCAATTCCACACTCTGGCCTGTTGTAACAATTCCTGCAGATTTTTGAAGCTTTGGGTGCCAAAGCACATCTTAGGGCAGAAGAAAGAAATGCTCTTAATATCTAAATCCAGACCAGCAAAAAAAAAAATTCTAATTAATTACAGTGCTATAATCTATCACATAATCACAGAAAAGACAGCTCAGAACAGACTTTCAAAAAACGCACCTGTGTCAGAAAAGCACCTTTAGAGACAGAACAGATGGAAGAAAGGAGGGAAGGAAAAAAGAGAAAAACAAAGGAAGGGAAAGAGAGAGAAGGAAGCAGGAGAGGAGGAGGAGGAAGAGGAAGAATTGGCTTTTCTACCCCAGTTTTCTCACCCATTTAGGGGGACTCAAAGCATCTGACAAAGCTTCTGTTCTTCTCCCCACAACAGACACCCTGTCAGGTTAGTGGGGCTGTGAAAGAGGCAGAAGAGGAAGGAAGGAAGGAAAAAGAAAAACAAAGGAAGGCAAAGAGAAGGGCAGAAAGAAAGAGAGAGAGAGAAGGAAGCAGGAAAGACAGAAAGAGAAAGGAGGAAAGAGAGAAAGAAAGCTGGAAAGCAGGAAGAAGAAGAATTGGCTTTTCTACCCCGGTTTTCTCACCCATTTAGGGGGACTCAAAGCATCTGACAAAGCTTCTGTTCTTCTCCCCACTACAGACACCCTGTCAGGTTAGTGGGGCTGTGAAAGAGTCAGGAGAGGAAGGAAGGAAGGAAAAAGAAAAACAAAGGAAGGCAAAGAGAAGGGCAGAAAGAAGGAGAGAGAGAGAAGGAAGCAGGAAAGACAGAAAGAGAGAAGAGGAAAGAGAGAAAGAAAGCAGGAAAGCAGAAGGAAGCTGGCCCTGCGCCTACACACAGGACTGCGAGCGAGCGCATTTCTCCTCCGCCGCCGCCGATTGGGGAACCCAACCGGCGTTAACACCAGTTCCCTGGCTTCGTTGCTGCTGCACCGCCGCCGCCGCCACCGGAGGAATGAACTCGCTCGCAGTCCCCTGTGTAGGCGCAGGGCCAGGCAGCCTCAGGTGGTTTTTTTTCTTTTTGATGCCGGGACCGTGAGCGAGTTCATTCCTCCAGAGGCGGTGGCGGCGGCGGCACAGCAGCAGCAGCGAAGCCAAGGGTCTGGTGTTAATGCCAGCTGGGTTCCCCAATCAGCGCCGCCGCTGCCAAAGGAATGAGCTCGTAAGGGTCACAAGTAAGGGTCTTTCTCCACTAGCATTAGAGAACCCGTTAATGGGTCCTTCATGGGTACTCTAGTGTTAAGTGGAAGAACACCCTAAGATCAAGAGAAAGAAAGTGATTGAGAGCAGAGATCTATCTTTTATCAACAGCTAATCGAATGTTCCTCGTGTTTGCTTCAACGTCAGACATTTAGTTCAAACGTAGTAGTTGTTCACTTTGAAAAGGAACATTTCAAATGCCTCTTCTGTTTTACAAATAGGGGTGTGCACAAATATTCATAACATTTGGAATTTGGACATTCAGACCGGAATAGAATGTTACCATATTTGCATGCTTACATTCAAACGAATATGAGGCCACATCCCCATTATAAGCTTAATCCAGTTTCCCTAAACCGAAATAATAGAACTGGATGCAAATGCAAATTTGCCTGATCCCATTACTTTCAACTCAATCTGGATTCTGAGGATTGTACATGGCGTACATGACTCAAGGGGGGACTCAAGTGGCTACTTTCTAAAAGCCACTTTTCGGGGCTGCCCTGCCCTCTTCCCCCTGGCGTGAACGCACCACCCATAATGGACCCCTTCACAGAGCCTAGCTGGGTGGCTGCTGCTTGCCTGGATGGAGGAAAAACAGCACCAGGCAGCCAGCGATTCTTTCCCCTCCTCTCCCCATTGCCCAGGGCACACAGCAGCAGTGGCAACTCAAGCCCCCTTGCTTTAAACATTCACACATCTTCCAGAACCTGCAGCTGCTTTCCTTTCCCTTTCTAAAGGTCAGAACTCCAAAGAGCTAGAATTGCACAAAATTGCAACATTGTTATCAGGTGTGAAGTCCGTGGATTGCTACAGTGTAGTGGCTGCTGTAAAGGGTGGATTTTTACACTGAAATCACTATCTTTGGAAGCAAGCTATTGGGGGAGGGAAACCCTAAACATTCATTCTCATCCCTTAAAACGGTACAGTCCCCACAGTAAAAAATGTAACACGTATCAAGCGCATGAACCGGAGTGAGACCTGTTGAAATGAGGGTTAACATTTACAATGCTTTGGGGCGATCTAACACGCGGAAAGCGTGTTAAGCCAAACTGATGTGGGGTCTGCGAGGATCGAAACCGTATCAAAACCGAATTAAGCTTGTAATGGGGATGCAGCCTGAATGTTTTCGGACATTTGTACAAATAGTTTGAACATTTGTTAAACTGGGAAAACATATCACATACGTACAGTATGTATTTGTATCAGATACGTTTTTATATGTATCACATATGAATTCATTCATATCAGATTCGTATCAAATGTTCATATGAATAGGTACTAATAGATTCACGTCGAATAGAATTTTACCACATTCAAATGCCTTCTATTCATATGAATACAGATTTCCGAACAGTCATTTTGAATCAAATGCCAAAAAAGACATTCGCGCGCACCCCTAGTTACAAACTGCATTTGAACAGAATAAGGTTAGCACAGCTTTACAGGGAGGATGCTGCAGATGTTGCCTTTTCCAGAAGTGGAGGTGTGGCCACAAAGGTGCTTAGAATCCTCCTAAATCCCCAGTCAGTTATGTAGGTTTTTGAGACTCTGAGATGGACGGCACAAAAATTTGCAGAGCAGAAGAGCGAGAACTTTGCACAAGTGTAGATACAGGTATTTAAATTTAAATGTGTCAATCATGTCTGTGGTTAAACTTCCTTATAGTAACTAAGTAGGAGCCCTTCAGTGAAGCGACATAACAGACCTTCCTATTCTCTGTAGAGAAAGGAAACCAGACCGTCATGTGACACAGGAAGCTGGCGAGCATGATTTGTTATGCCAAAATGCAACATTGGCTTTGTAGAAATCTGTGGTTTGCTGTCGACCACTCAAGATCATTGAAGAGCATGCCAGGAACTGTCCTGGTGCAGAGGACCTTTGGAAGAATGGAAGCCCTTTCTCTTCTCTGAACCTTTCATCAAGTCACTCCCTCCTCCAGATGATGACCTCTCCTCCTACTTCACACAGCATACGATGAACCTTGTTTTTTCCAGGCCACATGAACAAGAATGTGGGGGGAGACCTCATAAAAAAGAAAAAAAAGTGAGATGGAAGATGCTCAAAGAGTCCTATGGGTGAAACGCTGAAGGCTTTATAAAGAGATGAGCTGTCTGGTAGAACAGAAGTCTTTCCATCCAGTGGCTGGTTCTCGAGAGGGCACCAAAGATATGACTGAAGAAAGTATTGCAGGGCAAATTAGAGTCCCAACACGAACGTTCTTCTGTTTTGTCATTGCTTCTCTCGCAGTTTGTCTCGTGGCCGCCTTAGGAGTCATCGTGGTCTTAGCACTTCAGAAGACAGTAAGTTTTCTTGCTCATTCTGGTATTGTCTCTCTTTTCTAATGTTATCTGGAGAAAGTGTTGAACTCAAGGTGCATATTTATTCAGGATTTGGTTTCAACTGACTGGTGAAATCAAACTCATAACTGCTTGCAAGACGTATGGATACTGGCACACAGGCTTCAAAATCCTTATTCAAAGAAGAAGAGTTGGCCATGAGGCAAGTCCAGATTGACCCACATGGGGCCTGCCTGCCACACCAGGTTTTTAGGGGAACAGAGGTTGCAATCTCCATATACACTCAGTAGATTCTCCGGAGCGATCTGCTGCAAACTTTGAAGATTCTCCAGAGCCTTTGACAACGGTCTGTAGGATTGGCATTGCTCTCACGTGGGGTCCTCTTCGGAGCCTATTCTTCAGAGCCAGCTTTGGAGATTGTGCACAGGCTTCAGAGCTTTGAGTTTCGGGGCACCCGCCCCGTCCCCCCATGGAGCCCCCCAGACCCCATTGCCCAATTGCGGTGGAAATGTAGTCCATACGATCTGGATTTGATACCTGAAGACCCCATTGTAGACCCCTTTATTGGGGTCTACAGGAAATCCAGATTATAGGTCCTAAAGAACCCATTCAATCTGGATTTCCCTAGAACTGGTGGAAACAAACATGGCTCTAATGGGGTCTGCAGCGGAAATGACCTGCTCTGAGCTTAATGGGTCCTTAACATGAGGAACTATATTAGCTTCCTCTAGAGCAGTGGTTCTCAACCTGTAGGTTGGTATTTTGAAATGGTCATATGACTAGTCAAATAAATAATTCTACCTTCTACCTGTGGGTTGGTACCCCTTTGGGGGTCGATCTACTCTTTCACAGGAGTCGTCTAAAGTAGCAACAAAAATAATTTTATGATTGGGGGTTAGGGTTAGGGTTAGGCTGGTGGTCACCACAACATGAGGAACTATATTAAAGGGTCACAGCATTAGGAAGGTTGAGAACCACTGCTCTAGAGCTTCCTTTGAAATTAGAAAGATCAGGCCTATTCTCTTTTTCCTCAGAGGGCTCAGATCGATCTCAGAGAAAGGTGTGAGCAATACAGTCTAGAGCAAGGATGGTCTGAGGGTGACCTGTAATGATATGGGTGTGATCAGCACTGGTATGACCTCAGTCCGAATTATGAGTAGGATGTCCTGTCTCATATGGGTGGGACCAGAGCCGTGTTCTCATCCCATCTGGAACCCACCCTTTCTAGCCTGAAATATTTGTAAGAAGGCACGAGGCAGGACTAGAACCAATGGGATGAAACCTCAAGGAAGTATAGACAAGTTAGATATTACAAGGAACTTCCTGACAGAAATGAATCAGTGGAGACCTCCAAAGAGAGGCTAGACAGTCATCTGTTGGGGTGAAACCCAAATGGCTTTTAAAAGGATAATTTGTGATTGCATCACAAAGAACGTCATAACATAAGATGGATCAGGCCACAGCTACGGATGTGCAAACATTCGAAATTCACATGGATTTGGCTGAATTCAGACATTTGTATTTGAATCGAATGTTGGCATATTCGAAGATTAACATTCAAATTGAGATAAAATATTTCAATACATTCATATGACATTTTGTATGACGTTTCATATGGGATTTGTATGGGATTCATATGCATTTGTATGCATTCACATCAAATTTGAATCACATTCGAAGGTGATCTATTTGAATATGAATTTTCTTTCTTTGGCTTCAATACAAATTGAATATTAAAAGAAAAACATTTGGGCACATCCGTAGCCACAGCCCATCTAGTGCCTATCATAACTGTTGGCTATTGTCTACCATAGTGGACCATGTATGCATTGGTGTATATGGCTATATGTTGAAAAGCCATGTATTATCTCAGCATTGGGGCGTTGCCTTGTAGTGTACATTGTGTCTATATTATTGGACTTACATGGTATATATATTGTTGAAGTATATTGAGTAAGGTATTGCTTCTCATAGTACGTAGAGCTTTAAAAGTCTGTAAACAAGACTTGTATACAGGACCTTTAATTCAAAGTATCTTTTGTATGTATTCTGACTCCACTGAATGGAATGGATACATTGAGGCAGGAAAGGTTGGAACTGGCTACAGCCTGGCGGCATCACTGTGTAAGCAATTAAAATGCAGAGGAAAATTATTCTTGCTTTGGTCAAGAATAGGAGTGATTTCACATGTGACCTAAAGTCATCAGTAAACTTTGTTATCACTCCTTACCGCTGCTTCTAGATCATTTATGAATAAACTAAATAGTACAGTTCCCACTGCTGAAACTTGGGGAATCCCATTTTTTCCTTACTCTGCTTTTCAGAATGACCCTTTTAAAAATTAACATAAAGGCTATATAAACATACAGTAAATCCATCCCATGAGCTGAACTGAAAACGAATAAAGGAAGATGAATTGCACAAGTCACCACTCACTTAACCTTCTGCTTTTTCTTATCTTTATTTAAGGCAACAGCTGGAAACTGTGATGAAGTACAGGCAAGAGAAAAACATGGTAAATTAAGTAAGTAGAATGAATCAACAGTTTATATGTTTGGCTGGGTGATTTAATAGAAAAGACAGATTTGAACAACAGGTGGTGGTGGGAGTCACAAATGGTTCTTTTAAAAAGGGTATTTTACCAAACTCTTGCTTTAACCGGTACAGAAAGTAAAAGAAATACAACAATTTCTGGACATGAGTTGTTTCTAGAATAATTTGTATTCTAGAAATTACTGTATTTTCTGGCGTATAAGACTACTTTTTAACCTAGGAAAATCTTCTCAAAAGTCGGGGGTCGTCTTATACGCCGGGTGTTGTCTTCTTATATGGCGAGTATATCCCAAAATCTATATTTTAACTGGAAAGTTGGGGGTCGTCTTATACGCCGGAAAATACGGTACTGTAAAGAATGCGTTAGGTGGCGCTCACCACTTATTCCAACAAAAAAGATAGGCAGAGGCAGAGGACATAAAGAAAAAATGTCTTTATATAAAGATGACTGCCACCAGAGCTATTTCACCCTTTGGTACAGCTTCCCTTCATTTCCCTGATCGGCTCAGGTACTGTGAAGTCACAATCCTCCCATTTCCCCCATTACATGTACCCCTTGACATGTTTCCCCTCCCTTACATACATCACATGTCCAGTAAATGATTTCTCCTCCCATAGTTGGAAAAGTTAATATGCATGAACTTAATTAAGGAGGGATGATAACAGAGGTACCACACAACTGTTCCTTCTAATTCTCTCAGCCTATACATTTTATCTAGGAATGCTGTTAACTACAGTTAACTATAGCCCCCTACTTGACATGAGTAGATAAGACTTCCTTCTGGAGTGCTATATGTGAAACTTCCCTAGTGATAATGCATAAGGCTTCACCTTGGTATGCCATAATGCCAACCAGTGAGCTGGGGGGCATTCCAACACTTGATTTACTCCAGTTTGAATTCAGCTTGAGCCCTCCCTGTCCCAAAACTTTGCCAGGGATCTCTCATTTCTGTGAACTAAAGGTCCCCAAACACAGGGAATCCCTATTCAGATTATACCAGGACTAACTGCAGGATCCTGGAATAATCCTGGAATAATAAGGCAATTGGAAATATTTGTTTCCCCTCTCTGGCTTCAATTATTATATCGCTTAGCAGTTGTACTGTGAAGGGAGGAGTCTTCATTACTCTCATCCACAATCCTCCCTCTTCTTTATAAGAAGCTACAATATGGATTTGTTGGCAAAGCAGTGAACTGTCCCTGTGAAATAATTTGAAAGAATGATTCAACATTCTGTGTTCCATGAGCCAGTCACCTCCCTTTACTGAAAGATGCTTGGGCACTCAAGAGAGATAATGCGAAACAGTTGTAGAGTGACACCAGAATCATGAAGAAGTAGGTGACACAAGAAGTGTGTGTGTGTGTGTGTGTGTGTGTGTTAAGGCCAAGAAGACAGAGCCCTCTACTGGCCATAGATGAGACACTTTAGGGCTGAAATCATCCAGAAGGACAAACTGAATATCCTATTTATGTGCAACCAATTCTATCCTAATTGTAAGACCATTAATTCAAACATTTATGCATCCCAGGCCGTGTCTTCACAGCAACCGTATCTCAGATTCAAAACATTTTCAATCCTCGGAGTCTGCACAGCAGTTTGGCTTAACACACTTTCTCCGTGTTAAACAACCCCAAAGTGTGGTGAATCTCAATCCTGATTTCAACAGGTCTCACTCCAAATCGTGTGCTTGAAACATTTTACATTTTTTACTGTGGGGACCGTACCATGTTAAGGGATGAGAATCCATGTTTAGGGTTTCCCTCCCCCAATAGCTTGCTTCCAAAGATAGTGATTTCATTGAAAAAAATCCACCCTTAAAACAGCCACTATAAAAATCGAGTCCTTAAAGCTACACTGTAGCGATCTAGCCTCTTCACACCTTAATAACAATGTTGCAGTTTTGCGCAATTCTAGCTCTTTGAAAGTTCTGACCTTTAAAAAAGGGAAAGGACAGGAAAGCCCTAGAAGTTCAGTTTTAAAGGGTGTGGCTGTGAAGGGGGTTTGAGTTGCTGCTGCTGCTGTGTGCCCTGGGAAATGGGGAGAGGAGGGAAGAGAATCGCTGGCTGCCGGTGCCTGTTTTTCATCCATCCAGGCAAGCGGCAGCCACCCAGCCACCCAGCTAGACTCCGTGAAGGGGTCTGTTATGGGTGGCACGTCCATGCCAGGAGGAAGAGGGCAGGGCAGCCCTGCAAAGCGGCTTTTAAAAAGTAGCCACTTGAGTCCCCCCTTGAGTCACATACACCACGTACGATCCTCAGATTCCGAATCGAACATGATTAAGTTAAAAGTAATGGGAACAGGCAAATTCGTGTTTGTATCCGGTTCTGTTATTTCGGTTTAGGGAAAGCAAAATAAGCTTGCTGTGGGGATTCACCCTCAGAGACTACACAAGAAGAGATCTAGCTAAATACAACAGGAAATAAGAGTCTGAAGAAGGTTTCCATTTTTGGTCTACAAATCCTATCATTTCAAGTCCGAAATAAGAATATGAATATTTTGAGTTATTCATACGAATAATTCAGACATTCGTATGTGTACAGATGCATGCACATCACATACATATCTGTACACAACTTGTGCGTATCTGTATGCATCTGTACAGATACGTATATGCATTCACGGAGGAAGAGAGAGGATACATGCTAGTAGCTGACCCTGTATTTTCTGAATAATTAAACTGGACAGAGATAAGCAGGGAAGAGTCGTTGCATGTCTTAATAAACTAAATGTTAACAAGTCACCAGGACCAGATGGTATTCATCCAAGAATCCTTAAGGAACTCAAATGCAAAATTGCCAACCTTTTAGCAAAAATATATAGTCTTTCCATAAGATCAGGCTCTGCACCTGAGGACTGGAGGGTAGCAAATATAACACCAACCTTCAAAAAAGGATCCAGGGGTGATCCAGGCAATTATAGACCAGTTAGCTTAACGTTGGTTCCATGTAACATGATAGAAACCATAATCAAAGACAAAATTAGTGTGCATGTGGAGGAGCAAGCATTGCAGAACAAAAGCCAGCATGGCTTCTGCAAAGGTAAATCATGCCTTACAAACTTGTTGGAATTCTTTGAGAATGTCAATAAACATGTGGATAAAGGCGAACCAGTAGACATTGTCTACCTGGACTTCCAGAAGGCTTTTGACAAAGTTCCACATCAAAGGCTACTGAGTAAACTCATCAGCCATGGCATAAAAGGGCAGGTTCTGTCCTGGATTTGTGACTGGCTTAAGGGCAGGAAGCAGAGAGTAGTAATAAACGGCAAATTCTCCCAACAGGAAAGAGGTAAAAAGTGGAGTCCCTCAAGGCTCAGTGTTGGGACCAATGCTTTTTAATTTATTCATCAATGATCTAGAAGAAGGGGTACATAGTAAAATAGCAAAGTTTGCAGGTGTTACTAAATTATTAATTATCCAGAGGGATCTCTTAGCATTGGGTGAGTGGGCAACCAAGTGGCAAATGTGCTTTAATCCTAGTTCAAACGCTTTGGAGCGTTCGTGAACCTGGGGAGCTGGAAAAGCCACTGCTCCAGTCCCATCTGCAATGGATTCAGAGTGCATTCGACATGAATTGAGAGTGGATTCAAAGTGGATTCAGGGCAGATTTGAAGCTTTCAAAGTTGATATGTTACAGGACACGTATGGGAAGTATGTGTTCATATCGAATATTTGTATGAATTTGTACCAATACATGCATATTCGAATTTGAATCCTACCACGCTTGAAGGGGATCTATTCAAACAAATATGAATTTTCTTATATTCAATTTGATATGAATCAAATGCACAAAAAATCACCCATTTGTGTGCATCCCTGAGGAGCATCAAGCAAACCTTTGATGCTTGAAAAGTGCACCAAAAATCAGATTCTGTTTTACTACATGGAGCCTGTTCTTCAATGAATGCTGCAACCTGGCCACTCAATCAATAGCGGGTAGATTTATGTCCATTCAGCAAGGGTAACTAAATTGAGAGCAAAGCCGAAACTAACTGTTTATAATGATTTATTGTGTGCCCATTACACACACAACACACCTGCCACTGAATGTGGTGCCTTTTCAATTATCCAACCATGCATCAATCTGAATTAAATGCTTTGGGCAGTTTCCAATCTTACCCTTGATGATGGATGGCCAAGTAATGAACACATGTGTCCATGCACGCAGAAGAGTAGAAAACCTCTGTGCATACCTGTAGGAAGTTTACTTAATCAGGTCCTGCCCAGTGAAGATTTATTGGGTGGTTTTAATAGCTCAGCATCAGCTCTGTCCTGAAAGCTCTGTTAATGCTAATGGATCACAGGCCCACGTGCTCGGTGGGAGACTTGCATCGCTGATAAAATCCCTCTTCCCCTCTCAACCTGCACACTTTATACTCTCACAGGGGATGTTGGTCTGGCTGTACTTCTCCACTTTCATTTATCCTAGGCTTCAGGACTTATTCAATTTCTCAAAAGCATGCACTCAAAATGACAGGAGCTACAGGCAAAGAAGCAGGGTGATGATATGAGACCAGCATCTTGCAGTGGAATGCGCAGTCGCAATCAAGGTGCCACACACAGCGATCGATGGATCGTCACGGCATTGCATTATCCAATCGAGACTGCTCACTTACCATAATGCTGGTAAGAGGACACTCTCAGCGCAATAAGGATGTGCACTAATGTGTTTTGTTTGTTTTTTACATTCTATTCGAATCAAATTGAATACCCGAAAATTCAATTTGATTCAGATCTGTTAAATACAAAGTTAACAAGATTCAATTCATTTTTGTCGAATTCAAGGGTGTTTTTCCACCGTGCTCCTTTAATCCAGATCTAAGAAGATCCGGATCTAAGGAATGGGTACATTCCTTAATCCGGATCTAGTAGATCCAGATTAAGGGAAATACCCAATGTGTTTCCATGGGTGGTCCAGCACCCAACAGCAATGGGTGCTAGCCTCCCTGCTGTGGAAACACCGGAGCACCCATTTGGAAATCTGGATCTACCCATGAGGGGTCTGCTTGTCACCCCAGGTGTTTGGGGGGACAGGGGGTGCAATCTCTGAAGTGGCTTCGAAGTCGTTTCAAAGTCATTTCAAAGTTACTTCAAAAAATAAAAAGTTCCTCTTTTCCTTTTCCTTACAGCAGCCACCATGGGAAGTCCCCAGTGTGTGGAATCTGAGAAAGCAACTGCATATCTTCAAGGTTAGTGCAACTATTGTCTAACATAAAAGAGCATGAGGTAAATGGCTATTCCATTAATCATCTTTCCAGTGTCTCTCAACATATGACACAAAATCAACACTGAGAGAGTAAGGGAACACTTAGCTAACTTAAACGAATTTAAGTCCCCGGGTCCAGATGGATTACATCCTAGGGTACTGAAGGAATTAGCAGAGGTAATTGCTGAACCACTTGCTGTAATCTTTGAGAAGTCATGGAGAACAGGAGAAGTCCCAGACGATTGGAGAAGGGCAAACGTTGTTCCTATCTTCAAAAAAGGGAAGAAGGTAGACCCAGGGAACTACAGGCCTGTTAGCCTGACTTCAATACCAGGAAAGATTCTCGAACAAATTATTAAACAACACATATGTCAGCATTTGGATAGGAATTCAATAATTCACAGTAGTCAACATGGGTTTGTATCAAACAAGTCGTGTCAGACTAACTTGATTTCATTTTATGACAAAATCACTGAATGGGTTGATCAAGGAAATGCAGTAGACATAGTATTTCTTGATTTCAGCAAAGCATTTGACAAAGTATCTCATGCGATCCTCATTGAAAAATTGATCAAATATGGGTTTGACAAGGCAACTATAAGGTGGGTTCAAAACTGGCTTAGTAATCGTACTCAAAGAGTGGCTTTAAATGGCTGCACATCCAAATGGAAGGAAGTGTCAAGTGGAGTACCACAAGGTTCTGTCCTGGGCCCAGTTATGTTTAATGTTTTTATAAACGATCTGGACGAGGGAGTTGAAGGGAAACTGATCAAATTTGCTGATGACACAAAGCTAGGGGGGATTGCAAACACCAGAGAAGAGAGAGAGAGGATTCAAAAAGATTTAGAGAAACTCGAACAATGGGCTGCAACTAATAAAATGGTATTTAACAAAGAAAAATGCAAGGTTCTGCACCTGGGCAAGAAAAATGAAAAAAGCACATATACAATGGGAGGAATTTGGCTGAGCAGCAGCACATGTGAAAAAGACTTGGGTGTCCTGGTAGATCATCAACTGAACATGAGTCAACAGTGCGAGGCAGCTGCAAAAAAGGCAAACGCAATCCTGGGGTGTATTAGGAGAAGCATAGAGTCCAGATCACGTGAAGTTATTATCCCCCTCTACTCTACCTTGGTCAGACCTCATCTGGAGTACTGTGTCCAGTTCTGGTCACCCCAGTTTAAAAAAGACGCTGACAAGCTGGAGCAGGTTCAAAGGAGAGCTACCAAGATGGTGAACGGTCTGCAAACCATGTCCTATGAGGAACGGCTTAAGGAACTAGGAATGTTTAGTCTAACAAAAAGAAGACTGAGAGGAGACATGATAGCTGTCTACAAATACCTCAAGGGTTGTCACAAGGCAGAGGGATCAGCCCTGTTCTCACTCTCTCAAGGAAGGACTAGAAACAATGGGGTGAAACTGCAGGGGAAAAGATTTAGTTTAGATGTTAGGAAAAAATTTCTAACAGTAAGAGTGATCAACCAGTGGAACAGGCTGCCACGGGAGGTGGTTGGTTCCCCTTCGATGGAGGTCTTCAAGCAGAGACTGGACAGCCATCTGTCTGAGATGGTTTAGGAGATCCCGCCTTGAGCAGGGGGTTGGACTCGATGACCCAGGAGGTCCCCTCCAACTCTACCATTCTATGATTCTATGATTCTATGATATGCATCCAATTCATTTGAGTCTGAGGGTGCTCCTGGACAACTTCCCATCGGACAGAGAGGAAGACCAGAAGCTTTGTAGTGGTTGTATAACAGCTGTGTAGCCTCATCTCACTGTTCAAACAGAATGAGTGGTTGTCCAGTTTCTGGTCACTTGGTCCAGTGGCATCACAGTGGCTGCAGAGTTTTAGGCATGCCCGCAGTCCACAATTTATCCTTTATCCACCACCTTCAGAAGTGAGGCTGGTGGGCACCCAGGAGAGGGCCTTCTCAGTAGTGGCCCCTAGGCCATGGAACAGTCTCCCCTCAGAGGTGTGTCAGGCTCCTTCTCTGATTAGGTTCAGGAAGGTGGTGAAGACGCATCTCTTCGCTGAGGCCTTTGGCTAAACGTTGGTTATGTTTGCCCCCCACTGCAAACGCTACTATTTTAACTGATATTGTGCTGTTTTTTTTGTTTTTTTTTTAATGTGTTGGTTTTAAATTCTAATATTGTTTCTTTTGATATGCTGGTTTGAAAAATTGTTGCCCACCCTGAGACCTTCAGGTATAGAGCTGGATATAAATATAAATATAAATAAATAAACTAAGAGTGTCCCTGTTCCCTCCCACATCATTTTCCTTTTGTATCTTGTCTCCTTAACTTGTAAGCATGAGGGCAGGGACCTTTCTAAGATTTTTATAATATTGTAACCCACTCTGAGACCTCCAGGTATAGGGCAGGATAGAAATACAAATAGGTAGGTAGGTAGTTAGGTGGGTGGGTGGGTGGGTGGGTGGATGGATGATAAACACAGCTCTGTAGATTGGAGCTTGTTTAATTCCATTAGAATCTCATCTCTGGAAGAGCAATATTTAATTTTGATTAAAGTTTAGAATATATATTTTTATAAATGCCAAAAAGATTTAAATTTTCAGAAGATACAAACTACAGTTAGCAGCAGTGGGTGGATGAGACATGCCCCTGAACTTTTCTCTGGCCCACCACTGTGATTACAATTCTGGTGAAATCCTATTGTTGTAAGCTGTACTCATCTTTTGACCGTATCACATTTTCTCTTTCTCGTTTCCTTTTCTCCAGTGCAAAAGCCAGTAAATCAGTCTCAGCTGAACTGGCTCAATGATGGCATTCTAACAAACATGCAGTACAACCAAGGGAGTCTGGTGATTCAGAAGCCTGGGATATATTTCATTTATTGTAACCTACAAGTGTACGTTGCCAGCTGTGATGGCGAAGAAATCAACCTAATACTTGAGTTTCTGGTGAACGGAGACAGCATGAAGCAAACTGTGGTCACTCTATGTGGGCCCTCACAGGCAGCTGGGAAAATCAACCACAGCCTTTTCCTAGTTCTTCTGGCAGAACTGCGAACAGGAGATAAGGTATCTGTGCGAATAGACCCATTCAAGTACCTTGATCTAAGTGTCCTGCCCCAAAACAACATTTTCGGAGCCTTTAAGTACTCTGGAGAAGATTGTGTATGCCCTCTGCTCAGGACAGTAAAAGGAGCCTCTCTTTAATTATTATTTTTCTTTTCAAATAAGTCATGGTGTGGGGCCATCATCTGAGGTGCATCAAATCAACAACCATGAACATTTGACAACTGCATTTATTATTATTGTTCTGACCACCACCACCACTCCTGAAAGGTACTTTGGATATTCTACACAGAGAGACTGAACTGGAATATGAACGAAAGAACCTTAGAGGAGCCCTGCTGGATCAGACCACAGCCCATCTAGTCCAGCATCCTGTCACACACAGTGACCCACCAGTTGCATCTCAGGCAGAAGACGAAAGGAAAACTTTCATCTTCTCTTGCAAATGGCCTTTAGAGGCTGTCCGTCCAACCTGGAGGGGGTATGCAGACATCCATTCTAGGAGTCATTGAAACACCAGACCTCCACGAATTTGCCTAACCCCATAAGAACCTAAGAGGGCCCCTGTTTAATCAGGCCACAGCCCCTCTAGTACAACTTCCTGTCACACACAGTGACCCACCAATTGCTTCTAAGTATCTCAAGCAAAAGATCATCACCTTCTCTTGATTCCTGGCATTCTGGGCATTCTGCTTGCCTCCAACCTGGAGGTGGAGGTGGTGCTTAACTCTCCTGCTCATCAGCTTCACAGAGAAAATGAGATTTCATTACCCACCCTTTCCACACCATGCATAATTTTATATATTTCAATCAGATCTCCCTCTTAAACTGTGTTTCAAGTCTAAAGAACACAGCCTGATTCTCTAAGGGAGATTTTCAGCCCCCTGATCATTCTGGTTGCCCCTGTCTGCACTATTTCTACATTGACCCATAACATCAACCCTCCTCTTAGAGTACCTGTGTGGATGCATGGAGGGAAGAGAAGCCAACTTCCTGCCCTGATTTCCATCCAGTCCACTCTTACTGGAGCTGATCTCTGGCCAGAGTGATTGCCTTGCAGCGGGGAACCTTCAAGGCTGGACACACCATAAGGTGCCTGGCATGGTTAGCTATTCAGTTCAGCCATGCAGCAGCTACCAGCTTCTACCAGCAGATCACTGTGCTGAGAGGAGAGGTCCAGTCCTAAAGCAAAATATGCTGTTCTTGCCAGGATTGATCCAAAGACTGACAAAGAACAATGTGTACCCAAAGCGCAGCAACTAGCTGTCTCCTTTATTTTAGTTCTGTCCATCTTCTGAATCGGCAAGTCTTAGACAGCTTCCAGTCCACACACAAAAATAAGTGGTTGGGAGCAGGAATGGGAAGGAAAACCACAGAGTATACCAGGTGTCGGAAGACTGTCTCCACCAACCGGAGTCAGGGAATGGAAGTTCCTGGGTGTTTTTCCACTGCAGCTCTTAGATCCGGATCTAAGAAGATCCAGATCTAAGGAATGGGTACCTTCCTTAGGTTTAGGGAGGGCCCAATGGGTGCATCCCCTCCCCCTAGCCTCCTTTGGGCCCCATTGCCTGTTTCCAGTGAAAACAGGCTCCCTTTAATCCGGATTTTCTGGCAGAAGACCCCATTGCAGACCTCATTGGGTCTACAGAAAATCCGGATTAAAGGACAAAATGTAACCATTAGATCCGGATTTCCCCGATGGCAGTGGAAACAAATGTGTCCCAAATGGGTGCCGTGTTGGAAATGGGATCATCCGGCTCACACCCAAATGGGTCCTAAATGGGTGCAAAAATGGGTACTTTTTGACTGTGGAAAAACACCCCCTAAGTCTCAATAGTTTTAGGCTGGCTAGTAGGGATGTGCACAAATATTTGTAACATTTAAAATTGGTACGAATTTGGCACATTTGAATTCAAATCAAATGTTTCGATACATTTGTATGAAGCTTCGTATGGGATTTGAACAGGATTCCTATGCATTCGTATGGGATTCATATGGGATTGAGCATTCGTACCAAATTCAAATCCTACCAGATTCCAAGGGATCTATTCAAATGAATACCAATTTTCTTGCATTCAATTCAATATGAATCGCTTTTTTAAAAACCACTTGTGCAGAGCCCTACTGGCTAGAGTTCCATGACACACATGGAAATATCAGTGAAAAACCTGTAAAAATGTTGTCATCTCTGCACACTTTATGGTCTGCTCAAGCTGCCACTGACTATCTACATGACGGCTGCTGGCATGAAAACACTTAGGAGACCACATTGAAGCTCTCCCAGCTGCATGGTTCCATGCCCAGGAGTGCTCCAAGTGAACGACCTGTGCCACCAGGGTGTTTCCTAGAAGGTCAGTCCAGAGTGGTAGCTTATGTGTTCCTTGAGCACCGTGCAGAAGCTGCCTAAGACCATGATCACACCTTCACTTCTTCAGTCCATCTTCTGATTGCAACACTCACCTTTTCCTTTCTGTCCAGTTTATTTGTGGACTTCCCACCCTCCACCTGGACTTTCCAATTTGGTATAGGGATGTGCAAGAATATTCAAACGTTCAAATTAAAACCAAATGTCTATACATTAGTTTTTTTTTAACATTTTGAACAAATTTGAATGTTTCGAATCATTTGTGCAAATTATTCGGACATTCATATGTGTACATATGTGTACGCATTACATACCCTGCGCATCTTATCCGTATCTGTACACACTTGTATGGATGCATACAGGAGAAAAATGAGATGCATACAGGATTAAAATGGGATGTGTACAGATGTGTACAGGTGCGTACAGATGCATACGGACACATATGAATGTTGTCAACACTTGTATCTTCAAACACAAATCCAACATTTGTACAAATAGATACGAATATATTCAAATCGGTTCCAATTTGAATACATTTGTTTTTTCTCTGTTTATTCAAATTTGAACAATCGGATATTCAGTTCAAATCCAGCTGAATCCAAAAATTGCATTCAAGCACACCCCGAATTTGGTATAAATAGATTTCATAAGGCAGAAAGGCCTAACAAGAAATAGAACAACCTTCTTTGTTACATATGCCTCTGAAACCCTGGGAAGACCTGCCACTCTGGGGGTCAGGAACCATAAACTATCCTGAAATGGCAGTTCGTGTTTGCTCGCAAGCGGAGGCCAGTTCACACTTGGCCTGCTAGTAGACGGTGGGGTAGCTTCTGGGAAGCACCATTTGCCCTTGCAGGAGGTGTTTCCACATCAGAAATTTCTCCTGTAGGGATGTGCACAAATATTCATATAATTTGGACATATTTGGACATTCGTACACAAATAAAATGTTACGAAATTCGTGCTTTGGAACATTCATTAAACGGACAGAACTTTGGAGGAACCTGCTTCTAACATCTCTCTGCTGGGTGAGGAGACCTCTGCTGCCCTCCTGACATGAGTGCAACTGCACAGAGCATGAGAGTCGTCATGGCAACTGCACTAACGCACATGCCATCATGCAGGACGCCGCAGCAAAAATGGCGGTGCCCTGAAGAGGAATGACACCGCAATTGAATCTATGGGGCTTTCTGCACTTGGCCTTATTCTGGAATATATCCCAAAATAAGGGACTGCTGTCTGCATACTGGTGCTGACTGTGGCAGGCCCCAGGTGATGTCTGCCTTAGTTTGCATTGGCATGTGGACCATAGACCCCTATGTGAAGATATATGGCTGAATAGGGCCAAGTGCTGAAAGGACCTAGTTAAGTATTTGATTGGGGGGGGGGGGGCACAAATAGGTAGTCAACATTGGTTCATTGCATGAGGATGCAATGGGGAGAGAGGGAAGGAGGGAGAAAGGAAGGAAGAAGAGGGCCGGAGGATGCAATAAGGCGGGAGGGAGGAAGAAGAGAAGGGCAGGAGGATGCAATGGGGAGGGAGGGAAGAGAAATAGGAAGAGAGGAAGTAAAGGAGGGAGATAGGAAGGAATTCACAGACTGTTGCTGTGTTCTGTTCAGTAGGTGTCAGCTAGTATTCATAAATGACAAATTAGAAATCAGGATCTATGGAATTGCTCTGTATAATTTTTTTTAAAGAGCTTGTATGTATAGCTAAGAAGGCTAACCTGCACTTTGCTCTATATTCATGCCTATTCTCAGTTTCACACCCAGGAAGCAATAACATACCACATGAGGACAGAGTCCAAGGTTGAAAGTTAGGATGAAATTGAAAGCACTACTTTCTACTTGACAAATTCTAGGAGTAGTTTCTGGACATACTGTAATACATCACAAAAGGTGCGATCCCAAAAGAGGATTAATCCACTTTCAGGCCCTCCGCTGTTCTAAGGGATCACATTCAAAAATGCATTTCTGTTTCTTTTGTGGTCTATCCCTCTCCAATTCAAACTATCATGTATTCGGGTTATCCCAGCACTGAGACTGTTTCAGCTCATTGGTCCATCTAAGTTTGCAAGGTGCGATCATTTCGTGCCTAACTTGTGGGTGCTCTTGAGAGCTAATGGCATCATGAACGAATGTATGAAATCATACAAATTTGTATGAATATTGAATGTTATGAATATTCATGCACATCCATAGCTAAGAATCCATGAATTCACCTTTGCAAATATAACAAAGCTTCAAATGAATGCACAAAACCTTTTGCTTGGCATGTGAACATCTGCTTTCAAATATAGGCAATATTCTATTCAAATGCAAACATTCAAACCTTCACAATTCATACATATTGTTCATCCATCCTTCATATTATATCACTCAGGGTTCATTTTTAGAGAGTTGAACAAAGTGCACTGGGAATGTAGTTATTGCGCCTATCCTGCATTATTTATCAGGAATCCTGAATTTTTTGGAGCATGCATTTTCCCAATTTGCATTTTCCTCTTTATAGCAAGGACCAGAAATCATCTCTGTTATTGTTATTGTTTTAACTGACAGACCAATCATTGTGTCACGCAATAGTGGGAAAGAAATTGATGCTTAGCCATGTGATCTTATTGGCAGACTTCCCAGGGCCAAAGGTCCCTCTTCCCCCTTCCCATGCGCTGCCTCTATGAATGGTTCCATGACTAATCCAATCAACATCACTTTCAAGAGCTACATTTTTATCTTTCGATTATCCCAAGCCCAACACGCAACAGCGTTTGTGCAAGAGCTCTGAAGCGTGCCCATTTTTAAGGCTGTCAATCATTCATCCCGAGGAATGCATATTTTCCCCCTCATATTGACACACACTGGCCACGATGTCGTGGCATGCTGCTTTCACACAGTACCTCAAAAGGACACAGCCCTTTTAATAAAAACACAACAGGAATTGAGCAAAACAAAGGAGGCTGAGTAATAGAGGAATCAATCACTTCGAGAGCTGCAGCCTCTGTAAGTGTGTGTACCTATTGTGGGTTCAGTACGACAGTGAAAGAGGTGTGCTAAGAGAAAGTGCAAGTAAATAAGGATGGACAAAATATAGTGATCGGGTTTGAATTCACATAGGCCCCCATTCACATATGAAGTGAACATATCTGACCTTTGTTGAAGCTTCACAGAAGCTTTGACTTGGCCAGATCTTTTCCCCAACTTGCATCTCATATGCCATGGCCCTTACCTTTAAATATAGTGGCTGTCCCTACCATCTCAGCCTCCTCAGAGACACAACGACTAGGCCCCCCAAGAAGTGCACACAACTGGAGGGGCCACCTAGGTTTGGGAGTTGCGAGATATCTTGTGCAATTCCCAGGAATTGTGGAGAATCACTTGGAATTTCCCGGGATTTGTGAATAGGGGCAGCCTTTTCAAGTGCGCACTCACCTCCAGAAGGCCTAGTTGAGCCTCTGGGAAGGGTGTGATGGTGGCGGCAGCGGTGGCAACAAAAGATGAGTGGGGGTGAGGTGGGACGCAAGGGAAGGGATCATTCCCCCATCCACCCCAAATGAAGTGAAGACACAGACTATATTGTACATAGACTGGACTTATTCAAAATGTCAGTTGCATCCACACAGCCGAAAGGTGGCTGTGTGGAAGAGATTCAAGAAGCGTGGCGGCTGTTCAAGTTACACGTATTGGGCCTGCAGACAGATCCAAACCAAAGCAAGTGCTTGAGAAGCAGCCAGCGCATGGAATGAAAAAACCCACATTTGCTACTCTCATTTGCTCCTCCTGTTACTGTGTCAAAAGATGGCAAGGCAAGAAACTGATCTGTTCAAGTTTCTCACCAGCCTTATCATGGAATGCCCAGAAAATGGCTCCCTTCCAGGTCTATTTCCGGTACATTCTGCTCAGGGCCAAACAAAGGCTCCTTCCGCCACAGTGTAGAAGCAGTCTAAGTTAAAGAGTAAGGAAAACTGCACCAATTTATATTGCTTTAGCTAATTAGAACTTTGCCTCTATAAGGAATTAGGGAAGCCAGTGTGTCTGCAAACACTGGTCTGTGTCGGCCAGCATGAACTTTGCTTGAACTGTTCTTGTTTTGCCTTGACTGCACATGCCAAAAGAGAATGTACTTCTACTCCTTATTCTGAATAAATTATATGCAAATTAACTTTGGAGGGTGTGAAGAGGTGTTATCAGGGAGACTGTAAACTTACAGCTAAGATAGGAATAAAAGGTCAGGCTGTGGTGTGAGAAAGTTTGAACTTGACCTGGAGGAAAACTTGAAAGGCAGGTTTCCTATAATGCAATATAGAGAAAAGAAATTTTTCATCTCCAGCTTCACTCTGTGTGTTTAGACAAGCTGCAAAGACGCACCTCTTTACCCTGGCTGAGTAAATGAGCAGCCTTTTCCTCCCCGCATTCAGACACATATTAATAGGTTGAATATGGGATTGGTCTTCAAGTGTCCATTTCATTTGTTGCAACCCGCCCCGAGACCCCATAAAAATGCAAACCAACTATGGTGCCCATGGTACAGCAGCCTACAGAGGCGTCCCATCCACACGCCCAGGGCATAGTTCTGTGTGGGTCTTCGGGAAGGCTCCCAGCAAGCCTGATGGTCCGGTATCGCCTCCGGTGCCAGAAGCGCCCTGAATCCAGAAATGGAAACCCTTGCAATAGACTTTCGGAGGCAGCGGCGCGTCACGGCAGCCCCCAGTTTCGCTTGCTCCGGCTCTCGCTTTCCCTTTTCCCTTGGCTCTTCCTCCGTCGAAGTTGCAACAGGCTTCAGGAATGCCGATCCTCCGCCCGCGGAGCCTCTTTCTTTCTGCCCTTCCTTCCTTCCTTCCCTTTTCTCTCTCTCCCTTGCCGCCTGCCACTGCGTAGGTGCGGTGCCCCGTCGGAAAGGGCGTGCGCCTCCTCTCCCGAGTGGGATGGCTCAGCAGTATAAAGGGGGGCTTTGCCCTCCCTCCTGATCTCCGCATTTGCCAGCCGGCCGAGGGAGAAGGCCTCCCCATCGACGGGCTAAGCAGCCGCTCCGTCCCCTGCGCCGCCGGCCGAAGGATCCCTCATGCGCCCCAGGCAGCCCCACCTGCGGGGGGACTCCGGGCTCCGGTGCCTGGTGCTCTTCTGCATCTGCCTCCTCCTGGTCTTGGCGCTGCCGGTGCTTTACCTCCTCGGACGGAGCGCCACCTGCCAGGAGCGCCACGGCGAGCAGGTAAGGGCGGGCAGGTGAGGGCGTCTCAGGTGAGCGGAGAGCGAGGGAAGCGCAGCAGGGCGCGTCGTCTGCCGGGCCTTGCGCGCTTCTCCCTGGAGAAGTCGCTCCTAACTCGTCCGAAGCAGGCGCTTCGCTTCCAGGATGCTCCGCATCTGCCTCGCCTGTGAGTCAGGAGGTGGCCTCTTTCCCTAGAAAAGGAGAGGGCCTCGCCTGTGAGTCAGGAGGTGGCCTCTTTCCCTAGAAAAGGAGAGGGCACCACAGGGAGAGCCGTGGCCGCAACAGGCGGGGAGTAATCCAAAGGCTTCTTGGAGACTAGAGCAAGTGTGTCGCTTATTTTGTGTTGTTCTGGTCCCTAAAGGTGCCTGGTTGTGTGCTTCCAGGACTCTACCTGGTTGTGTGCTTCCAGGACTCTACCTGGTTGTGTGCTTCCGGGACTCTACCTGGTTGTGCGGTTCTAGGGCTCTATAGCCTTTCTCATCCCCTTGGTTGCATCTGCATCTGCATCTGCCGCTGCCAGCAACACAGCAGAGCACGTGCATTTGTTGTGTGCACGTCGCTGGGCCGGCAGTGAGGCGGAGCATGAACCCGGCCTATTCTTGGCCTTCGTCCATTCGGGGTGGAGCGTGTGCTGCGCATGAATGGGGCTGCCGGTTGCACACACAACTCTGGAGGCAGGCGAGCAGGATGACGATCCGGTTGCAATATTCCCCCAGGGCTTTGTAAATACTCTAGTAGCATCATTGAAAGTGTTTGCTTTTCCTTTTTCAGGGAAATTGTGCTAGATGTTTAAAGAGTTTCTAAAAATACATGCATACGTGATTAAAGCTACATCTATGCACATTAAAAAAAAAGTGGTTTAAGAAGCGGCCTGGAAGGGGTAATATCCATATGCTAGTGTCCCTAATTATTATTATTTAGAAAATGCATATCCCACCCTTCAAGATGGTCCCATGGTGGGTTACAATGAAACTAAAACATATGGAGTAGTAAAATGTAATTTAAAATATAACACCCAGAGCCAGTTTGGTCTAGTGGTTAGGGAGCCGCACTCCTATCTGGGAATACTGGGTTCGATTCCAGCCTCCTCTACGAAACGAGCTGGGTAACCTTCTGAGCTCTCACAGCCTCTCACCCACCTCACACGGTGTTCTGTTGTGGGGAGAAGAATAGAAAAGCTTTGAGTCTGCTTAAATGGGTGAGAAAAGCAGGGTAGAAAAGCCAACTCTTCTTCCCCTCTCCACTAAGCCAGCTGGGTGGCCTTGGGCTAGTCACAGCTCTCTTCTGAGCTCTCACAGCCCCACCTACCTCACAGGCTGTTCTGTTGTGGGGAGAAGAATAGAAAAGCTTTGGGTATGCTTAAATGGGTGAGAAAAGCAGGGCAGAAAAGCCAACTCTTCTTCTTCTTCTCTAACTAGACGGCATCGTTTAGCTTCAAGAGAAACTGTGATGTTGTCACCAGGTGCCAAAAACTATACAAAGAAGGTGGCTGGTGAGCATCAAAAAGGAGGCTGTTCCAGAGTCTAGAAGACATTCCAAAGAGCATTCTCTGGCATTTGATGCTGATTAGAGGTGGAATGGGAAGACCGGGGTCTTTACCTCACCATTCTGAGCTGCTTTTCTTTAATGTCTGTGGATGCAGGCATTGAGCTTATTAAAGCCAATTTCAGGGATCTGAACTCAGTGCTCCCTCATCCCAGAACTTGCTCTCTCTGATGCTTCGGTGTTCTAGGAATCTTTCTGATGGGCATCTGTGCCTGACTTCTATTGAGTGGGCACGGGTCCATTTCTAGGGTGGATTGGAGTGGGCTTAAATTAGAAAAATGAAAGGTGACCATCAGTGACCATGAGTCTTGGGGGTGCAATTTATTATTATATTTCCATGGAAAGCTTCTGACAAAGAAACCAAAAGATCCAGCAAATAGGGTAGACTCTGCTTTAGCATGGGCATCTCCAAGGCTGTGGTCACACCTAAGATTTAATCCAGCTTCAGTCCACCTTCAGAGTGAGAGAACACATCAGCAAAGTGACCAGTAATTTTCTTTCCAAAGGTGGATTTTCTGAATTCAATAATGCTGAAACAAACAGGCTGTGTTCTGTGGCTGTGGTCACACCTAAGGTTTAATCCAGCTTCAGTCCACCTTCAGAGCGAGAGAATGCATCAGCAAAGTTACTTAACACTGAAAGAAAACAGCTTGTCATTCTGCTGATGTATTCTTTCACTCTGAAAGTGGACTGAAGCTGGATTAAACCTTAAGTGTGACCACAGCCCAAGAGGAGCTCCAAATCTTACATGATAATTGCTGAATTGCTGTTTGAGGTCCTGAAGGATTTGTGTTGCATTAACACTCTCAGTAAAATCACCACAGAATGGGACCAGGTAGGTCTCTTCATCTTTGATAGGTCACAACATTAAGTGCACTTTATCAGACTGCTGAATTATTGATTGAAATTCCTGCTGAAGCAATTCCAACCAATTTTGGTACCATAGTGATTTCTTCCACCACAAGGGCCAAAGCAAGCTGTTTACACAGAGAGAGAGAAAGACAGATTCTGTCTCAGCTTTGCAAACATCAAAGCTTCTGTATCCCAGCTCTGAAGTTACTATTCCAAGACTGTTTTTAGAGACCCCAAAGTCAGCAACTTTCTATGTGTGAGGAAAAGGGCAGGGCAGGTTGCCGTCAAGGACACGTTTAAGGTAGGTCCACACCAATTTCAGGAGCTGAATCTTCTGGTCTTAGGTAACTGACAGCAACCAACTTGGTAGCAATGAAATCAGTAGTCTAATACTGTTATGGCGTGAGTGCAGACATTCCAATGTTAGGAAAATTGCGCAGCTAATACTAGAATGCTCAGCTTTGAAAGAAGGGGACCCACTAATGAGGCCATCTCCTAATGAAAGAGGCCCTGGGCAAAAAGATCATTTAGAGGATATAAATGAACAGAAAGGGACAGAATCGGTCAAGAGTGGCTGAAGGTCCCTTTAACTTATGAACTCTAACTTTGCAGATTTGAAGGAGCCCCTTATTCTGAACGAATCTGCCCATGTGGGTGGAACCAGGTAGAAGACGTTGCCCACACATTACTACACTGCCATTTATATCAGGAGACGCGTGCAACGCTTATCACCCCTATCTTGTCCCAAATTATAGTAATAGAAGACCATTGTCTGAAACATTTATTGCAGGACAATCAGAATCCTTGGAACTGTGGTGAAGTTCTGTCTGACAGCAGTCAAACTGAGAAAAGGAGCAACTGTGCCTAGTGGTCAGAAGTGCAGGAAAAAACAGAACCATTGTTACACTTATACCATTTTAAATTTCTCCATCAGCCGATTTTAAATTTGACTGTTTTATCACTCACGTTGCGAAACTTTTTAAAAAAGATATTTCGATGTGTCTTTATTCTCTGATTTGGGTCTCTGACTGCAAATGAGATGCATTCGTTCCTAATTTCCCATCTTAATTGTTGCTAGTCAATGTGCTGCTGCCATATGATGAATGACACAACGAAAGAGGAATGATGAGCTGGACTTCTAGGGAAGGATGGTTCTGTCCGTAGAGCAGCGCAGACAAGGGCTTCTGAAAGCTGACCTTTCATTTTTACAATAAACCAGCTGTTAATAGGACATCTGCTGTTAACAGAATGTCTGGGGCTTATTGAACTCCTTCCCAAGGGGGTAATGCATCTGCACAAACTGAAGCTCCCTTCATCAGCAGATTGATGCACACAGGCTGATTATCTGGGTTTGGCTGCCATTTGGAGAGTCATGAACTGATATTTGCACTCTGACTTTCTGTACCTTTTCTGCTTCTTCACCTCATTCAAGCCCAAGCAGCTACTGTTCGGTTGTGCTCTTCCTCCATGGCCTCACGAAGTAATATTGAAGGCATCCTTTAAATATTGCGTAGAAAACATGATACGCAGGATCGTGGATGTTTACATGGCTCAGGCAATAGTATTTCCTACTATTGATTTGACTTAGCATAAGAACCTAAGAGGAGCCCTGCTGGATCAGGCCACAGAACCATCTAGTCCAGCATCCCGTCGCACACAGTGGCCCACCAGATGCCCATGGGCATCTCGAGCAGAGACAAGGACAAACCTTTGCCTGCTCTCAAATCCCAGCAAATGGCATTAGAAGCATCCTGCTTCCACCACCACCCAGGTCTGTTCTTTTATTGGAACACAAAATGTCACCTCACAATTGTTCCTTTTTCAAAGTATCTCTTTGCCAAATGCTTCTGCCTAAACATGGATCATTAGAAGTTAGGATGAAGAGAGAGTGATTTCCACACAGCTTTCACCTGTAGGTGTTGCAAGGTGAGTGACATAGTTGTGGGACATCTGCCACCCGAGCTTTTGTCCTTGGAAGAGCGTGTGGCCTTTTCACCGCAACTGTGTCTAAGATTCAGGAAGTCTGTTTTTTCTTGCATATCAGTGTTGAAAAGCATGGTGGAAGATCTCAAGTACTTCCAGTAGCAGAGAGTCAATGACTTTGTTCCTGCCGAAGCCATGCTTGGAACACATTATTTCTTGGTTGCTGAGCCAAGGGGCTCAGGGGAAAAGATTTCCATAGGGAAAGACACAGAGAAGTGGGATTGCAGAGGGTTGCTGCCATTTACTTCTAGGGGGAAGCTACCACTGAACTTGGAAACTTCTGCATGCAGGGCAAATGCAATACCACTGAATTCTGGCACTGATTTGAAAGATGCGCCCGTGTTGTGATTTGGAAACCACCATGAAGTGGAATACAAGAAGTGGCACATGACTGCTATGCGTTGCCACTTTTGGAGGACTATGTCGCTCTGTGGATAGCCATGTTTCAGTTCCCATACAGGTCAGGGAAGTGCGTTATTCAGCAAACTAAATGATGTTCTCCGTTGACCTTGCATTAGCAGGGTGGGGTTGGTGTCCCAAGGGACATTGGGCATGTTTTAGAATGGCCTGGCATTTTCAGCAGATATTTTGGCATTTATGTGCATTAGCACACTTGAATGGAGCTAAATGTTAAAAATAAAATCTGCACCCCCAGTGTAATCCTAGAGCAGGGGTTCTCAACCTGTGGGTCGCGACCCCATTGGGGGTCGCGCAGCCATTTTGGCGGGGTCGCCGAAAGCTCCCGCAGGCCCCTCCGCGTCCCCCCGCCACGCCGCCACACCGCCGCTGCTGTGAGGAGAGATCGGCGGCGGCGGCGGCGGCGGGTGGCAGTTGCCTTCGAGGCGGCAGCGGGAGCATCCCCGGCGGCGCTTGAGGCGAGGCGAGCGAGGCGAGAAGGATGGCGGCGGCGGCGACTGTGGGCAGTCCCGGGCGGCTGGGCTGGCTACTGAGGGCGGGCGCCCGCCCGGTACTATGCCTGCCTGCCTGCCTGGTGCCTCGCTGCCCGCCCCCTTCGCCCGCTGGAATCCGGCATCGCCCCCCCCAAGGAGGAGTTGCGGGTCGGGGAGGACCGAACGTGACGCCAGCGGCCCTGGCCCCGCCCCTGGGGTCGCGGAGGCATTGGGAGCTGCATTGGGGGGTCGTGGCATTAGCCACATTGAGAACCGCTGTCCTAGAGCAATGTAACTCTTGTTACTCTTGTGTAACAAGAGTTAATGTTGTTTCTTCATCCCAAAGTGGGCCTGGAAAGGCTTTCACATCACACACACACTATTTTGGTCACCACATCTCAAAAGGGATATTGTGGAACTGGAAAAGGTACAGAAAGGGGCAATCAGAATGATTAAAGGTTTGGAACACCTCCCTTACGAAATCAGGCTGCAACATCTAGGCCTCTTCAGCCTGGAGAGACGGCATTTAAGAGGGGACCTGATTGCAGTCTATAAAATCCTGCATGGCATAGAAAAGGTGGATAGAGAAAAACACACAACAAGAACCAGGGGGCATCTATGAATTTGATGGGTAGGAGAGTTGGATCAGACAAGGGGAAGTATTTCTTCTTCACCCAGAGGGGTCATCGGTCTATGGAATTTGCTGCCAAAAGAGGTGCTAACAGCAACCAGCCAAACGGTTTAAGGAAGGGTTAGACAAATTTATGGATGACAGGTGTATCAATGCCTACTAGAATGGATGCCCAAGTACATCTTTCAGGCTGGGGAGACAAGCAGGATGCCTCTAAGGCCATTTGCTGGGATTCCAGAGCAGGAGAAGGTTTGCCGTTGCTCAGTTTGAGATACCCATGGGCAATAGGTGGCCCACTGTGTGAGACAGGATGTTGGACTAGATGGGTTGTGACCTGATCCAGCAGGGCTCCTCTTAGGTTCTTAGGGACTAGATGGGCTGTGACCTGATCCAGCAGGGCTCCTCTTAGGTTCTTATGGACTAGATGGGCTGTGGCCTGATCCAGCAGGGCTCCTCTTAGGTTCTTATGGACTAGATGGGCTGTGGCCTGATCCAGCAGGGCTCCTCTTAGGTTTTCATGTACACACACTCCTTCTGGCTCCCTTGGGGATCCTTACCTTGCCATTTATACCATAAAATAGCAGGGAGATGATAGGAAGGGGCAGGGAGGAGAGAAAGTCACCTTTCCTTTCTCTTCCCTCCTCCCCAACATCATCACAGCCACGAGGCCACCCGTGTTGGGCCAGGACACCCCCATGTCAATACCTCTGGTCCTGGGGGCAAGGTTCCTTAAGTTCTCTTTCCTGGTTCCTCAGGGTGTTCACAGCTCCCCCTAGATGCTTTGGGAGAGAGCAGTGGAGTCTGGTTACCCTGGGGTGTGGGGCTAGAAAAGGCACCCTTGTCATATAATGAAGATGCTCCTCATGCAGCTACAGCTGTGGAGTTTGGAGAAGGCAGGAGGCGTGATTCTGCACCATTTGCACAGAAGCTCTCCCATACAGCCTCTGCCCAGCTGCTTCAGTCTTCTTCTAAGCAAATACTTTTACTGAATAATCTTCCAGGAAAACTTTCTATAGTTAGAAAGGCAGACAGGCATGTAAAGGAAAGTTTTTGTCTTTCACCAGAAATAGATTTACAGGATTTGGTTCCTAAGCTATTTATATTCCATTTCCCCACATCCAAGAGTCCTTGGCTTGTGGATCAAGTCGTGTGACACCAGGAAACAAGAGACCAAAGGGGAAGTAGGCTTCCGGTCTGTTTTGCTGGCACAGAGCAGAGAACTAACTGTGATGGAGCAAGCCCATCTTCTTGCCAGGCCAGGAAGCCACAATGCCAGGGAGGGGCTTTTGGTTGGCAAACTTGGTGTTTCTTTCCTGTTGCGCCCTATCCATGTGCTTCTTAATCCCGTGAAAAGCCAGGGGCATGTAATGGAAGAGCCTGGAAGAGAGTCTGAGTGCAAAGTGGGTAAAACCTTGATGGAGGCATTCTAGTACATTTTCCTTTAGCTTCAAGAGAAACCATGATGATGGGAGCCCACCCCTTGCCCAGACACAGCCATGCTGGCTGCCTGGGGCTGGTGGGATTTGTCACCCAGAGCATTTGGAAAGTAATGGGTTGGTGACGGTTATCCTGGCACCCGTGGCACAACCAGGGCTGCAGTCATTATGGGATTATTTGGAGACAGGGAAATAGCCAACAGCACCCAGGAGAACAGATCCACTCTATCCAAAGGTTCTTTTGTCTTCCCTGCATTTTGAAGGCCTGGTCCCCCACACCCCATAGAAGCATGTTGTCAACTGGCAGCATTTAAGAGATGGACCTTCCGGGCATCCAGAGTCCATGGATGGAGGGCCAAATGCCCATAGGGAATGGCACCACTGCCTACACCCTTGTTTGCACCAAAACCTCCATGTTTCTGCCCCATCATCAATGGCTTTTGTCTATTCCAGCTGGGACTCTTGGAGGTTGCAGGCCCAGCGATGCCAGCAGGGCTGCCATACCACAAATAATCAAGGGAGCTGCAGAGTTCTTCATACTGCCTATGCCAAGATCCTGCTCCTGACCTGAAGTGTCTTCTTCGACCTAGGAGCAGGGAGGAGGGACATCCACTCTAACTGCCTTCCCCAGCTAAACTTTGAGGCCAGGGAATGAACGTTCCCTGGCTCCAAAGCTTCCAGCCAGCCCCATTATGCTAAGTCCACACACCCTTTCTGCAGAGTAGTTTTTACTGCCCTGCCAAAGGAATTCTCCTGGGAGTGGGTTGGTTCTGACCTTAGGAATGGGCCAGGTGCCAGATGGGTGTGGTGATATCTGCCCTTGGCTTCTCATCTACCAAGGCTCCAGGAAATTCCAAGGGCTACAGAAGCATAAGATAGATTCTTTCCCCAAACTTCTTCTCACCTCCACTTTGCAGGATGCTCCTGATCAAATCAGTATAAAATCCTGTAGCCTCTGGCACCATCAGTCTACGCACAGTAAACAGCAGCAACTTAAATGAGTTCCTGTCTTGGCATACTATGAAGGAGCTGTGGGTCTCTAAAGCTCTTCCTGCCCTCCAAATGAGGGCCATCTGCACAGACGGCACTAATCCAGATCAACCCCCACATATCTGCCTCCCCTCCATGCACTGACAGCTAGAGATGACAGATCATAGCCATGGGGCATGGGGGATGATTTTGAGTGATGCACTATGGTGCACTGCACTGAAAATCAGTTCCAGGAATTCTGGATTATGGAGGCATGCTATCTTAGGCCAGATTGTAGATCCTGTAAATGGTGCTAGATCCAGATCAAGGGCTTCTTGATCTGAATATAACTCCATCCCATACATATGAATCCAGCCTAACAGTTTAACATGTGGATGTGGAGGCCCTGGATCCAGATCAGGGGCCCTCTGATCTGGATCAACACCCTCGTGCAGAAAGGGCCTCGGTCTTAGATATGCATGGCTGGAGAAAACAGATAGTGTGTGTCCAAGTGAAGCTTATTACTAGAAATAGGGAGGGATCATGATTACTGGCTGAAGTGTTTACGTTTGGAAATACACGGATCTATAACGCACTAAGTTTAAAGTCTATGAAGCAAAGAAGTATAAACAATAAAAAGTATTCTTGTTTGTTTTAAGACAGAGTCTGACTGGCTATGTCAGCAGGAACAGCATAGCAAAGTAACGACAGAAACGCATACTGTCTCTTTAAAAAGTAAAAGAAAACACCAGAGTGCCGCAGCTGCAGCTTGAAAATAAACTTTCCAGCTTTTCCAGAGGGGAGGAGAAGTAGAAAAGGGCATGTGCTAGGGCTGGGGAGAGTTCGCTGGCACAATAAAGGGACATTTTTAATAAGATCAGTGCCTCAAGAGTGAAAGGAGAACTCTGCAGTGCCTGGCAGGGAGAAATGGGCCCCAGTTGTGACCGCCTAGTACGGGGCTTTATCAGCAGATGAAGAGTGAATTGCCACTCCTCCACTCCTATTTTACCAGCCTAATATGACATTGTTACCCGCCTGGTATTGTTTTATTATACTAGGTTGGTAAGTGTGAAAAGGCCCAGGAAGGAATCCACAAATAAGGAACTATCACGGAAAGGTTTGTATCCTACCTGCTGGCCTTTGTACTTCAGGGACAAAGAGGAGCCTTGCAAATATAGGAGGAAGAAAACTTTGGGGTCTTTGGGAAGGCAATATTTAAATGTACAGGACCAGGAAGAGCTGGGATGAGAGGCGGCAGGCCATCCAGGTGCCATCAGCCTCAGCTCGTTCAGACTCTTGCTCAACAACATCTGAAAGAGGACATCTCAGATCTTGCACAGGGAGGAGATGTTGGCTCTTGCCCTGGATTTATGTCCTTTGGATGTAAGCCATTGTTTATGTCTTTTTCACTTCCCTTATCTGTGGTACGTCACACTTTTGTGACAAAATGATTTGTCTACGGCATGTTTATGATTAATCTTAACAATCCAACTAGAGCTCTTATGTTCAAACTGTTTATAATAATGTCCAGAGAGGGATACAATATGTCCAACATAACAAGAGTTAAAACTATTTCAAAAGTGAAAGTTAACGAACCAAAAATCTAGAATGGAGACTACTTTCTCCATTAACAAGAAAAGAATTATGATGAGCTTGCCAAAAATAGTCTTTCAACAGAGTAACTGGTCAGTTCCACCAGATGGACAAGGTGCTCCTACCAGTTTGGTCTAATGGTTAGGGAGCCAGACTCTTATCTGGGAATACTGGGTTCAATTCACCACTCCCACAAGAAGCCAGCTGGGTGACCTTGGGCTAGTCACAGCTCTCTCTCTCTCTCTCTCTCTCTCTCTGAGCTATCACAGACCCACCAACTCACAGGGTGTCTGTTGTGGGGAGAAGAACAGAAGGTTTGTCAGCTGCTTTGAGTCCCCTTAAGTTGGTGAGAAAAGCAGGGTAGAAAAGCCAACTCTCTTCTTCTTCTTCTTCTTGGAGAAGAGAGGGTCAGAGGCAACAGCATCTGGTGCAGAGACTTGCAGGTGACCATTCCCTGCCCAATCCTGTGTCAGTCATTTATTATTCTTTGGTATGTGTGTGCATGGGCCTTCATGTGTGCGCGTGTGCGCACATTTACTTAGCAAGATTTTACAAACAGTTGCCAGGAGTCCATAGATTTAAAAATTTAACTCACAAGCTGAAAGGATTTCCTTTTTCTGTCTAACATGATTCATCTCACCCTGTCATACTGCTCCTGTTGTGAATTAACAGCTTGCGTTTCTTTGTCTTTCAGGAACTGAATGAAAGGACACCAACGTATGCAAAACAATCATATTCTAATCATATTTCTGACAATGGTGAGTTTCACTGGTGTCTCCCACCCCCACCCTTCCCAAAGCATAGCAACTACTCTGTGCAAAAACGATCTAAGATTAGGCCCTGGGATTTATCCTGCTATCTGCAAGCTAGTGTGGACTGCAGCCGCCCCTCTGACTCCCATCGTGCTTTGTCTGCATTGCATAAAATACTGCCCAGCCTAGATCACCCAAAATGGTGCCCTTGCCCAGTTTCGTAGTAGACCTCAACAAGAGGCCCAGGGCCAACATACCATGCACATGGCACACACTGGTATACAACAGAAGACCCCTTTTTTCAACCAGGCTCCTTTCAGGGTGGACCAAATGCCAGGAACTCAAAGCCTCAGCACTGCCGCCAAGGGTTCTTCAAAGGCAGCAACCAAACATGGAGCAGAATTGGGCCATCCAAACGCAGACGCTTCTGCCCCACTCCAGCAGCAATCCATCTCTGCATGGGACAGATTGCTGGTTCCATAACTGGGCAGGAATGAGAAGCAGTGTGGAAAGGGCCTAGCTAATCAAGTCATCTCCTATTGCCTGTTGATATACAAGATGATTTTAATTAGGTTCACAGACCCTTAGCAGAAGGGAGAAACAATCGTAAGGTTCAATCTGATGTCTTCCTTTCTACTATATGTAGAGGATCTGCTATGGATCAGAAATAACTGAGGCTGTCAGTAAATTGAATGTTTTCTTCTAATACTTGATCATGTTTAAAAGAACACTAGTAAAGGAATCTTTTTTAAATTTTATGCTTTTCTCCTTTTGATAAAATGCATTTATTAGTTTCATTGGTGTGCGTTCTTCAGGAGGAGCTGATTTTAAATTCTGCATTGTTCCAGATAATATAGTTTGAGCTGATTTCTGTCTTAACTGTAGAAAACTGCATGTCTTATTATATGTATTATACTTCAAGGCTGTCTTGGGTTTTAGTTGGTCAAAAACCAAAGCAAAGCAAAGATCTTATCTACTCAGAACCAGTGCAGAAAGCTTGACCTTGGCAAAAATAGTCTTTCAACGGAGTAACACAGAGTAAATAGATTTATTATTTTTAAAACCTCAAGCACTAAGATCCTACACTTTTGGGCTAGTGTCTAAATTTCCTTGACTAGAACACATGTCCCAGACTACCGCTCATAACACAAGCTTAAGTTTGTTGATTCGGTGACATTCATCTCATCTTCTGTATGCCCTTCTCCTTTTGCCTTCAGTCCTTCTCAGCATTGAGGGACTTTTCCGACAAGTCTTCTCATTATATGGACAAAGAACTTGAGTTTCAGCTTCATTATTTGTCCTGACTTGAGTACTGACTAACTTGATTTCTTTGCAGTCCAAGGGTCTCTCAAAAGTCTTCTCCAGTGCTACAATCTAAAAACACTGATTCTTCAATGCTCAGCCTTCTTCGTGCTCCATCTCTCACAGTCATACATTACTACTGGGAAGACCATAGCTTTGACTATATCAGTCATGTCAAACATATGGCCCGCGGGCCGGATGCGGCCCGCGGACCGATTTGATACGGCCCGCGATCGCACAGGAGGAGGAGGCGCTGTGCGCATGCTGCTGCCGAAGAGAGAGCGAATTTCTACAGGCGCCAGTGCTCGGCTCTGCTGCTGCTGCCGAGAGAACCAACATTAATTCTCTCAGCAGCAGCAGCAGCAGCAGAGCAGAGATGGCGCCTGTAGAAATTCGCTCTTTCTTGGCCACTGCCTGCGCGCGGCACCACCTCCTCCATGAAGCGAAGGTGAGGCCCGATATGCTCGGGCTTCGCCTCGGCTTCAAGGAGGAGGAGGCGCCACCGTGCGCAGGCAGCGACCCGAGAAAGAGCGAATCGGAGAAGAAATGAAGCCTGCCTGCCTCCCCTCCCTGCTTCCTTTGTGAAGGAAGGAAGCAGGCAGGCAGGCAGGAGAGGGAGAGAGAGAGAGAGAGAAGTGTTGGCTTTAATACCTGCTTTTCTCACCCATTAAAGGTGACTCAAGGCAGCTGACAAAGCTTCTGTTCTCCCCACAGGGTGGTAGTTGGACCAGTGAGAGCTCAGAAGAGAACACAAGCTTTGTCAGCTGCTTTGAGTATATAATATACTATACTATATAATTAAATAAATAAAATGTTATAATAATTCAGTACATTTTTTTTATTTGAATCCAGCCTGCCTACACATTCTAAATTTAATATATGGCCCTCTGCAAAATTGAGTTTGACACCTCTGGACTATATAGACCTCTTTTGGCAAGGTGATGTCTCTGTTTTTTAATATGCTGCCCAGGTCTGCCATAGCTTTCCTCACAAAGGAGCAAGCATCTTTTAATTTCAACCATCTGCAGTAGGGATGTGCACAAATAGTTGTAACATTTGTTATTCGTATGAGTTTGTCCAAATTGGGACATTCATACACAAACCAAATGGTGTGACATTTGTACATTAACATTCATACAAATAGGAATGTTTCAGACATTCGTACGAAAGCTTGAATAGTTCATTAAACTGGGGAGGTGAAAAAGCGGCTGCACCACACATCTGCAATGGATCCAGATTTCATTCAACACAGATCGCGAGCAGATTAAAAGTGGATTGAGGTTGGATTTGATGCTTTCAGAGCACAGATTTGTTACGGGGTGCGTATCAGATACATATTTGTATCAGGTACGTGTTCATTTGTATCCAATACAAATCAGATGTGCGCACATCTGAGTACATTTGTAATGAACAGAATCCTACCACATTCAACGGGTATCTATTTGAACAGGTACAGATTTTCTAACATTCGATTCGTTATGAACCATATTTCATAAAAACCATTTGTGCACATTGCTAATCTGCAGTGATCTTTGAGCTAAAGAAAACAGAATCTTCCCCTTCTGTTTGACAGCAAGTGATGGGACTGGATGCCACCTTAGCTTCTGTTTTTGTTTTAACGTTGAGATTCAAAACAGATTTTGCACCCTCTTCCACCGTCCTCAAGGGGCTCCTTTGTTCCCATGTCACCTGTATATCTGAGGTTGTTGATAATGTCTCCCAGCAATCTTAATTCTGGATTTCAATTAAACCATCCTGGCATCTCACAGATGGTTTAGACCTTAAATATCTATACCGTCCCTCTGTTTTATCATCCCTGTGAGGGGGTTAATCCTAGAAGGAGTAACTGGCCACAGGTTACCCGGTTAGATTTCATAACTGAGAGAGGATTCAGAGGAGGACCTCCCAAGTCTGATGCTCTGGTGGCTGCCCTGCATTTTGAGCAGGCTTTCTTTGTGATGCCTCTCAAAGTACAGAATGACTTTCCCTCTGGTAGATATCATCTGCCATCATTGCACATATTTGGCAGGATGAGCACTGTTCTGTTATGGTGCTGTGGGTTTGCTTAACAGGTACAGGGGTATGTGCCTTTTGCAATCGTTGCAAACTACAAGAACGATTACTAAATGTTTGCATTTTACTAAAAGCCCAATCAGGATGCCAACCAGGGAACAGAAATGAGACCATCCATGTGCAACAAACATGAGCCAGAATTCTGGCCTTTGAATCAGCTTTGGAGCAAGGCAACGATCCACCCATTGTCCTTGCATTGACTCCACCAGAAAGAAGTGACTTCAGGGTAAGAAATCCCACTTTGAATTTCAAGTTAACTTACCCCACCCTGTGGCTGAGGCAGGAGGTGAGGACATGCAGTAGCCTTACCTCCTGGGCAGTCACAGGTATTACAAAAATCATTTGTAATCCCATTGATACCAGGCTGCAACTTTGGCCCAGGTCCCACAAGTTTAAGACAGGACATCCTACTCATTTATTCAAACTGAGGCTGTACCGGCTCTGTTCACACCTAGATCATTATAGGTCATCTTCAGACCATCCTTGCTTTGGGCCACATTGATCACATCTCTCTCTGCAATCGACCTGAGCGTCCTCCACAGAACCCTTGGCTCTCCACCCCTTTTCCTGAATCAAATATCTCTCCATTCTTATTGGATGCTGTTGTGTCACTCAAGGGAGGCGAGGGTGTGTGTTTGCAGTTCTTTTTTAAGCCTGCTCCCCCACCTCCTTTTTAAATGTGCTTTTCTTCTCTGTGTGATTAACTTTTTTTAAAAAAATAATAAAAGTAAGTTTGGGGGACAATGCTTGGTAGAGGAATCATACACATAAAAGGAGGAGAGAAGGGGAGGTTCCTCATGAATTCCAGCCATGCACATTGGCTGAAAGGAAATGCACAGTTCAGCCTCCTTTAGCCCATTCCCCACTCACACTGAGGAAGTGAAGATGGCCTGACATGTCAGGAAGGGCAGAGTCCTCTGAAAACGAGGACTATGGTTAAGACAATCTAACGGGGGTAGGCTGGCTTGGAAAATGAACTGAATAAAAATAATGTAACACAACCCAAAGATGACCTTAGGTTGTTCTGAACTACTAGTGTGATCAGGGCCCTTAAGACTTTAGCACTCCTTGGCAATTCTTGTTTGCTTCCTCATTTTAATTTGTTTTTTCTTCTTTCAGAAGAAAACCAAGACGTTAAACCAAGGGCTCATCTGAAAGGTAATTTTCAGTACTTGTGTATATGAGGGAAAGAACAAGGGAAGGATGTTTTCATTTATAACTCCATTGCCAAATGCTACTGAGAAGCCTATGGAGGAAAAAAGAGGACTATGTTCTCTGAAAAATATTGTAGCCCAACTGATAAGGCTGGTTAGGCCAGGCTCCAAAAATGGCCAGTCTTGGGAATCATTTCTGCAAGTTTGTGCAACTTCAAATTCTGAGGAACGCTGAAGTTAGGCTGGGACAGGATGACCATCAGATGGCCACTCTTATCACTTCTTTGCCCAGAGCAGTCTTTTTGGAGTGCACTATGGGGGTAAATCTTGCCATTGTCACCACCTCATGATTTGCTAGAGGCTTTCTCAAGGTATCTTCATCTATGCCATCACCATAGTTGACCAATAAGAGCTGAGTGATGTCAGCCTCACTAAAGAAATCAGAGATGATTTCTTCTCCGTCCAATGTCATGTTTCAGAACTCCACTTTCTATTAGGGTGTTTTTTTTTTGACATTCTGTTCATAACAAATTAAATATTTAAAAAATTGTATACGCATACAAATAGATCCCCTTTGAATGTGGTGGGATTCCGTTCAGTATGAATGTATTTCTATATATCTGATAGTATCCTGTAAGAAATCTGCTCTGAAAGCATCAAATCCAACCTGAATCCACTTTTAATCTGCTCTCGATCCATGTCGAATGCACTTTGGATCCTTTGTAGACGTGACTGGTGCAGCCATTTTCCCACCTCCCCATTTGATGAATGTCCGAACTATTTGTACGAATGTTCATGTACGAACATCATAACAATTGATTGGTGTACAGATGTCCAAATTCATACGAATTTGTATGAATGACGAACTTTATGAATATTCATGCAATCAATGTTCCCTTTCTGTCTCCTGCAAAAGGCCAAGGACGATGGGATCTGGAGCCAAGCAACTTTCCATGAGGAAAGTTTCCATGAGGAAGGAAATTCCATTATTGAGAAGGAATATGAAAGGCATTTTCTGTGTGCACTTTTGGGACTAGCAGGAGGATGCTGATTAAATGCATTTATTTATTTATTTATTTATTTATTTATTTATTTATTTATTTATTTATTTATTTATTTATTTATTTTTCTATCCCGCCCCATACCCAAAGGTCTCTGGGTGGGTGACAACAGATTAAAATAGAATATACATTAAAAGACATTAAAAGTTCAACAAATAAAAAACAATACGCAATATGTTTAAAATAATAGTGTCTGTACTGGGAGGGGACATAAACAGCTCAGCCAACGGCCAGGGCAAAGAGGTGCGTCTTCACTGCCCTCCTAAATATATATAAGGAAGGGGCATGACACACCTCAAGGGGGAGGCTATTCCATAGTCTGGGGGCCATCACAGAAAAGGCTCTCTCCCAGGTGCCCACCAACCTCACTGTTGAAGGTGGTGGGACAACCAGGAGGGCTTCACAGCTTGATCTTAAGGTACGGGCAGGTCAATACGGGAGAAGACGTTCCTTTAGATATTTGGGGCCCAAGTCATTTAGGGCCTTATAAGTCAGAGTCAAAACCTTGAATTGGGCTTGGTAGCGAATTGGCAGCCAGTGCAATTCTTTTAAGACCGGTGTGATGTGCATCCGGCCAGATGTTCCGGTCAGCATTCTAGCCACTGTGTTTTGCACTAGCTGCAACTTCCGAACCGTCTTCAAGGGCAGCCCCATGTAGAGTGCATTACAGTAGTCCAATCTAGAGGTTACCAGAGCATGGATAACTGTGGCCAAGTCATCTCTATCCAGAAGAGGATTTAGTTGACAGACTAGCTGTAGTTGGGAGTAGGCGCTCCTGGCCACGGCTTCCACCTGAGCTTCAAGTGTTAACGTGGAATCCAGGAGAACTCCCAAGTTACACCCCTGTCCCATCCAGGGCATTGCAACCCCATCGAGGACAGGGTATATCTCAACTACATGGACCCGAGACCCTGTGACACACAGCACCTCTGTCTTGTCTGGATTCAGTTTCTGTTTATTCACCCTCATTTATTCACTTTGTCTTTACAGTACCTGAAATTCAGAACCTAGCAACTATTCAAAAAAGGCGCCATATCCTACAGTGGAGAGACCGATTCACTCACAAGATGAACTACACAAAAGATGGTTCCCTGAAAATCATGAAAGAAGGAAACTACTTTGTCTATTCTCAGGTCACCTTCCGAGCTCATAACCATAGAAAAACGAAGAAGTGTGAGCAACTGGTGCTATCAAAGACCCATCAATATCCAGAGCCATTGACATTTCTGAAAGGAAGCATTACTCTGGAAGCAAACCAGACAGACTGGAAGAAAACCATTTATGTGGGTGGCGTCACCCATCTGTATGAAGGTGACCTTCTTATGGTTTGTGTTAACGATCCTGAACTGGTGGAACATAGTGGTGATGGGGTAACCTATTTTGGAGCTTTCTTAATCTAGCTGTCATGGGAAAGCATGGATTTCTCAGTATCAAAACTGAATATTTCATTATATTATAAGGGGGGAAAGACTTGTGACTAAGAGTGGTGCTTCTATATTTCTGCTCATCTGAGATTTGTCTCTAGAAGATGGTCCCGTCCTCAGGTGCTCCTTTAATAAGCCTAATGAAGTGAAGAATCATATTATTATTGCCCTTAATAAAGTGTTGTCTGACTTTTCGTTTGGTCAGCAATTTCAGCTTGGACTTGAGGAAAGAATACGTAGCCTTTACCCCAAGTTGGGATATGCACAAATTTTGGGGGGCATTCAATTAAATTTGAATCAAATATTCGAATTTGTACAAATAGAGGAAAAAATGAATGTACTGAAATATGAACTGATTCAAACACAATTGTATCTATTTGCACAAATATTCAATATGTATTTGAGAGGGTATGAATCTTGTACGCATTTGTACACTTCTGTATGCATCCATACTCATCCCGTTTTTATCCCTTATGCATCTGTACAGATGCATACGCATACAAATAAGATGTGTATGGATACATACGCAATAAGTACATATCCATACACAAACGAACATCTGAATTATTCGTATAAATAATTTGAAATTCGATCAAATAAAGAATATCTCAAAAATGCATGCATATCCCTAACCCCAAGCTGGAAAATAGCTTAGGTGAACCCTGCTCCTCAAAAGAGAGAAACCCCAAATGGTTATCCTTGTTCCCAACAGAAACTAATAGATTTGGAGGCCTGTTTTGTGGTCTGTAGAAAGCAGGACCATTTTTGCAGGTTCGGCTTATTTGTACACCTCACATGCACTCATCTTCTCCCGTGCTATTGCATTGATGTGTCTTATTTACTCACGTTTCTTACTGAGGTGAATATGCCCTTATGCACATTGAAAACAGAAAGAGAGCAAGAGAGAGCACTGAAAGACCAGTAAGCTGTTGACGTGGTATTTCCCCAGCGAACAGGTGTGAAAGTGCATTGCAATGTACGGTCCCCAACTGTTCTTGCCATTGCTATAGAATTATAGTTCAGCCACATCTGGAAGGTTGTATGTTGGACACCCTTATTATGCATGATAGTCTTACACAACACTTTTTTTGCTTTACAATTTCCGGTAAAGCTATACGGAGTGTTGTGATACTGGCAAATTTTATTAGAAGATCTATTTTTGTGGTCTTGTGTGCAATAATAAAAAATACCCCCAAAAGAATAAAAATATTGGCACACCCACGTGAGAATGAATTGGATGAGGGGCTTCTAGGTGCTCTTGCTGGGTTGGTGAGATGGCTGGGGGAAAGCTCCACCTGCTGAATAGTGGCAGATTGTGCAAAGGAGGAATTTCCAGCACCACCTGCACAGATTTCAACGTCTCATCATCTCTGAAAACTCTCTGCTGGAAGCCCTCCGATACAGATTTCCTCCCCCTAACATCTCCCTCCTATGGTTGTGCAACTTCATTCCTCTGTTCCTTTACAAGCTTCCAAAATGTTGCCTGGGTTGTTTTTTAAAACGGTACTTTAAACGATTGTTTAGCAACAGAATAATCCCACCCACCCACTCAAAAAATCTGCAGTTTTAGCTGGCATTCTCTCTAATTCTTCTGAGACCTCATTCTGCTGTCTTAATGGGTCTCACACGCACACTTTTTTGTTCGACCTTTTTTATTCCCTTGTTAACTTGCTTTGGACAGATTTTGAAAGAAAGCAGAAAGGCAAGGGAGGTAGTGAGTAAGGAGCTATGCAAATAAACTAGGAGCCAGGCCTGAAAGGAGGAAGGATCAGCAGAATGAGGCTGTGGTCATACTGAAGGTTTAATCCAGCCTCAGTCCGCTTCCAGAGTGAGAGATTACATCAGCAAGCTGTTTTCTTTCAGTGTTAAATAACTCAGAAAACTCACCTTTGGGATAGATAACGTGGAAAGAAAATTACTGGTCACTTTGCTAGTGTGTTTTCTCATTGAAGAAAACTGAAGCTGGATTAAATCTTAGGTGTGACCACAGGCTGAGACTCCAGACCACACAGTACTGTACTAGACCTTGTTATCAGTTTTGTTATCAGTAGAGGTATTCCTTTAAGGAAAACATTGAAACATTGAGCATGTGAAATCAAATACTATCTTTTGTTGGAGTCTTTGGTTTGCATTTAAGTTACCCCACTCACCGGCAAATTAACAAGGGCTGCATCCAGACTCGCTTATACCATGCAGCAGATTACGCAGTCACGGTCGGGACATCACACATGACAATCAATGCATTGTCAGGTGATGCACTATCCGATCATTGCTGATCTAAGGACACTCACTGTGCAGTTTAAAGGAAATTTGCAGAAAAACAGAGCATCACGAGAACAGGAAGGGCAGCTCAAATGTGATTGGCTGCCTCAACCCACATGACACCACACACTGACTCAGCTCTCACAGCTTCCAATGGGAAGCTTTGGAGCTGTTTTTCGAGTCGGGCCAGTCCGTAAGCAGCTTTAACTGCGGATATATTCCGCAAGTCTGGAGGCAGCCAGTAATATCTGTAGGTAAGTACTATGCTAAAAGAAGGTTACAGCTAGTATTTGAATGCATAAAAGTTAATACTTCTTAGTAAACCTATGATTGCATGTATATAAGTGTGTGAGAGAGAGATGGAGAGAGTATAAAACATCTAGTACATAGAAATAATCTAAAACACACATTGGTACATAATTTATACTTTACCTAATATAATTAGTGACTTCTGATCTTCTCCTGAATGCCGATTGTTATCTTAGCCTCTTGTTGAGTCTTTTGCCACTCCAATGTCTTTGGCTTCCATTTAAAAGCTGCTACTGGTCATTCGTTCTCTGTTGTCTGTAGATAGCCAATAAGGGGTTGCCATTATGGATGCACATGAATATCTGTAACATTTGTTATTTGTCTGAATTCAGGCACTTGTACACAAATTGAAAGTTATGACATTTGTACATTAACATTTGTATAAATACAAATGTTTTGGACAGTGGTAGGCAAACCACAGCTCGGGAGACACATGTGGCTCTTTGGCCCCTTGAGTGTGACTGTTTCAGCTTAGGAGTACCCTAATTAGGTAAATAACAGTGTACCTACTTACTTCAAGACTAACCACAGAAGGATTGGTGCCATGAGCTTTCTTAGACACATCTACTTCTTCAGACGCTAGGGGGCCCAATGGGCATGTCTACTTCTTCAGGTGCTTGGGGCCCAATGGGCACATCTACTTCTTCGGATGCTAGGGGCCCAATGGGCACGTCTACTTCTACAGGTGCTAAGGGGCCCAATGGGCACGTCTACTTCTTCAGATGCTGGGGGGGGGGCACTAACCCTTCTCCTGTTAGTCTCCCAAGTGCTACTAACTACCTTGCTGGACAGCTCAAAGATGTACATCTGAAGATGTCTACTTCTTCAGATGTACCTACCTTAAAAATCTGGCTCTCCAAAGAAATTTCAATTGTTGTCCTGTTGATATTCGGCTCTGTTGACTCATGAGTTTGCCGACCACTGGTTTTGGACATTTGTGTGAATAGTTCAGACATTTGTACAAATAGTTCAGACATCCGTTAAACTGGGGGCATGGGCAAGTGGAGCACCAGCCACATCTGCAACAGATCCAGAATTGCGATTGATGTGGATTGAGGCAGACTGAGAGCAGATTCAGGTCGGATTTGATGCTTTCAGAGCATGGAGGTGTATCCAAATTCGTACAAACACATCCCTATCAAATAGAATCCAACCACATTCGAAGGGGATCTATTCAAATGAATACGAATTTTCTAACATTCGATTCATTATGAATTGAATGTCAAAAAAACAAAACATTCTTGCACTTCCCTAGTGGCCAGCTTTTGCCCAAAAGTTAGTTTTATTGCTTAATAAATTTCTCAATTTGCCCATTTCTGCAAAATTCATCAATTGTATAAGGCACTCTTCAAATAATAGAATTTTAAATGTTTCCCATTGCTTTGTGTTTATCAACCTGGCAGCATAAACCATATTTTCCATTATAAGGTGATAGTTTTTTCTCTCTTTATCTTTATATCTTTACCATTTATACCATTTGCATATAATTTTACTGACTTTAGTTTCTTCTTTTGCTGATACTTTATATATATATATATATATATAGGTTTATAAGAGTCTTGTTTTATTGTATTGTCTTTTATTTTAAATGTCTCAGTATCTTGACACAAGTCTTAACATGGCACAAGCAGAATAGCATCCAGCCTAGTTGATTGGAATTATGGCTCCCATAAACACCAGGCAAAAGTTAGGAATGCTATAAGTGAAAGCTGTCTGGAGAGCAGTTAAGGAAAGGGGAGCTGATGTAGTGCCAGGACTCAATCAGTCTTTCTGTAAGTTAAAACATTCATGCTCCATCACAAGTGATCTCCCCTTCAAGCATGTAACTAGAATCAAAGAACTGGATGAGACCTTCTGGGTCTTAGAATTCAACCACCTGCTCCATGTGAGAATCTATATTAAAGCATTATTGATCAGGAACTCTAGTATTTTATTTCCATTTTTTTTTCCAGTTGGTTTGATATCACTGAACTGCTTGATGTGCCTCTAACGGAATGAGCTGTGCTCAGATGCTAAATACTCCGCAATGGTTTCTCTGAGATGCTGGTTTTCATCTGAATCTGCTGCAGGCAGCAGGTATCCATTAAGGAGACAATACTCTGTTTTTTAATCAATGATCACATCTGCACTTTGCTATGGGAGCAACATTTCATTGTCCCTGGTGGTATAAATGTCCTCACTGCCTCCCTGAAGCAGAGGACAGGGCACACTGATTTGGCCTGAGCAGCTAAGATGCCACTTCCAGTTTAATTCCACACTCTTCAAAAAGTAATGACTGATTAAGAAAGAAAAACGCTCCATAGATCAAGGAGTTATACTGGAAATGCTGTGTTTAACTACCCAGTTAAGACCCATTTAAAACACTTACTTTATTCCCTTCTGCATTGCAGCCCGGATCCGGGACCTTTTCAGGTGGCCGCTTCCGCATTTTGGGACATGAGATCTGTTTCTAAAATGGGTCTCGCTGCCAAAAACCGGATTAAATTGAAGGCCTCAAAAATGAGGTCTTCAATCCATCCCTGCGCCTGGATCTTCCACACATGGCCAGACAAAGGGATGGATGTCCCGGTGGCTGCCATCTTGGGGAGGATGAAAGCAGGATGGTTTGTCTCTTTCTGCCCTCCCCCGCATGCCGCACACCGCCAGAAACATGCAGCTCCGGGGGTGGCGTCGGTGGCACAGGAGGCCAGATGCCCTTTCAAATGGGTGATCCGGCCTCGCAGTGCATGTGTGGACAGGCAAGGGGCCTTCAGATACGTCCAAAATAGAGATGGATCCTCGGGAGGCCAGATCGTTGGGAAATGGATTTTGTTAAATCCATTTCCCGGTGGCAAATGTGGAAGCACCCAAAGTCACTTCCTCTGGATGCTCACATATCTTTGTGCTCCACACCTTAATCAACATTGACCGGTAGCTTACCTGGAGCATCCGGGCAGTACCATCTGGGGTCCTCTGAGGTGCCACACAAGCGCTCTGGCACCTCAGATGACCATAGACGCGACTGGTCGTGCGCAGAGTGTCAGCGTCATCATGGTGATGGCACTGACACACGCACAGTCGTGGAGGGTGCCGCAGCCAAAATGGCAGCACCCACAGGATGACCAGCCCTGCAAATGAATCAGGTAAGCATTCATTTGAGTTGGGGTGGGGGAATAGCCAAAGTTGATAGCACTCCAAGTGCGAGCACTATTCAATGTTGCTAATCGTGCTCCTTTCCTGTCCAGCGGACAGGAAGGAAAGTGCAAAAACGCCCCTGGTTACTACAGCATCAAAGGATATACAGGATGGCGCAAGGGCTCCTGAGCAGCAGGGTCTATGATTTTTTTCAGGGCTTTACCCTGCAAGCTTTGATAAGAGTGCTGTCGCTGAAATCAAACAACAAATTAAGTCATGTGCAATTCAAATTTATGTGCAATTTTTCTAACACAGAAAATAGTGTATTTCGTGTTGATGTCTGTTTTGGGAATGTATTGCAAAATATTGTGATAAATAATTTCATATTCAGTTTTGTTTGTCCAGTTTTTATTTCTCTCTGCTTGACTCCTAAGCGACTTCTGAGGCGGTTTGTGCAGTAGATATGTACAAGTTTAATGTCAACACAGAAAGCAAACAAAAATATTATTTCCATAGAAAACATTAAAAAAAAAGAGTCTCTGGCCCTTTGGCTTGTGACTTTAGCCTGGTTGTTATTACCTTGACTAACTGTTTACAGAATTCCTAATATTAATAGGATTTGCTACCGATTTGCTACCAAACCCAATTGAAGATGTTATAAGCCTTATAAGGACTTATAACGCCCTAAATGACTTGGGCCCTAAGTATCTAAAGGAATGCCCATTCCCATATCAACCTGTCTGTACCTTAAGATCTGAAGGGGAGCCTCTCCTGGTTGTCCCACCATCCTTGGCAGCAAAAGAGGTGGGCACCCGGGAGAGGGGCCTTCTCAGTGGTGGCCCCTAGGCTGTGGAATAGTCTCCCCCTTGAGATGTGTCTATCTCCTTCACTCTACACGTTTAGGAAGGCAGTGAAGATGGACCTCTTTGCCCTGGCTAAATAGGGATACACTTTCCCTTCCTACTTGCAGATGCTATTGTTTTAATACATACTGTTATTGTTTTAATAATGTTTGATTACTGAGTAGCCAAGTCCCAAGAACTTACACACCAAGCACAAAACCTACTGGTATTGAGATGCACAGGACTAATGTGCATGGGTTGGCTCATCACTCAACAGCATGCAGTATCGCTTGCAACTTTTTGAGCATTTTTAAGTAGATTCACCTTCAGCACATTTTTGTGATCCAAACAGATGTTACTAGAGCAGCCAGGCTATTCTTATGCTTTTTTTCCCCTTTAGTTTTGCATTGTTTTAACACAACTTTAAAACATCATTTTTCCATTAATATATACAGTACACGGAAACATTACATCTTCCAGTGGTTTAGTACTGGTGACTTCCTCCGTTCTTCAAAATCCTCCCTCCAGTGTCTCTTCTGGTTTTGCTCCCATCAGGTAATTTTTCTTCCTTTCCACAAGTCATTCAAATCCAACAGGCTTTTCTCATCTATAAAGGGATGTAGCTACTACACCGACCAATATTGATCATATTCGCATTCTAGCCACAGAAGCCTTTTAGCGTCTATTGACAATTATGATTCCAGAATTCCCAATTGTAGAGATCATCTGCCATCCATTCAAAGATCCTCTTCCGCGAAGTCAGAAAGATGTCAGTAACTGTAAGGGTGATTTCTTTGAAGAAAGCACATTAAATACACAAGGAATTAATTCAGAATGCTATTTTGGGGGTAATTTCTCAGTAGGACTTGTAGATTTAAGCTTTGTACGTCCTTGGTTCTTGTACATTTCTGACTCAGCGGAGCAAAATACATGATGTACTAAGTCTAGTAATGGTCATGGCTCCAGTCTGATTTGAAACAAAACCACAATTACTGATGATCCAAAAAGCTGTGAGTCCAACCCTCTGATAGCCCCTTAAATAGAAGCAGTTCTGAGTGAATCCCTGATCTGTTGTATGCAATATTGCACAATAAATCCCAGAATAGGACTGAAGGGTAATTCCAGTTGTAAATAATGCGCAAAAACATTCAGGAGGAAAAAACCCACCAAGTTCTGTTCACCAGCCTAAAAATGGTTCTTAATATACAAATGGTTCTTATTCAGTTTCAAATAACTGAATAAGGGATCCCCGGCATTCATTTTGTTTAGTTTTATTTAAGAATTGATATCCTACCCTTCACCAAAATGTCCAAGGACATATCACAATAATAATAACAATGACTCATTTCCCAGCAGGACAACACCTAGAGGCAGCTAAACATCAAAACTCTGGATGAAGAGGCTTGTTTTAACCAGGCATTGAAAACCACATAATGTGGGCATCCAGCAAGCCTCCAGAGCAAGGCTGCTCCAGATTCTGGAGGCCACCATGTAAAATAGGCAGTAGGTTATCCAAACTGCCTTTAGAGCACTTTTTCAGGATTAAACATGGCATTAGAATAATTTCAAATAGAAACAAATTGCAAAAATAAAAAATAAAATATCAGATAATGGTGCCATCTAGTGAGTATTTATTTAGAGATATGCAGATTATAGTATGCAAAACCACTATGCAAAATCATCTAGGAAGTCCAAGATGCAGTGTGTTTGATTAGCTGTTTGGCAACTTCCTTTTAAAAAGCAGCAGTTTTCTGGGATCTGGAAGTACCTTAAGATGAGAGAATACTATCTCTCTTTCCCCAGTATTCTGTGGTCTAGGAATACTAAGAACATAAGAAATGTCCTGTTGCACCAGCCAAGCAGTGTGTTCTCCTAGGAGCAAACTAGTTGCAAATGGAAAGCAACAAGCAGAGGATGAACCCAACTGGCTTTGTTCACAATATCTCAGCGGTCTTCCATACCGAAAGTAAATTGCACAGAGGGAACTTTGCCTTACTTGACTTCCATCTAACGTAAAATGTCCCAACCACTGCAACAGTTACCACGGGGGATATATATTCCCCCAAGAGTGGAGCAGGATGAATGAACTGACCAAAGGAAGCCAAGATAACCAAGACAGCACTGGCACTTCCCATCCACAGAAAGGAACAAATCCAGCCACAACATTTTCCCAACAGCAGCTTCTAGTGACCCCACCCTCTGCCCAGAATCTTTTGAAAAGCCTTCCCTGCCTGCTGCTTAGCAACCACAAAGCTCCTTGCTTTGGCCAGAATGTGTAGGCAGCACAAAGATAAGGACTGAAAGAAGGCAAGTCGAGTATTTCATTGGTAGCTTTTATTTTACACCTTATGCTTTGATTCCGTTGAACCAAATCTGTATTCAAAAGCTACTTCTGCCATGCCTGAGGGCACTGGAAGGTGACTGCATGTGGAGCACAATTAGGGTGTTGTTCCACCACGCTCCTTTAATCCAGATCTAAGAAGATCCGGATCTAAGGAATGGATACTTTCCTTAATACGGATCTAGTAGATCCGGATTAAGGGAAGTACCCAATGTGTTTCCATGGGCGGTCTAGCACCCAATAGCAATGGGTGCTAGCCTGCCTGCTGTGGAAACACCAGAGCACCCATTTGCAAATCTGGATCTACCCACAAGGGGTCTGCCTGTCACCTCAGGTGTTTGGGGGGACAGGGGGTGCAATCTCCAAAGTTGCCTTTGGAGATTAGCAAAGGCTCTGCAAAAAAAACCCCTTCGGAGCCTTTGCTAATCTCCAAAGGCAACTTCAGAATGACTTTGGAGGGACTTCAGAGTTATGATTTTGCGGCACCTCCTATGGGTGCACCCCCCAAGCCTCCTCTAGACCCCATTGCCCAATTCCAGTGGAAACAAGCTCCCTATAATCCGGATTTTATGGCTGAAGACCCCATTGTAGACCCCTTTAATGGGGTCTACAAGAAATCCAGATTATAGGTCCTGAAGGACCAACATGATCCAGATTTCCCTAGCTGTGGTGGAAACAGATGTGTTCCTAATGGGGTCCGTAGTGGAAACGGGGTCATCCGGCTCTCAGCGAAATGGATCCTTAATGGGTGCTAAAATAGGTACTTACTGCCAATGGGAAAACACTCTTAAGTGCTCCAGTAGGCACTTACCTTCAGCTGTCCCAAACTTTCCCATCTCTGGCAAGACCATCCACACTTCTGTGGCGTTGCCACGCAAGCCTCCTGGTGCAATGGGCAGCCTAGAACACTTGTGCTTATGTGTGGCGTGTCACTGTTGTCCCAGTGACAGCGCCAGTGCATGTGAACTGGCGTCAACATTAGGACTCAAGGTGGCAGTGCCTGGACATGCGTCAGCACTTCAGGTAAGTCTGTGAACACGTAAGGGGAGAGAAATTGGGAGATAAATATTCATATTTCTTAGTTGGACGAATTATTCAGACTTTCATATGCAAATCAAATGTTATGACATTTGTACACTGACGCTTGTACAAATACGGATGTTTTGGAGCATTCGTGAAACTAAGGAAGTGGGAAAGCAGCTGTGCCAGTCACATCTGCAACAGATCCACAGTAAATTTGACATGATTTGAGAGTGGATTCAAAGTGGATTCGGGGCAGATTTGACTCTCAGAGTGGATATGTTAAGGGCTACGTATCAGACACAAATGCATACATATCCAATATGTATTGGATATTCGTACAAATTTGTATGAATGTATTCATATCAAATAGAATCGTACCACATTCAAAGGGGATCCATGCGAACGAATACAAATTTTCATACAGCTGATTCAATGCAAATCGAATGCAAAATAAAAGAACAATTCTTGCACATTCCTAGGGAAAATGCATGTACTAGCATTCTAGGGCAAGTTCATCTTTTCCATCCCCTCGATGGACCGAGAGGTGTGAATTTGCCCCTGGATCAAGGAGTGGTTAAGAACTTGCAGTCTGCACAGCAGTAGAGTAGATCACGATCGCAACTGCGCTAAGGGCTCACCAATCTGGATTAGTGGTGGATCAAATAAATTTAGTCTAAATCTATTCTAGCACTCTTTTGCTGTTCTAAAGCCCACTCAAACGCAGATGCATCTTGCTGTGACTGATCCAAATCCAGCTAATACAGATCTAGCTAATATATATTAACTGAGGTAAGTGCAGAAAGGGCCTTGGATCCCTGGCTGTTTTTGCATGGCGGTAAGCAATCTCAGAACAGGACAAGATGTTCTGGTCTGGAATCGGCAACCTCTCCCACCGTGACAGGGTACTGGTGGGACAGGATAGAGCTGTCCGCACTGTGGACAGCCTGTCCAGTCCTAGGTCTAAGCTTCAGTCTTCAGCATTTCCAGCCAGACCTTTGTTGGCAGTGCACCAACTTCCAGCTACCACTTCTGGGGGTGCTTTCTTGTGCACTGCTGAGAAGGTACCCTGAAGACTGGGTTATGCCTTCTACACAATAGTCATGGTCCAGAATACAAAAACCAGTCCAACTGTTGACCTCTTTAAAGAGGTTCGCCTTTGGTCCATGATAGGGCACAATTTTGGTGTCTCATTCCAGTCTGTAGCCCGATCCGATGTGGATAGGCCACTCCAGGGGGCCGGGGCCAGGGCTGTTCCACACTAGCTTTCTCTGATATGTTTGTGTAATCACAGGAGCTGTTGTGGCATGGAGCAGGATATGTTAGCGGGTTTCCATTAAGACATCGTTGTCCAAAAACTGGGCTTTCACCTGCAAAGAATGGCAGCCCCGTTTGCCTTGGCTTACCACCATCAAACTCATGTCACAAAACACAGCAAGTTGGCAAAGAGAGTGTGAAGAGGCATTGCCTGCATCTGAACACAGCAGCTCAGTAGCAGTTAAAGCTGGCAGCATCTGCATACTAATGCCTTAATCCAAATTAGAAGCCAGAAAATGCACTTCCAAAATGCATTACCTGGCCTACAACATGGATTGGAATTTGTTCATCTTCCTCCCTCCCTCCCTCCATTCATTCCATGATCTAAATTCCAGTCTGTCAGAATTACCACGAATAGGAGCTCCTAAGGGAAAACATTTCTGACATCCGGCAGCCTTTTATCGTTTTATGCATACATCTCTTTTATGAGAGAAACAAAGCGATTTCCAGTAATGTATCACAACATGGTAGGAAAGTCCCTCCTTTAAGTTCTACAAATGCATTGCTGTCAAACTTAAAAGTAATGCAGCATGATGCTTTTTCAGTTCATTGCGAAATATTTGAGGAAAGCTGTGAAAACCCTAAAATACCTAATGTCAGGCATAGTTTCCAAGTGTGACCCTTCTTTGAAATCCTTGAATTATCGTAAGTAGCTATGGCAAATGATGGATCAGTCACAGAGGCAGCTGCATAGATGGCTTTCCAGCTGGAACCTTCGTAATCTTTTCCACCTTCAGTCACGGAACCAATATGCAATAGCATTGTCATGGGAGTTTAAAAAGTTGCCTGAACTTTTTGAGGTCAGTGTGATGAAAACGGAAATCGGAGACACCCATCTTCATGGTTAGTGAAGTTAAGCCAACCTGTAAGATCTGGAAGTAATTCCCCCCCCCCCCCTTCAGCATTTCACTACTGTCTGTTTACATAACCACATGAGATACCACAATTTAAGAATATTGAAATGACTTGCATTCTTTACTCAAGTAGGGTTTTTGTAAGGGCTTTCCTTGTTTGTTGACTTCTTCTGGGCTGTGTCCAGACATGCTTATACTGTGCATTGGAATGTACAGTCCCAATCGAACAGTCACACACAACGACTGATCAATTGATCATTGTGGCATCACATTATACGATTGGGACTGTGTACTTACCTTAATGCGGGATTAACAACACTCGCTGTGCAGTGTAAAGAAAATTTGGAGCTTGAAGGCACTGCCAGCAGAAGGATGAGAAAAGCAGACAAGATGCTGGCTAAGCAGTAAGGGCAGCTCAAAATCTGATTGGCTGCCTCAACCCATGTGATGGCGTGTGCCTCTTCAACTCTCGCAGCTCTGAAAGGGGGAGCTACATAGCTGCTTTTCCGGTCATCGTTGCAAAGTGCATATATTGCACTTTTAGATTTAACTGTGGATTTATTCCGCTGGTCTGGAGGCAGCCCTGTTTCTTTTGATCTTTGTATTAGGAATGATCTTAGCTAATCTAACAATTGAAGTTGCTCTTAGGCCCTGTTCCCACTTAACCGCGTGGAATGATATAACTTTATCATTACTGCAGGACATAGTGTCATGCTTGCATCACAAGTGCTGGTGTATCCTCCAACTCACTACTACCAACACTTTTGGGGTGTATGGTCCAACCCAGACAGTCCAAATCGCCATGGCCATGGTCCTGGCAACTTCAACCATGTACCTGGCCATTGCCAGGGCAACTGTGACGTGTTGCACATTTGTGCAACTACAGCAAACTCCCATCCACAAGCAGCATTTGAACCAAAAGAAAGTTTGCATGCTGCATCCGGTTGCTCCTGGTGAAATTGTGGAGAAGTAAACAAAATCTATATTGTATTCTCCATTCTATCAAAAATAAGGCTAAGAACATGAAAGAGATGCTTCAGAAATCATGTGGACCTATCATGGAATTTTCTTCCTGGATTTTTCTTTCCATTTTCTCTAGCCTGCATCTATGTGATCACAAAAATGGGATGCTGTTGCTGCTGTAGCGATGATGATCATGATGATCAATTTCCATCTCGATACAATCCGAGAGGTAATGGAATCGTTGGATCTTCCTGAACTACAACTCCCAACTTTTCATGCTGTCAGCTGGAATCACTACGGAATCACTGGAGAGCCATGGTTTGGCCAGGCATGCTCTAGATTCACTACTGTATCTAGAACATCCTTCACCCATGTGTGGTCCTCCAAATTTGGGATGGGCCAGAATTTCAGGGGATGTCTGCTTAATGGGAAATGTAGAATAGTTTCCACTCCATTTTATTGTTAGTCTCTGGCACTGTTCACACCTGAATTTCTGCTTGAGCTGTGTGGTCAGCCATGGGGCCGGATGACTACGTGTCAGATGAGCTGACATCCTGCCTCCAAAGGCCAGCAAGGGACCTTAACAGCCTAATTGGCATGGTGGGCATTTCAATGGGCACCAAACCCTGTGCCAGCTGAAGTCCCAGAATATTGGGCCAGACTGTCCAATTTCTGTGTCAATTTCCAATCGCTTTCCAGCAGCTCTAGTGAGGGAATTTGGCTTCTGAAGGGGGTTATGCCTACAGAAACATTCCAGACAGAACAGAGAGGCCAAGTCCAAAGTCCTTTTGTCCCCTTGCCAGCTAACACGTATGGGCCCTGTTCACACAAGTATAAGACAGGACAGCCTATTCATTCATTCAAACTGAGGGTGTTTTTCAATTGTCACTAAAAGTACCCATTAAGTACCCATTAATGGGTACGTAATGGCATTTTTGTACCCATTAATGGGTACTTAATGGATACTTCTAGTGAAAGTGGAAAAACACCCAAAAACTGACATTCAAATTCAGATCGAATGTTCTGATACATTCATATGAAGCTTCGAATGGAATTCATATGGGATTCATATGCATTTGTATGGGATTTGATGTTTGTATCAAATGTGAATCCGGCTACGTACCTGGCTCAGAAACAGCATATGTCTAGGATGTGCACGCAGAACGTGCCCTAGGGTGTTTTTCCACCTACCTCCTTTAATCTGGATCTAAGATGATCCCTAATCTAAAATGCACATCCCTAATCTAAGATGATCCGGATTTAAGGAATGGGTACTTCCCTTAATCCAGATCTAATGTGTTTCCACAGCATTGGTTTCACATGGGATCCTCTTCGGAGCCTGTGCTAATCTCCGAAGGCAACTTTGGAGGGACTTCAAAGTTTTGAGTTTGGGGCACCCCCCCCATGGGTGCCCCCCCCCAAACCTCCTCTAGATCCCATTGCCCAACCGTAGTGGAAAAAGGTTCCCTATAATCTGGATTTGATGCCTGAAGACCCCATTGTAGACCCCTTTAATGGGGTCTACAGGAAATCCAGATTATAGGTCCTGAAGAACCCATATGATCCGGATTTCCCTCGCTGTGGTGGAAACAGATGTGTCTCTAATGGGGTCTGTAGTGGAAATGGGATCATCCTGCTCTGAGCCTAATGGGTCCTTAATGGGTACTTCAATAGGTACTAATGCTAGATGCTAGTGGAAAAGCATCCTTATGTTCTATCTACTTTAGCCACAGTGCTGTGTGGGCTTCCTCATTAGACATGCCACTTGTGGCCTTGTGCTTTCACATCATAAATCTGACAACTTATTATCTCTTATAATCTTTACTCTTAGCTCCTGGACTGCCACGGTCACCTGAAAGACGAGGCCCTCCTAGAACCTGCAATGTGATAACACTATCAGGTGGTGTACCCGCTGGAGCATGAGGAAGATAGGGGCAGGATGTCCCCTTTCTGGAGTGGGACGTGAGGCTGTTCCTCCTTGAAAGACCCTGAGATGATTAGACTGACAAATAGAACTTCAACATCGTCACAGAGAATCATGACGACAGGTTCACAAACTCCGCACTGACTGGAAATGAATATGTCTGAATCTCCCACAGCCTGTGATGATAGCAGACAGATAAAACTTCAAATTATAATGTATGGAATTAGAAAGAGAAAGGAAATGTTGTGTTCCTTAAAACCAAGAAAAGATTTTATACTAGGGCTGGTTTCTGATTACCACTGTTTCCTTATGTGGACTTACCAATGAGATGTATCACAGCAACATGGAATAGGACAGTATTGGAAGGACAGTTCTCACCTCAGTCTGATTTTTTCGTAGAATCATTGAGTTGGAAGGGACCTCCAGGGTCATCAAGTCCAATCCCCTGCACAATGCAGGAACTCCTAAACGATCCCAGACAGATGTCTGTCCAGCCTCTGCTTGAATAGAAAAGTCACCTTTAAAGTATAACAGCCAGCCTCTTAAGGACATAGGAAATGCCCCACAGGTCAGACCCCTGGGCCATCTAGTCCAGCTGTTGGTTCTCATAATGGCCAAACTGCTGCCCAGGAAAGCTCAACGGGAGGGCATGAGCACACAGCTTGCTTGGCTTACAGTCTCAGAGGTGGACAGCCTCAGAGATTATAGCTGTTGATCCCGCTGACTTCCAGAATTGATCCAAACCTTTTAGGAAACTATTAGAAGTAGATGGCCAATGCCACATTTAATGGGACAGCCATCCTGACCTGCCAGGTATTTAGCTTCATTTGGTGGCCTTTGCTTCCAATATTTTGGGAAAGGGAGAAAAACCCCTCCCTATCCACTTAGCATAACTAGGATAACTGAACAGACCTCTCTCAGTTCTCCCTTGCCTCCATTCTAGTATAAAAAGTTCCAGACCTTTCATGAACTTGGGGGGAAAGAATGTCATATGGCCAGAAGAACAAAAAAAGAAATGACTTTTGGCAGCTAAATTTAAGTAGGCAAGTTTTTTGTGGGAGAGCATGCATTTTACATACTGTAGCCAGGAACAGCTGGAAAAACAGCATTGATGGGAAGGTGGTAGGCATGCAGCATTTTAGTTCTTCCCATTGCACCAGACTGAACATTGGGCCTTTTTCCACATTCCTCTATTAATCCAGATTAAGAAGATACAGATCTTTGGTATCCAGTCCTTGTGGAATCTGGTCCTTGAAGTTCCGTATCATGTTGAGGGCCCCATGCATCCGCACGGGCTGTCTAGCACCTGATGCCAATGGGTGCTGAGCAGGGCTGCCAGGTGAATACCATAGCACCCATCCCAAGGCTCCGATTAGGCCTGATTAGGCCCAAGCAGGAAGGCCCACTAGTGGCACACAGTCAATCAGGGGCTACTTCTGGTGACACTGGGTGTGGTGGAGAAAGACCACTTTGTAGCTGCCTATGTAGCTGCTATGAAACTTGTGCTCAGCTTTGTAGACCACTATGAAGGCCGTGTGGGCCTACCTAGTGTGTGTGTTGAGGGGCAGAGGCAGAGCCACTCCGCTGAAAATGGTGGCTTCTAGGCCCACCCCAGGACTCCATCGCCCCAGTATGCATACAGAAGCACACTCTGTGATCCAATCTTCACAGTGGAAGACCAGACTGAAGACACCATTAAAGAGTTCTTGCGTTAATCCAGATTTAAGGGTCCGAATACACCATTCAACCTGGATTTTGACAGCGCTCATGTGGACAACACATTTGGAATGGGGTTCTTAAGGGGTCGCATGTGTGGAAGGTATCATGCTTTCTGGCACTTTCTATCTGGCGATTACTGGTATATAAGACGCACCCCATATTTTAGGGCTATTTTAGGTAAATGCAGAAGGGTAGTCTGGTAAGTCCTTGGAATTTACTTCACGGGGGTATATGAACAAACCACCAGAATACTAGCGGAAAAGGTTGAGAAAAGGTATTTTCTCAAGTACAGATTCCCTATATTTTTTTGTATAGGTAGCTGTGAGTTCATTAGCCTTGGTATTTCTGCTTGAAAGATTTCAAGAAAATTCTGGAACTCGGTGAAGCACCATGTTCTTTTCTGTATCAGCATATTCCATGAGAAAAACCCTGCAGTGCATTGGCGACAATGACCCACCATCACAACAGAAGAACAAAATGCTGGAATGTAAAATCACATGAGTTATCTGTTGGTCGGCAATTTTGGAGAACAGTCCACGGTCATGACTAGATAAAGCCAAACTGAATAGGAGTTGATTTGAGTTCATTACTGAGTGCTTTAAAAAAAAATATCAGAAGTCCAAAGGAAAACAAAACAGCTGCTAACTTCTCCAGCATGGAGAACAAATGGTATTTTCCAGTGGTTGCAGGTCTTAGTTCCTTTCTGGCTTGACTTTTTCCATCTCCAGAGGTCACCATGGCTTAAACCAAGAGCACGTCCGTCCCAGTGCCGTAATCTCTACAAACTGACAAAGGCAGAGGGCACTGCCACAGACTGTATGCCGTCCTGCAGAAACCTTGGGGAGCTGGCTGGTGACCAGGAGTCTGACATAATTGCTGCTGAAGATTGTCAACAGTTGTTGGGCCATCATCTGAAACAAGTCAAGCATCAACATTCATTATCATCCTGGCACATAGTAAGATGAGTCAGATGACTGTACCACCTAAGTTACTTTTGTCAAAATGGCCTGCTTAATTCCAGTTCCCACCAGCATTTGCCTAGCATGAACCTGCTGGACCTACCAGGAAAAACAAATTTGGAGATGAGTCTGCTTAAAGTGTCCTGTTGATTTCCTATAGCTAGACTGTGGAATGCTGGCCATCTCTCAGACTGAAGAACATAAGAGAAGCCTTGCTGGATCAGGCCACAGCCCATCTAGTCCAGCATCCTGTCGCACACAGTGGCCCACCAAATGCTCATGGGCATCTCAAGCAGTGACAAGGACAAATCTTCTCCTGCTCTAGAGTCCCAGCAGATGGCCTTAGAAGCGCCCCAGTTCCTCCCCCACTCCACGAGCCTGAAAGATGCATCTAGGCATTCATTCTAGTAGCCACTGATACATCTGTCGTCCATAAATTTGTCTAACCCTACCTTAAAGCCATCACCACCTCTTCTGACAGCACATTCCATAAGCTGATAGCCCTCTGGGTGAAGAAATACTTCCTCCTGTCAGACCTGACTCTCCTACCCATCAGCTTCATAGATGCCCCCTGGTTCTAGTGTTGTGCAATAGAGAAAAGAAATTTTCTCTATCCACCTTTTCTATACCATGCATAATTTTATATACTTCAATCAGGTCCCCCCTTAAACGCCGTCTCTCCAGTCTGAAGAGGCCTAGACGTTGCAGCCTGGTTTCGTAAGGGAGGTGTTCCAGACCCTTAATCATTCGTAAGGGAGAGTCGGGTGTGGGACAGTCTTGTCTAAGAAAGAGGTAAGACCCTGTCTAGTGCTATGGCGCAACAGGTGTCCATAGACCATGAGAATAGTTATGCATTATGAAAAACGTAGGCTGCTAGACATGTTAAATCACACAGCACCACCAAACAGTGGCGGACACCTGCCACCTCAATCTGTTCCAAGAATGGGAAAGCACTGTTCAGGGACTGTGGCAGAACTTTCTCCCATTCTTCCATATCAGGTTGTCTGTGGGAGCAGGAAATATCAGCACACTGTTTAGAGCCATAAAAACGGCACTGCGCATTGCCCCTATAGTGGCAAGCTATGTAACAGACCTTGGGGCTGCCCTGCAAGGCCAATTTCTTGGAAAAATTGGTGTCTCCCCGGCTCATCTGGAAGACACTATAGAGTGAAGAGGGCTTCAGTCCACCCATGTGAGAACATGAAGCATGAGTACTGACTTGTACCAGATACACTTGGGGTGTTTTTCCACTGTCACTAAAAGTACCCATTAAGTACCCATTAATGGGTACGTAATGGCATTTTTGTACCAATTAATGGGTACTTAATGGGTATACCCACAGATCTCGGAATCCTTAGAGAACCTGATAGAAAATTTACAGCTATTATTTCCTAATTCGTTCTTGCTAATGTGAGCCAATTTGGTCTGCTTGTTAGGGAGCCAGACTCTTATCTGGGAATATCGGGTTTGATTCCGCACTCTTCCATGAAGCCATGTGGGTGGCCTTGGGCTAGTCACAGCTCTCTTCTGAGCTCTCACAGCCCCACCTACCTCACAAGGTGTCTGTTGTGGGGAGAAGAACAAGATGAATTGTTGGAGGAACTGTGGGCAGAACCCTACCTACTTCCATCTAATTTGGGAATGTCCCCCAATCAGACAGTTCTGGCTGGAGGTTAGTATGAAAATAAATAGTATGTTTAAATTAGCAATCCCTCTTCAGCCAGAAATTTTCATTCTGCACTCATTCGAAGATAGCAATATACTGGATCACCTCCACCAGCTACTACATTGGTTAATTTTTGTGGCTCACCATAGAATAGCCATCAGTTGGAAGTATGCAGACAACTTAAACATAGATAAATAGTGCTAGGAACTTTGGTATATTATGCTAAATGAGATAATGAAAGCACAAGGACAAGCCTTTTGTAGAGATCTGGATGCCAATAAGATGTTACATGTTTGGACAATTTGTATAGAAGAAATGTTAGCAACAACTAACTCAACATTACCTGAAAGAGAATTTTTGATGAAATGGATTGGAAACATCTCATTTTAAATTAAACTTTGGAATTCACAATGGGAGGGAGGGTGGAGGGTGGGAATAGAGTCACGGGTGAATTGTTTACGGTATAAAGAAGGATTTGTTCATGTTTATATTGATTATTAGAATATGAATAAAAAATTCAATAAAGATATTTAAAAAGAAAGAAAGAAAGTTTGTCAGCCACTTTGAGTCCCCTTAAATGGGTGAGAAAAGCAGGGTGGAAAAGCCAAGTCTTCTTCTTTTTCTTCCTCTTCTTCTTCCAAGTGCACGAGTGTGGGACCTGGAGGCACGGCCATGTTTGCCCTGCCTTGCCTGGTCACCACGTCAACTGTGCCATGCATGCCTGTTGTCTCAGCATGGTGACCCCAGCTATCACACTTACACAGCACTTAGGAAACGCTGGGTAAGTTTCAGATGCATCGGTTGAACAAAGCGCAGCTGTCTAAAGCATCCGAGAACTACAACACCTGCACACTAGCTGAAAGCACGCTTACAGTTCCATCACTGGGAGAAAAAAAGCCTACCTATGTGATTCCGGCCTCTTGCTCAGGTTTCCTTTGTCTCTTTAAAAGAAGTTGCATACAGGAAAGACACAGCGTTTTGCCCAGAAATTCTTACCTCCGGGTCTCCATCTGAGACAAGTTGCAAGAGTTGGTGACAGGTCAGGGCACCTTTGTTACTATTCCGTCTCCCAGAGAGCAGCGGCGTCTCGTCCGAAGGGCTTGCAGTGTCTTTTCTTGCGCTCGGAAGGACTGCCACCTCCATGATGATGCACAACGCATCTAGCCGGTTCTTTAGACCAGACTGGAATGGAGGAGCAAAAGGGGGCAAATTCACAGGACAATGAGATAGAATAGTTACTCTTTGGCCAGAAGGATTTTGTTTATAATGGCTGGTCAAATATAAATTACATTTAGGTCCTCTAGTCTATTAATCTTTGGACGTTACATTTTTCTGCTGTCTTATGCTTGGTTGTTACATATAAAAAAGAAAGAAACGTAAACACACACACATATATTTAACTTTCTAACACTAACCCACAGCTGTATTAGGACTGGATGAAACTCAAGAATGTATTCTTCCATTTGTCCCTAATCTTCTCCTGATCGGTTCTACTTATCTCCGGGTGTTTTTCCACTGTCACTAAAAGTACCCATTACAAAAATGCTATTACATACCCATTTATGGGTACTTAATGGGTACTTTTAGTGACAGTGGAAAAACACCCTCCATCACAGATCAAAAAGCAGTTCGTTCCAGTGCACCTGGCCAGGTTCTGAATTTTGTGCCATGTATGCAAATAAAAATGGCTGCAAAAAGGAAACAATCTAACAATGCAGCGCAGTATAGAAGCCTCCAAAGGAAGTCCCATCCGGTTGAGACTAGGCGTGTCCACGAATATTCAAAGACGTTGGAAATCCGATCAAATTTGCCCAAATTTCAACATCTGAATTCAAATCTAATGTCCATAAATTCAAATTTAAACATCTGAATGAATTTCAAATTTTCAAATCTATTCGTTCAAATTATTCGGACAATTCTTGCTGATAGGAGTTACGAACGCCAGGCTGACAAATAGCAGCACGTAGCAGTTTGGCTCACGGCAGGGGTATTACCAATATTGCAACTAGGGATGTACGCAATTTTGTATGTCCATGTGTGTTCGCTTTGCATTAGGGATGTGGACAAATGGATTTTTTCACATTCGATTTGTAATGAATTGAATGTTAGAAAATCCATATTCGCTTGAATAGATCCCCTTTGAATGTGGCAGGATTCTATATGATACAAATGTATTTCGCTTTAAATTCCTGCCACAAGTAGCGCCTGCTCTGAGTCCTCTCCGAATCCGCTGCAACAGTGACTGGGCTGGACAGTCGCTTTGCCACCTCCCCACCTTTGTGAAGATAATGAAGCATCGAACGAGGGCCCAAAAACATTTGTTTTGCATTCAAACGCCAGTCTTTGCATATAGCCGCTGTTCGATGCAGAGGAGAATAATTCATGCGCATCACTGCTCTTGCAATGCACCAGCCTGAAAACAAAACCCACCAAGCCTAACTCACCTTCCGATTTTTCATTTCTGCCAAAGATTCTGCCAGAGATTGAATGCATGGTCCCATATCGAAATGTACAAACCATAACTGTCAATCAGGAAAAGCGTCAAGGAAAACTGACAACTCAGAAAGCCTATAATTCCATGCCCTAGACCAAGAGTGCAAGAACCCTGGGCCAGGAAAGAACTCCATTGGGTTGCCTTCCTTTGATCTGACCCTAGCAGAGATGCTCAGTTGTAGCTCTCCAGGTGTTTCTGAACCGTAGTTCCCAACATTCTGGGGAAGTCCCAGTGTGGGAGTTGTAACTCCAGAAGGGCGCAGGTGAGCACTCCTGTACCAAGTGGTGCCCCACGCTTTCCATGTCATCTCCATGGATGTATTCCACCAGCCCTCAGTGGCGCTCTCCACAGCCACATCACTTAAACGCAAGTTATAATTCCAAATCTATTTTGCAGAGTTTGGGCATTTTGTACAGATTATATTAAGTAGTGCCATGGCAGTTCACATGGACTTTCACCAATATGAAGCCTTTTCAAATACGTTGGATTCATTCCCACCAGCCGTGGTGGCCAGCTATTTTAGCCCTAGCTCAAACAGGCATGCAGATAAGCATGGGTCAGATACAAATATTTAAAAAAATTAGAAAAGATAAAGAATTGTAACATTGCAATTGAATTTTTCACTCATCCCTAACAAATGGCTTTAAAACTGAATTTTCTAATTTCATCAAGTATCAGTTTGAACTGTTGTCAGATTCATGACACAACAGTTATGGGAGAAACCAGGTTAATGAAGCTAGTCTAAATCACTAGGGTAGGTTTGAAATAAATAAACCTTTCTAATTTTCTTTTTCACAAGTTTTTCATAAGCCCAAAGTTCAGCTGTCCACAGTTGCATCTCATTTTTCTAAGACTTTGAACACTGAAGTGTGTGGACACACATATCCTCATAATTCCACTTCTGTTCACCTTTACGCAAGTTATATCTTGAGAGTTTTTATCCAATTTTTTATTATTATTTATAATTTCTAATGTAATACACATATCTCAAATTTACATTAAAAGTCAAAGTTTTAATCAAAATGATTTTGATTTAACATATGATTTTTACATACCGTTAAACACTATATAACTAATTTTCAAACAGAAAGGATACTTGTGGGATGCTATAATGTTTGTTTGGAATATCTGTGATTCCCACAAGGAAGTGATTTTTCATGAACGCTTCATTGGCTGCTGACAGTCTCATATCAGTGTTCACATTCATCTGATAAGTGAAGAGCAAGAGAAAAGAGTTTGAAATGCCACAACCTCTGGACTCTTTATGGAGGTAGAACTTACTTGTATAACATATTAGGCAGCATCTTACTGACATAAATTTTATTGGTCCAACAAGGTAGTTAGTAGCACTTGGAGACTAACAAGAGAAGGTTTGGTGGCATGAACTTTCGTAGACACGTCTACTTCTTCAGATGCTAGGGAGCCCAATGGGCCCCCTAGCATCTGAAGGAGACGTGCCCATTGGGCCCCCTAGTATCTGAAGAAGTAGACAAGCCCATTGGGCCCCCTAGCATCTGAAGAAGTAGACGTGTCTAGGAAAGCTTACGCCACGAATGCTTCTCTTGTTAGTCTCCAAGTGCTACTAATTACCTTGCTGGATTTTTCGAATTAGACTAACACGGCTACTTCTGATAATGACTGCCATAAATTTTATTGTATTTTAGTTGGAACATCACCTGCAATCATCTACAAAGAGGGATATTCTATTAAATTTACAATTGCAATAGCCTCCAGTAACTTCAGGAGAATTTTGTTATTCTTTCACAACCATCTAATAACAAAGCCCTCAGGCAACTTCTTGCTGCCCCCTGGGGTGTTCACAGAGATCCCTAAATGGAGTTTTCTCCGATTCCTTTATCTACATCAACACCACAAGGGGAAGTGTCTTTTCACACAGAGGGTCACCAATCTATAGCAGTCAGCCTGGATAGCTTTAAGAAAAGGTTAAACAAATTCATGGAGGACAGATGTATTAATGACTACTAGAATGGCTAGTAGTCTTGGGGTTTGAGAAAGAGGCGGGATACTTCTATAGGCCATTTGCTGGGATTTGAGAGGTGAAATTTTTGCCTTTGTCTTCTCCTTGAGATGCCCAGAAGCAATTGGTGGACCACCATGGGATACAGGATGCTTGACTAGACTGGATACTGCCCAACCCAGCAGGGTCCTCTTAAGTTCTCAAAGGAAACTTCAGTAACTCAACTGGTCAGTCTTCCAGATGAAATGGAAGTTGCTTCATCCTCTCAAACTGCAGTACCCCATATAGAGAAGATTTAAGCCCTGAATGAAGAGCTGTTTCTTGGGCTTTACCCCCACTGTAGAGCTTTGTAAACCAGAGTGCTTGCTTCAGAGAAGGGGCATGTGATGTCTTTAAGTCTTGGGCCTCACCTTCTGACCATTATATGGTACAGGGAGGCTTGATTAACAGAACTAACCGTACTGTTCTGTGATGTATTTAACCAGGTGGTTAAACTGCTTTCCCTGCATCTGGAAATATGTACTCCTAACTGTACTCTGCAAATACTTTGGCTGTTTCTAAGACATCAAAAAACAATTGCCTGATGTCTGCTGCTTGGCAGCCACAGTTTTTCTCCCAGAATGCCTTGAAACAGCACCATGGTAAAGACGTCCTAGGAAACAGGAAGTGTCCAACATGATCAGTGACTGGAGCAGATAAAGAGAAGAAATTGAAAAATACTTATGATTCTGCTAAACAAACTGAATCTTGAGATCTGGTAGATCCTCTTCTTACCTTACTTTGGTAACAATGGATTATAAGTATGACAACCAAGGCTGCCATTATAGCCAACACGGTGGCCAAGATGCTGATTTCCCAGGATTTTGCTACAGCATAAATCTGCAAGGTGGAGTAAAGATTGATCCAGAAAGTCATGTAGATGACCTGAAGGACCAAGAAGAGACTGATTATGAGAAATTGTATTTTCATTCTGGATTTACCAAACCACACAGGAAAAACAAATAGGTAGACCAAGAATGCACAACTAGCAACTGAGGTCAAACTAACCAAACTATATAAAATGAAATTTTACATATGTACAATATTTATAATATAGCAAGGGGGTCTAGTAGGACTAACGAAGAGAAAGAAGTCCGTAGCTTGCACTTTCATAGACTAAGACTACTTCATTAGCGCATGGAGAAAGTGTCCAGGGACAGACCTATATAGTCCAAATATATTTGCTTCACATGTAAATGGGGTGGGGTGGGGTGGCTGCAAAGTATCGAAACTTTGAATTCACACGGGCGCTGGTCATACCAATATGATTCAGGATGTCCTGTTCATAGTACCAGTTCTGTGCACATCTAGATCATTTTAGGTTGTCCGCACAACATCCTTGCTTTGGGCTGCTTCAGTCACACCTTTCTCCACAATCGACCTGAGTCTCCTCCACAGGACTCTTGGCTCTCCACCCCTTTTGCTGCGTCAGATCTACCACCATTCTTATTGGATGCCATTTTGTCATTCAAGGGAGGTGAGGGTGCGCGTTTGCAGTTCTTTTTAAGCCTGCTCCCCCATCTCCATGTCCCCTGTCCTCTTTAATGTGCTTTTCTTTTCCATGTGATTAATTAAAAATAATAATAAATTTGCATAGAAATGCTAGAGAGAGGGATCAAACACATAAACTGAAGAGAGAAGGGGAAGTGCCTCACAAACTCCATGTGTGCCACCCTCCCCTAGACACAGAATGAAAGGAAGGACCGGACCTCACCCACCACAGCACAGTTCCACCACCTTTAACCAGCCCCCACCCCTCACACCAAGGAAGCGAAGTCGGACTGGGATGCCAGGACAGGCTAAGTCCTCCAGAAAAGAGGACTCCAGTTACAATGATCTGACGGGGTAACCCATCTCAGAAAACGAACTGAATAAAAATAATGTGAGAGTAACGCAACCAGAAGGTGACCTGAAGTCGCCCTAAACTAAAGGTGTGACCAAGGACATGCAAATGTGAAGCTGGTGAATATATTCATCACATCCCTATTTCTAAATATTCATACCCATTCGAAATTCAGCCAAATTCGGACATTCAAATTCAAATCAAATGTTTTGGTACGTTCATGAGCCACTTTGGTCTAGTGGTCAGGGAGCCGGACACTTATCTGGGAATACCGGGCTCGATTCTGCCCTGCCCTCACCTTCTGCTGGGTGACCTTGGGCTAGTCACAGCTCTCTTCTGAGCTCTCACAGCCCCACCCACCTCACAGGGTGTTCTGGTGTGGGGAGAAGAAGGAAGGTTTGTCAGCTGCTTTGAGTCCCCTTAAATGGGTGAGAAAAGCAGGGTAGAAAAGCCAACTCTTCTTTACAGAAAGCTTTGTATGGGATCTGTATGTTATCCATATGCATTTGCATGGGATTGAACATTCGTATCCAATACAAATCCTACCACATTTGAATGGGATGAACTAATACAATTTTTTTCACATTCAATTCAGTACGAAATACCAAAAAATATTTATTCACATTCCTACTTCTGAATCAACTTGGCAGAGCAGTGCCGGCACTTCTCCCTATATAAAGTCTCCAGTGGGGTATCACAAACCCAATTCCTGGGGCAGGAGTTAAGCTATGGTGCCAGTCATCCTGCTCCCTTAGCATCTGTTTCTCTGTTGTTGATGTTGTTTTCCTAAAATGCAGCAGAGAAAGATGGGAGGAGTAGAAAGACAGACTACATATGCACCACTTTCTCTTGGCTTCCTTCCTTCCTTCCCGCTATGCTGCCAGCAGCACTGACTTCTTCCCTCTAGCCCACATCCTTCCTTGCTGATCTTGAGGAGCCCTTCACACCCCCACCATGTCCATGAATGTAGTGCAAGTCTTCCTACCACAGCAATGACGACCCCAAGGACTCTGGAGTTGTAGAACAGATGTCTCCTCACTTCAGGCACCAGCACAGCCCCTTGAATTAAATCCTTCCACTGTTCAACAGTCATCTGTTTGGATAACAACAGGCTGGTCATTTTGTTGTACACCAATAGTCAGGGTCCACAATTTAACACACCATAAATGCCTGCTTAGCTTCAAAGAGCAAGCAGAACCAGGAAAATGCATCTAGGGACTGCTCAGGATAAAAGCAACAGCACTGAACATTGTTGAACACCAAAATCCTTGAAGGAGGGGGGATTGTTGTGTGATTGAATCTTCTATTTCTTTTCTGCTAATCCTGTTTGGCAGAATGGCATTGCCGTTTAATGTTATGCCTGTATGTTTTCTATGGTCATAATTTATCTTACAAACGAATACAGTACTTATTTCCCCGGGAGCAACTTTAGAGGGCTTATTCTAGATAGGTATGTGCAGGATACTGCTCTTAAGGAAATACAGCTAGGTTAAGCCTGAGGAACTTAGGTTAAATTAAAATAAATGTAAAAGACTTCAAAATTCAATGGTAACCAAGTTTGAATAGTGTAGAACAGTGGTCCCCAACCACTGGTCCATGGACCGGTGCCGAGCCATAGGGTTTTTTTGCTGGTCCACAGCTCTGCTGCGGCCACACTATGCAACGCCCCCACACCACGCCTCCACCCACACCATGCCACACCACGCCCATGCCACACCACGGAAAAGGAAGCCAGTCTCTGACGCGAAAAAGGTTGGGGACTCCTGGTCTAGAACCAGCCTAGAATAGTCTAGAAATCTACAATGGTTTTCCTTAGCAGTGTTCTATTTCAACTGGAGGTGAAGTTCTACCTGGATTCCCAAGGTCTTCAGTCTCTCTATCCACAGGTCTAAATTCAAAGTTGTGGGAAAACAGGGCTCATCAGCTGTGACAACTAGAAGAACTTCTCCATTGAGTTTCTCTGAAATGTAAAGTTACAGAAGATTCAGGATTAATCTCACAAAGTTACTGCAACTCAGCTGTAGTAAGAGTGGAAGTCTGCTCGTGTGCCAAGATCCCATGACAGTGAGGAGAGCAAAAGCCCAGAAGTTACATTGGAAGTCGTGCCTTACATCCAGTGCATGCAGGTGGGGCACAACACAATGTCTCCCATGTTGATGCCTCTGAAGTGACAACTTTGGAGTAAACCAAAGTGGGTTGCTAGTAGCACACCCCATTTGGAGGAAATAGCTAGACACTGGCATACTTGGCATCTCAGCATGTGAAAGGCCCCAAGCCCCTTTCATCTTGACCAGCCTCCAATTGTCTGCACAGACCATTCAAATCAGGAAAGTGTGAAGAGGTCCTTGTGTCGTCTATTATTTGAGGAGATCAAACAATAATGCCAGAGTCTCATTTAATGACTTTTGTGGCTTCTATCCTAGCTAGCAGCACCATGAGTTGATGTTTGTTTTGTTAATTTATTATTTACTTATGGCATTTGTGGGATACTTATTTATATCCCATCATTTTTCCAAAGAGCCCAGGATGGTCCACCCCATTTTCCTCCCCTCCATTTTACCCCCACTAACACCCCTTTACAATGTGTTAGGCTGAGTGGTTGTGATTGCTCCAAGATCTCCCAGGGAGATTTCATGGCAGAGTTGAGAACTGGGGCATTTCTGCACCTGGTTTCCCATTCACTGGATGGGAAAAGTGCACTTGAGAACGCTAGTACACACCACACCAGCCCCTCACACACCCACACACTCACCTGGGTCTGGTTGCATGTCTGATCACCGCCATCTTCTTTGCGCCAGCTAGCACAACTGTGCATGTGTTGGCATTATCACCACTACACATGCACAGCTGGATCTGGGGTCATATGAGGTGCCAGCGCACTTGTAATAACATAAGAACAGCCCATCTAGTCCATCATGCTGTCTCACACAGTGGCCCACCAGTGGCCCATGGGCATCTCAAGCACAGACAAGGGCAAACCTTCTCCCGCTCTCGAATCCCAGCAAATGGCCTTAGAGGCATCCTGCCTGTCCCCCCAGCCTGAAAGATTTACTTAAGCATCCATTCCAGTAGCCATTTTACACTGATATAGTGTGCAGCACCTCAGATGACCTCCAGCACCAGAAATGGTGCAAATGGTCATGGCGCTGGATGAGAAACGTAAGCTTCTCGTAAGGGTTAGGACACAAACTGAGGCAGCTGAGGCCAAGGGGAGTCCAGAGCAGCAGACAAGAAGGCCCAGTCCCACAAAGAATCGCCTCCTCCAAGATGTCCATGCCCAGTCAGGCCGGAGAGTCACCCAGAGGGCAGAGTGGTCTAGGCTGCCACCGCTAGACCACCTTCAGGAGAGATGGCAAGGTTCTCCTCCTCATGCAGGGCTTCCAGCAACTGTGAAAGCCATAAGCAGCTGTCCTTTATGGTCTCTGATGTAGCTGAGGCCAGGTGGAGTCCACAGCAGATGACCAAAAGCCGCACAAAGAATCACCTCCTCCAAGATGTTCCTGCCCAGCTGGGCTGTAGAGTCACCCAGAAGGCAGTGTGGTCTAGGCTGCCACCCCCTAGACCACCCCCCAGGAGAGATGGCATGGTTCTCCTCCTCGGGCAGGGCTTCTGGCTCCTGACACCTCCTGAACCTGAAGTCTGATTTTTCAACCTTCACAGCCTCTGTGTATGTTGCTCTGACATCTCCATTTGGCTCACAGTGACAAAATGGTCACCGTGCCCCAAACCAACAGGAAGGGTGACCTCAAAGCATGATATCCCTGGACTGAAATCCATGTACCCTGTCCCACATCTCAGGGAGGCAGTAATGGGCCTCAGTCACATTGACATGGGGGCCTATAACCTCCCCTGGCCAAAAGATGTTGGATTGCACCCTGCCTCTCAACAGCAAGCAGTCTGGAGGGTGAGAAACATACAATGTCATCATACAATCCCAAAATATCACAGAGCCCTAGACATCATTGCATACCAGGACATAGGAAAAGGTTCAGTGTTTGGCTCTATGTTCACTCATTCATTCTTAGGTTTCTGGCAACTGGCCTAGCAAATTACGCACTTTACCTTTCCTCTGGCAGCCAGAATACTCCTCCTCCTCCTGAGACCGACAATAAGATACAGTAAAGGGCAAATCATCTCTCTCTGCTGTACTCCATTGACTTTTGCCACAAGCCATAATGGAGAGCTGTTTCACTAGGCAGGTCCCTCCTCAGACGGTGAACAAACCAGTTCTCCACATCATCCACTTCCACTGCGGCTGTCTGGATGTTGCCTTGGTCTGAAAAACAAATGGCCTCACGTGTTACACAATGGTGCAAGAGGAGAAGAACTGAAAATGAACAGAAGGCTACCTGACAGGGAGATCTCAGGTACGTCCACTTGCTTGAATCCTCCCCAGAAACTCCAGAATTCATCTAGCTACCTCCTCCTGGGTTTCAAAACACTTCACTGAGTCACTCTTGGAAGCAACTACATTTACAAGTATTGGCAGGTGAGGCAGGCCCTGGCTCCAGGCCCACGGATGTCTGCAACATACGACCTATGTTTCCCAATCTTAGTAATGTCTCATCATCAGCTTGGAGAACTGTTTGTTTGGCACTGCTGACTTGCAGATTCTAGACCAGCTCAGGAGCCATGTCTTCCCTGCCTTTCCCTTTGCTTCTTTCTTTGCCTTCCACACAGTGGGTTGTGAACAAGCTGAAAACCACCACTGCTTTGACAATATATCGGGAATGACATCCAATATACTCCTGAAGTTACTCATTTGAAGCCCTGGAACACTGCCAGATTTCCTGCTACAGCAATGCTCACCATTATGTCTTGTCAGCAGCTTCTGATTCTACTGGAAGCCTGCCAAGTACATGAGAAATAATGAAAGAAAGTGGTGGCCATTGAGCTGGTTTCCAGTACCTCTGGAAACACATAAACCGAGGATCAAAGGGGAGCTGCCTCATTAATTCCACGTGTGCTGATTGGCTGAAAGGGAAGACTGGACCCACCCACCCCAGCATGGTTCAGCCTCCTTTAGCCTGTCCTCTTCCCCGCTCACATTTGAGGAAGCGAAGACATCCTGAGATGCCAAGATGGGCTGAGTCCTCCTCAGTCCTGTAAAAATGAAGAGTCTGGTTAAGACAATCAAACGGGAGTAAGTCAGGAGTGAAGCCAACCTGAGATTGTCCTAAACTACTACTGTGACCAGGGCCCTGGAGACTGCTGAAGAGGCAATTTGCCATTGACATAACCACAGTAAGCTGCTGACTGTCGTGTCTCAGGCAGGCTACGTCAGCAAGGCAAACGCACACACACGCTCACAGCAGTCTGAAGGGGCTCAGAAGGCAACATTAAACAGTCCAAGTTCAGAGGAATCCAGAGTTCAGCAGGGTTAAATAACAAAGCCCAGGAATCAGTTTTCACAGGCAAAACACAGACAGGGGTTGCACGGTTGTTGTCTGCCGCACTGAGACCAGCAAGGCGGAACTTAAGTAGGCAGCTCAGCCCCATGCCCTTTTTGATGCAACTGCGTGAGACCCCGAGTTCTGTGCAGCTGCTGCCTGAGCAGATGGGGGAAAGGGCGTACCTGAGGCCGAGGGTCCAAGCTCTCCTCCCCAGAGGTCCCTGACTGTGCCCCCAGATCTGGCCTCTGGCCCTCAATGTCTGAGCTGCTGTGTTCAGCTTGCTGTTCAGTTTGCTGGGCGACTGGCGCCCTTCCTTCGTCCTCAGAGGAGAAGGCTGGACAGGACAGGAAACTGACTGAAAACATCCAATTCCTTCCTCTCCTCCCATCCAGAGCAGCCATTCCCTCACTCAGGCTGCAGGACAGGGAGGGAGGGAGGGAGGGAGGGAGGAAGGAAGGAAGGAAGGAAGGAAGGAAGGAAGGAAAGAAGGAAGAATCTGTTCTAAAGGAAAACAATCCTTTTATTCAGACATCTGTGGCACATTGTGATCCCCGTTGCCACGGCCTTTGTTATAGTGATTAAGACTTGGAGAGAGTATGTAGGGGCTTGAGGCCACCATGGTCTCTCGCAGTTGGGGTGGTGGTGGTGTTAGGGGCATCGGAAGCTGACTGAGGGTTTAGCCAGCAGCTGCCCTCTCAAGTCAGCCTTCGATTCCCATATGTATTCTGCCCTCAGCCGCCACTGAAATAGACCATCACTTTAAAAAAATGATTCTTTTAGGAAATACAAAGAAACAAAGAAAAATGCATGTTCTACGTACATATACCACTCCATCCTAACAAATACAGCCAAACCTCAAGGGGATCGCCATACCACCCTCTTTTTCCTTGATAAGAATATTGGGTATTTCCACAGAACAATTATTGTACAGCAGTTTAAGGAAAGCAGCCTTGTCTGGAACGAATAAACTTGGTATATTTTTAGAAGCCTCTAAAAATAGCATCCACATTTCTTGCCAAGCCTTCCAACTCTTTTGGACCTCAATTCTGAATTTTTGAACAACAGCGTGTTCATTTATAAGTATTTACCACATTATGTCACAGCATTCTTTCTTTAACTTGTCTGATTTTTCCCCCACAGTGTCTAGATAATAATTGTGCAGCACGTAGCAGAGATCTTTGGGATATGAATAACTGAGCACATGAAAGGCCATGTGATAAGAAATGCTCCAATATTAATGGAACTTGGTGAAGTTTGGTATTATGGCAGTACTCCCCCACTGCAACGGTATGAGACATATTAAGTTGGTCCACTACCAGAGAGCCTTTTTGCATCTTCACTTCTCTGGAACAATGTCCCAAGGAAGTGAAGAGGTGGGATGGATTGGGTGTCTGCCCTTCAAAATGCTTTACCAAGTGCTAGGTAAGTGCGATCACCTTTACACTAGAGGCAATCTCTTCACCGTAGCAACAGCCATGGGAACCACTGTTGCCACAGTGAATGGGTATTGTGGCATGCAACTGCAGGCGCATCACCCATCCCTTGCTGCCCTCACACAGAAGAGGTAACATGTGGGAGTGCTCCACCACTATCCCAAGCAGGGGATGGTCAGGGATACATGGAGACACTTCCAGAATAGAAGCATCTCTGTGCAATATCTTGGTCTTGGAGCATCGCCTTCCCCTGTTTACCAAGTGCAAACAGGCCCACAGACTTAATGGAATCTAAAGGATTTCTGAATGCTCTGGAGGAATCTCCAGAAGCTAGAGCTGGTGAACTTTTTAAAGCTCTCAAGGAAATAAGAAGACATGATGGGCTGTTGACAGGATCACTCCTTAATGTTCTCTCTGATGTTGTGGAATTAATCAGTTCTGCTATTGTGTGACACTGTGTTTAGCTTTTAAGCCCTAATGATGTGGGCAAAATGCCTGTGTTTGTTCATCCCACAATATGTTCTATTGACCCCTGACAATCTTGTGGTGGGTCCAGGTGCCATGAGCTATTCAGTGGGAGTTGTGGTTTGGAAAAGCCTTCCTTGGATACTGAGATGTGAACCATAGAATCATGGAGTTGGAAGGGACCTCCAGGGTCATCAGGTCCTAAACACTGCTCAATGCAGGATTCATTAAACCATCCCAGGCCATGAGTCCAACCTCTGCTTGAAGATCTCCAAAGAAGAGGAGTTCACCATCTCCTGTGTGCCAACTATCACCAGTTTCCAAAACTCCTTTCTTGGCAAGGTGTTGGAGAAGTTGGGTGCTATGCAGCTGCAGGTGTTTTTAGTTATTTATTGTTTATATTTCTATCCTACCCTGTACCTGAAGGTTTCAGGGTAGGTAACAACGTTTAAAATCAAATATATTAAAACGATAAAAGCATATATTAAACAACAGTGTCTGCAAATGAGGAGAGTATGTCCCCATTTAACTGAAGGCCAAAGCAAAGAGGTGCATCTTCACTGCCTTCCTGAACATACAGTATACAGTGAGGGAGCCTGACACACCTCAAGGGGAGACTATTCCATAGCCTGGGAGGCATCACAGAGAAGGCCATCTCCTGGGTGCCCACACAGTTTGCTGGTGGGACAACCAGGAGTGCCTCCTCTCCAGATCTTAAGGCACAGGCAAGTTGATATGGGAGATGTTCCTTTAGATATTTGGGGCCCAAATAGTTTAGGGCCTTATAAGTCAAGGTTAACACCTTGAATTGGGCTCAATAGCAAATTGGCAGCCAATGCAACTATTTTAAGACCAGAGTGATGTGCATCCAGCTAGCTGTCCCAGTCAGCAACCTAGCAACCTCGTTCTGCACTAGCTGCACCTTCCTAACCATCTTCAAGGGCAGCCCCATGTAGAGTGCATTACAATAGTTCAATCTAGAGGTTACCAGAGCATGGATAACTGTGGCCAAGTCATCTCTGTCCAAAAAAGGCTTCAATTGGCACACCAGCCGTAGTTGGTAATAGGCACTCTTGGCCATGGCCTCCACCCGAGCTTCAAGTGTTAGCGCAGGGGCCAAGAGCACCCCCAAACTTCACACCTGTCCCTTCCAGGGCATTACAACCCCATCAAGAAGTAGACATGCCCATTTGTCCCCCTAGCATCTGAAGAAGTAGATGTGTCTACGAAAGCTGATGCCACCAACCCTTCACTTGTTAGTCTCCAAGTGCTGCTAACTACCTTGCTGGACTTCCGTCTACTGTTTGTGTGGTACCAATGCTTACAACTTAAAGAACTATCTTTACGTTAAATACATTACAGAGCAATAGGAGAATATATCATCCCCAATGGCACAATCATTCATTCATTCATTCATTCATTCATTCATTCATTCATTCATATCTCATGCCATAACGCACAGGCCTCAAGACAGTTCACAGTAAAAGCCAAGTCCAAAAATAACATATCATGTCAATAAAACACACATAAAAACAATTTAAACAAGATTTAAAATGCAATAAAACAGCTTCAGCTAAAAGCAGCTACACTCAGGAGTGGGGAATGAGATACATTTTCAAATGCCTCTGAAAGGCCATAAGAGATGACACTGATCTTAATGGTAAACGGAGGGCAACCCAAAAGCAGAAAGTAGCCACTGAGAGGGCCCTATCATGTGTGTTTGTCAGCTGTGCTTCCTTTGCCAGTGGTCCACAGAGTAGGGACCTTTGTGCTGATCTCGTGGAATGAACAATACCAGCTGGAAGAAGGTGTTCCTTCAAATTCTTAGTTCTTAAACCATATAGGGCTTTCAAGGAGACAACCAGCACCCTGAACTGAATCCAGAAGCAGATGGGCAGTCAATGTAGTTCTTAAAGAACAGGAATTAACATGGTCCCATCTTTGAGGACCAGAGAGGACTCTGGCGGCTACCTTCTGAAGCTCCTGAGTGCTTTTCAAGGGAATCCTCACAGTCCCATTGCCGTGTGAACATTAGTTTTCCAGATTTTCCAGATCACACACCTAGATGTGGTGAACACCTGCATCCCACAACAACCAAACTGACCATGACTTCCTAGCTGATCTGGATTCCCATGTCTGAATCTCAAGCAAGTCCAAGGATAGAAAAATGACAGCCAAGCGCAAATGCCTCCTGCTAACATTACCTGAAGGCACTCTGGGTAAACAGGTCATCCATAATCCTTCAGTTCTGCCCAGCCAACTCCTGGTGGCTAGTATTTAGTTAGTTTGCTCATATTCTGCCTATTTCATGATTCAAGGTGACTGGCATCCTCTTTCATGGTACACGCCACGTATGACACTGTGATCACTACATTGAAAAAAATATACCATCCCCAACGGCACATTCATTCATTCATTTCTCATGCCATCACTCAAAACAGATTGAAAGCCTGTTTGAGGGGAAAAAACAAATTGGGCCAAATAAATGTTAGCCAGACTTCAGTTAGCACGTTTGAACACAAAGTTGGCCTGTTTACACTGACCTAAGCATTTTCAAAAGGATCTCTATCTTTTCTTGGTATAAGAATATCCTGAAATCAGAATAAAGCCTCTTTCCAGGATAGTAAGGACGGTGTCAGGTACATGTTCATGTTAATAGGTGGCTCTATCTTTTCTTGGGCAGGAATGTTGTATTGGGGCAGAAATGCCAATATAATATTGATTGTTCTACCTGTGTGTTTGCCTCTGGCCTCACCAGTAACTGATGGAGGAGAAGAAGAGATGCCTTTTTTTCTTTTTTAAATGTTTTAAATTTTAATTACATAATTTCTCACCCTTACCATCAAGGCCGTTTCCCCACAACAGACATCCTGTGAGGCAGGTGGGGCTGTGACAGCTCAAAAAGAGAACTGTGACTAGCCCAAGGTCACCCAGCTGGCTTCTTGGAGGAGGGCAGAATCAAATCCAGTGACTATGAGATATGGCATGCTAACCACAAAGCCACATTGGCTCAAGACTTCCTGTTCATGAAGACATGCACACAGTTGAACTTTCAACGTGGTACAGGGAACTTACAAACTATTGCGGTATGCCCGGACTCAAAGTTGTGACACCCGTTTCCAGGATGTTTGTTTGGGCCATTTGCATTATGCTTTGTAAGCAAGAAAGGGCAGGGAAAGCAATGCCATGCCGAGCTTGCAAAACATTGAGCTTAGTGTACAAGAAGTTCTCTTTTTTTAAGGTATATATATATTTCCAACTTTATTTTAATAATAAGTCTATACAACAGTAGTTCTCAACCTGTGGGTCGCGACCCCTTTGGGGGTTGATCTACTCTTTCACAGGGGTCGTCTAAGATCATCGGAAAACACATAGGAACTGAGACACCACTCCTATACCCGTCTCAGGTGGGTCCGCCCACATGTGAGTACCTGGCATGATGATATCATCATGGTATAGAAAAGGTGGATAGAGAAAATTTATTTTCTCTATCACACAATACTAGAACCAGGGGGTACTCTATGAAGCTGATAGGTAGGAGAGTAAAGTCTGACAGAGGGAGGTATTTCTTCACCCAGAGGGTCATCGGCTTATGGAATGTGTTGCCGGAAGAGGTGGTGACAGCTACCAGTCTAGACGGCTTTAAGGTAGGGTTAGACAAATTTATGGACGACAGATGTATCAATGGCTACTAGAACGAATGCCTAGGTGCATCTTTCAGGCTGGGGGGGGGGAGGAACTGGGGTGCTTCTAAGGCCATTTGCTGGGACTCGAGAGCAGGAGAAGGTTTGTCCTTGTCTCTGCTTGAGATGCCCATGAGCATTTGGTGGGCCACTGTGTGTGACAGGATGCTGGACTAGATAGGCAGTGGCCTGATCCAGCAAGGCTTCTCTTGTGTTCTTATGTTCTTATCACATGCACCCCATACAAATACAACGGAGAGCAGCTGCTGTCTAGAAAGCAGCAGTACAGAAGGGAAAACAACTCTTTTATATTCAGCTATGGTTAACATGAATACTATGCTTTAATTATGTTCAGTTTGTAACAATGAAAATACATCCTGCATATGAGATATTTACAATTCACAACAGTAGCAAAATTACAGTTATAAAGTAGCAACAAAAATAATGTTATGGTTGGGGGTTAGAGTTAGGTTGGCGGTCACCACAACATGAGGAGCTGAGGGTCACGGCATTAGGAAGGTTGAGAACCACCGTTATACAATTAAAGAGCTTATACATTTACCCTTTTCAACTCACCCTTCACCCTCCCCTTCTACCCTCTCCCTTCCTCCCGGGACATGAATGTGTTTGTTAAAGTACAATTTTAGTTTACAGTTCTCAAGAAATGAGCTTCGTCAGGTATATTGATGTTATTGTTTTGTGCAGCCCTGATAAAAGGAATCCAAACTTTCTTCCACACCTCTTGTCGTCCTTCTCCCAACATCTTATTTTTTAAGATAGTCACAAATTCACTCACTGCAATCTCCCAAGGTTGTGTCTACCATTCTCTTCTGTTCAGTGCTTCTGCTTGCTTCCATTGTTTAGCTATTATTATATTCGTTGCACAAATCATGAAATGCAAGAGAGTTTTAAGGTCAGAAGAAGTTTGAATTGTATTAAGGTTTTGCAAAAGATAGATCTGTGGATCTAAAGGGAGGGACGTACCAGTTATTGCTATTTCTTGCTGCACTGACCTTCTGAATATCTGCAAGGGTGTGCATTCCCACACCATATGGAAGTATGTAGGAGTGTCATTACATCCTCTCCAGCACTGTGCTGCGTGTCATCTTGTTATTCTTGCAATATGTACAAGAAGTTCATTTTGGGAAAAGTCCATATCATTGTGAACCTTTTGCCATGAACTCATTTTGTTCTGCTAACAGTGCAGAGGGAATGAATTTGTGCTTAAGCGTGAAAGGTGGGGCTCTGGTCTATTGTTTTAGAAGGTGTATCAGCATCCTACGTACATCCCAGATTCTTTAGAAATCTTTCTCACCTTTGGGATTCAGAAAAGACGTCAGATAGTGGCCTTTAACCCTCTTTGCTGCTTGGACTGAGACAGAAACTGAATGAATACAGCCTGGTCTTAGTTTGTCTGGCTCAGATTATTTCCATGCATCATACAGAGGACTCTCTTTTTAAAAGGTCCAGAAATTACAGCTGGTCTGGAATAGCGCCAACAAGGCACTAACAGGGATTGGGTGTTTTGCACATTCGACACCAGTGCTCCCATTTCATTTCTGCCCCCTGTTTAAAGAGCCAGTTTCAAATGAAGTAAAATAAGATGATACTAGGGAAGGACTTTCTTCGTGGTGGCACCCAAGATCAGTCTCTGCAACGAACAGTGTCTGCAGAGTGGTCCACCAAGTTTATTTATCTGTTTGTTTCCTTTTCTATCCTGCCCCATACCTGAAGGTCTCTGGGCGGGTAACAATGGATCAGACAACATATTCAAAAACATATTAAGAACAAAATACAGATTAAAACATACTAAAAGCACAATACAAATTAAAACAAGGTACTTAGTTAAAAACTCCGATATAACCTGTGCGCTCAATAGTGTATTCATAAGAACTATAACTGAGGGGAGAATGTATCATCTCAGCCAAAGGCCAAGGCAAAAAGGTATGTTTTTACAGCCTTCCTAAATGATAACAAGGAAGGGGCATGGCACACCTCAAGGGGGAGACCATTCCACAGTCTGGGGGCCACCACTGAAAATGCTCTCTCCCGGGTGCCCACCAACCTCACCACCGAAGGTGGTGGGACAACCAGGAGGGCCTCTTCTTCGGATCTTAAGGCATGGGCAGGTCGGTATGGGAGAAGGCGTTCCTTTAGATATTTGGGGCCCAAGTCATTTAGGGACTTATAAGTCAAAGTCAAAACCTTGAATTGGGCCCAGTAGTGAACTGGCAGCCAGTACAATTCTTTTAAAACCAGCGTAATGTGTATCCAGTTAGCTGTACCAGCCAGCACTCTGGCCGCTGCATTCTGCACTAACTGCAATTTCCAGACCATCTTCAAGGGCAGCCCCATGTAGAGGGCACTGCAATAGTCCAGTCTAGAGGTTACCAGAGCATGGATAACTGTGGTCAGGTCATCTCTATCCAGAAAAGGCTTAAGTTGACGTACCAACCGTAGATGAGAGTAGGCGCTCCTGGCCACGGCCCCCAGGAGCACCTCCAGTTATGCATGCATTTGTACAGAATACATATCCAGGACACGTATGCATTCAGCTATTCATACAAATTCATACAAATGCATTTCTATCGAAGCCTACCACTCGAAGGGGATCTATTCAAACAAACACAAATTTTCTAACATTCGATTCCTTACGAACTAAATGCCAAAAAACCTATTTGTGCACACACAACTCCACGGGTGTTTTCCCACTTAGCACTAAAGAACCATTAAGGACTCTTAATGGGTCCTTAATGGGTACCCTAGTGCGAGTGTAAAAAAAACCCTAGCATTAGAGTGCCCATTAAGGACCCATTTAGGATCCTTAATGGGTCCTTAAAGGGTACTCTAGTGCTAAGTGGAAAAACACCCTAGAAGGCCTACTTGGACCTACTATGAGCGTGCAGATGATGATGGCACATTTCCGGCTCCCCATCATCCCCCTCTTACCTTCAGCCAGGAAGCTGCTGCTGCCACTAGACATTGCTAGTAGGCCTTCTGGAGCTGCATGCACACCTCTACCTGTATTAATACCTGTATTTGCCCAGAAATTATGGGGGGAGAGGGCTGCTGGAGGTGAAACAGACTATCAAAGAAGAAAAGCATGCTTCGGCTAATTATATCAATTGAAAACTGCCCAAAGTGCAGCAAACAAAGATTGAATATCGTAGAAATGTAATGCAATCCTGAGCAGACAACTGGCACAATAAAGCACTGCATGGACAATTTTTGGAGAAAATCAAAGGGAAAGCTTACCAAGGAAAGACCTGGCTGTGGCTTGCAAACATAACACTCAAGAAGGAAACAGAAGGCCTGATTTCATCTGCACAAGAACAGGCTATCGGGACCAACACAATAACAGCCAAAATAGAAAATCAGCTGTAAACTATCAGGTACCAATTACACAAAGAAGCTGAAGAAGGAATTGGCCAGGCACTCACCTGCTGCAAAAAAGATCCCACAGACTGATTACAAACAGCAACACCTGGAAAAACAAAAAGCTTTTTATTTGGGGCCGCATGGCAACTTTAAAAATGTTTGTCTTTCCCAAACTGCTTTATTTATTCCAGACTTTATCCAGCTATATAACTCTGGTTCAATTGAATAAATGGAATAACAAACATTGGTTGTTACAACTTAGTTTCAATTCTATTTTACAAAGTGCTGATGCTGTTGTAGTAATAAAAGACCAAGGTCAGAACTGGAAAATAAATTAGAATATTTATTGTTACAGGGCAAAGGCTTAGTTTCAAATATATATCTGAAATATGAGAAACAACAAATCCAATTCAATTGCAATCCTTTTGAAAACTTGTGGGAAAAAAGGCCTTAATCTTTCCTTTTCTGTTAAAGACAGGACGCAAGCAATCATGTAATGTTTGAAATTCTATAAATCCTCTCAAGCTAAAGAGCTAATGCTGAAAATTATAATGTACGGCATTATAGAGCTAAAATGTTTTGAAGAAGAAGAGTTGGCTTTTCTACCCATTTTCTCAACCATTTAAGGGGACTCAAAGCGGCTGACTAAGCTTCCTTTTCTTCTTCTGTGAGGTGGGTGGGGCTGTGAGAGCTCAGGGGACAGCTGTGACTAGCCCAAGGTCACCCAGCTGGCTTTGTGGAGAAGGAGGAGGAGGAGGAAGAGGAAGAGTTGGCTTTTCTACCCTGCTTTTCTAACCCATTTAAGGAGGCTGCCTCTGTGAGTTAGATGTATGTTTGCAATTTTACTTTGTGATTTTTCATTACTTTTCTTGTTTTTATCTTGTGTTTAGCTATTCTGTTAATGTATTACAATGTGAATTTGCCATATGCTAAATAAATAAATGTAAAGCAGGTGCTCACTATGCAGAGAACCTCCTAAATTCAATCAATCCTCAGCATCTCGTCCATAAGCCATCAATAGCAATTCATATCTGTGTTGATGACAGAGAACCCCTACATGGGTCAACAACATTTTTAACTTGGCATTTTGCGGTTCTCTTTCTGCAAAACAGCCCATCAGATTAACCTTTCCGTGGCACATTCTATCCCTTTACTCAGCTTGTTCTCACAGTATATAAATCCCTTGAGCTAAGGGGAAAAGGCTTCGAAACTGTAGGGTTTGACTTTCCCCTGGAAAGGTCAGTGATGGGGAAAGACATTATCTTGCCCTTTACTCGCAGATGCAACTCATACATCTTGAGTGTGACCAAGTTCTTTACAAATTTTAAAAAGAGAGAGAAAAGCCATTTGGTTAAGAAGACCTGGGAGCAAAAGAAAGAAAAATGACAACTTGCTTACTTGATCTCCTGGGTGATGGTCCAATATATTTTTCTTGTCACTTTGCCTAGAAAAATTCTGTGGAGAAGCTCCCTTTTCCACAGAATGTTTTTGTTCTGTTAAAGAGAGAGACCAGGAGGAAGCAAGGCCAAAGGTAATCGTATCGTAAGAGGCAAAATGTCGACCACAAAAACGTCACTCTTGCTGGCAACTTACCTAGGCGAGGAAGTTTAGCAAAGGAATGCAGTCATGTGCTTCTTAAATCCCCTTGCTCTGGCTCTCATGCACAAGGGCGCGCAGCACAGTGAAGCGGAGGATGAAGGAGGAGGAGAACAGAAGTTTTAACAATTTCCAAGCAGCCAAATTGAGACAGACTTTCAGGTATCCAAAGAAGAGCAACTCTAAAGCTAGTGGCCAGCTGTCAGCCTTTGGACCACATTGTACAAGAAGACAAATAACATTTTCTTGTGCAATAATTAGGAATTTGACCAGAGCAGCACCATTTGAATGTCATGCACTTGGAAAAGTTACAGGTGGAGAAAAACTAAAGTCCACATTGATAACAGAAGCAACTACAAAGTGAGGGATAAGGTGTGTATCTACAGATGGAGCAGAAGTTCAACCCCATCCATTCAAACAGATTCCCTTTCAAACAAGTTACTTACTTGTCTGTTTGTTTGCAGTCCAAAATTTCCCAATCCCATTTCGGTGTACTAAGCGCTTGCCAGCACCATCACAATCTGCAACTTTATTACGGACAGCAACCAGTGATCAAAATTAAGAAAAGAAAGCAGTTGGTGCAGTGGGAATATACCCAAGAGTTCCCTCCAGACAACATTGACTGCAAGTTAATTAATTGCAACCAGCTATGTAGAACAGTTGCTTCCTAACAGAGTTTATCCACCCAAAATTTAATTGCTGAGTGTTCACCATCCATAGGGAAGGGCAGAAATTCAGGGATCTAATTAACTTCCCTAACAATTCTGTGTAGACATTACAATGTGAAACATGTATTCTGGGATTTCAGTGAAAAAAAAGACACAAATAAATTTGGCTGACATTATGGGGAACACCTTGGTTGTTGGCATTAGGGATATGCACAAATGGGGGGTGGGGTGGGGGTTGCATTTGATTCATATTGAATTGAATATAAGAAAATCTGGACGCGTCTTCATGGCATGTGTTATTTCAGTTTAAAGAATTCGAAATAAAAGAAACGGAACAAAGCTGTCCAGACGACTTGCAAGTTGATCCGGTTCCGATGGCAGCCTTAACGCGGGATCAATACTCGGAGTCCACATGGCAGCACTGTCCTCCTGCCCATTGCCCACACTCTCTCCTGTGATTGGTTTTCCCTGCCAGGATCCCACCCTCCCTTCTCTTTGCGTCATGCTCCGCCGGGAATTCCCTGCCCAGTCCACCCTCCCCCTTCCCAGCAGCAGCAGCAGCAGCAGCAGCAGCAGCATCCATCCATCCATCCACCCACCCATCCATCCATCCACCCATCCAGGCGCTGCGGCATGAGGAAGATGAGGATGGGGGGAGAGGGGGCAGCAGCAGCTGGGTGGGGGTGGGGAGGGGAAGGGAGGCATTGCTAAGGCACCAAGGAAAAGAGTCTTGGGGGGGACTAGCAAAGGGGGGGTGTCGTCCTTGCACAGACGGGATTCTAAAGTGAGAGAAGCCCCCCTTTCCCAAAAAGAGAGAGGAGAGAGGGAGGGGTTCCTAAGCAGCCCCCCCCTTTCCCAAAGAGAGAGAGGAAGGGGGGGTATCTGGGGGTGGGAGACATTGCATGAGCATCTCACGTCTCCCGCCCTCCTGAAGCCGTTGTATATGGTACACTCCTGATTATCAATGTTGCAAATTTCCGCAATTTCAATACAGCTCTGTATCAAAGGACCGGGGCTTTAAACATTAAAGAGGCATAGGGTGGGGTGTCATTCATTCATATTTTTATCCCACTCTATACACAAGGCTCTCAGTGCGGGTCACAACACATTGGTTTTAATGTGTTCATATTAAACATATTAAAGCCATAACTTTGCCTGAACGTGGGGAGGAAAAAGCTGTTTCTTTAGTCCACCCTCAGAGCAAGAAAACATGAGCAAAGTGACCAGTAATTTTCTTTCCACATTATCTCTCCCAGAGGTGAATTTTACCCTAAAAGAAAACAGCTTGCCACTTTGCTGATATATTCTCTCACTCTGAAAGTGGACTGAAAGTGGATTAAACCTTAGGTGTGACCACATATTCTCTCATTCTGAAAGTAACAGAGATCAGAACTTTCCCCATGCACAGAACTTTATTGACCCATGGCCAGGCCTGGTAGTGCGGTGCAGGATTTTGGGACATGATTGATCCTGCCCTATTGGATTTCCTAGTGGTCACCTATCCATGGTCCGCTTTGCCCTAATATCCTGGCAACTGGAATCTTATCTGGGAATTCCAGATTAGATTCCACTTCCCATCCTGAAGCAGGCTGCCCCTGGCCTCCCATTGCATCACCACCCACTCCTCCTGGGCTTGCATGGCACTGCCACCCCCAAACAAAGGATGCCCAATCTGGGGCAGAAGGCAAAAAAAGACACTTCTTTTTTTTAACTGTATGAAAATGCTGCCCACATGAGATCTTTAAAACACTCTCATGCTCTGGTGCTTGGCCATTTAGTCAAGCAGAAGTGTTGTTCAGTCTAGTGGTTAGCGAGCCAGGCTCTTATCTGGGATTATCAGGTTTGATTCCACCCTCCTCCATGAACCCAGCTGGGTGACTGTGGGCTAGTCATGGCTCTCTTCTGAGCTCTCACAGGGTGTTGGGAGGAGAACAGAAGGTTTGTCAGCAGCTTTGAGCCTCCTTAAATGGGTGAGAAAAGTGGGGTAAAAAAGCCAACTCTTCTTCCTCCTCCTCCGTGAAGCCAGCTCAGTGGCCTTGGGCTAGTCACAGCTCTTACAGGGCATCTGTTGTGGGGTGAAGAATGGAAGCTTTGTCAGCCTCTTTGAGTCACCTTAAATGGGTGAGAAATGCCAATTCCTTCTCCTCCTTCTGGGAGGTTTGGTATGGGGTAGCATTATTATAAAGAGGTATAGAAATCCAAGTCAAGGTTCCTATCTTTTTTTAACAGTTGTGCAAAGCATGGAACTTCAGCAAGTGCATCCTTCCTTCCTTCCTTCCTTCCTTCCTTCCTTCCTTCCTGCCTCGCGCCGAGGGAAGAGCAGCCGGCGGCGGAGGCGGCAGCGGTGGCAGCGGTGGCATCCATCCATCCATCCATCCATCCATCCATCCATCCATCCATCCATCCATTCATCCAGGCGCTGCGGCGCTGCGGCGCTAGCGGCTTCTCCCTGGGGCTCCGCCGCCGCTTTTCCCCCGCTTTGCCGCCACTTTGCCCCGCAGAGGAGGAGAGCCAAGGGGTGGACAAGAGGGCGAAGGGGGCTCCTCGCTTGCTCTTCCCCCCGTGGCCGGGAGGGAACTCCGCCCCCCCACCTCTCAGGGACCGAAGCTGGATTAAAACCTTGGCTTGTGGTCACACCTAAGGTTTAATCTAGCTTCACTCCACCTTCAGAGTGAGAGAACACATCAGCAAAGTGACCAGTAGTTTTCTTTCCACATTATCTAGTCTAAAGGTGGATTTTCTGAGTTATTAACCCTGAAAGAAAACCAGCTTGTCAGTTTGCTGGTGTATTCTCTCACTCTGAAAGTGAACTGAAACTGGATTAAACCTTAGGTGTGACCACAGGCAGAAGCAAAGTAGCCTAGAGGGGGCTCAAAGCGGTTGACATTCTGTTCTCACCCTTCAGGGGACTAAGTGGCTGACAAGCCTTCTCACCCTTAAGGGGGCTGAAAGCAACTGTTCCAAACCTTCAAAGATCTGAAATTGCGCAAAACTGCAACATTGTTTTTAAGGTGTGAAGTGCTTACATATTGATACAGTGTTTCAGCTTTAAGGACTGGAGGTTTATAGTGGGTGTTTGAGGGTGGATTTTTTCAGTGAAGGAAACCCTAAACATGACGTGCTTCTAATACGTTCAGCCATTGGTTACAGTGCGATTGGGGGGGCGGGACAGCCTTAACACAGAATCTCATCCCGGAACGATACTGTCCACACAGTAAAAAATTAAACACGTGTCAAGGGCATGTTCCGGACTGAGACCTGTTGAGATCAGGATTTATTTCAAATCGGGATAATGTGGTTTATCACGGAAATACCGAATTAAGCCGAAGTGACGTGTGCACGGCCCGAAATCAAAACGTTTTGAATTCGAGATAACGACGTCGTGGGGATGCGGCCTTTGTATTCATTCAAATCGATCCCCTGCAAACGTGGTAGGATTTCATTCGATACTAATGTACCGTTGGACCACCGTATCTGCGTGTGATATGTTCCGGCGCCTACCGTGGTTACCTGAAAATGTGGATAATTGCAAACAGGCCTTCCGGTTCTGAGGTCATGCAACCACAGAACCAGAAGCAGCAGCAGCGTTGGCTTTTCTACCCCACTTAAGGTCAAACATTAATTGGGAAATATATTGGTTACCAAAGCCCCAATGCTAGGTGTGGTCACACTTTACCTTTTATCTAAATGGAGTTCATTCTCTGCCCATAGTTAGATATGGAAAGTCCATGTTTGTTTTTGCTGCAGACTTTCCTCCCCCAATTGGGACTATCTAGTATATGGATTATCCCAGCACTGAGTCAATTTCTGCTGCAAGAAACGGACCCAGGCAAAGTCTCTGGAATCCATGGTGCTTCTGCATGACGGTGATGATGCAACACAGAGAGGAAGAGGAGGAGGAGGAGGAGGAGGAGGAGGAAGAGGAGGAGAACAAGAACAACAAGAACAAGAAGAGTTGGCTTTCCTACCCCGCTTTTCTCACCCATTTCAGGGGACACAATGCAGCTGACAAAGCTTTCTTCCCACAACAAACACCCTATGAGGTGGGTGGGGCTGTGAGAGCTCAGAAGAGAGCTGTGACTAGCCCAGGGTCACCCAGCTGCCTTTGTGGGGGAGCGCAGAATCAAACCCATTATTCCCAGACCACTCCCTGCTTCATAGGACCCCTGAAATTTCAATGTAGGAGAAGCAGTGCAGGAAGAGGAAGCACAGAGGCGGGGAGCAGCCCTTATCCTGCCTCTGTGACTGCATGGTTGGGGTCCTCAGTCTCTGCCCTGAAAGATCCAGTAGGAGAAGCCTCGCCCCATCTCTTCAACTACTGTGGAGGGCAGCCTGGGGGTCAAAACTGGATAGGGGTACCCAAGGTAACCTACCCCTACTCCAAGATAGGTGTGACCAGTTTGTTCTAGGCCAAAATGACCTGCATTCCCTGTCCATCCTTGTTGTGGTGTGGCCTTAGATACGTACGTGGGAGCTGAGCCTCTGCAGCTCCCCCAACCACCTGCTTTCCATAATCAGCAATTATTTCTATAGTTCAGTTTCCCACTTCCTGGTGGTTTGTAGAAATCTAACCATAGCATTGCACAAGAGGTGGCTACAGCATCAAAATAAACTATAGTTAAAATTTCAGGAAGTTCATTTGGGTTATGAATAGAAACAGGTCCTTGTACAGTCAGTTTTGACAATTCTCACTTTATGTGCTTCCTAATACATACACGGATATATATTTTCAACGTTTTCCATCGTGGAAAATGCACAGTAAGGCCGATTCCAGATGTTTCCTAAAAGTCACGCTAGCAAGCAATATTATGGAGTGAAGCTCCTTTGGAATGAGTGTGTTGACCGGACAGTGTAGGGCTGGTGTGGTCTGTGCATGATATAGTGACACAGACATCTGGGTGGCAGTGAGAAATACCTGGAAGTGTGCAATCGCCACTGCGGCACATGCATGGCAGCCTTTGGGGGGCTCCACATAGTTGTGGTGACCACAATCAAGGTAGTGGCTCCGTGTAGTAGGATACAACACTATTTTGGGGAAACCCATGTCCAGAAGCAGATTTGCATGAAAAAGGTTTTACCAGGGCTATGTTGAGATTGCTACAGATATTTGTGCCAGAGTAGCACATCAGGATGTATACGAAGTCAGAATCCCCCTACAGCCTCATGGCCCCCTCCCCTCAGGCCCCATCGCCCCTCTTACTTTCCTACACCAAATCTTCTTCCTAGGCCTTCTGGCACATCTGCAGAACCGGAAGGCCTGTTTTGGCCTCTGGAGACTGCCAAAATGGGCCTGGGGATGCCACCATAGGCCTCCCACCCACCCCATTACCTTTTGTGAGGCCTCCGGTGGTGTCCTGGGCTTATTTTGGGACTCTTATTTCGGCGCACACAGACCCAGAAGTGCCTTAGCAGGCATGGTGGTCGTGATGAGGACAGGTAAGTGGAGGAATAGGAAGGGAGGGGAGGGGTGGGGTGGGGATGCTGCATTAGATTTGTGCATGAATATTTCTTTGGATGTTCATGCATGAATACCTAGCCCCCCACATTTGTGGGGCTGGAATTCAGCTGAAGCTGAATTTATTCAAATTCGATTTGGGGCTGGAGTAGAAAATTTATCAAGCCTTTGGAGGTCATCCAAAACTCCTTTGGAGCTTGGCCTTTAATATCCTGGCATCTTACCTGAGGATGGAACTGGCAGTCTCAGTCGGAACACACCTTGCTTTGCTGAGACACTTTAGAAGACCCAGCCTCATCATCATCCGGTCAAAGGGGCCTTTACTACTTATCCACAAAGAGCCATTGGGGCAGCAGGCAACTGAAAACAGCTCAATGCTATCAAATACAATTGTCCTCAAACCCCAGAACAAGCAACTGACATGACTAGTTATTTAAATTAGGATACTATACAAGATGTGGATCTAGTAGAAACCTGGAAGTTTCTACATGGTGTTAAAGAGACCTCCTGGTTTTGATTTGAACTGTGTTTGCTGCTTTTTGTCTGATTCCTTTCCTTAGAATTCATTTACAAATGGCCTCTTTTGTTCAAGCTCCTATATTGATTTTTTAAAATTTAAATGTTCATTAAAAACAGGAAATACAAACATTGAATAAAAACCATTATTCCCAGATAAGAGTCCGGCACCCTAACCACAAGACCAAATCCAACTCATCTGGTTTGGATGAGCTGCTAAACTGTGTGATACCAAGTCTTGTGAATGAGTTTGCATTCTTTTATACATGAGTCACATATTCCAGCTCAGCAATTTGCCAACGTTTGTTGTACCAGTTTTGACGCCAGTGTAATATTAACCCCAGAATTCTGCTTATTACAATTAGACTTGGAACTTAATTTGAATAAGCCAAAAAGCTTATTGACTTCCTTTTAACAGCAGCAAGACAAAGAATAGCCCATGGCTGAAAGCTCCAAGATTTTAGATTAGCAATTATAGAACTACTGTAGTGGTCTGTCAATGCCACACACTGGGCTAATTTTGGGCTATTTTATAAGCATCTATTAAAGGCTTTGTTATGACTGACACTACAGCAATAAAGCTTTGTTTGCGCAGTGTCAACTATTGTGGAATATTTTGTGTATTTAAAATATTTATATCCTGCTTCCCATAAAATATAAGCTCAGCAGTGTACTTAGAATAAAAACAGCTAAAATCATAATAGTTATATTGAAGTTATGAGTCAACAGATAAATAAAAATATCAACTATCGCTGATAAGGTTCCCCCTGATTATAATCTGCCCGTTTAAGTCTACATTTCAAACGATATAATGAAATTGAACTTCATCTACGCAACCTATTTTACTAAGTTTACCCAGTTTTACTAAGTTTCCAAGGAGACTTCAGCAGAGCAATGATTACCACTCCAGTTGTATCCAGTAAGACAAAAATGATTTCCACATGGTTCCATTGTAGTGGTTTTTCCTTTCAGTTAGTAATCTGGCTCCTACACAGAATTTAAGCTTAGGTTCTTATTGCACTGACCTTCCATGGACAGTGGCCAGAGTTCACATTGTGGTACATGACAGGTGCCACAGCGCATGACTGCCCACCCACAGCCCTGGTGCCTTGCCCCCACGCAGCATCACTGTACGAATGCTGCATGAAGGGCTGTAGTAGGAGTGTTGTAGGCACTCCCAAACAAACTATGGAGCAAGATTTATTTGTCTACAGGTTCTTAAGATCGTGGATGGCCATGCATGCTTGGAGCCTCTCTGGAATGAAACCTGTCAGAACATTCATGGTCCATCCTGGAAAGCCAAACATGAAACAGTTCATACTCCCCTGTTCCTCCAATTAGTGACCCAGTAAGGATGTGCACAAATCCAGCCTGAATCAACTCTCAGTCCATGCTGAATGCACTTTGGATCCATTGCAGATGTGACTTGCACAGCTGCTTTCCCAACTCCCCAGTTTAACAAATATCCGAACTATGTCTGGAAACATCCAGCTTTGATCCACATTCAGAGTGAGAGAACACATCAGCAAAGTGACCAGTAATTTTCTTTCCTCATTATCTCTCCCAAAGGGGCATTTTCTGAGTTATTTAACACTGAAAGAAAACAGCTTGCCACTTTGCTGATGTGTTCTGTCACTGAATGTGGACCGAAGCTGGATTGAACCTTAGTGTGATGACAGCCAAAGGAAGGGTAGCCAGAAATGCCTTTCTGTCCTCTTCAAGAAATGTTAGGACATACACACTTTCTCAGAGGAAAACAACTTGGTTGGTCTTGGCTGGTTTCCTTAAATCAGTGTTAAATCAATGCCTTTTTTTTTTTTTTTTGTAAATTGCTTGGCCCAGTCTCTGCCCACATAAGTAGATTCTTATGGCAGATGTAATTAATAATAGAGGCACCCAGGCAGGGTGCCAAAATGAAGCAGTGCTCAATATTTATGGCTCCCAAAAAACTAAATAAACCCTTTTTGCCTTAAAAATGCCTTTCCCTCTGCTGGAGCCTCAGACTGCAGGCAAAATCCAACTGGAGCCTGCCTCCCATTTCTGACTTCATAGAATATAAAACCCATGTACATTCTATGTGGTTGGCACCAGAAGGGATCTGTGCTGACTTACTGACAAGGAGCATGCAAATTATTATGAAACCTCTGCAAGGATATTTAAGGTGGAGGGACCAACTTCAGAATAAGGGTCTGGAGAAGACAACAGAAGAGGAATGGATAATCAAATTGATGGAAGTTGCTTTCAGGAACTCTGGGTCCTACCACTAAGAACCACCACCAATGGGTTTACTCTTCGGGTGCCAGTCAGGCCATTTCCACAGAGGCCACATTACCCCACACAGTGCTGAGCAATCTAGGCCAAATTAGGTAATCCAACATGGGATGGGCCAGGTGACCAGTGGCCCGTAAGTATGGCCGTTCACATAGTGGATGGTCAATCCCAGACCAACTATGGAAGATGGGAACTTTCATCATGGGGTCTGCTTCTGGAGGCCTATCCAGGTTGACCAGAGGAACGGGACTGAGCTTCTTAGCCCCAGTATGAGTGGCCGATCCCTCTATCTAGCATTTCTTACGCGGATTTTTTATTTTTAAAAAAGAATTAATCACATGGAGAAGAAAAGCACATTAAAAAAGAAGGGGTGTGTGGAGGTGGGGGAGAAGGCTTTTTAAAACCCTGCAACACACACCCTCGCCTCCCTTGAGCGACACAATGGCATCATCCAATAAGAAAGGAGAAAGAGTTGACTCAGCAAAAGGGGTGGAGAGCCAAGGGTTCTGTGGAGGGGACTCAGTTCAATCACACAGAAAGGTGTGAACGACACAGCCCAAAGTGAGGACAGCCTGAGGATGATCTACGTGTAAACAGAGCTGGTATGACCTCAGTTCAACTTAATAGGCCATCCTGTCTCATATAGGTGTGACCAGGGCCCTTATAAGCAAGCTTAAGAGCTCCAAAGCAGAAAGCAAAACAGAAGAGAGTACATCTTAGAGCCCCCTAGCATCTGAAGAAGTACCCGTGTCTAAGAAAGCTCATGCCAACTCTTCTCCTGTTAGTTTCCAAGTGCTACTACCTACCTTGCTGGACTTTTCGAATTAGACTAACATGGTTATTTCCCTGATATTGACCACCTAAAAAATGCAGACAATTTAAATCTCCCAACCCTGAATCCTTTAATTTTGCAAAACAAAAAAATCCATCTTATGTTCCTCAGTGTCCTCTTAACTATTCTTACGTCCCTGGTACATGAATCACTCAGTTTTAGCTCATCTATGAGTGTGACTTCTTCTAAAGTAGTAAGTGAATGAATTTAAATTTTAAGATTTACAGCCCTGAAACAGAAAAGCTGAACCGCATTTCTTGTTAGAAGTGAAAGTACCAAATATTTTTTTTTAAAAAAAACCAACCTGACTTAATAAAACTGACCCACAGAACAGCACAAAAGCAACATCAGCACTTACCTGTGAGAGGTACAGGTAACCCTCCAGATCAAAGACATCTACACAACCATTTCTGGCTTTTTTTTTTGCTATTTTACCTAATCAGGTTGCTTTTCAAAAAGAAAGAAAAAAGGCAGAACTGTCTAAGAGCGTTCTCCTTTCTCAAGGGTTTGCAATAATGTGGGTCTGAGGCTAGAGGAAGTGGAAAGCAGGCACAGGAGTTTTCTCCTACCCCCAGATGTACATTATCTGCCTGGCACAGTTTGCAATAAATTACATATCCTAAACACCTGGGTCACCTAAAGATGGAGGGACTCAACTTTCATGCTTTTCTGTGGGCTTCCAGATTTCCTGTTCCCTTTTTCTGTTTTTAAACTTTGTTTACAGACATACAAGTTTGAGTCACATCTAAATTGTTCAACTCAGAGAGCAGCCGTTTAAAAGCAAGGCAAAACTACAGCACCAAATGACCCTGATTCAACCAACCTGAGAGCCTCAGGAAAACAGATGTTTGTAGGGCTGTGCAAATATTTGTAACATTCAATATTCATATAAATTTAGACATTCATATACAAACTGAATGTTATGACATCCGTACACTGACATTCATATTTGTATGAATGTTTCGGAACAATCATATGAAGCTTCGGAACATTTAAGGTTTGTGAACTAGGGGGCTGGGAAAGTGGCTGAGCCCATCACATCTGCAACGGATCCAGAGTGCATTCAACAAGGATTGAAAGCGGATTCAAAGTGGATTCAGGGCAGATTTGATGCTTTCAGAGCAAATTTGTTAAGGGATACATATCAGAAATGTATTGGGTACAATATTCAAATGGATCAATGGGAAAAACTTTGGGCGAAAGATATAAAATTTACTACTTGTGTGTCATTGAAAGAAAATATTTACAAAATGATGTATAGATTGTATTTAACACCATATAAACTTGGGAAAATGTATCATATGTCAACAAAATGCTGGAAATGTAAAAAGGTAGATGGTACTTTCTATCATATGTGGTGGACATGTGAGAAAGCAAAAAAATACTGGAATTTAATATGGCGCCGGATGAGACAGATTTTGAATATTAACTTTGAGTTTAAACCAGAATTATTTTTATTAGGTATGGTTGATGAAAATTTAAGTGAACCAAAGACCTTGATATTGTATATGGTAACAGCGGCAAGACTGTTACATGCACAAAAATGGAAGCAAGAAGAATTACCTACTGAAGAGGAAGATGGAGATGGCAGAAATGGATAAACTGACGAACTTATTAAAAGATAAAACAGTGAATAAGTTTATAGAAGATTGGGGGGGGGCTTTTCATACAATTTCTTTGGGGACTGGGTACTTCGACGGAAGGCTTTGGCCTTTAGGAGAAAAAGTAACAAGTTTATGAAGGAAGCAAAATGTAAAAGATCAGAAGAAGAAGAGTCTGAAGAACGGAGGAAGTCACATGGAAAAAATTTCTTTTTTAAACAATTGTAATGGTATATAACTATGTATGGAAATGCATCAATGAAAATAAATAAAAAATGGATGACAAAAAAAAAGGAAATGTATTGGATACGTATGGGATACGTATTCATATCAGATATTCATACAAATACATTCATATCAAATAGAATCCTACCGCATTCAAGGGGGATCTATTCAAACGAATACAAAATCTTACATCCAATTTGATACAAATCAAATGCAAAAAACCCCCATTTGTGCACATCCCTGGTGTTAATCTTGTAGTCTGAACACTGCAAGTGTGGTATTCTTCAACCCACCATGAATTATCTTCCCTCCCACTGTTTCTATTTATATAAAATCACTTATATACACGTTTATATGTGCATTTATCACACGCACACACAAACATACGTGTTTTGATCCATTTCCAAATTTGTATATTGGAAGCAGTACACCAAAATTTAAGTAATTAAATAAAGCTCGTCTAATGTTATCAGACCTTTCACATAACTCTGTCTCAACTACAACAAAACGCCAAAGGAACAAAATGCGAAGGAAGGTGAAGAGAGAACAGGAGGCAGCCTCCAGTGGATTTGAGAAGCTGGGTATACCATACCTGTAATTCAGAGTGGGGAAACCTGCAACTTCTTGTCATCCCAGGTTTTCAAGCTGCCACTCTTCCAAATCCCATGGTGTTTCTAACAACACCCCAGTTAGAAAGAAGTATTTTCAACAGGTGATTTTTGTCACAGTAGAAATGCACTTTGGGCAGATTCACGTACCTAACAGCATTTCTGCCTAGGTGCGAAGGGGTAGCAACGGCCTTATCTAAGAGGCAACATGTGCAATCAGAGATAGCCGCTGGGGATGTCACAAGCTCTGTCCCTTCCCAAGTGCAGTCCTTAGCAGACCTGGTGAGAAAAGTGGAGGACAACTGATCACTGAGCAGGGTTTTCAGTTCCAACCAATGCACCACAGGTCAGATTTAGCCAGGTCTTTGCAACTGAGTGGTTACATTTAGGGAAGGGCTCGAATATTTTTTTTAATTCAATTCGTATTGAATCAAACGCAAGAAAATCCGTTATTCGTTCAAACAGATCTCCTTCAAATCTAGTAGGATTCGAATTTGAATGTCAATCTTGGAAAGTGCCAACGTTTAATTTCAATATGAATATCCGAATTCGGCCAAACTCGTACAATTTTCAAATTTTATGAATACTCGTTGCACATCCCTAGTTTCGTTGCATTCACTGGATCTTGCTTCCCTTTTTACAACAGAAGGGAGTGCCTCACAGCATCTTGCCGCCCACTCTGCGGTGATGCAACAACTACGTTGCTCTTGCTTTAGTGGCTGCATAATCCTGTGTAACGGCTCAGAAGCAAACTCAGCACACGAACCAAAAGGTTCTTCCTCTCTGATATTGCTCTGAAATTGTTGCAATCAAACTGATCAAGTTTCTTCATTTTTGTGTAAGCCTTAAAACATTTTTAAAGCATTTTTAAAAAAAATGTCTTAAGGAATAATTCTGTGGTTTCGCATCGAGGGCCAGACAGCCCTGTTTTTGGAGACAAACACACTGATACGGGCAGAGGATTCTGGGAAACCGCCACTAACGGCTCCAACCACAAGGCAGATGCTGAGTCACAAAGCGCAGCCGGAGAAAGTGGAGGGACTCTCAGCGAGGCACATTCTGTACATTTGAGTTTCTTGGCATAGCGGAAACATTGCATCTCACTCTGTCATGGCCTTTATCGCCTTATTAGAGATTTCAACCCATGAGAAAAGTGCTAAATACTCAAAATCAGATGTCAAAGACATCTCACTGAATAGGTTAGAGGGAAGAAACGTCCCCCTCCCATAGGCAGCGTACCACACATTCACGTAGGTATTTCTTTTCAACTTTCACGTTGCAAGGTGGTTAGATTTGTGGGACAAGGTACTGGTAATTTTAGGATTGACACAGATTTTGCCTCCTCTTTCCTTGGGCCTTTCTGCATTAACCTGGTACAATCTGGCATAGTGAACCAGGAACAGAATAATCTGTCGCAAGACTGGAATAGGTCATTCTCTGAGTTGCTGGTCCAGACTAGCTCGTGAGAGCTTTGAAGCCAGTCTGCACAAGCTCCGAAGACTCTGGCTGACTCATTTCACCTGTTTGGATCACACCCCTCCTTTGCAGATGGACTATACCATGTGTGGGCAGGGCAGGAAGTCCCTTTTATTACTTTCCTTCCAGTTGAGCCAGTTTGATCTTGTGCTTAAAGCCTCAAAATCCTATCTGCTAGCCTCTGGGTTTCAATTCCACACTCCTCCACAAAGCCAGCTTGGTGGCCTTGGGCTAGTCACAACTCTTTCTGAGCTCTCACAGCCCCACCTACCTCACAGGGTGTCTGTGGTGGGGGAAAGAACAGAAGGTTTGTCAGCTGCTTTAAGTCCCCTTAAGGGTGAGAAAAGCAGGGTATAAAAACTGACTTCTTCCTTTTTGAAGTCAGCTGGGTGGCCCTGGGCTAGTCCCAGCTCTCTGAGTTCCCACAGGGTGTGTGTGGTGGAGAGCAGAGCAGGAGGATTCTCAGCCACTTTGAGTCCCCTTAAGAGATATAAACCACTCAAACTCTAATCACCCAACCATTCCGTCTGAGCTGTAACAGAAAGCTTAGCCTTGCAAGAGAACTGTCCGCAAGGTTGGTAAGATATCACTTAAAACGACAACTGTCACCATAAATCTAACTACTAAAAACAAGTTATTTTTCTCATATTGCCCCATACCAAAATTAACATCCTTTGTGTTGTTCTTCTTAACTTTTGTGCCAAAACTCTGAGCAGAACGGTATTAAGCTTTCCAGTAATGCCTGTCTGGTTTTTCCAAGACCATTCACCTGCAGTGAAAAGTGAACAGTAGATGTTCTAGTCAATTCTAGTCATAAAGCTAGCATTGCCTTCCACATCACCATGCCTGTAAATGATATTTGACTCACTGTGTCTCTGAACAACAGTTTCTGGGTCCCGCAAGATTTTTACACTGGGTCTACTAATTTTCCAGAGTATCTAAGCTGGGAACTTGAGAAACTAGATAATGGACTAGACAGGGCTTTTATCAGCAAGGCTCCTCTGCTTCAACAAACATTCATTACTCGTGATGAGCTTGGTTTTATCTGTGCTCATCAGAAGGAACACCTCCCCACCCAACCTGACTTTCCGGTACAATATCCAAAGCCTAAGGAGAGGTGGAGGCGGCCATCTGCCTTCCCTTCTCACTGTCTTCTGAACAAAATCACCCACACATGAAGCTGGATATAAGGCTAGGCCTCAGTTCTTCTTCTTCTTCTTCTTTTGCAGTTGTTGGGGGAGGAAAATGAAAACAACAGAAAAAGCAGCATTTGTGCCACAGAGGGATTGGAACACAGAAGAGAGGGATCAGCTGTGACAGGAGTTAACAACTATGGGGCTCTTCCAGATGTAAAATTATAAAAGCTGTTCTTGCAAGAATCAGGGCTGATGGCAACTGATAAGCCTTATATTTGAGAAGGCACTGAACACTCCAGATGCCCAGAAGACGTACAGCCAGGGTTGTTTTGGACTGTGGCGTGAGAAGAGACCACAATAACAAATACACATAGGTTAAATCAGAGTGAAGAACCTATCTGAGTATCGGTCTGGCATTAAGTGCTTTTTGTTAGAATACAAAATAACCTTGGCTATACATTTATCTGGAATCTGCTCACTTTTGCTTAGCTAGAATGCCCCCTGCTGTACAAAGGGTACAACTGCACTACTTGCTCCACCCACTTTGGAGTTTGATCGCCCCCACAGAGCGGTAGTATTCCACATCGTCCGACTCATTAATATTGTCTGCATTGACCTTAAAGCTACAGCCAGTGCTCATGTCGGCTGGCTGCAATTGAACAGTTGCAGTTACGTGGCAGAGGGACTGCAGGAGGGAAAAACATGGGGGCTGTTTCCTGCGACAGACCAGGAAAGGGATCTTGGGGTTCTGGTGGACAGCTCAATGAAGGACTCAGCCCAGTGGGCAGCAGCAGTGAAAAATGCATTCAGTGCTGGAGTAATTAAGAAGGAAATAGAAAACAACTCATCAAGCGTCATTTTGCCTCTTTATAAGTCTATGCTGAGGCCACATTTGGGATATTGTGTACCATACAGGCCACCACACCTCAGGAAAAGATATTGTGGAGCTGGAAAAGGTGCAGAAAAAGGCAACCAAAATAATCCTTATAAAACCAGGCTGCAACATCTAGGTCTTTTCAGCCTTGAAAGGTGGTGTTTAAGAGATGACCTGATTAAAGTATATACAATCTTGCACAGTGCGGAAGACGTAGACAGAAAATAATTCTCTATAGCACAACGGTAGAACCAGGGAGTATCAGGGTTAGGACAAGCTGAAGTATTTTTTCACTTAGAGGGTCATCAGTCCATGGAGTTTACTGCCAGAAGAGGTGGTGATAGCAGTCAGCCCAGACAGCTTTCAGAAAGGGTTAGAGAAATTCATGGAAGGTGCGTGTATCAATGGCTACTACAATGGATGTCTAGGTACTGTCGCTGGATTGGGGAAACAGATGGGATGCCCCTCAAGGCCATTTGCAGGGAACTGAGAGCAAGTGAAGGTTTCGCCTTTGTCTTCTGCTTCAGATGCCCAGAAGCAATTGGTGGGCCACTGTATGAGCCAAGAGGCTGGACTAGGTGGGCTGTGGCCCCTTATGTTCTTAAGAAATCATTCAGATCAAGCTGCAGATTAAATAAGATCTTTACTGTTGTTTAAGCACCCATGAAGGTAGTTCAAGTTAACAGAGAATGTAGAGCACAAAGAACCTATTACGTACTTTTTCTCAAACCATTTCCCGTTTTCTTCAAGGGAAGATTCACAACTGCATAAAATCCATCCCTCAACTGATGAAAGAGGAGGGAGATGCCACTTCCAAAAGCACACAGACTGAATTTCCCATATCCTTCCCCAATCTTAAATACTTCTTGTAAATTAAATACCTAATTTTATCACACATCATCCAGTATTAACCTTCCATTTTAAAGTTGCATTGCAATGCAATTTTGAGTAACATACAAATAATGCCTTTCTTTGGATAAGCACTGAAAATTCTATAAAACGTTGACAAAGGTTTTCAGCAAAGAAGGAATTATCTACAACTCTTGAAATAGGACAGTTACAAAAAGGACGCAGCTAGGGCCGCTATTGCTCGACACTTTCTTAAAGGCTACGCTTATCCATTGATGCGGTAGTTCAAATGGATTTCTGGTTTGATGTCACAAACCAAGTTTAGCAGGCTGTTCAGCACCTCTTCTCTGTTCTTCTGGAAGTTGTTCTGGAGGACGGTCATCTTCTCCTGGGTCTCCTTTTCAACTTCGGTGGTACAACTGCCATGCGAGCCAAGAGCCTGAGGTCAAAGGAAGGGGGTGAAGAGGGAAAGCAAAAAGAGTTCATATCAGGGATGTGCACAGATGGGTTTTCTTTTGTATTCGATTCATATTGAATCAAATGGGGGGAAAAATTGCATTTGTTCGAAAAGATCCTCTTTGAATGCAGTAGGATTTAAATCCGATACACATGTTCAATCCCATACGAATGGATACAAATCCCATACTAATTTGGCCGAATTCATACAAATTTTAAATGATACAAATATTTGTGCACATCCCCAGTTCATACGCATTGAGCACATTCAGTGGCTCTCAGCAGAACAGCTGAATGGGATCTAAATGTACATCTCTTGGCGGACGTCCGTCTGAATGACTTCACTGGAACTTATTCCTACAGAACCAAACACAGGCTGGCAGGCGATTTTGTTTTAATCCATGGATAACTGTGTGATTACGTTCTGGCTCCTCCCGTGGATATGCGAAACGGTAGATAATTGCGAACGATGCTGCCAGCTTCCAAAAATCTCAAATGCTGCTGCTGCCGCAAGCCAAAAGTGCCTACCTACCTTTGGCTACCTGCCCGGTACAGTGGTGGCAGAGAGCTATCCAGCCCACTGCCAAAGCTGCTGCAAGCTCAAGCCACTACCACTGCCAGCCCAAGCCACCTGCCTGCTTTAGGCCATCACCTGCCTGGTAGAGTGGCAGCAGAGAGCTAGCCAGCCCACTGCCAAGGCTACCACAAGCCGCTGCTGAAGAGCAGTGAGGCAGGCAGGTGCGGCGGCTTTGGCTGACAGCAGCTTCAGCTGTGGAGTTAGTAGCTCTCCACTGCCCCCCTAAAAGGTGGGTGGGCGGGTGACCAAAAGCAATAGGCAGGTGGTTTTTGCAACTTCCGGCAGCAGTGGCATTAATTTCCGGCAGCTGCAGCATGCCCAGCGACAAGACCCAATAGCAAGCCAGCGGTGGCTTTTGATTTTGGGTGGCAACAGCTCTTGCCAGCTCTAATGGTGGTGAGCTATAAGCCAAAGCTGCCACCGTCGCTAGCCCCGGCTCCAGCAGGGAGCTGCCGACAGTAGTGGAGAGCTGGCAGCAGTGGCGTGGCAGAGAAGGTAAGGGGCAAGCAGGGGCACTGATCCAGCAACTGTGGATAACTGAAACTACGGTTACCTACTCAGCAGATATGGAGGTTTGACTGCACTCATGAAACTGACCTAACCCACAAAGATATTTTAAGTGTATGAAATAGGGATCTTCACGAATGGATTTTTAGAAATGAATGAACGAATGTTAGAAAATTTGTATTTGTTCGAATGGATCCCTCTCATACGTGGTAGGATTCTGTTCAATACAAATATATTCATACGAATATCCGATACGTATGAATACATATCTTATACAAATCCAATATGAACGCGTATGTATCCAATACGTATCTGGTATGTATCTCATGGTATATGGCTCTAGCTAGTTTAAAGGGGGTCTTGAATAGTGATCAGAGGAAAATGCCACCTTTGCAATTTGAACCAATCGCTTTGCATTCAAACAGAGCACTGGCTATATTCAAAGACTGACCTTCACACATGAAATGAGAGCTTTTGTGCCTCTGTTCAAAGCGGATTCAGAGGTGGAACTGGTGATGGCAGAGGTGCAAAGCAAATCTGAAGCCTAGCACATTCACGCTCTACTTGCCTGAGTGCAAAGTTCCATCCCATTCGCTTCAACGCAAAGCAAACAGGAAAAAAGTGTGTGTACATCCCTAGTTTAACATACTTGTTTATGAGACTAACTGAAGGGTTGCAGAAGATGTATTGCAGGGCTGGATCACCTCCATGAGCGATCAGTTTGAGTTTAAACTCAGATAAATGTGAATGTAACAAAGTTTTTATTTAAAAAATGGTATGAGGGTGGATGCTGCAGTGATGAGTGTTGCACCTGTGTCACTCTCTTCCCCAGGTAAGCTAGAAGAGAGGAGGAGAGACAATCTGAGTTAGCTGCTGTGACGGTTTCAGGGTACAGGCTGCAAACTGCTTTGCTTTCTGGCCTTGCAGGCTTCTTCAAGCTGCAATTGCCAGCCTTGTTGCAAAGCAAAGCTTGTTGCAAACCCAGGATTTTGGCTGCAAAAAGAGCGGGAAATCCTGTGCGGGTCCTGTTGCAGTGATTGGCTGGAGTAAGGTTTTGGAGGAAAAAGCTGTCCGGGGATCTGAGTGCTGGAGGGGCTAGAGAAGGAGTTCCCACCAATCAGGCTGGAGGGACAGCAACCTCTGTTAGGAGTCTCCAGCAGCATTTTATTGCGGCTAGAGCCAATCAGGATCAGGGGTGTGTGTATAAATGAACACAGAGTACAGCAGAAGGAGTCTTCATGCTGGGACAAGAGCTGAAAGGAAAAGAGCTGAATCCTGAGGGAGCTGGACGAGTAGCTGACCATTGGGCTGTTGGCTGAGCGAATTCTGAAGGGGACAATCGAGGAAGATTGGGGCTCCGAGGGAGACTTCGCTAGCAACTATCCAAGGCTGGATGATCGGACAAGCAAGGACGGACTGGGCCTTGTGATCATCTAGGGCCACGTTCTGGTACATTGGCTTGGCTTGAGCTGTGGCAGAAGCAAGTCAGAGGGGGAGGAACGTGGAGAGGTTTGTCTTTTAAAAGGGGAACTATTTTCCTTTAGAGAAAGGGTTAGCTCCTAGCCTTAAGAGACTTGCAAATTTAAACCAACAACTACCTGAACCTTATTATCTTTTTAGTATTGCTTGTGTATAATAATAAACTTGTTTTTGTTTACTGTTGAAACGCTTGCTACCAGTGTTTTGTGTCCACACTGTAGTATTCACTTGGCCGTTGCACGAACCCAGCATCCTAACAGGGCCAAGCTACTCCTCAGAGAGGGCAGGCACTAAACTGGATTGCTGGGCATCGTGGCAGCTGCTGCTTCTCTTACTGCAACTTTTATCATGTAATTAACCCACCCGTCTCACTTTTTTAACCTTATCCTGTGCATTGCAATCTTTAAAAATTATACGGCCTATTCATCAGTTTCCAAAAAGGTTCTTTACAATGTATATTTGATGGTTTTACATACTGAATTGGACTTTCGTTGTTGCAGTTTTGTTCTTTGAGCAGTTCTCTTGGACGGTGATATAGAAATATACGCATATATAAAAAGACCCTGGTGCATATATGGACACACTCGTAGTGCTGCCTTGGCAAAGATACAGACCTAGTTTGCCATTTTCTTCTCTTGAGATCAAACTCAGGACCTTCTCCTTTCCAAGCAGTTGCTCTAACACTGAACCATAGCCAGTCTCAGAAACACAGACGGAGGTGAGGGGAGAGACTAATTAGGGTGAAAATTTAACCAACCGCTGCCTCCTTTGCTTTGAAATCTTTTTCCCTCTGCAGGCGATACTGCTCAATTTCAGCCTGGGCTTCCTCTTTGGCTTGCTTCAATCTGCGGTTCTTCCCTGTTTTGAAAAAAGAATAAAACACAAGTGTTGAGTTCGGAGAGCAGTTAAGGAGCTTATTGAGGATTAAGCTCTAATCTGATTCCACAAGTCAATTAGCAGGGCCTATGGCCACCTGTCAAGTAGCTACGCTGCTCCGATAGAAAAGACAGCAATCACTAAACCTACCACACTCGGGGCCAATTTGCATTTGGCCCTTAAGTCCAAGCAAGGTCAGCTCCCAGACAGAGAATCCACGCATGAAGGAGTCCTGGTGCAACTTTAAGAGCTTTAAGGTTGCCCCAGTGGCAGCACCGCACAAACATGTGGATGCTGGTGCGCAAGGGCACTGCAGCCAGCATTGGGAAGGAAGGTGGCTGCCCAGACAGCAGCAATCCACATTTCAAGTAGGGTTCAGAAGTGCATTCCGGGCCGTTTCACCTACAGCTTCCCACAGCCAGGAAGCCAGGTCAGAAAAGTATCTCACTGTGAACCAGGATGACTGCGTTACAGAACCTCTGAGGTGCTCAGGCATACAAATTCCCCTTTTGCTCTTGCCACTGCGATGGAAAGACATGTAAACACAACCTTGGTCTCTGTACCCGCAAGGGGGATTCCCATGTGTTCCATCCAACTGTCTTAGGGGCTCCACTCTGGATTCTCTATCAGGATTCCTTCCCTTAAGTTTTGCTTTTCCCAAGGCCTCACAAGGAAGTTAAGCTATTTTGCCCATAGCTGGGAAGACCCAGTGAGCATCCATGGCAGGACAGGGATTTGAACCAAGGGACTCTTAGGTCCTAGCCTGGTGCTCTTAACCACTGCGCCACTAGAGGGCCACTGAAACTACCTAGGAAAAAACGTACAAGAACATGTAATTGAACTTGTTCGGGGGCGGGGACACCCATCCACAAGGTTCCCACTAGGGCTGTCCTTTCCTTTAGGTCACTGTAGTGCAGGCAGAGTGGAGAAAGGAGGTCCCCCTTTCCCCCACCTGGATTTGGGCCAGATGACCCCTGAATTTGGGTACAGAAAAAGGCTTTTGGTTGCCGCTCTGCCTTCACACTCCTGTTACCTAAGAATATGACCCTGCACCTCTGAAATCAATGCAATCACCTGATTTACTAACAGGAGATGAAGAACAAAGCATGAAGATGAAAGCTGTTTAAGGAAAAGCACTGGACAGTCCGTAATCTTGCAGCAGGTGTCCTTTTGTGGACCAAGTCAGTGCACCATGCATATACTGCTTGAGATGCTCCAGGACAGACAGAGCGGTTTCTGGTCATGAGATGGGTCTGTGAGGCGCACAGGCACCATCTTGGAGCTCCCCCACCTTGACTAGTCAAATACGGAAAACTCCTATGTGTCATATTTTTCAGTTTCCGTGTCTAAGGGCAGAGATGTGTATAATGCAATTTACTTGAAAGCCTTTCATAGGTTTTAGAATCAAAATGCAACCATTAAACAAACCGCAAAGAACCCTCCACTTTTGCAAGGGTTACATTCTCAGAAACTCACAAGAGTCAGATTTTTGAAGGAAGAAACCAACTTTTTAATCTCTTCTCCCATCCCAAAACTGTCAAAAGGTTTGTAAGAATATATGAGGAGCCCTGTTGGATCGGGCCACAGCCAATCTAGTCCAACATCCTGTCTCACCTAGTGGCCCACCAATTGTTTAAGGGCATCTCAAGCAGAAGGTGAAGGCAAAACTTTCACTTGCTCTAGACTCTCTGCAAATGGCCTTTAGGGGCATCCTTCCTGTGTCTCTAACCTGGAGGTGGTACCTAGGCATGCATTCTATATAAAAGCATAGGGGAAGCCCTGCTGGATTGGACCAAATTCCACCTAGTCCAGCTTGCTATCTCATCTAGCAGCCTGCCTATTGCTTCTAGGCACTTTCAAGCAGAAGTCAAGGACAAAACCTCCAGCCACTCTTGACTGCCTGCAAATAACTCTCCAACCCAGAGGTGAAACCTAGAGATCCATTCCAGCAGCCACTGATACACCTGTCCTCCCTTCTCAAAGCTATTGGACTGGTTCCTGTCACCATCTTGCCTACTCAGCAGCTTCACAGAGTATCAGCTGGTTCTAGTGTTGGGTAACAGAGAAAATAATTTTTCTCTAATCACCTTTTCCACGTCATGCATTATTTTATATTCTTCCGTCAGATCCGCTCTTAAGCACCATCCTTCAGTACTAAAGAGGCCTAGACTTTGCAGCCTGATTTCATAAGGGAGGAGTTCCAGCTTCTTGGTCACTCTAGTTCCCATTTTGTGCAGTTTTTCCAGTTCCTCAATATCCTTTCTGCGGTGTGGTGACCAGAACTGTACCCAAAATTCCAAATGTGGCCTCACTGTAAGATTATAAAGAGCAACAGTGATGCTTGTTGACTTTTCTAGTCCTTCCTAATTAACCCTAGCCCTGAATTTGCTTTTTTTTTGCTGCTGCCACTGTGCACTGAATCGACACCTTCACTGAGCTGTCCACCAGAACCCCAAGGTCCCTTTCCTGATCTGCCACAGAAAGCTCAGCCCCTAGCAGTTAATTAGTATAAAGGGTTTATTTTACCTTAATGTGCACCACTTTGCATTTACTAAGACTGAAATGCACTTGTCCCTTTGTTGCCCACTCACCCAAGGTCAAGAGATCCCATGAAGCAACTTACAATCACTTTCACTTCTCACTACCCTGAACAGTTTAGTGTTGTCAGGAAACTGTGCTATCATAAGAACATAAGAGGAGCCCCACCGGATCAGGCCACAACCCATAATCCAGTATCCTGTCTCACACAGTAGCCCACCAACTGCCCATGGGCATCTCAAGCAGAGACAAGGGGAATCCTTCCTTCTGCTCTCAAATCCCAGCAGATGGCCTTAGAGCAGTGGTTCTCAACCTTCCTAATGCCGCAACCCCTTAATGGAGTTCCTCATGTTGTGGAGACCCCCAACCATGGGCGCGAAGCAGCTGGGAGGTGGGAGGGCAGGTCGGCAGGAGACTAGTCGCGACCCCTCTGAAAGGGTAGTTCGACCCCCAAAGGGGTCCCGACCCCCAGGTTGAGAACCACTGCCTTAGAGGCATCCTGTTTGTCCTCCCAGCCTGAAAGATGTACGTAGGCATCCATTCTAGTAGCCACTGATACATCTGTCATCCATAAGTTTGTCTAACCCTTCATTAAAGCCCTCTAGGCTGGTTGCTGTTACCAGCAAATTCCATATCCCACTCCCTACCCCTAACTCTACCTCAATTATGAATAAATTAACCAGCACAAGTCCCAATACTGAACCTTGGAGGTCCCCACGTTTGTCTCCCTCCACCCTGAGAACTGCAAATGTCTTACTTGGCTTTGTTTCCCATCCTTTAGCCAGCTGCCAATTCAGGAAAGGGCTTGTTCGTTTAACCCATGGCTGATGACGTGACAGAGCTCAGTGTGTACCCAGAAGAACAAGAGTTGCTTTTCTACCCTGCTTTTCTCACCCATTTAAGGGGACTCAAAGCAGCTGACAAACCGTCTGTTCTTCTCCCCACAACAGACACTGTGTCTACCTCAGAGAGCTCAGAAAGAGAGCTGGCTTTGTGGAATAGTAGTAGTAGTAGTAGTAGTAGTAGTAGTAGTAGTAGTAGTAGTGGCGGCAGTCTTTTCTACCCCGCTTTTCTCACCCATTAAGGAGACTCAAAGCAGCTGACAAACCATCTGTTTTCCCCACAACAGACACAGTGGGTGTTTTTACACTGTCACTAAAAGTACCCATTAAGTACTCATTAATGGGTATGTAATAGCATTTTTGTACCCATTAATGGGTACTTAATGGGTACTTCTGGTGACAGTGGAAAAACACCCTGTGTCTACCCCAGAGAGCTCAGAAAGATTGCTGAGACTAGCCCAAGACCACCCAGCTGGCTGCGTGTAGTAGTAGTAGTAGCAGTAGTCTTTTCTACCCCGCTTTTCTCACCCATTTAAGGGGACTCAAAGCGGCCGACAAACCTTCTGTTCTTCTCCCCAGAAGAGACACCCTGTGAGGCAGGTGGGGCTGTGAGAGCTCAGAGGAGAGCTGCGACTCGCCCGAGGTCACCCAGCTGGCTTCGTGGAGGAGGGCGTCGTCCAAGCTGGTATTCCCAGCCAAGAGGCAGGCTCAGCTGCTCTGCGTTCAGGCCCGGGGCTCCATCCCACCCAGCAGCCCCCAGCCCTGCCGCCCCTCTGCGAAGGCAGCCAGCTCCCCGCGCCCAGCCGGGCCCCTCCTGTCAGCGCCGCCGCGGGCGGGAAGGCTCCCCGCCGCCCTCCGCCGCCCCCCGGCCGGCGCCCACTCACGCTTGCGGGCCTCGGCGACCTTCTCGGCGGCCCTCTTCTCGGCCTGCAGCAGCTGCTGGATGCCCTGCGACTGGCTGGCCATGGCGGCGGGCGCGGCGCCTCCGTGCAGCTCCTGCCGGCTCCCCTCAGGCGCGCCGCTCGCTCCCCGCCGGGCCCAGCCTCGCCTCCGCCTCCTGCTGCCTCCGCGGCCTCGTCCCGCAAGCGAAGGACCCCGTCGGGCTCGGCTGAGCGGCGGTCACGGGAAAGGAGGGAAGGGGCGGGCACGTCACGAGGCGGAGCCACGCCCCTTCCGCCGACGTCCCCGACCGGGATAGGCGGGCGACGACCCGCTCGTCAAGGCCGAGGGAGGAGGGCCGCTCTAGCGCCCGGTGTCTCTGGCACTATCAACGTAACGAGAAGCGCCTCGCCTCAAACAAACGGCTCCTCTTTTCTCAAACGGGGGGAGCAAGTTTTTAGGATCAAACAAACCTAAAAAGCCTCGGGCAGACACATCGGAAGAAAGTGACTCGGAAGTCACGCCTAAGTTTTCGTAGCTCTAGGGGGGCTTTTCGGGTCACGTGACCTGGCTCTTCTTTTCCCCCCACCCCCCGACTCTCTCCTAATTCCTTCCCCGCCTCGCTCGTTTTTGCTCCATCCCTCACTGCGCAGCCGCGCTCGGGCTCCTCTCCTTTGGCGTGATTCTTTACCCCGCCCCCTCGAGCTGTCAGCCGCGCGTCCACGTGACGGCACAACGGTCGCCTTCGTGATTGGCCGGGTCGGTCATTAATAAATAAAAAGAAAAAACTCTTGCCTCCCTCCCCTCCCCTTGTTCTTTAGCGCGCAGGCGTGAACCACGGAGCTCTGGTGTGGGCTAGCCTCACCATCTCCTCCCAGAATCCTTTGCAGTTCAATGATGCCAATGACATCTCCTGAGGGAAGGAAGGTGGCAAGAAGAGCCTCAAAGGGTTGTTGTGGGCTGCTGGCCATAGCCAGACCAAGAACACTGCAGGGCATAACGATAAACTCCGATAGTCATTTTTCAGCCAGAGTCGTTAGCCACGTAGGCCACAGCCTTTGGATGTCCAGACCTATTGTCCACAGGAAAGACCTCCTTGTGTGCCCCTTTACCTTGCACCTCTGAAAGAGAAGGAACTTCAAGGAGACCTTCTCCTTCAGATTTCAGTGCATGGGAAGGTCTATAGGGGAGAAGGCACTCCTTCAGATACCCAGGGCCTTTGCCACCCATTTATTGCTCCTATGTGTAATCAATTATTCAGCCAATCTTCTTATTGCATTTCACACTTGTTGCACCTAAAATGTGAGGGGGTTTTGCAAGGTGCTCAAGTCACAGGAAGTACTCTCTCCTCCCCCAGTTATCCTCAAAACTACCCAATGAAGGCTAAACTAAGCTCAGAGGCAACCATTACCACCAGTGAGCTCAAGTCAATATGCAGATCATTATGCTTCTACTGGCATGACCAGCAGGTGAGAGGTGTTACTTGACACTTCTAAATCATCATTTATTCAGATAAACTCAATCATGTGCAATCATAAACATTTTAGTACACAGGGAAATTGCAATTAGATATAATTAGCTTAATAGCAGGTAATTTGGTTGATTTCCACTTATTCCTAAATGGTGCATGAAGTACAGGTATATTCAACAATAAGAGAGATAACCTGACCTTGTAAGAAAGCCAAAGGGGTTTTGCATTCGTATGCAATGGAGTTGCAAAACTGTTCATAAACTATGAGATTAAAATTATTCATCTTGATATCACACCCACTCCTGAATTATGCCTTCTGCAGCTATGGTCTGGCGCTCCTCGTAGTGAAGCTAAGCACACACTCCTGGGCACCTTACTGTTGTGTGCCTCCCAGGTAACTGGTCTTTCTGTCCTTGAGCAATCTACCAATTCACCACTGGTATAAAGGTTTGTGGCACATCATTAAATTAGAGTATATTGCTGGCCTTTATGCTAAAATGCAAGGTCAATTTTTAGATCTAGAATTTTTTATTACCTGGCAACCATTTCCATCTGATGCTCCTATGTGCCTGGATTCTGTAATACCAGCTTCTCTGGCCTCTCTTACTCTTATTGCTTCTGCCAAACCTATTCTCCATGAAGCATTTTAACATATTTAGCTATCACACCTATGTAGCTTTGTAGTTGTTATCTTGTTTCTTTGTTTGTCTAATCTTGTCATCTTTAAAAGAGTGAGATAAGCTGATTTTTTGCTCCTGATCTCTGGTTATTTATTTTGTTTTTAGGTACCCAGCAGAGAGCTTGGAAAACATTCTTCAAGACTAAAACCTTGCAATGGCACCATCAAACCATAAAGGGGAGTATATGAGGTGTCCTAGGGTATTTTTCCACTTAGCACTAGAGTACCCTTTAAGGACTCTTAATGGGTCCTTAATGGGTACTTAGTGCTAGCGGTTTTCCCCCACTAGCACTAGAGTACCCATTAAGGACCCATTAAGGACCCTTAATGGGTCCTTTAGTGCTAAGTGGAAAAACACCCCTAAACTGAAGTAGCTCCCATGTAGAGAGGCAGCACCATTCAGAGGCCTCATTCAAGGGCAATGCCTTCACATATCCATGTTGGAGGACAGAGGCACGCAATGGGTACTTCTAGTGACAGTGGAAAACACGCAACGATGCAATAAATAAGGTTGTTTTCCCCAGGATCAGGCAACCACCTCTTGCCTGTCATAGCAATCAGGTCTTTCCCTGGGGCTGCACACTCACCAAAGGCCACCTCTTGCCTCTGTAAGTGAAAGCACAGTGGCCAAAGACACCTTCAGTTATGGTCTCCAGTAAGTGGAGATGGGTTCCCAAATCAAGACAATTAGCAGAAAATTTGCTCAAACGTGAAGTGCTTATAAGACCAAAAAGTCTGTTAACTGCTTGGCCATGAATCCCCTTGTAATGAGAATTCTGACCACGTTATCTACATTTTGTAAAAACTAAACACCTTTTGAGAATCTCTTCATTTCCAGCTCTTGTTGTCCTGGATTGATTAGTAGAACACCTGGGCACTGCAACCCAGTAATTAGCGGGGGCAGGTGTAGGACATGGCTCCTCCATCTCTCTTCCATTGAACTTTTCCCACCCAGCCAAGCTACAGGAGTTCAGGTTGAAGTGGAAGGAGATGACAAAAAAAAGTGCACAAACCAACTTTAAAGACTCAAGTTGAGGAATGGAGGTCATACTTTTGCTGATGCCTGAAAACAAGAGAGGGAGCAAAAGGTTTTTCACTCTGAGCCACCACAACACATGGCCCACAACCCCCCGCTGTTTAATGCTAGATTATCTTGCAGCTGCAAGGTGTGCTAAACAGCTTGTTAGAAATGACCCCATTTATACAAAGAGCCAACGTGCTCCCTTTGCTAATCAGATTCCCAGGGATTTCGTATGTGGCACTTCAGATTCAGCTCCAGCCTCCAGCAACTGAAAGAAACCTCAGGTTGCCTGACGAGGTAAATTCTCACCACCATTCTCGTATTCTTCTTTCTCTGTCTACTTCTGTGCTGTTCTAGCAATGACAAATCTGGAGCCAGGTGTCCTAAGGCACTTTACTGCTTCATGCCCTGATGTAGTTATACCTGCTTCCACCTTCCTTGAGTGATGCTATTTTCTACCTCAGCTGAAGGCATGTTAGGGAAGAATTATTATTATTTTAAAAAATTATATCCCACCCTTCACCAAATGGTCCCAGGGTGGGTTACAATAAGAATAAAATATATCAAACATTAAAACATAATTAAAATATAATCCCCTCCCTCCGTCTCTCCCTACCTTATTTATGTCCTGTCTTTTTCCCAAAGGGACTCAAAGCTACATAGAAACTTTGACAATCCAATATACAACACTCAAACAACCAAACTGTTATATAAAATCTAAATATAAAATCTAAAACATATAAATCAAGCTATATAACACATATAAAAACATATACAACAAATGTGCACTAAGCATTCACACTTCTGAATTCTTAGGTCATGCAATTCCTTCCCCCCCCCCATCCATCCAGCACCTGCCGGTGGAGTGAATGGGGGGGGGGGGTTCTGAGCACTGCCAACTTGGCTGCCAGTGTTGGTGCCAGTACACATGGCAGAGGTGTGAATGGGCTTGCCTGGAGCGTTCCCAGTTCCTGTGCAGGGAAAGGTAGGTTCACACATCGTGCAGGGTCAGCCTGTACCACATGGAGCCACCATGGGGGGAACTTCTGGATGGAAGGAACCATTTTTGGTTAGGAAATAGCTCCTTCAAGTGCAGATGCTCCATCTATGAGCTCCCCCCCCCCCCAATGGTGATTAGTGGGCCATGTGCAGAAAGGGACATTGTTGCAAACTAAGGAAGCAATAGGAAGAGCAGCTGGCTGGTTTTGCCAAATTTTAAAACACTTTTTGCAGTTTGAGTTCAGATTGCTTTCCAAATGCCTTCTGTAGCATTTTATTGTCAGGGCATCCAGTCAGGTATACACTTGTACAAAGGTAATGCCAGTAAACAGAATATTCTCAGGCTATCTCTGAAAAAATACTCCCAATTTTTTAAAAAGGCTCTTATTGTTTCATCTTTAAATTATTTAGATTTTATGTATGGTGGTATATACCGTACATACCACCATACATAATAGCCACATAGCACCTTAAAAAAAAAAAAGGCTAAAAGAAGGCATTCATAAAAAGACTTTCTCCCATTAAAGAGCTCCTAAGCTGCTCGCTGTGACTCATTTCGCCTGGATGCCCTGTTCTGGCGAACCCAGCAAAACAGTAATTGGGTCTGCGTGCTGGGTAGGTTGATCAGCCACACGCTGGGTAGATCAGACCAGCCAGCCTACTGTGTTTGCAATGACCTAACTGACTCCAAACCATTTTAATTTAAAATCAAGAGCTGAAATATTGGCTGGTCCGGTCCACCACCATGACACAGACCAGCCAGTTATTAATAAATGCATGTATGCCTCAGTGAACAGAACTGCGCTTTTCATATGATGAAAGGCTGAAAGAGTGGGGCAGCCATGATCTTGTATATAAATTGATGCAATTGAGTCATATTGAAAGGCTGAGCCAAAGGGAAGAAGCATGCTAAAACATCCGCCCTGAAACTGCAGCTCTCCACACCTCCTGTGTCTTTCGGTTTGCAATAAGAGAGCATCAGAGCTATTGCTCTGTAACAATTCTAATTGGTTATTCCCCCCCCCCCCCCCGCCGCCCATTTTATTTGAATACTGCCTTTCCAAAGAAATTGCTCAAGGCAGTTTACAAGAAACAGGAAAAATATATATAATAACAAAACAATACATTATAAAATTACATAGAAGTTAACAAAATACGACATAAAGAAAAAGCAAAAAGATGCTCATTTCTTGAAGAGCCCTCCACAGAACTTCTACTGCATCTCCTGCCCTTAGCCTGGCTGCTGCTAGTACAGGCAATAGCAGATGTCCAATGAAGGGAAACTAGCCTAGGTCTCTGGACCTCCCCTTTTGCCTAAGAGAAAAAGGCCCTTCCTCTCTGTCTTTTCCATCTTAAAAGAAGAATGTCACTTGCTTTGTATGTGATGCTTAAGGCTAGCAGCTAAATTGCAAAATGCTGTTTTTTTCTGCAGTGCCAATATTCAGATGTATCCCTGATGCTACATTAAGGGTGTTTTTCCACTGGCAGAAAGTACCCATTTTTGCACTCATTTAGGACCCATTTGGGTATGAGCCGGATGATCCCATTTCCACCACGGCACCCATTTGGGACCCGATTGTTTCCACTGCCGTGGGGGAAATCCGGATCTAATGGGTACATTTTGGCCTTTAATCCGGATTTTCTGTAGACCCCATCAATAGGGTCTTCTGCCAGAAAATCCAGATTAAAGGGAGCCTGTTTCCACTAGAAACAGGCAATGGGGTCCAAAGGAGGCTAGGGGGAGGGGATGCACCCATTGCCCCCCCACTAAACCTAGGCTCCAAAGTCACTTCAAAGTCACTTCAAAGTCATTTCGAAGTCTGTGCAAAATAACTCCAGAGTGCCTCTGAAGTCTGTGCTGATCTTCGGAGTGAACTTCGAAGTGACTCCAAAGTCATTTCGAAGTGATTCCGAAGTCACTTCGAAGTTCACTCCGAAGATCAGCACAGACTTCAAAGGCACTCTGGAGCTATTTTGCACAGACTTCGAAGTGACTTCGAAGTGACTCCGAAGTGACTTTGAAGTGAATTGGAAGACTGCACCCCCTTGCCCCCCAAAACACCTGGGGTAATGGACCGACCCCTTGTGGGTTGATCCGGATTCCCCACATGGGTGCAAAGCTGTTTCCACAGCAGGGGTGTTAGCACCCATTGCTAATGGGTGCTATACCTCCCGTGGAAACACATTGGGTGATTCCCTTAATCCGGATCTACTAGATCCGGATTAAGGAATGTACCCATTCCTTAGATCCGGATATTCTTAGATCTTCTCCTTGTGCAAGGTAAATTGAAGAAGCTCAAAATCCATCTCTCCTTCCTCTGCCTCATCCATCAGCTGTGCAAGTTTCCCTTAAGCAACCAAGCTTTGCCATTCCAAACGTTTTTTCCCCACAGTGCCCGGTGAGCGTGGCAAAAGTAACAAGACCTTCAAGACTGAACTATTAAAGAGTTCCTATGACTGAGGAGCGATGGACCATACAAGTAATTTTGTTTGCTGGGCCTGGGAAAGAGGGGAAGGACGTGCATTGCAGATCCATATAATTGAAATTGTGTTTCTGTAGATTTCTGGAATTAATAGCTCAGATTAACCTGAAAATAACCATGGCAACGCACCAATTGTCAAGAACAATAAATCATCTTCCCACTCAGTCTCAGGCAGTTCAAGGGTTTGGGGAGCTTAGGAAGATGTTTGTACACCATGTACAGGTACATAAGTACCTCAGGCATGATGTAGTAGCTTCAGATGATTGATAAATAAACAATAAATAAATATTAAAACAGTATCTTGCAGAGCTGAAGGCTCATTTTGGTTCAGAGGTCCAGGAAATTAAGAAGAAAGTGTGCTCTACCTTCGGAAGACTCCTACTGTTTCCTGGCCCCGTCAGAATCTATCCATCCATCATTTACCCCCATTATGGCTATCTCAGGCGACACTGTTAAGCTCTCACAGAGCAAATGGAACATGAAGTGTCAGAAAAACACGGCTCAGCAAGACAGGAAACTTGTCTGGAGTGGAACGGGTGAGATTTTAATTTTAATTATTCAGTCAGCCTTGATTGCGGGACCAGCTGGGTTACAGACAAGCTTAGGCAGAAGCCAGATGACAGCAATTCCTGCTGCTTCAAGGGAGTTTCTGTTAGAACTGTTGCAGTCGCGCTCTGCAACCTGAAATCTTGACTCTGGGAAACCTGGTTGGAGGCAGCCTGTGGCTACCTCAATCTTGGCTGCAGTTCTGAAAACCACAGCGATGCTTGGTTACAACCCAAGGGCTGTAACAATACTTGGTACCAGTGGTTACTGGTACGATCCACCGGGTGTTGCAAAAGTAAATCCCTTATTTGCCACCTGCATGTGATAAGAGATCACCATGTGCTTCTATGGCGAGTTAAAGACAGAGAGCACCGGGGAAAGAAGTCAGGCGGGAGACAGGATGAGCTGGAAAAGAGACAGAGTTTAATTTTCCCGGGCTTAAATACAGCAGTCAGTGGAGGCGGGGAGGAAATGATGTAAAGCCACAATCCAGCAAGATGATTGGTGGAGCCGTGTCAGGTGAGCAGGCCAGAGGTCCTTAAGATGCCACATTCTGTGGCAGCAGGAAGGGAAGACAGATGCTGTGAGCTTGCTGCCATTTTGCCCAGAGGCTACCACCTGGAGTGGAAAGAGCCCCACCCCCTGGTGTTGCTGAGTGTACACCACAAGCCCATGGGACAGGAAAGCAGCCTACACTGCTGCACAAAGACTTAGATCTGGATCAGCAAAGTGATCAGTAATTTTCTTTCTACATTACCTATGCCAAAGCTGAATTTTCTAACTTATTTAACAATGAAAGAAAACTGTTTCTCACTTTGCTGATGTACTTTCTCACTCTGAAAAGTGAACTGAAGCTGGATTAAAACTGAGGGGTGAATGAAAAGCAGGCCTGTAATGAAACAGCTCAACAGCCAGCCTAGCCAGATGCACCAGCAATTAAGGATATGCATGAATACTTGTGACATTCGAAATTCCTATGAATTTGGCCAAATTCAGGCATTCGAATTAAAACTGAATGTTGGCACATTTGAAGACTGACATTCGAATTCATATGGGATTTGTATGCTGTTTGCATGGGATTCGTATGAGATTGAACATTCGTATCCAATATGAATCCTATCACATTTGAAGGGGATGTATTTGAACAAATAAGAATTTTGTTGCATTTGATTTCATACAAATTGCATACAAAATTCAAGAGGGTTCAGCCCTCTTTGATCACTGATCCCATGGCAAAAAGCTGCCCCCCCCCCCACTTTCCATATGGATGAAGTAACAAAATCTTTCTCTGGAAAGTGTCCCCATTTTGTACATACCACGCTACGCCATGCTTTTCTCTCTCATTGGCCGACACTATTGGGAAAAGAATCTTACTCACCCCTTAGTCATGCAAGCATAAAGGTCCTTTGACTTCTGACTCCTATGGCAGAAATGAATTGCTGTCTAAGCCAGGGATGAGTATCCTGGTCAACACAGTATTGACCTTGCTTCCTCGCCCCCACCCCATGTCTTGAAAAGTGGCCTCAGCTTGAAGGTTTCATTCTAACTTGGGTAATTTTGGGTGTTTTTCCACTGTCAAAAGTACCCATTTTTGAACCCATTTACGACCCATTTGGGTGTGAGCTGGATGACCCCATTTCCACTACGGCACCCATTTGGGACCTGATTCTTTCCACTGCCATTGGGGAAATCTGGATCTAATGGGTACATTTTGGCCTTTAATCCGGATTTTCTGTAGACCCCATTAAAGGGGTCTATAATGGGGTCTTCTCCCAAAAAATCCAGATTAAAGGGAGCCTGTTTCCACTGGAAACAGGAAAAGGGGTCCAAAGGAGGCTAGGGGAAGGGGATGCACCTTTGGGACACCCCCCCCCAACATTGGCTTCACAGTCACTTCGAAGTCACTTTGAAGCTGACTTTGAAGTCACTTCGAAATCACTTCGAAGTTGCTTCGAAGACTGCCCTCCCGCCCCCAAAACACCTGGGGTAATGGACCGACCCCTTGTGGGTCGATCTGGATTCCCCAGATGTGTGCAAAGCTGTTTCCACAGCAGGGGTGTTAGCCCCCAGTCCTAATGGGTGCTACACCTCCTGTGGAAACACATTGGGTGCTTCCCTTAATCTGGATCTACCCATTCCTTAAATCCGGATCTTCTTAGATCCAGATCTAAGGGCTGCAGTGGAAAAACACCCTTTGAAAGAGAAAAGAGCCCGGAGAACGCCAAAGGGTGTTTGTAAAGTCTTCACGTCTTTTCCCAAAGGTAAATTATTGACATGGCTGATGTAACAAAACAAATTACCTGTCAGCTGAGAGACGGCGCGGTCAGCATGGGATGGAAGCTGGAATAATATATAGTTGCAACATTCTTGCCCTTGACCGCGCAGTCCGGGGAGAATCAGATACCATCAACAGTTCACAAAAGGGAAAAAAGAAGGCATGGCCTTGGGTCGATTTTACTCCCCTCCAGGGTCACCCTGACATTTTGCTACCTGAGGCAAAGAGGAATTGCTCCACACAGAGATAATGAGAGTGGGCTGGCATCTAAATGATGAAAACAGGGTTGTGTGAGTCTTTTCAGTTTACTGACAGGGGTTCAGGGAATCTTGGTCAGACTGAGAATATACAGCTCTGTCCAACAATGAAAGAACAGACAGGGAGCTCAGAAAAATGTCCAGCGCTGCATCCAGTTAATTTCAAACTTGTCTAGTGACCTTCTCCTTGATACGGACAGTGTTACAATCAGTCCTATTTCAGATGCTGCACATAGTCTGTTCCATTTATGACCCATTTGATTAGTCCTTATTTAATAGCCACAGAAGGTGTTCTGACAGGTTTTGGCTAATCACCTTCTGATTACAGGTGACACCTGTCAGCCCTAGAAACCCCTCCCAGTATATGTTCCCGTATAATTTTGCAGGAAGGATCCATACAGCATGGCAATTCCATAGTGAGGGTTTATTCCATAGTAGGGATGTGCACAAATTATTATTATTATTATTATTATTATTATTATTATTATTATTATTATTATTATTATTATTATTATTATTATTATTATTATTATTATTATTATTATTATTATTATTATTATTATTATTAAATATTCATATTGAATTGAATGCAAAAAAATTCATATTCATTTGAATAGATCCCCTTCAAATGTGGTAGGATTCGTATTCGATACAGATGTTCAATCCCATACAAACCCCATATGAACCCGCATATGAATGTATCAAAACATCTAACTTGAAAGATGCCAACATTTGGTTTAAATTCAAAATGTCCAAATTCAGCCAAATTCGCACAATTTTTTAATGTTACGAATATTCATGCGCATCTCTGTTCCATGGTTATGGTTCTTTCCAGTGCTAAAAAACAAAAGAGAAAATTGGGGAATTAGTGTGGGGTGATATTATGAGTACCCTGGTCATGTGTAGCAAATCAAATATTACTCCAACATAATTATTGGTTTTCGAACTGCCTGGATGTCCCCAAGACCTTTCAAGAATATCTGCCATCCATGTGTGGCATTAAAACATATGTTTTGGTTAGAAATGTATGTCAAGCTCAATTAAAACAGCAGGTCTCCCTATAAATTCTTAACAGTGACTCATCTTGCAGAAGAAATCAAGAGAGATTCTGACTAGACATCTTGTTGGGTCGATGGGGCTTCTGGAAAATCAGTCTTGACAGCAATTACAAAATGAGCAAATGGTTTTTTCCTAGCCTATGCCTTTCCTGACTCCTTAGAAATAAATCTTGTTTTTCTCTGTCTGAATTCTGCTTGCCCACGATGAAACGGGAATTAGCTGTTGCCCTCTGGAGGTGTTTCTACAAAAGGCCACTGACATCACGGTTAAGGCAAGCAGGGATCAATTTCATCGCATCTCAGAGAGGCTGTGCTCAGTTTTGACCTGATACGGGGAGTTAAGCAGGACCCGAAATGGATGGGTTGTAGCTGATTGATTCAGATTGAGGTAAAGCATATGTAGATTGATTATGAGTAAATGCTTCCCAGCTGGGTGAAAACTGAGTAATGGAACAATTTACCCAAGGGAGGGTGAATTGCCAAGCAGGAGAAGGAAAATCAGAGCAATTTTTAGCAATCTGTTGGGAAGGATTTGCAGAATGAGTTTTGTGTGGCAAGAAAGGTAAGATGAGGCAGCAGTTGAAAGCCTCACTTTACCTGCTGTTTTACTCACTTTTAAACATCAGAACACAGTTCAGACAGAGGAACAGAAAGCTTCCAGCTCTGCCACCTAGTCTTAGAATAGGTTGCCACGGGAGGTAGGGAGTTCTCCTTTGCTGGAGGTCATCAAGCAGACATCTGGGCAGACATCTGTCTGGGATGGTTTAGGGAATTCTGTATTGAGCAGGAGGTTGGACTCGATGCTAGAGGTCCCTTCCAACTCTATGATCCTATGATTCTATGAAATAGATACCCTTTGAATGTTGTAGGATGTTTGATATGAATGCTTGATACAAACTTCATATGAATCCCCTACATATTCGCTCTGAACACATCAAATCTGCCCTTAATCCACTTTGAATCCACTCTCAATCCAGATCCACTTTGGATCTGTTGCAGATCTGACTGGCGCAGCTGCTATCCAACCTTCCCAGGTTCACGAACGTAATGAAGCTTTGTACTAATGTTCTGAAGCATTTGATTCAAATTCGAATGTCACTCTTCAGATGTGCTAACATTTGATTTGAATTTGAGTGTACAAATTCTTACAAATTTCTAGTGTCATGGATATTCATGCACATCCTTAGTTGCTTCCTCTTTTCTCCATATCTTATGATCAGCATCACGACATGCAGAACTTTCAGTTGCTACCTCTGGGTAGTTTGATATCATAGAAGGACAGATCATTTTTTAAAAAAGGGAAGAGCTGACAACTGTCAGCCAAACAGCACCTGAGACCACATTAGGGCCTTAAAACTGTCAAGTTAAAAAAGAAAGAAAGAACAGCTGCAGAACATCAGCTGCAACGCCCAATCTAGCGCTGCTTAGCAAGGCACATTTACCATCAGCTCTCATCTTCAATCCTGATGCATGCAGAGAAGATATCACAGCTTGTGTAAACAATTTCTGCCGAAAGCAGTTGGGAGCCGGTTCGTGTGATGCTCATTTATTTATGTGGCTCCCTTCTTGTCCCGTTGCAAGACAAATATTTCTTTCTTTCTTTGCAGAGAACAAACCAGAAAAAGACACCCCTCAGCTTGCAACAGAGTCTCCAGTGGACTTGATTTTTCATCTTGACGAGCTTGAGGCTAGCAGAGGAACTGGCAGATAACACAGCCTCTGCTTCGATCAGTCTGACCCTGCCAAGACTGTGAACATGCTTAAAAGGAAGTGCTCATCTCCGACTGCAATTCCCCTGCTTCTCGCTTTAAGTATATGGCTGAGTCCCAGTTATGCAGTAAAGTGATAGATGAGTAACTGTCTGCATTGCCATCCTTCCTTGTATAAACTGTGGCACTCCGTCTTTCAGCCCCACTGCACATGCAGGAATTTGACACACCCCAGACTGCTGAATGCCTATCGGAGGCCATGGACTGTCAGGTAAGGATTGGTTGAGCCGGCCCAACCCTTATGGGCCTGTCCCCAAGCCATTTAAAGTCTGCTAAAAATCTTCTTTTGTCTCTGAGCGCCCCCATGCCAGGGTTTTTAATGAGCTTCCAGTGCTACAAAAGCAGAAAAACCCACAACAAAATATGTGCCCTTTAAAGAAGAGTTTCAGCGTTCTTTCCTCTTTCCTTGCAACATTTACCTTGGGGACGCTCCGTGGCAAAAGGGGTGGGGATTGCTGCCTGCACACACAGCTATAAAGCATTCACACATCTCCCAGAAATGCTGCAGCCTTCCCTTCCTTTCCTTTCTAAAGGTCAGAACTTTCAAAGAGTCAGAATTGCAACATTGTTATCAGGTGTGAAGTGGGTGATCTGTGAAAGTGTTAAGAGTGAATGAGCGCACGATCACGTGGCTGATGGCTGCAGCTGAACAGCGAACAGAGTGAAAGTAAGTGCTGAGAGTGAATGAGCGAGCGATCACTCCCTTTGCGGCCATGGGAAGCCATTTCGAACAAAGAACAGAGTGAAAGTAAGTGCTGAGAGTGAATGAGCGAGCGATCACTCCCTTTGCCGGCATGGGAAGCCATTTCGGGGGACTGAGATCTGGCTATTTTTCCTTTGAACAAGAGAGGGGGCGGGGAGAAAAAGATGCGGGGAAAGAAAACACGCTTCTGTGGGACAGAAGGTGCATTTTAAACGCGCATTTTGCTGAGCCTCACGCGGACGCTTATTCCGGAAGTGCAGGGCACTTTTAAAGTCCACTTGAATACAGTGACAGTAGAGGGAGACCAGAGAGGCAAATAAGTCTTTTGGGGACTCAGCCTATCTGTAGCTTCATGGTCACTTATAATGGAAACACTATAGTTATGGCAACCAGCCAGATGGGTGTTTTGAGCATCACTGGTAGGGATCCCATTGTCCACCTGGTTGTGAGACATCCTTGGACTCTCTGGCTTGGGGTCCAGCGTAGGGATGTGCATGAATATTCGTAACATTCCAAATTCATACAAATTTGGCTGGTACATTCAAAGATTGTCATTCAAATTTGAATGTAATGTTTTGATACATTCGCACGTAGCTCTGTATGAGATGAGTATGGGATGCATATGGGATCTATATGCATTTGTATGCACTTGTATGAGATTTGTATGGGACTGAAAATTCGTACTGAATTTGAATCCCACTACATTTGAAGGGGATCTATCCAAATGAATACAGATTTTCTTGCATTCAATTCAATACTATTTTGACCTCTGACCAATCATATTCCAAAGCACAATGTGCCAGAAGGCTTTTCAAACAATTCAAAACTGTTTTTCCAGCCAGAGCCCTTTCTGGAAAGATCTAATTTGCAAGGTGTTTTGGGAGACAGTAGTTGTGGGGAGCCTTGGCCTTGAGGGTGGTGGCACCCGGAAAAAGTGGCTTTGGGAAATGGTGGCCATGGATAAAATGACCTTAAGGGACAGAAGCCTTGTAGGGTATAGGAAAGAGGAGGAGAGAGGATGAACCTTGCCTGTGTTCACGATCCTGCTGAAATTGTTGCTTCTACTCTTAGCAATTTCTGCCACTTTATTTTTAAAATACACTGCAACTTATGTTTGAAGTAATTGGAAGCAGCACAGGTCTTGCAGTTCAACCTCTCTTGAGAAAGAAGTGTTTCAAAGTTAATATTTTCTGAGGTCATTTACGCCCACACTTCTCCTAGATAGTAATTCTGCATTTTTTTTAAAGGTTCTAGTTGCCTTGAGGACTTATGGAAAAGCTACATTACTAGCACTAGGAAAAAGAGAAGATGACTCGAACCTTCCCCACACAAAATATATTTTTGCTTTTCTATAAATAGCCAAACTTTTTTTAAAAATACAAGTACATACAACTCTCTCACAAGATTGCAAGTGTCTGATAATGAGCAATGCTAGCTGGATGCTGCTTTGAATTTTTCTATATGTGTGAACTAAAAATCAACAACCTCCATAGGGAAAAGTAATTAAAAAGAAAGGAACCGGAGACATTTGCAATAAAACCTAATTAAAGGCTGCACTGACAGTTTGCAAGCACTAGAGGGAAAGCAAAGGAACTATTCAGAACGTGCTTAAAGCTGCTTTCCGTTTCTAAGAGAATTATGAGCAGAGGTTGCTTTTTTCTTTTTCCAAACAGCTACAGCAACAGCAGCAAAAAGTTCTCCAAGATTGTAAGAGCATGTCCGTATCAAGAGAAAATCCCATCATGATCATTATTACGTCCATCAACATTGACATTTTTGTTTTTCTCTTATATTTTTGCTATGTTTAATTTGTTGTTGTCTATGTTAATTGATCAAATCATTGTTTTAAAAAACTGTGGACATTTTTGCACCAACTACTCCTGAATTACTCAAAGTCTGCACAAACTAAGGATGTGCAAGAATGGGGTTTTTTACATTCTATTTGAGTTGATTTGGATAGTCAAAAATTCAATTCAATTTGAATTTTTAAAATTTGAATCTAAAGGCGCGTTCCCATTATAAGCTTATTTCGGGTTCAAAACGTTTTCAATCCTCGCAGTTCCCATGTCAGGTTGGCTTAACACACTTTCCGTGTGTTAAATCACCCCAAAGTGTTGTAAATGTTAATCCTCACTTCAACAGGTCTCACTCCGGTTTGTGCACTTGAAATGTTTTACATTTTTTACTGTGGGAACCGTTCCGTGTTAAGGGATGAGAGTTTCCCTCCCCCAATAGCTTGCTTCCAAAGATAGTGATTTTGCTGTAAAAATCCACCCCTTAAAGCAGCCGCTACACTGTAGCAATCCAAGCACTTCACACCTGATAACGATGTTGCAATTTTGAATGTTCTGACCTTTAAAAAAGGGAAAAGAAAGGAAAGCAGCTGCAGGTTCTGGGAAATGTGTGAATGTTTTAAAGGCTGTGACAGTGAGCGGGCGAAGGGGGCTTGAGTTGCCACTGCTGCTGCATGCCCTGGGCAATGGGGAGAGGAGGGGAAAGAATCGCTGGCTGCCCAGTGCCGTTTTTCCTTCATTCAGGCAAGCGGCAGCCACCCAACCACCCAGCTAGGCTCCGTGAAGGGGTCCCTTATGAGTGCCGTGTTCACGGCAGGAGGAAGAGGACAGGGCAGCCCCGAAAAGTGGCTTTTAAAAAGTAGCCACTTGAGTCCCCCCTTGAGTCACATACGAATTTTTGATTCAAACTTGCACTTGCTAATGTTGACAACATTCATAGATGCCTGTACGCATCTTCCTGGCATCCGTACACATCCGTATGATTCCGTACACTTCCATAGTTATCCCGTATGCAACCCGTTTTCATCCCGTACGGATTTGTACAAATGCATACTGATGCGGGAAATATGTGGATCTTCCGAAATTTAAAATTCAATTCAAATGTTTAAATTCGAATTTTGGGGCATTCTATTCAGATTCAAATGTCAAAATTCAGCACATTCAATCAAATTTCAAATGCCTACAAATATTTGTGCACACCCCTAGGACCAACCTCACCTTAAAAAGTTCAAAAGGTTTAAAAGTACAAAAACATCGTTGCTAAAACTCTTCCAGTCTTATGAAACAGCTAAGCAGGTCTTTGAAAAACCAAAGAGAGTTTTGTTTGTGATGTGAGGGCGTTCCCAATCAAGAGGCCAGCGCGCACCAGGCCACGTAGTATAAGATAGGATACCATCTGGTCAGGTGCATCTGCACTTGCAGGGGGCATTTACAACCCAGAAATGCCCCCTGCCTTACCAGATGTTACCCTACTGTCTACTAGTGGTGGTGCATAAGATCATGCACCACATGCATCCCAACCCTGACCTTTCCTATCCCATTCCCTACCTGAAACATCCAGTCTCATGGCCATTTGCAGCATTTCTGGTGTGAGAGGCCATCTGAGGTGCCACACAAGCGTGCTGGCACATCAGATGACCCCTAAACATGACTGTGCATGCATGGAGCGTTATTGTTGTTGCGGCACTGGTGCATGCACAGTCATGCCAGCCTCTGGAAATAAGATGGCAGCACCCTGCTAGTGGCTTCCAGCCACAGGTAAGTCTCCAGGTACATGGGCCTTCGTGTAACGTGTACTAGCATTCCCAAGTGCCAACGCTGGTACACGTTAGTCTGTCGCACAGCTTTTCCATCCAGCAGATAGGAAGCCAAGTGTGAAAAGACCCAAGTATTGCAGCCACTTTGTTGGGATCCTTTTCAATTTGGTTAGGGAGCCGGACTCTTATCTGGGAATACCGGGTTTGATTCTGCCCTTCCCCATGAAGCCTGCTGGGTGGCCTTGGGCTAGTCACAGCTCTCTCCTGAGCTCTCACAGCCCCATTTTCACAGAGTGTCTGTTGTGGGGAGAAGAACAGAAGTTTTGTCAGCACTTTGAGTCTCCTTAAATGGGCGAGAAAAATGGAGTAGAAAAGCCAACTCTTCTTCTTCTTCTGGTGCTCTGGGGTCATCTGAGGAGTTGCACAAGTGTGCTGGCACCTTGGACAACCATAGACGCAACTGCACATACACAGAGCATCAGCATCAGCATGGTAAGTATTTGATTGTGTGTGTGGGGGGGGGGAATGGCTAAAGTTGACTAGTGCTCCAGGTGTGAATACTAGTTAACATTGGTTAATCTTGCTGCTTTCCTGTCCAGCAGATAGGAAGGGAAGTGCGAAATCACCCCTGGCTGGGGTAAGACAGTTTTAGTTGATCCAGGCAGCAGCCTAAGCTAACAGCCAGAATAATCAGTGTCAAGGCTGGTGATTCTAATGGAGAAAGTCAAGGGAATCACTGGGCTGGGTTTGGTACGACCAGCTATAAATATTCATTCTCTGCCCTGATAGTGACTTATGAGTGGATATTGCTTCGTGAAGATGCCAAAACAGCAGGGGTTAGACAGCTCCCAAATGACTCCTACATGCCTTAGCTTGCTTTCAGAAATTTGTGTCCTTATGCACTAAGGCTGTTTATGCATATAAATATGCAAACCAGCAAGATGGATGAGGCCCATCCATGCAGAACAGAATGGTATCTTCCTCATCAAGCAAATGTTCCACAGCTTAGGAGGAATTGCCCTTCTTTCCCCAAAACGCCTGCTGCATCCATCCTTCTTCCCTCCCCACTAGAGAGGACAAACTGGTATTGATCAAGACTGTGATGGTGGAAATGGAACTGAGGTTCAACCCTTAAGAGAGGCATTTGGATCCAGAACTGACTGGACACAAAATGGCAGAAAGGTGCTAGCATCATCTGTGCAAGAGAGGGCAGCCCACACATTCATGGCTCTGAAGGAGCCCTTCAAGGCCACTGGCACAGCTCTGAGCAGAGTGCTGCCAGCAGGAACCCAAATCCCTGGCTGCAACTCTGGTAGGCAACAGAAGGTGCATCAAGATCTCCACCCGTATATAGAAACAGTACTCTGACCCCCAGGTGACACACGTTGGCCTGATGTGGACCGTGATGAGCAGGGGTCCCCAAGGGTCCTTTACCCACTTGAGGGTAAGCCATCCCTTTCACAAATGTGGGGAAGGAGGCAGCCACCCTTGGATGGAGACATGCAGCCACCCTGTTCACCCAGGTGGCCACAGGTCACCCATAATTCACTGTGTAGATGCAGTCACGGGACCTGTTCGCACTTGGCCATATTTTGGAATATATCACAGGAGGACATCTCACCTGAGGCCTGCTGAAGCTGGCACAAGCATGTGAATAACAGGCTCCTGTCCCTGTTAAACAGCATCCTGTTAGTTTCAGCCCACTGTTCAAGCTTATCTAGATCTTTTGGATCATCTCCTTCTCCTGCCTAGTGTTAGCAACCCCTCCTAGCTTTGTGTCATCTGCAAATTTGATCAGCGTCCCTTCCGACTCCCTCATCCATATCGTTTATAAAAATGTTTGACAGCACTGGGTCCCTGTGGCTTGAAACCTTCCTCTAAGACGGGCAGGATGCCTCTAAGGGCCATTTGCAGGAATTCGGGAACAGATGAATGTTTTGCCTTTGTCTTCTCCTTGAGATGCCCAGAAGCAATTCATGGGTCACTGTGTGAGACTCAGCACTGGGCCCAGCTTCTTGTGAAACTTTTTATTTGAAAGTTTGCCTCCTTTCTTCCATTTTTCTGACAGACAAGCTGAGAGGTGGGCTGCTGATGGGGCAACTTCACGGCAGGACACCTTCATGGCACATCTTCGGACCACGATACTTGGTTGGGGACTGGTTTAGAATAAGGCAGGATTTTTCTCTAAAGCTCAAGTAAATGGCTGTAACATCATCCAAGGATTGCCCTAATTAGCCTTTATTTCTTCAAGCAGGAAATGAACAATCAACCAGAAATCTCGTCCTCCTCCTCCTCGTCCTTCTCCAACATCTTGCTTTCTCACACAGACAGCCTTTGGGCAAAAGACTGAAGGAAGTTTTGGCGGAAGAAATCAATGATGTATGCTAATACTCAATGCCTGATAAGCATCACAATTAATGCTTGCTTTGCATGTTACACATTTTAAATCTGCCTAGATTTTGGAAGCAGATGAGTTAGAAGCTTTGCTTGCACTGCCCACAATGGGCAACAGAAGAGCCAAAAAAAAGTCTTTGTATTTGTACAAATGTTAATGCACGAATGTTATAACCTTCAATTTGTGTATGAACATAAGAATTCGTACAAACAACAAATGTTATGAATATTTGTATGCATCCCTGTTTTGGACATTTGTATGAATAGTCTTTAGGAAGCAGCAGGCAACTTCAGGCTGAAAGGTGGTACACAACAACAACTAGATCAGAGAGGCTTCGGCAACAGCAACAGGATACCAGATCAGCTACAATGAGCCCATGGTAGATCAAAGACATGGTAGAAAGTTGCTGATGGGAAATAACCATACTGTACTGCTCTTGGTTTACTATTTTTATACATTACTAACCTAGAGGACAGAGACCCTGTTCCTAAACTCCAGCCCAGGTGCCAGGAACCAATGACAAATCTCGGTGGTAAAGTTAAACAAAGAAAGCGTGAAACCCAGGGGCGGAGACTGAAGGTTCAAGTCTTTGTGGAGAGGAGGGCCTAGGTGACCAGCAAGAAGGAAACAAAGGAGATATGTGACTTGAGGGGATCTGGTTGAATCATATCAGAACTGATTGTTGTTCATGGTGAACCCGATATTCTAATCGAGAAGGACAAAATATTTAATCAGAACTTGTTTAATCCTACTCAGCCTTCTTAAGAAGAGATCTCTCCAGATATTTACTGTAAATAAAAGATTGGTCTCTTTTGCAAAATAGCTTCTATTTAATTCTTTGTTTTGCTATAGTTTTCCTTAGACATTGGAGTTTTTGGGGTGATGGGATTTTCCCTCCTCCTTGGCTGATCTTCATAAAGGCAGATTTAATTAGTGTCGTGCTTCTTGAAACAAACTCTTTTGCCAAAACAGAGGCCTGTCCTTAAAAGTATATTTTATATCTTTTAATATGACCTGGTACAAAATTTCATATTTTTTGATCCTAATTCTGTAGGTCCAGCCTAGATGCCAAAAATAATATGCCAATCATAACTTCACATATAGTCCAAAAGAGTCTGTGCCTTGGGAGAGCCCTCACTTGCCTTGGCGTGGGACTCAGAGTGAGGGATTCTGGGAAACATGTGGCTACAAGTGTTAAATCAAGAGAGCCACAGAGTCCTAATAGTCTTACTGCAACTTTTTGGATTGCATTAAATGAAGGAAGTCACATTTTATCAATGGCACAAGGGCAGAAGTACTGTATATTGTAGGAAACCATGTTTTATGGGGCATGACTTAGCATAACGACAGTGTTATAACTAACTCATGCCCATTTCGGCAACATTGTCTTTCAAATTCCTTCTCACTTTATGGCAATCCTGCCTCAGCTGGCTGGCAGTTAGATCCATAAAACCTTACTATAGCAGAATAAACCCTTTCAAAGGAACAAAAAACAGAAGAGCATCTGCCTGCTGGCCTGGTTTTATTAAAACTGCAGCACCAAGCTGATAAAATATAGGAAACTGGTCAGAAAGCTGGGGTAGAGGCAGAGCGAATAAAGGTCTCAAGGTAATCTTGTAAGTATAAAGATGATATTCAGGATTTCCATCATGCCCATGGTACAGGCAACAGTTTCTTGGGTGTTCTGTCTTAACAAATCATAATTCCATTCAGCCATCCTCTAAGGAATCTATTTATGACTTGGGCCCCAAAGAACTAAAGGAACGCCTTCTCCCATATTGACTTGCCCATCCCTTAAGATCTAGCGATGAGGCCCTCCTGGTTGTCCCGCCACCTTCAATAGTGAGGCTGGTGGGCACCCAGGAGAGAGCCTTTTCTGTGATGGCCCCCAGAATATGGAATAGCCTCCCCCTTGAGGTATGTCGTGCCCCTTCCTTACATATATTTAGGAAGGTGGTGAAAATGCACCTCTTTACCCTGGCCTTTGCCTGAGATGATTATATTTCCCGTCCCAGTACAGATACCATCATTTTAAACATGTTGTGTATTGTTTTAAGTTTGTTGAATTTTTAAATTTTTTTAATGTATATTCTTTTTAAACTGTTGTTTTAAGGTTGTTACCCGCCCAGAGACCTTCAGGTATGAGGTGGGATAGAAATGCAAATAAATAAATAAATATTTAGCCTATACTATGAACTAGCCCTACAACAACCAAATCTGGTATGCCCCCCACCTATCTTTAAGAAATACGCTTATAGGATTTCTGTGTGAGAAAGAACATGTGAGAATGAATGAAAATCAGTGAGAGTTACTCTTAGTCTACCTCATTCTGGATTCGTGCTTATTTTGAATTTTAGCCTCTCTAGTTCCATATCTGCCAACTCGTGGAGACAAAAGGGACATTGATTTTCAAACTTCTAGTGTAACATTTAAAATACCTTTTATTTGTGCATTAAATTACTAAATAGACGTGTAGTCATGGAGGGTGCCGCAGCCAAAATGGTGGTGCCCAGAGGAGGACCGGCCCTGTGACTGAATCAGGTAAGTATTTAATCGTGGTGGTGGTAGGGAACGACACCCAAAGTTGACCAGCTCTTCAAGTGTGAGCGCTAGTCAACGTTTGTTAATTGCAGCCCTTTCCCATCCAGCAGATGGGAAGGGAAGTGTGACATTCCCCTGGGTTGTTAGGGTTAAAAAACCTCATCTCTTCCTGAGCAGGTAGGCTGAGATAAATATTGGTTCATGGAAGAGGTGGGGAAAAGGGCAAAACAAGTTGCCTTTGCTTGCATTGAATTGGGGTTGCGTCAATATCTGTTCTGTGCCTGGCTCAGGGCACTATGGTCTTGCATTGATGGTCTGTGTGACCCAATACAATGCAGTCTGCTGGTATCAACCAAATATAAGATGAACCAAATTAAGGCAAGCACATAGAACAGCTGCACTGACTGCTGATTCGCCACCAAGGACAATTCAATGTATCCGATATACATATCCCATAACAAATAAGTGCTCTGAAAGCATCAAATCCGACCCGAATCCACTTTTAATCCACTCTCAATCCATGTCAAATGCAATCTGGGTCCATTGCAGATGTGTGGCAAAGCCGTGTTCTCACCTCCCCAATTTAACAAATGTCCAAAACATTTGTATTCATACAAATGTCATAACATTCAATTCATGTCCTAATTCAGACGAATTCATATGAATAATCAATGCTATGTATATACGGGCACATTTCTATAGCATGCACTTGCGGCCACAGTTACGTTCCTGGGCAGACCCTTAGGCATTAATAAGAGAAAGGTGCATTTCAGTGACACATTTGAAAAGTGCTTTGCAGCGTCTCTTCCCTTTTGTACTGCAATAGAATCCTTTGGGAAATGAATGAATCCACAAATTTCTTTAAAGAACTGGGGGGCGGGGGAAATTCATCCTAATATCTCAGTCGAAAGGCACAAAGCCCTGTAGCAGTTTCACTTCTCTGCACTTGAATAATATATTGTACTTTGGAAAGTTTGCTTTGGTCATGCTTCTAAAAATAGCAGTGGGCTTTTTTAAAAAAGCGTTCTCCATCTTTCAGTCCTGGAGGGAAAAAGCAAAATGAGCACTTGAGAAAATTAACTATCAACCACTGCGGGCTACGGTAGGAGGTGATAATCAATGAATGGTCATAGAACTTTGCAAGCTTTCCCAAGCTTTTATTAGCCATTTCCTAATCAGTTAACAGTTTTGGACAGTCGGGAGACAGGGCAGGCTAAATTCACGGCACGTTCTTCAGTAATCTGTTAATATGATTGGGGAAGGAGAAAGGCAGACAAAGAGTGAACGCATAATCAATAATTAATAAAAGGATATTGACACTTCAAAAATGCTGCAGATACAGCTTCCTGCTCTTTTCCATTCAGCCGTGTTCATAGAACCAGTAACAGAACGTCACTTGTTAAAGCACCTGCTGGGATTATAAATAGGTAAACCCAAGAGTCTTGCAGAAAGGACAAACTGGCACAGGGAAATACCAAACCAGAGTTCTCAGAAAGGCCAGGGTGGAAATGCACGAAAGGCAGATTAAAATTAAGAACTTTGTCCCCCAAAACATGGGATGACAGACAGGCCGTAGCATCTGCAGAAGTAGATGTGCCCATTGGGCCCCCTAGCATCTGAAGAAGCAAACGTTTCTACGAAAGCTCATGCCACCAACCCTTCTCCTGTTAGTCTCCAAGTGCTGCTAACTACCTTGCTGGACTTTCTGAATTAGACCAACACGGCTATTTCTCTTATTATAAATTGTAAGGCTGTTATGAGTCTGTAACAGCCTCCTCAAGGTGCAGATGTTCTTCCCCAGATGTTCCCTCAGCATGCACTAGGGGCTGCAGTGCGAATTGTCCCTAAGAATAAACTTTTCCAAAATCGTAGTTTCACAAGGAGTTCATGGGATGTGAATCATTTCCTTAATCAGTTTTCCTCCCATGGCAGTCTGTCCTTATTCTCAGGCCAAACAACAGATCCAGATGGCTCATGCCAGGATTTTCTGAGGAGCCAGGACTTGGCTGCCTGCTTGAGTAGCCTCTGCGAGTCATCGTTTTTAAAATTATTTTCTAACTTATGTGTTGCTTGTGGGCTCACACTGGCTGCATACTCCTTGTCCTCTGGTCTGCAGTGGAGCACTGAGCACCGCCACACTGATGGCACATCAAAAGGGCAGTCCCTCGCCTTGAAAAGGTTATCATGAATGAATTATGACTCTCTGTCTCCTTTTAAAGGGAAGATTTGAACAGCCATGAAACCGCTGCAATTTTCAGTCATCCTAGATGAAGTAATTTGCCTTGTAATATTAAAGAATCCAGACATCTTCCTCCCCTACTACTACCAGGTTTGGTTTTTTGTTTTCTTTTTTTGGGAAAAAACACACATACAAGGGGGCATGGTGTAGTAAAGGTCCAGCAAATTAACTTTCTTCCTGAAATGAAGAACAAGCTGGTTCCCATCCATTCCATCTACAGCAGGAGAAGAGTTAGCTTTTATACCCTGCTTTTCTCATCCTTAAGGGGACTCCAACCTTCTGTTCTTCTCCCCACCACAGACACTCTGTGTGGTAGGTGGGGCTGTGAGAGGTGTTTGGGGGGACAGGGGGTGCAATCTCCAAAGTGGCTTTGAAGTCATTTTGAAGTCATTTTGAAGTCACTTCGAAGTCACTTTGAAGTCTGTGCAAAACAGCTCCATTGAAGTCTGTGCTGATCTTCGAAGTGAACTTTGAAGTGACTTCGGAGTCACTTCGAAGTTCACTCTGAAGATCAGCACAAACTTCAAAGACACTCTGGAGCTATTTTGCACAGACTTTGAAGTGACTTCAAAATGACTTCGAAATGACTTTGAAGCTTAGGTTTTGGGGCTCCCCCCCAATGGGTGCCCCCTCCCCTTAGCCTCCTCTAGACCCTGTTGCCACACAAGCATGGAAACAGGCTCTCTTTAATCTGGATTTTCTTCCTGAAGACCCCATTGTAGACCCCATTAATGGGGTCTATAGAAAATCTGGATTAAAGGCCAAAAAGTACTCATATGATCCAGATTTCCCAAGGTGCGGTGGAAACAAATGTGTCTCTAATAGGTGCCGTGGTGGAAATGGGGTCATCCGGCTCTCACCCAAATGGGTCCTTAATGGGTGCAAAAATAGGTACTTTCTGACAGTGGAAAAACACCCCTGATTGCAGAACCCTGTTAGAGACAGCTGGAATAGCTGGGAAGATCTTAAAAATATTTCCATTTCACGCCAGAGAAATGCCAGAGCAAGCGTCCTTAATAAAATTGTTTTCATTTATCATCCCAAATCTGACCTCTCCCAGCCTCAGATTCACTGAAAACTCTCTTGCTTGCCTCATAGATATTTTAACTCTCTTCCCAATTAAAGTTATAAATATCCATAGAATAGGATATATCTATTATAACAGCACTAATGTTGAGACCATTGTGACTTTCAGCTCTGAAGATTAAGCATACGAGATACTTAGAAATAAAATCTTCTTCACTAATCTCCCAAATGTCTCAAGCGTGGCACACGGCGCTCATGTAATCATAATCAGAAAGTTCCTAATTCTAAGAGAACAAAAGTACAAGGAGACTGTTAGAGGGACCAATTACATTCAAACTGTCAACAAACATTTAGGGAAAACTAAGGAAAAAGAATTCCAGGCTTTAGCAGAAGTCAGCTTGTTGGTCCCAGACACCATTCAGTCAAAATTTTATCCTCTTTTACTGATTTTTAGCCATTAGTGCAGTAAGGCCTATTCTGGAGAACAGAGGCCTATTCACACGAGGGCCTTCCGGATGCGAGTAGGACACCCTGGGATGGAGCATTCGCTCTGCTGGGCTGCCAGTTCCATTCGGAACCACCCTAGCCTGTCCCAGGGTGCCCTACTTGCATTCCGGGTGTAGAGCATGAAATCGTGCTCTACACCCGGCCCAGGGCTTTCCCAGCTATCCCAGGCTGTCCCACAGCTGTACAGGAGGGAGAGCTGCTGCTGCTCTCAGCTGCTGCTGTTGAACCAGAGGCGCTGACAGCGTGGGGCTGGTGTACCACACAGAGTGGGACACTGCCCCGGACGGCCACGCAACCACCACGACAAAGTAAGTGGTCGCACACCTCGGGGGAAATGCAGATGGTGCATGCAGCCCCTCCCCAGAGTTCCCTAAAGTGGTCCCTTGAAAAGGCTGCTGCATGCCCATCATTCACCAGACTGACTGTCACATTCAAATTGTCATTGTTTCACATAATTCAGTTTCATTTCCCTTTCTTTTCCATGCCTTTCACTGTTAACATTGACAGTTCCCTCTGTAGTATTTTGATATGTTGCACGATTTCCTTCTTTACTGAAAATTCGTTCAGATTTTTAAAGATCTCCTTTAAAATCAATTGTGTTGTTTCACATCTCTTTTTAAATTGGCATTGTGTTGGATAAAGTATCCTTCCATGAACGCTTTATTGGCATTCCAGATTACATTAGCATCTGTCTCTCTAGTCATGTTGTTCTAAACAAAAACAAAAAAATGGTGTTTTGAATTCTTTTTGCATTTCTCTATTCTTTCCTTCTTCTGCAGCAGTGTATCATTCCATTTCCAGCTAAAAGTTTCCATTTTCTTTTTAAGATTCAAGGCAACTGGTAACTGAATTATGATCAGAAGATGTTTTCAGCATAATCTCTACTTTGCACATTCCTATCAATCCTTGAAAATGACTTGTGTCTTTCTGGAAAGTATCTATAATCTTGTTTCCCTATTTTATTTTGTTGTTAACAATGATTATGATAACCTGCTGTCAAGGAACTGTCAAAATTATAGGGCCAGATCACATCATGAATTTGTTGTGTCTGATTTGCAGAACCGTATTTTCACTAAAGCAGAAGGGAGGCAGCTGGCTGAAAGTGTCATAAGAATGTGATTTGTCTTTCCATTCATTATTCTAGTTCTCTTTGCTGCTAGATGAAGAAGATCTTGGGGAAATTGCTGCTCTGGGTGGAAAAATGGCTCAGCTACTGTAAGATGTCCTGTGTCCTTGCTGGGATTCTAGAGCAGGAATAGGTTTGCCCTTGTCTCTGCTTGAGATGCCCATGAGCATTTGGTGGGCCACTGTGAGCGACAGGATGCTGGACTAGATGGGCTGTGGCCTGATCCAGCAGGGCTTCTCTTATGTTCTTATGTTCTTAAGTGCAGGTTAGAGATGTCCATAAATATTCGTTAACATTCGATATTCAGACGAATTCAGACATTCTTATACAAATCAAATATTATGACATCCATACTTTGGCTTTTGTATTCATATGAATGTTTACGAGCATTCATGAACTGGAGAGGTGGGAAAGCAGTTATACCAGTCATATCTGCAACAGATCCAGAGTGCATTCGAACATAGATTGAGGGCGGATTCAAAGTGGATTCAGGGTAGATTTGACGCTTTCAGAGCAGATATATTATGGGATATGTATCAGATACATATTGGATATCCATATGAATTTGTACAAATATATTAGTATCGAATAGAATCCTACCATATTTGAAGGGGTTCTATTTGAACAAATAATTTTTTTCTTATGTTTGATTCAATACAAATTAAATGCAAAAAAAAACCCCATTTGTGCCCATTCCTAGAGCAGGTCTCTTATCTGTGTCATGGCTGAGTACAGGCCTGACTTCAGTGTTGTTGGCTGTTCTGCTAACGTTACTGCATGCCAGTTGAAATGCAAGTTTCAACAGAACAGGGAGTGATGAACTGTTGGGTGTAAATCAACAGAGTTTGGAACAAACTTCCTCATGCTCCAAGGGATTATGGTGGGACTGTGATCAGAAAGCAGAAAATAATTCCTTTCTTTCAAGAAAATAAATCATATTTTTCCTTTTCCACTCTCCTTAAGTGACACTTATGGGACCATAAATATTTATTCCATTTGTTTTGCTACCAGACCACAAACGGCAACTAAAGACTGCAGTAGAAGAAAGAGAAAAAATTGGCTATACCATACAGTCATGGGGTTATAGGTTTGGAAGGAGTTTTAATTAGGTCATTGAATAAACAAAGATCATGGCCCTTTCCAGATAAGCAGATTAAACCCACAGTATTAAAAACAATTGCAGCTTACCGGCTGCAAAGCAGCAGGCAGTTGTCCAGACTGCAGCAGCCCCCCATAGCTTCCTGCCTGGGGAGCTGTGAGCCTTCCATGTGGCATGCGCAGTCACATGGGGTGATGCATGCGTCACGTTGGATGGGGCAGCCAGTGGGAGCTGAGCTGCAGTCTCAACTCCCATTGGCTATTCTCATTGTCATGTCCAGACTGGGGGGACAGGGGGTGCAATCTCCAAAGTGGCTTCGAAGTCATTTCGGTTGAAGGATCTAGGAATGTTTAGCCTGCAGAAGAGAAGACTGGGAGGAGACATGATAGTGGTCCTCAAGTATCTGAAGGGCTGTCACAGTGCAGAGGGATTGTCCCTATTCTCACTTGCACAAGATGGGAGGACTAGAAACAACAGGATTAAACTTCAAGGGAGTCAATACAGATTAGATATTAGGAAAAGCTTCCTGACAGTGAGGACGATCAGTCAATGGAATAGGTTGCCATGGGAAGTAGTGGGTTCTCCTTGGATTGAGGTCTTCAAGCAAAGGCTGGACCTGCATTGAGCAGGGGGTCGGACTTGATGATCCTAGGGTCCCTTCCAGCTCTATAATTCTATGAGTGCCAGGTACATTTGGAATGGATCTAGTGTCCCGAAGTGTGGACGCTAGATCCATCCCCATCTTCATTTCCCCAGGGAAGTGAAGGTACAACTAGGCCACAAGAAGCTAACAAACATTTCCAAAATAATGTAGATCGTGGGTCACATAGTTAAAAAATAACTAACTTACCTGTTCCTTGTTAAGCCTGTTATCCTGCAAAGCAAGGTAACCTTAACAGAAAACTGCCTAAGACACCCCCTCCCAAACACACACAGATAATGATGATGATGATGATGATGATGATGATGATGATGATGATGAAGGTGTGGGTGTGGGTGTGGGTGTGGGTGAGGTGGCTTAATTTCTCTCTCTCCTCTCTAGCTGAAATTGTTTAAAATCCAAATTAGAGAGAAATGATTACACTTAATTTGTCAGATGTTTCCATGGTGCAACCTAATTCGCTTCATGTGCATACAGGGGAAGGAATCGTGGAAGCTCTTTCTGTTCATCAATCAAAGCTCTTCTCAGATCTCTCAGTGCCTTGTTTAAAAACAAAGCAGAAATGCTACATCCAAATTGCTAATTAAAATTTGGGTAGTGAGCCTGGGTAATAAACGTGCAGATGTGGAAGACTCAATAGGACATGGGAAGAGAGCAGGGAGAATGGGGGTGGTGGAGCAGGTTGGGAAGAAAAGCAGCAAAACCAAGGACAGACATTCCATCCCCTTATATCCCAGAAGGTTCCTCCTGTCTTAACCCTCTTCATGCAGTCTGCAGGCAGCGAAACTGAGTTGCATCCCTTGTTCTCAGTCCCTGAAGCCACACCATGCACAGTATGGCTCTTCGCTCCCCCCCCCCCCCTGGGAGGGTCCTAAAAATGCCAGATTCTACCTCATTTTGATCTTTTTCAAAAACATACATTTTGTTTGGTTGGGTGCACATCCATAAAGAGGCTTCCAGAGGTGTTTCTGCACCACCCTTCCCTGTCTGCTGGACAGGAAAGGAGCGTGATGACTCCTGGGATCAGATATTCACCTTATTCAGTCTCGGGACCTGGTCCTCCTCATGTGAGGTGGGTGGGGCTGTGAGAGCTCAGAAGAGATCTGTGACTAGCACAAGGTCACCCACCTGACCTCATGGAGGAGGGTGGAATCAAACCCGGTATCCCCAGATAAGAGACCGGCTCCCTAACCACTTGACCAAATTACTGTAGCTCAAGGAGGCCTCCCCTGTTAGTATGTCTCTCCCTACACAATACAGAGCCAGACCCATTTACAACAGAACAAGGATCACAGAGTTCTGGATCACAGAGGCATGCAGATCATATGCATGTTTCAGAATGACCAGGGGCTGCTGAAAATTCCCCTCCCCCCCCCAAGCCCAAGACTAGGAACTTTCAGTCCTAGCCATCAGGCATGTAGTGGGCAGCAGCAGCTTCAAAGCTTTGTGAGATTTGCCAGCTACAGGGCAGTGTGAACCAGATCAATGCCATCAGTGCAGATGGCGTTGTTCCGACCAATGCCGCCACAAGAACCTGATCAGTAGGTCCAGATCAAAACAAGAGGCCTATTAGCACTATGGGCAGTAGTACATGATTAGTGAACTTCTGGTGAAGACCATCTGCACTTTGAGGAAGCTGCTACAGCCTCCAAGCATGCTGCCCTCTCCAGAAGTTCACATATTGTTAAAGAACGTTTACCAGAATTTACCTTAAGAGTCCAGCGGCACAGCCATCCACACCTCTTCCGGTGCTCTGGGGTCGTCTGAGATTCCGTGCAAGCACAAAGCACCTCGAACAACTATAGATGTGACTGCATGTGTGCAGAGCATCAGCACTGTCATGGCAATGGCAATGGTGTTGACACACACACCGTCGTGGAGGGCACCACAGACAAAATGGTGGCACCCAAAGGAGGACCAGCCCCACAACCAAATCAGTTAAGTATTTGATCGTGGGAGATGGGCAGCCGAAGTTGACTAGTGCTCCAAGTGCAAGCCCTGGTCAACCTTGCTTCATAGTGCTTTGCAAAAACGCCCAAGGTAAGTGCAGAAAGGGCCTTTTAGAGATTTTTGAAGAAAATTCTGTTTCCTGGGGACTAAAGCCAACAAGCCCCTAACAGCTTCATACTGGTAATAGTGGGTTTTGTTTTTGTTTTGGTTTTTTGCACACAGTGCAACTGAAGTAGGTCTGACTGCTTGGCACAGAGACCTCTTCCAAACTGCCCTGTGATGTTTCTATAAGATAAAAGAGCAGGATTTTAGAAGCTGTGACAAAATCTTTTCTAGTATGTATGGCATTGTAATTTGTATGATAATGAGGTTGTGATAAGTGAAATAGCTTTTGCTCGTGATGGCGCAAAGTGAAGAAAACAAAGTCTTAGGGGGTCGAGGGGGGAAGAACCTCAAAGAGGGAAGCAGTTTTGACAATGATAATCTGTGTCCTGGGAAATAAACAAAATTGCCTATGGAATATCTTATTATCTTAGCTAGAAACAAGAGAAAATGGGAGAGATGCAGCTAAATGGTAATTTGGCCTTTCCCTCTTGGAGTAACCATAAAGGTACAGCATAATGAAACCAGTTTGTGCTCAGTTATTTAAAGACATTTAAATTCCATTAATGTTGTACATTGTTTTCTGTTGTGTTTGGTACTAGGGATGCAAGAAAATTTGTATTTGTTTTGACCAGATTCCCTTCAAATGTAGTCCAATACAAATTCTATTCAAATCCCCGATATGAAATGCATATAGATCCCCTAAGCACCCGCTACAAATCCCCTACCTGTCCAATATGTGTTCTTATGTATCTGCTCTGAATGCATCCAATCTGCCCTGAAATCACTTTGAATCTGCTCTCAATCCGTCCAGAAGGGGCCTTAGCTGTCGAACCAGACATAGTTTGGAACAGGCACTCTTGGCCATGGCCTCCACCTGAGCTTCAAGCATTAGCCAAGAGTCCAAGAGCACCCCCAGATTTTGCGCCTGTCCCTTCCAAGGCTTTATGACCCCATCCGAGGCAGGATGGCTCCTAACTTCACAGACACATGACTCAGTGACACACAGCACCTCTGTCTTGCCTGGATTCAGTTTCTATTTATTGGCCCTCATCCAGTCCATTACCTGCTCCAGGCACCGGTCAAACACTTCAGCTGCCTCTCCTGATTCAGATAGTACAGAGAGACAGGGCTGCACATTGATGGCATCTCACTCCAAATCTCCTGATGACCTCTCCAACATGACCTCTGTACATGGGGAAAGAGGATGAATTAGCCATGCCAAGAACACTTTAATTAGTTTTATGGGCGTACTGAATTGTGGATTAGATAAATTCATGGACAAGTGTATCAATGGTTACTAGAATGGATGCCTAGGCACTTCTTCCAGGCTGGAGAGATAGGCAAGATAGCCGTCAAAACCATTTGCAGGGATTTACATGCAAGTGAAGGCTTTGTCTTCTGCTTGATGCCCAGCAGTTTAACTAGTTTTATGGGCCACTGTGACATGGGATACTGGACTAGATGGGCTGTTGCCCAATCCAGCAGGGTTCGTCTTATGTTCTTATGGATGGGGTTGTGGTGATTCACAGGCCAGTTGGCAACAGAGCTGAGTACCCAGCCAAATCCCTATATCCTTCAATGCTTGTCTGGTGGCCCTAGTGTGACTGGTGGTGGTGCGTGTATGAAATTCCTATGTGGATGCAGCCAATAAAATAGCAAAGTCTTTGCCACATGCAAAAATTTTCCTCCCTACTGATAACATATTTCCAGTAAGAACACTCTGTCTCATGTTCCTTTTTCTTCTTTTCTTCTTTTCTTTTTCTAAGTTCTGAACTTGACATTTTGTGGCACTGGTCCCAAGCTGAATAACCAAGGAACGTCTCAAACCTTTTAACCCCCCAGCTTCCCTAAATGGAAATTGGGCACATTATCGCTGTTCTCAGCAGGGTTTCCTCTACGTTTGCCTTTCTGCGTACGTGTATGCAGGTGAGCATGTCAAAATCAGAAGTACTAAGCATCATAGAATGGCATTGCAAATGAACACCACCAAGGAAGCCTAATAACAGCATGCACAGAACCCGGCATTTTCCTTCCTCTCTCTTGCTGCTGGTCCCATACTGTGCCTCTGGCAATGGCACTTAACTTCTCTTGCCCAACTGGGATCAACATTACGGTCCCAATCTGCTTTTACAAGCATTTATGACACAGTCATTTCTGTGTCCCTGTTCCCCCTAGGTATGACATTTTGTGTGCTAATTGGTACACATTCTCTAAAAAAGCACTTCAGGAAAAGAAAGTGCTCAGTAAATATGAAAGCTTTTTGTTATAATTACACAAGCTAAGCTAAAGCACATAAAACACACACATCACTAGAAGATTAGCTTTGTTTTGCGTGCCTTTAATCCTGGCTTTAACAGCAGTAAGGATTGAAAGCATGAATGGGGCATGTGAGTGAGTGGCGGAAAAAGCATTTGCGCATCCTGGATCTTTATTCTGGTTACCTGAAATCTGGTGACTGAAGGCATTTGCCATTTTGACCCGCCTCTCATAATACCTTGCAGCCCTTCAGAGGACATTACCATTCCTGTGATCCTGTATGTCCATTTTGCCTGTTATCTTCTGTACTTTTTTCCCCTTTCAGCTTTGCCAGACATGATATTTTCTCCCAGCCTTTCATTTGCTAGAGTCATATGCCCAGAAATGTAGCCTGTATTGAATGAATGGACTTTATCGATTAGTCATATTACCATGTCAACTTTACAAAAGATAAAATCATATAAAACATACAAGGATGAGGACAAAATAACGTCACTATTCATCCCCATCACCCTTACAAGACCCCATTCAGCTCAAATTTCCTAAACCGGGCAGCCTTAACAACAAAGCTACCCTACATGTCACCTGGATGTTTTCTCCCTGCAGAAGGTAAGTCAGCTTATGTTCTGCACTCCAGTGGGACACATTTTGAAAAGGTGGGGGCAAACAAGTTGTTCTTATTGAAGAATACAAGGGGCACGTAAAGAAGATATGAGAAAGATTTTCAACCGTGGCTGTGCCATAAAAGCAGTTTTTGATCATAAGGTACCCAATGGTATCTCCCATACTTCACCATGGAGTCAATAAGTTCCAAGCATGCATAAGTAAATAGTTGCCTTAATTGCTGGGGCATTTTGTAAACTAAATATTTTTTGAGTTGGAAAATATATTTCTAGCCATTTTAGTGATTTTAAATTAGAAAGGCTAACAATATCATTCTGTGCACTAATGTCCATCACACACTGCTTAAAAATCTCTTTGACTAGATCCCCACTGCACAATTTAGTACAGCTTTAAATCCAGATAACAACATTTAAAAACGAACATATTAAAACTGTATCAAACTATACTAAAACCAGTACAAGGTTTAAAATCCAGCATAATAATAGTAACAATAATAATAATGATGATACAAAAACAGTTTTAAAAAAACAGTAGTGTTTTCAATGGGGGAAGAGTAGGGAGCATTTAGCCAAAGGCCTCAGTGAAGGGGTGCGTCTTCACCGCCTTCCTGAACATAAACAGAGAAAGGGCCTGACGCACCTCCAAGGGGAGACCATTCCACAGCCTGGGGGGCACTACTGAGAAGGCCCTCTCCCAGGTGCCCACCCACCTAACCACTGAAGGTGGTGAGATAACCAAGAGGGCCTCTCCTGCAGATCTTAAAACGCGGGCAGGTCGATATGGGAGAAGGCGCTTCTTTAGATATCTGGGGCCCAAATCATTTAGAGCCTTATAAGTCAGACTTACCACCTTGAATTGGGCTCGGTAGTGAATTGGTAGCCACTGCAGTGCATGGTATAGAAAAGGTAGATAAAGAAAAAATCTTTTCTCTATCACACAATAGTAAAACCAGAGGGCACTCTATGAAGATGATGGGTAGGAGAGTCAGATCAGCCAAGGGGAAATATTTCTTTATCCAGAGGGTCTATGGAATTTGCTGCATGAAGAGGTGGTAACAGCAAACAGCCTAGATGGCTTTAAGGAAGGGTTAGACAAATTCATGGATGACAGGTGTATTAGAATGGATGCCTAAGGACATCTTTCAGGCTGGGAAAACAAGCAGGATGCACTAAAACCGGTTCCCGGAAAGACCTGAAAAACTAGGTCTTAATCTGTTCTTGCATGGGAAATTTGCCTCAAAGGAGGACGCTTCCACACAGAGACAGGAGCTCTTGACTCCCTACAAACGGCCTTGAGAAATGCCTATCTCTTCAGCCTGGAAGAAATACCTAGTAACATACCTTCTGTATTGATACCTCTGAGTTTCCAAGATCTTTGGGAAGGACCTGATGGGGAAAGTACCAAACTGGTCATCAATGTCTACCAAAATGTGGGATGATGCTGATAATGACGATGGGCTCCAATATGGAACATCCCCTTTATCATCTCATTTTTTCAGTTTCCATAGGCTGCCTGTAGGTGCTGGAGCTAAGCCTGAGTTCACTTCCCTCCTGTCTGAGACTGACTAATGTTTTGTATCACCGGTGTGGTAAGCAAGAGTTCATCTGGGGCCACTCTGCTGCAAGCTAATCCTGGTACATGGTGGAGATCACAAAAGGTCAAAATCCTAATGGACGCTACCAACTTGCCTTGCCTCAAATTCAGCGGGTGCAACTGATTTGCTCATGTCCTTCAAAGATGTGGCCAAGCTATGATCCTCCACATATTGCTTGACTCCAGACCTCATTATGTGTTTGTTTATGAAATTTATATCCCGCCCTTCACCAAATGGTCCCAGGGCAGGTTGCAATAAGAATAAAACATATAAAAAAAACACATAATTTTAAAATATAACCCCCTCCCTCCCACTCCTGTCCGTGTGTGGAAGCATCCTCCTTTGAGGCAGATTTCGCACGCAAGAACGGATTAAGACCTAATTTTTCAGGTCTTTCCGGGAACCGGTTTTAGTGGCGCCAAGACCGCATTAGAGAACATAAGAACATAAGAGAAACCTTGCTGGATCAGGCCACAGCCCATCTAGTCCTATTGCACACAGTGGCCCACCAAATGCTCATGGGCACCTCAAGCAGAGGCAAGGACAAACCTTCTCCTGCTCTCGAGTCCCAGCAGATGGCCTTAGAAGCGCCCCAGTTCCTCCCCCCCCCCCAGCCTGAAAGACGCACCTAGGCATTCGTTCTAGTAGCCATTGATACATCTGTCATCCATAAATTTGTCTAACCCTACCTTAAAGCCATCTAGACTGGTAGCTGTCACCACCTCTTCTGGCAGCACATTCCATAAGCCAATGACCCTCTGGGTGAAGAAATACTTCCCCTTGTCTGATCTGACTCTCCTACCCATCAGCTTCATAGATGCCCCCTGGTTCTAGTATTGTGTGATAGAGAAAAGAAATTTTCTCTATCCACCTTTTCTATACCATGCATGATTTTATATACTTCAGTCAGGTCCCCTCTTAAACGCCGTCTCTCCAGACTGAAGAGGCCCAGACGTTGCAGCCTGGTTTCGTAAGGGATTTTGTTTCAGACCCTTAATCATTCTGGTTGCCCTTCTCTGCACCTTCTCTAGTTCCACAATATCCTTTGTGAGGTGTGGTGACCAGAATTGTACACAAGGCGGATCTCGCGCGAGCCTGTGTGGAAGCGGCGTCCTCACAGTGTCCCGGATCTGGCCTCTGGTGCGGAAGGTAAGTTCCAATGTGTCTGTATGTGTCCCTAATGTGTTTCTAAATGCGTTCCAACGGCCTGTGCGGAAGCACCCTCAGACTTCAAGCTCCCTGCGGCCGTTCCTTACGGGCAGCATTTGCAGAGTTTGCAGGTGGGGGCGGGAAGGCTTCACCTGACTGCCACCTGCCCTGTTTTTGATGGCTGAAGGCGGGGGGGGGGGTCAGGGAAAGGGGCGACTCTCTCTGCAGGCCCTCACCCTGCGGGCACGAAATCCTGCAGGGGAGCCTTCGCCAGAGAGGTGCCATCCTAGCCGCCCAGGAGAGATGGATCTCCTTGCACACAGCCAAGCCGAACTCCACCGCCCCCCCACCCCGAGCACCCTCACCTCTCGTTGAGCCGGATTGTATCAGGTCCGTCGCCTGGCAACGGGGGAGGCGCGTCATTTCCTGAGGAGCCGCTGCCAACCAGGACCTAGACGGCTCGGGCAGGCGAGGAGGAGGCAAGGAGCGCTCCACGGTGCCAGCCAAGCCGGGAGGCGACGCGCCCTCCTCCTCCTCCTGCCCGCTCCGGCAGCCCCGACGGCCCCGGGAGCGGGGCGGAGAGTCGTGCGCACGCGTCGGTGGCCACGCGAGGAAGCGCTGCGCTCCGGCGGGGCAGGCGCGCGCAGGATCCCGCGCGGGACGAGCGGACGGGTCGTCGCTCGCAGAGAGCGCACGCACGACGGGGGGGGGGGGGAGGCGGCGGCGGCGGCGGGCGTTGTGGCCCCTCGGGCGCCTTCGAGCAGAGCAGGACGGCGGCTGCAGCCCGGAGGAGTCGCCCGGGGACGCCAGGACTTCTGCGCGGGGCACGATCCACGAAGAACTCCACCACCACCACGCCGCCCCGAGGCGCACTCGCTGCGTTTCGCCTCTGAAGACTTTTGTCTTCTCGTTCGGGGTCCGGAGAGAGGGAGAAGTTCACAGCCGGGCGGGTTTCGCCTCCATGGAGTACAAGTAGCGGAGACTTTGGCTGCAAAAAACCTCGCCACCCCCTCCCCCCTCCCAGCCACACGCCCCCAAGTCCATAGGCATTGGGTGCATCGGCAGAACCTCGACGGTTCGGAGGGGACCCAGAGTGGCCTCGCGCCTCCTGCGTCCCTTCTTCCCCCTGCCCCTTGTCCCCCCCTCCCATGGATTCTCTGCCCCCCCGGCTCGCCCCAGCCCAATATTGGGAAGGGATGCGGAGCGGCTGGCTAACGTCCCCATCCGCCCCCCTCTAAACTTCGACGCCGCCTCGCTCCTGACCTCTCCGGGCCCTCCGATGCCCTGACCCTCCCGCATTTTCTCACTCCCCCACCCCCCCATTCTTCCAGCAGCAGCCGGTCGTTTTTTGGGGGGGGTCGGAGGGCGATGAGCGCGGATTTGGATCGCCTCTCGCTGGGCTCGTGCGCTTCCGCGGCCTCCTCCTCCTCCTCCTCCTCGCCGTCCCCGTCCAGCGCCTTCGTCGTCGCCCGGGGAGGCCAGGCGACGCTCGCTGGGGGCCCGTCGGGGCCCGCCGCGCCGGGACCCGGGATCCGCCTGCTGTCGGCCAACGTCCGCAAACTGCACGGGGCGCTGAACCTGCTCCTGAGCGAAGCCGAGCGCGAGCAGTTCATCCACTGCCTGAACGTCTATCACTGCCGGAGGAACGTCTTCGACCTGGTGCAGACCCTCACCGTGCTCCTGGACGGCCCCGAGAAGAGGCAGCTGCTGCCCATGCTCCGCCTGGTCATCCCGCGCTCGGACCAGCTCCTCTTCGACCAATACACCTCCGAGGGGCTGTATTTGAAGGGCGGCTTCCTGGCCCCCAGGGGCGCCGGCCGCGCGAGCCTCGACGGCGGCCCCGTTTCCCCCAGAACTCTGGGGGTACCGACCACCTCTGCCCGCCCTGTACCTCCCACCCCCGCGGGCCGTGCCTGGCCTCCCTCGCTCCTTGCTTCCCGCGGGCAGCAGCAGCAGCAGGAGGATTTCAGCACCATATTGGATGGGACAGCTCCTTCGGGGCTTGCCCTCCTGGAAGAGGTCCACGGGGAGGTCAGGCAGGTGACCCTCAAGAGGAACAAGGCCCAGGAAGGTTTGGGGTTCAGCATCCGAGGAGGCTCTGAGCATGGCGTGGGCATCTACGTTTCCCTGGTGGAGCCAGGCTCCCTGGCAGAGAAGGAAGGCCTCCGGGTGGGTGACCAAATTCTGAAAGTCAATGACAAGCCGTTGGACAAAGTGACCCATGCAGAAGCTGTGAAGGTAAGTCAAAGTGCGGAGCCCGTTGACAAAGCAGCCCCTTTGTGCAGAGACTTGGATCCCCCCCCCCCACCGCCCCATCCAGCTTTGGTAAGAGTGGCAGGTTTGCTTAGTGGACGCTGCAAGGAGCAGCCCACCCAAAATTGCTGAATTGTAGGGATGTGCATGAATATCTGTAACATTATTAGTTGGAATTTGGACACTCATACGCAAATTCAGTGTTACATTTGTACATTGACATTCGTACAGATGCAAATGTTTTGGGAAATTTGTACGAAGCTATGGGACATTCGTAAAACGGGGCGGTGGGAAAGCGGCTGCAACGGATCCAGAGTGCATTCAACATGGATTGAGAGTGGATTCAAAGTGGATTCAGGGAAGATTTGATACTTTCAGAGCGGATATGTTACGGGATAAGTATCGAATACTGATTGGATACGTATGCATTCCTATTGGATATCTGTACAAATTTATACAAATACATTTGTATCAAATAGAATCCTACCACATCTATTCTAATGAATACAAATTTTCTTACATTCAATGCATTATGAATTAAATGCAAAAAACAAAACAAAACAGAACCCCATTTGTTCATATCCCCACTGAATAGTGATTCCCAAAAGCTTCCATCTTCACTCTTAGGGCTTCTTAGGAGCTGGCCTTGAGACCAGTCAAGAACTCTGTCCTTTCTTTCTTTCTTTCTTTCTTTCTTTCTTTCTTTCTTTCTTTCTTTCTTTCTTTCTTTCTTTCTTTCTTTCTTTCTTTCTTTTTCTTAACAACTCTTTGTTTCAACGAACCTCTTGGTACTGCTGGGATCAAGTGGGACATGGACAAGTAGGAAAGTTGATAGAAAGGAGGTCATCTTCATGTTGGTTTTCTGGAGCTTGGAGGAGACTGTGGAATTAAATGAATGAAGATGTAAGTCAGGAATTCATGGGTAATGAAGGAAGGAAAGAAGAGAGAAAAGAAAATTAAGGATTAGTGATGGAACCAAAGCCAGAAAGACCGAATGCACACACAAAAAATCTTACCCCTAGTTCAGGCAAAGCAAAATCCAGTGGAGATCCAGCTATTGCTTTCTGAAAATGATAGAACTCCAAGCCAGACTGAACCTTTTAACACGAAAGAAGCGTAGCATGTCAAAGGGAAGCTGTGCAGATGGCCCGCTTTTTAACACTGCTAGCATATGTTAGGCTGGGGCATTTGGAAAACCTCCATGGGGAAGAGAATCCTGTAAAGCAAATCCTAGACTCCTTATGTTATGTTTTTCCCCTTTCCAAACAGAGCACAGACACAGGATTGTAGAAAATGTACATTTCTGAGAAGAGAGAATGAGAAAGCTGAGATTGGGGTGTACATGGAAGCATTTGCATTTTGCTAACTTTCCATATTATTAGCATAAATATGCATGTGGTGAAGCTGCAATTAAAAAAAAAAAGGAAAAAATCCCACCTCCACCCAAGGGGAATCTACTGTCTGAAAGCTACTCAGTGAATTTTAGTGGACATTTTTACTTGTCCTGTGGAATCTTGGCTTGGAATGCAATTGGCATCTCTGCAGAGGAGTTGTTTGCTGAGAGAGGGGAAGTGTGGGGGGGGAGTGAATTGCCTTTATAATAAGTTCTAAGACTTTTTCAAGGGGTAGGATTACTGAATTGGACAAGACAAGTTGTAGCAAATTTGAGATTTAACATTCATAGAAGTTTGGTCGCTGTGTTTCTTCTAACTCACCATTGGCTCAAGTGTCTAAAATTGTAATCATAATTATTTTGCAAATAATGCTTGTAGGCGTTGTGGACAAAGATCACAGAAATCCTGGGGCCAATTTTGTACTTCAGCCCGTAGTATGCAGTTAGGTAACTTCTGGGCAGGTGCATCTGCATCTTCAGGAGATATTTACAGACTAGAAACACCCCCTGCTTGCCCGGAGGTTGCCTACTTGTCTACAGTCCGACCCCCATATCCATGGGGAATACGTTCCAGGCCCCACCATGGATAACGTAAACCATGAATAATAGCAAACCCATGGGATTTCACAGGAATCATGGGAAATCTCACTCATTATGCATTCCATTTCTCATAATTCCTGTGAAATCCCATGAGATTTCAAAGGCATTATGGAAAATTGTGTGCCATTTTAGGCCATTTTCTGCCTGTTCCAGGCCTCAGAAGACCTTAGGTAGCCCTAATGGTGCCCGTGGAAGGGAAAGGGCTGATCTGGTCACCACGGGAAACTGAAAACATGGTTACCAGATCAATGGATACAGGGGTCTGATTGTACTAGCTGCAGAGCATGAAATCATACTCCACAAGCACACGCTGGGACCCTGACATGACTATGACTGCACAGAGTGTCAGTGTCACCATAGCAATGGTGTTGGTCCATGCGCAATCACACAGGGCACTGCGCTTGATATGGCGGAACCCAGGAGTCAATCGGACACATGATCAATCGGGGGCTGGGCTGTCATAAACTAGCGCCTGCAAGTGCAAGCACTAGTCAACGTTAGTTCATCACACGCCTTTCCAGTCTACGGGATGGGAAAGGAAGTGTGAAATCACAACATTGCCATGATCTTTTTTCACATCTTTGGGGAATTTCTATCTATATGGTTGCAACTGGTGATCAGTATCATATCCCCCAGATTGCTAATATAGGGAAACTTTAGAAAGTGGGGTCTTAATCAGTTTTGTGACTTGCAATATTTGAACCTGGCTTACAGTTCACCCTCAGGGCTTCCAGCCTACTGCAACCTTTCCAACATAAGCATCTGATCTTCCTCTATTTTCTGATTAAATAGAGTTAGTGTTTTCTTAGACAGTTTACAACCAGATACCAGTATTTGTTCATGAAGGAGCTGTGGAAAACAAATGTCTTTGAGGGCTTTCTAGTCCAGTTTGTTCTTCCTTTTGTTTCTTCTGCCATGGAACTCTGTGCCGCCTAGATGGGCTTCCCAAGTTCTCCTGATAACTTTAGCAGTGGGACTCCATGCCCTTTGACCCTGTCTTGAGACCACATATTTCCACAGCCGTAACGTACAGCAAGTTCAGAACATGAGAATAGAAGCACTATGCTCATTTGTTGAACAGTCAGAGAAGAACTCTTGTGAACACTGGGCATGTTCTATGGCCATAGGAGCTCCATATGCAACTAGAGAAGCTTGTTGTTCATTTGTCATGATTTGGAGAAATGGAAATTTCAGATTCTCATTGGCAAATGTCAGGCTTGGGGTCCTGCCTACATTCCTTGTTTGCACAGTGCCTGCAGCTGTCCGGTCAACCGACTTAGGAGCCAGGTTAATTGGATCTGTTATTTTATATATCCTATCCCTATCTGAACTCTTTCTCTCTCTGTCTTTCTCTCCTTTTATTCTCAAGAATTAAAATGATTCCAACAGTGCATGCATTAAAAATAGCAAAAGGGGCACTCTCCAAAGCAACCTAATAAGATCTAAGAACATGATATATATGCCAGGATATATCCTTCTATAACTTGGTCAGAGGGTGGGTATGGTTCTTCTACCTGCTGAAATAGGAAACATTCCCCTCCTATTATTTTAAGCTCATATGTTATCTTTACAGTAATTTCCCAATGGACCTCATATTTAGGGCTGAGAAGTCATCCCCCTCCACCTTGATTTTGATGGACTCCAATTCCCATCTGCCCTCAGTAAACAAGGCCACGGAATGGGGATGATACAGCACAAGCTGTCATCTAACAATATGTGGGAAACCAAAGGTTTCCCATTCTTGGAAAAAACAGGGGAGAGTCTTTAAAAGGAGACCCAGAAACCCTGGCTATCCCTGCACAAACACCACAAGGATGTCCTGGGTTGAGCAGCTGTTAAACACCTTTGAAGGTAAAGTTCCAAAAAGAGATTTCATGCCTGGCTGGCAGGAGAGGGTCCAATGTGCCCTTCTGCCTCGAGGAAGAGGCAAAGATCTGAAGATCAGGGACATGGAAGTGGGAGAGAGTAGTCCCACTTTTGAATCATCTTTGGTCCTGAGGGTGCCAAGTGTATTCTCCAGTCTTTGCTAAGTCCTGAAGCACTGTTATGAGTTCAGTTCCCATGAGCCCCACTAGGTGTGGTGCAATGCTTTTGCATATCAAAATATGTTTTTTAAAAAAAACATGGTGGCATGAGACTTTTGCCAGTTACAAAACTAGAGTCCAACATAGCCTCACTCCTGATATTCCAGAGTTCTGGTGTGACTGGTCTTCCAAAGGATGTTGGACTCCACCACTCATTAATGTCAACCAGCCAGTCCAGAAGTCAAAGGTTATGGGAGCTGGAGTCATATGAATGACATGTGTCTCTATGACTAAGGAAAATTTCTGTGCTTTTTCTTCAGCCATAGTGACTTCGGCAGGTTTTCATGGTGGTTTAATATCCCTAACATGCTTGTTGTTTAGGTGAGAGGACATGCAGGTATATTCACAAGAAGAAGAACATAAGAACACAAGGACCCTCTGTTGGATCAGGCCACAGGCCATCCTGTCACACACAGTGATCCACCAATTGCTCATGGGCATCTCAAGCAGAGACAAGGGCAAACCTTCTCCTGCTCTCCAATCCCAGAATATGGCCTTAGAGGCATCCTGCTTGTCCCCACAGCCTGAAAGATGTACTTAGGCATCCATTCTAGTAGCCACTGATACAGCTGTCCACCATGAATTTGCCTCACCCTTCCTTAAAGCCATCTAGGCTGGTTGCTGTCACCACCTCTTCTGGCAGCCAGTTCCATAGACCGATGACCCTCTGGGTGAAGAAATACTTCCCCTTGTCTGATCCGACTCTCCTACCCACCAGCTTCTTAGAGTGTCCCCCTGGTTCTAGTGTTGTCTATCCACATGCATGATTTTAAGTACTTCAATCAAGCCCCCTCTTAAACAGCATCTTTACAGGCTGAAGAAGCTAGACGTTGCAGACTGATTTATCTTCTAGTCTCCCATCCCATCTCAGCTGACCTGTAATTTGAAGTGATAAAAGTCCAGATAGGGGAAATCTCCATTAAAATGTTTCTACTGGCTTCATCTTCTAGATATCAGCACCAGATGCAGTTGAGACACTAAAAGTACATTATGTCCCTTCTTGCTGTGCCCATGAGGAGGTTGCTTTCCCTATTTGCCGTTGACTGAAGTCCCCAGCTTTTCTGACTCCTGTAGGATCTACAGCAGGAATTCACAGGATGTCTAGCAATAGCAGCAGCTCATCAGTATCTTCCGAATGACACACACAAAAATGGACAAACAAGAGCAGTGGAAGGAATGTAATTTCGCACTTCAGGGAAGAGCTTGGCGTGATCCGTCTCATTTCATTCTTATCCGACCTCAGGAATTTCCACACACCTTGAACACTTAGAAAATTGCCTTGCAGCTAATCTCATAATAATGCCGGCTTACAATCACAGAGCAAGCAAAGACTTTCTGCAAAGAGAACTAATTGTTCTGAATGAATCCTTTTGTTTCCTGCCTTCAGGAGAAACACAACTAGGCACAAAGACAGAAAAAGGGAGATATTGGTGGCTTTGCTATCTCCCTCCGTGTTTCCAAAATAATATCGACAAAGGGGGGATCTCCTCACAGCTGAAGAGCATCAACAAAAGCAGGCTATTGTAAGTGGGTGGGAGAAGGATGTATTTTTTCATTTACCATTTGCACATCAGCTATGCTCACGAGGAGTTCAAGGAGGCTCTGAGGTGGAAGGTTCAAACATGGCAGTATAAACTGCAGACCTGACAGTGTAAAGCAGCAAAATAGCCCCAAACTGAGGTACGTAGCTGAAGTAATGCCCCAAAGCGAACTAAAATAACTCCCAGCCCACGTGGAAGCATTTTAGCTTAAAAACAGTGTGATCACTCTTATTTCAGCCCTCTGGCAAAACCACTCCAGCTCCAGCTAAAGCTCCAGAGCCAAAACAGCTGCGTGGAAGTAGGTGGAGGCCCTGGGCCAAGCCCTGCGGCATCCAGTAAGGTTCTCACCGATACGCAGAGCTAAATGCTATCTAGGATTCCTAAGCCAAGGCGAGGGTAAGGGGTGAGCTCTCTTGCTCTCTCCCCCAAACACACATAAATAAACAAAGCATCTTAAGGCACTGGATGCCTCTCTACAAGTAAAGTTCTCACTGACTCTGAGAGCTGTATACCGTTGCTAGCCACAGGCAAGTGTGAAGAGAGTGGCTAAGGCACAAACACAGGCTGGAAGACTTTGGCTAAAATGAGGTGCCTCAAACAGCAGCTTAGCCTGAAAATGTTGCCCTCTATGAGCAAATACAACTAGGGATGTTCACAAATGGGTTTTTATTGAGTTGAGTGTAAGAAAATTCGTATTCATTCGAATAGATCCCCTTTGAATGTGGTAGGATTCTATTCGATACAAATATATTAGTAGGAATTCCTAGGAAAGCATGCAAATCCACCTGGAATCCACTCTGAATCTGCTCTCAAATCATTTCAGACTCACTCTGGATCCACTGCTGATGGGACTGGCACAGCCGTTTTCCAACCTCCCCATTTCATGAATGTTCCAAAGCTTCATGCAAATGTTCCAGGATATTTTTATTCATACAAATGCCAATGCATGTCATAACATTTGATTCGTATTCAAATGTCTGAATTCATATGCATTCATACAAATAATTAATGTAACAAATATCCATGCACCTCCCTAGATATAACAAATAATGAGAACATTATTTGACTCCCAGTTCAAATATTTTAAACAGGAATGTCCTCATGAATCAAAGAGTACTTAAAGGATATGGAATCCAGGGTAAAAGCTAACGAAGATAATATAAATATTCTGAATGGGGACATCTCAGAAATTAAAGATACAGTCTTTGTAGCCCTAGATAACTTCATCCTGTAACCAAGAGAACATTGCTGTAATGGACAAAGAGCCTTCTGCCTTAAAAATGCCAGGTCCCTGACCTTCAGAGCCATCAGCGAAGACGTAACCTTCACATACACAGAATACCAGAAAAAAAGAAGGAACAGCTGTAATACCAGAAACTGAAATAACAAGGCAGGACTATAAAGCACGCCCACAGGAGTTTAGGAAGACAGTTCAGCAAAGATCAAAGCCCAAAAGACATCATAATAGCCTTTATGTGCTATTTCCTGAAATCAGGAAATCTTTCAGGAAACTGGGCCAACTAAAGCCAGACAATAACCTTGTCTTTTTCAAGATTTTGCCCCCAAAAGCACCAAAGCAAAGAGACTTTCTTAGACCTGTCACTTCACATCTGCACCATGCAAACCAAAGATTCAGATATTGGCCCATGGTGGAAGGCTATTGACAGCTTCAAGCAAGTTAGCTCACCGAGTCCTCACAGATCCTGACCAGTAAAATTAGGGGGGGGGAATCGTTGGAGCTATTTAGGAGCGTGTCCACATAATATGCAAGTGGGAGACCTGGCTTGGAGGTCTGGAACTTTAGTGGAACCCAATATAATGAGCATAAGAACCTATAAAATGATCATCCTTGCCTAATAATTGAGTTAAGCTGCTAAAGCACTTGACTGTCATCTGAAAAACAGCTTTGGCTTCCCACTCCTTATTAGATATGAGGCAGATGGAAAGAACGTAAAGCTTCAGGTTCTTTGGATATTTTGCCCAAGGAGGGCCCTCACAGAAACCAGGAAGGAGGATGTAAATACCCTCACACTTACAGTATTATACTATTTCAAAGTTGGTTTTTTGTTAATTATATTGCACTTCATGGATTTTGAACAACTCTGAAAGCGGGATTTCCTCCTATTGAAAGTACCACAAAATTTGGGGGTTTTATGACTACTATCCAAATTTCTTTGCATCATCTTCAAAAAGGGATTTGGTGTAGACAGATTTTCTGGGATCAGCTAAGTTGCCCACACATCAAAGAAAAGCTTTGGATCAACACTTTATCAATAAGGAATTGTTCAATAAGATCAAATCCATTAAATTAGGAAATGTGCCAGGATCGGATGGCTTTCCTGCTGCATTCAGTGAGAAATCTGCAGAAATCCTAACATTTTATGGGCTTATTTAATAATGTCTTGTACACTGGGCTTACACCTGACTCCTGGCAGGAAGCTTAACCAGTTTGGTCTAGTGGCTAAGGAGCTGGACTTTTATCTGGGAATACAGGGTTTGATTTTGCCCTCCTCCATGAAGCCGGTTGGATGACTTTGAGCTAGTCACAGCTCTCTTCTGAGCTCTCACAGACCCACCTACCTCACAGGATGTTCAGTTGTGAGGAAAAGAACAGAAGGTTTTTCGGCTGCCTTGAGTCACTTGAAAAGGGTGGAAAAGCAGGGTAGAAAAGCCAACTCTTCTTCTTATAACTGGTTTTTTTAAAAAAGTTGCTTCATTGGCTCATCTAGCCCACTTTTGACCCATCTTAATTCTTATGCAAGATTTTACAATTTTCATAGGATTGTTAGCAAACAGGCTGGCTCAACTATATCTAAAGAACAATATGATTTCATAAATGATAAGCAAATGTCAGATCCAATCCAACTGCTTCTAAATTTCCTTAATCATTGTCAAAACAGACAATAGTGATTCTGTAGACATTAGAAAGGCATTCGACTTGGTAGCTCATAAATATTTATTTCAATTATTAACTGATCCATGCCTTCAAACACAGTGGACGCTCTGGCATGCGCAATGCAAAGAAACAAAAATCTTAAGGAAGTTGTTCAGGTAGTTGTATTTGCTTGTATCAAATATGTATTTGGTCATATCAGATACGTATTCATTTGTATCAGATATTCGTATGAATTCGTCCAAATACATTAGTATCAAATAGAATTTTACCACAGTACTAGTTATGTTCTGAGATCCAGCAAGAGCCAAAATAGAACCGGACAACAAGCCATAGGTTAATCCCTTTGTTTATGGCATTTGCATTTTTGTACATTTTATTTTGCCTAGCAGATTGCTCCCATGAAAGAAGCGTCCTGGCATCTTGCAATCCTCAAATGTTGTAGAGTTGGAATTACCAACGTCTTCACACTACAGTGCAGCGCAGGGTGGGACTTTCTCTTGGCCTAGAAAGTCAAATGGAGCCTCAATGAAATGCAGAGACTAAAAAGCACCTAGTGTAAAAGCAAGCGTAGCTCACCTGACCAGCTGCAGTGGTTCATGGGGCCCCTTGTCTTACTTTCCACCTAGAAGAAATCTGATCTTGCCCAGTGCTTCACACTCAGCTGTCATTCACAGCTGCCTTCTGCATACAAACAAGCACAGGAAACCTAGGGACTTTTAGTTCATATACCCTGGGCCGGCAAATGAATAAATAAAAAAACTGGTCCTGCTTATGTGCTTTTCTTCCCTATTTTTGACCTACTACAGCTGGTTAAAAATTGTGATTTTTCTCTAGTCTTTATTCCTGCATTCTTGTTTTCTTCAGATATTGTCAGACAGATACCATTCTCACCCCACTCACCCTGAAGAGAAAAACTTGTGTGTGTGTGATTATGATCATTATTCCATTCCACACTCCTCCACAAGGCCAGCTGGGTGACCTTGGGCTAGTCACAGCTCTCTTTCAGAGTTCTCACAGCCCCACCTACCCCACAGGGTATTTGTTGTGGAGAGAACAGAAGGTCTGCCACTTGAATGGGTGAGAATAGCAGGGTGGAAAAGCCAACTCCTCCTCCTAACGCTTTATCTTTATCTAGGGGGAAAAGATAGTTGAGATGGAAAACCTTCTCCAATAGATGTCTGTAGGGAATTTGAACCATGCAGGGTTGTTCCCCCTTTCATATTCTGATGAGTTCTTGCGAGGTTGCTGTGATCTGCTTCGTAGTTCCTTCTGGGTAACATCCCTAAGGTCAAGGAGGACCTCATTAGCTTGGGTAATGGGCAAGATACTCGTCTTCTCCAACACATTAAGTCTTGGAAGTGCAACTATCACTCTATGAAGCTTCCTTCAAATGGAAATTTATTTTCTTTTATGCTCCCTTCCTAGCTCACCCTAAGAAAGCAATGTTTTCATTCCTCTTCTAACTGTCTCTTAGAAAATAAGTTTTCATCTAAAGATGAAGAGTTATTTTTTTAAAAAGATTTAATATACTGTTCTGGGTTACTCTACTGGGAAATACCTGGTACAGTACAACACTGAAAATCAATTTTTAAAAATGCCACATACACGTATCGCACCAATTATACTTCCTTATGACTGACAGTTTTGACATGGTTTCCTTCACCACGTAAAATATGCAAACGATCTTCTTTATGGTGATAAAAACTGAACTGTTCATATAAATCCACCTAACAAGTTAGCACTAATGCTAATACGGCAGCAATTGCATTTGCCTTCTCTGCTCTTGGGTTTTGCTGATCAGCATTTATGCAAAATAGTTGTGTAGCCAGTAGTTCATTGTTTAGCAGATGTTCATGCTCAGAAATCTTGCTATATAATCAAATCTGCTAAGGATTTTATTGTTTGCATTACCACCACTGTAAATTAGTGTTGAGGGAAAATAAAAATATGAAATATTTTGGAAAATAGTAAATTTTAACTGCATGTCATTATAAGATCATTACTTATTACAGTTACTGCCACCATTCAATGATAGAAGCTGCATAAGTAAGTTGGTAAGATCCTTCCGTAGCTCAGGGAGTGTTTGGGTTTGTCAAGACTTGTGAATACTGCACACTCATTCCGCTTTATCAGGTAAATTCGAAGTTTCCCGCCATTCTGACTGGACGGCGAGAAATAGCCAATGAGAGCTGAGCCTGCCGCTCAGCTCCCGTTGGCTCCCCCACCCCATGCGACACAGGCCTCGCTGTCTGGTGGGACCTTAGTTAAAGGGGCATAAGGCTGCATTTACATCATTGTGTGTGTGTGTGTGTGTAATTCCTGTTGGACTGCAGCACTTTCCCTGCCCATAGATGGGCAGAGCAAGGTCTTCAAATGCCTCATCTCCATGCCTCACTTCCATGCCAACCTGGGCTGAATTTGCACTTCGGTTTCTAGTATTTTACCTGATTGAAGTATATAAAATTATGCATGGTATAGAAAAGGTGGATAGAGAAAATTTCTTTTCTCTATCACACAACACTAGAACCAGGGGGCATCTGTGAAGCTGATGGGTAGGAGAGTCAGGTCTGACAGGGGGAAGTATTTCTGCCGGAAGAGGTGGTGACAGCTACCAGTCTAGATGGCTTTAAGGAAGGGTTAGACCAATACATGGACGACATATGTATCAATGGCTACTAGAACGAATGCCTAGGTGCATCTTTCAGGCTGGGGGGGGGAGGAACTGGGGTGCTTCTAAGGCCATTTGCTGGGATTCTAGAGCAGGAGAAGGTTTGTCCTTGTCTCTGCTTGAGGTGCCCATGAGCATTTGGCAGGCCACTGTGTGCGACAGGATGCTGGACTAGACGGGCTGCAGCCTGATCCAGCAAGGCTTCTCTTATGTTCTTATGTTCTTAGTATGCAATTAATACAGCTCCAGTACAGCTCTGGCACAGAATATCTGTCCTAATTCAGCCCTTGATACTTTGCTCCTCCGCCTCTGAGTTAGCTACAATCCTTGTGGATAAAATCCATGTGGATAGCTGGGGTTTATGACTGTTTAAATTGTTTAAATGCTTCTTTTCTGATTTTTTGGTTTTATATAATTTATTCTGTATGTGGTATTGCATTTATTCTGTATTTTATGTTCTGTATTGTGATCCACCCAAAGCCCACTTGTGGGGCGGTAGCGGGGATATAAATCAAAGAGTAAAGTAAAGATAAAATGCTCGTTTTTTTAAATACTATACCAACATTTCTGTGCTCCCTTTTAAAATATGCTTCTCCATGAATTTATGTTTGTTAGGTGACTGCATAGCACCGTCAAGAGAAGTGCAAACATTTCTAGGAGGATTTGCATGTTGCTCTCATCCAGGCTTTGCAAATGTTGTAACTTCCCATTTTCCCATGAGTGAAAGAAATTCCTCCAACCTTTCTAGCTTTAATACAGACCTCCAACCACAACTCACCCTCTTTTCCCCAGTAATGTTCCATTGCTCTGAAGAATTTTGTACCAACTGAACAAACAGGATATAGAATCATTACTTTAACACCAAATTCCCATTTCAGCAGGACTGCAGATGCCATAAATCAACACCGTTAATAGCTGGCCACATGCTGGTGGCACACACAAGCACCCTTGGAAAGAATGGCAGAGGCGCCACGGAAGGAAATGCCTCAGGGTCCCCTTTAACAAGTGGGCTTAGCGTGGGCTTCACAACTGATGTGTATACAATAGCAGGGAAGGGTTATTACATTGGCGGTTTTTTTATGAAGATTTATGTAATTGTACACAAATGTGATACAAATACAATAGCCAAGAAAGTTGAACGGAAGCGCAGACCCTCACAAAGAGCTAATGTGCCTTAGACAACAGCAGGGGCGATTTTGCACTTCCCTTCCTCTCTTCTACTAATCTTCCACAATCTCATGTTCACTCTGTGTTCACTTTTAAAACCCAGACGGAAGTAGGAAGAGAAGACATTAGGAACCCTGTCAAATTCTGTTTTAAGAAAGTCTTAGATTTATGGGCACTAATTATGCAATTAACTTCATTTACACTGATGGGGTTATTTGCATATATTAGCCACCTGCAGCTATAATTATGACCTGTGAAGGGCAGGTGTGGTCATGGCCACCCATTGCCGCATTCCTTATCCATGCGTTCAGATTTTTCCAGGCTTCAGCAGATGGTACTCCTGATATTTTATGGCTCCTCTTTGCAGGCTAAAGGGATAAAAATGTATTTTTTAAAATGGAAAGGAGGGGGCAAATTAGTGTTGGATGCTCTGTGGGATACTGAATTCTGCATGTGTGTGTTCCCATTGCCATTCGAAAAATGTTCCACTAAGTTGCCAATGTTTATTCATAAGGCCACCGTCCCTGCCTGTTCTTGCATTCTCTGCCCATCCTCTTAAGAACAGATAATCAGTTTTTGCTCGATGCCTGCCTCAAAAGACACTCCTTTGAAATGAACAGGATGAATTTAAGCTTTCTGAAATAGCCAAGCTAGGTTGCTTCGATCTATGAAGTTATACCAGAGCAGATGAGATGGAGTTTTCACCTGCTAGGAAGTTTACACCCTGCAGGTCTGTGGGGCAGACACTGGATCAATACTGTACTAAAGAAATCTTTATGAGTTTGTTTTGTTGCCTTGTTGTTGTTGTTTTTACTTGGTTTTAAGGCTGATACATAAGGAACGTGATCCAAGGTTAGAAGAATGAGCTCCATAAAAACAGTTGGCTGAAAGAAAGGGGAAATTCACATCCCACCCACCCCCCAAAAAACACAGGAGATGTGGTTGGAAAACCAGGTGTGAATGTTGACTAGCCAGGGCTGGAATAAAACATTTTTATTTGGCCCTATTTATGCACCATTTTACAGTGTAGAAATGCATGTTTAAAAAAATAAACCATGCACTTTTATGCTTGCACATTGTCTTTCCCAAAATGCAGCACTTATTTCTTCAAGTGCTTTTCTCCAGTATATTGCATGTGAGCCTTTTCCCCTGCTAAAAATTTGGACCTCTGGGTGACTTGATTGTGGTGTGCATAGGAGAGTGCTGCATCTGAAAATTCAGAGAAGAGCAAATTCCAGTTTCATTCTGGCTTCTGCTTTAATCCAGGAAATGCCAGTTTGGCTTGCCACTATCAGTCGTGTGAACTGGACAACTTTTTCTTCTACCCTCAATGAGGTCGGGGTCTATTCACACTACAACCAGTAGTGCATGATTAGGGAACTTCTGGGGAAGGGCATCTAAGTGCCCCCTGCCTGCTGTGCTCCACACCTTTACCAATGTTAACTAGAAGGTTACCTGGCACGTTCAGGCAGCAGCCATTTGCACCTCTTCCAGTGCTCTGGGGCCATCTGAGGTCCTGTGCAAGTGCACTGGCACCTCAGACTACCATAGACGTGACTGAGCAGAGCATCAGCATCGTCATGGTGACAGCGCTGATGCACACACAGTTGCAGAGGACACCACAACCAAAATGGCGGTGCCCAGAAGAGGGCCAGACCTAGTGCAAGCACTAGGTAACATTGGGCAATCATGCTCCTTTCCCATCCAGTGGATGGGAAGGGAAGTGCGAAAACACCCCAGATCTGACCCTAACTTGCATGAGATTACCTTAGAATTGGATCAGAACTGTGCTGAGGGACCTTTCCAAACTTGGTCCTGTAGCTGCCTTCCAATGCACTCCCGGGAGGAACATTTGCACTTGAAGTAGCTCTAACGCTGAAATGGCTCCTTCCTTGCTCCACACACGCACTCCCCCTCACTGGAGACAGCCTTTCCAGTTTTTGGAAAACCCTTCCACACTTCTTTGGTGCTGAGTGGTCAGCTGATGCACCGTGCAAGTTTGCTAGCACATCAGATGATCTGGAATGTGAGTGCACACACGTGTCACATCATCACTGTTCCGCGTGTGCCCTAGCAGCAACATCAGGGCTCAAGATGGCAGCATCTGGACATGCATCTGCATTTCAGGTAAGTCTGTGGATGCGTGGGGGGAGAGAACATGTGTACTAGCTACTGCTACCCCCAGCATCCACTAGTAGTGGTGCAGGAAATTGAGCACTACACGTGTCCAGAAACATACCTTTCCTGCCCACGGATAGCATTCGCACCTCTTCCTGCACCGGGGGTCAGCTGACATGCCACGCAAGTGCACTGGCACCTCAGATGACCAGAAAAGCAATTGTGCATGCACAGCACATCACCATTGTCCTGGGGACAGCACCGGCGCATGTGCAGTCACATCAAGCTCTCAGGAGATGGTGGCCCCCAGACCCATGCTACCGGTGCTTGGACACACGTCCCAACTCAGGTGAGTGTCCGGGCACATGGGGGTTTGGATTAGCATGCACTAGCACTTGCAAGTGTGAATGCTAGTGCATGCAAGCGTGGATGCACTATTCCCATCTTGTGGACATCCCAGATCTACCTAATATGAATTAACCAAGATAAATGCAGAATGTACCCTAGTCCCTTTTGTGATACTTTCTGACCTATGTATCTGCAGTCAAGATGTGCAAAAGCCAAGTGGAATATGTTTCCCCTAGTGTGACCTGCAGATGGTTTGGGTCACTGAATGCCCCATGCCTACTGTCATTCTCTCCTCTGTCCAGCCTGGAGGACACAGCTCTGTAGGCTTTGTCTGAACCATTCCAGGTCACACTGGTCTTATCTGTGCCACCTTGTAGTGCTTGTGGTGATGGTGCTCCCATACCAAAGCTGCCATCTTTCTGACAGTATGCAAAAAAGGATTTTAAAAAAGCATGAGAAACATCAGCCAGAAAGGAAGGCAAGAAAGAAGGGTAAGAAATCATGGTGCTTAAGAATGAATGGTCTTTTAATAAACCCAACACACTTTACCAGAGACTCTTTCAAGGGCAGAGTAAAAAACAGTGAAATCACTTATTATAAGAATTAATAAATCTACCATAACTGATCCATAATAACCTAAGAGTTTGAAGATAATTTGCAAGCCAATATGAACACTCAATATGAGAGCTTACAGACACTATAAATCAGCCATGTAAACTAGCAGCCAGTTATGGGCAAATTCTTCAAGAGGTATCAATTTACACCTTGTTTTTATTGCATCTCGCACAGGCCTTGTGGAAGATTCTGCTGAGACGTGTTGGGTTTATTAAAAGGCTGTTCCTTCTTAAGCACTTCAGGGGTTTTGTAACCTTCTGACAATGGCAACAGAACTTGGGCTCATCAGTGACTATGCAGGATTCTTCTCAGGTGGCTTTGCGCCTCCCTAGGTGGAAAACAAAGGGTGTTTTTCCACTATCACTAAGTACCCATTTTAGCACCCATTAAGGATTCATTTGGCTGAGAGCCAGATGACCCCATTTCCACCACAGACCCCATTAGGGACACATTTGTTTCCACCACCGCTAAGGAAATCCGGATCATAATGGGTCCTTCAGGACCTATAATCCGGATTTTGTATAGACCCCATTAATGGGGTCTACAATGGGGTCTTCAGCCTTAAAATCCAGATTGTAGGGAGCCTGTTTCCACTAGTATCCAGCAATGGAGTCTAGAGGAGGCTCGGGGGGGGGGGGGGAGGCATCCATGGGGGGGGGGTACCCCAAAGTTAAGCAAAGCATTGAATGATGCACAAAAGCATTTGCTCTGCATTCGAATGTCAGCCTTCGAATGTAGTCAATATTCGAGTCAATACTCATCAGAATTCGTATGAACTGCAAACCTGACGAATAATTTGTGCACAGATATTCATAACAATTATTCATGTGAATTCATCCAAATTCAGACATCCGTATACTAATTGAACGTTATGACATTAGTATATTAACATCGGTACAAATAGTTCTGACATTTGTTAAACTGGGGAGGTGGGAAAGCCAGTCATATCTGCCATGGATCCAGATTGCATTTGACATGGATCCAGAGCAGATTAAAAGTGGATTCAGGTTGGATTTGATGCTTTCAGAGCGCAGATACATTATGGGATATGTATCTGATATTTATTCGTTCGTATCGGATACTTATCAGATATTTGTATGAAAATCCTACCACATTCAAAGGGGATCTATTCGAACAAATAGGATTTTCTAACATTTAATTCATGCCCATCCCTAATGCCCATTCCTGCCCAAAGAGCCTATGATTAGGCCCAGCAAAAGAAGCATCTCTGAGACAGCCCAGGGGGAGCCTAGAGATGGGATAACACTGCTTGAAACTACAGTGTGCAGCCCAGAGTCCCTAATTACTTCATGCCACTTTTCTCTGCAATCTCAAGGGGAGGCTCAATAGAGGAGGATCCACCTGCTCTCAAAAAGCTGTGTGAATGGTCCATCATTGTCCTGGGCACACTGAGCCTTGATGATACATTTAAACTGGCAGTTCCGGCAGCCACTGGATGGTTCTGGCCGTAGAAGCTCTCGGTGGTTAAAATCAGCTGTAATCAAAGTCCCTATTTGCCTGATGAATGAAACTGATCAGCACAGGCCCTGCTCTGGATGAAGGGGCATTGTATTTTCTGGTGTCTGGCAGAGTTTTCTGTTCCTGTAGGATTGCTGCCTTTTGTTGCTCCCGCAGAGCATCAGGTGCCTTGCCAAAGATGAATGCCATATGCCATTTTAGCAAGCTGGCACCCGAATGCAGGATCTGTTTCCTACATTCATGCATTGGGAGGGGGGGAATCTTGGCTACCCCAGTCATTCACTCTGACAGGTGGCTGGATAATAAATGCCTTCAGCTCCCTGTTGTTGTTGTTTTTTTAAAAAATCACAGGCTGTTTAGCATTCCATCAGCAAAAGCAGATGTTTTTGATGGTTAAGCCTCTCTTCCCCTTTATAATGCTCCGTGTTTTGGCACATGATAGCTTTCCTCCTTCTGTAAATTGAGATGAGTCTGGATAAAGATATGTTACCTTTTTGTGGCGGAATGTTAGCACTGAGGTGAGACAGGCCATAAATCAGGGGAGGAATTGCTTAGAGACCAACAGTATTTTTGCACAATGTGCTGCTCTACCATAGCTCCTCTGGAGTAGCAAAGCGGATGGTCAGCACTTTCCTCCTTCATATCAGATATCAAGAACGGGGGATGTGCACAAATTTTTAAAAATTCGATTCATGGACAGCCCTATCAAGAACACATTTCGCAGTTTAAGGGCATTTTTTGCACTTACCAGCTTCAGCACTCCAATCTGCTTGGCTGGTCAGCTCAATCAGAGGTGCCTAAGCCCTCCCTGGAGTGTTCCAGCTGTGGACAACTAAAAAGTAGCCCACAGGCTGACTGGCAGCATCTGGACACTCCTGAGAAGGTAGATCCACTCTGCTCCCAGTTGCTACACAGCAAGGGCACACAGGCTATGTAGCTGTGGGTGTGCAGTCATTTGCAGTGCCTGGATTGCCATGACAACATCCAGCCTCACACCAGATGCTGATTCGAATGTTGTCTTGGTGATCTGGACCGGTCATTTCACACTGCGAGTGCTGCTGGGCAGGTGCAGGGCTCTTCTAGAGCTTGCAGTGCAAATGCCGCCCACCAAGTTTCGTCCTGACCAGTCTAGTATGTTATACTATACTGGTCCAGTCAGTGTGAATTTGGCCTATGTGTTGCAAGCTAAATTAATTTATCCTGTGCTAACCTTCTATTCTTGTTGGTCTTTCCCACTGTTACAATACAGGCATTCCTTTGTTGAGGATCAGCCTTTTTGCTTGCCTGCCTGCTTGCTTCTTTGTTTTGCTTACCTTTGCAATGAGCCTCAAAAGCCGAGCTTTCTTGGCCATGGGCCACACTAACTGGCTTTGACGGAGGATGGAATCCAACAGTATTTGAAAAGTGTCCCCCTCCCTGTCATATATTAAGGCCTTTAACTTACTAAATAAAAAGATGTAATAATGGCCACATTCCCATTATAAGCTTATTTCAGTTTCAAACCGTTTCCAATCCTCGCAGTTCCCATGTCAGGTTGGCTTAACACGCTTTCCGTATTGTAAATGTTAATCCTCATTTCAACAGGTCTCACTCCGGTTCGTGTGCTTGAAACAATTTTCATTTCTTACTGTGGGAACGGTCCATGTTAGTGGGATGAGAATGCATGTTTAGGCTTTCCCTCCCCCAGTAGCTTGCTTCCAAAGATAGTGAAAAATTCTGTAAAAATCCACCCCTTACAGCAGCCGCTACACTGTAGCGATCCACACACTTCACACCTGATAACAATGTTGCAATTCTCCGCAATTCTGGCTCTTTAAAAGTTCTGACCTTTAGAAAGGGAAAGCAAAGCAAGGCAGGTGCAGGTTCTTGGAGATGTGTGAATGTTTAAGGCTTGAGTTGCCGCTGCTGCTGCTGCTGTATGCCCTGGGAAATGGGGAGAGGAGGGGAAAGAATCGCTGGCTGCCCGCTGACATTCTTCCTCCGTCCAGGCAAGCGGCAGCCACCCAGCTAGGCTCCATGAAGAGGTCCGTTATGGATGGCACGTTCACGCCAGGAGGAAAAGGGCAAGGCAGCCCGAAAAGCAGCTTTTAGAAAGCCACTTGAGTCCCCCCTTGAGTCATGTACACCACGTACGATCCTCAGAATCCGGATCGAACGTGATTAAAGTTGAAAATAATGGGAACAGGCATATTTGCATTAGCATCCGGTTCTATTATTTTGGGTTATGGAAACCAGAATAAGCTTGTAATGGGAACTGGGCCAATGAGTGATGTACATTACTCTCCCTTCTCTTAATCTGATATTGCCTCAAGAAGGAGAAGTTTATTTTATTCGTCTGCAAGGGCATTTAATTATGTATATAACATTTTTACTTGCACATGAGAAAAATTTGTATGTTCCATAAGTTCTTCCATCAGCAGGATCCATAAATTGTTTCAAATTGCTGCTGTTTCCACATAGTGAACAATGTCCACAGGTAAAATGTCCCTAGAGATTTGATGTATTCTGTGTAACTGGAGGAACAAAATCTGCCCATACCAGTATGTTCTTGATGTTTTGAGTGCGTCTATAAGCAAACATCGCTTTGTTTTTATATCCTGGTATATCTTCCAGCAGATGCCAGTGTTTCATGATACTTTCTTTTACCCTCTGTGAATGTATATTATAAGTCAATGGTATAACCACCCTTTCGGGTTTTTTCTTTGGTCTGGAATCTAACAGAAGTTGCCTTCAATCTTCATGAAGCCAGCTGGGTGCCCTTGGGCTAGTCCCAGCTCTCTTTCCAAGCTCTCACAGCCCCACCGACCTCCCAGGGAGTCTGTTGTGGGGGAAAGAACTGAAGGTTTGTCAGTAGCTGCTTTCAGCTGCCTTAAGTGGGTGAGAAAAGTGGGGTACAAAAACCAACTCTTTTTTCTGGAAGTCAGAAGAGTGAGAGACAGAGGAAGAGAGACTGGGCCAGACAAATGCAGCAGCCAAGAATCTGGAGAGAGGAGCGTCCATCGCTGCCACATAGTCTGATAGGTTTGTTTCTGCAGTTCTAAGAAGCTTCATCTGTGGTCTTTGCCAGGAGTTGGTTGCTGAAGGGTGAAATGTGCTCTTTGGGGTTTGTTTAGGTTTTGTTTTTTCTTGAGGCACATTTGTTCAGCAGTGTTCTTTTGGAACATTCATCTCGTGTCCCCACTGCGCCAAGGAAAAGGCATTGGTCTCTCCTTCCCCTTTCCCTCTCCACCCCTCTAAATCAAATCTCCTAGTAATTATTTTAATGTTCCCTTTGCTTGGCTTCTGGACAGAGCAACCCTTGGAAAGACCAGCTGCCTTTGTCTGCATGTTAGAGAGAGCACCACATGTTCCCCCTTCCGGCACCAAGGGGATTTTTATGGGTTGCAAAGGAAGGCGCTGTGGGGATCCAGCAGGGGCGACGTGCTGGTCTAATTGGCCCAGAACAATGCCATCAGCCCAGAAACGCTCGAAAGAAATTGTTCTTATTCTTTTCCTTTGTCCCCTTGATCAGTTAATTGACTTGGACAGATGACAGACACAGGAGGTTGGAGCCAATGAGTGCCACTGTTGGTTTGCTCCAATCCTCCATAAAGGTTAATTGTGTTTTTGACTGTGCAACGCCTGATGAACTACCGAAAACAAAACACAAACAAAACCCAACCACAGGGCTGCTGGAGCTTCCTTTGCATGACACACTGTGAGTGAGAAAGGGCCATTTTCTGCCCGTTTAGCGAGGACTGTGCAAGAAAAGTGGTACAAGTGTTAATTGCTGTGCGCATTCAGTTTTGGGGAGGGGGCAGAGGTGGGTGTGGGCTCCAGATTTAAAGATAAGAGGGGGCACCTGTGGGAGATGCAAGGGTGGGGGGGGGCATATCTGGCCATAAACTTCTATGATGCTTCTATGACGGCTGGATACATTCGCTTTCAATTCTTAGACGAATTGTGGAAGTTTCAAATTCAAGTGCAAATTCGAAGCTGACAAATATTTTGCACCCATCTCTACTTTGGTCCTTTGTATGGTTGCTGACAATGAGTCATTGGTCCTTTCTTAGTTGCTCTCCTTTAGCATCTTTCTTGATGGCCGAATTGTTAATGGAGCATTGGTCTGTTCCTGGCTCTTGTTCCTTAGCCTAATCCTTAATAATGTCCTGTTGTTTCTTAGGGAGCGAGGACTGTTCCTCAGCAATAGTTGGAAGCAAACCAGGAACAACAGAGGAAACACATAACAGCCAAAACTAGCAACCAGACTAAGAAATCGTGTTGATATTTTATTTTAATGCCCCCCCCCCCCCCGCAGCCAAAGTCATGGGCCCTTTACCTTTGGCTATTGCTTCACTGTGCTCCAACAGACATTTCCACTACTGCTGATGCGTTGGTTTGAATGAGGCACACATGTCTCTCATGCTCACATTTTCTTTTCTCTCTTTTGAGGCTGTTATTCCTATGTGAGTCTTTCCACATTTGCACAGTATGAAGGGGACCAAGCCTGCCTTTGGCTGGTCTCAATATCTGGCTAATTTTTGTAGTTGGTTTGAAGACTGTTTAACCTCACTGAATCATTGGATATAGGATAAAAAAACTTTCTCTTCACCCTTTTCTTCTTTTTCTTTTGGCTTGTGGCTTGACGGATATCCCTGCTGTGGTAGCTGCTGGTTATGAGTGAGGTGGTCTGTTTTAACTGTTAGATGTTCTGGTTCTGCAGTTCTTTTGGACTTCTTTATTAGGGTTTTTATCACCATTCTCTTGGGCACAGGATGGTGATTCAAGTTAGCATTCAGGAATCTATTTGTCTGTAGGTTTTCTGTATATGACATCTCCCAGTTTTCCTGAGGGTTTCCTTCTTACTAGAACATCTAGGAATGGTCACTCTCCTTTTCCTTTTCTATGGTGAACCTTCTGCTGCAGTTTATGCTCCTTAGATGACTGATAAGCTCCTCTAGTTGGTCTTCACCATGCGGTTAGATAGCAAACGTATCATCCAGGGCCCTTTCTGCACTTGGCCTTATTCTGGAATGTATCTTGAGATAGTGGTCTGCTGGCCACAAGCTAATGCAGCCTATGGCAGGGCTCACCTGGGTCTTCCATAGTCTGCACTAGCATGCAGATAGCTGGTCCCTATCCTGTCATATATTCCAGACTAAGTCCAAGTGCAGAAAGTGCCCTGGATGATATCAGTTGAGCTGACTATGGGGTGGAATGGTCTTGCTGTTGGCTTGTCACGTTAAAGCATCTGAAATATTTCAGCCAGGGAAAATGTGCCTTCCTGCTTCTCTCTATAGAAGAGACGAGAAAGGACTTTTTGTTCCTACATTTACTTGGATTTTTTTAGCTGATTCTATTCCAATTCCAGTTCTGTTATTGAGTCATATTATATTTTCTTCCAGCCCCATATGTTCCCAGCAATATATATTAGTGCATTTTGGAAAATCGAATTCGAAGCTGACAAATATTTTGCACCCATCTCTACTTTGGTCCTTTGTATGGTTGCTGACAATGAGTAACTGTGTAACTGGAAATTCTACATGAAATTACAGGAGATCTCCATATTTCCCTCTTCTCTTTCTCGGGCCTCCATTTCTCCCCTCTCCCGACCTCTCCCAAGCTTGCATATTTCTGTTTTCTTCCTCCTCAACTTTCAAATCTCCATTTTGCTCTCTTCTTTCCTTGAAAACCGCAGGTATGCCCAAGCGCAGGGCTACATCCACACATGGAGGTTGCTTTTTAAAAGATTCTCAAATTGTGGTTTAGAGATTATCTTTGCCACACGCGTAATGCTGCTGGATATGTTAGTGTCCACATCTTGAATTGCGGTCAAGAGCAAATAGGTAACCAATGCAGATTCAGAAGAGAGGCGTGATATGAGTCCGGCCAGAGACTCCTTGGCAGTAGTTGAGCTGCTGCATTCTATACTATTCTATGCTGTAAAATATCAGCCTGCACTTGTTTTTCAGTCCAGTCTAGACCTTTGCCATCCGGACACTAGTAGAGAACCCTGACATTTTCTGGGCACTCGGTTGGTATTAGTAGACATCCTTATCATCACAATCCCAGTTGCAACACACCAAAAACATACTGCATCACAATTGGTACTAATGCCAGGTTCCCCAGAATGGTTTCCTTTACATGTATGGCTCATGAACTTCATACAACATAACTCACCTGGGAACTTCTAGAAGCTGCTCAAGAATGGGGAGGGACAGAGGAAGAAGAGTTGGCTTTTCTACCCCTCTTTTCTCACCCATTTAAAGGGACTCAAAGTGGCTGACAAACCTTCTGTTCTTCTCCCCACAAAGCTTTCTGTTCTTCTCCCCACAACAGACACCCAGTGAGGTAAGTGGGGCTGAAAGAGCTCAGAAGAGAGCTGTGACTAGCCCAAGGTCACCCAGCTGGCTTCATGGAGGAGTGCAGAATCAAACCTGGTATTCCCAGATAAGAGTCCGGCTCACTAACCACTAGATCAAACTGTCTCACAGGCTCACAGCATACACAGGCTCAGAAGGAAGGAAGGAAGGAAGGAAGGAAGGAAGGAAGGAAGGAAGGAAGGAAGGAAGGAAGGAAGGAAGGAAGGAAGGAAGGAAGGAAGGAAGGAAGGAAGGAAGGAAGGAAGGAAGGAAGGAAGGAAATGCTGTTGAAAGTCCCCAGCAAAGTGATCCTGTATGCAGCTTTCCAGACAAACCCATGCTGGGGTTTGTAATCTATATCTTGCAGTCCACGACCAAAGGCAAGTCCGGGTCCCAGTTTATATTCCATGTTGCTGGCAGCCATCTGGAGGCAGCCTAGATGTTTTAATAGCTTTTACTTCCTTCCAGTTTGTCAGCAGGATGACAGGGAAGCCATTCATTATGTTGTTTACATGAACAGCTGAAAAGAGTGCAGGCATATCTGTACACAAAGCATGTGCGTGCAACAGAGCCAGAATCACTCCGTCATCCTTTATTTATAGTCCAAGGCCAAAGTGTGCAATTAGGACAAGGACCAAAATCAATCTCAGGTGATTAGTAGATGGGCATATAGTCATGCATAACTTTTGCACCATTGCTGCTCACTCTTTCTCACCTCTTCCATAGGCCAGAGAGCATCCAGGTACTCTGGCAGCCTCTGTATGGAGGCAAGAAAGAGGGATCTCAGGGACAGGGTCACGGGGCCTTGCTCAGAGGTAGGGGGTCTGCTGTTCATTGCTCCCCTCTGTTGGTGCAAACTGAGAAGCTGAGGGATGTGTCTGCCCAGGCCCATTAAGAAATGCAAGAAATGGAGCCAGGAGTTGGGCATTTTCTGATAAATGGGCTCAGCTACCAAGTGTGCAGAACAGCAGCGGTGAAGAGGATGAAGACGAGGATGAAGAATTGACTTTTCTATCCCACTTTTCTCACCCTTTAAGGAGACTCAAAGCAGCTGACAAAATGTCTTCTCCCCGCAGCAGACATCCTGTGAGGTCAGTGGGGCTGTGAGAGCTCAGAAGAGGGCTGTGACTAGCCCAAGGTCACCCAGCTGGATTCATGGAGGAGGGCAGAATCAAACCCGGGACCTATTCGCACTACAGCTGGTAGTGCATGATTAATGAAGTTCTGGTGAAGAACACCTGCACTCTGAGGAGGCTTTGTATTCATACAGATTCGTATGAATGTCCCATATGAATGTATTCGTTTCTAATACAAATGCATAAGTATCCAATATACTGTATATCCCGTAACATATCCACCTTGAATCTGCTCTCAAACCATGTTGAATGCACTCTGGACCTCCCCATTTCACAAATGTTCCAAAGCATTCATACAAACACGAAAATCAATGTACGAATGTCGTATCATTCTGTTCATATGCGAATGTCTGAATTTGTATGAATATAAATGCACATCCTGTCCTCTTTTCTGTTTGGCAGCCTTATAAGTATAGGAAAGGGGGAATGAATACTTATGAATCTACACATGTGATAGAAAAGGTAGACCTGCATTTCATTTAAAAATATACGTATGTATATCCAAGTAGCATTATATAAATTGATGTGGAACTGTTCATGTGTGGGAAGGTGAATTAGGCCCCCAGCCTGACATATTTAAATTCTGCTTCCTCTGGGTGTTGTCCAAATGAATGAAGCTTAATTACTCATTTCATTAAAAGCATGGATGAACTCTGTGCAAGTGCAGGTGAGGAGTGTCAGTTGGGTCGCCAGCAACCAATGATTAATGGTGCCGATGGATGGCATCTGCAGTCCTACTGGGAGAGGGAATTGCAAGCAAAAAAGAGATGGACAGGGAAGGCAGTACAAACTTTTTTGAGATTAAGGAGCAATTTTTCAGCCCCCATGGAACCACATTTTGGGATGCTTGATTCTATAGTGAAAAATGCACATCCCTACTACAGAGGCCAAGGATTTTAGCTTTATATATCCATATTCCCCTTGCCCTTCAAATGGGAGAACCCAAAGTGGACTATTTCGAGAACCCAGATGTTCCTGAAATCCATTTATCAACAAGCCCAGTCAGTAGGAACAATAAGCAATGGAACATGATGACACTTGCATCTGTTTAGTTCCAAGTTAATAGTCCCACCCCGTTTTTGCCCAGATGATCTGCCCATGGACAACTCCTGTTTTGGAGGTTAACAGACTCTTTGCCTATATCACCTAATAACCACTTGATATAATTCTCCAGTAGGTTACTTGGTGATGTCCAGATGTTCTCACACCCTTTTGTTCATAATCCCTCACCACCAGTTAAGACTGTTGGGAAAATGCATCTGACCCTTTCTGGAGGGATTTCTCTGCTGTAAAATATGTGTCGCGGGCTGGACCTGGAGGACGAAGAGTTGAGAGATTGCTTTGGTAAATATCTGGAAAAGTTTCAGCCCTGAGCCAGCTTCCTCTCCTGTTGCTTGACACCCAGTGGCAGAAGCAGTTGTTGACATGAGTGAATCTGCATGAAGGATGGCCCATGTCACGGTCATTGATCCCAACAAATAAAATGCTGTATTGCAAATCCATTTAATAGAGCCCTGAGCTGTTTGCCGTCAGTCCATTTCTATTTATGACTCAGAGTGCAAAAAGGGATAGAGAAGAATGATGCTGCTTTCACAAGCAAGCCCTCTCTCTGTTCTTCCTGCTTCCAATCTTTTTCAATCTTTCCTTTAACAAGGTAATTTACTTAAATCATGGCCTGCTTGACAGATAATTAAAAGATTGCATTTGGAAAGAGATCGATCACCTTATGAAATTTCCTGGGCTCCTGTCCTGGGCAGTTTTCATTACTCCTAATCGCCAGTAATTGTCCAGAAGGCTTTCCTCCTTCACTGATCGCAGAGGGGGAGCTGTATGGCAAGCGTGCAATGGGGCAGGAGAGCACAATGCAACAGTACACACATATGGGACCCCGGAGAGTCTCTGTTAACCAAAAGCTGTCATGGTCAGCCAGGAGGAGGACTCAGAGGATGAGGAGGACTCACTTCCTCAGGTACAGGAGGAACCTGAGGTGATGCCAGGACCCAGTTCTGACCCCCCAGCCCCATTGGAGCCTGGGGTTCAGCAGCCCAGCCTTACCACAGCAGAAGTGCAGGATGTGAGAGACATGGAACAGCGGAGCCTAGAGATCCCCAGCTTTAAGCAAAGGAGAGCAGAGAAGGAAGGGTTAAGACGATCAAAAAGACTTGCCCTGAGACATGCGGATCACCTGCAGCTGTGAGCTCAATCTGCAAAGTTAAAACACCGGGCAGACGCCCAAGCCCTTTGTCAGAAACTATTTGTTTACCTTAAGAGAAAGCTGCTGTATCTGACTCCTGGACTGCTTGGAAGCCCTAGACCTTGGAACGTACCTGTTGACCATCCTTCTGGCTGCCCTGACCTCGGACTGGACTGTTTGTATGACTCTCGTTAACCCTGGACTTGGACTGTTTCTGGATTTCTTCTTTTCGGATGTCGTTTGAGCTGTACCTTTGCTGAGCAATCTCTTGTCAGCTGTGTGCTTGTGAGTGTGCTGGCAGCTTTCCCGGACAAAAGCAATACATGGATCGCCACAATTAGCATCCATTTGCCCCCCATCACTGATGAGGAATGGCTTCTCCAGTCCCTCCGTGAGATGACCCTTGAATGGTGGGGCACTGTGTACAAACTTTGCACTCCACAGATCAATGGTTGCATCCACACAAATGAAAAAAAAAAAACATTTTCCCTTGAGGGCCCTTGGGCTCAATGGGCAAATGGCTGGTTGCGGGTGGGCTGCCCCAACAACGCATCCCAGAAACATGGAATCCACCCATGGTGCCACCCTAGGCATAGGGCAGGATGAACTTTAAGGGCAGAGGACAGTTTGGTCTAGTGGTTAGGGAGCTGGACTCTTACCTGGGAATACTGGGTTTGACTCCACTCTCCTCCACAAAGCCAGCTTTGCATCTCTGTAACAACAACAACAACAAAAACAAAAAAAAACAGACCTTGTTTTTTCTTTCTCCTCTGTTCTACTACCCCATCATACTACACCCCACCCAATCCAGCCATCTGACCCTCCTTCTTAATTCCTTTCTACTCCTGCGTGTGGCCAGCCTTCCAGGCTGGAAGACAGAAGAAACAATGGGTTTTATGCTGCTCACATTTTGTAAGCCACTGTGGGGTCCTCTGGTAAGCTGTTTCTGAGCCAGTTTGGTCTAGCCAGTCTCTGATCTGGGAATACTGGGTTGATTCAGCACTCCTTCATGAAGCAAGCTGTGTGACCTTGGGCTAGTCACAGCTCTCTTCTGAGCTCTCACAGTCTCACCTACCTTACAAGGGCGTCTGTGGTGGGGAGAAGAATAGGAAGACTTGTCAGCCTCTTTGAGTTCCTTTTAATGGGTGAGAAAACAGGGATAGAAAAGCCAACTCTTTTTCTTCCATGAAGCCAGCTGGGTGTCCTTGGACAAGCCACAGCTCTCTCTTCTGAGCTCTCAGAGCCCTACCTACCTCACAGGATGTTCTGTTGTGGGGAGAAGAATAGAAAAGCTTTGTCAGTCCCCTTAAATGGGTGAGAAAAGCAGGGTAGAAAAGCCAGTCCCTCCTCCTCCTCCTTCTGTTCAGCTATTAGATAATGACAGAAGTATTTCATTCTGAGTTTGGAACAAAATTCAAAGGAAAGCATGTACATCCTTACTTATTTTAGCAACTTGGAAGAAAATGCAATAGAAAAAATAAAATGTCCACATCCTGGGTGCTTTGAGAAATGTAGAAGAAAGGCAGGAAGGAGGAGATATATATAAACAAACAGGGCTGATAGCAGAAGACAAATTGCTAGGTCTATTTTATCTCCACAACTCCCATCCTGTGCCCCCACTTCTTTCTTTTTTAAAACATGAGAGTTGTATTGCAGACTCTCACACCCTGCCTGCCTGTGACCGGCTAGGAGAACAAGTTTCTGTGTGTGAGATAAAGCACAGATCTGCTGGAGAAGAGCGCTGGGAAGAGAATGGGCATTTTCAGCATACGTAAAATATTCATGTTGCAATCAGTGAAACGGAAATAGAAAATCCGCATTTTGCCAAGGACCTTGAATGCGTTTGGTTCAGTTACAAGTTTGTCTTCTTGAGTCCTGGACGATTTCCTATCACTTCCTCTGAAGTTGGATTTCCCTAACAGCCAGGCCCCTCGTATCTGCAATCTAGTCTTAGGGGGCATCAATTAAGGATGCAAATACAGCCGTTATGGTGTTTCTAGGGTGGAGCCGCCTCATGTGTCATATGCAACCCCACCACAGCAACACTATATGTCCCTAAAAGATTCTAGCATATTATTGTTAATGAAAAAATGGGTGTTTTTCCACCACGCTCCTTTAATCCGGATCTAAGAACATCTGGATCTAAGGAATGGGTACATTCCTTAATCCAGATCTAGTAGATCTGGATTAAGGGAAGTACCCAATGGGTGCTAGCCTCCCTGCCGTGGAGGGCACCCATTTGGAAATCTGGATCTACCCATGAGGGGTCTGCTTGTCACCCCAAGCGTTTGGGGGGGACAGGGGGTGCAATCTCCAAAGTGGCTTCGAAGTCACTTTGAAGTCACTTTGAAGTCACTTTGGAGTTTGTGCAAAACAGCTCCATTGAAGTCTGTGCTGATCTTCGAAGTGACTTCAAAGTGACTCCAAAGTCACTTCGGAGTCACTTTGGAGTCACTTCAAAGTTCACTCTGAAGATCAGCACAGACTTCAAAGCTTAGGTTTTGGGGCTCCCCCCCCCCCATGGGTACCCCCTCCCCCTAGCCTCCTCTAGATCCCATTGCCACACAAGCATGGAAACAGGCTCCCTTTAACCCGGTTTTTCTGGCAGAAGACCCCATTGTAGACCCCATTAATGCAGTCTACAGAAAATCCGGATTAAAGGCCAGAAAGTACCCATTTGATCCGGATTTCCCCAGCAGCAGTCGAAACAATCGGGTCCCAAATGGGTGCCGTGGTGGAAATGGGATCATCCAGCTCACACCCAAATGGGTCCTTAATGGGTGCAAAAATGGGTACTTTCTGACAGTGGAAAACACCCAATGGCAGGCAAGGAAACAGAGGTTCCTTCAGATCCCATAATCCAGTTTGCACAATGCCATGGCTTCCAGAATGGAGCCCCTGCGTTGGACAAGAGCTCACTGCATTTGCAGCCTGTTGTGGCAAAAGGATTTTTCTTTTGTGTCTTTTTTCAGCATGGTGAGAAAGAAAGGGTGAAAGGCACTTTATTGCTTAGAGTGATGCATGGCGCAATATCACAGAAAGATACAGGGAATAGGATAAACTGGGGTCCTTCCTTTTCATCCTCTGATGCTGACAGCTGTTCGGAAGGATGTGAAAGATGTTGTTTGCTACCTGAAGAAATGGCCTCTTTCATCTCTCCCTTCCTGCCCTCCCCCTCTGATGACAAGTTAAGTGGACTTTTTGGTTTGCTGTCACTCAGGGGTGTCCTTCCAGGGACCAGCGACAAAGCGCGATAAAAAAGATTGACAGTAAAGCACTGGTGGAGGGACAGGGATGGGTAAGTCTGTGTCTGGGGCATGAGCTGGAGCGTTTTTTGGACAGAGATGACTCGGCCACAGTTATCCATGCTCTGGTAACTCTATTGTCTCTCTATTCCAGTGGACTTTAAAAGTGCCATTCAATTCCAGAATAAGCGTCCCCATGAGGTTTGGTAAAACACGCATTTTAAACACACCTACCGTCCCCAAGGAAGCGTGTTTTGTTTGCCTGAATCTTTTTCTCCCCACCCCCCTCTCTGCTTGATAGGGTGCCGGAGAGACAACCCCCGAGAAGTCCAAAAGGAAAAATAGCCATATTTACAAGTTCTCTGTTTGTCTCCTCTGCCTGCAAAAGCCACCAGAGCCATTTATCACTTTGGGATCCAGAGCTTGCTTCCAAAGATAGTGATTTCACTGTAAAAATCCACCCCCTACTGCAGCCGTTACACTGTAGCAATCCACCCACTTCACACCTGATAACAATGTTGCAATTCTCCGCAATTCTGGCTCTTTAAAAGTTCTGACCTTTAGAAAGGGAAAGGAAGGGAAGGTGCTGCTGTTCTGGGAGATGTGTGAATGTTTATGGTGTGTGCAGGCGGTGGCAGCAGCAGCAGAGCCAGGGTGGTTTTTTCGGAGATCTTTTGCCACGGAGCGTCTCCATGCACAATGTTGCTCGGAATACCCGTGGCTTCCAAAAAGTGCTCTGGTAGTCTTGTTTAAAGGGCCCTTTTTTCCCCACGCATTTTCCTCCTTTTGTGCCGCTGGAAGCTCGGAGAAAAGCCAGGCATGGGAGCGCTGAGAGGCAAAAGAAGCTTTTTAGCAGGCTTTTTATTGCTTGGGGACGCAACCACAATCAGGTTGTAAAGAGTCTTTATTGGCCGCACACTGTGAATATCTGCACTTCCCTGGAGCACTCCACACAGTCTTTTGTCTCTGGCCTCGTGCTTCTGTGTTTGTCTCAGAATTTTAAGCCTCAATTCCAATGTCATTCCTGAGGAGAGCATTTTTGCAAAGGATATGAAAGAAGCCCATAAAAATGTTGGAAATGAAATCTTACTGAAACTGAACCTCCTTCCCTCCCCTCTAATCCAAACGCCTAATTATCTCTTGAAATGCATCACTCTCTGACAAATAAGGCCCATTGATTCAGATATGATTGCTGTGCATTTTGACGCCTAGCTAAATGTTCTGTTGAGAGTGAAACAATGAATGTATTCAGGCAACAGTCCCATGAAACTGGTATCATGGATAATAGCATTTCCTGTAATGATCTAGAGATCTGTATCTTTGCTAAGTCGAACAGAGCTTGCAGAAGCAAGAAAATCTCTGTGGAGGTGGGCAGTTGTTTTTCTCATGCAACATTCATCTGTGAGTTGGCAAAGAGCCTCGATGGCTCAGAGCTGGAAGGCTTGATCCAAGAGATAACCATTGTCTTCTGTGACATTAGTGGTTGGATGTGAGAATCAATGGATTAGATAAATTCATGGAGGACAGGTAGATCAAAGGATACTAGAATTGATGCCTAGGTACCACCTGCAAGTTGGAGAGGCAGGTAGGGTGCCTTCTCGGGGATTCTGGAGCAGAGAACTGTTTTGCCATTGTCTTCTGCTTGAGACACCCAGAAGCAATTGGTAGGCCATTGTGTGGGACAGGATGCTGGACTAAATGGGCTGTGGCCTGATCCAGCAGGGCTAGGAGATGTGGCAAGATCTGCATAGTGCCATATTGGCACCATGAGACATCTTCAAGGGCATGGAGATTCCACTGTCTCATGTCCTTCAAGCTAACATTTCACCATAGAAGGATGAAGAGTAGGAGAAAGCACACTAACAGGGTTTTCCATCTCTACCACTGCTAACATCTGGGGCCACCTAACTATGTGGTTCATGTGAGCAGGTTCATGGAGGGGTAGGGGGCATGTAAACAAGGGACTTGCTTCAAAGGCTGGACCAGAGAAGTGTTCCAACCTTAAAAGTGGCTCTGTGGGTTCTACTTATTAGATTATCCCTACAGAAGTCTCAGAGTTATAGTTAGTTTTCTCTGTTTTTTTCCTGATGCTTTTCTTGATGCTATTTGTGGTGTGTTTCTTTTCTTCTTATTACCTCCAGTCTGGGGGAAAGGTTGTAACTTGATGATAGGGTGCTTGCTTTATATGCAAAAGGCCAGTTACTTTGAGTGGTGGGGGTCTTTCCCTCATTGGACCCATCCCAGGGACATTTAGACAACTGTCTCCTCGAGAAACTTTAGCTTCCAGCTTGGAGCAAGGACTTCAGATTAATAGCCTAGATGCCTCTTTGTAGCTCTAGGATTTTATGGCTACGATAGGGTGAAGAACTCTGGTTTCATTACTGATTCTTTCCTCTGACATCAATTTCCTTTTCACCCTCCTAGGCACTCAAGGGCTCCAAGAAGCTGAATCTGTCAGTCCACTCCGTGGGGCGCATCCCTGGTGGTTATGTCACCAACCATATCTACACCTGGGTGGACCCCCAGGGTCGGAGCGTCTCTCCACCAGGCAGCCTTCCATTGCATCAAAGTAGTTCCCTGCACAAGGATGGAGAGAAGAGGAGCCACCTCCAACTGCTACAGGAAGGGGATGAGAAGAAGGTGAGTCTGGCAGGCCCACCAGGAAGTAGTCAAAGAATGCCAGATTCACTTGCCAGAGCACCACTGTCTGCCATGTTGTGATCACTGCAAGACATGTATCACATGCCGTATTGAAATACCCAGCCTTATGACCTTGTATGCTTGCTCAGATTCTTACCTATGTCATCTAGGCTGTTTTTGTACTGGCCCTGAAGACCCCATTAGGGACCCTTTAGGAACCCAATCAGTACCGATCAGGCATGCCCTGCCCCCACACAAGATCCTTTTAGGGCCCTATCAGGACCCCATCCTGAAGGCCCTGTCACCTTGAGTGCTGGGGAAATATGGATTTAATGGCCATTTGGGCCCTTAAATTGGGATTTCCTGCAGACACCTTTAATGGTGTCCACAATCCAGTCCTCAGCTGTGAAGACCGGATTGGAGGACATGGATCCACACTACTTACCAGGGGCAGGTGTAGTAGACGCCATTTGCACCGGGACAACTCTGGCTCCGCCCCACCACTCACAGTTACAGATGCCTGCACAGAGCAGTCTACAGAGTTCAGCACAGGGTTTGTAGTTACTGCATATGCCTCTCTGCCCCCCCCCCCGTCCTGTTGGCAGGTGTGTGCCGTGAGTGATGGTGGAGCTGGCCAATCGGTGGGCCTTCCAGTTCCGTCAGAGCATCGGAATGGGTGCTAGAGCATCTGCACTGCGCCACATTTAGCACCCATTGCAATCAGGTGCTAGAGGGCCCGCGCAGGTGTATAGAGTCCTCACTAAGATCTGGATTTTTGTGGGCCAGGTTCAAGCAAGGATCCCATCTCCAAGATCCGGATCTTTTAACTCTGGATTTCCAAAAGTAAGTGCAAAAATGGGGCTAGATTAGATGAAAAACTTCATACTCACAGTAGGCCCCAGGGAGGATTAGGAGGTGATTGAGAGCCATAGCACATACTGTATGTTCAATGTACCTCTCTATGGGTTTTGTCGCTACAGTGCTCAATGTCTCCCATCTGTGGGCTCTATCCTGCACCTGAGAGAGATATTAAGGATGTGCACAGATATTCAAACTCGAATCGGATTTTTGGAAATCTGAATTTGCACATTTGAACTCGAATTGGATTTTCAGAAATCCAATATGGATTTTCAGATAATTCAAATGTGTAGATTCGTATCTGTCATGTATGAATCTGTGTGAAAATTGTACGTATCTTGTGCTTAAAGTACGGGATTAAAACGGGATGCATACGGGATAATATGGGATGCATACAGATTTTTACAGAAGGCGTATAGATACATATAATAGATACAAATGTTGTCAACGTTTGTATCCTTAAATACGAATCTAGCATTTGAACATATGGATTCGAATATTACGGATTCGAATCGGATTTTATGTCGTTCGAATCTTAAATATCTGAATCAAATTGGATTTTTTGACATTCGGATCTACTCGGATTCAAATGTCAAAAATATATTCATGCACATCCCTAAGGGATACAACCTTACTTCTATAGTTTGTGGACTCAGTGGAGTGTGTTGGGGTCTTTGTGGCTCCTTCCCACTCCAGATGGCTTTGCAACTAAGCAGGAAAGACGTTCCCACCTTCCTGGTTCTGGATGAAGGTTTCATCAAGCTGAGGGCATTACTTGTAATGAGCACAGAGTAAAAAAAAACCTCTGATTTAAAATAGATTTTGTTCACCCATATGCTGGTTGCAGCACTGATGACCAAAAGCTCCTGATTGAAAATAACATCTTTTTCTCTCTCCCTACTGAGAGCAACAAAAATCAGCGTCAATGTAAGTCCTTTTTTAGAGCACTTAGCTGTTAATAGAATCTTAGCTGCAGTCTCAGACATGCCTAGGAAAGCATTTCTCTGATGATGTAAAAAAAAAAGATACTTTTTTTTCTGAATTGCTTTAAAAATCTTTCGCTAAAGCTTGCAACCCGGGCAAATCAAGCTTCTCGGTGCGATTTCAGTATAAGAAATAGACATTGTGCTTTTCTAGTATGTATCACCATGGGCGTGGTCACACCTTCACTTTAAACTAGGGATATGCATGAACATTCATTACGTTCAATATACTTCATCGCGTATCTGGCTTATGCGATGAATGTGAGGGCTCCGGGAAACGGGGAGCAGCAGCTGTTATGAAAGTTTTTCCTTTTTTTTTTAAGTCATCCATTTTTTATTTATTTTCATTGATACATTTCCGTACATAGTTATATACCATTACAATTATTTTAAAAAAGGAAGAAAATTTTTCCATGTGACTTCCTCCATTCTTTAGACTCTTCTTCTTCTGATCTTTTACATTTTGCTCCCTTCATAAACATGTTACTTTTTCTCCTAAAGGCCAAAGCCTTCCTTTGAAATACCCAGTCCCTGAAGAAATTGTATAAAAGGTCCCCAATCTTCTATAAACTTATTCACTGTTTTATCTTTTAATTAGTTCGTCACTTTATCCATTTCTGCCATCTCCATCAATTTGATTATCCATTCGTCTTCAGTAGGTATATGCACAAAAATGAAAGTTTTTCCGGGGATCAGGCACATGTATCTTGCCTGACCCTGAGTAAGCTAGAAAATGGTGCTGGGGGAGAAGTGATGTAAAGACACAATCCAGGGAGGTGATTGGTGGAGCTGTGTCAGGTGGGCAAGCCAGGGGCCCTTCTGCTGTCACATCCTGTGGCAGCAGGAAGAGAAGACAGATGTTGTGCGCTTGCCGCCATTCCAAAGGCTACTACCTGGAGTGAAAAGAGTCCAGCACCCTGCTGGTGCTACGTGTGTACTGCAAGCTTATGGGACAGAAAAATAGTTGCTTTTTTACTCTTGAGGTTTGATAAATGGAAGGCTGAAGAAAAGGAAGCCAGGGCAAAAGTTGTGCAGCTTTTGTGGTTGCTACATACTTACGAATTCAGACAAATTGAGACATTTGTATACAAATCAAATGTTACGACATTCGTACATTGACATTTGTATCTGTATTAGTATGAATACAAATGTTTCGGGATATTCGTGACCTGGGGAGGTGGGAGAACAGCAGCGCCAGTCACATCTGCAACAGATCCAGAGTGAAATCTACATAGTTCAAGAGTGGATTCAAAGTGGATTCAGGGCGGATTTAAGAATGGGTAAGTTACTGGATACACATTAAATGTGTATGGATATGTATTGGATACATATGCGCTCATATCTGATATTTGTACGAATTCCTACAAATACATTCATATCGAATAGAATCCTATCACATTCAAATGCAAAAAAAACCCCTACATTAAACCAGAAGTGCCAGCCCTTCGGCATCTCTGGGGCCCACTGGAAGAAGACGAGTTGTCTTGGGCACACATTAAATACACAAACACTAATGAAAACTAAAAATAGGGCCGTGACTGCAGCCAATATGTACTTCTAACAAGAGAAACTTTATATTTTGGAAAGAATATTCTCCCTCCTTTTCTTGTTGTTGTGTGACAGGTAAGCAGCAAGATTGAACGGCCAAGTGCAGCTGCCCCCATAGAGCACATTTTTAAAAATCTAGTTTTAAAAAGTCTTCTCTTTGCACTGTCCTTTCAGGGTTACTTTCAGCAGAGGATGTGAAGGGAAAACTTCAAAGCAAGTTTAGGAAAAACTATACCTTTCTTTTGTCACAAATGCAAGATCTTGTAGTTGTTCCAATGAGTCGTCTGTCTTCACGGTAGCTCTTTTCTAACTGGTCCAGCACAGCAAATACAAAGAGATCCACATACACTCACAAGCCCACAGGTTTGTGGATCCTCAGTTTTTAACACATAAAAGGTCCTAAAAATCCATAGGCTGAGGAGTAAATACTTTTCTCAATTCATCAGTGCCATTCCATCAAAGATCTCTTTATATACTGAAGTGTGCAAAACAATTTCACTGCTACTGGATCAACCCAAATCACATCGCATTTGGTCTTAAAAGATCTGTACAAGCTGCCAATTTGCAGCCAAGCCCCATTCAAGAAGTTAACGTTAACCTATAAGCTCTAAATTGCTTAAATCCCAGTATCAAAAAGATGCCTTCTCCTGTATGAATTATCATCTTCTACTACTACTACTACTACTACTACTACTACTACTACTACTACTACTACTACTACTACTACTACTACTACTACTACTACTACTACGGCAATATTGGATTTCCTGGGAAAACTAAGGAAATAATCTATATGACTTCTGTCAGCTTTAGACAGTCCAATAATGGACTTCATTTTGTTTAGTGTTAGTTTGTGATGGACTTTGAATTTACTAAGATTGTTTATAGCATCTTTAATACAAATTCTATCTGGTGCATCATGGTTATCTAAGTAAATAATAAGTAACATCACTAAAATTGAATTTAAAAAGCAGAATCATTGCATCCTTGCAATTCATTTGTCCTCATCTTAGAAACTCTGGCTATAAACTGAGAGCTGATTCCATCACTGAAAATTACAGTGTTGGTAAATCTGTATCCTTCCTCACCTTGTGCGCTAGCAACAGAGCTCTGCATCCTGGGAGTCCAAACAGAGAAATTAAACAATGAATAACTGAGTTATTTGAATTGCAAAGGGTTTCTTGCCTCAAAGTAAATTTGAGCAAATAAAAATGCATAAAAATGTCTCCTCTGGCATCTAGCCTGAGATAAGACTGGTAACTGTATTAAAGATCTGCAATAAGCGGCTAAAATACTTTGGCATCTATATAAACAAGAATATTTCAAGGTTGATATAGAATACCTGCCAGCCATTTTGAAACAAGATTAAATATAAAGAAAATTAAAAAAAATATTCCTCCCAGGAAAACTAGACCTAATAAAAATGAACATTGTTCCCATTGGTTCAGACTTTGCTAAGGCACAGAAGGCTTTCCAGAGTTTCTACAGAAAAAAATATCCAAAGGTATAGGTCCGTGGGCATTGCAGCTTTCCAGTCTATCAGTGTACTTTCATACTTGTTAGACCAAACTCTTTTTGGAATTTTATGCTCACTTGTCAAAAACTGGATCGCCATCAAATTGCAGAAAGTCCCAAACTTGGCTGTTTTTCTATTCATTTGCATTTCTGGGGCAAAGATAAAACAGACTGCAAATCCTTCCCTTAAATATACCCTGGGCACCTGCCAGAAATGCTGTGACTGGCTCATGCAAAATCAGAACAGTTTATGACACTCCAAAGACCTGAGGCCAATTCGCACTACAGCCTCTAGTAAATAATTAGTACAGCTCTGGTGAAGAGCGTATGCACTAAGTGTGCCCGCCCTCACCAGAGTTACACTAAATATTGATTAGATGTGGAGCATGAAATTATGCTCCACACCTATCCCAACTTTGACCCTAGACTTGCCTGGAGTGTCTGGCGGCATGATCATTCGCTCTTCATTCACAGTGTGCAGGAGGCGTGTCCTCAGTGCACGCGCAGCCACGTTGCCAGTCGAGATCGGTTACTGGCATCCTGCCCACACTGACTGGCTGCCAGCTGCATCCGCAACGCAGCCACCATTGGGCAGGTTTCTGCGTGCCAGCACAGCAGCAACAGGCTGGCTGGCACTGATCTATATGGGGCGGTGGGGCTCACCCCCCCCCCCAAAGTCACTGCCCCCCTGCATCGGCCTGCTGGCACATCACAAATCGGTGTCATGGCTGGCGGCAGCCAATCGGTCCAGTGAGGCAGTGGGACCCTGGCTTTTGTGGCCATTGGCACCGCCGTAGCCTCCTGCCCCCTCACGTGCCCCCTTACCTTCTGTGGAGCCACGGTGGCCCAAAGGGCCTATTTTGGCACTCCCTGGATTCTGTAAAGGCACTTCTGGGTTAACGTCACACACTTAATCAATAATTAGTGAACTTCTGGGGAGGGAGGGCACGTTTGGAGGCTGTAACAGCCTACTCTACGTGAGTATGCTCTTTACCAGGCGTTCACTAACTGTTCACTACTGGCTGAAATGCAAATACCCTCAGGCTCTTTCCATGGCTTTTCAGACAGAAGGATGCAACCAACAACATTCCTGGCACACACAGAGAGAGGGACTTCCCTCTAAAAAGTTATAGTTCAGGGCATTCCACTAAGCCATTCAGCTCCAGCAATTCAAAGCTGCACCATCTGCTTCAGGAAAAGGTCTTTGCTTTGACAGGAAAAGCACAAGAGACTATTTACGTAGCCAGTTGTGAATAATAGGCATGTAGTAACAGATGACCGTGCTTTTGATCTGCAATGCGAAAAATGCAGTGGGACACATAATTGCTCTATGTATTCTGCTGCAGCATGTGGAATGCTAGAATACTCTTTTGTTTGTTGTTATGCAAGAGTAAAAGAGTTAAATTCACTTGGAGAAAAGGTGGCTGCAAGCATGAAGGTTACCACTGCTTGCTCAATGGCTTGTCAAAAGCATGCACATCAGACTTTGGAGTTCCACCTCTTGTGTAAGCCTTTGGCCAGCACTACAAAAGCAGAAAAACCCACGACAAAATACGTGCCCTTTAAAGAAGGGTTTCAGTGCTCTTTCTGGAAGTCACGGGTCTTCCTCGCAGCATTTACCTTGGGGACGCTCCGTGGCAAAAGGGGTGGGGATTGCTGCCTGTACACACAGCCATAAAGCATTCGCACATCTCCCAGAAATGCTGCCGCTTCCCTTCCTTTCCTCTGTAAAGGTCAGAACTTTCAAAGAGCCAGAATTGCTCAGAATTGCAACATTGTTATCAGGTGTGAAGTGGGTGATCTGTGAAAGTGTTAAGAGTAAATGAGCACACAATCGCGCAGCCAATGGCTGCAGCCAAAGAGAAAACAGAGTGAAAGTAAGTGCTGAGAGTGAATGAGCGAGCGATCACTCCCTTTGCTGGCATGGGAAGCCATTTCGGGGGATGGAGATCTGGCTTTTTTCCTTTGAACAAGAGAGGGGGCGGGGAGAAAAAGATGTGGGGAAAGAAAACACGCTTCTGTGGGGACGGAAGGTTCATTTTAACTACGCATTTTGCTTAGCCTCATGCCACCACTTATTCCGTAAGTGCAGGGCACTTTTAAAGTCCGCTTGAATACAGTGACAGCAGAGGGAGACCAGAGAGGCAAATAAGTCTTTTGAGGACTCAGCCAAAGTACTATTATACCATGGCAGTCTGATAGGGACAGAAAGGCTCATACGTGCAACAACATGTAGATATTAGTAGTTTTTTCTTTACATACTGGGAGGAGGAAAGAAACGTTGATTCCGGGAAACAAAATACTCAGAATGTTGGCCAATTTTACATGCCTGCAATGGAAGGAGAATTGGAAAAGCCCAAGGAGAACTGGAATATTGCCTGTATCTTTCTATGCTTATGATACATATGAGTTTTCCTTTCCCCTCCAGCTGTCAAGGATGACATCCTAGATAATGCCATTCATCAAAATGATCCCAAAAGGACGCAAAAGGAAATGCAAGCCTCACTCTTCCGCCTGTTTTACCCATTTCTCCTTAGATTGTTCTTTGCTTGTCTCTTATTTCCATTATACACAGTCATCCTACTCAGAAATAAAATGTTAGCACAACACGCTAATGGATTTCTCAGCATGTTAAGTGTGGAATAAAAGATACGTTATGCGACCACCTGTAATAATTTTGATGTCTAATCAACTTGCAAACTCATAAAAGAATATTTTCCTTTTTTTCTGTCTTCAGCTTTTAATCAGCATAAAGTGTTTTAGACTGAAGAAAAACATATCACATTAACTTTTGTGAGGGAAGGAAATAAAGGAAACAGGGCATCCTAGCTTCAAGCTAGGTTTGCAGAGAAAACCATTAAAATGCAAAACAGCCACCGCTTGGAAGAGAATGAGTGTGCAACTATTCAAATAGGTTTATAATACAGCCCTAACAAAGGGTGAACTATGTAATATATATATATAGATATATAGATCACTTTTGTGTGTGCGTAATATAGTTGGAATTCATACGTATTTAATCGAATTCTACCATGTTTGAAGGGGGTTTATTCCAATGAATATGGATTTCCTAACATTCGATTTGTTATGAAGTGAATGTCAAAAACCCATTCATGCTTTCAAAATAAGTGCAACTTTTGATTCTATTCTCCATTTTGGGTTGGGGATTTTGCTCCAGTGTGCCAGATGTGGCAGCCTGAAAGCGTGGCCATGCAATGTGAGGTTTGGGATTCCCAGCACTCTTTTGAAAAGCATCTCTTTGGGTGTTTTTCCAGGGTCACTTAGTACCCATTTTAGCACCCATTAAGGACCCATTTGGGTGAGAGCCGGATGACCCCATTTCCGCCACGGCACCCATTAGAGACACATTTGTTTCCACCACGCCTCTGGAAATCTGGATCATATGGGTACTTTTGGGGCTTTAATCCGGATTTTCTGTAAACCCCATTAATTTTCTTACGTTCGATTTAATATGAATCACATATTAAATCCCTGCCATGTATTCCTCAGCAGCTTCCCAGCCACGTATACCTGAAACGTTCTTGTTCAACCCCCACCTTCTCTCAGACTCACAATGTCCTTGAGAAGGCAACACACTCATTACTTTCCAACCGTTACGCGCTTATATCTACAACAAAGAAAAAGCAAGGTCAGTAAAATATGCAAGCAGGCATTGCCTAATGTCACAGAGCTTCAAAGATGAAGCAGAGTGACCAAATTCGGCATCCCCCTCCAAGGCGAGACTTCGAGGAGAGATGGACGAGGCACGAAGCTTCTCAGGGAAACGGACATGGCGAGTAGAAAAGCAAATATTTTGTATGAATATCCTTCGCATTAATCCAAGAACACCAGAGCAGGGCAGCCTGATCAGAGACCCAAGTACCACAGCCTGTCGCAAGAAATAAAGGAATTAAGCATATTGGAAATCTCATAATGCTCATGTTTGTCAGCCATGACAGGGGGAAAGGGAGCAGTTCTAAGAGGAGAGGCTGACAATTCTTTAAGCACAGAGGCTACAATGGAAGACTGGGTGGGTTTTTTCCTTTCCAAATGTTTGGGTAACTTGAGATAAAAAGCAACTGGATTTATCTGCGCTATGACTTTAAAGGGGCCAATGAAGTGCTAGGGATAAGGATATTTGAGGTGACAAGTGGAAAGATAAAGTGAATTCCTCACTTGAGTGTCGGCAACCAGAGAGCATGGCTTATGATCCACAGCCTTGTATGGTTCTTTAGCAAGCTGCAAGCCGGCTTAAGGTTTGAATCAAAGGGATTCGGTCACGTTTGCTCAGTCTGCAGCAGAGGCAAGGGATGGATAGACCTATAAGCAAATTCAGTTCAAGGCAAACAAGTAGCGCAGTTGTCTATTGAAAGTTCATAAAACAATGAAGATATCGTTCCAAAGGCTGATATAGCATATTCAGGGGTTCTGTGAGAATGGGAAAGAGATAAGTCAATATCCAGAAGCGAAGAGAAAGACTTCCAAAATTTAGCAATAATTTGAGTCCTTCTGTCAGATATAATTCAGAAAGGCATCCCAAGTAGGGATGTGCATGAATTTTTTATTTATTTATTTTTGTATTCAGTTCATATCGAATCAAATCCAAGAAAATTCATATTCAGGCCCTGGCATCTTGGACAACCACAGACGTGGCTATGACTACACTTGCGTAGAGCATCAGCGTTGTCATGGTGACGGCGCCAATGCATGTGTAGTTGCGCAGGGCGCTGCAGTCAAAATGGTGGTGCCCTGAAGAGGACCAGCCCCACAATTGAATCAAGGTAAGTATTCAGTCGTGGAGAGGGGAATAGGTAATGTTGACTCCAAATGCATGCGGTAGTCAACGCTGGTGCATCACACTCCTTTCCCGTCCAGTGGATGGAAAGGAAAGTGTGAAATTGCTCCTGGATTCAGATTTCCACTCGGCTATTTTTGTGTCCTGGGTTATGTTGGGGGCAGTTTTGTCATCTCTCCGTCCCGTTGTTTCTTCCCCTCTCCATGATATAAATGTATTAGTGGTTATTATCATTGCAGATGAATGGTGCTCCTCTGGAATCTCATACCTCTGACCTCAAGACTTACACACCTCTGTTGCATGTGCAGGAACAGACACCCACATCTGCATAAGGATCATTTCACAGCTAACAATACCAAGGCTAGCATACTTTTTTCAAAGCTGAATGGTTTTATCTCTTATTAAAAGTAGCTCTATCCTCAGATGTATTATCTTGCCTACTGGCAGCTGACTTCTCTAATTAATATGGAATTGATGCACGCATGTCTTTAGTTCTGCAATAAAGATTCCTTGTCTCCATGATCACAGTTCTCCTGGGTTGGGGGGTAGGGACTGGTTCTCCCCCCTCCTTATTCTCCTCACATAATTCCTTCTTCATAAACGGAGAAATAAATTCACTCCTTTAACATCTGATATCTCTGAATGGCTCCATTAGCAGCTCAAAGCTGCATTTTGTCAATATTGCGGAAGCTGTAATAATTGAAGCAGGCGGGAGTTTTTCTACATCCAAGTCAACCAAGGCTGCATTTCACCTGAATTTTAATAGAAATCAGAATTCTGCTTTGGTTTTCCTCTGGAGAGTCTCCGGTATATTTGTTTGACTGCAAAATGCAATTAAAACATTTGCACTCTCAACTGGGATTCAGCAGTCCCAGCAAACGTGAAAAGACTTCCTTGGATTTCAGAAATGGATGCATATTTAGTTAAGGGAGGACTTAACATTAATTACCTTCTATAGATAAGCAAAGTGCACATGTTCTTAGGACTTTGATTTAACCAGGCCAATTTTTGAAAGGAATTGAACAAGAAATGATCCTTGACAGAAAGAAATAAAATAAGCTCTGTAGATGAGGGAGCAAAAGTCGTGGCCAGAGCAGAGAGTCCCAGGAAAAAGATAGGAGGAGCCTGCTGGATCAGGCCACAGCCCATCTAGTCCAGCATCCCATCTCACACAGTGGCCCACCAATGGCTTCTGAGGTTCACGAACGTTCAAAAACACTCATACGAATATGAATGTCAATGTATAAATATCATAACATGCAATTCGTATACAAATGTATGAATTTGTACAAATTCGTATGAATTCATTAGAATATCGAATGTTACGAATATTTGTGCACATCCCTAATACCCGCCTGTCATGGTCAGCCAGGAGGAGGATGAGGAGGATGAGGAGGACTCACTTCCTCAGGTACAGGAGGAACCTGAGGTGGTGCCAGGACCCAGTTCTGACCCCCCAGCCCCATTGGAGGCTGGGGTTCAGCAGCCCAGCCTTACCACAGCAGAAGTGCAGGATGTGGGAGACATGGAACAGCAGAGCCCAGAGATCCCTAGCTTTAAGCAAAGGAGAGCAGAGAAAGAAGGGTTAAGATGATCAAAAAGACTTGCAGAGAGACACGCATATCACCTACAGCTGTGAACTGAATCTGTAAAGATAAAACCCCAGGCATACGCCTAAGCCCTTTGTCAGAAACTATTGGTTTTCCTTAGAGAAGGCTGCTTTATCTGACCCCTAGACCTTGAATACTTGGCTACCATGACCTCGGACCGGACTGTTGGATTGCTCTCGTAAACCCTGGACTTTGGACTGTATCCTCACTACTTCTCTGTGGACCTCTTTTGACTGTGTTTCTGAAGGAGCTGCCTAGGCAAGTGAGCTGTCTCTTATCAACTGTGTGTTTGTGTGGGTGCTGGCAGCTTTCCCAGACACTGCCCATCTCTGAAAGTGGGATACAGTGAACAGAGCAGGATCCAAATCTCAGAGTCCATATAACCATGTAGGGGTGTGCAAAAATGCAATTTTTGGATTCAATTCAATTCAAATTGAATATTCAAACTGAATATTCAAATGTTCAAATTCGAATGAACAGAGAAAAAACAAATCCATTAAAATTCGAATCCAATTCGAATACATTTGTATCTGTTCATACGAAGTTTCAATTTGTATTTGAATCGTATTTCGATTCATGTTTCCATACGCATCTGTGTGCACCCGTGTATGGGTGTTTTTCCACTGTCACTATAAGTACCCATTAAGTACCCATTAATGGGTACAAAAATGCCATTACGTACCCATTAATGGGTACTTAATGGGTACTTTTAGTGACAGTGGAAAAAAACCCACATCTGCACGCATTCATATGCATCCCGTTTTTATCCCATATGCATCCTGTTTTCGCCCCATACGTATCCGTACAAATGTGTATGGATATGAATAAGATGAGTACAGATACGTATGTAATGTGTACGGATACCTGGACGTATGAATGTCCGAATCATTCATATGAATATTAAAAAATGAATGTATAGACATTCTATCCAAATTCAAATGTCCAAATTACGAATGAATTCAACCTAATTTCAAATGTTTCAAATATTCTTGCTCATTCCTGCACATAAAGGATTCTGCATAGGTTGTGAATTTGTTTTGTCTTCACGCAGGTGAACATGGTGTTAAGCGAAGGGCGTTCTCTTGGCCTGATGATCCGCGGAGGAGCTGAATATGCACTTGGGATCTACATCACAGGTGTGGACAAGGGATCCGAAGCAGAAAGTGCCGGCTTAAAGGTAAGCATGGGCAGCATGGGCGTATCTCGTGGTGCATGACTAGGAAATCCTGACCTAAAGGCTTTGATCCTGAGTCCTTGTGTCCCTTCTTGGGTGGACAGAGGGACCATCCTATTTCCCTCTTGTCGGATGCCCAATGTTGTGGCTGTAGTAGAGGGCCAGTGCCATCCCACGCTGTGTTTCGCCCCAGTCCTTGCACCATCACTGCTGGCTTCCTCATGTGCATGACGCTTGATACTAACATCTATGGAGTTGGCTGCCAGAAGAGGTGGTGACTGCAACCAGCCTAGATGGCTTTAAGGAAGAGTTGGACTTATTTATGGATGGCAGGTGTGTCAATGGCTGCTAGAATGGATGCCTAAGTACATCGTATAGGCTGGGGGGACAAGCAGGATGGCTCTAAGGCTATTTCCTAGGATTTGAGAGCAGGCAAAGGTTTGCCCTTGTCTTCTGCTTGAGATGCCCGTGGGCACTTGGTGGACCACTGTGTGAGACAGGATGCTGAACAAGATGGGCTGTGGCCTGATCCAGCAGGGCTCCTCTTAGGTTATTATGATCGTCAGCCTCTGCTATTGTGAGCATCCTGCCTCTGGCTTTCTGAGAATTTAGCCGTCCTAAATTGCAAGGCACGATGCACATGAGGGCAGATGAAACGGTGGTTCTTAGGCAGTTTCTGGCTGACCTTCATCCTCCCTTCTTATCTTACTGGTTCACCTAGATCCCCAATTTTGTAAAATGCCCATTGATGTGAGGCAGGCAGAAATGTACCATGGAAAAGACATAAAATGATAACTACAAACGAGCTATTTTATATCTCCAGCTGGCCATAATATGTATTATTATCACTCCATCTGTCCTTTCATCTCCATTTCGGAAAGGAGAGGAAAATTAGAGATCTCCCCAATGCAATGCCTGCAATTTCCACCCCTTATTTCCCCTTGCCACCTTAGGGAACTGTGGGATGGATTGACTTGCTTGCAAGGCAAAGGATGTGGACCTGCTTTGCTTTATGCGCTGATAGCTGTGCTTCACAATGGTCTACCCTGCTTTCTGACAGGTGATCTTCTCATGTTACTCAATGATATTTGACCTTGAGGTAACATCTTCAGTTTCTACCTTCACCACTGCTCACTGTCACCACCACATCTGGTCTATGGGTGTTTTTCCACTGTCAACTGTACCCATTTTTGCACCCATTTTTGTACCTTTTGGCTGTGAGCCGGATGATCCCATTTACACTACGGCACCCATTTTGAACCCGATTGTTTCCACTGCCGTGGGGGAAATCCGGATCTTTTTGGCCTTTAATCCAGATTTTCTGTAGACCCCATTAATGGGGTCTGCAATGGGGTCTTCTGCCAGAAAATCCAGATTAATGGGGTCCAAAGAAGGCTAGGGGGAGGGGATGCACCTTTGCCCCCCCCCCCAACATTGGCTTCAAAGTCACTTTGAAGTTAACTTCACATTCACTTCGAAGTTGCTTCGAAGACTGCCCCCCCCCCCGCCCCCCAAAACACCTGGGGTAATGGACCGACCCCTTGTGGGTTGATCCGGATTCCCCAGATGGGTGCAAAGCTGTTTCCACAGCAGGGGTGTTAGCACCCATTTCTAATGGGTGCTACACCTCCTGTGGAAACACATTGGGTGCTTCCCTTAATCCGGATCTACTAGATCCGGATTCAGAAATGTATCCATTCCTTAGATCCAGATCTAAGGGCTGCAGTGGAAAAACACCCTAAAATTCTGGCAATTGCTTGGTCTTTGATCCTACACACCATGTCTGTTCAGGTCATTGCCAAGGGCCATCAACAGTTTGGTCTCCTGAGGCATGCGCAGGTGGCCATTGCAAGTACATCTGGCACCAGTTGCTACTGAAAACTATATCCTTGATTATTTACTTAGGAGTAGGAAACCACTCCAGAGGCCAATGTGCACTTGGCCACATAGTTTACAATTGGTGAAAATCTGGATGCTTGCACTTTCAGGAGGTGTTTGCAGCCTTCATACACCCCCCCCCTCCCGCCTACCCAGATGTGAACTATTAGCAAACTACCTGTGCTGCAAACTAACCCTAATCAATCCTGACCAAAAACTTACTTGTCCCATCCTTGCTGCAACCATTTGCACCATTTCCGGTGAGAGGGGTCATCTGAGATGCCACACAAGTGCGCTGGGACCTCAGATGACCCCTGATGCGACCGTGCATCTGCAGAGTGTCATCATCGCCATGATGACAGCGCTGGCACATGCAGAGTCACGCTGAGTGCCACAATCAAAATGGTGATGCCCTGTCAGTGATTGGACGCACAGTAAGTGCCCAGGCACGTGACAATCAGACTACCGTGTATAAACGTTCCCTAGTGCAAATGCGAGAACATCTTTGACTGTATGTGCATAGGGAAGGGGGGAGGGAGGGGAGCACAGTGGAAAAACACCCCAGATCTCCTCTACTCACCTTCACCTACCTGCCAGGGCTGCTTGCAGGAGTGCTTAGCAAGGCAAAATATTCATCCCAGAATATTAAGGGAGCTGTTCCTAATATCTCCATATAGGCACCCAAAGGAAAAGAGAATCTTAGGATAAAATTCTGCAAAGTAACTCTTTTCCCCACCGCTGTTTGATGAGGCGCAGAGAAATCTCAAATGCTTTATCAAGGAAAACACATTTTTTAAAGAAATGTCATGTTTTCAGACGCAGAAATGAGCAAAGATTCCGATGTGAATATCAGGGTGTCACACTTATTGCAGAAGTACAATTAAAGATGCTTTGGTGGAAGTAAATTTTTTAAATGGGATTTTGTTCTTCCTGCTGTTGTTCTAATAGCCACAGGGAAGCCTCTTGTCTCTGAAGCGGTGGCAAATTGCTCCAGAATGGATCTCTCGCTGGTGCGAAGAGGCCCCTCGAGGCATTTAATCACGACACATTTAATTCAAGCCCGGGGAGCAGCAGTTGCCTGTGGCACGCAGTTGGCAGAGCAGAGGAGAGGGCAGGGCAGAGGCTTTTTCATACTGCCCTTCCCGTCCACTGGGCGGTAAAGGAGCGCAATGATCCAACGTTGACTCGCACTTGCACTTGAGCGCTAGACAACTTTACCTGCTCCCTCCCCCCAGGATTGGATACTCACCTTAACTGATCCTGGGGCCCGGTCCTCTGGGCACCACCATTTTGGCAGCGGCACCTCTGTGACTGCACATGCATCAGCACTGCCACCTTAACGGTGCTATCTCATCTACGGTTGTCCGAGGTCCCAGTGCGCTTGCACAGGACCTTCAACAACTCCAGAGCATCAGCAAGAGTGAATGATCGCACCACTGGATGCTTGAGGTAAATGATTAGCTAACGTTATTAGCTAACAGTTATCCACGCTCTGGTAACCTCCAGGTTGGACTATTGTAACACGCTCTACATGGGGCTTCCCTTGAAGACGGTTCAGAAGTTGTAGCTGGTGCACAATGTAGCTGCCAGAGTGCTGACAGGAACATCTAGCCAGACACTTATCACGCCGGTCCTAAAAGAACTGCACTGGCTGCCAATTCACTACCGAGCCCAATTCAAGGTGCTAACTCTGACTTATAAGGCCCTAAATGACTTGGGCCCGAGATATCTAAAGGAGCGCCTTCTCCCATATCGACCTGCCCATGTTCTAAGATCTGGAAGGGAGGCCCTTCTGGTTATCCCCCCGCCTTCAGCAGCTAGGCGGGTGGGCACCTGGGAGAGGGCCTTCTCGGTAGTGGCCCCCAGATTGTGGAATGGTCTCCCCTTGGAGGTACGTCAGGCCCCTTCTCTGTCTATGTTCAGGAAGGCGGTGAAGACGTGCCACTTCACCCAGGCTTTTGGCTAAATGCCCCCTCCGCTTCCCCTCATTGCACACCCTGCTGTCTTTTAAACTTTTTCAATATTATTATTATGCTGTTTTTTTTAAAAAATTGTATTGGTTTTAGCATTGTTTTATACAGTCTTGATATGTGTGTATTTTAAATGTTGTGAGTCGCCTAGAGACCCTAGGGTATGGGGCGGGATATAAATATAAATAAAATAAATAAATAAATAACGTTGGTTAACACATGGAGCATGATTTAATGTTCCCCACCTGATGCACTTCTGAGGAGGGCAGGCACACCTGTACCCTATAACAGCCTACACAACATGCATATGCCCTTCCCCAGAAGTGCACTAATTATGCACTAGGGGCCATAGTGCAAAAAGGCCTCTGGTCATTGATTGCGGCCCTTGCCTTGGTGAAGGAGGACGATGGCACCATCAGACCCCAGAGGGGCAGCAATGCAGAGTTTGCTTTGGCATCCATTCCGGCCTCCTCCCAGGATATTTCCCTCCCCGCTTCTTTCAAGAAATTGTAGTGGCTCTGCCCTTGTCAGAGATTTGTCAGGAAAGCATGAACCATGAAAATAACACTAGAAATCAGCACCAAAGAGTGAAATGAGAAGTTGAATCAAGCAGCAAACTGGGACCAAAGGGCAAATGGAGCCTGAAAATCAAAAGCGGAAAAGAAAGAGAGCCAGGATGAAGGGAGTGGAAAGAAAGAGGTCAACAGGGCAGGAAACCTTTTGTTGACTTCGGCCCTCAGCCACTGCTGGCCCAGGCAAGGGGCTTACAAAGCCTTTCCAAATAGCACTTGAATTAATGTGGCAGCACAGCAAAAGTGTCCTGCTGTTCATGATGCTCTCCCAGGATTTTGAAGGGTCTGAAGAGGAAAAACGGCAGAATGATTGGTGCGGTGTGTTTGTGACGCTGCACCAGTCGCTGCTCTGCTCTTTCCCTATATTCGCACCATGGTAGTGCGTGGTTAGTGAACTTCCAGTGAAGAGCACCTGCATTTTGAGGAGGCTGCTTCAGCTTCCAAGCATGCCCTGACTCCCCAGAAGTTCATGAAACCGTGCTCCACACCTAAACCAACGCTGACCAGTAGCTTACCTGGAGCGCCTAGACACCGGCCATCCACAGCTCTTCCGGTGCTCCGGGGTTGTCTGAGATGCCACACAAGTGCATTGGCACCTCAGATGACCACAGATACGACTGCCCTGCAATCATAGATACAACTGTCCCATAGAAGAGGACCAGCCCCGCAATCAAATCAGGTCACGGGGGGATGGGACAGCCAGCTAAAGTTGACTAGTGCTCCAAATGTGAGCATTAGGCAACGTTGGTTAACGGTGCTCCTTTCCCGTCCAGTGGACAGGAAGGGAAGCGCAAAAGCACCCTAGAATGTTCAGGGGAGCGGCAGATCTGCAGCCAGCCACCTGCCAGGGAGTTGCCTACAGTAAGATTATTAGGGCCGTTTCTGTCCTTACTTGTCTGCGGTCAGAACCAGTGGGTCTGGGCCAACCAAGCCTGCTGGTTCTGACTACAGAAAGGTGTCTTTTGGAGTGGTGCCATCTACTCAGTGGTGTTGGTCCAGACCAGCCCCACCCTGGCCTAGAAGCATGCGCGGATTCGAGGCTGGGCTCCAATCACACCAGAGGAGCCTCTGAGGGCATTTCAGCAGCACGCTTTCCTGAAATGCTTCCCTCGGGAATCCTGAACACGGGAGACTGGCCATTTCCACTGTCACTAGAAGTACCAATTGAGTACCCATTAATGGGTACAAAAATGCCACTACGTACCCATTAATGGGTACTTAATGGGTATTTCTAGTGACAGTGGAAAAACACCCAATATTTCTGCAGTTTCTTATTTATTTTTTTAAAAAACCTATTCATTCCTTCATTCCTTCATTCATTCATTTAAAGCACTTGTATCCTGCATCTTGTTAAGAAAATCTCAAAGCGGCTCACAAAATAGGTGAAAAACAAGGGTAAAACCTCACCAATAGGTCCCCATTCAGGGGCAAAGGGCACTTGGTGGTCATGCAGATTCCATTCAGATCCAGAATGAATTCGACATGTTTCTTTCCTGATGTTATTTTTAAAATTTTACCCTTTGTCGGAAATGGGAATGTTTCACCCATCCTTTGCAGCAATAGGCTGGATTGAGCAAGGCAGGCTGGTGATTTCTGGCCCAAGTGACTGCGGGGAAAGTTAGGCAAAGCTGAAAGGTTTCGGCTGTCGCTGCTGTCCTTGAACAAACAACAAAGCCCTGACAGACGGCACTTGGTCTGGCAGCTCACTGTGGGCAGAGAGAAAGAATATTGAAAGGGTATTTGCAGTTGTGCCGCTAGCTGGGAAGAAGCAATCCTCCTCACGCCTTTCAAGTCCTTGGCAGGCGAGGGACTCACATTCGATGCTTCTTTCTCCTTCTAAAAATAAAGAATCAAGACAAAGGATGTGATTTGAATGAATAATGGGAATCAGGCCAGGTCCACACATACAAATCCTGCTTCTTTACCCGTGTGTTTTGGAGGCTTTGTTCGCCTCTAGGGTTGTCGAGGCCAGACAATTCCTGGTGTACAAAGTGGTGGCGTTTCCTCGCTGTCTGCTTAGGAACCCTTTGGAGTTGCCTGGTTGTCTGATTGGTGTATTAGGTGATCAAGCTGGGCGTTGGGCTTTGGCTGTGTTCCAGAGACCTGGGACCTATCCGCACTACAGCCCGTAGTGCATAATTAAGCAACTTCTGGGGAAGAGCATCCACACCTAGAGGAGGCTGTAGTGTATAGGATCTCTCTCTGTTGGCTGTAATGCTTTAGCAAAATGAATACAATCTTTTCAAATTAGACTATCAGCACTAAATTTATTTTACTTTTTATTACATTATATGAGCAAAATACATTTGCTTGGCATAAATGCAGAAGTTCTTAGGAGTGAAGCATGTAATTGTCTCACCGCAAACCCTAAAACCTTCATCCTTTATCCACCCCTCTCCGCTCGGAAGTTAATCTCACTCCATTCCATTGTTATTTGGGAGTTGCAGAGAAAGTCTGCAGTTGATTTGGAAACGGTTTGCTAGACAAAGTTCTATTTTTATATCTTCCAGTTTAACAGACTGTAGCTCTAAAGGCCTGATACGTTATGCATTTTACAATATTTGTAAGTTTCCCCATTTCAACTATCCCTAGACATCAGGCAAAACTAGGTGCATTACTTAGGGGAGTAGACAAATATACAATTTTAAGAATGGCACTGTTTATTCTTCAGATTCACATATTAGAATCCAGAAGGCTAGTGAGATACACAGATCGCTGATTTTATATAAAATTAACTGGTTTTAGATAACATTTGGTTTTAAACATCTTTGATATGGGACCTATTCCAACTGCAGCCCATAGTGCATGATGAGGAACCTCTAGGGAAGGGCATCTGCACTTTGGAGGAGGCTGCTGCAGCCTCCTAGCACCCCCTGCCTTCCCAGAAATTCCCTAATCATGCACTGTAATCACGCACTGCTCGTGGAGCACGGAATCACGCTCCTCATCCTCCCCAACCTTCCCGAGTCACCTACCTGTTGCATCCAGCCAGGGAGCATTCGCAACTCTGCTGGATGAGGAAGTCAACAGGACTGCCATGTCAGCATGCTGGCAGCCCTGTTGCCCACCTGACTGGACTGCGACAGTGCAGAGCATCAGCATCGTCGTGGCAACAGCGCTGATGCATGCACAGTTGCGCAGGGCCCTGCAGCCAAAATGGCGGCACCCTGAAGAGGACTGGTAAGTATTAGATCGGGGAGGGTGGGGGGACAGGCCAGCTAACGTTGACCAGCGCTCCAAGTGTGAATGCTAGTCAACATTGGTACATCGTGCTCCTTTCCCGTCCGGCGGACGGGAAGGGAAATGCAAAATCGACCATGTTCAGTATTGACTAATCAATAAACTTGGTTGAACAGTGCCTAGCCAACACACGGTAGTGCCTCACTTTTAAAATACTTTAAAATGTATTTTTAGTTTTTTAGAAGCATCTCTACCTACCCCTATGTTTAGCAAAGGGAGTGGCTAAATGAGAGGGGCTTTGACTGAACAATCAGGGAGACTTCCTTGTATTGTTAAAATTTGAAAACAAAGCAGCAGACCGCAGAGGAAAGAGAAGCCTACGATCTGGCTCTCCTAAGCTGGGGAGAGATTCTAGAAAGGAAGATGATCAGGCATGGTGCTCGCAGAGAAAAATGTTCCTCCTGGCTGCGTTCTGTCACAGCTGACAGCGCTGTCCAAGCCCTTGTGCTCCCAGGCCAAAGGACAAGCTGTGCTGCCAGGTGGGCATCAAGGCTACAGAAGTCTTTGCAGCTTCCAGGCAGCGTCCATCTGGCCACTGCTAGACTGTGCCAAGACCTTTGAAGGCGCAAAGCCATTTAATCTGAGAAAAGAGCGGTGGGGCTGCACAGGAGATGAATGGGTCTTGGCATCAAATCTTGCTTTGCTGCAGACATGGACCCTGAGAGGAAGAAGGCAACCAAAGGGCTAAAGAAAGGCTATTCTTGCCCGTTTGGAGCAAATTCTGCTGGCTTCCAGTGATGGGTTTCATCCCTTTCTCTCTACCCTTGTACTGTGGTCACACCTAAGGTTTAATCCAGCTTTGGTCCACCTTCAGAGTGAGAGAACACATCAGCAAAGTGACCAGTAATTTTCTTTCCACATTATCTACCCCAAAGGTGAATTTTCTGAGTTATTTAACACTGAAAGAACACAGCTTGCCATTTTGCTGATGTATTTATTCTCTCACTCTGAAAGTGGACTGAAGCTGGATTAAACCTTCAATGCGACCACAGCCTGGGTGTATTTTAAAATTCACATTTAAATGTGAGCACCCTTCCTGTGAATGTGGATGTAGGAAAATACACAAACCCATTTCAGATGCACATTCCACAGAGCAAGCTGTGGATTTAGATAAAACATGCATTTTTGTGCATAACATTAACACACTATAATTGAAATGTAAGATCTGGAAGCATGTAAAAACTGACCATTTGCATTTGGATAAACAGGCCAAATTGGGAGCATCAGAACTAGGGTCAGTGAGATTTATTCTTCTTTCTCTAATGGGAAACTGGCTTTGCTGCATTGGTCCATCTCCTAACTTGGACAGGGACATCTGTTCTGAAGATGTACTATGATGGCATAATAATTGAAGGCTGGGGAAATACCATGAGGTATAGGGTGAGATTCCACAGGTCACAGCAGCTCCTACCTGTGGGAAGACAGAGCTATGTAAGCATCACACCATGTCCTTAGCTGTTGTAAAATAATCTTCTGCTTCCGGCGTGATAAGAAAATCTGTCACATCACCAGAATTTGAAGTCATCTGCACATGTGGGAGGTTTCTGTTCTTCTAATGCAGCGTGAAGACCACTTTGTCCACCACCAAGGGCAGCAAAACAACCTGAGCTGTTATATTCTCATCCACTGTGCATGCGTGCGCCGCGGCCACCATTGGCCAGCCACTGTCACGAGGGTGGCTGGCCAATGGGAAGGGAGCACCCCGAGGAAGGTATTTAAAAGGCAAAAGCCTGGGTGAAAAGACATGGTTTCACCAGGCACTGAAAACTATACAGGATAGGCACCTGGTGAACCTCAAGAGGGAGGCTGTTCCAAGGTCTGGGGGCGTTTCGACTATAGAGTCTTCCTCAGTGGCCTATGGATAAAATGTAACTAAAAATGCTGTGTGTAAAACTTCTCTTGCAAGAACAATTCTCAAGGGTGTATGGCCCTTGAGTCTTTATTTGTATCTGCTGGTTTATATTTGTATTTATAGCTTGATTTTTGCTGTGGTGTGTGTTTTTCAACCGGGCGTATTTACAACCTATTATCTTTGCTGCTTTGTTTGCAGTTGGATTTTCTTGATTTTCTTTTGTGTGCTGTGTATTTTACCATTTATATATTTTTCTATCAGTGGGGTTATCTCAACCCTTTCAGTAATTATTATATTATTTCATTTTATAGTTCTGATATGGTACCCCTGTTTGGTCTTTTGCTTTTGGCATTTTTGGGTTCTATTAGGGATTTTCGGTTGTTCCAGAGTCTGGGGGGCCACCACAGAAAAGGCCCACTTGCAAGGCCCTATGCCTCGTACCACTGCAAGAGAAGGCACTGCAAGAAGGCCCTCTCCTTGAGATCTCAGTGCACAGGCATGTCTATATGGGAGATGGAGCTCCTTCAGATACCTAAGGCCCAAGCTTTTACAGTCCTGTTCCCCATTTTTAACTCAATTATAACTTTCTGAGTTACAGCATCTTAAGCAAGCTTTTCCTTCCTTCCTTTCGCCCATTCCAAATGAAAACTACTCACTGGGGGCCTAATTCTGTCATCAAAAGGAGCATCTCTAATTTCCCATTGATTATTCAAAGAGGTTTAGGGGAAGTGAGGGTGTTGCAGGCCCCTCAGGCAACTGGGCAACTCTGCAGTCTACTCATGAGGTCCAGCATCCAGTGCAAATCTGGGATGATCCCAATATTCTCTCTTTGTCTGATGAGATCTCCAACAGCTGGAAGGGATTTCATCTCTACCGCTTGTCCTACCAAAAGCTTTCTCTTGAGGATACAATTTGTTTTTTATTGTCTTTTTAGTATTGTATCTATTGGGTTTAATTATTTATGCTTTGGTATGTAGGCTGCCCAAAGGCCTCTGGGCATTGGGATGCGGTATCTATCAAATCAAGCCAAATAAATAAAGAAGAAAGTCTTTCACATGACAGATGGAGAGTCTACAGCTCAGCTCATCCTCTCCCTTGCAGCCTGATGAAGTGGTATCTGGGATAGGATTCCTATCCTGGCACTTTGTTCTAGATGGCTTGGGGTGGTATCTGCCCTTCCCCCCTACCAGAATAATGTTCTTCAGAATCCTTTAGCAAAGTTTAAATTAGGAGATCAATTAAACCCATAGTAGGGATGTGCACTTTTTTCCCCCATTCACTTTTCCTCAAAGCAAATGGGGCAAAAATTTGCATTCATGCAAATGGAGCTACTTCAAATATGCTGCGCTTTGAATTCGCTTCTAATTTTCTTTGACTCCATGCCACCAACAGTCACGCCTCCAAATCCAAACCGAATCCACTGTGGGGGCAACTGGGAAGCTACTTTGAATGTAACAAAGCTCTGGGCGAAGCCACAAGAGCTTTTGTTTCACTTGCAAATGTCAGCCTTTGAATATTCCATATTCAATTCGAATGCAGAGTTTAGAACATTTGCAATTTGTACAAACTGTGACGTGATGAACATTTTCCACCCATCCCCGATCTGTCGTCCAAAGCATCTGGACAGTAAAAGACCAGAGAGAGTTCTGACTTCACATTTCTTGTGTCATTTGAGTTACTTCAAACTTCCATGTCTCAGTGGCACCTCTGTGGTGTTTTCCCTCCTCCCCATTCTTTCCACAGGTTGGGGACCAGATTCTGGAAGTGAATGGACAAAGCTTTCTCAGCATTCCGCACGATGAGGCAGTGAAGCTCCTCAAATCCTCACGTCACCTCATCATGACTGTCAAAGACATTGGGAGGCTGCCGCACGCTCGAACGACTGTGGACGAAACCAAATGGATAGCAAGTTCCCAAATAGGAGAGACAACGGTCAGCCCAGCAGGGTTTGTATCCTTGTCATCATAGACAAACAGAGAGTCTTCATTTGGGTGAGCTACATTACATTCTATCTGGAGAAGAGTCTTGGGGTGTTTTTCCACCGCACTCCTTTAATCCAGATCTAAGAAGATCCAGATCTAAGGAATGGGTACATTCCTTAATCCGGATCTAGTAGATCCAGATTAAGGGAAGTACCCAATGTGTTTCCATGGGTGGTCTAGCACCCAGTAGCAATGGGTGCTAGCCTCCCTGCCATGGAAATACCGGAGCACCCATTTGGAAATCTGGATCTACCCACGAGGGATCTGCCTGTCACCCCAGGTGTTTGGGGGGACAGGGGGTGCAATCTCCGAAGTGGCTTCGTAGTCATTTCGAAGTCACTTTGAAGTCTGTGCAAAACAGCTCCATTGAAGTCTGTGCTGATCTTTGGAGTGAACTTCGAAGTGACTTTGGAGTCATTTTGGAGTCACTTCGAAGTTCACTCTGAAGATCAGCACAGACTTCAAAGACGCTCCGGAGCTATTTTGCACAGACTTTGAAGTGACTTCAAAATGACTTCGAAATGACTTTGAAGCTTAGGTTTTGGGGCTCCCCCCCAATGGGTGCCCCCTCCCCTTAGCCTCCTCTAGACCCTGTTGCCACACAAGCATGGAAACAGGCTCTCTTTAATCTGGATTTTCTGCCTGAAGACCCCATTGTAGACCCCATTAATGGGGTCCATGTTCTCTGATGCTGCAAAATGATGAGGCAGAAATTCAGAACCTATTAACCCAAGGTGGACCGCATCATTCTCCTCCATTCCAAACTATCATTGCAACCAACCTGTCTGATAGGTTCAAATGAGAGGGACTATGTGGTCCAGGCTCACTCAATGAGCTTTGGAGAGAGTTTGAAGTCAAAAGATTCCTAGATCCTAAACCAAAACTTTAGTCACAATCAAAAGCCTTTCTTTCATGCAGCTCTTACTGATTTCCTGTCCCCCTTTTGATACTAACGATAAATTTATTTTCTCTAGGGTTTCCGAAGGTCACATGACAGAAGGAACAGCCAAGGTAAGCAAAATGTATGGGTCAAAGGAACATTCAAAGATCACAAGCAAAGAGCTTGCTTCTTGGAAAAAGAACTGGGAAAACAAGAACCTACCTGCTTTCCTTTATTCTGTTGTATAATGTTTTTATTGTCTTTTACTGAACTTTGAAATAGTCATATGACTGATCAAATTATTATTATTATTATTAAGTATAACCACATTGGTCACCCTGGCTAATGGCCTTCTCTGTGAGAAAGACACGAGGAGTGTGACCCTCTTGGTTATCCTTGTATCCTTCTGGAAGGGCTATGGAATATGAGGTTTGGGGCACTGTATGGCAGTGGTTCTGCTCCTATCTCCAAGGCTGATGCCAGAAAGGGGTTGTGGGAGATTCCTGCTCAATATACTGAGAACTCACTCGTGAAGTTCCTCAGGGATCAGTCTTACCTCTTATGATCTTTAATATCCATATGAAGCACCAGATTTGGAGCAAGGTGTCATCAATATGCAGTTGATAAGTTGGAGGTGCTGTGTGTCACAGGGTTTTGAGTCCATGAAGATGGGAGGTACCCTGTCCCTGATGGAACTGTAATTTCCTGCAAGGGACAGGTGTGAAATCTGCAGATGCTCTTGGACCCTGCACTGCTTGAATATCACCTATTTCCAGCTCCAACTGGTTCACTAGCTATGGTCCTTTCTGAGCAAAGATGATCTGGCTACGCTGTGTAGCTTCTAGATTGCAATGCGCTGTACATAGGGCTGCCCTTGAAGATGTTTTGGAAGCTGCAGCTAATGCGGAATGCAGCAGCCAGACTGCTGACTGGATCAACCCAAATCACTTCACATTCGGTCTTAAACGATCTGTACAAGCTGCCAATTTGCAACCAAGCCCCATTCAAGAAGTTAATGTTAACCTATAAACCCTAAATTGCTTAAGTCCCAGTATCAAAAGGATGCCTTCTCCCATATGAATCCTCCTCCTCCTCCTCCTCCTTCTTCTTCATAACCATTACACAATTATCTCTACAACAAAGGAAATGCAGCATCAGCCAAATATGTGAGCAGACATGAACTGGTTTTACAGAATTTCAAAGATGGCAACACTACTAAGTTACAGCCCTCTCTTCTGAAAGTTGAGTCTGGTCCCTACAGTTACCCAAATCAGTGTGTTTCCAAAGCCCTTATTCGGGCTGACAACCTAACCGAGGTTATTTCCTGCCTTGAGAGCTCTGCTAAGGTGCCAATAATTTATGTTGTTTCTACATGCAACATCTGAGAAACAATTTGCTATTTCATTCCACCAATTCCCCTTGGGGCTGGAGCTATGTCTGAGCGCTTATCACAAAACTATCCATTTTAATTCCCTTAGTCTGCAGAGGGAGGTAGGAACATCAGAGCTGTCAGTTGTACGTTAGTCATTCAGGCGTGCGCAGACACACACCCCTCTTCCATCACCACCGCCAGGGTCTTTTCTTTTCATACAAATCACCCGCTAATCCATGCCTCAGAAGCCGTGTCGTCGCCTCTCCAACACGGCATGAAATTTCAATTTGCCAGCGAGCTTCAACCACGTACAGCTCCGCTTTTGTGGGGGGTTCCCTTTTAAATGGAAATCGGTTGCAGTGTGGAACAGGTGGTCCACGCTGATAAAAAGAGGCTTGCTGGGGTTTTCTAGGCAGCTCGCCTGCTCTTGCTCTGGGGTTTCCTTCCTGTCACAAATAGTTTTTGTTCAGGATATGATGGAAGGCAGAAAAAAGATATCGTACGCTATCATACACCCCCACCCCACTCCCCCAAACTCACTCATCGTGTCTAGAGCCACTTTGAGGATTCGGGTTGTTATTTATATTTATTACACTCAGGGGCTAGCGACCAGCACAAAATAAAAACAATAGAACGCTTGGAGAAGCGGGTACCCTCTTTCGCAGGTAGGGATGGGCATGAGGCATATCTCTCCCTTTGATTCAATGGTCAGAAGTTCGCCCCCCCCCCCAAATGCAGGGGACTTTGCAACTATAACATAATGAATGCTATGAATATCCGTGCCCATGCCTACAGTGGGGATGAGGGAGGAGGTGAGGGAGGGGATAGGAGTTAATTTTAATGGATGTTCATGCACCCTGCAAACAAACAAACAAATAAATAAATGATAAATATAAATGATGCATCGCTCTCCCCCGTATTGAGTGGAGGTCTGGAGTTTGTACTGACTCCAGGCCGTTTAAATGCAGGTACGCTCCCTTCCCCTAAGTTCCTGCTGGTGCAGCTGTATTTGTATGCAGTGTTTGTAACAGGCAGCCACTATTTATAATGCTTGCATATGGATGAAAATTGTATACAAATACTGATGCTTCCGCTGGGGCAGGGAATGGGCTATATTTATGTTTGCTTATGTTTATCACCTTCATTAGAAATGACCATATAAAACACACTTTTAAGAAATTAAAGCATCATTCAAATGGCCTGCGGACAGCTACAGAACTCATAAACTGAATGCTCCCAGCCTACTCTCAGCACCTGATTAAACCAGCCTATATGCAGTCATGGTTCATGCCTTCAAGTAGAACCAGGAAAGATCAGTCTCTGAGTGGCAGGGACCACCCTAGTAACCCCATTTTTTTCACTGCCACTGAGCAGTTTTCTCTTGACTGTTCTACACACCAGTTTCTGGATCCTCCATGCCTTTTATCGCAATAATGTAGATTGGCCATTAAGCATGGAGGAACAACGTCTGTCAGCCGCCTTGAGTCACTTTAAGGGATTTTTCCTCTTCTCTGCCATCCTGGTGGGTCATTCAAATGGCCATTCCTCTTAACTGGCTGGGGGGCTGCTGGTGGAGATGCTTTATGGGAGTTTTTAGGTGTATTTGTGTTCACTGCCTCAAGTGGCCAAATAAGGCCTGCAAGCTGACACAGGGCAACACACACACGAGTGCTGGAAATTCAGCATTGACATCTGGCTTCCCCAAACCTGGTCTCAAAGTGGCAGGGGTGCTTGCCTGGCTTCGAGCAAGTAGACTTTTAAAGCCCCTGCCCTGGGGCAACCACAATTTGAGGGCCATTTTGGTCTAGTGAAAGAACAAAAGGTTTGTCAGCCGCTTTCAATCCCCTTAAATGGGTGAGAAAAGCATGGTAGAAAAGCCTACTCTTCTTCTTCTTTCTCTGGTGACACTTATAGGTGACCTTAGTTTGACACTCTAGCCACTACCTAACTCTCCCTCTATGGTATGCTTTGTAAAAGCAGGAATTCTCCATTTATCTTGGTTGAATGAATATTCCCACATCTATGGTATCCCAAACCTTTCATCCAAGCTCCATTTCTACTCTGCTAAGAAAGTGGGAAGATTATAGTGGGAAGCCAAATTAGAAAAGAGAATTTTGAGAGCCAAATATGAGAAATGGTTGAGAAAGATGAATAAAGATAAGGGAAATGGAGATTTTCTGTGCTCCTTCGGAGCAGAGGGGAATACCTGTCCCCTGGGGCATGAACAAAGTTTTCTCAGGAACATCTTAATAATTTCCCCTGGAAATAGAGAAGGAGGCATAGCGTGACTTTATGCTTGGAAGCAAGCATCTGGACATTCGCCCTTGACACCCTGAGGCATCTGTCAGGCCCAACAGACTGAAACCGTTTCATGAGACAACTCCAGAGACAACTCCTCTCCAAAAATAAAGCTATGTGGCTTTCACTGAGCCAGTTTGGTCATGTGGTCAGAGAGCCGGAATCTTATCTGGCAACATCGGGTTTGATTCCACACTCTTCTGCAGAGCCAGCTGGGTGACCTTGGGCTAGTCACAGCTCTCTCTCTCTGACCTCTAACAGCCCCGCCTGCCTCACAGGGTTCAATGTTCTGGGGAGAAGGATTGATTTATCCAATTTCTCCATAATACTGATGCAGGAATCTTTGTGTCATTTGATGTTTTTAATAAATATGATTCTCCAAGCTCAAGATGATGAAAAGGAAGTGGAAAGGTTTTGTTGCTGAAAATGAAGTAGCTTATCTGCTTCACTAAAAACCAAGACAAATGATGATGTACCCATTCCTTAGATCCAGATCTAAGGGCTGTGGTGGAAAAACACCCATAGATAGTGCAGAAAGAAAATTTCTGTTCACTTTGCTGATGTGTTCCTCCAAATAATGTGTATTAAGCAAGTGCCATCTGGATAAAGCTTATCTTGCCTCTCACCCGCCCACCCTGTGATCTTGTCTTGGGTAGGGATGCCCATGAATGGGGTCTTTTGCATACAATTTGTATCAAATATAATGTAAGAAAATTTGTATTCATTCGAATAGATCCCCTTCAAATGTGGTAGGATTGTATTTGAGACAAATGTTCTGTACGAATTCATACAAATATCCAATACATATCCCATATGCATCCCATAACATATCCGCTTTGAAAACATGAAATCCGCCCTGAATCCACTTTTAACCCACTCTCAATCCATGTCAAATGCACTCTGGATCTGTTGCAGATGTGACTGGTGTGGTGGCTTTCCCACCTCCTCATTTCACGAATGTTCCAGAACACTTATACATGAATGTCATGAATGTCAATGTACGAACATCATAATGTTCTGTTTGTACACGAATGTTCAAATTTGTATGAATATCAAATATTATAAATATTTGTGCAAGTCCCTAGTCTTGTGTCCACAACTGATCATCTGCACTGGTCGTTCCTACCACTCCAAAGGCCAGAGTTTATCATCCTTGTGAAAGGTGTCAGTCATGTGGACGAAAAGACTGTGGAATTAGCATTCATGGCGCTGTCTGAGGAGCAAAGCCCGTTCATGCTTTATGATTAATCCCAAATGCTTCTGACAGCCTGTCTCCCAGTAGGTCCACTTTGAAGTCAACTTTGAAGTGATTCCAGCCCTGTTCCAAATGCGGCATTGTACAAATTACTGTTAACAAAGTGGCGAATAGAGACGCCAGCTTTGCTTCCGCCTGTTTCCCGCAAAGCCCCCGTGCCGTCAGGTATATACGGTGCTAGGAAGAAGACGGCTGTCCCTAAGGCAGTTTTGGAACCTTCCGTGTGTTCCGTTGTATGCAAGCAAAGGATGGAAAGAAATAGGTTTCGCATGATGGCCTTTTTTTTCTCTTTCTCTCTCTTTCTCTTTCCCTTCCTCCTCCTCTTTCTGCCAGCCATCTTTTTACAGAGGCCTGGCAGGGTCCCAGGTCACCCTGAGCAGCTTGGTGAACCAGAGCCGTGTAATGCTGGAAGAGCAGGCGCGCCACCTCCTGAACGAACCAGAGAGGGCGACCATGGCTTACTACCTGGATGAATACAAGGAGAACAACATACCAGTGGAGGCCCTCGTCATGGCCCTCTTTGAACTACTCAACACTCACGCCAAGGTTAGGTGGAATGTGTGTGCACATGTGTGGAGGCTGATTAGCCTTTCCACACAGAGACTTCCAACCTTTCTGCTCTGTGAGTTCCCAAAGTACATCAAATGTGAAATAGTGAAATCCTATCTGCTTGCACCCAGTGGTCCTGCCATTCTCCTACTGTATGCCCTGGACGTATGTTATGCACATAGGCTTGCTGCAGGCAATCAGGGATTCTTCAATTGATTGGATCCTTGATAGGGCGTGAAGAGCCTACTCTCCCTTGAAGATGAGTGTAAAGAGAGCAAGTAAAGTTGTTGGGAAGTTCACAGGCAAGGTTCTTCGCACAGATAGTCCAGTTTAGGCTTGCGGTTCGAGTGTCAGATTCTTATCTGGAAGTCTCCTGGTTCAACTCCATGCTCCTCCACGAAGCCAGCTAGGTGACCTTGGGCTAGTTGCATCTTACCCATCACTGCTTCCCACAAAAGCAAGTCATGGTCTGCAAGTCATGGAGCAAGGATGGGCATCTGAGAAGTATTTGGTGAGTTGCCAACAACTTTACAGTATCTCAGGAGCTCAGTGGTAGAGCAACTGCCTGGAAAGCAGGATGGCCACTGGGTTCAGTCCCTGGCACTTTCCCCAAAATAAAGCAATGCAAACACTTTGGTCTCTTTGCCTAATGGACAGCAAGGATGTCTCCATGCAGTCAGTTGAAGCTGAGCTTGTTTCAGGAGTTCCTTCACTTACTCCAGTGGGAGTACATTTTCTGTCACAGTGTAGGAAGAAAGGAAATAACCTCCTCCTCCACGCTACAAGGTGTCTGTGAGCAACACAGAGAACTAATGCCCTCGTGTTCATGTGTTAACGTTCAAAACGTGTGCATGCAGGGGGTATTGGCATATGTGCTCTGGATGTGTGAACATTGTCCTTAGAGATTTAGCCCTTTGGACCAAAAATCTTTCAACAGCCCCTGGTCTACATTTGTAGATGTGCTATGGAGTTAACATATGCAGACCCCATTCATTCACACCCCTATGTGAATTTCCTTATTCACCATGAATATCAAACAGCATTTTCCTGACATGATGATTTTTTTACTATTGTTTCCGTAGGACTGTATCAGGTAGGACCCAGTTATCATAGCCACGGCTCTACTCCATTTCTTTTGTCTCACTTCACAGTTCTCACTCCTGTCAGAAGTGCGGGGAGTGGTGTCTCCTCAGGACCTGGACCGTTTTGACAGCCTGGTCCTCAAGAGAGAAATTGAGTTCATGAAGGCTCGGCAGCCATCTGGGACCGGCACGGGAACAGACTCCTACTCCATCTTGTCTTGCAGTGACACCGCCTCCTCCAGCGGGAGCCATTTCACTTCCACAACTGTCAGCTCTGCCCGGGTAGGTTCATGTTGCCCTGGATTTAAAGCGTTAATGTTCATCTAATTGGCTGTTTTATATGTTTGAAGGAGGAGGAGGAGGAGGAGGAGGAGGAGGAGGAGGAGGAGGAGGAGGAGGAGGAGGAGGAGGAGGAGGAGGAGGAGGAGGAGGAGGAGAAGAAGAAGAAGAAGAAGAAGAAGAAGAAGAAGAAGAAGAGTTGGCTTTTCTACCCCGCTTTTCTCACCCATGTAAGGGGACTCAAAGCAACAGACAAAGCTTTTCTATTCTTCTCACCACAACAGACACCCTGTGAGGTAGGTGGTGGAGCTGTGAGAGCTCGGAAGAGAACTGTGACTAGCCCAAGGTCACCCAGCTGGCTTCATGGGGGAGGGCGGAATTCCCAGATAAGAGTCCGGCTCCCTAACCACTAGACCAAACTGGCTCACTTTTAAACAAAAAACCTAAGAGGGAGCTCAAATGACATACAGCTCAATGAACCATCCATCTATTGGTCTTCAGTAGGGATGTGTACAGGGTTTTCTTTTGTATTTGATTCATATAAAATTGAATGCAAGAAAATTCATATTTGTTCGTATAGATCCCCTTTGAACGTGGTAGGATTTGTATTTGATATGAATATTCAGTCCCATACGAATCCCATACAAATGTGTGCAAGTAGCATACGAATCCCATATATGATTCCCATACGAAGCTTCATATGAATGTATCAAAACATTTTACTTGAATTCGAAAGTCAGTATTCAAATGTGCCAACACCTGATTTGAATTCAAATGTCCAATATCAGCCAAATTCGGCCTAATTTTGAATGTTACGAATATTTGTGCACATGCCTAGACTTCAGTTTACTGGACCTTTGCTTTAATGGAAATTTCTGGCAAATGACTTGCTGATGACGGAGATGTTTGCATCAGCATGGTTGAGGCAGTTTGGTCCTGTGATTAGAATGGTAGTCTCCAGGTTTGATTCCACACTCCTCCAGAAAGCCGGCTGGGTGGCCTTGGGCTAGTCACAGCTCTCTTTCCGAGCTCTCACAGCCCCACCTGCCTCACAGGGTGTGTGTTGTGGGGAGAAGAACAGAATGTTTGTCAGCCACTTTGAGTCTCCTTAAGAGTGAGAAAAGTGGGGTATGAAGGCCAGCTCTTCTTCATCACCTTCAAGGGTCTCTTTGATGAACAGCAGAAGGGCCAAAGCTTCAAGGTGCTCAGGGAGCTATCCAGCTTCCAATGGCCACTACCTTTCATGAGACGAGGGTGCCCAAAATCAACAGTCAGAAGCTGATGAATTGCCTAAAAGCATAGTCAGCATGGCAGGAGAGGGAAGTAAGCTCTCATCTCTCCAAATCGTGTTTTCATCCACTGCAGAATTTCCCCCGCTTCCCCCCCATGCAGTTTCTACTGCAAAAGCTGCTGCCACCACGATCAGATAAGAGGGTGGAGAACAGCATAAAATGGCAATTAAAATGACAAAAACCCTAATAATTTAAAGGGGCACTTAAAATTGTTCTATACAATTGTTGAATAACAGGCACCCTGGGAGGTATTTGTTATTCTATCAAAGTCCCAATGGTCACGACATGAAGAATAGTGACACACCTGGGGAAGTGTTTTAGTGTTTGCTGCTTTTATCTGCCTTCTCACATATTTCTCTCTTTTTGTCCCCTCTGTGTTATTTTTTATTTTTTAACATTTGTTCAACCCGTTCTCCCAGGAGCGCCTCTTGTGGCTCATCGACCTTATGGAGGTAAGCAACCCTCTGGGGACTTTGCATGCTGCTAGCAAGGACCAAGAAGATTGAGATGACTGGAAATTGTAGTCAGGCTTCCCTTCCACTCACTGTCTGCATAGGACAGTGCACTAATCCAGGGGCTAATCCAGAATACGAAGACATGAAAGGGAACTCACTTCGGGACATGCACTGTTGCACCACCAAAATGGGCCCCCCAGGGAACATTAGTTAATGGCTCTCAAAGCTTGCCCAACAGCCAAAGGTATGTGCAACTTTTGAGGCCAAGTTGGCGGCTGGGCTAGAATAGACGTCGCCACAGAGACAGCATGGTTCCAGCCCAAAGCAACCTGTTCCAGACCTGTTGGTACTAGACTTGGGAGGTAAATGCCCATTGTTTTATAATTGCAAAGAAAACCTCAGCTTTTATTTCAGTCTCAGAGTTGCATTTGCGATACATTTGAGGCTTCCTTGAGCCAAGGAGAATTGAAATATAAAATGTCTGGATGTCTCAGTTTTGGTAAAATCTGCACTTTATCCATCCTCATGACCTTTTGTTTAGCAGGTAAAGTTGGATGAGAAAGTTTCCTTTCAACATATTTCCTTGGCATACTATCAATCCTATTTCCCCCTGAGATTGGCATTTCATTACCTGTGCATTTTCTGCAGTTGAATGGGAACCAGCAAACCAGACTTGTACTGAAAATGCCCCCGAAAGCAAGGCACCTGGCCACAGCTAGGTATCACTGCGTTGTAAGCAGGAGGCTCATTATGAACCACCGTCATGGGAAGCAGCTTTGCCTGATCACGGAGCTGCATTTATTTCTAATTTTCTGAAAATGGAACTGGTCACACAGGGGAACAGTGACAGGTTGTTTCTTTTATGTGTCCTTGCTTCTCAGCTGTGTAATTATGATGCCTGTGAGCTGAAACTTTGCCAGCACATTCAAAACAGAAATCCTACACAGGGGCTGTGGCTTGGACTGGGTGTCTGCTCCAGCCTTCCCAAAATGTCAGCTATCCTGATGTTGTAGAAACAGCCACACTCCACAGCTGTCACCAGGAATAGTTGGCACCTGTGGCGTAGCAGTGGGAGCGATGACAGGACAGATAAGATAAGAGGGTACCAGGAACCCAAATATGAAGAGCTCATGGTGACTACAGACCTTAAGGTCATAAGAGGAGGCCTTCTGGATTGGGCCACAGCCCATCTAGTCCAGCATCCCATCTCACGTAGTGGCCCAACAATGACTTCTGTGCATCTCAAGCATTAGACAAAAGCAAAACCTTCACCTGCTCTGAACTCTCTGCAAATGGCCTTGAGAGGCATCCTGCCTGTCTCCCCAGTCAGGAGGAAGTACCTGGGCATCCATTCTAGCAGCTGTCCTCAATGAATTTGTCTAACCCTTTCTTAAAGCTATCCAGGCTGGTTGCTGTTTCCACCTCTTCTGGCAGTCAATTCCGTTAATGGAATGTATTTATTCCATCAATTAGTCAGACTTCATTCATCTCAATCTTCGTTACTGCTGGATGACTTTGGCTGTAACCAGATACGAAGTTATTTATTCTGCTACATTCCAGAATATCCATGCTTTATTCTGGATTATACAAATACAGCAGAATAAATAACTGAAGTCCGGATGCAGCCTTTTGCTCCTCTTTATTGTTCTGTGGATCCTGTTGAAACCTGTCTGGGAATATGTTTCATTTCCTTCCATGCTGCCAGAATACATCAGACCTGGAAGGGAGTGAGAGCAGAAAGCGAGGCAGTGTCGACGCTCTGCAGGATATCTCTTTGGTAAGGAGTATTTTTCTCTTTTCCCTTTTGCTTGCTAACACTGCCTTGGCACCACAATCAGGTAGCATATTCACAAATTGTTAGCAAATGTGTGTGTGCTACTATGCACAAAAATGGCATAACTGGCTGTTTCTTTCCATGAACCCACCTGACCCAACCTCCTTTTTAATCCGTCCAGTGGCATTGCTTCAACAACTTTCTTACTCCCCAATCCACGTCACTGAAGAAACTGCTGTGTGAATCCCAATGCTGTATACTTAATTTGCAAGATGTTCATCACGTTGTAAAACTAACACATGCTTCTTTTAAATGGCTGCCTGCATGCGATGCACCTGCCATAAATGAGAGATAACCCAGGCTTCTGTGGACTGGTAAACACTCGTTGACTGCTGAGAAAGTGTTGTGGGGAGGTGTCTATAGCCTCATAAATGCCGGGTTGGGACTGGAAAGAACTCGGGGACCGTGGTCACACTTTCACTTTAAACCTTCTTCAGTCCATCTTCAGAATTGACTGCTCACATCTTTTCATTTCTACCCACTTTATTTGTGGATTTTTCACCCTTCATTTGGACTTTTCTGAGTGAAAAGTCCGCCTGGAGTTTCAGGGTAAAGGGAGGATCAAGTTACCTTATGTCAGGAGTCTTAAATGAGAAGAGTTCAGGTAAAAAGAACCTGGAAACCAGAGCCAAATTATTATCCAGGAATCAGAAGTGTGCCAGTCCAAAGGTCAGCATTTCTGATGAGAAGTCAAGGAGACCAGACTTGTTGCTAACACAGTATAATATGCAAAATACAGATATTTATTATGCGTCAGAATCTGCCAATTCAAAATGGTAGTAACTTCTGACCAACTTTTTCTGACATAATCTCTTGGCTCTGAGCCTGTCTGACTTTCTCCTACCCGTGCTGAGTCACACAAGTCTAAGACAGGACGGCCTATTCATTAATTCGATCTGAGGTGCTAGTCACACCTAGATCATTATAGGTTGTCCTCAGGCGTAAAAATGCTAGATAGAGGAATCATACACATAAAGTGAGGAGAGAAGGGGAGGTGCCTCATGAACTCCCCGCATGCCGATTGGCCGGAGGAAAGACTGGACCACACCCATCATAGCACAGTTCAGACTTCTTTAGCCAGTCCTCCCACTCACACCTTGAGGAAGCAAGAATGCCAGGATGGGCTGAGTCCTTGTCAGTCCTGTAAAAATGAGGACTCCAGTTAAGAAAATTTAATGGGGGTAGGCCAGCTTGCTAATAGGTATGGTAATGGTGCTGCCTACTTTGCCTTCTAGTTAGGACGCCGCATGGGAAAGCTGCGGTTCTACCATGACACAGTGGCCAAAGTGGGATTTGACATCCAAAATGTCTTGAGTGCTCTTCACTGGCAATGGCTGATCCAAAGCCTTCTTTGACTCTGTGATTGGTTTGTTTTTTTCAGGATGATATCTCCTCCTTTCCTGAGGAGCCTCCTGCCTTCAGGCCTCCCCCTCCAACTCCTTCTCAGATGACCACAGATTCCACTGCTTCTCAGAACAGCAGCACAGTGAAAGACATGCCCCGGTGCCCACCTTCAGAATCCTCCCAGTCAGGCCTGTTCTTCATGGCACCCCAGAAGCCTACACCAGCCACCAGCCTCTCTGAGAAGGACACTGGGAGCATCACCTCCTCTTCTACAGAGGATTCTTCCTCTAGTGCCATTTACGCTTCTGTCTCCCCATCTACTCGTGATTCCAAAAGGCCTGTGGATACCAACTTGTTATTGGTTAACCAGCACCAAATAGGCCCCTTCCCCCGAGTCCAGTCACCCACTCGGTTAAAGAATCCCTCTCTGGAGACCATACCAATGAGTGCTTCCACAAGCCCCCATGCCCCTTCCCCTCCACCTCCGCCACCTCATCCTGCCCCTCTCCCTCCCAGGGAAAAGGCTGGTCCAGAAGCCAGTACTGCCCAGCACTTCATTATGGTGGAGGTGCACCAACCCAACAGTGAACCAGATGTGAATGAAGTGAGATCTTTACCCCAGGCCAGAGGTGAGACCATTGTTGTTAGCTACTGGTATTTCTGTCTGAGCTTGTTTTTTCATTATGTTATTTATATTCTTACTTTGGAGCTCATGAAGGCAGACATAAGCAACATATACTGCCAGCTCTCCAATCTTTGTGGCACACATGGAATTCTAGAAGAGTTTTGTTGAGGCGGGGGTGTGTGTGTGTGTCACAAAATGGCTACTGTGGAGAATGGCAGGGATGTGAGTCCAAAATGGAATCTCTCTTGCTCTAAATCTCTGGGTGTTTTCACATTTCCCTTCCTGTCTGCTGGACAGGAAAGGAGTGCGGTGACCCAACGATTACTAGTGCTTGCACTTGTGAGTGCTGAGTAACAACGACCCAAGCCCCGTGCAATCGGTCACTCACTTGGGACCAATCCCAGGGCCGGTACTCTTCTGGGCACTGCCGTTTTGATGATGCCAGCACTATGCACATGCACAATTGCATCTATGGTTGTCTGAGGTGCCAGTGTGCTTGCGTGGCACCACAAACAACCCTGGAGTGCTGGAAGAAGAGTGAATGGTCACTGCCCGGACAGTTAAGGTAAGTTTTGGTAAACGTTGGTTAACGTGTGGAGCACAATTTCGTGCTCCACACCTAATCAACAATTAGTGAACTTCTGGTGAGGGTGGGCACGCTTGTAGGCTGTAACAGCCTACTCCATATGCAGATGTTCTTCACCAGAAGTTCAGTGATTTTGCCCTACCAACCATAGTGTGAATAGGCCTTATGATGTAGAACACAGAAGAGAAGGAAGAGAGTACAACCAGCTAGTCAGGGGAGCATGGTTCAACCGTCAGGCAAAGCTGAAGTGCGACGAGGAAATTCTTGAAGTGTGAAGAGATGTTTGCAGTTATGTGTGGCATAGGCAACGTGCATCCCTGACCCAGTCTGCAGGTTTTGCAGAGTGGGTTTTTTCCCACTGCCCTCCATCCCCCCACCACTACATGCAGAACCGGAAGTGCCTTTTGGGCCTCCTGAGAGCACAGAAATAAGCCTCAGGAGCATAACTGCAGCCTTCCTCCCCCCCCCCCCCGGATGCGCCCCTTTACCTTTGCGGAGGTGGCGGTCATGTCCCCTGGCCTATTTCAGTGCTCCCAGGAGACTGAAAAGGCTCTTCCAAGTTCCTGAACACAACTCTCAATCCAGGGATCATGATCCCCAGATGGAGAACTATGTGAACAGTGAACATACCCTGACGTGCCTAGGACAATGGTGCGCGGAGGCAGCAGTGGTGAGGACAGGTGAGCTGGAGGGCAGGAAGGAGATGTGGAGGTTCCATTTGTTTCATGCATGAATATTTGTGTGCCAATATGAAGCCCACCACATTTGTGGGGGTGGGTTTTGGCCAAAGCAGAATTTGGCTCCATGCAGACCCCTAATACTCATAGCAGAGCCGTTTAGGAGGCGGAAGCAGGAGACTGTTCGCCTTGGAGTTTGCAAGCAGATTTATTGTTGTGACTAGGCTGCTCCCTTGTGGACGAATTATGAAGTGCAAGTTTATTTATTTATTTATTTGTATTTCTATCCCGCCCTATACCCGAAGGTCTCAGGGCGGGTTACAATATTATATTAATCTGAGACAGGTCCCTGCCCTCAGGCTTATAATCTAAAGAGACAAGAAACAAAAGGAAAATGGAGTGGGAGGGAACAGGGAACAGCAAAAAGCAAGCGCTTGAGGTCTTCAGTTCCAATTTTTCTCTCCGTTTCTTATTGCTGAAAATTTTCCTATTTACTTTGAATAAGTTCTCTATTCCCTGAAGATATTTTCCTTTCCCTTCCTATCCAGCAAATCAAGCTCACAGGCTACGTTCACACCTACATTTTAATCCAGCTCCAGTCTACTTTCAGAGCGGGGAAAAATACATCTGTAAAAAGACATGCTGTTTTCTTTTGGCATTACCTTGCTCAGACAATGTGGAAAGAAAATGCCTGGTCGGTTTACTGTTGTGTTCTCTCATTCTGAAAGTGGATTAAAACTTAAGGCCTCATTCCCATTACAAGCTTAAAACAGTTTCCCTAAACCAAAATAATAGAACCAGATGGAAACGCGAATTTGCCTGACCCCATTACTTTCAACTTAATCGCGTTCGATCCGGATTCTGAGGATCGTAGGTGGCGTATGTGACTCAAGGGGGGACTCAAGTGTCTAGATGCACCCGTATAATCTTTGCATATAGGGAGGGAGGGAGGAAGGAAGGAAGGAAGGAGGGAAGGAAGGAAGAGGACATATAGGTGCTCTAACTCAGTATTCTCCGCTTTTGATGCTAATGTGGAGTACACCTCTTTTGGAGCATTCTGTTCTGCTTTTGGAACACTGGGAATGAACAGCTCCAATGTCTGAACGTTTCTAGACTTCACATCTTGGATTTTAAATACAATGAGTCCTGCAGCTCACCCACTGAGGTTCATTTAGATTCATGGAGCAGGAGGTCAGAGGATCAACCCTATGGGGAGACTGGGGGAGCAGACGCCTCCAAATTCCTGGGTCTCACCAGCCTGTGTGGGGCTTTCTCTTCTCCTCTCTCAACAGCATTTCTTCCATTGTCGCCTGTCCCAGCTTCCACGCTTTCCCAGCTTTCTGACAGTGGGCAGACTCTCAGCGAGGACAGCGGTGTGGACATTGGGGAAGCAGAGCTCAGCACCAAAGACAGAAGCCGGCTTCAGGGTCCTGGAAAAAGCAGGAGCCCCCAGGAACTACTGAGGCATGATGGACCCGTGGAGGCAGCTCCAAAACCGGTGAGAAGTCACTGGCACACAGCGCAGCATTCAGGCACACAAAAAAGCACCATCCATTTAAATTTTGCTGCCTCACTTAGGACAACTTGACTCCCAAGGCACAAGGAATGGTGTCTGTCTGGCATGCCTGTCTTCTCCTTCCTATCTCCCCGTATCCCCAGAGTAGCCAGATGGTGGCGAACATTTTAAAGCATCTCCCTAACGAGGATGCAGAGCATGCAGACACATCTCACTTCTCCGTGTGCACATGAGTTGAGCCTCCATTTCCTTTCTCTGTCCATGGGAGAATCTCTTTCCTCATGCACAAAGAAAACAGGTTTTGGTTAGGCTTGGGTTTTTAAGCCTAATTGGGTGACATTGCAGAATGAGCAATAGCATCACAGATGCTCTGGCACTTGAAAGTCAGAATCAGGGTGATGGGTAGGTAGGCAAGCAGGTAGGTAGACAGGAAGACCCCTTGCCCAAGACCCCTCACACTACCTGATACCAGACTACATTTTATTATCAAGCCACAATGAACAAAGCCTTCTAGTATTCTGGCAACCCCTCCCAACCAATAACCCCATCGTTGTCCCTTTTCCCTAGAACATCTATTATCGCTGGTCATTCCCCCATGTATTGTCCTAGAAAACATCTTACAGAGAGTTTTTGACAATAGTATCCACTAGGGATGTGCATGAATATTCGTAACATTGTTAGAATTCAGACATTCTACGCAAATTGAATGTTACAACATTAGTACATTAACATTCGTATGAATACAAATGTTTCAGACACCCATACTAATAGTTTGGATGTTTGTTAAACTGGGAGGTGGGAAAGCAGCTGCGCTGGTCACATCTGCAACAGATCCAAATTGCATTCAACATTATCTTGTTTTTAGTTTTTGCATGAAAACCTGTTGGAAGGGCATGCTATAAAATTAATCCTTCAAAAATTTCTGGTGATACGTTTTCCTCTTTTTTGCCCCTTCCACAGCCAGGCCTGCTAGAACCGACATCCCATCTGATTCGGGTCATGAAAAGTGCACCGACCTTGGGCATCGCCATTGAAGGTGGGGCAAACACGCGGCAGCCGCTGCCCAGGATTGTCACCATACAGGTCAGAGACCAGAACCTGTCAGTCGTGGGGCTCCTGAGTGATTGTCAGGGGATTTTAAAGGAAGAAAAGGAAAGTGTTGGATTCAGCTTGTGGTGGGCATCATCCTCTAACATTTAACATTCAGAAAGAGATGTGCGCACATGGCATAGTCTCACCGATATACTTAGCCGCAACATTCGGCTTTTTGACACTCCACATCTCTGGGACACTGTCCCAGGAAAGTGCAGATCAGGGATGGATGCTGGCCCCATCCCAAAGCTTCTCAGGGGTTAATTAAGTGTTGTGGAAGTGTGATCGCTTCTGTCTGGGACCAATCAACTTGCACTAGCAATGGCCATGCACAGCAGGCATAGCTGTGGCTGTGGGGAATGAGACCGTGGCTGTGCGCCCCAACCCCATGCACTTTTCACATGGAAGCAGTGCAAAGGGTGCATTGTTCAAGGCTGCACACCTAGTGTGCTCCTAGTATAGCTGTCGAGCGCTGGTGTCAGGGCACGGTCCTGTCTGCTTGGAGCCACTCCGGAGTGGAAGCGGCTCCATGATACGTGAGTGGTCTGTTCCGGAGCCGCCTCGGACTTCCCCATTCGCCAAAATGCAAAAAGGCCCATTGAATGTGTCCTCTTTTTACAGCAGTATTGCTAAGCTTTAGGGTGCCACCAGATATGAATTGAGACCTCTAGTTCTCCCAGGACTATACTGGGAATGCTACATGTAATTGTGACATTCTCAAAATAATCCAAGGATATCACGTCTATATCCACTATTACAGGCAACCTGGCAACAGTGCTGGGTCTTGCATACAAGCAATTGCATAGCTTCGCCTACTGGTGCCTTTCATTATCCTCCTTCTGGACAGCTAAGGGCCAAAGTGAGAGGGTGGCTTAAGAGTCTTTACGGCCAGTTTGCCCCAAAATGCCAGCCAGCCAGCCAGCCAGCCAGCATTGTTGGAGCGTTGCCTTTGGCCCTTTCTGCTGCACTTACTGGTTAATCTGGATCAAGGAACTGCTAGGAACACGTCACCTGCATGGCAATCCAGATCAAGGATTGCTACCAAGGATCAAGGATCTACTAAGAACACATTGGGTGTTTTTCCACTGTCACTAAACGTACCCATTAAGTACCCATTAATGTGTACGTAGTGGCATTTTTGTACCCATTAATGGGTACTTAATGGGTACTTCTAGTGACAGTGGAAAAACACCCATTGTATACAAGAGAATAGAGTAAATCCAGATAAGATAAATGTGGTCTACATCTGTACCAGCTTATTTAGCACACATTTGTTGTTCTAAAGGCCACTCAATGTGGATTCCTCTGCCTGTGGCTGATCCAGATATGGGCTGTTTTTGTGCTAGCAATGAAGACCCCTTTAGGACCCCATTAGGACCCCATTCTGAATGCGCTGTACCTACGAGCATCAGCGAAATCCATATTGAATGGGGTCTTCGGGCCCTTAAATCTGGATTAACGCAAGACCCCTTTAATTGTGTCTTCAGTCCGGTCTTCCACCATGAAGGTGGGATCAGAGGCCATGTATACCAGGGCAATGGGGTCCTGGGGTGGGCCTAATGGCCACCATTTGCATAGGGCGGCTCCGTTCTGCCCCTCAACACACACACTACATAGGCCTGCAAGTCCTTCGTAGCAGTCTACAAAACTGACCACAAGCTTCAGGCAGGTACATCAGCAGCTACGAAGCCGTGTCTCTGCAACGCTCACTGTAACCGGAAGTGACCCCTGACTGACAGCTATGCATGTCAATCATGCTGCACCACCAACAAACCTTCCTGCTAGGACCTAATCAGACCTAATCAGAGCCTCAGGATGGGTGCTACAGCATCCACATGGCAGGCCTCTTTAGCACAGACACGTGGGGTCCTTGCCATGATGCAGATCTTCAACGACCGGATTAAACGAGGACTGGATATTGAAGATCCGGATCTTCTAAATCCAGATTAATGGAGGTACGTATAAAAACAGCCCTAGCTAATACTGCTTTAGTTAATACAGATCTAGCTAAAACAGATTAACTGAGGTAAGTGCAGAAAGGGCCTTTGATTTCCCAGAAACACTGTTTTGACCCACAGTGGGTCAAAATGTAAGAGGCTGAAAACAAAGTCAAGGCTCCGATCGGCAGCTCGCCTCTTCCCCGCCGATTCCATTTTGCAAGCTGCGGCTGCTGCGCAGACTCACGCAGGGTGCCCGAGACAAGAAGCCTGGAAATGAACGTCTGTCTCTCCTTTCCTTTTTCTCTTCTCTGGGCCACAGAGGGGGGGGTCTGCCCACAACTGTACGAAGCTGAAGGTGGGTCACGTGATCCTGGAGGTGAACGGCCTGTCCCTTCGCGGGAAGGAGCACCGGGAAGCTGCCCGCGTCATTGCCGAGGCCTTTAAAAGGAAAGACAAAGACTACGTGGATTTCCTGGTCACAGAGTTCAATGTCGCACTTTAGGTACGGGGCTGTGGAAGCCCTAAAGCCAAATGGAAGGGAGGGAAATAAGGGCCAGGATTCAGAGAGGACGAGGTCAGTGGGCAGAGGTGAGGACGTCCAAGGATCCCCGGCATGAATCCCACAAACAGCAGGGCTTCCGGATAAGTAGGCTGTGGGGCCGGCATGCTGGCACTCAGCAAGGTATCTCAGCACCTCTGCCCTAAGGGAGCCTGGCAGAGAGTCCGAGGAAGCAAAGAGCAAAGGACCGCAAAGAAGAAAAGGCTGTGAAAAAGCACCACCGGCTAATAATCCTCTCCCTCATCTGGCTAATAAACTATGGGGCCACGCGCCCTCTCTGCATCTTCCATTTCTGTGTTGATTTGGCCAGTCACCCTTCTGGACACTTCCCCGATGCCTCTCCTCTCGTCCTCTCATCCTCCCCACCTGCCCAACAGAGACTTCTTGCACTTGCTTTGGGGCGCGGAGGATCGTCCATGCGCCGCCCTTCTCCTTGTTCCCTCCCTCACTATGGCCATAAAGGGAAGGAGCCTCAGTGCTTTGAGATTTGATCTCTGCGGCACACTTGACACGAGGTTTTCACGCTTCTCCTCCACATCCAGCCACATCCAGCCGGCCATGGAAGGTGTCCCGCAGTTGGCTGGCAATGTCCCTGTATTTATATATAGATATATAGAGAGAAATATATATATAAGAGCCTGTGCTTTTAATTTTTCAATAAACCAGATATATTTAAAAAACACTAGTGGTGTGTATGTTTTTACTACTCAGTTGAAAGCTTGTATAAACTTCTTTCTCTTGGATTCAGCACCTTGTAGAGATGGAATAGCTCCCCAGCAAACGGATGTACGTAAATATTTGTAACATGCGTTATTCATACGAATTTGGACATTCATACATGAATCAAACCTTATGACATTCATACATTAATGAAACCAGGCTGCGATGTCTAGGCCTCTTCAGTCTGGAGAGACGGCGTTTAAGAGGGGACCTGATTGAAGGATATAAAATTATGCATGGTATAGAAAAGGTGGATGGAGAAAATTTCTTTTCTCTATCACACAATACTAGAACCAGGGGGCATCTAATAGCTGATGGGTAGGAGAGTCAGGTCTGACAGGGGGAAGTATTTCTTCACCCAAAGGGTCATCGGCTTATGGAATGTGCTGCCGGAAGAGGTGGTGACAGCTACCAGTCTAGATGGCTTTAAGGAAGAGTTAGACCAATACATGGACGACATATGTATCAATGGCTACTAGAACGAATGCCTAGTGCATCTTTCAGGCTGGGGGGGGGTCGGAACTGGGGCGCTTCTAAGGCCATTTGCTGGGATTCTAGAGCAGGAATAGGTTTGTCCTTGTCTCTGCTTGAGATGCCCATGAGCATTTGGTGGGCCACTGCGTGCGACAGGATGCTGGACTAGATGGGTTGTGCCCTGATCCAGCAAGGCTTCTCTTATGTTCTTATGCTCTTAACATTCATACAAATATGAATATTTTGGAACAATCGTATGGACAGTTCAGAAATTAGTTAAACTGGGGATACATATTGGGTCGGATATTTGTATGAATACATTCATATCAAATAGGATCCTACCACATTTGAAGGGGAATCTATTTGAACTAATACAAATTTGCAATCATTCGATTCGTTATGAATGGAATACCCCAAAACCCATTTGTTCAGATCTCTAAATGTTGCCCTGCCAGTATTAGGTCTTAGGACTCATTCACACTTACCTGCCCCCACTGGTGAAGTCCCTCTGCAGTCCACAACTGCCACCACCATGGAATAAGCTCACAGCCGGCCCCTAAGTGGTTAGATCACCCCTGGGGATGAGGTTTTGCACGCTCTTGACATGTGGCAGAGCAAGTTGCCATGGCCGTGACAGAGAAAGCTCAGCTTATTTCCATACAGGAAATGCATAAATCTAAAGCATATAAACATCACCCTTCATTTACTCATCCAGATTTAAAACAAGAATAGACAGCCATGGGTTCCTCAAAATCACGAGGCGTCTCAGTCATTTTTAAGTCCTGCCCTCCCTTTTATACTAGTGGATCATAAATCCTATTAACTCTGGAATGAACCAGTGTGTGCATTCTATATGCCATGGAGGACAGCACTGGACGCTTGTGGAAGGCACGCCGTGAACTTCAGGCAATTCGTCAGGTCTTAGTGCAATAAGTTTACAGGAACAAGATGTTTAACATGCTCTGTGGTCTCAGGTGCCCCTGTGAATCTAAAAGACGTGAGTGACACAGCTGCTGTTAATTATGCCACAAACACAGCAAAAATCTTGGAATTACTGACTTAAAATGCTTATGTTACCAAGAGCGAAAGGTTATTTTTAGCTGCAGTCCAGTGGACAAAAATGTGCATTTTATCAAAGCAGCTGGAACCAGGTCCCCTGAGGCCTCCTCACATGCCGTACGGAACAAGTACACTAAACCGTCCTAATATAACCCAGAGAAGTAAAGCCTGGTTAGAAAAATAAAGCTAAGGTACAGAGGGTCTTTTAAAATGCTGAGGATCTTTTAAAAGTCTTGCTGAAACAGTTTTCCTACTTTAAGTCAGCGAAAGCCTTAAGGAGATTTCATACAAAATACAGTATAGCCTTAATTGAAAAAGGAAAAAGAAACCCACTTTAAAAAAAAACACCCGATCCCATTATTTTTCCTCATATTATTCCTTTATTAAACAAATTATAAATCAGCACAACTGTTCATTACAGTGAGAAATTTATGCAAGAAATAGCTAAAAGTACATCATCCTCATTCTCATTGCTGGAGTAATAGGAACAGGGACAGAAGGCAGGCAGGCGGCCTGGGCCCGGAGGGGCTCTGCTTCTCCTTATCTGGAGTGCTTGCCTTGACCCAGATGTGGCAATCCATTCACACAGCCTGCACAGACCAGGGGCCTGTTCACACCTGGGACTTTCGGGGGATCGGGGCGAAGGAGCGTTGTAAATGTTAACGCGCATTTCAACAGGTCTCACTCCAGTTCGTGCACTTGACACGTGTTACATTTTTTACTGTGGGGACCGTTCCGTGTTAAGGGATGAGAATCCATGTTTAGGGTTTCCCTCCCCCAATAGCTTGCTTCCAAAGATAGTGATTTCAGTGTTAAAATCCACCCTTTACAGCAGCCGCTACACTGTAGCAATCCAACCACTTCACACCTGATAACAATGTTGGAATTTTGCGCAGTTCTAGCTCGTTGGAGTTCTGACCATTAGAAAGGAAAGCAGCTGCAGGTTCTGGGAGATGTGTGAATGTTTAAAGCAAGGGGGCTTGAGTTGCCGCTGCTGCTGTGTGCCCTGGGCAATGGGGATAATCACTGGCTGCCAGCTGCCATTTTCCCTCCATCTGGGCAAGTGGCAGCCACCCAGCCAGGCTCCATGAAGGGGTCCGTTATGGGTGGTGCATTCATGCCAGGAGGAAGAGGGCAGGGCAGCCCCAAAAAGTGGCTTTTAGAAAGTAGCCACTTGAGTCCCCCCTTGAGTCACGTACATCCTCAGAATCCGGACTGAACACGATTCTGGCTGAAAGTAATGGGATCAGGCAAATTCGAGTCTGCATCCGGTTCTGTTATTTCGGTTTAAGGAAACTGGATTAAGCTTATAATGGGGATGCACCTAGAATGAGAGAATACAACACAGCAGAGGGGTAGGCTGCTCTCCTTTGGGTTTATCTAACCCAGGAAATCAACCTTTTGGCTGCGTTCACACCTAAATTTTAATCCAGCCTCAGTACACTTTCAGCATCAGAGAACACATCAGCAAAATGACTGGCCATTTTCTTTCCACATCATCTGTTCCAAAGGCGAATTTTCCAAGTTATGCAACACTGAAAGAAAACAGCTGGACACTTTGCTATTACATCATCTCACTCCGCAAGCGGACTGAAACTGGATTAAAACTTTAGGTGTGAATGCAGCCTTGGGTTGGAAAATGTGGAAGGAAAATGGTGAAGCGCTCTGAAGGTGGATTGACGCTGGATTAAAATGCTATGGAAGCAGGAGTGGTTCCCCGAAGCGGGTCTAAGGACCAGGCTGGGTGTGGATCCCGCTTCCATCGCACTTTTAACTCTCCCAATATGTGCATTTACTAAATAAATAAATATTGCTCTAATGCTCCTTCGCCCCGATCCCCCGACAGCTGGCTCGGGCTGATTGGGAGTCGTAATCCAACGCAGCCTCGGACATTGGGATTCAACAGGGCGTGTGCAGGGAACCCAATGAACAGGCTATCTCCACTCCAGATGTTTACTACTACAACTCCCATCAACCCTCGGCGCAGTCTATGACTCCGACCCGGCTCTGATTGGTCGCCAGCGAGCCAGCGGCCCGCCTTCCCGCCAATCAAGTCCTCGCGCGCGCCCCGCCCAAGGTCTGCCCTGTAAAAGTTTCTCGCGGCGTAAACTTGCCCGCTTTGGGGCCGAAGACGGCGGGCAGCCCCGCCCCCTGGCGATCCGATTGGAGGAACGCATGGTCTTATGCAAATTACCAGGCAGGCCCCTCCCGTCCCGTCCCGTCCCGCGCCCACCGCTTCCTCCCCCTCCTCCACGCATCCCAGCCATCTGCTGCTGCGTCTGCGGTCCATCTGCAGGAAATCGGAGCGACTCCGGAGTCCAGGCAGGGGGCGAAAGAGTCTGCCCTCCCTTTGCAGTAGCGGCTGGAGGGAGGAGAGGACTGAAGCAGGAGCAACGGGGGGACGAGGGACCGGATTTCTGGCGGTGAGCAACAGTTGCTTTCCTTTGATTGCTTGGGGAAGGGGAGTCGTGTAGACGCGGCTGGTCGGATCCGCTTCGGTCCCTTTCCCGCTGCCTCCTCCTCTCTTCTGGGCTCCCTGTCTTCCAGTGCCTGTGTACAGGGAGGGAAGGATGCTTGCTTGGGCACCCCGGGACGAGGCTCCCTCTGCAGACCTTCCCCAGGCAGAAGAAGCGTCGTTGCCCCCCTGTAGACCACCGCCCTTAACCCTCAGGTCTCCCCAAAGCAAAAGCCTCCGGCCAGAGAGAGGAACCCACCGGCCGCCTTTCCACCACCCTGCTCCCCAACACACGCGCGCCCCTTATGTCTGACCCCGAAGGTTGAATCCAGCGTCAATCCACTTTCAGGGTGAGAGGGAATACACCAGCAAAGTGGCAAGGGCTGCGGTTCCACTGAAGGTTTAATCCAGCTTCAATCCACTTTCAGGATGTGAGAGAATACATCAGCAAAGCGACAAGGGCTGTGGTCACACTGAAGGTTTACTGCAGCTTCAGTCCACCTTCAGAGCGAGATAATACACCAGCAAAGAGGCAAGGGCTGTGATCGGACTGAAGGTTTAATCCAGCTTCAGTCCACTTTTGGGGTGAGCGAATAAAGCAGCAAAGTGATAAGCTGTTTTCTTTCAGTGTTAGATAACTCAGAAAATGCCCCTTTGGGATAGATAATGTGGAAAGAAAATTGCTGGTCACTTTGCTGATGGGTTCTCTTGCTCTGAAAGTGGACTGAAGCTGGATTAAATCTTCAGTGTGAACACTGTCTAGAAGAGTTATTAAGTGTCCCTATAAGGGCTGTGCGCATCAAGGGCCCCTTAGCAAAATCCCGCAGGGAGATTTACGGTTCGAAACAGGAGGGGCATTTCCAGGGACCCAAAGCTCTGCGCCCCTTCCGTAGTAGAGAGGGTCCGAGTTAGGACAAGGCAGCGTCCAGCTGTGTGCCCAACTCGGTGGGGAACTGACACTCGCGGGGTCGTCGAGACTAGGCAGCTTGGCTGGAGGAGTCGCCACCCGCGGGGCTTTGCTGCCCAGCAACACATGGTTAACACCACAGCCTCAATGAGGACGAGAAACTCGCGCTGCCTTGGGCATGGATGGATAGCAAGTCAGGCTCCCTGCAGAAGTGAGAGTCGAGTTGCTGCTGGGATGTCCCCGCCGGGAGGGGCGTCGCCTATGGTGAGGATTTGTTAGGTTTCCTCTTGCTAAGCAACCGGAAGGGACACTCCACATGCAGGAGTTATGCTGGAGGCCTCCTCGCCCTGGCAGGAGAGTTCAGGCTTCCCCTCCTTAACTACGGGCACAGGAATAGGAATTTGGTCTCTGGGGCTGTGATTCTCACCTGGGAGTAAATCCCGTTCAGAGGGACTTACTACTGCGAGCAGGAACGCTTAGGGTAGCAATGAATATGTGTAGAAAAGCGTAGTAGTTACTCTTTTTTAGGGTTTAAAATGGGTAGGTTCCTCTCGGTCTGCACAAATTCCTTTAACAGCTGCAGCAGCGACAGAGCTGAGAAAAACAAATACATTTTACTTTACAAATGGAAATAATTTGTGGCTGAAAATCCTATGCGAAGATTTGCTCTTTGAATATTAACCTTGTGATCGCCTGTTTTTGGGTCGCGTCTCTGCCTTCAGGTTCTTTGGCTCTGATGAATTCTCCGTGTTCTCTATGGAATCTTGTCTTTCGTTCTTTGCTTTTCCGGTTGCGATTAGATAGAACTAAATACAGCCTCACACCCAAAAGACAGATAGCAAAAACACAGGGTGTTTTTCCACTGTCAGAAAGTACCCATTTTTGCACCCATTAAGGACCCATTTGGGTGTGAGCCAGATGATCCCATTTCCACCACGGCACCCATTTGGGACACATTTGTTTCCACTGCCGTGGGGGAAATCTGGATCAAATGGGTACATCTCAGCCTTTAATCCAGATTTTCTGTAGCCCAATTAATGGGGTCTGCAATGGGGTCTTCAGCCAGAAAATCCGGATTAAAGGGAGCCTGTTTCCATGTTAGTTTGGCAATAGGGTCTAGGGGAGGCTAGGGGGAGGGGGAACCCATGGGGGGGGAGCCCCAAAGCCTAAGCTTTGAAGTCATTTTGAATTCACTTCGAAGTCTGTGCAAAATAGCTCCAGAGCGTGTTTGAAGTCTGTGCTGATCTTCAGAGTGAACTTCGAAGTGATCATCCTGTGATAAAAAGAATAAATGTGACTTCAGTGCAAATAAGCTTTTGAGGTTTAATATTCATTACTTTAAAACAAATGACTTAACCAAATTTCAGTTCTACTCACCTTTCCTCCAAGGAGCTCAAAGTAGCAAAATCTGCCCCCGTTTTCTCAAACCAGCAAGCTAGGCTACAATGAGGAAAATCTGGGAGGATTAGAAACATATGGCTCAAAATTGCTCAGGAAGCTTTAAGGCCAAGAAAAGGTATGGATTCTCATTTCACTCAGCCTGACCCGTTGGTCACATCTGTGTAGTTGGAAATCCAGGAGACACATTCCCCATCAACTCTGCCATTGATCAGATGAGACGTGGGAGCATAGTGCCTGGTGGTCTACTTAATTCACAGCACTCTGTTACTTAAGCAAAATAACATATGCCTTAAGGCTTATGGTGTCCCTGAATCCAAATGGCTGTTTCTTAATCTGCAGTATTGCTTAGGGAGCTGGACTCTTATTTGGGAATACTGGGTTCGATTCCACCCTCCCCCATGAAGCCAGCTGGGTGACCTTGGGCTAGTCACAGTTCTCTTCCGAGCTCTCACAGCCCCACCTACCTCACAGGGTGTCTATTGTGGGGAGAAGAATAGAAAAGCTTTGTTAGCTGCTTTGAGTCCCCTTGAATGCGTGAGAAAAGTGGGGTAGAAAAGCCAACTCCTCTTCTTCTTCCTCCTCCTCCTCTTCTTCTTCTACAATATCATGCTTTATTCTGGAATATGTAACTGACATCTGGATGCAGCCTTAACACTAAGTCTCATGAGGAGGTGCTTGGTTTAACTGAGAAAATGGTTATTCTGTGGCTGCATCCAGACACAGTTTACTTATTCTGGAATATCCATGTTTTATTCTGGAATACCCAAATGTACTGGAATAAGTACCCAATGTCTGGATGCAGCCTATGCTAATAATGCTCTTCAGATTCCAGCATTAACCCTTTGTTATTAAGAGCCTTAGGGCCTTTGTGAATTTGGCTTCCCAGCTGTGGGAAGCTTTGGCTGAAAGGGCCCAGAATGCACTAAGCCCATGCCCTCCAGCACCAGAAGGGCCTACTGGAGCCTTAATGACTCCGGCGCTTGGTAAAGGTAAGCGCATGCGTGGTGCCTATTCAGCCTGCACCATGAGGAAAATATTGAAAAAGGCAAACAGATTCCGCTTTAAAAGAGTAATGTGAGAGGGGACTTCTGTTTTCCATAGATGAGCATGTTTACCTCTTTCAACCAGGGATTCATTTTAAGACCCTCCAATATGCCCTCCAGGAGCTTCCCTATCGTATCCTGTTCCCTGTCACAAAAATCAAGAAAGGTTACAGGAAATGAGTTTCCCTATTGTATCAAGGAAGGATCCACTCATGGTTTTTCTAATTTCCCTGTACTGTTTGTTTGTTTGTTTAATTAGCTTTCTTCTGCCCTTTCAATTGGGAAGTACTAAATATTTAGTCCTGAGAAGCCCAGGGTCTGGGAAGGAGGAAGGTGCATTTTGCAAAACCTCTGGTCCTGCATCTCTGACAAAGGGCCTGGAAGCCACACACGGTGACTGGGTGACTATAAGGGAAAGGCTGAGGAATATGTCTAATCCGATTAACGGAGCAGAACTGACTTCTTTGCGCCACATGTCAGTCAAGAGGGAGGAGAGAATCTCTTTCTTTCTTTCTTTCTTTCTTTCTTTCCACAGAACCTGGCTCAGGAAATCTGCTGGCTGAATGGGGAGGGGAAGGATGAATGGCCTGCAGCTGAGTTGTAACAAGAAGAGATCAGATGTATCGAGCTGTGATTTGTTGCAAGGATTGAGTCTTAGTGTCTGATTTGACACAGAGGGACTCTTGTAGCAATTGGCTTCCCTCCTGGGGTTGTGAAATGGGGTTGCTTCCTCTCCCCTTCCTAACAGGAATGGCATCTCTCTCTTACCATGTTGCAGGAAGTGAGTCAAAGTAACAGAGATCAGACCATATGTCCCATTTTGCAAAGAGAGACTCTTCGACCAGTGATCGTAAGACTCTGGAGGTTTCTGTCCTGTTCCCCCCCTTCCTTCCTTCCTTCCTTCCTTCCTCCTTTCCTCCCTCCCTCCCTTCCTTCCACCCATGCCTTTTGCCTCCGTCTTCCCTATCACAATGGTTTCACTCCCTTCCAAAATGGAGGGGTGGGGTGGGGTGAAAAAGGTGAACAAAAGCTGCTGCCAAAGTTGATCTGAATTAGGCTTATTATAGGGGTTGGGGTTTGGATCCCTGACCTGATAAAGTCAGGGTATGACAGAAAAGAGGGGGAAGGGGTTTCTCCCCTGCAAGTCCACATAATAAGCTGCCAGTATGAATGCAAAAAAACAGAGCTCACTACTGATTTAAAAGACCCAGATTAAACCTAGAGTAAATTTGTCCAGTGGGAACCTGCCCTGGGAATGGCAAGGTGGGTTCTCACTTCAGCCTGTCTTTCTCCATGATGGCTTTGTCAGCCTTTTCAGACCCTGTTGGGGTCAGTGCTGACTGACACTGAATTGGACCATTTGGTGACTATTCCTCTTCTCGTTTTCCGGTTTCCCCCCTCACTTTCTTCCTCTTTTCTTTCCACTTTTACTTTCAAATTTGTTGGCATTTCTGCTTTTTGGTGTAGATTTTAAAGAAGAACTAGTTCTTCTTTTCTTCAGCCTACTGTGAGGCTGGTATTTGAACTTTTATTTTACCTCTTTAGTGTGGCTAGCGCAGAGGACACACAATATTTTTCCCCACATTGTGAACAGAAAGACAGGGATTGGGCATTGTTACATTGGAGAGAGGCAGCACTGAATACAGGGCAGTACAGGGCATGCGTCCAGTGATGATAGAAGAGCTAAAAGCAGTTCACACCTAAGTTTTAATCCAGATTCAGTCCACTTTCAGAATGAAACTAAGTGACAAGCAGTTTTCTCTTGGCATGATCTGGCTCAGGAAATCCACTTCTGGGGTTAGGTAAAGTGGAAAGAAAATGACTAGTTGCTTTGCAAGTGTGTTCTTTCACTCTAAAAGTGGGTTTAAATTTAGGTGTGAAGGCAGCCATAGAAATGTCCCAGTCTTAAAGTAGTTTAAAATGATTGTTTCCTTCATACTGATTATAGTTGTCTGAAGTCTCCAACAGCCTTAAAGTGGATGTCTTTTGTGCAGAGTTTGTGAGAATTAGCGGTGATGTTGCTGAAGGTTCTGTGGATGCAGCTCTGCTGATTGGATGTCCAGTTTTGCAATCAAAGGGTTGGTGCTGCAATGGCCCTGTTGGATGTTGCAAGAATGCAAAATGTTAGTTTTGTGTCCAGGCGCCAAAGCACCCTTTGAGTGCAGCTAGAATGAATGCTCGGCTCCACATCAGTCCTTCGTCACGTGCTGCAGTTTCGTCCTCATCTTGGAATGGTGTTGAAGGGACAGCTGCAAGCTGGGGAAGAAATTGTGCCAAAAATATTGTGTTTTTTGGAAGCGGGGAGAGGGCAAAAATAGGCCCTTTCTGCACTGGGTCTAAATCTGGATTATGTCCACATGCTGGCACAGCAGATTACAGCAAACCTTGCTTGGGACCTGTCATAGCTTGTACTAGCATGTGGATGGCAGGTCCCTATTCCAAGTTATAATCTGGAATAAGGCCCAGTGCAGAAAGGGACATAGTTAGGGTGGCCATGTGCTTTGTATGGCTGAGCAGCTTAAAGTTCAAGAAGAGTCTGGAAATCGCACATTTCTGGAAATGTCTGGAAACCCACCACAGTTTGGCTAAGAATCATGGGAATTAAAAGCCATAAAAAGGGACTTTCCCAGACACTGCATGTCAGCTCACCACAGTCTTCCACATTGGAGTAAGGCATACTCATGTTCTGGTTAGCGCCATGATAGCTGAATTGCACTTCTAAGTTACTTAGTGCATGCAGAAATCCTGAATTGTGCTAATCTGCTTCCATTTGACCTACAGTTATTGCAAAGAAGTAGTAGGCAGGTAAGAAGATTAGCTAGCAACTTACATGGGAGAGAGATTCCCCCCCCCCATTGTGAATCTTGTAACAGATTATGGGTGCATCCCCAAGCAATTTAAAGTGTGCTAAAAATCTTCTTTTGCCTCTGAGCACCCCCATGCCAGGGTTTTTAACGAGCTTCCAGCACTACAAAAGCAGGAAAACCCGCGACAAAATACCTGCCCTTTAAAGAAGACTTTCATCGCTCTTTTTGGAAGTCGCGGGTTTTCCTCGCAGCATTTGGATCATGTTGATGGAACCTAACCACTGGCGATAGGAAAGGACCACTGTCCTAGAGTACGAGGAATGCCATCTTGTTCAGTAAATGCATGGGCAGATGAATAAGGGTTTGATATGTTTGGATGGAACAAAGAAGAAGTGTACTTAATCTGGGAGGTCTTTGATGCCTAATGGGGGTTAATGCATCATACCCCTGAGCTAGTTACATAATCTGCCTTGCGGCATGAGACACATTAGGGATGAATCAATTGCAAATTACATAAATGAGCCATGTCACCCTGGACAAACACTGTATCTCCTGTTCGTTCATTTGAAGTTCAAGCCCCTTGGCTTTCAGTGCCTGTCTCAGCTTAAACTGAGTTAGCCATGCCTGGGAGGGATGCTTTATTCTGGGTAGAACTGGCATTGCACCATTTGAGGAGTTTGCAGCAAACCAGGCCTCTCGCATGTAAGCACTCAGAAGAGAGCTGTGACTAGCCCAAGGTCCCCCAGCTGGTTTCATGGGGGAGGGTGGAATTGAACCCTGTATTCCCAGATAAGAGTCCGGCTCCCTAACCGCTAGACCAAACTGGAGAGCGTTTTGGACTCCAGGCCCTATTAGTCACAGACAGGGTTGCCATTTTGGGTTCTAGCTCCACCAGCCATCCAATGCCGCCATTTTGGACTCCAGACAGCCTCCCATCAGCCTCCGCCAGCAGGGGGAGCTAACTACCACTGAATGACCATGACTGGCTTTTTCCTCAATGTGCCAGGAAGCAAAGGGAGTAGAGATGAACATGAATATTCATAACATTTGTTATTCAAATTCAGACATTCGTACACAGACCAAACATTACAATATTAGTACATTAACAGACATACAAATACGAATGTTTCCGGACATTTGTACAAATAGTTTGGACATTCATTAAACTGAGAAGGTGGGAAAGTGGCTGCGCCAGTAACATCTGCAACAGATCTAAAGTGCATTTGACATGGATTAAGAGCGTATTAAAAGTGGGTTCAGGACGGATTTGACGCTTTCAGAGCAGATATATCGGATACGTATCGGATGTGTATTTGTTTGTATTCGATATGTATTCGTTGGTGTTGGATATTCTTATGAATTTGTACGAAAACATTTGTATTGAATAGAATTTTACCACATACAAAATGGTCTATTCGTTCGAATACGAATTTTCTAACATTCAGTTAGTTACGAATCCTAACTTCACATTCATGCACTTCCCTAAGATGGAGGCATTTTCAGAGCACTTAGCTGACGTAGTTCTACACTTGCTGCAGGTTTTTGGTTTCAGTCTGCATGGTTTGAGGAAGCTGCCCTTTCATTGCCTGGGGTGGGGTGGGGGGGGGGCATTCTGCAGTGGATTGGGCCCTGTGAGAATTATACCACAAAGCCCTGGGTTGGTGCCAACTCAACAAATGCTGCGTGGAAGCTCCTTTTAACAAGTGTCAGGAAGAAAAAAATGATCAGCCTTTGATTGATTCTTCTTGGCACCATCTTCGCTTCTTGGCAGATTTTTCTTCTGGCCCTGGGCTAATCTCCTCCAGCCATTCTGAAGTCTGTCTCCCACCCCACCCCCATCTTTTGACTTGGCTGAGCCAGGAAAACAAAATGGAGTAATATTTTTTCAACACTCTTGCCCTTGTGATGAAGCAAGTTTTGGCTCAACAGAGACCATTTTGTCAAGCATTAGAGACACGATCTGCCTCTGTTTGGTCTAGTGGTTAGGGAGTCGGACTCTGGGAATGCTGGGTTTGATTCAACACTTTAAAAGTGCCCTGCACTTCTGGAATAAGTGTCCGCATGAGGCTCAGCAAAACACGCATTTAAAATGCACCTTCCGTCCCCACAGAAGCGTGTTTTCTTTCCCCGCATCTTTCTCTCCCCGCCCCCTCTCTTGTTCAAAGGAAAAATAGCCAGATCTCCGTTCCCCGAAATGGCTTCCCGTGCCGGCAAAGGGAGTGATCGCTCGCTCATTCACTCTCAGCACTTACTTTCACTCTGTTCGCTGTTCAGCTGCAGCCATCGGCCACGTGATCGTGCGCTCATTCACTCTTAACACTTTCACAGATCATCCACTTCACACCTGATAACAATGTTGCAATTCTGAGGAATTCTGGCTCTTTGAAAGTTCTGACCTTTACAAAGGAAAGGAAGGGATGCTGCAGCATTTCTGGGAGATGTGTGAATGTTTTATGGCTGTGTGTGCAGGCAGCAATCCCCACCCCTTTTGCCACGGAGCGTCCCCAAGGTAAATGCTGCCAGAAAAACCCGTGACTTCCAGAAAGAGCGCTGAAACTCTTCTTTCAAGGGCACGTATTTTGTTGCAGATTTTCCTGTTTTTGTAGTGCTGGAAGCTTGTTAAAACCCTGGCATGGGGGCGCTCAGAGGCAAAAGAAGAGTTTTAGCAGACTTTAAATTGCTTGGGGACAGACCCTTAGTCCATCATCCTGCTTGCATTAGCAGCCTGATATTTTTCAGGTGGCCAAAATGTACTTTTGAGTTCATTCACAGCATAAATAAATCCATCCAGTTTCCCCAGCAAGGGTAAGGATGTGGTTGGCCACACCTTCCGGAAGGATACTGGGGGTTGAACTGTGCAGCTGAGCTTCTGTGCAGCTGAGCTCCGGTAAATGGAAACGCAACGCCAGCCTTGCACAATTTCTTCTACAGACAGGCCCGGTTCCTTGGCTACTGCCCCCAAACAATAGGCTAGTTCTGTGCCTCTGTCTTTGGAGGCCTTGCAGCCACAGGGTGAAAAGTCTAGCGACGGCTCCTGGAAACATTCTGAGCTCTTCTTCTTCCCCTTCCCCTTCCCCTTCTGGTGACTGCTGTCCAACCCCTCATCTCTTCCCTTCTCTTCACAGCCCGGGGACAGGATGTATAGAACACTTGAAGAAAGGCTTGATGTGACCTACTTTTTCAAGGCCTGTACACCGCCAAGTCCCTCCAGTATTTTGCAGAAGCCACAATGACACAAGTGACTGTCCCCACCCACCCTTTTTCTTCATTGCTTCAGGAAGTTGTTCCACCACATCGCACTGCATTTGTCTGCTTGTTGGATAAATGGCCAATCTAGTGAGAGGTGGCTTTGGATGGCAGCTACGCCCACAGCAGGAGGAGGTGGAAGAGGCGGAAGAAGAAGAGGAAGAAGAAGAAGAAGAAGAAGAAGAAGAAGAAGAAGAAGAAGAGCTTAAGGGAAGGATTGATGAGAAGCAAGACCCTTACTTGGGAGAAGGAGAATCCTCGGGACATGGGGGTCTCTGGGATATATCTTCCTCCCACAAAACTGAGGAAGACACTGAGCTGGAAGACCTTAACGACTACTGGGGCTTTCTCGCAAAAGGTGACACCAGCTTTGATCTTGGTGAGCTGCACAACGTTGAGCACCCAGGAGAAGACAACCTGGGAAGTCCCTTACCTGGTAAGTGGCATAGGAGATCTGAGCCAGAATTTGCACAGTGCTTTACCGCAACATAACTCACCCTTGAGGACAGGGGGTGTCCTTGGCACTGCACATCTGCAGCACAGTTGGTAACTGTTGGAGTTCTGCAGGCAGCTGGCCACCGTCCTAGCCCCATCCCGTAGGCTAATGGAAACAGTGAGTACGAGCAGGAGCTCCCGGAGACTTAGGCTGCTTTTTCATGGGAGCTTAGATCTGGATCAGGGAGCCTCTGATCCTGATCTGGGCCTTCTCATCCACATGTTGATGCGGATTGCGGAGGCCCTGCTCCCCTGTAGGCTGGATCCATCCACATGGGACAGAGCTAGATCTGGATCAAGAGGCCTGCAATCAAGATCTACTGTAGACCCCATTAATGGTGTCTACAGTCTGGCCTGAGGGCCTTAATCTGGATCACAGAAGCGTGCAGGTGGCATGTCTCCATGACCCACATTTCGCAGAAGTGATTTCTGGTGTGGTGTGCCATAGCATGGTGAGAACCCCCCCCCACACACACACACACACCATGCCCCACAACTAGGAACTGTCATTCCTAGCCATCGGTGTGTGTGTGTGTGTGTCAGCTGTGTAGGTCATGCTGTGCAAGCTTTGCAAGCATAGGGGGTTAGAACCGGATTGGCACTGCCTCCCCAGGATCCCGATCTAGAGATCCTGGTGAATCCAGATCTACAAATCTAGATTTTCTGCCACACAGTGCAGAAACAGCCTTACTCCTATTCTTCTGGCAACCATGTTATCGGCACACTGTCACAGGCTGGGTGAATCTAGCTGAGCCTCTCTCATTGGCAGTGACCAGGGCTGGGTTGGGTTGGATTCAAAGTGCCCTGGCTATTAACACTGCACAGTTTTCATACCACTGGGGACAGTGTGCAAACAGCGCATTGCAATGAGTAGAACACAGTGTATATAGTACCCTATGTGGCAGCATTGTAGCTAGAATGCCACTAGGAATCAACCTGCAGGTCTTGTTTGAGTGGTTTGGATGGGAGTGACTTTAAAGAACTGTTTGGGTGGATCATTCATGATTAAATGAGAAGGAACTGTGCAGTGAATGAGTGGAGTCTACAGAAGCATTCCTGGGGGGTCAGTTGCTGCATAGTGAGAAACTAAGTTATTTGACATTATAAAGGTAATTTGAAAAAAAATGCTCTCCACCCCTTTTGCTGCATCAAATCTACCTCCTTTCATAAGAACATAAGAGAAGCCTTGCTGGATCAGGCCACAGCCCATCTAGTCCAGCATCCTGTCGCACACAGTGGCCCACCAAATGCTCATGGGCATCTCAAGCAGAGACAAGGACAAACCTATGCCTGCTCTTGAGTCCCAGCAGATGGCCTCAGAAGCGCCCCGGTTCCTCCCCCGCCCCCCAGCCTGAAAGATGCACCTAGGCATTCGTTCTAGTAGCCATTTATACATCTGTCGTCCATAAATTTGTCTAACCCTACCTTAAAGCCATCTAGGCTGGTAGCTGTCACCACCTCTTCCGGCAGCAAATTCCATAAGCCGATGACCCTCTGGGTCAAGAAATACTTCCCCCTGTCAGACCTTACGCTCCTACCCATCAGCTTCATAAAGTGCCCCCTGGTTCTAGTATTGTGTGATAGAAAAAAGAAATTTTCTCTATCCACCTTTTCTATACCGTGCATAATTTTATATCCTTCAATCAGGTTATTCTTAAGGGAGGCCAGGGTGTGTGTTTGTGGTCTTTTTTTAGCCTGCTCCCTCATTTCCACACCCCCTTTTTTTATGTGTGCTTTTCTTCTCCATGCAATTAATTTTTAAAATAATAAATTTGCGGAAAAAACACTAGATAGAGGAATCGTACACATAAACTGAGGAGAGAAGAGGAGGTGCCCTTTGACACTGGATGAAAGGAAGGAATGGGCCCCCACCCCCACCCCACCCCACCCCACACCACTCTGCCTCTTTTAGCACACCACCAGCCCCGCTTGCACTGGGGAATAGAAGACGCCTGGGATCCCAGGATGGGCTGAGTCCTGCAAAAATGAGGACTCCGGTTAAAAATGTTTAATGGGAATAGACTGGCTTGGAAAATGAGTTAAATAAAAATAATGTGAGTAACATGACCTGAAGATAACCTGAACTTGTCCAAAACTAAAGATGTGACCAGGGCCTATGTGATAATTCCTGCCAGATTCACAGGATTCACCTGGAGATTTCTGGGAATTCAATTAAAGGGCCTTTTTGCACTAGCCTTACTGAAGCAGCCAGGGATGTTCCCAAACAGAGTATCTGCACCACAGGAAGCAGCTGCACATGTGTCAGACTGTCCACCAGTGGGATCGCTACCGAGCACTAAAAATGCTCCATAGCTATACTAGCCGTGTCTGGATTGTGGCACGTACAGCCGGGTACGCAGCCTTTTCACCTCTTCCAGGTATAGGATGTGTGGGCAGGATGGCATAGATGCGGTTGTGCATCACCCATGGCAAGGCGATTGCCACTAGTATAGTGGTGATTGCACTTCGCTGCCACTTGGTGCAGTGCTAATTAAGTTTGGGATGTCCATCCCAGTTGCTGGCTAGTTTCCGCACCTCATCTAGGTGCGAAAACACTACAAGATCTTTGTCAGTTTTCCAAATGTTAGCTACCCAGATGTTCTAATGTTTTTAAGCTCCTTTGGGCGACATAATGAAAAATAGCATATGGAAATTATGAATAAGAAAACCATGACAAAACTTTATGGCTTTCTTCCAGAACATACCCAAGAAAAGAGCAGTGCCGAAAACCTAAGCCATGGTTCCTACTGGCATTCCCAGAGGGAGGAGCAGCTCAGCGTCCCAGAAGGGGACCGGGACCAAAGCAGCGCTGAAGAGTTAGAGGAGCAGCAAGATAACTGGGAGGCCGGAAGTGCAGGAGGAGCTCCGCTGGGGCTTTCGTGTGAGGTCCAGTATGGTTCTGATTACAGTACCAGCCCAGAGGCACTGAGAGATCCTTTGGCTTTATATAAGTGCAGGAAATCCTGTAGTTTTACCTCAGAAGATGGCGCGGATGAGTCCTTAGGTGATCTAAGCCCCTCTCATTTGAGGCTTTCGCCTAAGCACACCCATCAGGAAAGAGACCATTTTGATTCTCGGAGCCTCTGCAGCGAAAAGGAATTACCTGAGGAAGAGGAGTTCTCCGCCACCTCAGAGAGAAGCCAGGAAAGTAATGCATTACTTTCTCCCATGGGCTCTACTACAGATAACCCCATGGGCCACCAGTCCACTGAAGATCTTGGGAACTCTCTAGGGAGTGAAGTAAGAACCTTCCCAAAATCCTCCTGGACAGAGAACGTGACACAGCCTGTGGAATGTGTTGCCAAGTTGTCTGTCACCAGCACCAACAAAACAGCCCAGTGTGATACCTTAACTACTGCTAGGTCCAAGGAGAAGGTTGTGGAATCAAGGGGGGAAATAGATCAATTTCATGGGGACTACCAGCAGCTAAAAAGATCACAGAAACTGAAAGCAGATGTACCACATGGTCTTCCATCCAAATTCAGCCAACAGTCACGGTCTCTGAGCTCCCAGACAAGATCAGTGGAGAAGAAGGTGGGAGGGCCCGCTTTGAGTGGTCCTGTCCATTCAAACCAGTCAACCCCAGTCACAGGGGACACCTCACGGTACGGACAAGGGCAACTCAACTATCCACTACCTGATCTGTCCAAAGTGGAACCTCGGGTGCGATTCCCTAAAGATGCCCAAGGTTACCATCCACCACGAGGAAGAAGCCTTCCTGTCAAGTCCAAAGAGCCTACAAAGCCGGTGATCTTCAAGTCACCTGCTGAAATTGTCCGTGAGGTGTTGCTGAGCAGTGGAGAAGGATCGCTACAAAAATGTCCAAGCCCAGCAGGCACGGTGATTCCTGAGGAGTTCAAGTCTCCGAGGCAAGCCACAGAGCTGGTTCACCAACTGCAGGTAAAAGTCATGTGAAAGTCACAATCTTGACATATATGCTGCCACCTCAGTGACTCATCTGCAGACTTATGGGGGAGGGATTGCATGTACTAGCATTCGCTAGTGTGAATTAGTGTGCTTAGTACTTGCATGGGGAACTTCAGTTTTTGCCATCTGTGGATGGACAGCAAAGTGCAAATTTCCCGCAGGACATAGCCTGTCCTCCTATTCCGTGACTTCTTTCTTCACAATCCATCAAATTTTGGTGATTTGATCTTTAGTTCCTTTTTAACTGTCCGCTTTCACTGCTGGAAACTAGTTTGCAGGATCTTGAGTATAACCTTGCTGCTGTCTCTAAGGCTGTGTTCCCATTCAAGATTTAAAGAGCTTTGAAAGCATTTTGAAAGCTCACCATTCCCAAAGGTTCAAAAGCATCTGCAGTTTCTGAGACTTAAAGGTCCCCAAATGTGAATTATCCATATTTGAAACAGAAGAGGTCTCATTGCTCAATGTAGAAATAATTTGCTCTATCTAGCAATGGGAATGGGAATCTTTTCCTTGATCCATGTCAGTTGGTCATATTCTGTTATGCTGAACAGTTGGTCCTTGACAGAGCATGCTTAATGCCAAACGTTGCCATGCTTAATAAGGGAACACCTAATTGACATGCTTAATGATTTTGTATGCCAAATTGCCATTTTATCATGCATTGCACAGAAGCCATTTTTGTTTGGGTTTTTTCATTCTCCTCTCATTCACTCATCACAGCTGCTGATTAAAAAAAACCCTGCCTTAAACCCAGATAGAAATGCCCAGTGGGAACCTGGCCTAAAGGGCTTTTGAGACACTTTTTTTTGCCGTCTGTAATATAATCACTGTAATGGTCATATATAATTATGGAGGCTGACCAATGTCTTCCTCGTTTTTTTTTAAAGGAGGATTACCACAAGCTGTTGACAAAATATGCTGAAGCTGAAAACACCATTGACCGGTTGCGGCTTGGTGCAAAGGTACGTGAATGTTCTTTGATACATAATCAGTCTTTATTTATTCCGAGTATTCCTTACTATTGCCTTTTCTGGGATGTCTTGGAAAATATGATAAAGAACACAGCCCTTCCCTGCATGTTTAAGTTAAGTACTTCTGAGGTTAGGGACTTTGAAGGTCGTCCTTTGATGGCTTTTCAGAAGTCACAGGTAACAAGGGTTGGCACCACAACTCATTTATTTGCAATGCAAACCTAATAGGCAGCCCATTTTGCTAAATAGAGTGGAGTATTTTTAAATCCAGCAGCGAGACCTCTCTTGATCCGAATATAGATAATCTGCATTTTGGGACCTTTAATCCTCAGAAACTGTGGATTCTTTTAAAATGTTGGGAATGGTGAGCACTCAAAATGGTCTCAAGACTCATTATAATCCGTTTGGGAATGCACCCTAAGATGTTTTCAGGTTCCTGTCCATTCGCGGTGTCCATTGGTTACCTTTTCTTCTGCTTGCTTCAACCTTGCCTGGCATAAGAGCATCATATCTATGAATAGCTGTAGCTCAGGGCTGGCCAGAGCTCTTCCATTTGCAAGCTCAGTTTTCCATTTTGCTTCCCAACTAGGAAACATTCTTAGCGGAAAGGGACGCTAGCAGCCGGTAGAGGTGAATAGCAGTTTGTCCTGTGCTCTTTGCCGGTGATTGGCTAATGTATTGGCTGTGCAATATGTTTGCCCTGGATTTTCTGTGGCCCTCCTATTTCTACTGGTCCTGTTTCTACTGATATGGGACTGCTTCCAAGGGAAAGGCATAGAAAAGATGTGGGTAGTTCCATAAATCTGAGATTTTGAGGAGTTTATTGCATTTTGTTACTGTCTAGATTGGTGGTTGCATTTTTAATGTTTTCACAATTTTTTATAGTTTTCCCTGCTTTTGAACAGTAATATATTAGTTTGTTAGTTCATTCGTCTGTCTCACGCTAGGTAGCATACCGGGCAACAAGATTATACAGCAGCCAGATTTATGGCTTTGTCGTATTTTACATTCATCAGTTCAAGATCTTTTAGAAATGTTTGATGTCAGGTGTTACGTGGCCTTCCTATTTTCCTGAAACCACCTGATGGTACCCATGTAATTGCCGTTTTGGAGATTTTCTCATTGTCCATCCGCAGGACATGGCCTGTGAATCGTAGTTGTGTTTCGGTGACAATTTTATGCAGCCTGTGTAGGCCACTTCTTTGTAGGCCTTCGTTTGTGATGCGGTTGTAATAGTTTATTTTAAAAATCCGCCTCAGGCACCGGTGATGAAAAATGTTAAGCTTATGTGCTGATTTCGTTGACATTTTCCAGGTTTCGTATGGGTATGTAGCCATTGGTAAAATGATTGATGCATAGAGCCGTAGCTTAATGGATATGGAGATTGATGTTAATAGCCATATGGGATGCAGTTTTCGGAAGATTGCAGAGGCTTTCCCAATTCTGACATGAATATCTGCATCTGACTCTCCAGTATCGCAGATGAGGCTGCCCACATATGTAAAGTAATATATTATTTTAGTAAAATGACTGAGCCTTAATCATTATCACCATCTTCTTCAAAACTTCCTCCTTTTTGGGACGGGATGGTTCTTGCCTTTGCCCTTTGTCTTTTCATCTGACAGCAGTGAACTTCTCTTTCTCCTCATCCTGCATGCAGCCTAGGTTGGCAGAGTCTGTCCAAGCAAGAAACCAATGACCACACTTCAGCAGTTCACCCCACAAGGAATAATGTACTGTATTAGATACGGAAAAAACATGTAGCAAACCAAGCATCTCCTTCTGTCTTTCAGGTACGCCTCTATGCTGACCCTCCAAAGCCCAGTCATGGGTGCCAGATGGGAGTCATGCCTCAAGCATCCAAGATCATGACTTTCTGCATCCCTCAGATTAGCAGAGTTGAAGTTGCTGGGACCTCTAGTCAAGTACCAGATGCTTCAAAGGTTGAAGGTAGGTCTGTCATATCTATTAATCTATCTTACATCCTCCAAAGAGGCCAACGCCTCCTTTCTGTCTCCATGAGAAACCTTTGGAGGGTAGGTTAGGCTGAAAGCTGAAGGACAGGGTGACCCAGAACTCAGGACGGTCCAGAAAGTTTCATGTCAGGAGTGAGGGTTTGAACACAGAGACTCCTAGGTCCTAGCCTCACACTCTAACACACACCCCAGTAAGTTCATTTTCTCCAATATTTTCATCCCTTCCATTTTATCCTCATGGCGTATCTGTGAAATAGGTTAATCTGAGAGATTATTGACCAACTAGTGATTATTGAATCCAGTCACCCTGCTTAATGCTGCAGCATTGTAGGAACCAGAATTCAGGAACATACTGATCAGGAGCGTGCACAAAATGATGTGGACTGGCAAATGTGATTGAACATTTCAAATTCTCAGACATTTGCATCGAATTGGAGATCCTGGGTTTTTTTAATATTCATAATTTTGCTGTTTTCGGCCATGAAAAGGGGCTTTTTCAAAGGGAAAAGTCATGAAAAAGTTCACAAAAAAAATTCAAAAACAAATGCAGATATCTGGCATTTTGATTTAATAGTTCAACAGCAGTTACTATTCCTTCTTGTAGATAATCAATGAAGGGTCTCCAGTCTCTTACATACTATTGCCCTATATTTGAAAGGTTTGTTAATTTGCCCATCTCTGCTAATTTGGTCAGTTTAATTAGCCAGTTCTCTACAGAAGGAATTCTGTCCTCTTTCCATTTTTGTGCATATAATATTCTTGCTGCTGTTACCATGTGCAGAATCAAAGGATTCACATTATCTGTTCATCTATTATTCCTAATAAAAATAGGTCTGAATGGTACATTAATTTTAAAGATATTTCTCTTTACAGTATGTATCTCTAGTTGCCCAAAGATCAGAGTTTCCATCTTGGCCTATGAAGCATGATCCAACGGTGTTTAAATGTGACATTTGGCACTGGTTGGCTGCAGGAGAAATGTCCTATGGACAATCCAGCCACCTTAGGAGGCTTTACTTTGGATTGATTTTCTGTCAGGGTTGATTCTCTTGGCCTTGGCCTGGCATAAATCCCTCCCAAGGCAGTGAGACTATTTTACACATAACTGAAAAGGCTCAGAACTAGGAATCAAACATAGGAACTTCTGGGTTCTAGCCTAGTGCTCTTAACCACTGCAACAGTAGAGGGCCTGCAGCCCATCAGCTGAGTGAGAAATGAATGTGGCCATTGAGTATTAAATGCTGGCGGACTGTCGGTTGGATTCAAGAGGTGGCATACAGCATCTCATTCTTGGCTGGTTAGAATCTGAAACTTGACCCCCAGAGATCCACAGGTCTCCTTCAGTGGCCAGCCTCTTGGGATGGCTACCATAACGCCATACCAACCCCAGTTTGTCTACCTGGTGAAGGTCTTGCTGGTGTGGTCAGTTCCAATGAGTTGATAGTCTGATGTTTTGTCTGCTTAAATTTTAGGGTCTCCTGGGCCACGGGTCACATCGGACTCCCTTCACAATTCCATAGATGACGGCTTTTCCGGAGCAGAGGGTTTTGCCTCAGTGGAAGGACCTTTATCGGGCAACCGTTTGACACAGTTATGGGCCTCCCAAGCCAGCAAATTTCAGACTCAGGCAGGTTGGCTGCAGGGATCTGGCCACCTAAAGGGGAGGGGGGAGCAATAGGGACTGAGGTGTATGAAACATGCCGCAAACCAGATTTTGGGAGGGCCCAAGGGCTGTGATGGAAGCATCAGGTAAAACCACAAGGGAACAGATTTGAGTGAAACATTGGGAGAGATTTCTCCCTTGGTTGGTGTCATTTGGGAAAACTGAAATGCCAGAAGTCCTCAAAATCAAGGGCTGACTGACTGCATGGACATATCATTGCACTTTCCTTGGTAAGAATATGGAAGGGATTTGCCAGACTTGGTTCTGGAAGACACTAGGATTTGAACATGTGGCCTTCCGTATTTGCCTAAAGTAGCTCAGATACGCTGATTGCACCACTTCCGAGAGTATATACTGAGTTATGTTTTCAGATTCCATATCAAATATCTATAAATCTATATCAAATATTTATAAATTATAAATATACACATTTATGTATTTCACATGCTCTCATATAGGTGGCATCCTTGGAGGAATTAATTCATACTGGAAAACTGACTCCTCAAGACCAACTCAAGGTATTACGACCCTTTTAATTTTATTTCTTTGTGTTCGAACTGTTTTGTCTCTGAAAAGATGCTGTGATTTGTGCACTTGTCCTCCCATGTTCTCTTTAGGAGGCAAATGACTCCAGTTAGGGCCCCACTCGCCATAGAAATGTGTTCACCTCCAGCACTTTGGTTTTCCAATATCTTGGCCTAGTTGGTGGACACAGGAGGTTTAATTTTTGTCTTGGGAATCTGCACAATTTAGGGTCCCAGGCCTGATTTGAAATCCCAGCTTGGTTTGGGACCAATATCTTGGATGACTTATTGGTGCATTCAAGCAATTTTTTCCTCTTGCACTCTGTCATTCCAGGGAAAAAAGTAATTAGGCCCGAGATGTGCTCAAACCTATTTGGAAGAGCATTCTGGGTAGCATTTTGATAGGGCTGTTTTGAATCTATAACATTGTCTTTTATCACTGTGTTTTTGGAACCAGCTAACAATCCAGACATGTTAGATCTCTAGGAGTGGGGCAGAAGGGAATTTGCGGCAGGGGACAATCAGATGTTGCCCCCCATCACCACTTTGCTACTCATCCTTGAGTGTAACAGTTCCAGGTTAGCCACTAGCTGCCCCCAAAATAGCAGTTTTGCTTAACAGTAAATTCCTGAATATGTCTTGAATGCTATCCGGGGTAGTTTTGCACACCTTTATGAGAATCTTGTGACAAGTGCTCTTCCTTTCCCCAACTCCTTGCATGCAACCGTACCAGGGAGTGAACTCTTGATTTCTGTTATCTAAACAGGTGTTGTAAAGTGGCAAAGTAAATACAGAAGCTTAATTACAGAACAGCAACTAAAATATGTAACCACCAAGTGATTTTCTCCCATTGTAAAGGTTGCCAAAACCTCAACTATATTGCAACTTCCCTAGGAGACAGATTTCTCACTGCCAGGAAGCATTCAGGGATGGTGCAGTTCATGTATTGTTGGATCAGCTGGTTGATGATGTTCTGTATTGTAGGGGTTTGCAAGGCTAAAGGAAGCCCAGAATGCCTTAGAGCAGGCCTATCTGCAAGCTCGAGATAAACACCGGTGGATGCAGAACCAGCAGGAACCTATGGAGGCACTGGGAGATTTTGATCCTGATCGGTGAGCAATTTAATCTGGATTTTAATCTGAGTTTTTAAAAATCTGTTTATTGTGTATATTCCCACTGCTAGGTTATAATGCGGACTCACAGAGAAGAAAACCCCTACCCTCCTTCCTTTCCCCACTAGAACCCCTTCCCCACGTAGTCCGCAATTGGACACCCTGGCTACATGGGTCGGGCAATTAAAACCCCACCTCCTATATAAACCTGCTCCTGGAGACCATGGAGCTTTTGTTTGTTTTGTGCGAGAGTGGCAGATCAGGACTGCACAAAATGAGGCAAAAGGCAGTTATCGAAGAGGCAATGCTGGAAGTGAGAGATCAGGCAGGATTTTACACACGAGCAGCTTTCACTATTGCTCGCTGATCTCTTTGTAAAATCAGACATTTCCACTTCACCTGATACATCTGATCTCTTGATACATCTCACCCCCAATATATGTATCTCTTGTTTTACATCTACTCCTGGATACATGGATACATGTATCTCTGCTGCAAGCTCTTCGTTCTCCACCTCCCCCACCTCCCATTCAGCCAGCAGGGGAAATCACAGCTTCTCATTGGGTCAAGGGAAACTGAGGAAAGCGCCCCTAAAGCATGGTTCTCCACCCCAGATTTCTCTTCGTGCTGTTGCTGTCCTAGCCTTCCTTTTGCTGTTTTAATGTTCTTCAGGGCCGTGGAAGGGAAGATTTTCCATCTGGAGATGCGTTTGGAAGAGCTCAAAGAAAGAATTGAGCAGGCAACAGGCAACCCTCTTCCTGTACAAAGCAGCTTTGAGGAGGTTCACTCATCTCCATCCCCCCCCGACACGAAGGCATCTCAAGGGCAGATGGGATTGCTGGCACCATTTCGTCAGGCCCTGATTCCTGCTGATCACACTCCGTTCCCTGAGGTATCAGGCAATTTCTTTCACAAGTTGCTTTTCTGAAGCAGAATCACAACTATGTGCTTTTAATAGATGCTTCAGCTGCTAAAGGGTTGTGGGTTGCTTGCCTAATTTTTAAAAATAAAGATTTATATATTTCTTTACTTCTTATATAGAATTTCCATTTCTTGTAAACATGGAGAAAATTAGAATTGATGTATGTCTTTTCTTCGTGTTCTTTGGTTTTTACTTGGGATATGCAAAATGCTGATGTCCATCTCTGTAGGAGCCACATTTGGTAGGTGTTTGCTTCTCCTCTAAAAGGCCCCAAAATCACTTGTGGCCACACAATGACAACTTTACAAAGTGTAACATGGCAGTGAGCGGCATTGCCCCTCCACACCCCAGTATTTGAGAAGGCCAGGTAAATGGAGGTCATTTTGGCCACCTCAATTCACAATTCCTTGTGCTTATTTTTTTTTAAAAAAATTAATCTGCTAATTTCTTATATAATGGGTCTTCATGGTTCTTTGTGGGCAGAAATTCTGGATTGTCTCTTATCAGAGGAAATACTGAAATCAACTTTTGCACCAGTTACATGTATTTACTTCAGGGGCAATTTAATGGGGCAATTTCCAGCATTTTCTGTCCTCACATTTTTCTCTCAGTTCCTCCCTCCCTCTGCCTCTGCCTAGTTGAAGAAGAATTTATGGCTGGTTGTTTTCAGTGCAGACCTTCCGTGTCTGTGTTTCAGACTTCCATTCTCAGGGACGGGCACAACCAAGTCTGGATGGATGAAGAAATGGGCTCTGTTAGTGAAGGGACTGAAGAAGAAGGTTGTCCAGAGCCTCTCCAACACAAGCAGCTCCAAGTGGAGGAGAACTTTGGCCACCTCCTAGATCAGTAAGTGGTCAGGTTTGATGTTTATAAAATATTTTTTTAAAAATAATTTTATTTATTGCTTTTATAGAAAAAAGGAAAGAAACAGACAAGCATTGCCCACGTATAACATAACATATTAACCCAACATATGCAAATCCCCCTCCATCCTTTAACCCTCAAAGGTCACGGGTAAATATGTCCATAATTTTGATAATCTTTCTTTCGTCTCCATCGGTAGGGTGTCATTAATAAATGCCGTATGTAATTTGCTCCAGGCATTTCATAAATCTAGAAAAGACATTCACCAGGGTAGAAAAGCCGCCGATGTCTAAGGGCATTGAATTTGTACATATCGAGAACGTTACTGTATCACCTCTCAAAACCATTTTTTTTTTGTCTTTCCAGCCCCCAGCTTTAACTAATAAGGCCACCCATAACATTCTATGAACTATGTATTTATACGGTACCAATGCTGAATGATCTTCTAGTCTTAAAAGTATTTTCCATCTTAAAGTGTAGTCATTCCTTGCATAATACATAATTGCATAATTGCTGGTGATTACTGTCCTGCCTGCATTATGCGCAGGAAACCACATTTTGCTTCCTGCACACAACCAGAGGCCTTTTCGCACAGGCGGTTTTGGAACGTGGGCGAAGCGTCCCGGGCCGTTCGGGGAGAGAAGCGTTCGCGCACGCTCCTCTCCCTGACAGCCTTCGGCACGCCCCCAGGGCCAGCATTGGCCGAAAATCGGCCTCACAGCTGGCCTCTGGTTGGCTGATGACCAGCCTTGCTGGGCTGGCGATTGCGCCGGCGCGGCGAGGCCAGTAGACGGGACCCACCGAATCAGGGGTCCCCTCTCCCATCTGCCAGGGTCAGTGACCTTGGCAGATGGGACAGGGGACCCCCGATTAGGTGCGTCCAGTCTGTGATCTACCACGGCCGCCGGGACATGGCTCCTTCCCGGCTCTGGCAGCCCCATTGCGGCTGCCAGAGTCGGGGAGCTGCCAGCATCGGCTTCCTGTAGCCCCTTTCCGGGGTGGCAGGAGGCCGACGCCAGGCTGGCTGGGGGCAAGGAACCCCTTGGGCGACCGGAGCGCGTTGCTCCGGTCAGCCAAGGGTCCCCCCACCCCCATCGCGACTGTCTCCGGGGCGCCGGCGCCTGAATCAGGCACCTATACCCCTCAGATCAGCTCCCCAAAGCCCCCACCCCACCCACCCCCGAACCCCCTCTCTCCCATCTACAGGTGCCCGCGCCCCATAGATGGACACAATCGGGGTCGGGGCTCCGATATCCAAAGGGCTCCTGCCCCATAGGGACCTTGCCCCGCCCCCGGGGTGGGGGGTGCAGGTGCCCGGGAAGGGGCTCTGTGTGGCTTAGGCACCCAATTGGGGTGCTGAAGCCCCGCAGAGCCCCCCTGCCCCTCCCACCAGGAGATCCAGGCGGGAGGTGCTTTTACTCCACTTCCAACGTGGAAGCAGGAGTAAAAGTTTTCCTTCGCCCTGCGAGATCGGAGGCTTGGAGGGGTGGGGTGGGGCGCGCCCCCTGCTCCAGGTGGGCACCCCTGGGGCCTCTCAGGAGCCGGTGGGAGGGAGCCCCGTGCCCCTCCCCCCCAGCGATCTCACCAGGTAAAACTTTACTCCACTTTAAAGCCCCCCACCCCCACCCCCACCCAATCGCCCCCCCGGGCATTGGGGACACTGCGCACCCAGCAGACCTACCTTCCCGGCGTTGAGGCTTGGAATGAGCGAGGGATGCCAGCAACGCGCACACGTGGGGCGCGCTCTTGCGTTCCTCGGTCATTGCAAGCCTGGATGCCGGGAAGGTAGGTCCCCTACGCGTGCACGGTTCCAATGCCCAGGGTGGGTGCGGAGTGGGTGCAGGGTGAGTGGGGGGGGGGCTTGGATGCGGGGGGGTTAGGGTGGTGGGTGGTGGGAATCATCTGCAAGGTGTAGGCGCCTAGATCCAGGTGCCTACACCCCGCAGACGCTGCAATCGGGGTGGCGGGGAAGCGTTCGGAGACCAGAGCCAGGGGTGTGTCCATCCTCTCCTGCTGGCTGTCCCTGGTTGTATATCTCCACCACTATTTCACAGCAGGTTGACTGGCCCTGTTGAGTTTTCTGGATTTTGTCATGCGTGGAAATTACTGCTGGACACAGGATTCAGCTGATAGTAGACCAGAGTGGAAAAGGTTATTCTGTAATGCTAAGGACCATCCTTGGCTGATTGTCTTCTCCCATGTCTTTAGCTATAGCAGCTTGAAGTCTTTGCCAGAGGCCATGAGTTCAGAGGAGCTGCACCTTGTGGAGCATAATCTGTCCTTGGAAGAAGCAGGTGGTGGAGCTGCTGGACATTCCTGGGAGCATGGCGATGCCCTACAGATGCTGCCTCCAGTGAACAAGACTGATCAGATCTCGCCTTCCTTGCTGTAAGTCTGGTGGTGGTTGGAGGACATTGTGGTGGGTTGGGTGGAAGGCAAAGCAGCCCGAAGGAAGTGGCACCAGGAGTCACAACAGACAGAGCTGATAGTACGTGGAACATCATGAAGACCTCAGGTCTATGGAAATCCACATGGAAATTGACTGCAGTGCACACTATTTGTGAAAGAGAAAATAAGAATAGAGTTGAGCTCTGAGTTGCAGTTCTGGTATATGACTGTATAAAAATTGACATCGCTGAAAGGTGTGGGCTGTGCACTGGACAGAAACACATGTAGTTAAGGGCCATGCACTTTGTCCACATGCACCAGTGTCAAGACCACAGGTCCAGATACAGGGACATGGAGATTCAAATTACCCAGAATCCCAGAAGAACATTTCAAATAAGCAATTAAATATTCCCATGATTCCTCAGAGGGTGGGCGCACAAGTGGCAGCTGGTGTGGGTGGAGCTATCAGGAAGCCCCTCCCACAATAAAAGCCAGTGTGTCTTCTTCCGTAGAAGTTCACACAGCTTCCAATGGAGGGAAGGGCTTCTGACTGTACGTCTGCACTGGCCACCACTGGCATGCATCGATGGATATGTGTCCAAAAACAACAAAATAACAATGATAACAATAAAAATATAATCTCTAATAGTAACCATAAAGCTGTTATCCTTTTTAATTTAATATTAAGTCAAGGGATTATTTTAGACAGCTACGTGTGGAGAGAGGCTGGTTTTTAACAGTTAAAAGTGGACCCCAAATTCCTATGAATGGGATCCTAGTATTTTCACCTTGAAGAATTTTAAGTTGGTAATTAATTAGTCCATTTGAGAAGATATCCCTTATTGTTTGATTTCAAGCATCCATTGTTAACGTAGTTTGGTTTCTCCAAGCTTTTGTTATAACTTGTTTTGCTGATAATAGCAAATGATTTAATAGTATTTTATTTTTAATATTTTTGTTAATATTTCCTCCCTTCCATTTTGCCCTCACACAAACCATGCAACCTCTGCCTTAGTCTTGGTTTTTTATTACCTGCCACCCAATTATTTATTGTGCTATCCCAATATCTTAAGGACTTTAACTGGCACTGGAAGTGAATGGAAGTAATACATTATTTTGAGAATCACCAACATTTTTAGGCCCTTATTCTTGGCAATTTACTTATTTGTATTTCCACCCCTTAACTATTTACTTTTTTCCAATTTTTCCCCATAATTACCTTGCATAAATACCTAAATATTTCATCTTTTTTATCACCAGTGTAAACCCTGAAGCTCGCCTCGTGTTGGCATGCTTTTATTCATTGCCGGAAGGTCTGCGGGCATTCTGGGTTGTGACTAAAATTAGAAGTGGGCTTTTTCTATTCATTCTGCCTCCTCCCTTGCTAGCTCAGAAAGGCGGACAAAGGTCTCTTTGCTTTTCTGTCTCTTTCTTTCTTGGGGTAGAACAAAAGAGCTTTTGACAACTCAGCTCTTCCTTTTGCTTCTGAGTAGGCCAATTTGGAAGAGTGGGACTCTGAGTGCCAAAGATTGGAGACGCTGAAAGGAAAAAGGGGTGGGAAGAGAAAATAATTTGACGGGAAGGAAGTGAAAGCTAAATGTGAAATGCTTTGGAGATGAAGGAAAGGGAAAAAGACTAAGGCTCCTCATCTTTCGTTGCATTTTACTTGCCGGAGACAGCCTGATATTACACCTGCCTTTTTCACTGCCATTTTCTTGCTTGTTCACTGGTAAGGATGCCACTGAATTGGGTTGAATTCCTAATGACAGCCAGATTAAATCTATACAGTTTTCTTGGCAACAATATAGAAGTGTTTGTCACTGCTTTCTGGGTTATTTTACGGCTTCTCAGTGCAGCCTGCAGTTCATGGTATACTCCCATAGTCTCCTAAGTCCTATCCAGTCTGCCGCTTTCTGCACTTCCTTCCTTCAAATCGTCTAAGTATCCTAGTCCACACTCCAGGCTCTGTTTGCATTTGGAGGGTGTGGAAGCCATCTGTTCCAGGTCAAGCTTGGTAGCAATGCAGGCATGCTATTGGTGTTCTGTTCTATGCAATTCTCTGACCAAGACACCACCCAGCCCTGCTAGTGGTTGGCCCAGACCTGTTGCTCCTACATTGTGCCTGGTGCACACAGGTGCAGCTGAACAAAACAGTGTTTGAAATCTTGCTGAAATGCAACTACAGTTTTCATAGCAGCATGCCTACCTCTGTGATGGGATCAGAGGAGGTGCCTAGGCTATGAAGTTGGGGCTCTGGTGGTCACACATCAATGCAATGATGTTGCACAATGACCAAACCACCCCCATATTCTTTGTTCAGGACCAGGTGCAGAAACACTGACAACTTTGCTGGAGCAGACAGTGTGGGACAGTTGTATAGGTCTACAGCTAATCTAGGTTAGGTACTTCTTAGGACAGTTGTGGAAGAGGAGGAAGGTTACTCCAATGCAGACAAAATTGTTTGTTCCAGAACAAGCAAGTGTGGAAGGTCTCAGATGCTACTTAGTTTCAGGGATCAGGCAAGATTTAGGGGCAGCCTAAATGCTAAGACCTATGGAAAAGTAGCTTGGATCTGATGGCAAGAGTGAGCATCAGCCAACCAGTTCTTGTCACACTTGGTGTTCTTCTGGCAAGAAAGGCACTATTTAGCATTCAGCAATTCACAACCCCGCATTGGATGATTCTGTTCCACAGGAGTTAGGAGACAAAGGGGCAGGGATGAAGTTCTCTGATTTCCGGAACAGTTCGGAACAATCCCCACCACTCCATAGCACTGCAAGGCGCTGAGTTGGGTCTGGGTGTTTCCACACCATTTCATGTGTGAACAAGACTTCAAGATGTTCAAAAGCTGCCTGGCAGTCCGTGGTGCACTGAAATGTCAGGAATTTGATTTTACGCACTTGAATAGTCGTATAATGGGGGCCAGGGATAAATTGACAATAGAAGATGGTGAAACTAAGAAAACTCTGCACGAAAGAAAAGCAGTGTCAGCAAAATGCATAAGCAGGCATGGCCTGGTATCACAGAACTTCAAAGATTGCAAACATAGTGGCCACACTGACAGTCTTAGACCATGGTGATGGGAGAGCTAAGAGAAAGAGCAGCAATAAGGATGCAGTGTAAGACTGAAATAATATTATGTACTGGGTGAATCTGCAGCATAGAGTTGTTCATCAGAATAAACAGGGCTTATCAGAATCCTCCATTTTTAAAAAAATTAATTTATTAAAATCCAATTGTAGCAGTAATGATTTTTTAAAATAAACTTTAGAATTTCTGGTTTCAGAGCAAGATCTGCTTTACAAAATATCATCTATTTAGCCGTCATTATTTGTGAACAGCAGATGTTCTGGTTATAGGCATTTTTTGGCTGTAGTGGAGAATTATGTCTCCCAAGAATTTCCTCAAGTAACATTCCCTGGAGGTATGGTGGCCTCCTTGGCTTTTCGTAGAAGCTGCAGGACCAACATGTAAGTCACGTTTTCTATAAATGTTTAAAATTCTGAAAAGGTTTTGTTATCAAACAGGGAAATCCAAGAGAGGAAGCCCCTTGAGATGCCATCAAGAGAGTCCTGGCAGCTGTCCTGCCAGAACAGCTGTGCATCACCTGCCCAGGTGGAAGAGTCACTTCTTCAGGAATTCCCTAAGAAAGGCAGGTTGTCCATTGCCGTCTCAAGACTGCCTTCCTGGAGACAGCACAGACAGCTCTTGCAACAGAACTGCATGGTGGGCGGAGCAGGCAGCACAGTTTCTGAACCCAGAGCCCAGAAGACCTTCACGAAGCCAAGTGTGGACTTTCCTGAAGTAGGTATTGAATAGTGTGCCTGGTGGTTGAGTTAGAAAGCACCGCTTCAGAGCCAACTTTGCCAAGATACTGAGAGTGGGGGAACAGAGGTTGAATATTGGCAGACCAAGGTATGTAGGCAAGTTAGCCCTGTCTACAAATGCAGTCAGTGATGGGGGCTGCCACCTGTGGCAGGTAAGAGCAGCTAAAAGGAAATGGTACCACGTCACAGTAAGTAGAATGAATAGCAGGAGTTCTACCATGCCCACCTTCTTTTTCTCCTTTTTTTTCAAATTTCAGTTTAAGGCTGGTTAAGATACAATGGTTTCCCCATTCCTGGGGAAAGAATAACACACTTTTATGCAATTGTACCTTTATATGCAGAGCAGGGAATATACATTAAAAAAACAACAAGAATAACACATGAAACAATTGGCTAAACACATTGCAAAGCAGAGAGGATGTTACTTGTAATCCAACCTCCCAGTCTCACAGATTTTGATAGGTCCCATTCAAGATCAACATCTTCTGCCTCCATGTGGACATCGGATACCCATTTGAAAGGGCATCTTCTCATAATATCTGTATGCTGTATTAATTCCCATTAATTCCAGGTCTTCCTGCTCCAGGTAACCTCTTCTAACTGTTGCAGGATCTACGCATTTTATCACCAGAGACAGACAGTGGATTTTTAGGTTCTGAAGCTAGCAGGATTTCACCTTTGGCACAGATGTCAAAAGGCCACCCAAACCATCTGAGGTATGGAGCCTCCCAACTCTTCTCTTCCTTTTCCTGTTCTCCCCTCCTTTTCTTCTTTCCTCCCTTTCCCTCTAGAGAGAAACTCCGATGGGTGAGGCGTTCCCATACGTTTACACCCAGCCTCTTTCCATAGTCTTTTCAAGGATGACTTGAATGTGACTGGCTGGTGAAATGCAGAGGGCAACCAGAATTCCTCTGAATATGAATCTTGCTTAGGAAATGGATCTGCCATCATTCTCGGTATTTTTTAATCTGTCTGCAGCTGGCAGTTACTAAGCAATGATGCAGGAGAAAGGGAAGGAAGCAGCCAGTAGAGCCGCTGAATCACAGAAATGTCAAGCTGGAAGGGACCACATGGTTCATGTAGTCCAACCCCTTGCAATGTATAGGAAAGCTTTAAATTGCACACAACAGTGCCTTTCAATCTCTCTTGCATCCAGGTTTCACAGCATCCTGAGAAAGCCACGGTCTTCTGAAGAAGCTCTGCATTTAGCATCTGTAAGAAAAGATTCTATTGCATTGGAGCCCCTGGAAGTGGAGTTGTCTCGAGGGGACCTGTCTGGGGGAAGCCTTGCCCACCATGACTCCCCTCCCAGCCTTGCAAGTGAGGTGGAGTCAGAGACAGAGAGCAGTAAGTTTCTCCCAGCTAACAAATCGAGCAAAGCTTCCTCCTTGGAGTTAACGGGACCTGTCCCAACTGGCAGGCTTTGCCACCTGTGTAAGCTGCTTAAGTGGTCACTGGAAGTCTCAGTAGGAGTGTGCAAAATGACATTGGCATTCACAAATCAATCAGATATTTCGAATCTGGAAAAATTCACAGAGAAAGTCCAGATGTTCGCAAAAACCTCCCATTGCAAAGACAAAACTTGGATCAAATATTTGTATTTGCCCTGTTCTGGTCATGAAAGGGGACTTTTTGAATGGGAAGAAGGTCACAAAAACTTTGTGAAAATGTTTTCAGTGCAAATGCAAAGGTCCAGACATTCACTTTAACAAATCTGCAGTGAAAGAAATATTTGGATGTTCGATTTGATAGCAAGATGAACTTGATTTTTTTCCGCACACATCCTTGGGCAGAAGTGATTCCCTCCACCCCGTTGTCCATTTTTAGTCTGGATAATCAGAGGTCCTGATTGTTCCCCATGAGTGTTTTCCAAAGAGGAACAAAGCCAGCTTTGGGACAGTGTGAGGGCTGGAAGGCAGGGGAAATGCCTGGACCCAGGACCCACTGCAGGCATTTGGACACTGTGCCACTGGTGCCATGGAGGTCCATGAAGCTCCCTGGGTGGATGGTTCTTTTCTTTCAAGGAGTGTACGGTCCTGTCAGGTTCCCTCTTGCAATCCATCTGTGGCCCAACTCAGGGAGAGCCAGAATTATGGGATGACTTGTGTAGATAATTAAATTATAGAGCATATAATTTAGACCATATTGTAGATGTTTTACTTTTGAAGGATTGTAAGTAAATAGAACAATAAGAATGCCAGTGTTGAACAGACACAGAGTTGGGTTGCTTCTTGGGGCACTAGAGAAGTCCCATGCTGTGTGTTCCTCTCTTTTTGCTAGCTCAAATGGACTCTGAAGCTGAGATAAGGGGCAAAGGTGGCACTCACAAGACCCCTTCTGCTGAAATGAGACCTTCTTCCGGTTCCTCCGCCCCTTTGCTTTCCCCATCCCAGACTTGTGACTACAGTCTTCTTGAATCCCGCTTGGAACGAGAGTAAGTCCGTCCTTGGACACGAATCCATCCAGACTGTGGCTGTGGGGAACTGGACTCTAGAAGATACTTAGTGACCATTTCCAGCCACCCTCATGGGAGTTGCAACGTAGAACAGGCACTGTTGTGCCATCACACACGTTGCAATGTTGCTAAGCCTGGAAGGGGTTGACTAGATGATCCTTATGGGTTCTTCAAACTGCACAGTTCCATGATGATCCCACCCTGTAGAAAGGGAAAGGATACAAAAACTGGATTAGTTGAATCCAGGACGTATGACCCTCAGATTGACTGCTTTGTAGATGTCTTTTTTTATCCAAGTTATTCAGCTAACTTCCTATTTTAATTATTTGTCTATTTTCTTCTAAGGCAGCAGGTGTTCCCCAGTCTGAGTGGCTTTAACTACCACCCACCTCAAAAGAACTTGGTCTGTCTGGTTATACTTTTTGAATAGCAATGTCACCAGACACCAAGTGGCTTCAGGGGCATACACTGTCCCTTACCAGCTGCAGATTATATCACAGCTATGGTTTAATCTGAATTAAAACAGTCAGGCAACAGTGGGCTATGATGCTAGGTACATCTTGTCTCCATTACTGTGGTGCTTCCCGAAGCTTTTTTGCAGTTGGTCTAGAACATGCAGTTAGTGCAAAATAGTTTAGATAATACTTACGGGGACCCTGGAAGGAGCTACATCTAACACCAGTTCTTGCCTGCCTACACTGGTTCCCTCAATATGTCACCCTCCTTTGGCCCTTTCTGCACTGAGCCTCATTCCAGATTATATCGTGGAATAGGGGCCTGTCATCTGTGTGCTGCTGCAGACTATGGCAGGACCCACCCAATGGATGCTGTGGTCCCTATTCCAGGATATAATAGTCTAAAGGAGAGCTAACCAAATTGGTTGGTGGTCTGGAAACCATGTCCCATGAAGAAAGGTTGAAGGAGCTAGGATTGTTTAGCCTACAGAAGAGAAGACTGAGAGGAGACACGATCGCAGTCTTCAAGTATCTGAAGGGCCACCACAGTGAAGAGGAATCGTCCCTATTTTCACAGAGAATGGGAGGACTAGAAACAATGGGATGAAACTTCAAGGGAGTCAGTACAGATTAGATATTAGGAAAAACTTCCTGATAGTGAGGGTAATCAGTCAATGGAATAGGTTGCTATAGGAGGTAGTGGGTTCCCTTTCACTGGAGGTCTTCAAGCAGAGGCTGGACCTACATCTGGGATGGTTTAGGAAATCCTGCATTGAGCAGGTGGTTGGACTGGATGGCCCTGGAGGTCCCTTCCAACTCTATGATTCTATGATTCCATGAATAAGGCACAGTGCAGAAAAAGCCTTTGAAAGCACCTTTAGAGATCGGCACCCATCTTCAATAATTTATTCTGTTGTTACCGGCTACGAGACCTTCAGATATAGGGTTGGATAGAAATAGAAACAAACAAACTGAACCTCTTAGCAGAAGCCCTCTATTTGTAGGTCTCCACCCACCACCACCACTCCCAGGAAGGACTTCCCAGAATCAGGAGCAACATCCTTTAAAAGCCAGTTGAAAATTTCCTTGTCCAGCCTTCAAATGGGTTAAACATCCCATACTTGAGCTGTTCCTGTGCTCAGTTCGTGGCCTTCATATTTATTCAGTGCTGTGACATTGTTATTTCCTGTGGTAAATGAGATGTTTGGTATTTATAATGCTAAATTGACTTACATTTTCTTAAGAGAGCTGATCAATGCCTAATGATTTCCTGCCTATTGTGAATGCTATTTGACCTGAATTACGGGTGTGCAAAATGACATTTGTGTTCACAAATTCATTAGAATATTTCAAATTTGTGAACATTCAGATTGAATCAAAAGTCCAGACATTTAATGAATCTGTGACAAAACAATTTTTCAGATCTTCTGTTTGACATGAAATTAATGCGATGTTTTGTGTGTGTTCAGAACCCTAATCTGATGTTCCTATCTGAAGTTGGACTGTGTTTTTCTGTTCCTCCACCCAGTCAGGCCATTGTGGCCCTGCAGAATGAAGTCTCTCAGCTGCGGCAGAGTCTAGAGGAGACCCTTCACTGCTCCCCCAGAAATCCCAAGCGCTTGTCTTTCCCAAGTAGCTCTAAGTTCCACAGGCAAGCCCACGACATTGCCCGCTTCCCCACCAGTGCCGACGCAGTAAGGTAAGTGAGAAGCAGGCTCAGTTCCAGGTTTTTGAGGAAACTTGGCAAAACGTTCTCTGCAAAATCCCTACCCTCCAGTATAACAGAATAAAGAAGCCGTGTTCATTTAACTCACCTGCCTTTCTTCAGAGCAGGCAGATTCAGATCAGTTAAAAGGTATTGCTTCTTGCAGGAAATTGGGGTCAAAACTGTTTTGGAAAAAAAGTCCTATTTAAGGATGTGCATGAATTTTTTTTTGGGGGGGGGGTTGATTGGAATCTAGTCAAATGCAAGAAAATGAGTATGAATCCCCTCAGAATCGCATACTACTCCCTTACGTATCTGCTACGTAGCTGCTCTGAATGTGTCAAATCTGCCCTGAATCCGCTCTGAATCTGCTCTCAGTCCACTTCAAATCCACTCTGGATCTGTTGCAGATGTGTCTGGCGCAACCGCAGTCCCACTTCCCCGGCTTCATGAATAGAACAAAGCTTCATGTGACTGTTCTGAAGCATTTGATTTGAATGTGCCAACATTGCAGAGGTGGGGGTCATTCATATGCCTTCCCCTCTTAGGCTAGAAAGTATAGATGGCAGATGGAATGACACATGTTACTGTCTCTAAGGCATTTTATGCCCTTTTTTGGCAACATGTGAGCATATCTCTTTTGTAATGGGTTTTCTAACACAACCACCTTCAGCAGTAAAAGGGGTGGGCACCTGGGAGCGGGCCTTCTCAGTCATGGCCCCTAAACTATGGAATAGTCTCTCCCTTGAGGTGCATCAGGCACCTTCACTGTACACATTTAGGAAGTCAGCGAAGACGCATCTCTTTGCCTGGCCTTTGGTTAAATGGGGAATATACTGTTTCTTCTCACATTTTTAAATATAAATTCCTTTTGGATTATTCTTGGTTTATACTTAACTTACATACATTTATACATCGTAAAAACAAAAGTAAATAAACATTACATGTATCAATACATATCCTCCCCCTCCCCTGTGATAGACCGATTCAACTGAGTTAATTGTGGCTACAGTCTAGACATACAGCCATTTTAATTTAAAATTATTTTTCTGGGATACATGTATTCGTTTGTGCTAACAATCTTTCTATACAGGGTTCCCATATTTGGCAAAATGCTCACTAGTGGTGCTGACATACTATTGTCTTATACTGTTTTTATATGTGGTTTTATTTTAAGTATTTTGTGCTGTTACCCGCCCTGAGACCCTAGGGTATAGGGCGGTAAATAAATAAATAAATAAATAAATAAATAAATAAATAAATAAATAAATAAATAAATAAATAAATAAATAAATAAATAGTGAGCATAATTTTATCGCTTATCATAATTTTCCATAATTCATTTTGCCACCCCCTTATTATTAGATGATCAGCATATTTCCTCCAATATTTGTTGAGCTGCAGCTATCAAATAACAAGCACTGTTATTGTTTTAATATACATATATGCTTGATTTTAAATGCTACCCACCCTGAGATCTTCGGGTATAGGGCAGGATAGAAATGCAAACAATAGAATAAATCCATAAGGCTCAGAGCCGACCAGTCCATGGTGCAGGTTCTGTATGTTGCAGTACACGGGAGAGAAACATCAAGAATTGACATCCATTTCACCTTCATTCTTCGTTCTGCTTTCCAGATCTGCCTCCATCCCCATCATTTCTCATGCCAAAACTTTAAGGAAAAGTACCATTCAGGATCCAGCTGTGGTGAATGAACAGTCAAAGAGGCCAGCTGTCCTAAAAGAGGGGGTCCCCCCAACTCCTGGTAAGCAGCAATTGTTCTCATGGTGAGTGCTACTTACGTACAAAGTCAGGATTTGCAGCAGAAAAAAAGTTGGCGTTTATATCCCACTTTCCCCGCCCTTAAGGGGACTCTAAGTGGCTGACAAACCTTCTGTTCCAGGCCCCTCTCAGTGCTAGTTACCAGCACTGGTTTATAGATATTCAGCACCTAGAGCTAAAAGTCCTAAAACACCAGATTCAATCCAAAACCAAGAATAAACCAAAAGGACATCTGTGTATTTGATAGTATGTTAATAAATATTCATTCAAAACAGTACAACTAAACAATCCTAAAAGACATAACAATATAACAATTTTTAAAAATACAAAAGATGATTTTACATACAAAAATGAGAATGATAATATGATTGTCCGATAAAGGTCTTAGATTTTATGGTCCAATGGACAGATGAGGGACGCTGATATGCAGTTTTATTTCATTCATTCATTCATTCATTCATTCATTCATTCATTCATTCATTCATACATACATACATACATACATACATACATACATACATACATACATACATACATACATACATACATACATACATACATACATTCGAATTTTCATCCTGCCCTATACCTCAAGGTCTCAATAGTAAAATCAAAATATAAAATAAGCATATTAAAACCATCAAAGTGCCTGTATGTGGTGAAGAAAAGCTGTTGCCTTATTTGGTCAAAGGCCAGGGCACCAAGATGCCTCAGGGGGAGACTGTTCCATAATCTGGGAGCCACCACAGAAAAGGCCTGTGCCCATCCCTTTTCCTAGTGAGTGTGGTAGTACAACCTGGAGAGCCTTGTCTGCAGATCTCCTTATGGTGGTGATTCTTCAAACAGATGGGTAGGATGATTCCTTCCTCACTGTGCACTGTAAAGGATTAGTGTGGAGCAGCCAAAGTGTTCCAGAATTGGTGGGTTAGAGATGAGATGACAGCACAAGGGTCCCACGCTCCCAACTCTGAGCCTTTTGCACGTACCTCTCTTAATTCAGATTAAGAAGATCCATATCTTTGGTATCCGACCCTCATGGATTCTGGTCCTTGAAGGTTCCGTATCATGTTGAGGGTCCCATGTGTCCGCACAGTCCATCTAGCACCCGATGGTAATGGGTGCTAAACAGGGCTGCCGTGTGGATGCTGTAGCACCCATCTCAAGGCTCCAATTAGGCCTGATTAGGCCTGAGCAGGAAGGTCCGCTAGTGGTGCATGAATCAGGGGTCACTTCTGGCTACAGTGGGCGTGACAGAGAGACATGGCTTCGTAGCTGCCTATGTAACCACTATGTGCTTCATAGACCACTAAGAAGGACATGTGGGCCTACACAGTGTGTGTGTTGAGGGATGGAGCCGGATCCACCCCACTGCAAATGATGGCCTCTAGGCTTGCCCCAGGATGCCATTACCCCAGTATACATGCAGAAGCGTGCTCTGTCAACCGGTCTTCATGACGGAAGACCAGATGGAAGACACCATTAAAGAGGTCTTGTGTTAATCTGGATTTAAGGACCCAGAGACTGCATTAAATCTGGATTTCCATAGCACTTGTGCGTGTTCAGAATGGAGTCCTTAGGGGATCATGTGTGTGGAAGGTACATAACTGATCGGTACCAATTGTGTACCTATCTGTTTCCTAACGGGTCTTCGTTGCACTTTCAAAGAGGGCCTCAAAGGCACTCTTGAGTCACACTTTTGCTAGTGGGAATCTGGCCTGAGATGGAATCTTTTTTTGGAATGTGTATGTCAGTCAGACATGGCAGTAGACAGTCTGTGCTGTGCACAATCAGGTTATTTTCCAAAATGATGGTTCCCAATTCCCTTGAGTTTGGTGGTAGGTGCAGAAGTATGTGTTTTTATTCAGTGAACTGAGTGTCCCTGATGGCTACTCAGAGGTTTGAACAACCACATCTGCTTGTGTTCCCCTTATGCTCTTTTGTACAGTTACTTCAGAATCCAACTACTCTAAACCAAAACTCTGCAAAGAAAAACAGAAGGGAGCCTCCATTTCTGGGGAAAACCTTCCAAAGAATCCAGTTTTCCAAGGGCCTTACACAGGTATGACAAGGTTAACGCCTCGGGATAACCAGGATGGGTGGCAGAACTGTGGCCCAGTCTGTTGTTTCCATATCCATAATTGAGAAATGATCATTTTCCATGTGATTTACTGTTAATTGTACTCAAGAAGCAATGCATGCTCAGAAATATGGTTGCAACCTTTGTGGTTCAGGATTGTGTCCTAGCACATAGGGAGCACATTTTTATGTCCAGACCAAAGGCCCTTATAGTCCAGCACTTTTTTACCACAAAATAGCATTAGTATCTAATGAATGTTTTTATTTCGCTCTTCCAGGCGCACAGTACACAATTCTGAGTCCTGAGGCCCCAAAATCCAAGACCAACAAAGACGTCCCTTTTTGCCCCCGTTGTCAAGGCATCGAGTTAAAAGGTATAGCTCTGTTTGGTCTAGTGGTTAGGGAACTGGTCTCTTATCTGGGAATACTGGGTTTGATTCTGCTCTCCTCCATGAAGCTAGCTGAGTGACCTTGGGCTAGTCATAGCTCTCTTCTGAGCTCTTACACCCCACCTACCTCACAGGGTGTTCTGGTGTGGGGAGAACAGAAGGTTTCTCAGCCGCTTTGAGTCCCCTTAAATGGGTGAGAAAAGCCAACTTTTCTTCTTCTTGTTCCCCGATGGCACCCTGGCCTTCTGGGGGGAGGGGGGGAAATGCCACTCATTTCCATGTTACACTTTGTAAAGTTGTCACTGCCTGGCAACAATCTCCTGGAAGATTAATCATGGAAGAGAAGGAGAAATGACAAAACCATCCTTTGGCCCTTGGAAATGTTTTTATTACATTTAAAATGTATTAAAAGTTCATTTATTAAAAGTTCATTTATTCACGTGGCATCTGGCTGCATGCCTTGACCTCCTCCTCTAGGATGGCCAGTCCAGAACCCCATAAGCTGCCACTGGTTACTACATTACACTGCTCTACATTGTAATACTTTATGTGCCCACAGGGAGAATGTTGAGGATCCAAGGGTGTAGATTCCAAGTATAAAGGCTGATGGTCTTGAAATTACTTTTTAGGTGGTGATTCCCAGAAGAACCCATCCAGTTCTGCTCAGCATAGCTCCCAACAGAAACCAAAGGCAGCGTGTTCTGTGGGCAAGGATTCCGGAAGCCCAAAGATCAAAGCCAAGTGTGGTGAGATGATAATTGCATAGTGCTGCCACTCTGTGATGCCCTTGGTAGGAGTGAGAAGCGTAGCAAGGAAACTGGAAACCACACCCCACGTGGAATGAGTTAAAAAGGGCGAAACCAAAATCTGCAAGAATCATGAAAGCAAACTTCAAAGATGTCCAGAAGGAGCATCGCCAGACTTTCAGAGTTCATAAAGATATATGGCATTTGGAGGCAGCGCACCATAGTTTGAGAAGATGCTTCTTCTCTATGGGCAGTGAGATTGTAAACACTGTGAGAACTTATCAGAAGAGCCGCTGCATTGTTGAATAGGCAAACGGCTAAAGGTTTATTACAGAGAAAATACAGCAGGCCTGTCTTCATAGAATCATAGAGTTGGAAGGGACCTCTAGGGTCATTGAGTCCATCAGATTTCCACCACAGCACCCATTTGGGACCCGATTGTTTCCACTGCCGTGGGGGAAATCCAAATCTAATGGATACATTTTGGCATTTAATCCGGATTTTCTGTAGACCCCATGGGGTCTACAATGGGGTCTTCTGCCAGAAAATCTGGATTAAAGGGAGCCTGTTTCCAGTGGAAACAGGCAATGGGGTCCAAAGGAGGCTAGGGGGAGGGGATGCACCCATTGCCCCCCCCAAACCTAGGCTCCGAAGCCACTTCGAAGCCACTTCAAAGTCATTTCAAAGTCATTTTGAAGTCTGTGCAAAATAGCTCCGGAGTGCCTTTGAAGTCTGTGCTGATCTTCGGAGTGAACTTCGGAGTGAACTTCGGAGTGACTCCAAAGTGATTCCAAAGTCATTTCGACGTTCACGCCAAAGATCAGCACAGACTTCAAAGGTATTCTGGAGCTATTTTGCACAGACTTTGAAATGACTTTGAAATGACTTCGAAGTCAGAAGTCAATTCGAAGTGGCTTTGAAGACTGCACCCCCCTGCCCCCCGAAACACCTGGGGTAACGGACCAACCCCTTGGAGGTCGATCCGGATTCCCCACATGGGTGCAAAGCTCTTTCCACAGCAGGGGTGTTAGCACCCACTGCTAATGGGTGCTACACCTCTCGTGGAAACACATTGGGTGCTTCCCTTAATCCAGATCTACTAGATCCGGATCTAAGGGCTCAGTGGAAAAACACCACTGGTTACAGTGGGCGTGGTGGAGAGACATTGCTTTGTAGCTGTCGAGGTAACCACTACAAAGCTTGTGCTCAGCTTAACAGACCACTGTGAAGGATGTGTGGGCCTATGTAGCATGTGGGTGGAAGGGTGGAGCTGGAGCCACCCCAGTGGAAATGGTGACCTCTAGGCCCGCCACAGGACCCCATTGCCCAGGTATACTTGCAGAAGACCAGATTGAAAACACCATTAAAGACCCCATTAAATCCAGATTTCGGATAACGCGTTCAGAATGGGGTCCTTAAGGGGCCGTGTAACTGATCCGTACTGATTGGCTTCCTAATAGGGTCTTCATTGCACGTGCAAAAAGGGTCCAAGTCTAGCCCCCTCTTATTCCAAGGGAAACAAGATGTTTGTCTGCTGTCTTCCTTCAGGACCAAGCTTTCCAAGTTCCGTCTGAGGGCACTTTAAACCTCGCTGTCTCTTTGCCTGCAGGAGTGGATTGCAGCCCAGGAAGCAGGTTGGGGCCAAACTCTGGAGCACATCAGGAGCGCAAACCTCACTGGCCTGCCCTGCCACCTGCTGCCCCTTGGTACTTGGCTCTTCCACCTGTGGCAGCCACCATGGGCTTCATCCCCACAATCCCTCTTGGACCCTGTGCTCCAGCATCTGCAGGGTAAGAGAAGGGGCCTTCAGGTGTCACCTCTCACTTGTTAGAATATTAATTTTGGCTATTTTAAAGCCAGCGCTAAGGCGGAGCTCTTTTGGCACAATGCTCAGTACTTTTTTGAAAAAGGAACAGCAACATATATCCGCTTATAAAGATGTTACCAGCATAATCAATAAAAGCCAGATACAGGATGTAGAAGGAGTAGCATTTGCATTTTACCCTTTGGTCAAAATAAAATCCCGAAACTCAGAACAGGGGAAGCATTTTTTAACCCAGGGATTCATTGGTCTGTAGAATTTAGTATCAGAAGATGTGGTGGCAGCAATTAGCCTGGTTAGCTTTAAGAAAGGGTTAGATAAATTTATGAATGACACTACCGGAACGGATCCCCGGGTACATCCTCCAGGCTGGGGAGACAGGCAGGGAACCTCTAAAGGCCATTTGCAGGACTTCAAGTGTGTTATTCTTATCTTCTGCTCAAGATAACCAGAAGCAATTGGAGGGCCACTGTGTGAGAAAGGAAGGATGCTGGACTAGATGGGCTGCAGTGCTTCTTATGTTCTTATGGGTTCATAGATTAAACGTTTTTGAGCCGGATGGATAAAGAATTCATACTTTCCAACATGATCTAGATGGAAGAACATTATGCCTTGATTTTTCCTGGTTCCTAAGTAGCTATGTGGATGTGTTGAAAGGAATAGCATCTTTCTCAATTGATGGCTTACCCTATCCACGTGCCTCCTCTCCTGAATGCTGGTGATTTGAAAACATGACTCTGCTGCCCAAATAATGTTGAAGGGGTGAGCGTCTTCCGTGATCCGGATCAGACAGTGTTAGCAGGTCTATAACAAATCCAGATTATTCAGCCCTTAGCATGGATCCGATTCAGATGAACATTAGTCCCATGCAGGCAATATGTACTAAGAGAGACCTTGGTCCAGATTAACAAGCAAGTGCAGAAAGGGCCTAGTAGTATCTCAGAGCAATTCCGAGAACTAAACTTTTCTGTCTTTCTTTACTCAGCAGGTCCTGTTCTCTGCTAGCACCTACCTCAACATCCACTCCAGCTGGGCCTTCTGCTTCGGAGGCCAGCAAGTACCAGGCTGCAGCGCTTAGAAAGAGGACTCGTTGGCAGCCATCTCATGGTCACTGTTCTTCCCTGACCCTTGATTGTGATGATCTGGAGGACCTGACCTGGTGTCTGAATCGTGCTGTGGAAGCTGCCAAAGACATGAAAGTCACCACCAAGAGGATGAGTCAATCTCTGACTTTGGAACTTCGTAAAGCAAGGAGCTATCAGGGATCCTACATTTTTTAATAAAGGAAAGATAGGTACTTACTCCACTGGGTTTGGTTGGAGTTGTGAATGTGTGGAGACTAAAACAAACAAACACATTCCTAGTGTGCCAAAGAGCACCACCACTTGTTTTGGGAAAGAAGCATCATCCCTTAGTATTGGGAAGGAATAGTGGAATGCCTCAACGCTTCTCAAAGGATTAAATTCTATACATAATGTTGTGTTTCTGGTGTAGGCTTGTCCAGTCTGATGTCCTCCAAATGTTTTAGCCACCAAATCCCATCACTGTCATCTGAAACATCTGACAATAACCCTGTGGTTGGAGCTAGTTTGGTAACTCTAATACTTGTCCCTTCCATAAGTTTTGAAAACTCTCTGCCCAGGCCCGTCTCTTTAAACCAGCTCTGTCCTTGCCTTGGCAAGGACAAAGAGGCAAAAGAACAAAGTAGAAGCTCTGGATGTTTCATGACAGGCCTTAGATCCATGATGGGGATCCCCAATTGGTTACATATGACCCTTGCTTTGGAAAATGTCTCTGACCTCAGCTGTTTTGTCTTATGTCCTAAAACTGCATTTGTCACCTCATTGGTAGAAGCTTGAAGGTGAATCCTCATGATGCTAGTATCTTCTGTTGCACTGAAAGGATGAGTAAGGTACCTTTGTCCTTCACTTTGGTCAGTCACTTATTTATTTGTAAGGATTTGAAGGGCTGTCTTTGTCAGAACCTGTTGCTGTTCAAGCTATAAAGTAGGTCAATTTTTTTATCCTTGTTTTCCCAAAGAAGCCATCTCGGAACTCAGAACTGGCTAGGGCTATTCCTCCTACAGCAAACCCACCCCGTTCTGTCCAGTCGATGAATCACTGGCATTTACTGTAAATATTTTCAGAGGTCCCTAGTGAAGGGCTACCATGAAACAGGGATGTGCACAAATGGTTTTTTTGCATTCAAAATCGAGTCAATTTGAATATCCAAAGATTCGATTTGATTCAACTGTTTAGAATCTGAATGCAACAAAATACGATGCAAATCAAATAATTCAAATATTTGCTTGAATACTAGATTTGCATCTGAAGATACAAATGTCACCAACATTAGTATTTCTTATAGGTATCTGTATGCATTCCGTATGTGTCCCATTTTATTCCAGTATGCATCCTGTTTTCATCCCGTACTATAAGAACAGACGCGTACATATATGTACATTCGAATGCCTTGAGTCGTTTGAACAAATGTTTAAATTCAAATGTGCAGACATTATATTCAAATTCAAATGTCCACATTCGATCAAACTTGATTGAATTTTGAACGTTTAGAACATTTCTCCACATTCCTACCATGAATCATTTGTATGTTCTCTGCAGACTCAGAGATGAAGGGTTTTGATTTGGTCCTCTTGGGCTGAGATCCTATTTTACACTTTTACCTCAGGTTTCGTATGTGTGTGTATGCATTTGTGTGAGAGAAGGATAGATCTGTTTCCTGAAGCAGTCCAGGGAGGATAGTTATGAATTGTTTTAAAACAAATAGATATTTTTGTGAACAATATTTTTTCTTACGCGTGTGGTGCTGAACACCATTTCATTTGGTGACAGGAAAAAGCAGCAGCTGGATTTTTTTATTAGTGTCCTCATGCAAGCTGTTGAAGAATTCCGTAAACTAGAATTCAAACTGTGTGATTCCATCCAAATCCTGGGTGTTTATTTGTCTTTATTTTTCTTACATTCCTTGAAGCAATTTACAGTTCAGAGTGTGTAATTACAAATGAGTTTAAAAAAAATTGTGCATTTTTCAGTGATTCCCATTTTATCCATACAGATTTCTGCTTTACATATTTGTTGAGATGTACTTGGCAGTTTGCTTAATTTGGATTCAGTTTCCATATAATCATCTTTAGTATATTTTTTATGGTACTGCTTTTACAGCGTAGCAAGAAATAATTTCCCTTGTTAAACATAATTCTAGAAACTTTTTAATAATGTGATTCAGTATCTTGAGTTTTCTTGATCTGGATTAACATTGGTCCCAGACAGAGAACATGGACTAAAATGGTCCTTGAGCTGGATTGACAAGTAAGAGTAGAAAGGGCCTAGAAGTATCTCATAGCAGTTCCCAGGACACGGCTGGGCCAGTTTGCTCTAATCGTTAGGAAGGCAGATTCATATCTAGGAATACCAGGTTTGAATCCACACTCCTCCGTGAAGCCAGCTGGGTGACCTTGGGCTAATCACAGCCCTCTTCCTGAGCTCCCACACCCCCACCCACTTCACATGGTGTCTGTGGTGGGGAGAAGCTTTGTAGGCCATTTTCAGTCCCCTTAAATGAGTGAGAAAAGTTGAGTAGAAAAGCCAACTCTTCCTCTTCTCCTTAGTACTCCAGTTCAGTCCGGAGGCCAATTTGCACTTTGCCTCTTAATATGCAATTAGTTAAAATCTAGGCAAATGTATCTGCACTTGCAGGAGGTGTTTACATCCCCTCTGAATGATGTAGGATTCATATTCAATCCCATATGAAGCTTCATATGAATGTTTCAGAATATTCGATTTGTTCGATTCAAATTCGAGTCTCCAAATTCAGCCAAATCCATACAAATTTTGAATGCTATGAATATTCATGCATGTGCCTAGTTTTAACTGCACCAAGCTCATAATGTGTGGGGGATGCGCTGGGGCTTACAGAGCCATTTCTGGTGAAGTGCAGACACTCCGTTCCCAAGCGCCCCCTGCATGCACTAACAACTGTAGCATGAAAAGACCCTACAACAAGGCTCAATGTGCTATGGTGTGCCATCAAACCCAGTAACTTGCCAGTGAGACCTACTGAATTCAGCCACCTGCTCCTGGAATTCAAAGCATCTCTGATATATTGAAAGTCAGTGCCCTGCCTGAAATTGTTCTTGCTTGCTGCATTATTCTCTAGCCAACCACAAATGGAACTTGGGGGAGGGAGGGAGGGAATGGAGGGGGCCCTGCAGTAGAGCCATTGACCACAATAACTGTGAAAGCACTGGGATGATCTCCTTAGCATTCCTTTTCCTTAATGATATAAGAATCATTGCTTAGAGGAATTTGTTGTATAGGTTTTTGTTTGTTGTCCTCTATGTAATAAAATATTTTTTTCATTCTGTTTCCATGTTTGTTTGCTTGTTTTTTTAAAAAGCCTTGATGGGTAAAAGACAGAAAAGTGTGCTGGGGGTTATAGCTTCACCCAAACATCATTTACTTAGTCCACATCTGTAACTTTGGAACAGATCAAGCATTCTGAAGAAGAAGAGTTGGCTTTTCTAACCAGCTTTTCCCACCCATTTAAGGGGACTCAAAGTGGCTGACAAAGCTTTCTATTCTCCCCACAAGAGACATGCTGTGAGGTGGGTGGGGCTGTGAGAGCTCAGAAGGGAGCTGTGACTAGCTCAAGGTCACCCAGCTGGCTTCAGACGTGGTATTCCCAGATAAGAGTCTGGCTCCTTACCCACTAGACCAGTGGTTCTCAACCTTTCTAATGCCATGACCCCTTAATGCAGTTCCTCATTTTGTGGGGGCCCCCAACCATGGGGGCAGGGCCACCCGGGTCACGGGGCAGACCCACTGGGGTCCCAGTGCAGGGCCTCCAGGGTCACAGGGGTAGGGGCACCAAGGACTCTAAAGTGAAAACACTACACACAGCAGGATTCACAAAGTTCCTGCAAATGTGACAGGACTTCCCAATTCATTTGCAGCTCATGAGATTTGCAAGCAGTGGTACAGAAGACGTGAGAAGGTAAGACTGACATCTAATTTGCAAGTCTCATAAAAATGTGTTAAGGGTACACACATGACTTGCCGCCCATACAGAGGCAGAAAGAAGAGGAGAATTAACTTTTTTTAAAAGCCCATAATGCCTGGTTTACCAAGTTCATTTTTAAAAGATGGGTTTGGGATGATGCATTTTTAACATCTTGAAAAGAATCCTGTTGTCATTTAAAATGAGTAGCAGATGATTTTTAAAAAAGCAAAAGAGGTAGGTAGTAAGCCTGGCTGCATTACAAACACAGCATCCAGTGCCTGCCAGGCCCTTGGACCTCAGGGGACCTCAAATGTGTGAGTTTCTAATATTTGGTTCTAATACAGCTAGAAGCAATTATGACCTTCCATACATTTGGTAATATTCCTTCTGTAACCTTCTTTGGCAGTTGAGCACGTGAGGTTCCCTGGAATTTTAAACTTTCCTGCATTAGAGGTTCCCTGAAACTGCTGAACTAGGAAGTCTAAATATTTTGATGGGGTGTAGTCCGTCTGAAGTCCAGTTTTACCCAACAAGAATATTACAGGTAGGTTTTGTCTTAATTCTGACAGAAATCTTGAAGTGTCTTTTAAGCAGTATTAGAACGGCAAAATGCCTTACAAATGACATATTACAGTACACCACCTTTTCTTTTTGGGGAATGTAGCCTGCCTGGAAGACAGATCCACCCCAGGGAGAGGAGGGAGGGGCACAGAAGCCACATAGGTGGGTGTGGAGAAGTAGCCCCCAAAGCAAACAGAACTGCAGCACAAAGGATTAACAATTATTCTTGTGTTTTGTGTCCTCAAGGATTGGGAATACCAAGCCCTGTGACCCCCGCCCACCCTCAAGTCTGCTGGAGGTACGGGGGGGGGGGGGGCAAACGCCAGATTCATCCTTCCCTCTCTTTGTTTCTCCCCCACCTCCCCCCTGCCACACATACACACTTTCCCCAAGAGGCGTGTCCCCGCGTGCTCATCGGAAGAGGGGGAAGCACTGAGGATGGGGTGGGAAGGCGGAGGAGGTCAACTGGAAGTCCGAACCTCCAGAAACCACCAGCCCTGTCCAAAAACCCAGCAGGGCCACGTGGTGGGAGTGTGCTTGCAGCCACAGCCATCTCTCGCTGATAGATTCGGGAAGCGCGAAAACAGCCATGCATGTGTGTATGCGCACGAAGAGAGTTTTCTTTTTTTTCCTCCATCCCTCCTGCAGTATCTAAGAAGATATACATGTATTGAGGAGTGAGATGTTACAAGAGATCAGAGGTATCGGAGAGTGAAGTGTCTGATTTTACAAGGAGATCAGCAATCACGAAAGACACAATGCTGTCGGCTTTTGTGTGAAAACCTGCCTGCTCCCCCTTTTGCCTCACTCCTTGCCATTTCGTGCTGCTCTGATCTCTCGATCTTGCACAAGACACCACCATAAGAAGAGGAGGTGATCTTCAATCTTTTACTTTGTTGATAACATGAGAAAGAAGCTGTGCTAAGGTGGAGGGGGCAAGCAGTGAACAACAGCTACTGCCAAAGGACTCCATGATCTCCGGGAGCAAGTTTATATAGAGGGTGGGGTTTGAATTGCCCACCCCAATGAAGTCAGGGTATGATGGTGTCCAATTGCTGACTGCATGAGGAGGGGGTTCTGCTGAAGGGAGGAAAGATTGGAGGGGGTCCCTCCCCTGCTGGGCACTGAAGAATGCAGAGTGAGTCTTCATTATAAGCTAGCAGTGGGAATGTAAAAAACCAGACCTCGCTGCTGATTTTAAAAACCGGATTAAATTGCCTAGCGGGAACCTGCCTTAGAGAGCTAAAACTCTGTTAATACCCGCCACTAAACTGATCACAGCGAACATAACAGATTCCTGCTCGCTTGGTACTTAGGGGGCAAACATTGGTCACGAGGCTTGAAATTTGGCACTGAACAGCGAAGCCACTCAAGAAATGCTCTCTTGCCTCAGTTGACGGGACAGCAAAACTTTATTGACTCCAAGTGCTTTTTTTAAAGTACAGAACAGCTATACAGAGATGACATTTTTGTGCTTCAACATTTCCAAACACTAAAATTTCTAGAATTAAAACAAGTTCCAAGACAGAAATTTATTTATTTTTAAGCTTTTCAGGGTTTCCCCCTTTCCATTTCAATCAAAGGTTTTTTTTGAAATATAAATAACAGATAAAAACAAAAAAAACAACCCCCTTCAAAAAGACACAGCTAACAAAAAAGGTGACCCTGAAGCAGTTGCTGCTCTAATTAAAAGGGGAGAGAGGAAAAGACAAAAGGTGACCAGGTCAAAAACAAACAGAACAGCTTTTGCCGTAGGAATACAGAACAATATGGGGCAGAAGAGGAGAGTTTACAAGCCACAAGAGCGAAGAAGGGGCTGCCGTTTGGAAAGTTCTCCTCCTCTCTGATGCAATCTTCCACAAAAAGGAGGCCATGGCCTTGGACGGGCGCAGCTAGGAATGGAAAACAACCATCTTGAGCCAGGGAGGCAACGGAACGCACTTGATAGTTTAAATATGCCATAAGCTAAAGAGCTACCATGGAAAAACGAAGGCAAGAAACATGAAAAGGTCTCCACTGACCACTGTACTCCAAGTTTGCATGACATCACAAGACACAAACATTTTCAGCTTGGATACATGTAGCTAGGAAGAAGAGAGGGCAGAGCAGATCATATTTATGTGGAGCAGGAGGGATAGAGATTATTCTTTATTTGATGATTCTTGCCGCATCGTACACATTTCAATGGCAAAGAGAAAAGATCACAGAATCCTTCAGATGGAAGGGATCATAGATGCCAACTAACTCTAGCCCTCTCCTCTGTGCAGGAAATAGCTAAACCATCTCCCAACAGATGTCCATCGAACTTGAAAAAAATCTGGCCCCTCTTTCTAAGTGGCAGATCTCTAGGTATCTGTAGACAGCCATCTTCAAAGAATCAGAGTTGGAAGGGACCTCTAGGGTCATCGAGTCCAACCCGCTGCTCAATGCAGAAGTTCCTTCTTGCTTTGTTGTTGTTAAGCCACATGCCAAAGCTGTTCAATCTTTCCTTTGCAGACCCTTTACCATCCTGGTAACACTTCTGTAAGCCCACTCTAGCTTACCAGGATTTCACTCAGTACATCTTGCCTGGAACTGGTTACAGGCCTCTGTGTACGTGAGCCAACTGGTGCAGAATACAGATGTGGAAAGTGTTAACAGGGAACAGCGAAGGAAGGAACCCATCCCACAACAGTGAAGCATTAAAGGATACATTGGAGCTTTGTTAAAAATCTCAACAGCTTTTACTTGGAAATTGAAGCCACACCTGTTTCTAAAGTCAGTGTGAGAAGCAAAAGAAATGTCTCACCTCAACTGTGATATTCTCAATAATTTCCCCAAACCTACATTTTCTTATTTTCCTGTTTATTATGGATATATTCATATTTTTAATTCTTAAAAGCAGTTCAGGGAGAAGGAGCAGGACCATGACTCCGTCCTGAGCTGAGCATGCTTCTTAAACCATTTGCCTGTTCCCACTTGCCCATATTCTGGAATAGATCTTAGGACAGAGGTCTCTTGTCCACATGTTATATGCAAATTCTGGAAGGTCTCACCTATGGCCTGCAGTAGCAGGTGGCCAGCAGGCCCCTGTTCTGGGATATATTCCAGAATAAAGCCAAGTGCAAACAGGCCCCAGGTAAATTAAAGAATGCTAAACTTAGTATTTCATCCTGGCCATTTGTAAAAGAGATTTCAAAGAGGCTGGTTTTAAAAGAGGTAGCAACACCTAGCCAAATTCAATCTCAAACTGTTAAGGAGGGTCAGGCTTGGGTAATACTTGGATGGGAGCCCACAAGGAAATCTTACGGTTGCTGGCTAATAACAGATCCCAGAAGGAAATGATAAATGCTTCTGTGCCAAGAAAGCCACATGGCTATGCCAATGCAGCCACCAGAAACTGAGCTCACTTTGAAGGCATCTGGATACGTCCTTTACTAATGGTGGCATTATACTTCATGCGCTCCACAGGCACACTCAGAGACCCCTTTAAAGCTGTCTCCCCTTGGGACACTCCCTGCTTCATATTCCTACAACATTCCCTAGCACCAGCTAGCCCAGTCTCCTCTAGAATTTGGTGTGGATATCAGAAGTACATATGTGCACATAGCACATTTCCCCTTCAGTTCAATGCAAGTGAAGCCCCCCTTTACAAATACAGGGGAGCTATGCCTTCACATCCAAACATCCATGAAATGTTTCTGTGTGATGGGAAACCCTCCCCCAATCCACTGTTTCCTGTCCCGCCTAGGACACCCATCACCTTTTGCCACCACCGCCACCATAACACCCTCCCTCAGAGGCTCAACTACACCTCCCAGGGATGTGGACGCATCCGGAGAAGCCAGCCCCATTTGCAAATTGCGGGAAGTCTCAAGGGATTATCTGCTATTCCTGGATGGGGGCAGCTTCTCCCCTACTTGAGCCTCTGAGGAGGGTGGGACGGTGCCTGTGGGGGAGGCCACCAGATTCAAAGGTAAAGGGACATGAGTTGTGGGGGAGATCTGGCCATGTCAAAGCTTCAGTGAAGGCTAGGTACATTTGCTTTGCATGGACCTGATTTGAATTCAGATCAGAATTCAAAGCATTGAATCTGAACGTGATTGCAAAGCCTATGAATATTTTTTTGCCCATCCCTGATTAGAAGGCCTGGCTAAATCGTGGACCAAAGGACATCCAACCAGAAGTGCAGGTGGCAATGTTCTCCCACCTAATGTTTCTCATAGGGATGTTATCAGGCTACAGTTGGGGAGAGAGAAGGACCAGCATTTGGGCAGCGTGGCGTTCTTTTAAACAATGCAAGTAAGATCTCGCAAGCACAGATTCCTCTTCCCTGCGTCTGATTTTTGGGCACAAAGTGCTGAACTGATATTTCCGAGACGCTAACATGCTTCAGGGCAGCTGAGAAACCAAGACCTGGGGAGAAAAGGGGGTTGAAGAACATTCCTGTGGGTTGCAGGGGAGGACAAGGGCACGGAGAGACAAGATCCGGAGATGATTAGGTTCCAAAACCAACACGCCACCGAAAATATTACTTCAAAATGAGAAACAGGGGGCAAGCAACTGAAGAGAGCTCATAGGGGATTCAGGGAAAAGCAGCTCGCTTTGCAAGAAGCCAACCATCTACACACTGCGCAACTGAAGAAATACAGAACCATGACAACAATTCCAAAGAAGGGGGTGGGGGGCAAAGGTGGGGGGTGGAGGAGGGAAAGGTACGGGAAAACAAGGGGGGATTGACAATATGTCTTGAATGCAGGCAAATTCCAGTGCACGGGAGAAAAGCATTCACTTCACAGTTTGCATCTGAGGTTTAGGTACGAGATCACATAGCCATAAATAAGTTACGAGCATTCATCCATCCAGGCAGAGAAAATAATAACATAAAATTAAAAATACATCATTTCCAAAAAAATATTCATTATCATATTATCTATCGCCAAGGACAAAGCAATGGGTTCTTCGGAAATGGGAGTTTGGGGTTTTTTGGCGGTTTAATTTCATCAAATACATATGGAGATAATATCTATATTATAGAATATACTACTCTTTCCCCCCCTCTCTTAAAACAACACATTTCTTTCATTTCCTGTCTTATTTCCTGTCACTTTAGCTGGAGGACAGAAGAGATGAGGGGAAGAAATCGTTCCAGCCAAACACAAAGGGGAAAAGAGGAATGGGGCAACCAACTGGATGAGGAGGGAAGGAAGTTGGTGTGGCCCAAAGTTTTGTGATAGTTTTGTGAGCACGAGGGGTGGTGGTATGGGGGGGACCTGGGATGAAAGAGGAGGGATACGTGGATTTATCACGGTTTCTAACTGCTCTCTTCATCTGTTTTATTCAGTTTCTTCAGTGTGTCCAGCAGTTTCTGGGGGGTTAGGATATGGGTTGATCCTGCAAAGGGGTGGGAGGTGTAGGGAAGAGAAGAAAAAAGTGTTAGATTTCCAGAAGAAGGCAACTTTAGAAAATTGGGGGGGGGGTGAGGAACGGGATATGAACCTTAGAGGAGGGGTCCCCAACATATGAAGGCCTCTAGCTGCAAGTTAAATGCAGAGGGGCAGCTGCAAAATGGCGGCCACTGATACAGAAAAGAAATGAAGGCATCAGTCATAGAAGAATCAAAGAAAAGTTGGTTTTTCTATCCTACTTTTCTCACCATTAAGGGGACTCGAAACAACTGACAAGCCTTCTGTTCTCTCCACCACAGACACCCTGTGAGGTAGATGGGGCTGTAATTGCTCAGAAAGATTGCCGTGACTAGCCCAAGGCCAGGGACTCGAACCAGGAAATTACCAGTTAAGAGTCTGACTCTCTAACCAAGGACCACAAAGGGCCTGCTCTCAAAAGCAGCAGGAAGACCTCCCAGCCAATTATTCAGTTTCAGTGGGTGATGCACATGTGCCCACAAGAACCAAGGTGAAGAAGAAGAAGAGTTGGCTTTCTACCCCACTTTTCTCAAAGTGACTGACAAAGCTTTTCTGTTCTTCTCACCACAACAGAAACCCTGTAAGGTAGACGGGGCTGTGAGAGCTCAGAAGAGAGCTGTGACTCGCCCAAGGTCACCCAGCTGGCTTCATGGGGGAGTGCAGAATCAAACCCGGTATTCCCAGATAAGAGTCCTGCTCCCTAACCACTAGACCAAACTGGCTCACACAGTAAATCCTTTCCTGCTGTTTTTCTTTTTCTCCCAAGTGTTGTATATTCCCAACGTGGCTTGGAGAGGACACATGTGTCCAAAAGCACCATTTTGGGGACCCCTCGTCTAAAGGGAGCTTGCTTCAGTGACCCAGGGTGCGACGGGCAGGTGCTGGTGTCCTTCCCGTCCTCTGTCCAACCAAAAGTGTAGAGGTGTCCCAAGGCGTACCAACAGGCAAGAGATTCTTGGAATCTGAAATCATCCTGCCAGGGAAAGTGGAGCCCAACACAATCACACCCAAAGCATAAGGGTGGCCCACAAAAAGCAAAGAATCTGGCCTGCTGCAGGAGGAAACTTGCTTTGCCCCTCCCAGGGAACTCCCAAGAATTCCTCCTTGTCACACAGGGGCCAGAGGTTTCTGCGACACAACTGCAGAGGTGGAGGCCACCTGAGAAGCCCACCTCTGCCATTCGAAGCCTTACCTGACCCAACACAGCACAGTTCCCCACAGTTGTTTTATTCATAACAATTGGAAGAAATGCTTGCAAAATGTAAAAACCTATGGAGTTACAATTACTTCAAGGGCAGGGGAGGAGGGGAAGAAAAAATCTGAAAATAAAATTAGAATTTAACCCCCCCCCCAAAAAAAAAATATTGTATGGATTTCTCTGAGGTCTAGGTGCAAGCGAAAGAATGGAGCATGGGTTGGGCATTCTGCAGACTGTGAAGAGACCCACACATGCGGTGGCAAGGGGTGGAAAGGAACACCACTTTCCCTCCCATTAAATATTGGGTTGGGGAAGATAAATTAAGAGAGAGAGAGAGAGTTGTGTCTGTACTTGAAAATGTGCGCATTTGTGGAGGAATGGAGAAGACAGGTGGAAGCAGGGAGGGCAGAGCCAGAACCCTAAACTGCATCTGCATTACTCAGTGCAAGAGCAAGAACCACAACATGATTTTTCTGATAAATTAAATCCGCTTGGTTAGGAGTAAGGGGGAAAATATCTCCTTCTGACACCATTGCAGCCAAACAGAAAAATAAAAGTTAATGAGAAAAAGGGGTGAGTGGAAGTAGCACAACTTATATCAATACTGTGGCTGGAAAAACTTCACCAGACAATGAACTACATCTTTGCACCATCTAACATTTGGATTTTAGAATCCAAATGCAATCATATAAAATCATCTCAACTTGAGAGGGTCCAAATGCAATAGGTCTCTAAAATAAAGCATACTAGGGCTGTGTTCCCTCTAGGGTTTTATTGGGCATTGAAAACAGTTTGAAAATTCTTTGTCCGCTTTAGAAATTGGCTTCCCACACTTTCAGAGGAGCTAATTTGAAAAAAAAAAAGCATTAAAAACCCACTTGTTTAAACAACTTTCACTCCCATTTTTGTTGGTAAAACGCTTTATTGTTCCTTTGGGAATGGTATCCCTCCCACCCAGCTGCCCTTTCAGCTGCAGCCACCGCTACCACCTTGCCCGCCTGGCTGCCCAGCTGCCCTTTTGGGCTGTGCCGCCATTGCCACCTCACTGTGCCGCTACCTTGCTCACTTGCTCACCCGGCTGCTTGCCCTTTCGCCCATGCTCCCAGGTCATAGGGAGAAGGAATGCTGGGCGGTGAGCAATCCAGCCCTTCCTGCCCACCCACCCCCTTCCTGCCCCCACCTTTCAGATGCTGCTGCCGCCCTCAATTTTAAAGCGGAATTAACAAAGAACAATGGGATTAGGCATTGTTTTTTTGTTAATTCTGCTTTTAAAAAGTCAAATAGGATTGCGGCCTAAGAGTGTCCATTTTGACCTGACTTTGCCCCAGATATCAGTCTCCAAGGCATGGTGTAAAAGGAGAATAATGGCTCCAGATTAAAATTCTGGCTACCAGAGAGGGGCTTCCCGTCCCACATTTGTGTGATTCTGGGGAACTGGCTCATCTGCCGGTTGGACTTCATTCTCAGGAGCTGAGTGAACAGATTCAGTTGTTTCCATGAAAACAACATAGAAGGGGGGAGTCCACACACTTAACTTCCATGGGAAAGTGCCTTGCGGAAATCTGAGTTTAGGAATGGTAGCCATTGTTCACATTGCAAGTGACAGCACAAGAGATGTGCATGAATACAAGGTATGACCGGGTGGATCCAGGAGGTAGTGAATGCCTCTCTGAGGGAGGGGGTGGTTCCACTGGCCCTGAAACAGGCTGTGGTGCGCCCCCTCCTGAAGAGGGCCTCCCTGGATCCGAAAGACCTAAATAATTATCGCCCGGTGGCCAACATACCTTTTTTAGGTAAGGTTCTGGAGAGGGCTGTCGCTGCTCAACTGCAAGCGTGCTTGGAAGAAGCTGATTATCTAGACCCATTTCAATCTGGCTTCAGACCCGGTTGATGACCTTCTCCGGGAGAGAGACAGGGGGAACACTACCCTGTTGGTTCTCCTGGACCTCTCAGCGGCTTTTGATACCATCGACCATGGTATCCTTTGGGAGAGACTACGGAGCTTAGGAGTGGGAGGCAATGCTTGGCATTGGTTCCGCTCCTATCTCCAGAATAGATCCCAGATAGTGGCCGTGGGAGATACTGTTTCGACACCCTGGGAACTCACCTGTGGGGTTCCTCGGGGGTCGATCTTATCTCCCATGCTATTTAACATCGATATCAGTGGTTCTCAACCTGGGGGTCGGGACCCCTTTGGGGGTCGAATTACCCTTTCAGAGGGGTCGCGACGAGTCTCCTGCTGCCCTTCCCTCCCACCTCCCAGCTGCTCCGCCCCTGTGTTTGGGGGTCTCCACAACATGAGGACCTCCATTAAGGGGTCGCGGCATTAGGTAGGTTGAGAACCACTTATCTATATGAAGCCGTTGGGAGAGGTCATCAGGAGATTTGGAGTAAGGTGTCATCAGTATGCAGATGATACCCAGCTCTATCTCTCTGTACCATCTGAATCAGGAGAGGCGGTTGAAGTGCTTGACAGGTGTCTGGAGGCGGTAATGGGCTGGATGAGGGCCAATAAATTGAAGCTGAATCCAGACAAGACAGAGGTGCTGTGTGTCACAGGGTCTCGGGTCCGGGTAGTTGGGAGATACCCTGTCCTTGATGGGGTTGCAATGCCCTGGAAGGGACAAGTGCATAACTTGGGGGTTCTCCTGGACTCTGCGCTAACACTTGAAGCTCAGGTGGAGGCCGTGGCGAGGAGCGCCTACTCCCAACTACGGCTAGTCCGTCAACTTAAACCTTTTCTGGATAGAGACGACTTGGCCACAGTTATCCATGCTCTGGTAACCTCTAGATTGGACTTCTGTAATGCACTCTACAAGGGGCTGCCCTTGAAGATGGTTCAGAAGTTGCAACTAGTGCAAAATGCAGCTGCTAGAATGCTGACCGGAACATCTAGCCGGATGCACATCACGCCGGTTTTAAAAGGGTTGCATTGGCTGCCAATTTACTACCGAGCCCAATTCAAGGTGTTGACTCTGACGTACAGGGCCCTAAATGACTTGGGCCCCAAATATCTAAAGGAGCGCCTTCTCCCATATCAACCTGCCCGTGCCTTAAGATCAAGTGGTGAGGCCCTCCTGGTTGTCCCACCACCTTCAACAGTGAGGTTGGTGGGTACCCGGGAGAGAGCCTTTTCTGTGATGGCCCCCAGACTATGGAATAGCCTCCCGCTCGAGGTGCGTCATGCCCCTTCCTTATATATATTTAGGACGGCGGTGAAGACGCACCTCTTTGCCCTGGCCTTTGGCTGAGCTGCTTATGTTCCCCCTACCCCCTACAGTACAGACACTGTAATTTTAAACATCTTGTATATGTTTTATTCTTGTTGGATTTTTAATGTCTTTTACTGTTATATTCTATTTTAATTTGTTGTTACCTGCCCAGAGACCTTCGGGTATGGGGCGGGATAGAAATGTAAATAATAAATAAATAATAAATAAATACTGGTAACATTCAAATTTGTACAAATTTGGCCGAATTCAGACATTCATACGCAAATTGAATGTTGGCACATTCAAAGATGGACATTTGGATTTGAACTGAATATTCTGATACATTCATATGAAGCTTCATATGGGATCTGTGAAGGATTCGTGTGGGACTGAACATTCGTACTGAATCTGAATTCCACTACATTCGAAGAAGATCTATTCAAACGGAATATGAATTTTCTTGCATTCAATTCAATACAAATCCCAAGCATAACCTAAACCTATTTGGCAACAGCTGAAGCATGGATGCTCCAGGCTGTCTCTATGGCAATCACAACATGGCACACAACTGCACAGCCATAGCCACAGCCACAACTCCCCACAGCCACCATGCTCTGCCACCATGCAGCATTTGCACATGGAAGCGGTGTGAATGCTGCATCTCTCAGCTTTCCAAGAGCAGCTTAGGCGCCCTTGGTAAATCTGTGGAGCAGGACAGCTATGAACTTTTATGGGCTCCTTTGGGATGGAGATGGCACTGCAGAGTGCAGATGCGCTGTCCTGCTCCCCTAAGTGCAAACAGGCCCAGAATCAGAATCACTGTCACCATTTGATATATTTTTGACTTCCCGATCTAGCCTACAGGATTTGATGTTCCCACGTGAACTGACCAGATATGACCTGCTTAGACTGAAAGGCCTTATAAGATCAACCAAGGACAGCCTAAAAGCTAGACCGTGCCTCACAAAAACAGTAGAAGGCATTGGAGATCACCATTAAAATCCACACTCAGCCACAAAATTCTCTAGATAATGCTGCTTCAGTCACTATCTGTCTGCTAAAGCTTCCTGCACTTAAGAACATAAGAACATAAGAGAAGCCCTGCTGGATCAGGCCACAGCCCATCTAGTCCAGCGTCCCATCACACACGGTGGGCCACCAAATGCTCATGGACATCTCAAGCAAAGGCAAAGACAAACCTTTTCCTGCTCTCAAATCCCAGCAAATGGCATTAAAAGCATCCTGCTTCCCTGCCCCCCAGCCTTAAAGATGTACCTAGGCATTCATTCTAGTAGCCATTGATACATCTGACGTCCATAAATTTGTCTAACCCTGCCATAAAGCCATCTAGGCTGGTAGCTGTTACCACCTCTCCTGGAAGGAAATTCATAGACCAATGACACTCTGGGTGAAGAAATACTTCCCCTAGCTGGATCCGTCTCTCCTACCCATCAGCTTCATAGAGTACCCCCTAGTTTTTTTTTATTTATTTATTTATTTATTTATTTATTTATTTATTTATTTATTTATTTATTTATTTATTTATTTATTTATTTATTTATTTATTTATTTATTTATTTATTTATTTATTTATATTTCTATCCCACCCTATACCCGAAGGCCTCAGGGCGGGTTACAATAGTATATTAATCTTAGACAAGTCCCTGCCCTCAGGCTTACAATCTAAAGAGACAAGAAACAAAAGGAAAATGGTGTGGGAGGGAACAGGGAACAGCAAAAAGCAAGCACTTGAGCTCTTCAGTTCCAATTTTTCTCTCCGTTTCTTATTGCTGAAATTTTCCTATTAACTTTACTTCGAATTTTCTCTTCATCGATGACAAACTGGATGATGGTAAAGATGGTCAGCCAGTATCAGTCCCACCCTGCTTGGCCTCAGGACCAGAAGTTTTCTCAACTGGTGGATCGGCTGCCGTAGTCTCTTTGCCATCTTCTGATGGGAGCAGTTGGAGGAGGGAGGGGCACTGCTGGGAGCAAGATGGCAGAGCCCAGCCTGCTGCCTCTTCTCCACTCCTCTCAGGCAAGGAGAGTAGTGTTGTGTGATAGAGAAAAAAAAAAATTCTATCCAACTTTTCTATTCCGTGCATGATTTTATATACTTCAATCAGGTTTCCTCTTAAATGCAGTCTTTCCAGACTGAAGAGGCCTGGTTTCATAAGGGAAGTGTTCAAGCCCCTTAATCATTCTAGTTGCCCTTTTCTGCACTTTTTCCAGTTCCACAATATCTTTTTTGAGGTGTGGTGACCAGAATTGTACACAATATTCCAAATGTGGCCTCACCATAGATTTATGAAGAGGCAAAATGACACTTGCTGGCTTGTTTTCTATTCCCTTCCTAATTATTCCCAGCACTGAATTAGCTTTTTTTTTCTTGCTGCTGTGCATTAGGTTGACACTTTCATTGAACTGTCCACCAGAACCCTGAGATCCCTTTACTGGTGTGTTGCAGAAAGCTCAGACCTCATCAGTTTATAGACATAATTTGGATTTTCGGCCCCGATGTGCATTACTTTGCACTTGTTAAGATTAAAGCACATTTGCCACTTGGTTGCCCAATCATCCAATGTTGAGAGATCCTTCTGGTGCTCTTGGCAATCTCTTTTGGTTTTTACTACCCTAAATAATTTAGTATAATCAGCAAACTTTGCTATTTTACCATGTACCTCTCCTTCTAGATCACTGATGAATAAATTAAAAAGCATTGGTGCCAACATTGAACCTTGGGGGACCCCACTTTTTACCTCTTTCCACTCGGAGAATTGGCCATTTATTACTACTCTTTGCTTCCTACCCTTAAGCCAGTCACAAATCCAGGACAGAACTTGTCTTCCTTCTTCCTGGAAACTCTGAGAATCAACAATAAAAACACTTCCTTAAATGCATATGTTCCACAGAACCCCCAACACCCGTCCACAACTATAATTCCACATGTGGCTGGTGAAGGGATCACAACACTTGTCATTGGGACGACTTTTTCTTGTCAAATAGCCCTGCCATCACCAACCACCTTGTTTCTGAAGAAACCATGCCACTCACTGGCCTCTTCAAAAACGAGGATTCGACCCCCTTTGTCTGGTCACCTTAAAACACTGTTTGAGAAAGATACCGAACTGGCTCAGGATCAAAGAGAAGACATGAATGCAATAAACAACACAGAGCGTGGTCTTTCTGCCAAGCTAAAGATGAAGGACCCTGCAGTCTCGCTTCCGGTTTTGACCTTAGAAGTTCTGGCTAAGATTCATGAGAAAGGATTTGATGAAGTAGCATCGGGCACATTTTCAAAACCATTGCTCAAAAAGCCGCAAGCATTTTCTCACCCAAAGAATTTTTTAAAAGAAAAGAGAAAAAGAGGAAGCCAGAAAAGGAGGAAGAAAACAACAAAACCCAGAAGAAAGAAAGGGTGAAAGACAGGATAGACATAAGAATGAAAGAAGCCCTTCCAAGGGGAAAGAGTTTCTTTTCTAGAATAAGCTGCTTTTACTTTTGGTTTGCTTTCTCTGGCTCTCATTCCATTGTTGGAGCCTGTTCCTCAAAAGATACCCTAGTGGAATCCCTGAAGTCGGGGTGCCTCAGATCCATGAGAAATTTGGTGGGAGTAAGAATGTGAGTAGAACCTGTGAGAGAACAGAGGGCGACTGACTCCTTGCACAGAGGAAAAAATGAAAACAGTCAAAAAGGAACATGCCAAGAAAGGTTTAAGGCCTTTCATTTTCCATATATCCCCAGTAACTACTGCCACCCAAGCTCATGAAGGTGTGTAGAGAAGCAAATGGGGACAAAGGGACACGGGAGACAAACACACAAACAAACAGGCTGTGGAAATAACAGGCAGCAAGGGGAGCTCTGACGTGGCATGCGCTTGAATGAGTGATGTGGGGCCAGGCTTGGGCAGTCCCCGCTGGGCCTCCAGGACACAGGGTTGCCACCTTTTCAGGTGCCCTCAAGGTCAGTCTTGGAGGATGAGGGTGGAGAAGCAACAGAGGGTGATTAAAGGGCTTATTACTATTTGGGCATAGGAAAATGTTAGGGTCCCTCCTCTGGGTGCTTTCAGGAGGGCTTCTGCCTCTGGGGCTGCATCCACACCTAAATTTTAATCCAGTTTCTGTCCGCTTTCAAAGGGAGAACCCACTCACAAGCTGTTTTCTTTTGGCATTATCCAGTTCAGAAAATTCACCTCTGGGTTAGATAATGTGGACAGAAAATGGCTAGTATCTCCTTACTCTGAAGGTAGGCTGAAGCTGGATTAAACCTTAGGTAGGAACATAGTTTTGGTTTCACCCCCACAGGAGCTGAAGGCTGAGTGTCCTAGCGCCCATGTTGGCTTCTTCCCCCTGGTTCCTTAAGATCATATCCAGCCATGGCCAGGGCACCAGCCACACAGGAAGTGCAAAGCAAGCTGCAGTTCCCTGTTGGCAACTGAAATCAGGCAACTGCCCCACCCAGGCCTTGATCCGCTCAAGATGGAAGGCTGCTTCCAGCAATGTTTGCTCCCCACAGCAGCTGTGAGTGACATACCCATTGCTGCTGATGGAAAAGCTCTTCTCACCTGACTGTAGGAAGCATTGGGGGGTGGGGGGTGGGGGGATCATGTGTATTTCACTATCAAATCAAATATCCAAAAATTCATTTTGTAGCAAATTTATTAAATCAAACGTCCAGACTTTGGCACATGAACTGGAACATTTTCCCCATCGAAGAGGCCCAATTTCTTAGGCCCCTTTCGGATTTGGGGTATATAGCGTCATTATGGCACCACCATGGTGTGCTTGCATCTGAAGCAACCCCACCACAAAAAAATGTGCTAAATGCTATTGTTGTTGCATCTGACAACAACACCCCCCTCACACACACACACACACACAATATATATATGCTAAATGCTATTGTGGAAAATCCAGCACTGGTTGCATGTTTTCCAACAATAGTGCATTTGCAGGTCTTCTGGACGGTGCTGCCACAATTGCTCCATTCAGCACACATGCGTGGGGGCCAAAACATGTGTCCATTCACACGTGGAGGTCACAACAGGCACCTCCAGGGATTTTGGACTATCAAATCTGCAGTTCTGTATGTCAGAATGCACAAAGCTAGTCGTCAGGAGGCGGTAATTGCGCAGGGAGGTTTATCACCATGTAGCAAGATATCTGGCCAACATCTGGAGAAAAAAGCTGACAATTAAAATAAAGCATCATATCTGTAGGGAAGTGCATCTTGCTCTTTCTCCAAAAAGAAAAAAGCAAAGAAAAAGAGGACTTATTCTCTCATTTTAGGAAAAGCAAAGGACCTGCACCTATCGTTGGGAGGCGCCATGTGTGCAATTGGCCCTCTCGTTGCCTTGTGGGGGAGCTCCAAGACAGAGCACCTGCACTTGAAGGAGCGCTTTCCTCACCAGAAATGGCTCCTTCTGCCCAGAAACTCCCACCACAGCGACTACACATGTGCGACTACTGAAATGTGCACCACATGTGCACTTACCTGGGCAGGCGTGTTCACATCTTTATGATGCTAATGCATCACATAATACACCACACAAGCGTGCTGGCGTGTCATGTTATGTGGTGCACAAGCATGCGTGCATGGCGTGTCGTAGTTGCCTGGGCCAAGATGATGGTGCCTGGACACCATACGCACCACCGGTAAGTGTCTGGGCGTGCGGGGGAAGGGACCGTGCGTACTAACACTTGCAAGTGCAAATGCTCAGCACATGCGTGGACAACGTCGCCTTTCCCATCCCCTGATGGGAAGCAAAGTGCAGGTTTGCCACTGGTTGCGGGTGAAGTTTTCTGGGGGACTGTGGTCTTTTCTCAAGTCTCTAATCTTGTCCCCTGCCCCACTCTTTCTAGTCTTGTCTGTTCTTAGGCTTGGTCCTGTTGTGTTTAAAATAAGAGCCACTTTGTGGTTCCTTCAGCCCACAAGAAGTACACAATTGGTGTACCTAAAATGGGTTCAGTGAATAAGTGGGTCAACAGGGCTGGTCCAAAGGAGGAGGCCCAGGTGTGGAATGCTGCTACCCAGGAAGAGAGTGAGATGGTTTTCTAGGCCTCAACAAACTTTTGAAACTCACATGCAACTAATACTGAGGTCAAGCAAGCAAACATATCAGTCGGTTTTGGAAGCTGTAACTGAAAATCACTTGACACAGACACAGAGAGAGAAAGCAGTGATGGAAAATAGATGACTAGATGCATGCATGCAAAGCAGAGAAAGGAAAAAGGGGTTGGAGACGCCCACCTTCAGGACAGAAACAATCCAGGGAGCAGATGAAGGACAGGACAAATATCAGGAGAACTATCAACTGAAACAACTTGGCCTTCAAGGAAGCAGTTAAAGGGATTGCAGAGACAAACACAGCTCGGAATATTTCACACTGTGGATGTACATCTCCTCATGGGTACATATGTGAGTGGATAAATCTGGACGGTGGAGGAGCCCGTGGTGGTGTATTCCTCCGTATTCTGGAGGGACTCTGGACTGTCCTTAAGCTGTTTTATTTTATATTTTGTAAACGGCAACTAAAGCTGAATACACACGCTCATGGTGTAGACATTTGAAATCAAAGTGCTAGATTGCTTTAGGTGTTTGCATCTGCATTTGCTACTTTGTTGGCACTCTACTGAGACCCAGTTAAGTGCAAATGGGAGCACAGCACAGAACTGCCGGAACAACCTGGCGCCGCAGTGCAAAATTGCACCTGTGCTGCTGGTCATCTGCTCCACCACACCTGGAAGAGGTGCATATGCTATTACAGGCATGGTGTACCTCTGAGTGCTCTACGCCTAAATGGCTCAGGGGATACTCTGGCATGGACAGAGTTGTTTGTAGTGAGGAAATGCTCTTGTGATGTGCAGATGGACCATCAGGGAGCTCCACCTGGGCTCTACCAGGTGCAACAAGGCTCCTGGTCACTGTGGCTAACAAACAGTGTCCTGGCTTCTGCAAGCAGATTGTACATCACAACACTCTCACAGATCCATGAGGTCACAGGCACACCATAAAACAATGTTTTCTTGCGGAGGGGAAAGTTAGAAGCATGAGCCTTTAAAAGTATTTATGAAGAGAAAGAAGATGGTGTGTGGAGAACGGTGCACTCAGTGCTGGAACTTGCCACAGGTAGGAGCGGTTATTTGGGGCAAGGGAGGCAGGGGGCACACAAGCCGTCACAAGATGATATGAGCAAAACTGTGGGATGAGAGAACACGAGGCGTGCGGATCAGGGACTCACCTATAAGCACTTCCCACTTCCCACTGGCTTGTGTCACCTCATAGGCGCAGCGCATTTCGTTCAGAGCCACCCCCCCAAGGATGAAAATGATCAGGCGGGGGCCGCTCCGGTACTCCCCAGGCGCCTTGTTCTTGTGCCAGTGTCCGTAGCGGGCACTGAATGCAGAAACGGAGAAAAAGAGAAGCGGTGAGAATAAGAGACACAACGCAAGGGTTTTCACTCGAGTATCTCGCTTCCAAATAAGCCAGAATCAGAGATTGCAGAAATATTTTTTATTCCCACTCAATATTCCAGCAACTTGATATTCCCAACTTAACAGCAAACTTTTGTCTCCAGCACAATTTGATACCCTCCCTGTGCTCATCTCAGGCAGGAGACTCGAGAGGAAAGCTTACCTGGAATGCTTTTGCCCCTGGGAAAGGGGCGAGTATGATCTTTTGCAATGTCTATTTCACTGGGGTGTAGGTTTTAAATTTATCATTCCCATTCAGCTGGGTTTTATTTGTCTTTTTTATGCCCCTCAAGGTAGTAACATATTGACCAAGGACAATTTTGCCCTAAATAATCTACCAAAGCTGAAGCTGTAATTATTTCCTCTGTAGAAGAAGAAGAGTTGGCTTTTTTACCTCGCTTTTCTCACCCACTTTTCTCACCCACCCAGTCTTTAATTTCTCATTATTTTTATTGATAATACCTGAAATAAATATAAAAATCTTGATATTTTTAACATTTTCACGGCTCTAATTTTAATCAACATATTCATTACTTGAATCAGTTCTCCTTTTGCCTTCATGCACCTTTCATTTCAGGGTTGGCTAATGAGGGCATCACCCACTCATGGTCAGTGGGCTCGGTTTTCATATGGCCTTGTGACCACAGCCTTAAAAGGTCTTGTGGGCTACCAGCTTTAACTTCTCCAGCCCTTTGCACCACCTTTTGCCTTGCCTTCTACCCTACCAGCTGGGGATGTCATGAAAAAAAAATTACCTTCATTTTGCTATCAAGTTGAATATCTGGAAAATTGTTTCTTACAGAGTCATCGCATCAAACATCCAGGCTTTTGCATTCACACGCGAATATTTTTAGGACTTTTATCACCAAAAAGCCCCCTTTCCCCAACCAACACATGGCGAAATGCAAATATTCAGCCAAGGTTTTTGTATTCACACGTGCACGGCTTTCTTGTTTTAATTACATTTTTGGACATTCAAATGCCTAGACTTTTGAATCAATGCAAATGCTTGCAAATTTGAAATATTTTATCAAATCTGTAAATGCAAATTTCTATTTGTGCATCCCAACTACGAACCACAATGGCTCCAGCTCCCGTTATTATAAGGTGAGACGGCGTCTCACCTGACTGCTGTAGTGCTGAAAGACGCTGAGGATCGAGTGGAAATATAAGGGTAGTGCTTCGTGTCCAGTTTGTCCTCAATGGCGTCCTAGAAGGAGAAGATTCACAAATGAACATCTATACCTGTTGCGCTTCCATGCCAAACCTCGCGCTTGTGGGCTGCTCCCTACATGCCATGAATGGTGCTGCAGGTGCAAATTTTTAAAGAGAGACTCACTCACATACACAGTGATGGTTGGCAAGTTTCAACAAAGCTGGAAGAACCTGCCCTGGCTGAAAGCAAGTGACCCTCTCATCTGGCTCGCATCACTTCAATGGAAGCTCACAAACCGGCTTCCAATGGGGAGAGGGGTATGTCATGCATTTGTTGAGAGCTGCCATTAGTGAAACAGCAGCAGTAGCTTTGCAGAGAATGTTCCTTAGGGGCTACATCTATCAACTATCTAACAACTATCGCCCGGTGGCCAACATACCTTTTCTAGGCAAGGTTCTAGAGAGGGTTGTCACTGTTCAGCTGCAGGCATGCTTGGAGGAAGCTGATTATCTAGACCCATTTCAATCTGGCTTCAGGCCCGGTCATGGCACGGAAACCACCTTGGCCGCCCTGGCTGATGATCTCCTCCGGGAGAAAGACAGAGGGAATGCTACCCTGCTGGTTCTTCTGGACCTCTCAGCGGCTTTTGATACCATTGACCACGGTATCCTCCTGGAGAGGCTACGGAGTTTAGGAGTTGGAGGCAGTGCCTGGCATTGGTTCCGCTCCTATCTCCAGAGCCGATCTCAGATAGTGGTGATGGGAGAGACAGAGTCGACACCCTGGGAACTCACTTGTGAGGTTCCCCAGGGATCAATCTTATCTCCCATGTTATTTAATATCTACATGAAGCCACTGGGAGAGATCATCAGGAGATTTGGAGTGAGGTGTCATCAATATGCAGATGATACCCAGCTCCATCTCTATCAGGAGAGGTGGTAGAAGTGCTTGACAGGTGCCTGGAGGCAGTAATGGGCTGGATGAGGGCCAATAAACTGAGACTGAATCCAGACAATACAGAGATGCTGTGTGTTACAGGCTCTTGGGTCCAAGTAGTTGGGAAATACCCTGTCCTTGATGGGGTTACAATATCCGGGAAGGGACAGGTGTGAAATTTGGGGGTACTCCTGGACTCTGCGCTAACACTTGAAGTTCAGGTGGAGGCCGTGGCCAGGAGTGCCTACTCCCAACTACGGTTGGTGCATCAACTTAAACCTTTTTTGGACAGAGATGACCTGGCCACAGTTATCCACGCTCTGGTAACTTCCAGGTTGGACTATTGTAACGCGCTCTACATGAGGCTTCCCTTGAAAACGGTTCGGAAGTTGTAGTTAGTGCAAAATGCAGCTGCCCGAGTGCTGACCGGAACAGCTAATGGGACGCATATCATGCCGGTTCTAAAAGAACGGCACTGTCTGCCAATTCACTACCGAGCCCAATTCAAGGTGCTAACTCTGACTTATAAGGCCCTAAATGACTTGGGCCCGAGATATCTAAAGGAGCGCCTTCTCCCATATCGACCTGCCCGTGCCCTAAGATCTGCAGGACAGGCCCTCCCAGTTATCCCACCGCCTTCAGCGGTTAGGTGGGTGGGCACTCGGGAAAGGGCCTTCTCAGTAGTGGCCCCCAGGTTATGGAATGGTCTCCCCTTGGAGGTGCATCAGGCCCCTTCTCTGTTTACATTCAGGAAGGCGGTAAAGATGTACCTCTTCACTCAGGCCTTTGGCTAAATGCTCTTTATTCTTCCCTCCTTCCAAAGACCACTGTTTTAAACTGTTTTTATATCATTTTTATTCTTATTCTTATTATCATTTTGGATTTTAAACCTTACACTGGTTTTATTATAGTGTGATACAATTTTAAATGCTGTAAGCCGCCCAGAGACCCTCGGGTATGGGGCAGGATATAAATATAAATAAATAAATAAAATACATGAAAGAGTATTCTAATGCCAGCCCTTTCCTTTCCTTGATTCTTAGTCACAAAATCTCTCACAATAACCTGACTTTGATTTTAAAAGAAGAAGAGTTGGCTTTTCTACCCTGCTTTTCTCACTCATTTAAGGGGACTCAAAGCAGCTGACAAAGCTTTCTATTCTTCTCCCCACAACAGAACACCCTTTGAGGTGGGTGGGGCTGTAAGAGCTCAGAAGAGAGCTGTGACTAGCCCAAGATCATCCAGCTGGCTTTTGGGGGGAGGGCAGAATCAAACCCGGTATTCCCAGGTAAGAGTCTGGCTCCCTAACCACTAGACCAGACCTGGGGCCTGTTAGCACTTGGCTTTATTCTGGAATAAGAGCCTGTTGTCCACATTCTAGTACAGGCTACAGCTGGCCCCATGTGAGACCTGATGAACTCTAAATTAGCATGCAGACACCAAACTCCTATCCTGAGATATATTCTGAAATATGGCCAAGTGTGAACAGGCCCTTGCATAAGTCAAGCTACAGCATAAATCCAAGACCTCTAATGAGTGGATGCCCTATTGGGATGTGGACTTAGCACAGGTGAGGAAAGCTCCTTTCACAAGTTATACCTCTGGGGGACGCCATGCCACTCCTGGTCAAGCAGAGCAAGTGGTGTGCACCCAACTCATAAACTTCACAAAAGAAGCTGCAGACCAGACCAAGCTTCAGATCTGATCCAGTAAGGCCACTTCTCACGCCCAGAAGAAAATGTGCTCCCAGTTCCCAGGCTTCACCTCCATAATGTCCTTGACCACAGGCGTCCATCGGGAGAGCTGGTAGGTTTGCTCACTGATGCGCTCCTTCCGTTCTGGCTTGCTTCTGCGACGCAGGGTGGACTGTCCCAAAAGACACAAGGCAGTGAGGGAAAGAGAGGGGAAAGTCCTAGAGAAACGTCTACAGTTTTGATAAGAACAGAAGCAGAACCACAGCAGGCAGTTTCCTAACATTCACCCTACCTGAAAGCAGCTTTGTGAAACCTCCATTGTGGATTCTGTTAAGCTCAGACGATGGGCAAATTTGCACCTTTATGTCCCTGGGAAATCATCACAGGGAAGTGAAAATGGGGGGTGGGATGGGCGTCTATACTTTGCGATGCCTGATCCATCCCAAAGTTACTCAGCACAAGAGGAACGTCAGGCAACAGCCTCAGCATGGCAACGGGAGCAAGAAGGGCACTCAGGATTGTTCCCACAGAGACTGGGCAACATGATGCACAAGCTCACCTGCGCCACCCTGCCACACGCACTGATCGCCCAGAAAAGGTGCAAATGGCAGAGATGTGCATGGATATGCACTAGATTCAAATTTGTATGAATTTGGCCGAATTCAGACATTTGTATTCCTGCACATCTCTAGCAAATAGTGGGTGCCAGCTTTTACTAGCCAGCGGCTAGTAGAGCTATGGAACATGTTTTCATGCTCCACTGCTATCCCAAGCAGGGGCTGCTCCAGCATGCACAGAGACACTTCTGGGATGGAAGCATCTCTGTGTGGTGTAAATGTTCCACCTCAGAACTTTCCTAGATTTCCCCTTTGTGAAAAGTGCCCAAAGGCCCAATGTTAATACTGAAGGCTACAGGCGCTACACGTTTCGCAGGATCAGGCCCATGAAATCCATGGGCTGCTCTAGGTTGGCCTTGGCTCTATAGACTCAGATTGCAAACAATGAACTCCCAAACCACAGCTAGCAAGTCTCAGGGTCAGAAGGAGGAGGATTTACATCAGTGATGATGGGTACACCCAGGTGTGCCACATTGGTAATGATCTCACTGTCTTCTGGTGGGATCTGGGCGTGCTGGATCAGCTTGTTCAGGTTCTCTTCAGTGATCCCTGGAGAGAAAGCAAAGAAGAATACAGAGAAGCCAAATAACATCCCAGAAGACAGAAACCTCCAGCCCCTTCCATACAGCGGCCAAGTAAACTGCATGCAGATGTTGCAACTTCATCTTTTTCATGAGCAAACCAGTAGGCAGGGATGATTTAAAGCACAGAGTGGTAACTTATTTATAGAGCGGTGAAGGGCTGAACTCTTTAGAGAAAACATGAGGGATAAGTGCCGCCCATTATGCCATCACCATAACTTGGCCAGACTTATCCATGATCCAGTAACTTCCAGACTTGACTACTGTAATGCACTCTACATGGGGCTACCCTTGAAGATGGTTTGGAAGGTGCAGCTGGTGCAGAATGCAGCTGGTAGACTGCTGACCAGGACAGCTGGACAGCTGCACTGACTGTCAATTCAATAGCGAGCCAAACTGAAGCTTTTAACTTTAACTTATGAGGCCCTAAATGACTTGGGACCCAAATATCTGAAGGAATGCTTCTCCTATACCGACCTGCCCATGCCTTAAGACTTGGAGGGAAGGCCCTCCTGGTTGTCCCACCACCCTCAGTAGCAAAAAGGGTGGGCACCCAGGAGAGGGCCTTCTCAGCGGTGGCCCCTAGGCTATGGAATAGTCTCTCCCTTGAGGTGTGTCCATCGCCTTCAATGTGCATGCTGCTACCCGCCCTGAGACCTCTGAGTATATAGGTGGGATAGAAATGCAAATAATAAACAAAATAAATTTAATTTTAATTTTTAGAAATTAAAAAGCAACTGTTTCACTTACCATTTTTGAGGAAGATATAGAGCAAGATGATACGGATCTTGTCATAGGTGCTGACATTTGCGTCAAGCAAGATTGGTACAATGGCCCGCATGGGGTCCTTGATCTTCTCTCCCTCTGCATCAGTGCCCATAGCCAAGTCCTGAAGGAAAAGGAATGACCAGAATTAACCCCTTTTGGACTGAAGGCCCTTGTTTGGCCAACTGGTGTTCAAGAGCGAGCATAGCAACTGGAACATCTTAGGTTGAGAGAGGAAAGTCAGCCATAGCATTGCTTAGGGATGTTCCATACTTAGAGATGTTTTACAGAATGTACTGTACTTCCGGCTAAACACACATAAAGGAAAACTCTATACTGACCCCAGAATTTCAGTTAAACTGCACATTGGTTTGGAGGGAACACAACATACATCAAGTGAGAGGAAGGCTGCAGAGACGGGCATGCTCTAACCCAGTGATGGCTAACCTTTAGAGCTCGGTGTGTCAAAATTCGCAAGAAAACCTAGCTTAATTCAGGTGCTGTGTCACATCTAGAACTATCCATAATTTTGTGATATTTGTAGCTCTAGTAAAAAAGTTATATTTTTGATATATGTATTTTATTAAAAGCAAAAACAAATAATTCTTTACATAAGTGACTTTTGTTACTGAATTTCGTTTGCTAATATTCAATTGAAAGTTGGTATTTCGTAGACTTCAAGAACAAGCAAGCACTACACGCCCAGGTGCCAGGGTGACCATGTGTGTCACCCAAAAGGGCTTGGTGTGTCACCTGTGACACGCGTGTCATAGGTTGGCCATCACTGCTCTAACCTGAGCCGGCAAAAGGTCACCTTGACCGGCTCGGCACTTCACATGATTCAAGCTTTCTCTTTAGCAAGCTCTGATCCGTTGAAACCACCAAGAAGTTCAAATGGTGGCTTGACAGAGCATTGCTATGGCACTTGCAACGTGGCACATAACTGTGCAGCCACAGCTATAGCCTCCCCCACACGGCACTTGCACCAGAAAGCAGAGTGAATGCCGTGTGCCTGGGACCTTACTGGGTACACACAGAGGATCTGTGAAGCCTCGCATGTTCTGGGTCAGAGGCAGTGCTACCACACATGTTTAGATCAGCCCAGAGCAAGGCAAGGCCATCCTGATCAGGTATGTGACAAAAGGCCCATAGTCTCTTCCTTTCATGCAGGTAAGTACTGCTGCCTAAAACCTACAGAGCTATGGGTGCAAATGGTGTCAGAAGGTGAAGATCAAGAACTCTCTTCCTGGAGCTGTTATTTTAGCCAGAGATCCAGCGGAAAGGTTCCAAGCGGTGAGCATCCCTGAGCTTGGGAGTAACCGGTGAAGGGGAAGCCACTTGGAAAAATTCCAAGTCCACTGGCGTGCCCTCTGAAGTGCCACCACTGCTGCAAGGCCTTGGCAAGCTGGGATTGTGCAAAACCACTGTGCTGGGCTGGTTTCGATTTTGCTGCCGCTCCGCACTGCGTGCTCCATCCTCCCTGTACTCATGCGAGTTATGCCCAGGGGGAAAGGGCTCCTGAAGCACTCCAATATAGTGCTATAGAAAGCGCTCCAAGTTCCCCAACTCCTCCTAAGAGGGGGGCAAGCAGGACGCTCACTAGGCCCTCCGGACCAACAAGTTAGCGGCATCAGAAAATTCTTCGGAGCTCACTTGCACGAGCACAGCCCCCGTGTATGAGGAGAGTGACTGAAAGGATACTGAGGAAGGTCATGTGACACAGGACTCTTTATAGGGCAAGAAAAGTGTCACCTAGCGGTCGTCGTTTGTGAGCGGTGCAACAGAGGAACCCCCACACTATCCCAATGCAAGGGCCAGCTGAGAATGTCCCTTCCCACTTTACAGACACTGTTACTGTTCAATATATATTGTTGTTTTAATATACGTCTGATCTTAAATGTTGTTACCGGCCCTGAGACCTTCGGGTATAGGGCAGGATGGAAATACAAACAAACAAACAAATAATTGGCAAAATTAGCAGGAGTTCTCAGCTTGGACATGCTGTTATTTGCATGGCGACAGTGCAAGAACTGGAGAGGCGCATGGAGGTGAAACGCCTCATGCTCTCTCCTGACTTTTCCTGCGGAATCGAACCCGGCATTCCCAGGTAAGAGTCTGGGAGAAGTCAGGAGTGACTTGACCAAACCGGCTCACATTAATTGGACACCTGCTACAATATGCTTCAGCCAGTATGACCTGCAGAAAGAGTTTCCCCACCCACAGACTCACCTGTTCCACTCGACAGAGCTTGTCCACTGTCCCTTGATAGTGTTTCATGCAGTCTTCAGCCAGGTGAAGGTGAGTAGAGTACTACAGAAATAAAGAAGAAACACGGCCACCTGGTATTAAGTGGGCTCAGGCCAGCCAACAGCCCTGAATCACACTGGTGGGCCCAGGTTTGAAATGACCAGCTAACCCATTTTCCAGCGGCCTCCATTCAGGTATGGAGACTTTGCCCCCATAAGGGATGGATTGGGAACAACCCGGCTTTGACAGAGCTGCTCTAGAGGGGCAGCACCAGGCCGGCAGCGGACAGAGCAGCTTACCTTGCTGAGTTCCTTCTGATACTGGGGCATCTTTTTCAGCATCTGGGAAAGATCCCTCATGGTCGTCTGCAAACAATAAACAGAAATGAATTCTTCATAATAGGCTTCACTTCCAAATCATCTCCCAGTTGGAATCAGGTAGATCTTGTGCTGCAAAGCTCACTTTCTGAAAGTATTCTTTTTATATATGTGTAGTCTTTAAGGGGGCCATTTCTGTCCCCCTTATCGCTAGTTCTTATAGTTTAGGTTATGTTTTGAGTCATTTTTGAGACGATTAACAAAACCTGTCAAAATGAATGAACATTAAAGTAAGAAAACGGCATGTGAAAATATTGGAAACTGAAGAGCTGGGAAGTCTTTTAGAGACCCTACCAGTGAGGGAAACTCATCCATATAATGATCGGCCTTTGGTGAACCACCTTTCCGGTGCCTTCCAAGTAGCCTTTCCATTGAAGAATACACCATACCTGCATAACGTCTTGCCCAATACGTGGACTAAAGACGCCTCCTCAATATGGTGGGTGGGATGTTTCACACCTGTGAGTCCACGTGATTCACAAGGAAATAAGGCACAGACAGCAGGAAAGAGCTGAAAAATCTAGCAGCTCAGAGTCCTGGTTAACGTCACTTGGGGCATGAGCCAGGCTGGTGGGTGCCAATTGCTGGTGGGCACCAAAGCCAAGGCAGCCCATGCCAAAGTGAGGAGGCTTGCACCATCCTGCCCATGGGCTGCCTAAGGCATCAAGGAAGCACAGGGCAGGATTCACTGGCTGGAACAACTCTTCCCAAACTATTTACAGGCCGGTATATCATTGGCAAAACCATTAAGCCTATGGCAAACCGGCAGCCATGTCCTTACCCCTGCCGCACAATTCTGCGCTGAAGCTGCTCACCTTCTCACCAGTGTTCATCCTTTTGCTGGAGGAGAAGTCCTTCAGAGAGCGTGTGACCTCCCTGGCAAAAGACAAAAGGCAGGCGATTCAGACGCACGTCCGCTGGGACAGAAGGAGGGAACATCTGTTGATTTGGACGGCGGGTTTGTGGCCATAACAGAACTTAACGCCAATGGGATGGATACACTGGTTTGGATTCTGTCCACGGCATAAGTTCACACAAAAGCTACACAAAACTCACTGTCTCTTAAGTCTGCTTGTCTGTTCACATTTAGACTTGTGCATCATTCGAGATTTGTATGAATTTGTACAAATTTGGACATCCGCATACGAACTGAATGTTACAACATTTTGACATTGACATTCGTATTCTTACAAATGCTTTGGAACATTTGCGAGACGGGGAGGTGGGAAAGTGGCTGTGCCAGTCACGTCTGTAGCAGATCCAGAGTGCATTCGACATGGTTTGAGAGTGGATTCAAAGTGGATTCAGGATGGATTTGATGCTTTCTGAGCGGATATGTTACAGGATACGTATCAAATACATATCAGATACATATCGGATATTCATACAAATTTGTATGAATACATTTGTATTGAACAGAGTTCTACCACATTCGAAGGGGATCTGTCTGAACAAATATGAATTACAAGAGGATTACCCATGTGGCATGCTTTCAATATCTGAACCACCACCTTCAGCAGGTAAAGGGATGGGGACCCTAGACCAGTGGTTCTCAACCTTCCTAATGCCGTGACCCCTTAATAGAGTTCCTCATGTTGTGGAGACCCCCATCCATGGGGGTGGAGCAGCTGGGAGGTGGGAGGGAAGGGTGGTGGGAGACTCATCGTGACCCCTCTGAAAGGGTAGTTCGACCCCCAAAGGGGTCCCAACCCCCAGGTTGAGAACCACTGATCTAGACTATGGAACAGTTTCCCCCTTGAGGTGTACCAGGCACCTTCACTTCTAAGGTTCAGGAAATCTGTGAAGACGTGCCTATTTAGCCTGGCCTTTGGCTAAAGAAACAACTCTCCCTCTCCTCTTTCAGACCTTGTTATTGTTTTGATTTTGTCCTTTATCTGTTTGGTTTTCATTGCTACAACCTGTGCCCAGAGACCTTTGGATACGTGGTGGGACAGGAATGAAATTAATAAATAATAAACCTGAAATCACACAATTCTTTACTACTAGTTTCTAAATATTTATTAGTAGGAAAAATCTGCTTCCACAGTACTGCCATGAAGATGAATGTAACCTGGTTAGAGGTTGCACTTTAGCTCCTGCAACTCCATTGCTTAAAACTATACTGAGGCATTACTTTACAGCTTACCTGCTGAACTTTCTCACATACCTGCTATGCTATTGTTCGGCTTCCCCAGTGCTTAAGAACATCAGAAGAGCCCTGCCAGAGCAGGCCAGAGCCCATCTAATCCAATGTCCCTGTCCCACACAGTGGGCCACCAACTGCTTATGAGCATCTCAAGCAGAGCCAAGGGCAAAACTTTCTTCTGCTCCTGAATCTCAGCAAATGGCCCTAAAGGCATCCTGCCTGCCTCCCCAGCCTGGAGGATGTACCTAGGGGTGCCTCAAGATGGAACAAAATTGTATCAAATCACTGTAGGAAAATGAAGACAAGGCGGAGGTTTTGAAACCATAGAAAAAAGGGGTAAAGGATGCAGCTCTCTTCTAGTGGTTAGGTCTGGTGGTTAGGGAGCTAGACTCTTATCTGGGAATACCAGATTCTATTCCACACTCCCCCACAAAGCCAGCTGGGTGACCTTGGGCTAGTCACAGCAATCTTCTGAACTCTCACAGCCCCACCTACCTCACAGGGTGTTCTGTTGTGGGGAGAAGAATAGAAAAGCTTTGTCAGCTGCATTGAGTCCCCTTAAATGGGTGAGAAAATCGGGGTGGAAAAGCCAATTCCTCCTCCTCCTAGTAGCTCCCAAGCCGGTAGGAGTTGCTGCCAAATAGCTACAACTGATTTTAAAGCATCTCAGACTGTCTCAGAAATTCCAAAGTTGCCACAACTCAGAACTGTAAAAGTGTCACAACACACACAATCGACCCAAGTCAGCAGTTTCCACCTTCCCTTATCTGAAAAATGGGAAGGAAGTTCCAAGCAGTGTGGATCACTGCAATTCGACAGCGGCAGATGCACAAGAGATGCAGCTCTTAAAACCCGGGATCATGAGGATGGACTCTGCAGGAACTCAAGCTACAAGGCATCACAAGCAAAGACCCTAAAAGATCTTACTGGGACACCTCAGCGATGTGTTTGTGGCGCAAGGAAATCCAAAGGTCATCATCTTCGTCCAGCAGAACCTCTTTCACACGAGCCTCCCCGATGCCGCTTGTCTCGTATCTAAAGAGTTAAACAAATGTGCACGGAAATTAGTTACACACGTTCCGTCAATCCATGCGTGCAGCGTACTCTGTGCACTCTATTCAGTGTACAGTTGAACCGCAGACCTTCACCATGCAAGGAAAGACAGTCATGAGGAGCACAGAAATGGTGAACTGCCAACAGCACCGACAAGAGTTTACCGCCCCCCCCTTTCCAGGCCAGTGTTCCTGGTAATAGGGACCCCCTACCTTAAAATAGGCTCCCTTGCCCAAATAGAGTTGCCTGAATTCATTGTGCCTTGCTGTGGGAACCATTCCATAAAATTCCTAATACTTTACAGCACACATCTCTCTGCTAAGGTGAGGTAAAATCAAGGAGAAGGCATGTCACCCTCCCAAGAATGGTCATAAAGTTCGCAGATGGGAACTTCATCTTTAGTTTGACCCAGCAATATTACAAGGGCAGCAATCATGCTTATTAACATAATGTGAGCCAGTTTGGTCTAGTGGTTAGGGAGCCGGACTTCTATCTGGGAATATCAGGTTTGATTCCACCCTCCCCCATGAAGCCAGCTGGGTGACCTTCGGCAAGTCACAGCTCTCTTCTGGGAGTACACTAGAAGCAAGCTGTAGAGCCAGGTGCAGAAAGTCAGGTGGGAAGAACAACACAGAGAGCAAGGCAGTTCATTTGTATCTCGTACATCGATTCAACCATGCCCCTCTCTTCCTTCCCAAATTTATTTACATGTCTTCCACAAGGTGAATTCTATCTTCACTTATAAGGTCCTAAATGGCTTGGGCCCCAAATATCTAAAGGAACGCCTTGTTCCATACCGACTTGCCCATGTCTTCCGATTTGGAGGAGAGACCCTCCTGGTTGTCCCACCACACTCAGTAGCAAAAGGGGTGGGCACCCAAGAGTCAGCCTTTGAGTGATGGCCCCTAGGCTATGGAATAATCTTCCACTTGAGATGCCATCGGGCTCCTTCACTAAATATGTTTAGGAAGGCAGTGAAGATGCACCTCTTTGCCCTGGCCTTTGGTTAAATGGGAATATACGGTCTCTTCTCACTTTACAGACACTGTTACTGTTTTAATATATACTGTTGTTGTTTTAATATATACCTGATTTTAAATGTTGTTGCCTGCCCTAAGAGCTCTGGGTATAGATTGGGAAATCACTCAATCACTCAACCTACCACCCAACCACCCACCCAACCACCCACCCACCCACCCACCCACCCACCCAACCACCCAACCAACCAACCAACCACCCACCCACCCACCCACCCACCCACCCAACCAACCAACCAACCAACCAACATTATTCTACGGGAGGATGGAAGTTCTAACCAATATGATGAAGGAGGAGAGCTTACTTGTATACGTCATTTTCAATGGGCAGCAGATCGTAGCTCATGGCCTGGAAGGTCAGTTCGTGCAGCACTGGCGAGGTGGGATCAAAGCCGCGGTCCAGGATGATGAGCTGAGAACGAGCTTTGTCTGGACCCTAGTGTGGGGGAGAATGAATAGGTGAGACGCCTTTCCTCTGGGTTTCCAGAACATCACACAACTTGCCTTCCAGTGGCTGGACGCGAGGCACAAACAGGTAGTTTTTATCTATGAACGGCCAGTGAGGCTGATCCAACCCCCACACCCCAGAGCCTCTTACCTCACCCATGGTTGGGTCATCAGCCTTGTATGCGTCCAGCTTGTCTTGGATCAGCTGGGCCAGCATGGCGTTGTCTTTGTAATCCCTGGCCAAAAGACAGACAAACACAGAAGGGAATCGTCACTTCCTAGCCACTCTGTACTATCTTCCAGCCATATGTTGCCAAATTAAGGCTTCCCTGTTTTCTGTTTCCATTGAAAAAGAAACTTCTGTGAATATTAACATCACAGAAAGTTTGGATTAATTAAGATCTTCACCTTTCTTTTCCTGTATTCTGAAAATGGACAGTGTGCAGCAGAAATGAGGAGGGAAAGAACTTTAAGGGAAAAGGCAATGAAGACGGTGAAGAATGAGCCTATTTCTCAGACCCTTCATGCACTTAGGCGCTAATCTGGCCATTCTCCTCCTCGGGGTATTATTATACTGTTTTTATTTGGGTATTTTAAATGTTATTTTTGTGTTCGCTATTTAATACTCCCATTTTTCCTGTTATTATTCACTGTATATTTAACATTTCGCTATTTTCTTTATTTTATTCCAAAATTCAGATGGAAGTATTGCATTAAAGAATCTTCCAAGTATCCAACTGAAGGAAGTAGTAGAAGAATTATTAGCATTTGCCCAGATAGTCCTAGTAAATGGATGGAAGGACAGAACAAAATGGTTATCAGTAAATGATATAATTATGTAATTAATGGGATAGTGGTAGAATTTTTGAATAGTTGTATAAATCATATTAATAATTTAGATAGGATTAGAATATGTAAACAAAAATGGATAAGTCAAAATTTATTTAGACAATAAGCTTAGGAGTGAAAATTCAAAGTTACATTTAATTTTCTCAGTGTAGCATTACAATGTATCATGTAGCCTTTTCTACGAATTGTATATGAATTATGAATTATGTATTACCGTTTGGAGGGAGAGGGGAGGGGGATTCTTTAAAAAATTGTGAAAAATTAATTTATTTTTTTAAAAAATTGTGTGTTTGCTATTGTGATAACTCAGCCTGCAGCCTTAGGGTAGAGGGTGGGTGGGATGGATGGACGGACGGACAGACGGATAAGCAATGCCAATGCCGAGACTGCCTCACCTGGAGCCAGACTTCCACCACCTTTTCATGCACGCTAAATTTGCCCCCAAGATTTTGGACGCTGTTTGAAATCCCCTCTCTGGACCAACTCACCCTCTGTATCGGACTGCTGGGTATTCCTTCAGGGTGGCACAGAGGGTTGCAATCTGCTCTGCCAGGCGCTCCAAGATTGGGTTCTTCATCTGGGCCTTGTGGGGGCTGTAAAAGCTCTGGAAAGACTCAGCTGAGTCCAGGGAGTAAACCTGTAGAAGCAAAAGCAAAAGGAACATAAGCAAATAAGATGCTGAATCCGAAACAGGTTTAATCTGGAAAAGTGAGTAAGAAGCATGGTAGAAGGTTCTGCCCATATTGGGACTTTCACAGAATGCCAGGACAACAGGTGGCTTTACATCACTTCCTCCCCACCCCTCTTGTGGTGCCCTATTTAAAGCTCTGCAGAGAAATAAAGTGCCTCTTCTCCAGCTGATCCCTGCCTCTTGCCTCCTGCCTCATCTCTGCACTCCCTCTGTCCCCCATTTTCTAGCTTATTCAGGGACAGGTATTACATGGCTTGATCCCCGATTATCTGGGCCGGTCAGATAATTGGAAAACTTTCCTAACAGCTGGCGTTCAGGGGCAGCAGCAATCAGCTGTTGCTCCCCATTTCCCAGAGCCCTCACATTTCATGGCGGAAGCTGGATATGCCATAATCTGCAGTCCTGTAAACTCATTTGCAGTCTGTCATGAGTCAGTGGTTCAGCACCGTCAGCACTACCACCTCATTCCGGGGGTTCAGGGGGTCAGTTTGACAACAGGAGGCAAGGACCCCTTGCTGCTCTAACTAGCTGCTCTAACACCCAGAATGCAAGGGAAGAAGAGAGAGAGAAGTGACTGGCCAGAGAGCGGCATTCAGAATTCAAAGTCCACAATACAGAATCGGAAAGGAAAAATAAATCAAGAGAGTTGACCAAAAGAGGGCATGGTGGACGGCGAGCTTCCTCTCCCAGAAAGAGATTGCTGTCTGATTCTACAGTTCTCATAACAAGTTGTTATGTAACTCCATAATCCTCCTTTTTCTCTGCTGGTGACTTAAAGGAAACACACAGAGAGAACAGATGCTTGCAAACCAAACAGAAATAGGGGGAAAGGAAACTCTAGTTATTATGATTCTGTAGCTTCAGCCCAATTGCTTGCCAGGAAATAATAATAATCTAAATATGCACCAGTGACAATCTCACTTGTTTATGCAAGGTGCACAGAGATGCTTCCAAAGGGAACACGAGGAACGGTGGTGCTCCAGCTTCTTGTTATTCCAAATACCATCCACCCCAGCCAGCATGACCAGTGGTGGGGGATGTAGGACACTGCAGCGGGGAGCCTTACACACTTCTTTATCTAGGGGTTGCGACGTTAGATTAAAGCAAGACCTGCACAAACCTTTAAGGGCAATGTGGGATCACAGTGAGTGGGCAGTCTATTGCACCATAAGGACATTTCCACGCACAAGAGCCCTGGTCACACAAGTATTTTAGGATGACTCAGATCATCTTCAGGTCATGTTACAGTACTTTTATTCAATTCATTTTCAATTCATTTAGACGGTTCTAACTGGAGTCCTCATTTTTAGAGCACTCAGACCGTCTTTGCTTCCCCAGAGTGAGGGGGGGGGCTAAAGGAGGCTGAACTGTGCTGTGGTGGGTGGGTCCAGTCTTTCCTCCGGCCAATCAGCCAAAGTTCATGAGGTTCATGAGGCATCTCCCCTTCTCTCTTCAGTTTATGTGTATGGTTCCACTATCTGTACAAATTTGTACAAATATCCGATACGAACACATATGTATCCCGTAACATATCTGCTCTGAAAGCATCAAATCCGTCCTGAATCCATGCTCAAACCATGTCAAATTCACTCTGGATCCACTGCAAACGTGACTGGTGCAGCCGCTTTCCCACCTCCAAATAACTAATGTTACGAATATTCATGCCCATCCCTACCACACATGGAAAATCCAGCCAGTTCTTTCAACAGGAATACAGAAATGATTTATCGTTGTCTTTTTCCAGGTGAACTTTTCAACAAATCAACATCTGGGATTTCCACAGAGTTTTCCATCCAGGCATTATACCTGGATTCTTTGCACTTTCTTCCTGTCCCAGTGAGCAGAAGTTCTGGAATGTTTGGGGCATCCACACTAAAGCATTTGAAACTTTGCCAGTGCTTTACTAGCTCTAGTAGGTGCAAATAAGAGATGAGGTGGAGTCTGCTAGTTTTAACTGCTCCACTCCTAAATATATGTGGGGGAGCCATTTCTAGTGAAAAAAAAGCACAACAAAGTGCAGATGCACCGTGCCAGAGTGTCCCTTGCGTCACTACTAGCGGCACACTCCCATTCACACCTCTCCTGGGTGGAAGAGGTGCAAATGAACCCTGTGACTGCCCACCACAGGCATTGTTGTGCCCTGCATTGCCCAGTTGTTATGGCACATTGGCACCATTGCTGGGGCTCTAGGATCATCTTTGCAATGGAGATGATTAGCACCTTGCCAGCACACAGGGAAAGGCTGGTGAGGTTTGTGATAGATTCAGCATCCCATAGCTTGGATGCTGGATCTATCCTCCATCTTCACTTCCCTGAGACGTTTCCCCAGGGAAATGAAAATGCAAGAAGATCCACACCTCTGTTGGTTGTTCTGCGAAACCATTTTGTCTGCTCTAGCACAAGTCTTACGGAGCCATTGAGAAAGATGCTCCCTTGCCTGGAAAACTCACTGTTAATCTTAGGACATCCAACAAGAAAGCAACAAAATATGCATGCCACATTAGACATGTTTAGCCCTGCTCCTCCTTCTCACCAGCCCATGTACTCACCTGAGACTCATAGGGCAGGAAAGCAATGTTGATCTCCGTCAGCGTCTTGATCACCTTTGCCGCACGGGATTTTACCAGCTCATTAAACAGGGAATCCGGGCAAGCTAGGAGTGAAGAGAACATAAGAACATAAGAGGAGCTTTGCTGGATCAGGCCACAGCCCATCTAGTCCAGCATCCTATCGCACACAGTGGCCCACGGGCATCCCAAGCAGAGACAAGGGCAAACCTTCTCCTACTCTCAGATCCCAAGCAAATGGCCTTCAGATGCCTCCTTGCCTGTGTCTCCAACCTGGAGGTGGTACCTGGGCATCCATCCTAGTAGCCATTGATACACCTGTCCTGCATGAATTAAGAGGAACCCTGCTGGATCAGGCTACAGCCCATCTAGTCCAGCATCCTCTCCCACACAGTAACCTACCAATTGCCCATGAGCATCTCAAGGAGAGACAAGGGCAAACCTTCTCCTGCTCTCAAATCCTTGTCAGCGTCCACCTGAGGCTGAGGCTGTAGCTGGCCTCAGGTGTTTTGAAACACCTGGACAGGCAGCATTTGAAGAGGGTTTAGTCATTTTAATTTGTACTTTGTTTTTACTGCAGAACTACATTTTAGGATAATGTATTTTGGGACCAACTATGCATTTGAAAAGGAAGAACAAGCTTCATGGTTGCATTTCCCCAGTTCTGGAAACCATATCAATAGTTCAGTAGCTCTGGAAGCCAGCTTTACAGAACAGAAGAAACACGCACAATGGGTGTTTTTCCACTGTCACTAGAAGTACCCATTAAGTACCCATTAAGGGGTACAAAAATGCCATTTCGTACCCATTAATGGGTACTTAATGGGTACTTTTAGTGACAGTGGAAAAACACCCAATGAAAAATGAAGGTTTTGATCTCTGTTGTACTTACAGTCAGTGAAGAAGACGTGGGCAGCTCGATATTTGGCATTCGGAGGCTCCTTGAAGTCACTGATGAGAGACTCAACGGACTGAAAAACAGATCTATTTGTTATTATCCAGATTAGGTAAGTCATTTAAGAAGTCACCCCCACTCCCACCCCCTGTTCAAAAGAGATTTCTGGCAATCCTTGATAGGCTGAGAACACGTCATGGAGCATTCAGGAAGAGAGCAAACTGGTGAGCAGATTCTCTCTCAACCATCCTTAGGGAGAGTGGCAAAGTGGCAGAAGATAAGCTGACAAAAGTCTTAATTTATCCCACCCTTCACCTTGTGAGTCCCCAAGGTGGTGAACAATCCGTTAAATGCTATAAACTAGGGATGTGCATGAATATTTGTAATATTCAAAATTAGTCGGAATTCAGATATTCAAATTGAATGTTGGCACATTCATGAACCTGGGGAGTGGGGAAAGCAGCTGCACCTGTCACATCTGCATCAGCTCCAGAGTGGATCTGGATTGAGAGGAGATTTTAAGTAGATTCAGGGTGGATTTGACATGCTCAGGGAGGGTATATTACGAGATACGTATCGGATATGTATGCATTTGTTTCAATACATTCGTATCGGCTAGAATCCTACCACATTCAAAGGGGATCTATTCAAAGAAATACTAATATTACAATCAGACAAGTCCCTGACTTGTAGTCCAGTCACTTTCAAGGATTATACTGCTGACTCAATATTCAAATCCCCAGAGGGGAAAGAAGACCCACCTTCTCAGATGGAGTGATGAGGTACACTGCCTCCAAACTGGGCAGCGGCTCTCGTCGTTTGTTTATGTCTTCCACAACTGGACAAAACAGTGGAGATCACAGGAGAGCAAAAGATAAAAGACATAAAGACGATTACCTAGAGACACGCAAGAGAGTCTTTTCTGTGGTGGCCCCCATACTCTGGAATAGCCTCCTTCTTGAGGCTCGCCAGGTGCCTACATTTTATGATTTTTGGCATCAAGGTTTGAGATATGTTGGAAGCTGTGTAATATCTGATAATGAATGGAATAAGAAAATCAATATGAAAGAGTTGGCACACCTGAGTATTAACTAAAGAGACTTTCACTAAGCTCATCTATGGATGGTATTATACGCCACTTCTGTGTCACATGTATTAAGGAACAAGAATAGAGGATGCTGGACCGGCTTATTACCGTACGCACTGGTCTATTTCCGCATCCCCTCCAGCATTCTTATTACCACCAATTAAATGTTTTTAGGGGAAAAATCAAAGAATTTTGAGGTGAATGTTCCAAATACAAATACCACAAACTCCAAAAATGCTCTTACTACCCAATTTTTCAGGTTTGAATATTTGAAGAGAATAACATGTTCTCTATGATTTGTATAGTTTGTGTTTCGCTTTGTGCATTTGGTTCTTGTTTAATATTTGTTTACACACTTATAGAAGGTAATTTACATTTTTTTAAAAAAAATGAGGTCCTGAGATGATCACAGCCATGATGCAGGAGAAAGGGAAATTCAGCTTGCTGGCGTTGCCATAAATCCATATCTCAAACCTATTTTGACAAGGGTGGAAGGAAGCAGAATAGGATAGGGTGAAGCCAAGGGCAAAAGGTTTTTTGCAGAATCCAGGGGACAAATATGAAGCCAAGGAGATAACAAAGAATATAAACCATGTTGGGGATTTCCTGAACGTGGCACTTACTTGTTATCCCTTCTGTCATAATATCCGTCATTTTGCAGCATGAAGAGAGCATGCGCATGCTCAGCTGATCTACCACCAGCACCTAGCAGAGAGAGCAGAAAACAAGGCAGTCAGCTTCCTGTTTGGCTCTTATTACTGCATTCTGAGTTTGCCCTGCTGTCCTAGAATATCCTGAATTTCTGAAACACACTTCAAATATTCTGAAATTCAACAGCTCCATGACCATACAAAAAGCTTCTTTCCCTGGCTGACCTATGTTTTGAACCAAACACATCCATTAAAGCTGAAGATAATGAACGTAATGAGGTCATGAACCAAGAAAATTTCTCCAACGAACACCCAAAAACCAGGAAGAAGAAGAGTTGGCTTTTCTACCCCGCTGTTCTCACCCAATTAAGGCGACTCAAAGGCCGCGTTCCCATTATAACCTTATTTTGGTTTCAAAACAGTTTCAATCCTCGCAGTTCCCACCTCAATTTGGCTTAACACGCTTTCTGCATGTTAAATCGCCCCAAAGCGTTGTAAATGTTAATCCTCTTTTCAACAGGTCTCACTCCGATTCGTGCACTTGAAACGTTTTACATTTTTTACTGTGGGGACCGTACTGTTTTAAAGGATGAGAATCCATGTTTGGGTTTCCCTCCCCCAATAGCATGTTTCCAAAGACATTGATTTCAGTGTAAAAATCCACCCCTTACAGCAGCCGCTACACTGTAGCAATCCAATCTGATAAGAATGTTGCAATTTTGTGCAATTCTAGCTCTTTGGAGTTCTGACCTTTAGAAAGGGAAAGGAAATCAGCTGCAGGTTCTGGGAGATGTGTGAATGTTTAAAGCAAGGGGGCTTGAGTTGCCGCTGCTGCTGTGTGCCCTGGGCAATGGGGAGAAGAGGGGAAAGAATCGCTGGCTACCCACTGCCATTTTTTCTCCATCCAGGCAAGCGGCAGCCACCCAGCCACCCAGCTAGGCTCCCTGAAGGAGTCCCTTATGGGTGGCGCATTCACACCAGGAGGAAGAGGGCAGGGCAGCCCCGAAAAGCGGCTTTTAAAAAGTAGCCCCTTGAGTCACGTACGCCACATACAATCCTCAGAATCCGGATCGAACGCAATTGAGTTGAAAGTAATGGGATCAGGCAAATTCGCGTTTGCATCCTGTTCTATTATTTCAGTTTACGGGAACTGATTAAGCTTTTAATGGGGATGCGGCTGAAGAGTTGGCTTTTCTACTCCACTTTTCTCACCCAGTTAAGGGGACAGACAAAGCTTCTTTTCTTCTCACAACAGAACACCCTGTGAGGTGGGTGGGGCTGTCAGAGCTCAGAAGAGAGCTGTGACTAGCCCAAGGTCACCCAGCATATTAGGGATGAGCACAAATCAAATGTTATGATATTCGTACATTGACATTCCCAGAACTCAATTAACTTTTTTTAGACCAGGAAACCCTTTGGATGGCATAACAATGTAAGGTGACTAAAATATTTCTGGAATGTTTCTTCAGGGTGTCAAGAATCAGGCTTTAGTAGGGTCAGGCCTAGGAGTTCAGACACACCAAGCCAAAGGAGAAGCCAGGAAGCAGCCCGGTGAGGCAGTTTAAGGGTGTGGTGGAGCATCTGGGGGTGCCAGACAAGGCAGTGTGGAAACAGGGCGGGCCACGGAAGTGAGGCGGTGCAGAGGGGACTGACCGTATGATGGCAAACCAGGGGTTGCGGGGGGACTGGCACAACACAAGGGCCAATCCAAAGGATGATACAGGAGGACAGAAACCTCACCAGCCAACCCACCCGCATACCTGGCTGTTCTTCTGGATGCTGAGGCCACCCACTTCAATCCCTTGATCTGGGGTACAACTCGCTCTTTGTAGAACCAGCCTTGGGTTTGAAGTCACTGGTTCCAAAACCAGGGGTTTTACCATGGGAGGGGATCTTGGGAAGGTGGTGAGATTTTTATTCCTTTATTTATATAACATTCAACTGAAATCCTGTTGCAAAATTAAAATACTTATGCTTGATCATGAATACGGAACAAAGCAGTTCTCTGCAGCGACTCTCTTGTACATTTTGCACTCAGGCAAGAAATCTAGAGAGCAGGCTGAGCACTAACCAAGATGCCACACTGAACTCTTTTCCTTTAAGCCAGGGCAACACGCAAGCACACGCCAAGTAGCCACGTACACATGCACACACATACTAACTCTTGTAAACTACTAGCAGTTAAATCGAAAAAGCTCACCTTCCATTCTCCCTTCTTCTTCACCTTCTTGATCACATCTGCCATAATTTCTGCAACAGAATGGATCAGTTAAATATTACTGGGGGTGAGGGTGAGGGTTAACTATGAGAGGCTATGGTTAATCAAAGGGCCGGCTGGTTTATCTGGTAAGATTAGAACAATTCTTGAACTCAGCTGAAATTAAAAGTGCCGTCTTCCCCTCACAAACGAAATTTGAACTTATAATAAGACACGCAATTACATCTCTTAGGCCCTGGTCACATCTATATGAAATGTGACGTCCTGTTCATAACTCAAACTGAGGTCGTAACAGTTCTGTTCACACATAGGTCATCCTCAGACTGTCCTCACTTTGGGCCACATCGGTCATGCCTTTCTCCGATCTTAGGTTCAAGGGGTCTGTGAAGCGTATCAGGTTTTGGTGCAATAAACTTAGTGTAGCATTTTCTTTTCTAGGAGAGATGTCCTTGTTGTCGTTAAATTATTAAAGTGGTCCATGGCCAAGAAAAGGTTACAAACCTTGACCTTAAACAACTTCAGTCTCATGCCATTCTGTGCCCCTCCCACCTGGTTCCAGTGGGTCACAAGTGTGGCCTATTTACATACTCAGTTGACAGGCTACGAACAGAGAAAGGACCTAGTTTTCCCTGTTCAGATCAACACAGATAATGCCTCAGGTGAATGAAGATTCACCTATGCTCAGATGTTTGCTTTCTTTTCTTAGCAACTAAGGCTTCTTAGTAGATTTATTCCTACTCCCGAATCCAGAGGCAGCTGGCCTGTCATTGCAGAATGGGTGGCACTTCCACACACCCGGTAATTCAGAGCTTGGCTACACTTTCCACACTTATAGGGACCAGCACAGCCACCACTTGCTTTCTGCCACACAGACCAGCACATTTAAGCCCAGCATGTTTTAGATCTCCTTGAATGTAGGATTCATATTTGATATGACTCCCATGTACAAATCCCATACAAAGCTTCATATGAAGTTTAAACACCAATCTTCAAATGTGCCAAGATTCCATCTGAATGCCCAAATTTCAAATATATGAATATTTGTGCATATCCCTCCTGGATCTACCCAGACCCGTAGCCAGCTCCATATACATGGGAGACCCATAGCAAATTTGGAGGTGAATGAGTAATATATCACATTTGTTAGGAAAATTCCAGACCACTATGAAAAACAAGTTCCCACCCTATCAGCAAATGCTATTCATATCAGTTTCTTAATAAGCAGATGGGTCAGAGAGAAAAAGATTCCTTTTAATTTTGTATGCTGCATCATAGGAAGTTCGCTTTCCATAACATCATCAAGACAAACTTCGATCCTCCCACATTCCAGAACACAATTTATACCTAGACCACGGCCGGGAATTATAATATTCCCGTTAACGCCTTCTAGATAGAAAGAGAAATACATATCAGATTTCTCTGACATGCGCAATAGAGACAAGTCCAAATGGCTGACTGGTTCACACCAGTTACTTCTTTGAAGCTCCTCATCAGTTTGTTTTTGCAGCCCCACTGACCTTGAGAGCATTCCTCACACATTGGTGGGGCAAAATACATTTGAGGGGACTTGGGCCCCTTCTGCTCCCCTCCCTCAGCTATGAACAATTTCGTGCTCCACACCCTGGATGGAAGTAGGGCAGCCCTGGGACGGGATGGGACGGTTCCGGACAGAACTGCCCGGCCCACAGAGCAAATGCTCTGTCCCAGCACTGTCCTACTTCCATCCAGAGGCCCAAGTGCGGATAGGCCCCTAGTCTGGCCCATGCTGCTGCTCCTGCTTAGTCTAAACCACCCATAAATAGGATGGAAAATACGATTTACTTGGGATTACACAAGGTAGCCCTCGGTTCATGTTTCTGAATGAGGCACTGATGCCTGACTTTGTGTGTGTCAGATTAAAGTGTGCCGGCGAGAGGAGAGTATTGACATAATGGCAATATGTGGCCCAGGCAATCAAAATAATAGCCAATGGTCATGAAGAAAAGGAGAAGAAGAGTTGGCTTTACTACCCCACTTTTCTTACCCATTTAAGGGGACTCAAAGCAGCTGACAAAACTTCTGTTCTTCTCCTCACAACAGAACACCCTGTGAGGTAGGTGGGGCTGTGAGAGCTCAGAAAGAGAGCTGTGACTATCCCAAGGTCACCCAGCTGGCTTCATGGAGGAGTGAAGAATCAAACCCGGTATTCCCAGATAAGAGGCCAGCTCTTTAACCACTAGACCAGCTGCATGGAGAAATAATCTCTTGGACCATAAGAAGAATCTCCTCCCTCCACAATTACTGCCATGCAAATATGGCAGCAGTAGTGCTCGGCAGTTATCACAAAGGTGGCCTACACAACTCCTGCCCAAGGGGCACGAAAGTTCCCCAATATGCTAGAAGAGCCACCTGCCACATTCAGGGCATGTGCCACTCCTGTTCAGGTTGCTGATCAGAAAACCACGGGTCTGATCCTGCTGTGTCAGCTGAGAGTCAGCAGCACCCTCCTGCTACTGCAGACCTTGAGACATGGTGGGCAGAGGAGAGATTACCCATTTCACTGGACCGGAATGCCCTTGGGCTACAATAACCCAAGGGCATTAATGTGAGCATTTCTGGCAAAGCCCTTTCCTGCCACTGCTCCCAAACAACCTCTTCCTGCTCCCCTCCTCCTCCTCCTCCTCCCTCTAGGATGACCAACCTACTCCCAGGTGAATCGAAGGAAAGCCCTGCAGTCTCATCCCTTCCTGCCATCATCTGTGGTCCAGCAGAGAAAGGGACAAAGGAGTGCATAGAAATCTGTGAGGGATCTCCCTACCCAGGCAGGCACACAGGCGCGCACTTTTCTTAAGCAGTGCAAGAGCAGGGAACACAGCAGATCCCTCTGCAGCACAGACTGAAATGTTCCTCTTGCAGCACATGAGGCTAAAGGCTGCACTGCAGCATCAGGAGAACTGCCCTCCCCCTCTTTCTTCCTTGGCTACTCCATTGTTTCTGCTCAGACTGTCTTAATAAAATGGATGCGAAGGGTTTTGGAGGGAGGGACTCCAGCCTTTAAGTCAGAAGGCAAGCATTTCCTTTAAAAAACCCTCACATGCAAAACTGCATTCCAGCCACTGGATGTGGACACAGGAGGCAGCACCCCCCCCCCGTCCTTTTCTCCCCTTCCTACCTCTGGGGGATCTTTGTAGCATCAATGGACTCTCTAAACCGCAGATGAATAATATTTCAATTTTGGCAGGAAAGGTTCCTAAAACACTTGGACTGATGCTGGTGCAGAAATGGAACAACATCAACAAGCAAAGACGGAGACTTAATTCAATCTCTGTGAAGCTGCAATTGCTCTGTCAAACTACACACATCTATACCACCTCTAGGGGCGATTTTGCACTCCCCTTCCCGTCCTCTAGGTTGACTAGCGCTCGCACTTGGAGCACTAGTGAATGTTACCTGTCTGACCACACACACACACCCTTGGTTCCATTGCAGGGCCGGGCTCTTCAGCGTCCCACCATCTTGGCTGCACCACCCTGTGCAACTATGCATGCGTCAGCGCCATCGCCATAATGATGATGTTCACACTTGGAGCACTAGTCAGCTTTGGCCACCCCCACCCCTGCAATCAAATATTTGCCTGATTCTATCCCAGGCCCAGTCCTCCTCTGGGAGCCGCCACTGCACCCTCCGCAACCGTGAGTGTGTTAGCACCATCGGCATGATGCTGACAATCTGCACACGCGCAGTCACGTCAGTGGTTATCTGAGGTGCCACGCACTTACACAGCTCCTCAGACGACCCCAGAGCACCAGAAGAGGTGTAGATGGTCATGCCGCTGGATGTTCCAGGTAAGTTCCTGCTGAAGGTTGGTTAAAGTGTAGAGCATGATGCTTGGAGGCTGTAGTGCAAATAGGCCTATGGGCAAACTCTATTCGCTGTACTTATCTTGTCCTACATTATAAACCACTTATGTTGGTCTTTTACAGGAGAAGACTGTACACCATGTGGCCCCAAGAGCATGAAGCCGTCCAGGAACAGTGACAGTTTCTACTTCTTTCAGGGCACAACTGAATGTTCCAGTGCCGCTTTTAAAGTCTTGCACAGGTCAGTCAAGGCCTTTTGTGCATTTATTCATTCATTCATTCATTCATTCATTTATTTATAAAGGCCATCTGCTCAGCAGAGGGAACAAACCCGATACGGCTGTGCTGCCATTGCTGCTGAACGTCAGCTCCCACCAGGCCCAGCACTAGCCAGCATAGTTCGGGTACTTCAAAAATAGAGGCACAAGCCACAACAATGATACATGGAGACATGGACTCCATTTGAGGTCATGCTCTGGTTTTCTACAACTGCAACACACACATTTCCGCACATCTAATGAGCTTCTGTGAGTAAAGCATCATATATGATTAGAGGTGTCCACGAATATTCAAAGGTATTTGAATTCGTTCGAAGTTCGACATACAAATTCGAACTGAATGTCCATAAATTCAAATTTAAACATTCGAATGAATTTCAAATTTTGGGTCTATTTGTTCGAATTATCCAGACACTGGCATGTGTACAGGGTCGTACATGATGCATACTACAGGTACACATCTTTCCCGCATCTGTATGCATTTTTATGGATCTGTGCAGGACGAAAACAGGTTGCATATGGGATAACTATAGGATGTATGCAGATGTGTACAGATGCGTAACTACGCAAATGGGCACATACGAATGCTGTCAACATTCATAAGTGCAAATTCGAATAAAAAATTCAAACAAATGTATTCAATATGCTGCCGGAAGAGGTGGTGACAGCTACCAGTCTAGATGGCTTTAAGGTAGGGTTAGACAAATTTATGGATGACAGATGTATCAATGGCTACTAGAACGAATGTCTAGATGCATCTTTCAGGCTGGGGGGCAGGGGAGGAACCGGGGAGCTTCTAAGGCCATCTGCTGGGACTCGAGAGCAGGAGAAGGTTTGTCCTTGTCTCTGTTTGAGATGCCCATGAGCATCTGGTGGGCCACTGTGTGCGACAAGATGCTGGACTAGATGGGCTGTGGCCTAATCCAGCAAGGCTTCTCTTATGTTCTTATGTAAGTTTGCTTAATTTGAATGGAATTTAGTTAAATTTGAATTTTAAAGATTTGCATTAAATTGAATTGTTGGATATTCAATTCAAAGCAAATCAAATCCCACAAATTGCATTCATACACACCCCTATATATGATGGTTGTCCTCACAGGTAGCCTGCACACAAATGAACCCATGTCTATCTGGGCTGTTTGAGCCACCAGCCTAAAATCCCAAATAACACCACTCTATAGGTCAATTACCTAACAAAATACATGTTAAGAAAGTACATACAGAGTGTATCCCCATGGGGCTGCCACTGCCTCGCGGTGGATTCGGGGCAGCCTTAATGCGAAACTTAATTCACGTTAAGGAGTCCCCATGGCAATGTAGGACAGGGTGGGTTCTAGGCGAACATGAAAACCGCGGTAAATCCCCGCATCAGGATACTGCGGTTTTCTCCACCCACCCCTTGCCTGAGCGCTTGATTGCCCAGGTAAGGGCTTGATTTACCCCAAACGATCACATTACAGCTTCCCTGCAGTCAGCTGAGCAAGTGTCAGGTGGGTTTAGAGGCTGTCAAGAGCATGAGAAGAGCTCCGGTAAAATGATTAAAACAGACGCAAAAGCCGCGTCTGTTTTAATCATTTTATCGGAGCTCTGCTTGTGCGCGTGACAGCTGCTATACCCGCTTGACAGCTGCTCAGATGACTGCAGGGAAGCTGTCAGGCGATCGTTTGGGGTAAATCAAGCCCTTTCCTGGGCAATTAAGCACTCAGGTAAGGGGGGGGACAGTTACGATCGCAGCATTAGCAGCGGGGACAGTGAAACCCTGCCCGCTAATGGTGTGATCGTAACCCGGGAGTGTCCCCATGCCCCCAAGATAATTCGTTCTTGCTCTGTAATTCCGGGTGAGAAAAGTTATAAAGGGGGGGGGTTGTTTCGCTTTTGGGGATTTTGTCCCTCATGTAGCCCAAATTAGGATTTTGCATGGGGACTTCACCTTGCAGTACCCTTACCACAGGGATGGGGGCACAGTCCACTGTTTTATACTCGATACTGAGTCCCTCCCAATTAAAGACAAGTTGATGCTTAACTCAGATACTACCTGGTTTGTTCCCTGGTGTCCACTCACTACCCCACTCCACGTGTCCTTGGGAGACATCAGCTAACTATAAACCTGTCACTGAGCATTTCTGTGTTATCTCAGCTACTTCAGTCCGTGGGAACAAGAGGTGGATTCAGTAATGGCAGAATAAAAGCCACTATTATAGTGGCTAAAGGATGGGATTAGGATCCAAATGTCCCTGGATTGGAAGCCTCACTCAGCCACAGATTCACACATAGTGATCTTGGGCTGATTACGGCTTCTTACCAGAGCCTCCCCCCCCCCCCAGGGTTGTTGTGACAGTAGAATAGGAGGGAGGAACAATGGCAGGATACAGCCCATATTTTAAATTCAAATAAAACCTGGAGATAAAAAAAATATCCTTTTGACTCAGTATACTGACATTAGTGAAATTCATCAGACAGCACATTAGACAAAGAGAATTTTAAAATTCCCTTCATAGGATGGGCCATGACTTTTTTGCAGAACATTTGCTTCGCATGTAGAAGGCCACAGGGTCAACCTGAAACTTCTTTTGAAATAAAGGCAATAGCAAACCACTTCTGTATCCCTGCCAAAAACAACAGCAGCAGCACAAAATCCTGCTTGGATATATCCAAGGAATCAACATGAGCCAAATATCTTTACCAACGTTAAGGCAGCATTGTTTAAAAATAATTGAACAATAAAAGCCAAACACCTTTCTTATAACGGTCAAGACACTGAAGATAAAAGCAACATTAGTACAAAAACCAAACATAATATCACAATGAAAACATCACTGAAACTTGCCCTTAACAGGGATGTTGACGAAAAAGATGCCAATGTCCTTTTTGCTATTTTATTTGCATTTTTACCCTGCCCTATACCCATATACCAGAGTAACAGCATTTAAAATCAAACTTATTAAAACAATAACAGTATACTGTATATTAAAACAGTAACAGTGTCTGTAAAATGAAAAGAGACAGTATATTCCCATTTAACCGAAGGCCAGGGCAAAGAGATATGCAATGCCTTCCTAAACGTATACAGTGAAGGTGACTGATGCGCTACAAGCAGGGGACTATTCCATAGCCCGGGGGCCATCACTGAGAAGGCCCTCTCTTGGGTGCCCACCTCTTTTACTACTGAGGATGGTGGTACAACCAAGAGGGCCTCCCCTCCAGATCTTAAGGCATGGGCAGGTTTATATGGGAGTAGATGTTCCTTCAGACATCTGGGGCCCGCGTCATTTACGGCCTTATAAGTCAAAGTTAATATCTTGATTTGGGCTTAAAACCAGTGTGATGTGCATCTGGACAGCTGTCCTGGTCAGCAATCTAGCTTGCAAACCATCCTCAAGGGCACCTCCATATAAAGTGCCTTATAATAATCTAGTCTGGAGGTTACCAGAGCATGGATAAATGTGGCCAAATCATCTCGGTCCAGAAGGCGCCTTAGCTGTTGAAAGGGTCATGGTTGGGAACAGGCACTCTTGACCACGGCCTCCACCTGAGCCTTCAATACAGAGTCCAAGAGCACCCCAAATTTTTTCACCTGTGCCTTCCTGGGCATTGCAACCCCATCAAGGACAGGGTGCCTCCCAACTACATGGACCTGAGATCCTGTGACATGCAGCACCTCCGTCTTGTCCGGATTCAGCTTCAATTTATTGGCCCCCACCCATCCCATTACCTCCTCCAGGCACCTGGCAAGCCCTTCCACTGCCTCTCCTGATTCAGATGGCACATTATTCCCTCCTCACCCAACAGAACACTATAAATAAATTAAAACAATATTAAACAAAGACGAATTAAAATAATCCTAAAAGTCCCAGAGTTAAAACAAAAACAGACAAACAGAAGCAGGCTCTTGCCCTTGCTATTCACAGGAGGTCCCCCAAAGCAGTGCCCCCCTTTCATGCCCCCCCTCAGTGGTGGGCCCACCGGCACAGGAAGCAGCCTATAGAGGTCCCAGAGCCCACAGGTGCTCTGGAAGCCTTGGCAGAGTCCTGCAAGTAGCCCCTACTGCTGGGGTCTTTGAGCAGCTCCAGGCACCGTCCCCCCAATGAGGTTCAGTCCAGGACAGCAGTGGCAGGCACACAGGCAGGGCTCCACTGGGCTGAACCCCAGTCTCTCACCCTGGGGCCCCTGGGAGCAGATGGGTCTTCTGGCAGGAAAACTGCAACCAAAAAAGCTACGTTTTGTATTTATTTTTGAACTTTTTTTAAAAAAAAGAGCCACTGAAAAACAGTCCTTTTGATGACCAGAACCACAGCAAAGCATGAATGTTCAATCAAACTGTTGATTTTTGCAAGCTGGAAAGTGGTTTTTTTGATGAAAGTTTTGAGGATGCAAAAAACCAGAATTTTTGTTTCAATCCAAATGTCCACATATATGAAATATTTGCTTGAATCTGCGAATGCTGATTGAATTTTGCACTTCCTTAGATCTTAGAAGATCACTGGAGGGGCTAGCAAGCAATTTTAACCTCAGCTTTATTCTATCCCCAAGGCCTGACCATCTGCATGAAGTGAAGGACTCTCTTCCCAGCAGGTCCAGCCTTGAGTTATCCTGTCTCCCCTGCTCCAGTCCTGACGACATTCCGGAACCGTCGGAAACACATCCACCGAACAACGTGAGCATGGAGGAAAACAAACAAATGCTCCAGCTCTCATCCCAGTTTGAGCAATTCCAAACTCCTCCTCAGAAACAGGCAGCTTCTTCAAGCAAACTGGATAATCAGGGAAGAGGAAGGGAACCGTCGTGGCGCCCCAAGGTCGCAAAAACACCAAGGAGGGAACGCGAGGTCAACAAGTCCAGTGACCTGGCCGCCTTCGCGTCAGAGGGAGGTCAAGATGTCTCTGTGCGGCTCTTGCTAAACCACAACTGTACAAAATCCAGTTTGCGAACAGCAATGGCGTCAGCACTGGGAGGAGGAGAGGGCGAAAGAGAAAACACTTAGATGAGGGAACTGGGCAGTTCGGGTAGGTCTCCTCACTACGGAAAACAGAAAATCCTGAGGCTCTCCAGTGAAGGTTATATACTAAAATGTGACTTTAAAGCAACTTAAAGCTGTAAACTTCCACACACTAGAGCAGGGCTCTTCACCTCTTTGGTTCCATGGACCCTTCTGCCAGTCAGGTGAAAACCACGAGCCCTTTGTCTTGTGGTTAGAGTGCCAGACTCTTATCTAGTAGCCACCAGGTTTGATTCAGCACTCTTCCACAAAGCCAGCTGGATGACCCTGGGCTAGTCACAGCCCCACCTACCTCACAGGTTGTCTGTTGTGGGGAAAAGAACAGAAGGTTCGTCAGACACTTTGAGTCTCCTTAAATGAGTGAGAAAAGCAGGGTAGAAAAGCCAAGTCTTCTTCCTCAGAATGTAGCAGCAAATAGTTTTATGATACTCAACACTGACACTTCAAGCTCACGGCCCCCCTGAAATTTTGAGGATCTGTCGACCCCGAGTGCAGAACCCTTGCACTAGAGCCTCTAATGCATATTAAAGTTCCAAAAATGCACTTTCATTCTACATTTTCTGGCCTTTAATGTTGATCAGAGATGGGATGAACACCAGCCATCTCCATGCTGTCATCTCTAGGCCACTTCTGAGCTAGTTTTTAAAGATGTGTGCAGATGCAGCCTAAGACACTCTGCAGAGGCTGTGCTTGAGGAATACCATACTCTTGGTCCATGTGACACATATAAGGGTTCAGTTCCTAAAAGATTTGCAAAATTCAAATCTGCAGACATTAGAATCCTATGCCTGATGGGGCATTAAAGTCAGAAAACTCAGAAGATTTATTGCTAAATAAGTTAAATAGCATCCCACACCTACCAAAACTCATCCGTCGCATCAAAATCAGTGGGGACAATACTAAAAATCAAGTGCCAGAACACTGATCTGCCAAAATCAGTTGTTTTAATACCCCAAGGAAGGAAGGAAGGAGAGCAGTGTTCAGTGTATGCAGCTCTTGTCAATGAAGAGATGAAGGTATCAAACCTCCACTCAATTCTGCCTTTGCAGGCCCATGAAGCTCAAAGTTATGAAGACCAGGAAAGATGGGGAGGTTTGTTTTTAGGGAGAGCGACTGATTGTTTACTTTAGTTACTGTTATTTCTATCCCATCTTATAGCCAGTTTCGTTTAGTGGTTAGGGAGCCGGACTCTTATCTGGGAATACTGGGCTCGATTCCACCTTCCCTCATGAAGCCAGCTGGGTGACCTTGGGCTAGTCACACCTCTCTTTCTGATCTCTCACAGCCTCACGTACCTCACAGGGTGACTGTTGTGCAGAGAAGAATAGAAGGTTTGTCAGTCGCTTTGAGTCCCTTCAAATGGGTGAGAAAAGCAGGGTAGAAAAGCCAACTCTTCTTCCTTCCTATTCCTCTTCTTCGAAGAGATCTCAGCGTGGGTTAACCAATAAAACCAATAAAAAACAAGTAAAGACGAACTGACTGGAGGTTCATCCAGACGTCACTTACTGATTCTGCTATATTTGGATAAAATTGTGGAATTGGAAGGGAAGACACACTTTTCTCACTTTTAAGGGGGCCCAAATCAGCTGACAGACTTTCTGTTCTTCTCTCCACAACAGGCACCCTGTTGAGGTAGGTGGGGCTGTGAGAACTCAGAAAGAGAACCCAAGGTCACCCAGACAGCTTCGTGTTGGGGTGAGGAATCGAACCGGGAGACTACCAGAAAAGAGCCCAGCACTCTAATATCAAGACCAAATTGGTTCACAGACCAAACTGGCCACAAGCAACAGACAACAAAAACACACCCCTTCCTGTGGTTCATCAAAGCACAGCACAGATGTGTCTTTGTAATCATTAAGCTTTATATGGTGGCACTTTTTCCTCACCAGACAGTAAGACGGCATTTCAGTTCTGTAAGAATACAGTTAGAATGATCTGAAGGGCATAAGTCGTAATCTTCAGAAAACAAAGAGCAACCAAATCCCAACCGCCCTAATTTTTTTAAAAAAGGAGGTGTGCTGTCACACACTGTTTAAAAACAAAGATGCCAAGCTTCAGGGCGAACTTAACACTGCCACAGATGGAACCAGGTTCTATGTCTCCCAAGTGGTTATTCTAGCAAAGCCAAGTGCCAATATTCTGGCACAGATCAATCACAGCCGTCTTGTGATCTTGCAACACTCTTCAATCTGATGCCACTTCCACTCCACCACCACTGTGGCCGGCTTGGTCCCAAGAGCCAACACAGACCTGAGAACTGAGCAATCCAGTGGTTAACCCAGAAGGAAGCAGCAGAAGAAGGGGAAGACGATGGACAAGGTGGACCTACAGACCAAAAGGAGAACGGAAGCATTCCTGCAAGAGACAGATGCGCGTCAAAGGAGCTCGCATTCGTCCAGAATTCAGTCGCAACTGGATAGCACCTACGGACCACAGTAATGGTCTTAAAGAGGCATCTTCCTCTTCCGGTGAAAAGGCAGCTAATGGCAGCATGGCACCTCTGGTGTGGTTGGAGGCCTTCAGGCCACTGTGCCAGGTAGGGGCCTTAACTGCCCAGATAATGCAGCACTATGAACACAGTACACAGTCAGACAAATACAGGGCACGACCCTGAATGTGACCATGACAGGGCAGAAAGACAGAAGTGTCAGGAGTAGCCACAGCTGCTTCTAGAACTCAGCAAGACTTCACTTAAAGGCTCTGGAAACTGCCCATTTCTGGGATCCTTTCCAAAGCCTGATGAAATGTCCTCAGGGTATAGCTCAGATCTTGGGTATCTAAAGGAGCATCTTCTTACATATGGACCTGCCCGGGCACTGAGATGTCAAGGAGAGGGCCTTCTTGGAGTTCCTTCTCCTGCAGAGGTACTAGGCACAGGGACATGCAAATGGGCCTTTTCTGTGGTGGCCCTAGACTCTGCAAAAGCCTCCTTCTTGAGGTTCGCCAGGCTCCTACGCTGTATAGTTTTCAGCGCCTGGTGAAAACATGTCTTTCACCCAGGTTTTTGCCTTTTAAATAGCTTCCTCAGGGTACTGTCCTGTTTGGGGGGGGAGAGGGAGAAGAAGATTTGGCTTTTCTACCCTGCTTTTCTCACCCATTTAAGGGGACACAAAGTGGCTGACAAAGCTTCCTAGTCTTCTCCCCACAAGAGAACAGCCTGTGAGGTGTGAGCTCAGAAGAGAGCTGTGACTAGCCCAAGGTCACCCAGCTGGCTTCATGGAGGAGTGCGGAATCAAACTGGGTATTTCCAGATAAGGTTCCGGCTCTCTGACCACAAGACCAAACTGACCAAACTGGGAGGGAGGGGATTATATTTTTAATTACGTTTTAATATTTGGTATATTTTATTCTTATTGAAACCTGCCCTGGGACCATTTGGTGAAGGGAGGGATATAAACAAACAAACAAACATTTGCCTCCTAGCCTCAGAGCTCGGCCAAGTGAGGACAGCCTTCTGCTCTGTGTTAATCTTGGGCCTTTTCTCTCTACCACTTGAAGTGATCCAGGTCGCTTGCTGGATCACTCCATTGGCCTCCCACTGCTGCCTCAGCTGTCCTGGTGCTCCCTAACAACAACAACCTGGAGCAGTCCAGCCATGGATTACCAAAAAGGGGTCCACAGTTCAACCAGGAAAGGCCAGCTTTCTGCCAGACCTCTTCCTGGGGCAGCACAGCAAAGTGACTGCAGCTGGAACAGTCGCACGCAGCTTCCAGATCACCATGCCAGATGTTGCCATGGTGATACAGCCTTCCCTGGCCTGGCCATTCACATGTTGAGTGCTGCTGCCCCAGCATGGGGTGTCTCCAGCACTCAAGGTGCAAATGGCCGCCACTGCACTGAGTCGCCAGCAGCCTAGTATGGCGTCATTATAGCACACCAGGCCAGTAAGTGTGAACCCACCAGAGTTCCCCTAATCCCCGTCTTCCACCGGTAGCAACTACAGTGGTACCTTGACATACGAGTTTAATTCATTCCGTAACCTTGCTCTTATGTCAAATCGCTCGTATCTCAAAGCAATTTTCCCATTAATCCATTCCAGCTCCCAAAACACCACCTCAGTTGTTTTTGTTATGTACTGTACTGTATTTACATACTCGTATCTCAAATCTTGCTCTCATCTCAAAGCAAAATATCACTCGCTCGGCGGCTTGTATCTCAAAACACTTGTATGTCAGGGCACTTGTATGTCGAGGTACCACTGTACTTGCATACCATGGTTTGGCATCACAGGCGGCTTTCAGGCTGGGGGTGGGGGATGGGGCGGACCAGGGTGCCTCTAAGGTCATTTGCTGGGATTCTAGAACAGGAATAGCTTTGTCTTTGTCTCTGCTTGAGATGCCCATGAGCATTTGGTGGGCCACTCTGCGCGACAGGATGCTGAACTAGATGGGCTGTGGCCTGATCCAGCAGGGCTCCTCTTAGGTTCTTATGGACTAGATGGGCTGTGGCCTGATCCAGCAGAGCTCTTCTAAGGTTCTTAGGGACTAGATGGACTGTGGCCTGATCCAGCAGGGCTCCTCTTAGGTTCTCAAGAACTAGATGGGCTGTTGCCTGATCCAGCAGGGCTTCTCTTAGGCTCTTATGCTTGACGGATGCAAGGCACAATGTTAAATGAGGAATTACAGCACAAGATCTTCCTATCAGCTGATCTTCTTGTAAAACAAAAAGGCTGCAATAGTAGCAGCCCTAGAGTCTTCTAGTGCCCTAAGCTTAAAGTTTAAAACAGTTTAAAAATTTGACTTCTAAACAACAGAAGGATGGAAACCAGATGGAGCTATAAGCAATAAGGCTGGATTCTCCTCTGCAACATTGTCTCCTCCACACAGGTTTAGGGACCTGCAAGAATATTAGTAACATTGGATATCTGTATGAATTCAGACATTCGTATACAATCAAATGTTACGAGATTCATATGAATGTTTGAGAACGTTCATGAACCAGGGAGGTGGGAAAGCGACTGCACCAGTAACATCTACAAGAGATCCAGAGTGCATTCGACATGGACTGAGGGCGGATTTGACACTTTAGGTGTTTTTCCACTGCGCTTCTTTAATCCGGATCTAGTCGATCTGGATTAAGGGAAGTACCCAATGTGTTTCCATGGGTGGTCTAGCATCCAATAGCAATGGGTGCTAGCCTCCCTGCTGTGGAAATACCGGAGCACCCATTTTGAAATCCGCATTTACCCATAAGGGGTCTACTTGTCACCCCAGGTGTTTGCGGGGACAGGGGGTGCAATCTCTGAAGTGGCTTTGAAGTCATTGCGAAGTCACTTTGAAGTCACTTCGAAGTCTGTGCAAGACAGCTCCATTGAAGTCTGTGCTGATCTTCAGAGTGAACTTCGAAGTGACTTCGAAGTTCACTCTGAAGATCAGAAGACTTCAAAGATGCTCCGGAGCTATTTTGCACAGACTTTGAAGTGACTTCAAAATGACTTCAAAGCTTAGGTTTTGGGGCTCCCCCCCATGGGTGCTCCCTCCCCCTAGCCTCCTCTAGACCCCATTGCCACACAAGCGTGGAGACAGGCTCCCTTTAATCCAGATTTTCTGCCTGAAGACCCCATTGTAGACCCCATAAATGGGGTCTACAGAAAATCTGGATTAAAGTCCAGAAAGTACCCATTTGATCCGGCTTTCCCCAGCGGCAGTCGAAACAATTGGGTCCCAAATGGGTGCCGTGGTGGAAATGGGATCATCCGGCTCACACCCAAATGGGTCCTTAATGGGTGCAAAAATGGGTACTTTCTGACAGTGGGAAAACACCCTTTCAGAGTGGATACATTATGGGATGCATATCCAATACGTATCAGATATTCATACAAATACATTTGTATCAAATAGAATCCTACCAGATTCGAAGGGAATCTATTCAAACAAATACACATTTTCTTCGTATTCAGTAAGAATCCACTGCAAAAGAAAAACCATCTGTGCATGTCCTTAAACAGGTTATGTGCACAATGGATAAGAAGGTACCCTTGACTGGTCAGGCTCAAGAACCCTGCTAAATATATAGAGAGAGGAATTTAGATGAAACCCAGGAGAGCAGAAGGACCGTTGTATGCTATTTTGTCCTACTTGTATAGAAGATGCATCGTCAACATGCACACATTGGATGAGTTTCCTCCTGGAAACAGGGGAGCCGTAACCATGTTGGTTGTGAACCACGTTTCTCCCGTTGACTCCCATCACCTGATGCCACTGATGGGAACCGTCGGGAGCTGTAAGGTCCTAGATTACAGTTACTTCGTCATTTCCAACTGCAAAGGGAGTCTGCCGAGGTTGAAGATCAAGAGGAAGAAAAATGCACACACATAAAAAAAGAACAGAACTGCAAACTATTTTTTAAGATGCTCTATGACTTGGCAGAGGCTGCAAATCCAAGTTGTTGAATGTTTACAAAGGGGGGGGAGAGGGAAGGGGGAGGGAGGGGTCTTACAACCCTTCCTTCTTTAACCCCCATCTTTCCAGCCAAACATAAATCCTGCAGCCTAGGAGAAGGGGAGAGAGAACTCAGTTGGGTCTGTCTTGCAGAGGAGAAAAAGGGTGGCGCCTGGACTGGGAGTAAAGTAGCATCTCCGAATGGTGACGCTGCATCTTTCTGGAACTGGGGATCCAGAACAGCCAAACGCATATCGATGCAGAGCTGCTGAGAGGCTCTTTCTGGACAGGTGATTTAGTGAGAGAGGAAAAAAGGGGGATAAATCTAAGAGGATCATTTCCCACTCCCTGCCCCCATCTGTGCCAAGTCACGGCACCATGTGACTGCAGCAATGAGGTGATGTGTTGTCGTAACATGGAAGATGCCTCTTTCCTTCCAAAATACATACATCTGCAAAAAAAAAAAAAAAAAAACCCTTCTTGCTTTCTCCTTCAAAAGCTTCTGAGCTACATTCCCCCCCCCCCCATCTTCCAAGGAAACAAGACCAGGGTCATCCGCCTGTTGTGTTTGCCTGCCTGCTGGCTTGTTTAAATACCTGGCGCATACTGGATAACATGTTCCTGATTCGTGGCTCAGCTAATTGTTTAAGACAGACACGGGATTTAAAGAAGCCATAGCAACGGGGCCCAGTAAAAGACAGCCGCACTCTTAAAGCTCTATTTATATATGTGTATACATGGCGGAGGCTGTAAGGCATCATTCTGTTGCCTTGATGAAAGAAAATGCAATGCCCTGGCAAACTGGTGCCTCAGCCAAGAAAATCCTCTTTCTCTCCCCAAAAAGGTTGACTTTATGGCTTTGACTCATCTCAGCATTTTGCAGCAAGAAATGAGACAAACCTCTCCCTGCGTGCCAATCTTTGGATTTTCTTTAAAACGCACCATCACCCCTCCTCCCCAAAGCAGAGAGGACCAAAAATAGCATTTCAGGTCCGTGCGCAAAGCCTCGCGGCTCCTTCCCTCGGATCCTAGCAATCCTATGAGAACCAAATTTCTGCTTCCAAAAGAGCCACAGAGCGGGGAGACACAGGCGGCAGAGAAGTCACCATTAGGAAAAGGTTCCCGTTTCATTCCGGCGGCCGGTCGGGTTCTCACATCGTGTCGTCGGGTTGTTTTTCAGCAGGCTTCCCGAAGGATCTGCCTCCCCACAATTACGGCACAGGGTGGGCACCAGTTACTATGAGGGGGAGGAAAAATAAGGAAATTGGCAGCTCCGACGCTTTGCACGCGCACTGCAGCAGATGCAGTGGAACTTCCTCTCTGCACAGAGGAAGGAGGAAACCAGACACAATTTTGGCAAAGGTCACCAAGAGGGACCTGGAGGCAAAGAGATGCAATGCTCGATTTTTTATTTAAAAAGAAACTAACGGGCCTCGGGCCTCAAATTTACTGAGAAATACCAGCTTCTAATACATGAGCGGGCCATTACCGCACGACATTATGCAAACAAATAAATAAAATCATCACCTTGAGATACAAAGCAATGAGATACAAAGACCAACACACACACAAATATATACTGGGGGTGGGGAGCTGAGCAGGAGCCACCATCCTGGCCTGACCTATTTATTCTCCATTATTTACATGACTATCTCAGAACCGGAGTTCTGGGAGCACCACAGGAAGAGAGCGGGCAGCTTTATGCAGGGTGGCATCGGGAATGAGAAATAAAGTGCAATAAAAAACAAGAGACAAGAAGAATAAAATCTCTCCCAGTCTGCACGTGATGAAAAATATAATGCCAGGAAAACGCACCTGCAAAGGCCCCTTGCCCAGGGAAACACAAAGCACTCTGTTAGCTGTAATAATAATAATAATAATAATAATAATAATAATAATAATAATAATAATAATAATAATAATAATAATAATAATAATAATAATAATAATAATAATAATAATAATAATAATAATAATAATAATAATAATAGAATAGAAACCCTCAATCCGAACAAGCAACAACACTAAATGCTCAGCTCTATCTATTCCGAAGGGATTTCTCTTCCCGAATAGACCTCGGGTGTTTTTCCACTGTACCCATTAGGTACCCATTAATGGGTACAAAAATGCCATTACGTACCCATTAATGGGTCCTTAATGGGTACTTTTAGTGACAGTGGAAAAACACCCCTAGTCGCCGCTTCCTAGGGTGTTTGTCCACGTAGCACTAGGGTACCCTTTAAGGACCCATTAGGAACCCATTAAGGGTACTTAATGGGTCGTCTCGTGCCTTTCCACGCCGGGCCCACGAGCGCCCAGGGGAGGGGAGGGCAGGGGAGGGCAGGGCACCTACTTTCTCCCACCACCGCCTTGAGCCCCGCGGGAGGCATGATGGAGGCAGAGGCCGCTTCCTCCTCGGGAGGCTCCTGGCCGGCTGGCCGGCTGCCTGGCTCGGGCGCTGCTCCGCTGCTCGGCTCGCTCGCTCCCGCCCGCCCGCCCGGACTCCGCACCGCCGCCGCCTCGGGCTCCGCTGGGTCTCCGCCGCCTCGCAAGGGGAGTCGAGCGCGGGCGAGTCGGGCGTGGCCGGAGATTGTGATGCTGCCGAGCCGCCGCCGGTGGTGCTGATGCAGGCGAGGCCGGGAGGGGGGGGGAGACCGCGGTGACGCCCCCGCCGCCCGGCCAATGGCAGAGCCGCCTGCTCAGCATCCCCCGCCCGCCCATCGGGGGGTGGGGGGAGCGACGCTGCGCTTGGGCGGCCGCCGAGGAAGCGCCTTCTCTTGCGGGGCTCTGGGCGCGGTGGCCCCGGGGCGAAAGAGGCTTTTTAATGCCCTTCGGCAATCCGTCTGCGATGGACGCTCCTCCATCCTGGGGCTCCACGCGTGTCTTTTCTTCACCGAAAGAGGAGCCTGATTGGGAAGGAAACCCATTCTGGGGCAAAGCAAAGCGAAGGCCTTCAAAAAGGAAGGGATCCATTTCTATACCAACAGAGGGCAAAGTGGATCGCACGCCCCCCCCCAACCAGCAACACCCCCCCCCCGACCAGCCTGGTCGTGCTCGCTTCCCTCTGGGGCTGCTGGTGATGTACAGAACACGTTTAGTTCTCTCTCTCTGCAGAAGTAGGGGGCATGGGGTGTTTTCCCACTGTCAGAAAGTACCCATTTTTGCACCCATTAAGGACCCATCCGGGTGTGAGCTGGATGATCCCATTTCCACCACGGCACCCATTGGGGACCCAATTGTTTCGACTGCCGCTGGGGAAATCCGGATCAAATGGGTACTTTCTGACCTTTAATCCGGATTTTCTGTAGACCCCATTAAATCCAGATTAAAGGGAGCCTGTTTCCACTGGAAACAGGCAATGGGGTCTAGAGGAGGCTAGGGGGAGGGGATGCACCAATGGGGGGGGGGAAGGCCCCTAAACCTAGGCTCCGAAGTCACTTCAAAGCCACTTCGACATCATTTCGAAGTCTGTGCAAAATAGCTCCGGAGTGCCTTTGAAGTCTGTGCTGATCTTCGGAGTGAACTTCGGAGTGACTCCAAAATGACTCCAAAGTGACTCCAAAGTCATTTTGAAGTTCTCTCCAAAGATCAGCACAGACTTCAAAGGCACTCCGGAGCTATTTTGCACAGACTTCGAAATGACTTTGAAGTCAATTCAAAATGGCTTCGAAGACTGCCCCCCCCCCCCGCCCCCCAAAACACCTGGGGTAATGGACCGACCCCTTGGGGGTCGATCCAGATTCCCCACATGGGTGCAAAGCTGTTTCCACAGCAGGATCTAAGGGCTGCAGTGGAAAAACACCCTTTAAGAACAAAAGAACTTTTACAATCTTTTCCACATCAGGTTACTTTGTTACATTGCTTGAAAAGTTTCTTCTTGACTCCGTTCTTCAGACTTCTCTTCTACACATAAGTTGTTTCTTGCTCCGCTTAGATGCCTCCTTATTGTTATCAGCTTGCCCTTTATTATTGATCGAAACGATCAGTTGTTACTTCTAATTCTTGTAGACCAGTGGTGATCAATCTTCCGTAAACCTTTATATTGTTTTGTCACTTAATAAGTTCATTAGTTTGTTCATCTCTGCCAAGTCCATCACCTTAATTATCCATTCCTCCGTTGTAGGTATCTCCTCTTCCTCCCATTTCTGTGCATATGGTAGTTTAGCTGCTGTCACCATGTACAAAATCAAAGAATTCATGCTCCCCAAGCTATCATCCACAGTGCCTAAGGAAAACTATTCTGGTTTGAACATGATATTTCTCTTTAAAATGTATTTTCATCAGATTATATATTGCTACCCAAAACTTTTTTGCCTTTTCGCAAGTCCACCACATATGATGAAAAGTGCCCTGAATTTTTTTACATTTCTAACATTTAGTAGACGTATTTTGGTATATTTTCCCTAATTTGTGCGGAGTTAAATTTCACATATATATCATCCTATACACATTCTCTTTCAATAACGTACAAGACGTAAATTTCATATCTTCTATACACAATTTCTCCCATTGATCCATTTGAATATTATACCCAAAATTTCTTGCCCATATGACCATAAAATCTTTTACTTGATCATGTTCCATTTCTGTTTGAAGTAACAATTTTTACATCATACCAATCGTTTACTTTGGTTTACTTTTACCTCCCATTCCTGTTTTTCCCATTCAAAGTTTACTTTTTCTTTGTCTTTTCTATATATATCTGCTAATTGCACATATGAAAACCACTGTATATTTTTTCCTTCCACGTTCAATTGTTCCCTTATTATAATGTCATATTCATTTACAGCATCCCTTTTATACAACAAGTCTTCATATTTCAGCCAGACTCTTTCCTCCCCAAACTGATTTAACAGGGGAGTTCAGAATGCTGTAAAGAAATCATCATCATCATCCTCCGCTGGTACTTGATGTCATCTTAGGAACTTGGGAAGATCCCGATGTGTTGTGAAATATCAAAGCCAACGGGTTTAGTGTTGTGTTACATTGTTGTGTTTTTGTATATAATGATGATGATGGTGATGATATATATATTTTAAAGGGGGTCACCATTTATTCCTTTCAAATGTTACAATAAGACCCATACAACTTTTAGGAGTTAGAAAATTGTGGATCAGAAGTTTGGGTCATTAAAAAATTATTTACAAAGACAAGGAAACAAAACAAAACAAAAAACCCAAATCACAGCATACATCCACTGCTCTCCCTCACCCCAATGCCCCTCCCCACCCCACCCCACCCCTCCCCGCCCGAGCCCCTCCCTCACCCCACCCCACCCCAAATAAACCCCAAAGAAGTTCTCCCACTTAAGTCAAACACAGTGGACTTATAAGGTTTATGGTTTAAAGCCAAGAGCAAGACATTATAAAAAACTAACCAGATTAGCTTTTAAACTGTTGGTTTCTATAAAAAGCACAAAATACTTTTAAATGAATTCAGAACCAGGAATGTAAACTGAGAGAAATAAAAGAGAATATCTGTTTTGCTGAGGAACGGTCAGCGTTGTTGGTTTGTTGGACTTTTTGCTTTCGTTGTTTCGAAAAACAGCTTCTCTGAGGATTAGTGGAAACAGAAAAGTCAAGAGATCCCAGGAACTGGTGGATGTTAAGCGTCTGGCATCTCCTCGAACCGCGCAACTTCCAGTCTTGATCGGGAACAAAATCTCTCCGCAAAGTTTTGAGGAGGACCAAGTATCCAAGCCGTACCTTCTTATCCGTGATGATGATATCTGAGTGCTCTGTTGTGGTATTTACCACAGATCTCCCTCCTTCCTCACGTTCTCCTTCCCACTGCCTGCTGCTCACCTGATCCCAGTGCCACCACCCTAGGAGTTTTGACATATATTTTTATTTATTTAGTGTATGACAAATTCACACTGTGATGAATTAATAAAATAAATATGAGATAAAAACAAGAAAAGTCAGGAAAAATCATGTAGTAAAATCACATACATCTAAATCTCAGCGACAGGCTGTACCTCCTATACCCACTCCTATACCCAAAGATCTCAGGGCAGGTTACGACATTTAAAACCAAATATAAACATATTAAAACAAGAAAAGTGTCTGAAAAGGGGGGAGCAAAGGCTATATCCCCATTTAGTCACAGGCCAGGGCAAAGAGGTAACTTCCCACAGCCTCATGAGGGCTCCTCCATGTGCAGCATCTATCTCTTTTTGCAGAGAAATGAACCAAAAAGCCAACAGGACCAAGATGCCTCATGGACCAGAAGGGGGAGACTATTCCATAACCTGGGGGCCATCACTGAGAAGCCTCTATCCCAGGTACCCATCCCTTGTGCCATAGGATAGGCTGACAGGCAGTGAGTGGTCTGAGGTCACCCAGAGAGCTTCCAGGGTTGAGTGGGAAAACAGAGGTAAAAACATGCCCTTTTATCTGTTTTATCTGTTTAACGCATAGCAAGGCCTTTCTGCCAGCAAGCGCAGAGATGGAAAGGTAGGAGGCGACACCCTGTGAGGATTCAGGCTCCTTCCATGCACTGCTGAAGATGATTACAACACAAAATTCAGAGTGTATATTTACACTGCATGTTGCCAAGGCAACTGCTCAGTATTTTGAGCCTCTCTTATAGATGGAAGAAGAGAAATTAGGGAAGGGAGAAGCTACGCCAACCCTCTTGTTGCTCTGTTTCCCACACGGTCGCCTCCCATCCTGTGCATGTCCAAAACACCGTATAAGTCATCTCTTAAATTAGGTACAGTCTGATAACATTCTAAATCTACACTATCTCTGAGAACTCCCTCGGGAATGGGATGTAGAATGGCCACGTTCTTGTATTTTACAGTAGACATTTCTCCCTCTGAAGTGATTCTCTTTCAAAGAGTCCCCATACCGCACAATGCCTACCTAGATGTTACTGAACTTCAGCTCCAGGTACACCAGAAGTTGTAGGGCAGCAACATCTGGAGGTAGAAGGCCATGTTTTCACTTCCATACCATGAAGGGTTTTCTGGTGGTAAAAAAAAAGGGGGGGGAGAAAAGACCTAGAAGTACTCCATCTCCAGTGAAAACAGCAGAGTTGGTAACAGGTTATTCCCTCAGCTTTTGACTTTCAAGGCCTCACAAACCAGTGAGACTGTGGGTCGTTCCACATTTGTCGCTGAAATCCGCATTTTGGCAATCCGTCCTCCTGAAGATCCATCGCTAATTGTGACGGATCGGAGGGACCCCCGCCCGTCTGAACACGCACGGGGAGGACGGATTCCGGAGAACGGATGAGAATGGGTGCTGTGCAGACACACCAGCACCCATTCCAATCTGTCCTCCAGCTCGTGCACCGGCGATGCCGCCCCTGGAGCCATGGGACCGCAGCATGGAGCTGCCAGTCACCACGTGTTTCTGGTGGCGACCGGCGGGCAGGGGAAGGGCTTTGGAAGCAGGCAGTCCTGCTTCCGCCCTTCCCAAAATGGCGGCCGCCGGAAATCTGTCTCTTCCCCTGGCTGTGTGCGGAAGCGTCCTGCTTCTGCACACATCCAGGGGGAAGTGATGGATGAAAGACCTGATTTTTCAGGTCTTACATTTAATCTGGATTTTGGCAGCAAAACCAGTTAAAAAAACAGGTCTTGCATGCCAGAATGCAGAAGTCCCCTCTGCAAAGGGTGCTAGAAAGTGTCTCCAATGCGGAAGGCGTTTAAGGTAAGTGACTTTAGTGTGTCTTTCAGGTGGGTTAAACCAGTTTCCGCAGTCAATGTGGAAATACCCTATTTGACCCACAGCTGGGAAGATTCAGTGAACTTCCATGGCAGGGTGAGGATGTGAACTCACCTGCCCTGGTCCCCTAAATGGATGTGATACCTGCTCACAATTCCTCCTCGTACAGAAGGCCTGCTTCAATGTCACAATGTCAAATATTCTGATTTGCTTTGTTGCCTTCACAAAATTGTATTGTTTCCTACATTCGGGTTTCTCTGAAAGTTTGTTTCTGTTCAAAGGATCCAAGTCAACTTGTTTCCGTTTTTTGCTATTAGGGCAAGTTGAATACTTTGTGTTTTTAAGCGGAAGGTTAGGGAGGAAATACAGGTCTTTGACAAAATGTTCCCGGTTGTTGCACTGCAGACCCCACTGGCCTCCGTGGCTAAATACCGCAATGGGACCAGCCGCCGTCCAAGCGGCACAACACATTGATTCCTAGCAAAGGCAGCAGAACGGTAAGGGACCGGGACCTTTTCCCTGTGTTGCAGCAAAGAGGATGAGAACACATGTGTGGACTTCGGCTCCCAGCATCCTTTGCCATGGGCCTTGCTTGTTAGGGCTGATGGGAGCTGGAGTCTGAATTAGCATGCAGTCTGTTTTCAGTTCCACTAGTGAAGTCAAGCGCCCTTTCCAGCTGTTGTATCCGGGTTTGGTAAGAAAAGCAATATGGGACATGTAGTTTGCTCGATTGGCCTGTTTTAATGACTAAGATCGCGCAAGAAAGAATTCGCGGTGAGGCAGTTCCTAGTTTATAGCCTCCCACCCCCCAATGCTTTTGGACACTTTTAATCAGGTCTCTTTATAGAAGGAGGAGCAGAAGCTGGCTGTTTTACCTCGCTTTTCTCACCATTAAGGGGACTCAAAGTGGCTGACAAAGCTCCTCTTCTTCTCCCTACAACAGAACACCTTGTGAGGTGGGTGAGGCTGTGAGAGCTCAGAGAGAGAGAGCTGTGACTAGCCCAAGGTCACCCAGCTGGCTTCATGGAGGAAGAGTTGGCTTTTCTACCTGCTTTTCTCACCCATTTAAGGGGACTCAAAGCGGCTGACAAATCTTCTGTTCTCCCCACAACAGAAACCTTGTGAGGAAGGTGGGGTTGTGAGAGCAAAGAGAGAGACCTGTGACTAGCCCAAGGTCACCCAGCTGGCTGCATGGGGGGAGGGCGGGATCAAAGCCGGTATTCCCAGATAAGATTCTGCCTCCCTAACCACTAGACCAAAGTGGCTCAAAATATGCAACTGGGGCAGGATCCAGGCGCCTACTCATTATAATAGGTCTTGCCCCAGCATCATTTCCCGGATTGTTAAGCGCTGCTTGGATAATTGCTTTATTGTTCCCAATTGCAGTTCACTGCCAGCTGCTCTGGGAGCATTAGGTGAGGGTGGGAGAGGAAGCAGCCAAGGAAAAAAGACAAGCAAGTGCAAGATCGGTAATAATAATCTGCGTTACCGGTTATCACTTCTGCCAATAATTTGAATTTTTGCGCCTGGTTGCTTCTTTTTTCTATCTGAAAGTGCACGTGGGGGAGAGAGAAAGAGAGAGAGAGACTAAGATATCCCTCTTGTTGCAGTTTTTGGGTTGTTGTCCCGTGTTCCACAGTCCTGCCCATCATCAGAGGCTCTGACTTCTGCAAGGGTCCAATGCGACTAATTGCTCAGCCCCAAAGATGAATGCAAAGGGAGGGAGAGCAGAGAGGAGGAGGAGGAGGGGGCAGGGAGAGACAAACAAGCCCGGGAAACTTCATGCCCCAGGATGCCCTGCAATCTCCGTCATGTGACTCCTGGCAGGCTGTCTCTCTTTTCCAGCTGCGCTGCTGGTGGGTGGCATCTGGTGCCCAAGGCGGAACCTGAGCGAGGCGAGAAGAAACTTCGGAGACGAACCTCAGAGGAACTTCTGCTTCTGCAGAGGGAGAAGCTGCCGGACAGGGAGATCGAGATGATGCAGGTGAGTCTGGCTCAGATCTTGGGGAGAAAAGACTCTGGAGAGACTCTGGAAGCAGGCTGAAGTTTCACTGCAGAGTTTCTTCCATCTCTCCCGAACTCTGAGGACAGAAATCCTGTGCATGGGCATGGCTGCGTTGCCCTTACAGAAGGGCTCTTTTTAATACCTTGGTGGGAGACTTTGGCCACACTGAGGCTGCGTTCGCACCTACATCTGAATCCGGCTTCAGTCCACTTTCAGAGTGGAAGAACGGATCAGGAAGGTCGGTTTCCTTCCATGTTTCCTAACTCGAAGGAGGACTTTTTTCAGAATCAGATAAAGCGAAAACCAAACAGCTTGTCATTTTGCCAGCGTATTTCACTCTGAAAGTGGACTGAAGCTGGATTCAATTGTAGGTGTAAACACAGCCAAAGAGAAGACAAGACTCTTGGTGCTAGGAAAGACTGAAGGCAAAATTAAAAGGGAATGGCAGAGGATGAGGAATGAATAGAGAAGCAACAGATTTATTTTTCTTGCTTGCTTACTTGCTTACTTGCTTACTTACTAACTATATACTTCTGTTGCTATCCCACCCCGTACCCAAAGGTCTCAGGGCTGGTCACAACAAAATCATCATAAAAACAGATAAAACAGATCAGTTCCTACAGGGAACCAGTAGAAGACAGAAGGGCCCGTCTTGCTGGCATCCACAGCATCCCAAAGAGTCAGGCACAACTGAGCAAGTGAAGAACAACAGTCTCTGGGTGGAAGATTTTGGGGAAATACAGCAGGCTTTTTGCTTAGACTGTACTTTCAGTGTGAGTTTGTGGGTGTATTTCGCTCGGTACTTTGTTGCTTTTTTGTAAATTCCCCAGTGTGTCTTCAAGAAGTCTGATCAACACATTACATCTGAAGAGGCACACTTAGGATTGCCTTCTGCAATACTGCCCTGACAAGAAGATCCATGCTTAGAGAGTTGCTACTGAGACTTAGGCTGTGGCCACACCTAAGCTTTCATCCAGCTTCAGCCCACCTTCAGGCCAGTAATTTCCTTTCCACGTTATCCATCCCAAAGGTGAATTTTCAGAGTTATTTAACACGGAAAGAAAACAGCCTGTCACGTTGCTGATCTACACTCTTGCCCTAAAAGTGGACTGAAGGTAGATTAAACCTTTAGTGTGACCATCGCTTAAAGGGCAGATTTGATCTAGCAGAGACAGACTGTATTTTTGTATTTTTTTTGTTTTTGTTTTTGTTTTTTTTGGTGGGCTCTGGTAAAACAATGGATTTCCCCTAAGAAAAACACCACAAAAAAGAAAAGAGGGAGGGAGAAAATAGCACAGATGTCCATGTGACATTGGTAAGTAAAGCTTTGGGGGAAATAAAAAGGGCCCTGAAAACATTACATAGTTAGAAAACGATGAAATGGTCGAACATTGAAAGGTGGGTGTTTTTGACACTGCAGTGCATCATATTCTAGCCAGGGCCTTTGCTTCCTATAACCTTAACAGTTGCTCTTTGTTGTCCATGTTGTGTCTTCTCCAGAGGAAGCCTTTTCCAGCTGGCAATGGTTTGTTGGGGACATCAGGCGCTAGGATTATTGTTCAGCCAAAACAATGTCATTGAAAGCAAATGCCTCCAGCTCATGCTTTACCCATGAACTTGCTTTGTGGGATTCCCGAGAGAAGAGCTTAAATATAACCAGCTCCCCTCACTGTCATAAATGTAGGGTTGCCATATGTAAAAGAAGAGAGGAGTCTGGCTCCTTTGATGTCTTTGTGGGACTGGGGACCTTGGTCAGCTGCTCTGGACTCCACTTGGAGTCCAATGTGTGTTTGTGTTTAGCTTCTTTTGCAATAAGAACATAAGAACATAAGAGAAGCCCTGCTGGATCAGGCCACAGCCCATCTAGTCCAGCATCCTGTCGCACACAGTGGCCCACCAAATGCTCATGGGCATCTCAAGCAGAGACAAGGACAAACCTTCTCCTGCTCTCGAGTCCCAGCAGATGGCCTTAGAAGCGCCCCATCATATTTTGTATGATGTGCAATTTTTATAATTTATTTTTATTATGTTTCTATTATTCTTTGGCATTATATATTTTCTGTTTGCTGGGCCATTTTTCTTTTGGTTAGGCAGTATACAGATAAAATGGAAATGAAATGAAAGAGTTTCTGCAGCTGTTATCTGCCTTGCTGGCTACACTTTCCATACAGTGGCTTGCCATATGGTCACCCAAGTTAATTCAGCCCTTCAAATGCTAAGCTTGGGTATAAGGAATATTTGTAGCAAGTTTAATTCTGCTTGAAGAGGAGCATGGCTACCTGCATCCACACATATGGTTGTGAGCACTGGCGTGGCTGTATATACCTGTAACTCCTACTAAAACAGCAGTTGTATACTCCGCTTCTCTACAGGAACTAAACATAAGTGTTAAACAGCTATATGCAGACACTGAAGATAAAACCTACCCTTTGAAACTGAAATAATGATGCACTTTTTCCTCTAAGGCAAGTGTCCCTCCAGGCTAAAGCATCTGAAATCACCAGATTTAAAGTTTGAAGCCCAACAGGCAAAAGCCATAAAATCTAGCAGAAAGGGACAAACGTTGGCGTAGTGGGACAGATTTCACACCGTATTGTTTTTATTGTACGTTTTGGTCTTTTGTTTTATTGCTATAACATACCCCGCCTGAGATCTTAGGGCATCGGGTGGGATAAAAATGCAAATAAATAAATAAATATTGGACTGGAGACTGTAAGGACTGTGGCCACAGCTACACCAACTTTTTCATCCAACTTCAGAGAGGGAGAACTTAAATCAGCAAAGTGAGGGGCAGTTTTATTTCCACATTATTTAACCTCCAAAAATTCTACCTTGGGATAGATAATGTGGAAATGAAATGGCGAGTCATATTAATGGTGTGCACTCGGAAAGTGGATCAGAGATAGATCAAGGCCAGTGAAAAATGCCTTGGGGAGGAATTTGCGCTGCTCTTAGGCCCTCGGGAAGGCATTGGATGTCTCTGTTTCCATTGCTGGACCTGCAGAGGCAGTAGAGGTCCACACACAGACACGGTGCACTTCATGAACTCTCACAGCTCTCCATGAAGCCAGCTGTGTGACCTTGGGCTTGTCACAGCTCTCTTTCTGCGCCCTCACAGCCCCACCAACCTCACAGGGTGTCTGTTGTGGGGAGAAGAACAGAAAGTTTTGTCAGCTGCTTTGAGTTCCCATAAATGGATGAGAAAGCAGGGTATAAAAGCTAATCTTCTTCTTTTCTTCTGTCCGAATAACATACAGACATGTGACATAAAACCTAGGTTGTTGCTGGGCCCTCTTGCCCAGTTGATATGGTTTGAGCTTGACAGTTTTACAAAGAGTGGGGTACCTAGATTGTAAAAGATGTTGTTTCATTTGATCAAAATGTGGTTGGTTAGTCTTGCTGCCTTAGATGCTCCTAGGGTACAGACGGCATTTCACAGACCTCCTGGACCCAAGGCTTTTTGAGTTTTAAGGCCCTTCTGTAGCATTTGAGAAGGTACCCTGGAGCAAGAGGGCTTGAATATTATGCTGTTAACAAGTTCCCATTCATCCTGCCACGACAATCGTCTGGGCTGGCGGGTCTATCCTGTATCCGGAGCCAGCTTAGGGGAGGCAGTTGTGGCAAGAGGAAACATGAAGGACGAGAGAGATCCAGAGCGTGCCCGAGTGTGCTGGCTTTGTGAAGGAGTGTGGAATCAAACCAGGAGACCAGCAGAGAACAGTCCGACACTCTAACGACAAAGTAGACTGCCTCACCAGTTTGTTCTTGGTGGTATCCTTGCATTGGAAGTCACCAATTGTGTATTGTACTTTCTATTTGTCAATGGAATTGCAGAAGCAGAGGAAAATCTGTAGCTCTTGTATTTTCCCATCATGTGATTTGCTTTAAGCACTTACACAATTATTCAGTTGATGGGAGGTTTGTGGCTTCCTTCTAGAGTTCCTTTGCAGGAAGAATCCTGAGCGCTGTTTTCCATCCTTTATAATCTGCTAACTTTGGCACCACCCTAGACTTGCATGCTCTTGGGCAACCTTATGCTCACCACCTGTTGGACCTGTTGGGAGAATAAAAAATATGAGCCTGGCAAGAAAAGTGGATAGCTTCACAAGGCTTCCTCTGTCTTGCGGCATACTGGTGTTGCCTCAACGCTCGTCAGTACAAGTGAAGTAATTTCATAGTACAACCAGGGCTGCGTCCAGACATACTGTATTTATATTGCTCGCGGGAATGTGCAGTCCCGATCTAGCGGTCAACGCGGCGATCGGGACTGCACACTTACTTTAATGCTGGCTCAACAACACTCGCTGCACATTATAAGGAAAATCCAAAGCTTCAAGCCAGTGCAGGCAGGAGGGCGAGAGAAGCAGATGAGATGCCATCTAAGCAGGAAGGGCAGCTCAGAATTTGAGTGGCTGCCTCAACCCGTGTCTGACAGTGTGTGCCGACTCAGCTTTCGCAGCTCTGATGGGGAAGCTACAGAGCTGCCTTTCTAGTTGGGACACTTGGTCATTGCTGAACAGTAAGTAAGTCTGGAGGCAGCCCAGGTGAAAACGTAGGTGGATTTTTCACATGCAGTTTGAAAGCGTGATTATGTAGTACAATTTTAGTACACGTCTTAGGAAATATAACTTTGCAAAAGCCAGGCCCATAGAAGATGAAGAGGAAGAGGAAGAAGGAGAGGGAGGGGGAGGGGGAAGGGGAAGGGGAAGGGGAAGGGGAAGGGGAAGGGGAAGGGGAAGAAGAGTTGCATTTTTTACCTTGTTTTCCCCACCCTTAAGGGGACTCAGAGCAGCTAACAACCTTCTGTTTTCCCCATACCAGACACCTTGTGGGGTAGGTGGGACTGTGGGAGCTCAGAAAGAGAGCCCAGGGTCACCCAGCTGGCTTTGAGTCTAGCAGAGAAGAGTCTGACATACTAACCCCAAGACCAAACTGGCTCACCAGCCCCAGCCTGGTGGCCAATCTTTTACTTTCAGATGTATCTGTATTGTTTATTTACATCCTTATGGTGGACACAGCTCCTAAGATACAGACTGCCATGTGTGAAAGGGGCCTGATTCATCTTCCCACCTAATCTGTATTGACTCCCTTGAAGTTTCATCACATTGTTTCTAGTCCTCCCATCTTGTGCAAGTGAGAATAGGGACAATCCCTCTGCACTGTGACAGCCCTTCAGATATCTGAAGACTGCTATCATGTCTTCTCTCAGTCTTCTCTTCTGCAGGCTAAACATTCCTAGATCCTTCAACCTTTCCTCGTAGGACATGGATTCCAGATCACTAACCATTTTGGTAACCCTCCTTTGGACTTGCTCTAGTTTCTCAATGTCTTTTTTAAAATTGAGGTGCCCAGAACTGGACACAGTACTCTAGATGAGGTCTGACCAAGGTCATGTAAAGAGGAATAATTGCTTCTCATGACCTAGATTGTTGATTCTTGTTCATCCTGTGATCAACCGGTACACCCAGATCCTTTTCACTTGTGCTACTCAGCCTAATTCCTCTCATTCTGTATTCATTTTTACCATTTTTCTTTCCAAGATGTAGGTAATGCACTTACCTGCATTAGATACAGATCACTGGATCCAGAATAACTGGACCCGCTGATCCGAATCATGTGAAGGTGTGGGCCAGATCAGCAACATTCTTTCATACCTCCTAGTGGCTGTTCCTAGGCTTGGGGACTGGGATGAGAATTTTGGCAAGCAGCCCCCAGTAGTTCCAGATCATGGAGGCACGGTATCTGCACACCTTCTGTGATCTGAAGCAAGACCCTTAGTCCAATTGTAGACCTCTTAATCTGGATTTGGCTTCATTTTCTGCAGATGAAGCTGGACCAATGGAGTGTGGGGCCTTATATTAATATAAGGATGCTGAAGCCCAAAATCTAGACCAGGGTCTCCTAGATCTGTATTTACGTGTAAGCGCAGAAAGGGCCAAAAGGCATTGACCAGGGGAATCTTCTTAGGAAACCAACTGTGTGATAAGTTGGACCTAACTCCTAGTTCACACCCTGTCCTTTGTTGATTGTTGCTCATACATTTAAATCCATGGTAGGGTTTTTAAAAGACACCAAATTGTGCATAGTGATCCAACCCACCTGGGGAGTTCATTTTGAAGAAACTAGTGAAATCAGATAATTGACCACGGGAAGAAAAGATTTTCAGAGATGCCAGGATGCTTTACAGAATTGTTCTGGAGCAGTGAATTTAAGCAGGCAATTACTATAATAACGAGGGCACCAATTATTTCGGGGAGTAAGATGTCAGATAATCATAGGCTATAATGAAGAAAACTGCCCATGATTAAGAAACAAACAAACAAACAACTTCCTTGTATTGAATCTTGGTGCAGGACCAGTTCTTTGAGCACAGCCTACTCCAGGTGATGTTCACTCACCAGGTCTTTTCCACAGGGGTCCTTCCCAGTGTTGTAAACTGAACCCTTGTAACTGGAGATTCTGAGAAATTGAAATTGGGACTTTCTCAGATGGTGAATGGGATCAGTCAAACTGTGGCAAACTCCCGGGTGGCCACAGAATCCCACCTCATCAGCTATTGAAGAAAGGTTGCCCATAACTCTACGAACATTCTGATCCTAAATTATCAACTTAGAAAATCTTTCTGCTTAGTTCAACAATCCATTATTAGAAGCATGTAAGACATTTCAGGTGTAGGATGTCTACAAATTCCTATCTTTTTTTTTTTTGCTAAGCAAGCAGAATGGTAATGTTTCTATTTCACAAACCACTGCATGTTGCAGAGTTGCCTCATGCAAGTTGCCACCTATGGAAAGATCATGGAAGCCTAGTCTCTTAATGTATAAGACAACGTCACCACCAGCCCACCAATAAAGATCAGTGGCACTGTAGAGGAGAGGTCTGTACCTCTGAGTTCTTCATGGCAGTTCCCAGTAGAACTTGGCCCCATAACATTCACAATGGAAGTTTCCACCTTGTGAGTAGTTCTCACAGAATGAGTTAAGCTCATATAAGGGGCTTTTATGTGCTGTTTAAAACTCTGATGCACCTGGGCAAAACCATGACAGTTTTATGCTCTAGTGCCCAACTTGGAAGTGAATTTCACAGTTCCATCAAGGAGTGGAAAGCTATACTGGTAGGCAGTTGGCCCTGGATATTGTGCCAAGATCTCACTCTTTTTGTTTTCCTTTTACCTCCTCTTCTTCCAATTGACAGATGTATTTTTATTTCTCGGACAAAGTGGTCCTTCTGTTTGACTTCTGGAACGTTCACAGCCCAGCAGGTAAGAAGACCATCTTATCTCTCAGAGCAGATAAAACCTGCCAGGCTGAACAAGAGAAATCTTTGAGAACAGAGAACATTTTATAAAGCATAGAAGAGGCTTATGGAAGGTTGTTCTGTTTGCTGTAGATAAGAACTTCCTTAGAATGGTTGACTTAACAAGATTTACTGACCAGGGCATGAATGGAAGATCGATCAGTGTACCATGAGCAAAGTGAGTGGTCCATCAAGTCTGGTTGTTCAAGTTCTTCTTACAATTTAGTTTTCCCAAAAATTCCAATGTCTGTCAATTTCTCATCCCCCCGCCCCTGCCAGCAGTCTGCATGAAAATCTAACTGCATTTTTGGGCTCCCTTTTCCTGATGCAGAGTTTTTTGTTTACTATAAGATACGTGGCTTTTCACAAACCTATTTTACTTCATTGTGAGCAAGTTTGGTCTAGTGGTTAGGGAGCCAGACTCATCTTCCAACCAGCCTTGCAGTTGCTTGCTAGGAAAACACTAATGAAGAATTAAGGCAGTGCACTTAAGGCCTCCAGGTAAGTGGAGGGTAAGTTAGGGACAATTCCAAGCCTGGCAGTGGGAACACTAGTCACTCTCACTGAACTTAGTATCCCATGAAGTTTAAATGTCTGTTTTTAAATGTTTAAATGTCTGTTTTTAAATGTTTAAATGTCTGTTTTTAAATGTTGTGAGCCGCCCAGAGACCCTCGGGTATGGGGCAGCATATAAATGTAAATATAAATAAATAAAAATTATAAATAAGTATAAAAAAACCCATGCAGACCAAAGGCCAGTTTGGTCTAATAGTTAGGGTTTGATTCCACCCTCCATAAAGTCAGCTAGGTGGCCTTGGGCTAGTCACAGCTCTCTTCTGAGCTCTCACAGTCCCACCCACCTCACAGGGTATCTGTTGTGGGGAGAAGAAATGTTGCTCCACACCTTAACCAAGGTTAACTAGAAGCCTACCTGGAGCATCCGGGCAGCAGCCATCTGCACCTCCAAGCACCTTGGACACCCATAGACGCTAAGTGCACATGCGCAGAGCGTCAGGGTCATCATGGCGACGGAGCTGACACACACGCAGTCACAGAGGGCACCGAAGCCAAATGGTGGTGCCCAGAGGAGGACTGGCCCCGCAATCGAATCAGGTAAGTATCTGATTGTGGGGTTGACAGACAGATGCCTTGGTTAAGAACATAAGAGAAGCCCTGCTGGATCAGGCCACAGCCCATCTAGTCCAGCATCTGATCGCAAACGGTAGCCCTCCAAATGCTCATGAGCATCTTAAGCAAAGATAAGGACAAACCTTCTCCTGCTCTCGAATCCCAGAAAATGGTCTTAGGAGCATCCTGCTCCCACCCCCCAGCCTGAAAGATGTACCTAGGCATCCATTCTAGTAGCCATCAATACATCTCTCATCCATAAATTTGTCTAACCCTTCCTTAAAGCCATCTAGGCTGGTTGCTGTTACCACCTCTTCTGCTAGTAAAGTCCATAGACCGATGACCCTCTGGGTGAAGAAATACTCCCCTTGTCTAATCTGACTCTTACCATCAGCTTCATAGATGCCCCCTGGTTTTAGTGTTGTGTGATGGAGAGAAGAAATTTTCTCTATCCACCTTTTCTATACTTTTTCTATGGCAGTCACAGATAAAGGGCTACATTAAGTTTCTTTTCCGTTCATAAATTATTTTCTGATTCAACAGGAATGGTGCTTTCAGTCTTGATTATCATGCTGCTTGCTGTGTTGTATGAAGGCATCAAGGTTGCCAAAGCCAGAATGCTTCAGCGCATGATGCCGACCGTCACGCCTAGCATCAGCCAGGAGGTGTTGGGAGAACCAGAGAGGGCGTCTGTGGATACAGGAATTGGGCAGCTGACCAGCTTCCCAAAAAAGTAAGAGAAAATAGCCAAGAGAAAGAGGAGAGAGTACGTGTCTGCTCCCTGTTCTATCCTTTTGTTTCTTTCCCCAAGCAAAGCTATGGCTGTGTTCCATCTCATTCAGAATACGGTAGACATTGCTCTTTGCCCGTAAGTACCTACTATGAGTGTTGGGGAACTCCTGGGATTCCCCAGCACTGGGTGTTGCATTATGTGGAGCTGCTTCTTCACCAGAAGTGGCTCCACGCATGAAGGAGTTTCCACCACTGTTCTAGCCTGGTGTGGCTCTCTTCACACTAGGGGTTCAAAGAGAGCCTGGCGAAGGGCCGTGCAAGGCACAGTTGTGCCCCACGTTGCTCTGTCACCACCACAATGGCACTGGCGAAGTTTGGGATAGATCTGGCATGCCAAAGTGCAGACACCACATGCATCCCCCATCTTCACTTCCCTGGCATGCTGTCCAGGGCAAGTGAGAACGCAAAAAGGCTCCTAGTAGCCTGATGTGGCATGTTGATCTGTGGATCTCACACCCACTTGAAGTTCTGATGGCCACGAAACATTATCAACTTTTATGGGGGATTAGGAAAAGGCATGAAATTCAGGGCTAGAATTGTGCTAAGGATGCTATCTTTTCAGAGGGGTGAGAGGAAGAAAAGCCCCAACCCTAGCAATATCCATGGTGTCCTTGCCAGAGGTTTTGGACTCAAAACCCCATTGGCCACCACCAGCAAAGCTGTGAGAACTGGAGTTCATAAACAGCTGGAGTAGCCAAAGCCAGTGGATGTTGGAGTCCAAATATATGGGAAGGAGAGAATCTTAGGGACCAGAAGACACAGAAAAGAATGCATCAGAGAAGGGATGTCCAAAACAACATTCGAAGTCACAAATTTGTCTGAATATTTCTGATTCATGGATATTCACCTGTTTGCAAAAATGAACAATTCAACAGAATATTCATATTTTGCTTTGTTTTTGGTGATGAGAAAGATCTTTTTCAATGGGAAAAAAGTCATGAAATGTTTGGAAACAAACAAACGGATGTGAAAATTGTGTTTTTCAATTTAAAGATGCAACAACAAAACAGATTTTGGGATTGTCGATTGGATAGTGAAATGAACGTGATTTCTGGGTGTGTGCCCCTCCCTAAATCAGAGGCTGGATTGCAGATTTTGTGAAATAGAGCTGCTAGAGGTTGGTTTAACTTTATCTTCTTCTTCTTCTTCTCCTTCAAGCCTGCTCCCATGGCACATAGCCCAGACGGTGTTGCACATAGTCCAGGTGTTCCTTGGGTACCTGGTGATGCTGGCTGTGATGACCTACAACACCTGGATCTTCATAGGAGTGATTGTGGGCTCCACCATTGGTTACTTTCTGGCATTTCCCCTGCTCAATGTCAGATAGCCAGAGACGCCAACAAACTGGACTTTTGTCAGAAACTGACCTGTCAGCCTTGTTACATTTTGGTAGGGGCAGGAGAATGGAGATGACCACAATGCTTCCTTCAGACCCTATCTCCTGTTCCAGGGTGTTGCCATTTTCCCATTGACGTCCACCTTCAGGGCATTTTGCAATTTCAAGGTGTATTTTAAAGAACCATCTTCTATCCCTCCACTAACTTGATTCAGAAGTGTCTTTTTCTAAGGGCCAACAAACAAATTCCTGGCCAATGTGCTTAGCATGTTTCCGACATTTTGAACAGCTGCTTGAACACCTCTGTCAGCATTTTCAACGTGAGACTCCTTGTCCCAGGAAATTTGTGTTGAAGTCACCGGAGAAGGATCGAGGTTAAAACAACACCGTGACTAGTGGAGATGGAACAGAATTTGGCAATATCACCTCAGTTTTCAAAGCACAGGGCCCTCGGCCAAGTTCTGTTCTTCCTCAAATCCATACCTTCTTTAGAACTTTAGAAGTTAGGAGAGAGGGAAATTTAAAATCAGACCATGTGTGAAGGAAGCAGATAAGGGGTGATTTGCTTCAGCAGAATGTAGGCTTTTGCCGCTGGTTACGTTCAGTTGCATATGACTCTTCCAGAAGTCAGATGCTCTGAAGGTGGGTGTCGTAACTATATCTGAAAGCTCAGGTTCATAGAAATCTGTGGAGCATGACATAACAACCCTCAAAAAACTGTAACAACTGAGGGGGTTATTCACTTTTTCACAAAATACCTAGAACCAGAAATCATTTAGTGAAGCTAAATGTTGAAAGAACTTCTTCACAGGGCTTAAAAAATGGTCTATTGCAACTCTAAGACCCAGCAATAAGCCTGCAATGTGGGTCCACAAGGGAAGTAGACTTATATGGTAAGTCAAACTTTGGTATACCAGCCACAATACAAATAAATAAGCCTATTTTCTCTTGCTTGACCAGCAATACCTTGTTTGCCCTTGTGAGTATACAACACCGGAGCTACAAGTCCTACTTCAGACTGGTTTAGGCTCTCCGAGCCAGTCTTGTGGGCCAGTTTGGTCTTCTGGTTAGAGTGTCATTCTCTTGTTTGGTAGTCTGCCAGTTCGATTTCACACTCCTCCATGAAGCCAACTGGGTGGCCTTGGGCTGGTCACAGCTCTCTTTCTGAGCTCTCACAGCCCCACCTACCTCACAGGGTGTCTGTTGTGGGGACAACAACAGAAGGGTTGTCAGCTGCCTTGAGTCCCTTTAAGGGTGAGAAAAACAGGCTACAAAAGCCAACTCTTCTTCTGCCATGAAGCCAGCTGGGTGACCCTGGGCTAGTCACAGCTCTCTGTGGTAGGGAAAAGAAAAGAAGGTTTGTCAGCTGCTTTGAGTCCCCTTAAGGGTGAGAAGAGTGGGGCATAAAATCCAACTCCTCCTCCTTCTCCATTTCAGGAAAACATACAAATGGAGAATAGAGTCAGTGCAGATAAGAGACAACTGGGGTTGGACAATGGGGTAATGTTAAGTAAATAAGCAAACACCTTATCCAAGGCCCTCTAGTGCGGCAGTGGTTAAGAGCTCTAGTCTAGAACCTCCAGCTCCCTTGGTTCAAACCTCCACTCTGCCACAGAAACTCAGTGGGTTTTCCCCAGCTGTGCAGAAAATAGCCCCACTGTGTGCCTTGGGGAAGAAAGAAACCTGGGCAGAAAATCCAGAGGGGACCCCCCCCCAAGGAATTTGGATGGGCCAGAGCATCTCTCTGGCAGCTCCTGAGGCCAACCCAGGGCCAACACATCTTTGGATCACACTAGGAAGGCTGAGAGGGAAAGTCTTAGGCCTGGACAACTCAGAGCTTCCACACCTCCACGTCAAGACTCTTTCCATGGTCTCTTGGGACATAAAAATGTCGACAACTGCTCAACATTTGTATGAGGGACAAACTTTTGGAAAGGTGTGTGCATTTTTGCACATGAACTGAAGTCCAGACATGACAACCTCCTAATCATCTGTTCAGAGTTGAAATAGCATCCATTTTTTTATTCCAGTTTTAAGCAACTGGAACAAAATGTTTTCACAACAGGAAAATCTGGGAGAAATTCTAAAGGATCCAACTCTAGAATGAGGTTTTGGGATCCGCTGTCTTAACACCAGAAGTAGGGAAGGCATGACAAAACTCTGCAAGTGCCTTTGTGAAAAGATCGCCTGCAGAGTGATCTGGATCAAGGAGACGTGAAGTACACATCTTCTGCTTGGTAGTAAAGGAGATCCAGATTGAAGTGTGCTAAGAACTCCTTGATCCAGATTAGCGGTAGACCTGATAAATGTGGCCTACAATTCATGCTAGCACTCCCTGAACCAGATCAAGGGAGTACTATCTGCATGTTGAATGGACGTGGGGAGTTCAATGGCGTAGTGATGGGTGACACAGTTCCAACTGTGAAAACACTTCCAAAGCGGCTCCACAACGGCACAGTACAGATTCTATGGCTTTGTGTAGACCTGGATCCAGCTGATCTGGATTAATGACAGCAAGTGTGAAAAGGGTCTAAGAGTGCAATCTTCTCTCATCACAACTGCTGAGTTGATTCACTAAGCAACAAACAACATAAAGCTCTAAAACAAGCCGTGGGGGACCAGTCTTGCAGACATTAAATAAAGCTAGATTTTATTATTAATATATAAGCACATTTTTCTTAAACATTTTGTAAAAGATTTGCAATAAACTATCTGGAAAAAAAGAGGGAGAGACAGGCTTTTGGTTCCCATGATTAAGGCACTTGATAGAAGCTGAGCCCATTTGTACATTTCTCCTCTCACCCCCAATCATTTGCAAGAAAAAAAACAAAACAAAAGTGGACAGATAGATGGAAACAGCAGCAGGAAGGCGAAAGGACTGTTAGGTTGTCTCCCGTGTCCCTTCAGAAGAGCCATGGATGAGGCTTCAGGAGATCCCATTGTCACATTCCACTGAGTGTGAAGCTCCCCCCTTTGCCCTCTAAATCTCTCCCCTTGGTACTTTGGAAACTTTGTACTTAAAAACAAACTGTGGAGGAAAAATCTAGGATCAAGCACAAGGGTTGTGGGTTTTTTGGGGTGTGTGTGTGAATCAACGGGCCCCATAAACTCTGTTCCAAAAGAAGATCACACAAAAATAAATTCCTGCTGAAAAGTTTAGTTTCCTGTGTTTGACTTTCAGACAACCTCTGCCTACATTCTGAGGTAAATGCAAAAGCTTCCTTCCTTTCCTTGACGACAACCAACATGTCGACTTGGGATCTGCAATCTCCTATGAGTAAAACATAAACTTTAGCACCACCCTTGAGCTATAAAGGAGGCAACGGATCTGAATGGGCTACCCTGGAAGATATAACATTTGAATAGAGTGCCTGGATTTTCTTGCCCTCTTTTTGACTTAATATGTCTCTCAAAATCTGAATTTCACCCTATGGCAACCGGATACAGGCCAAGACAACTGAAGGGTCTGCAGCCAGGTTAGGGTTGCCCTCTGCAGAGAAGCAGATAAAGAGAGGCTGCAGCCTCTCTCTCAAATGGCAATCCATGTAACGACACACTCGCCTTTCCACCACCGAGAAAGAATTATACTGTCTTATTATTTTTACTGATCAGCCACTGAAAGTTCTTATCTCTCCCTTTGTCTCCAATGCTCTCTGTCATCTGCAAATGTAACACACAGGGACAAAGTAGAAGGGGATTTCTACTATCTGGGGGAGAGAACAAGAGAGCCACCAAAGGTTGCCCATGATCTCAATACAACTCAGGTTTTAAAGCGTGACTATGAAATCAAGGCAGGTTCCCCTTACTCTTGGTCCCAACTGTTGACCATCTACTGCCTCAAGAGCATGGAGAAAATGGAGCCAAGCCTCCTTCACTGCATTTAGAGTTATCTCTTTGGCAAGACAACCCTTCAAAGACAAGTCCCATCCCTACTCCACCATAAGCGTGTCTGGAGGAGGAGAAATGAACAGGTGAAGGGGTCAAGCTACAGAGCACAGTAGAGAGGCATCACTTTGGAGCGATGGAGAACCACCAGCGTCCAAATCAATCCCTTCTTATTCATACAAGTTGAGTAAGAGATAACTACTCCTACCTGCGTACCTCACCATGTTCCACATCACTGAACTTTCTTCTACATCTTTGTCTTCTAGCCTGGAGGTGGCCAGGCTAGAGTCCTCTAGGTGTCCCTGAACTAGAACTCCTGTTAGCCCCACCTCATCTGGTCAACAGCAAAGAACAATGACAGCCATTGTTCAGCAACTTCTCTTAGTCAAGCCAAATCTCTACCAAATCAGCTCAATGCATACTACAACATGGGATTCTCCATCCATTTCTAGATGTTTTGGATCGTGGGAAGAAACCCAAACAGCCACTGATCTCACCAGCACCAATCTCTCGAAGCAAGGATGCTGGCACAACCCTTGGGATGTTCTACAATTTCAACATCTCTCTTAAATCAAAATCAGTAGAGGGGGAAAGGAGGGCTTCCGTCATTAGGAGGAACAACAAAAAGATCATTAAAATTAACCAAGTGCAAAGTTAGGGGACAAAGAGGTGAGTCAGGACAAACACCATGAAACATGTGCAGTCCAGATCAAGTTGGAAGCTCAAGGGGGAGGCAAAGTGAGAGTTAGCATTCTGTTCTGGCCCTCCAGGCACTTCTTGGCAACCCAGATAAAGTGAATTTGTTTGTTTCAGGAGAACAGAGAGGCTCACTGGAAACAATCCAGCCGTGAGTAGGTGAGAAAAGGTGCAAAAGAAAGGAGCGGGGAAGCAATCTAACTGCAAGCTACAGAAGCCCCAAAGGGTCATCTGCGTCAAGAGGGGCAACCAGAGCAACCACAGTCCTGCCCTTCATATGACGATCTCTTCCATTCTCTCTCTTCCTCCAGAGGCCGGAGCATGTAGAGAGTAACAGTGCTACCAGACCAGCCAAGGTGCTTTTCCATTGCCTCGTCATTCCCAACAGATTCCCAGCTCCAGTTTGCCTTTGGTGTGGATGCAACTGAGCGATATCCTCGAGCAAGGATACCTGGCCTCTAAAACTGAGTTTGTGTCCCCTCGACGTCGTCTGTGGCCTGATGGCTGTTCTCCAAGGAATGCTTTGCTTTCAGCTCAGAAACCTCCTCCTCGCCTGTTTCCTTATTGCTGGGCTCCACTGGGACTCCCTCATCCGCAGCTGCGGGCGGTGGCTGGACAGAAGAAGGTAAGGTGCCCTTAGACTCCTGGTTCTTTCCTTGGTGTTCTACTGAACATTCCAAGGGATGCTCGCCCACCACCTGGGTGGATTCCTCTTTCTCCTCCTCATGTTCTGAGATTCTTCTGCTCCCCTGGATAACAGCACCGTTACTCAGCTGGTCCTCCACCTTGTTATCATCATCAGCCGGGGCCTCTACTTGGATCTCCTTCACTAGCAGGGTACGGAGCTCCTTCACATTGCCAGGGGACTCTGATGGAAGAGGAGGGGGAGGAGAAGAGCAGTCTGTCCCCTCAGGCTTCAGTTCAGCCACATCCGGGGAGCCCGGGGGAGATGCGTCATCGTACGGTAGCGCCCCATCATCAACATGGATGACTGAGACCACCTGCTTGGCTCTGTGTTGTTTCTCATGCGACAGCTCCAAGTCTGGCTGGCCACCATATTCTTCCCCCCAGTTGATGGGCGTTCCCTCACTGAGCAAGTGCAAGTTGGGGTCGCTGTTGTGCATCACAATGCTGTCACGATAGAGGTTATGCTTCCGCTGCACCGCTGCCTCTTTCACGGCTATTTTGCAGAGACAAAGAAGGAAAAGAGACATTCAGCACAAGCTTTCTGGGTCAATGCTTCAACTGTCTTTTGAACATCAGGCATAACGTTTTAGGGTCTGGGACAAGAAGCACAGAGGGGACAGTTGTAGTTGGGCTTCCAAATGGTGCCACTTTGGTAAACTGTGGAAACTCACTTCTTGAAGCCTCGTCACACTTGACCCGGAGACAGTTCCAGGCGGACTGCAGGAACGGGTCGTCTGCAACTCAGTCCACCTGGAATGGTCCCTGAGGCCTTCTGCCCATTCACCCTGACAGATATTGTCATATCCCCTCCACCCCATATGCTTTCCACTTTCAAGGCAAATCCCCACAGCAAGCTTATTTTGGATTCAATACGGGTTCAATCCTCGCAGACTCCACATCAGTTTAGCTTAACACGCTTTCCGCATGTTAAATCGCCCCAAAGCGTTGTAAATGTTAACCCTCATTTCAACAGGTCTCACTCCGGTTTGTGCGCTTGATACGTGTTACATTTTTTACTGTGGGGACCCTACCATTTTAAGGGATGAGAATCCATGTTTAGGGTTTCACTCCCCCAATAGCTTGCTTCCAAAGATAGTGACTTCAGTGTTAAAATCCACCCTTTACAGTATCCGCTACACTGTAGCAATCCAACCACTTCACACCTGATAACAATGTTGCAATTTTGCGCAATTCTAGCTCTTTGGAGTTCTGACCTTTAAATGGGAAAGGAAAGCAGGGGCAGGTTCTGGGAGATGTGTGAATGTTTAAAGCAAGGGGGCTTGAGTTGCCGCTACTGCTGTGTGCCCTGGGCAATGGGGAGAATCGCTGGCTGCCCGCTGCCGTTTTTCCTCCATCCAGGCAAGCGGCAGCCACCCAGCCAGGCTCCGTGAAGGGGCCTGTTATGTGGCGCGTTCACGCCAGGAGGAAGAGGGCAGGGCAGCCCCGAAAAGCAGCTTTTAGAAAGTAGCCACTTGAGTCCCCCCTTGAGTCATGTACTCCACGTAGGATCCTCAGAATCTGGATCGAACACGATTAAGCTGAAAGTAATGGGAACAGGCAAATTCACGTTTGCATCTGGTTCTATTACTTCGGTTTAGGGAAACTGGATTAAGCTTATAATGGGGATGCGCTCCCAGTGTCTCCAACTACTCTTCATAGAACTTGGTCTGCAGACTCGTCTGCCGATCAGCCACCCTCTTCCGTGGTCCTTCAAGTTTTCCACAGCCCATCTTAAAATCTGGTGCCCAGAATAGGACAGAACTATCTAATTAGCCACCAAAGATTTGGTTGAGACACTGTGCTTCTGCTAATGGTGCTCAGAATTGTGTTAGTTCTACTGGCAGCTGCATCACACTGCTGGCTCATGTTCAGTTTAGAATCGGGGGGGGGGGGAAGTACTCCAGATGCAACTTCCTCCTAAAAGTGGGTTAACAAATCCTTAAAAGTAGGTTAATAAATCCTTTGCGTTTTCTAAAGGCATATAATTGTGAACCAATATGATTAAGCTCCTTAACGAATGGTACAGCAATACCAAAAACAAATAAACGTACAAGGCTTGCCCACTTCACCCAAGAGATGACCAAAAGTTTTCCTTACCCATCATTATGTCTTTCATGACAGATTGCAACACCACCTCTTCGTATGTGTTCTCCACTCGGATGAAAGGGGCAAAATCCTCAAATATCAGCTCCTGGAATCTGGGCAGGTCCTGCCACAACAGTAAATGTGTCATTAAGGACTGGCAGTAGAAAAAAGGGAGAAAAGTCACCCTAAACAGAAGAGCTATTGTATGGAAATGGGCCTCAATGGCTCTTTCAAAAAGTGTGCGCATTACTATACTTATATTCATTGGGTTCAGATGGGGTAACTTCATACCCCAACTAAAGTACTGAAAACAGACAACTCTTGTTCCAGCCAGCACTTGGACAAAGGGGAGACTAAATAAGAACAGCAAGGCAGAACAGACATGCATTAAAATAAATCCTACTATGGGCAAAATCCTACGCAATCCAATTGGACAGCAGAGCAGAGTCACTTTTGCTTCAGAATTCAGCTGCCAAACATTACAGTAGACTAGGCCATGATGGCATACATGACATTTAAAGCCCATTTAAAGGACCTCAGTGCCTGGGGGAATGCCTCCCCCCATACAGACCTGCTCATGGTTTAAGATCTGCTGCAGGTGGGCTCCTCCATGTTCCACCAATTAGAGAAATCTCCTGTGCTGAGACATGGGGAGGGCCTTCTCAGCTGTGGCACCTCTCTTATGGAACACCCTTCCTTTGGAGGCCTGATTAGCGCCAACCCTTCTAACTTTTAGGTGCCAAGTAAAGACCTGAGCACTATTCACTCTGGCACTACTTAAACTTTTAACTTTTTAAACTATCTATGCTGTTTAATACTGTTTTAATGGCATCTGTATTTAATATTTGTTTGCATATAGGTGTTTATTGTAAGCCATCCAGAGATCTTGGATTATGGAGCAGAATATTAATATTTTAAATAACTATATATATATAGTATTTTCAAATATTTTTTGAAGTCTCCAGGAAAAAAACTAAAAACTAAAAAGCAAGCAGCAGCAGAAGAGCTGGCTTTTATACCCTGCTTTGTTCACCCTTATGGGGACTCAAGGTGGCTGACAAAGCTTCTGTTCTTCTCCCCACAACAGACATCCGTGAGGGGGTTGGGGCTGCGAGAGCTTAGAAGGGAGCTGTGGCTAGCCCAGGATCACACAGCTGGCTTCGGGATGAGTGTGGAATTGATCCAGAGGACTGCCAGATATGAGTCCATTACTCTAACCAGAGGACCAAACTGGCCTTGACAACCATGCCCACTACCATAATTCTTCCTCTTGGGATAACAAAGTGAGGGGGCGACCGAATGGGCTTGCATAGCTCAAACTGCATCTCAGATGGGAAGCGAGGTGTGAGAAAAGCATGTTCCTCACACCAGGGGGGACTTCCTTCTGCCTGAACCCACACGGGGACACAATTTCTCCTCAGAAAAACCCACTTCTTACCCCCTTACAAGTGGGCACCAGCTTCTTCAGCAGGAAAGGGACAGTGATCTGTAGCAGAGCTTCCCGGAAGAACTTCTTCCTCACAGTGCTGCTGTCGTAGTCATATTTCTGGTACAAGAAGAGAAAAACAAGGACTGGAAGTCAGGTAGTAAACAAAATAAGTATGTTGACATCTGGTCTGAATATTATTAGACTGGTTTATATTGCTAATAACAACAAAATAATTTTTAATTGCAATTTTTAATCCTGTACCATCCCTTGGTGGAAGGGGCAATATAAATAAATGTTGCTGCTGCTGTTGTTGTTATTTAGTACACCTGTGTAGCCGCCCAGTGGCCACACAGGCTGGAAAGTCAGACTGAATCCACCTGAGGGGTCTGCTTGCCTCTGAACTTCAGCCGAGGCAACTTCTCCTTACCTTCAGTACACGGTCAAGGATGCGCTGGATGGCTTTACACAACTCATCTTTGCTCAGGGACTTCCCCAGCTCTTGGTGGAGCAGCGTCTCAAAGGTGTAGACCGTATCATCCATTTGCTATGACAAAAGGGGAACAGCTTTCAGGGCAGAACAGAAGCCGCCATGCAACCTGCTGCAGGTTGACGTACCAAAACAAGCACAATGTAACATCTCAAAGGACAAGGTCTCTCGCAGTCCTTGTACAGCCTTAAAAACATCTCATCTCTCTTACCACACCAAAATGCTCCCTTCCTTATCCGAGGGAGCAAGCAAAATACTTTATGTATTTGAGAAATGTTGAGATTCAGAGCTTCAAAATCCGTTCACAGAAGGGCTTCCTCCCTGCCACCTCACATAATCAAACTGGAATTCACTCCCTCCCACAAGGCATGGTATTTGTCCCCATCCTGGATGGTTTGAAAGAGCCTTGGACCGATTCATGGAAGACAGGAGCGTCACGGCTTATGGGCTTTGATGGTTGGGTGATGTTGGACTTGGCTTTTATATCCCACTTTTCTCACCCTTAAGTGGACTCAAAGCGGCTGATAACCTTTCTGTTCTCCTTACAACAGACTCCCTGTGTGGTAGGTAGGGCTGTGAAAGCTCAGAGAGAGCTGTGACTAGCCCAGGGTCACCTAGCCGGCTTTGAGGAGGAGGAAGAAGAAGGGTTGGCTTTCATACCTTCTGTTCTTCTCCCCACAACAGACTCCCTGTGTGGTAGGTGGGGCCGTGAGAGCTCAGAAAGGGAGCTTTGACAAGCCCAGGGCCACCCAGCTTGTGTATCTAGTTGTGATTCATGAGGCAGATGGCAAATGACACCAAGTGTCAAAACAGATGGAACAGATGGCAGGCGGGATTCTGCTAAGGCTGTAGTTCTCTGCCAAATGGATGTCATTGAACTTAAGTGGATTCTGTACCCATTAGTCACCTCTGAAGTGGAACACAGGAAGAGTGGCTACGAAGAAGCTTTGCGGGGTGAGCTGCTGCCCTTAGGAGGTTCCAACTCCTGCATGGTTCTAAACAACAGGTCCCTGCTGGTGGTTTGCAGATGGTTGTGAAGAAGATCTGTTGAAATTTTAAAACTCTGTCAGGAGATCTAGGGCGTTTTCACACTTACCTGATTAGGCTGCCATAAACTAAGGCTGGTAAACTTCTAGTAAAGGTGGACCATTCGTACTTGTCATGAAGAAAGCTTCCCCAAAGTGTCCATTAGCGGCCAGAAGTGCGAATGGTCCTCCTGTTTACCAGCCCACACCGCTGTGTCCAAAGCCAGAAGTTCTGCCTCCTAACTGCCACAATTGGCCGTTCTGTCAAATGCTCGGATGCCATTGCAGAGGGGCACCTTCGAGCAGAGGGACGTACTACAGCCAGTCACATCGGCACTGTGATCAAAGGCCGCTCTCGTGACTCAATGACCGGACGCCACTCCTGGTGGTCCAGTCAAGTCAGCCACTGATCACCACACCTATGTGGACAGCACCTCCCCCACCCACTGACTGCAGGGAACTGGAAAGGGTGCGCTGCTGGAAGCTTCAGGTAAGCTTCTGGTCAACGTTGGTAAAGCTGTGGAGCATGATTTAGTGCTCCACACCTAAGCAAGAATTAGTGAACTTCTGGGGAGGCAGGGCACGCTTAGAGGCTGTGACAATCTACTTGATATGCGGATGCTCGTCGCCAGAAGTTCACTAATTGCTGACTACTAGCTGAAGTGCAAATAGGCCCTTGGGCACATCCCTAATCGTGAACTGTTTTTGTTCGTGGAACAGTGCTGGATTTCTCTCAGCATGCATCCACTGGAAAAAAAAATCACTTGTGTGCCAGATGCCGAATTATAAATAAAAAGCAGACCACAAGGACACAAAAATAAAAATATGCAAAAACCCTACTGGCCACAAGAGGGTGCCAGTGGCACAGGACATGCTCAAACAAAGCCACACACAAAGAGCTATTAACAGGAAGTGAGGTATTTGTCAGCATTCGTACAAGCAATACTTCTCTATGGCCTTAGCACAATAAAGATATTTGCCAGTGAATTTGTGGCTCATAGAAATGTATCTGCAGCTAGTTTTATACGTTTTATATGCTAATTAACAGTGCCAGGTGTGCCCTACTGCTTAGAATTTTGGGAACCTGTTTCTAGTGCTCCTCTCTGGATGGAGTTGGCCAATGTGCTGGAGCTGAGTGGCAAGAGGCAAGATTGGGAGCCACATTTGATGACGTAAATTGCAAGCAATGCCTGTCAGCCACAGCTCCTCCCCATCCCTTGCACTTCCGATAGGGTGGCAAGGAGGTTCTCAAATAATATTCCAAGCACCTTCACACACATCTATAAAAATGCAAGGAACGAACTGTAATGGGAATAGGTGCATGCTACTGAGTGATTTAAGCAACTTTAGCTACATCCCCATTACAAGCTTAATCCAGTTTCCCTAAACCAAAATAATAGAACCGGATGCAAACGTGGATTTGCCTGTTCCCAGTACTTTCAGCTTACTTTCGATCTGGATTCTGAGGATCATAGGTGGAGTACGTGACTCAAGGGGGGACTCAAGTGGCTACTTTCTAAAAGCCACTTTTGGGGCTGCCCTGCCTTCTTCCTCCTGGCGTGAATGCGCCACCCATAATGGACCCCTTCACAGAGCCTGGCTGGGTGGCTGCCGCTTGCCTGGATGGAGGAAAAATGGCAGCGGGCAGCCAGCAATCCTCCCCATTGCCCAGGGCACACAGCAGCAGTGGCAACTCAAGCCCCCTCGCTTTAAACATTCACACATCTCCCAGAATCTGCCCCTGCTTTCCTTTCCCCTTTAAAGATCAGAACTCCAAAGAGCTAGAATTGCACAAAATTGCAACATTGTTATCAGGTGTGAAGTGGGTGGATTGCTACAGTGTAGCGGCTGCTGTGACGGTTGGATTTTTACACTGGCATCACTGTCTTTGAAAGCAAGCTATTGGGGGAGGGAAACCCTAAACATGGATTCTCATCCCTTAACACGGAACGGTCCCCACAGTAAAAAATGTAAAACGTTTCAAGCGCACGAACCAGAGTGAGACCTGTTAAAATGAGGATTCACATTTACAACGCTTTGGGGTGATTTAACACGTGGAAAGCGTGTTAAGCCAAACTGACGTGGGGTCTGCGAGGATTGAAAACGGTTTGAAACCAAAATAAGCTTCTTCCAGATAGATCCGAGTAGTTCACTTGCCCTAACCACTGGGGCTAGTTTGTATTTTTCCCTGGTTGAGTCCTCAAACTGTGAATGGAATGAGTGAATCCCTGGCAATTTTTGTTTGGTGCATTCTTGTTTAATTCTCAAGCCCTGGAGAAAAGGAACCGTCCTGGTGGCTTGAATCTATCCATTTACTTTGCACAGACTTTATTTGCATCGATATGAAAGCTAGAAGTTACCTGCTCTGCACACCTCGGGCCCTTTTCACCCTTCACCTTATTCTAGCATAGATCTTGGGACAGGAGGGTGCTGTCTGCTTGTTAACGCAGGCTATGGCAGGTCTCACCTGGGGTGTGCCACAGTCTGCACAGCAGGCCCCTATTCTGAGATATATTCCAGAATAAGACCAAGTGCGGAAAAGCCCTCAGATTGGTTACAAGAAGTTGCAGCTCCTAAACTGTACTGACCAGAGTAGCAAAAGGAAACCCCCAAAGGGACCTTTAACCCCTGAGGACAATATGGTTCTCTGAAGGCTTCCATTAGGTGCCTAACTAACAATGTGCCACGTCGGGGGCTCTTCACCACAGACCTCCTTTACATAACTTTTGTTGCTGTGGACCCTGCTCCCCCACTAGCCCCCCACATTGCACCAACACTCCCCCCAACAAACACCATTGCTGGCCTACTGCAGACCCCCTGTGAGGCCTTTGCCCCACAGACCCCAGATTAAGAACCACTGCACTACATGACAGGTTGGGTCTTTTGCTCCGGTGCAGAACAGCTGATCATGTGGTGTTCCCTACCTGCCTCATCAGGATCTGCGCTCTCTGCTTGAAGACGGAGGCACTGGACACGTCAAATCTCTGCTGCAGGCCTTCCAATTTCAGCTGGTCCATCTTCTCATAGCAGGACTGCATCTTCACTGGGTGAAAGGCCAACTGAGAGAGCTTCTCCATGTACTGTAGTGCAGCAAGAACAGGGAAGGAGACCCCCATCATGTCTGTATCCTTGGTTTTAATCTTGCATTGTATTTTCTCCATCTTTATTATTTTTTTATCCCCTGCAGCCAAGCCATGTATAATATTTGCCTAATTTCTGGTAGAAGAGGTGGTGACAGCAACCAGCCTAGAAGGCTTTGAGGAATGGACAAATTTATGGATGACAGATGTATCAATGGCTACTAGAATGGATGCCTGAAGAGATCTTTCAGCCTGGGGGGGGGGGGGGGAACAAGCAGGATGCTTCTAAGGCCATTTGATGGGATTCGAGAGCAGGAGAAGGTTTGCCCTTGTCTCTGCTTGGGATGCCCATGAGCAACTGGTGGGCCATTGAGTGAGACAGGATGCTGGACTAGATGTGGCCTGATCCAACCGGGCTCGTCTTAGGTTCTTATCTGTCTGACCACTAAACAGCAGCACCAGGTGCCTCCTTCAGCAGCCATTCTCTTGTCCGCAATAAAAGGAGGGGGGAAGCAAATGCCTGGTCTTGCCACCACCACCCTCCTGCCTTGCCAGAAGGGCTTTCTCTCCCCTTGGCTCTTTTTCTCCTGTGGCAAACCTTTTTAGGTCATAAGGCGGAGGTGAAGGATCTTTCAAGAAATACATTTTTTAGGGCACCTTAAGGTCCTTAGGTCCATCCTTCATGGACTTGAGGACAGATAAAAATGCATTAAATCCCTCCCCTCCCCCTGTCTCTTTTGCCACCAGCTTACCTCCCCCAGCTTCTCCATTCCTCCTTCGTTGACGATGTTCAAGTTCATGTCAGTGACCTCCTTAAAGAAGACCTCTCGTACCTCAGCAAAGCCCTGGCTGGTGGGAATCATCACTGCCTCCAGGATGGAAGGGATATAAGGTTGAATGTGGTTCCGGACGCAGATCTCAGCTTTGGTTGAGACAGAGGCTGGTGAAGGAAGGAAGATGGGAGAAGGAAGGAGAAGAGGGCACAAAAAAAATCAGATCTTAGGAAGCACCCTGGTCATCTCAAGGCCCAGGTCCTGCCCAAGCACTAATGTCCTGCTGGGCCAGGAAACCAAACACACAAACACACACAGCGACATGGAAACAGAATTCCCCATTTGCACTGAGCTGCTCTCTGTTCCTGAAGAAGAAAACCCGCAGAGCCCCCACCTGGGATGGAGCTGCAGCTAAGCCCGTTTGCAGCCACTGTTTCAGGGGCAGAGGGGCTGTTGGGGGTACGACTATCCGATGCAAACGCAAACGTATCCGATACCTATCCCATAACATATCCGCTCTGAAAGAGTGAAATCCACCCTGGATCCACTTTGAATCTGCTCTCAAACCATGTCAAATGCACTCTGGATTCATTGCAGATGTGACTGGCACAGCTGCTTTCCCACCTCCCCGTTTCACAAATGTTCTGAAACATTCATACAAATATGAATGTCAACATACGAATCTATACAAATGTCTGAATTCATCTGAATTCACGAGAATATCGAATGATATCAATATTTGTGCACATCCTACTCCTGACCCCTGTGCTCTTTAACACCCATATGAAACTGCATCAGGAGCTTTGGAGCAAAGTGCCATCGCTACACTAATGGTGCTCAAGTCTGTCTTTCCATTCTTTCTAAATCAGAGGAGGCATCTCAGGTGCTTGATCATTACCTGGAGGAGGCAATGGGCTCCATGAGGACCAATAAGTAGAAACTGAATCCCTACGAGATGGAAATACTGCGTGTCATGGGGTCTCAAGTCCAGGAAGTTAAGGGGCACCCAGTTCTGGACAGGTCATTGGCCTGGGGGTGCTCCTGAGTTAAACATGGTCATTGCAACCCCTTGTGACAGCAGTAGCCAGGCACGCCTACCCCCATCTCTGACTAGTTTGCTGGCTTCAGTCTCTTTTGCAGAGGGATCTCTTGGCCTCACTCAGAATTGCTCAGGTAACCTCCAGTCTAGACGACTACTGTGTGCTCTATATGGGACTACCATTGAGGACAGTTTGGAAGCGAGATCTCCCTGGGTACTGAGATCACAAGGAGAAGGCCTCCTTGTGGTTTTCTCACAGGTGAAACACAACAGGGCCTTCTTTGTAGTGGCTCCCAGACTCTGGAATAGCCTCCTTCTTCTCACCCTGGCTTTTGACTTAGCCAGGGGGTGGTCCTAAAGGGAAGAGGGCAGCAATTTGTGCCCTCCTTCATTTTTGGGACCCTTAAGAAAGAGAGAGGGAGAAGAACTAAATCTAGGATCAACTCCTACCTCGGATTTTGCTGGCCAAATGCTCCTTGGATTGGATAATTTGGTCCATATCTGTCCGAATTGCACTCTGCATCGCAGGCTTTTGTTCCTCACATTTAGCCACTGCAGCATCATAGTGGGCTTTTGTCTGGTCATAGACCATCCTATATACTGCATCGGAGACCTAAAAAAACATTGCAAGGATTTTAGAGAGTGGGTGGTAAAAAGAAGGGCAGAGAAGGAAAACACTCAGAACACAGACAGGATGATCAGTCTGGATATTTTTAAATCTGGCCATGCCTACATCACAGGTGGAATAAACTAGCAAAGGAGGAGGAGGAGGAGAATTCACTTTTATATTCTGGTTTCCTTACCCTTAAGGAGACTCAAAGCACCTGACAGAACTTCTGTTCTTCTCCCCACCACAGACACCCTATGAGATCAGTGGGGCTGTGAGACCTCAAAAAGAGAGCTGTTACTAGCCCAAGGTAACCCAGATGGCTTTGTGTAGGGGTGAGGAATCGAACCAGGAGACTACCAGAGAAGAATCTGACACTCTAACCACAAGACCAAACTGGGCGAAGCAGGGTGAACATGTCTGGGTAAACAAATCCCACTAGCTCTCCTCCATCAATGCTCTCCTGAGGGGCTCCTTGTCCACCACTGAGTTTACTCTCTTAATACAGAGTAAGGGGCTGCTGCTCTGAATATTTTCCAAGTTTGGGAAACATCTGAAATTGTTCAACATCTGAATTTCTGTTCTTTTCGGGTTTGGGGAACTCCTAAGAACTTTGCCTCTGATTCGAACTTTTTGTTCAGTTTTGTTTGATTCAAGTTACGCAATGGGATTAAATGCCAGTTTCTTTGTAAAAGTGGCAGTGAACAAACATGCCTGTTATGTTTCATGAAGGTAGGTGTAAAGGTGCCTGCAAAGCTACTGAAACCGAAAGCCGTTTCACATTTCACCTCCTGTCCCAGAGAGCCAAAGTTCTGGCATGCTTTGGGTGTCTGTACTTACAGACTCTCAAAGCATTGAAAGCTTAGCTGGTGCTTTTCTAGGCTCTGGTTGAGTATGAATTGTCACCATTACAGCAGTGACTGGTTTGCTGCAGAGACCACATCAGGGCATTGCCAAGGTGACCACCCATTTTCGTGCGCAAAGACCCTGCGCCACCAGTCAAGGGCTCCCCCTGCACCTCATCCACCTGGAAGAATGGATACCTAGGTGCTTCCTCCACGTTAGGGAGACAGGAAGGATGCCTGTAAAGGTCACTTGCTGGGACTCGAGAGCAGGTGAAGGTTTTGCCCTTGTCTTTTGCTGAGGATGCTCAGAAGCAATGGTTGGGCCACTCAACAATTGGATGATGACCTGACCCGGCAAGGCTCCTCTTGTGTCCTTATGTTCTTTGGTTGCCTCTAAAGACTAACTGCATTCATCTGGACACAGCAAACATTTGCACAGGCCAGATGTTTAAAAATGGAAATCTGAGTAGAATTGGAAGTTGAATTTTGGAGCCCATCTATTTCACATGGCAGTCTTAGAGGAGAGGCAGATGCGTCTTAAATTGTCAATGCTGAAGTGCACATTTAAGGTACTTTAAGTGCCTTTATTTTTCTGTGCTAGGAATTCCTGCATATCTGCTTTTACCCCATGGGGAAAAAAATAGAAGAGCTGTCATATTGGAGCCTGAAATTCACTCCTGCTACATTGGGTGGCTCTGGTTCAAAATGAGAGAAAGCTGGCCCTGATCTTCCTACCTGGAATTAGATGCAGGACCATCAGGTTTGAATTACAACCCCCAAACCTGGCAGCAGAGTCACACCTGTGAAGTGCTGTGCACTTTGGCTTCTCTTCTGATTTTGCAAGAAGTTTGTCATTAAAAAAAAAAAAAAACTTCAGGAAGTTCCACTGGAGCAAAGGGAAACTTCAAGAGAAGTGAAGAGATTGCAGCAGTCAACCAAATCCCCCAGCTCAGGAGGGTCTTCCTGGCAGACCTAAATTACTTCCTGCCACGTTTGCAGGCTTGATCCCACATGTTCAATTCAATGTACAGATACAGAGCTGGCGTAATACTTCTTTCTTTGTGTTTGATTCACTAGGAACAACAAGAGGGTAATACATTTCTGGAAAAGCCAGGTTCTGGATTCATCTAGAATTCTATTGATGTACATTTTTAATTAAATTAAAAATGAGGTAAATTTATTCAGCTCCATAAGATCTAACAGCTAACACCAGCACCTCATGGTGACTGGTGACGTTTGCATTTCAGTGCATTGTTTCTCTTCTAGCATCATGTTTCTTCTATGTGGTTAATCCTACGGGACCCGGCTCTACCTCACCTTGACCACTCCAGCTCTGTCTCTGTCTTTTGAAGCCCCCTCTGGCCCTGGCCTTCTCTGGCCCAACTCCTTCACCCCCTCACCTGTACCCACCCAGGCATGTAGGTCACTGGACACCACTATTTCGTGGGTCTGTGTAAACTCCAACTGGTAACCATGAAACACTTAAGAGTCTTTCTGCAGCTTCACTCCCTGAAGAAAACTTCCCTAGGGAGCGGAGGCAGGAGATAGTTCTGGCATCTGCAGTTTGTGTTCTGGATCTCTTTGCTAAGTGCCAGTGAACCACTGAACCATGATAATGGTGCCAACACTCTTGCAAGGCACCAAGAGCCAAGAGGAATGCCACCTTAAAAGATAAAATATTTAGACCAACAGCAGAGTTCTTGGGAAAATCCATGCCTCCTTTTCTAAGCATTTATAGGCAGCACCAGTCCAAAAGGAAAATTTAGGGTTGCATAACAATTAGGAAGGCCTTACAGATCCAAGTCTGTGCAAAGATTTCTCTAAGCATATTTTGAAATCCATTTCTCAACTCCCAAAGGTCCCTGGGGACTAGAGCAGCTCGAGTTCATAAGGTTCACAATCTAAAACATGGAACACAAAGGCTGCATCTTCACGGCATGTGTTATTTCGATTTAAATAATTCGAAATAACTGACCTGGAACAAAGCTGTCCACACGACTTGCAAATTGATCTGGTTCCATGGCATTCCTTAATGCGGAATCAATCCTGGTAATCCCCACAATAGCCCTGTGCTCCCGCCCATTGCCAGTCATGGTGCCCTGTGATTGGTCCTCCCTCCCAGGATCCCACCCTCCCTTCCCTTTGCGTCATCCATGCTCCGCCGGGGATTCCCATTCTCTCCCCTCCCCCTTCCCACCACCACCACCAGCAGCAGCAGCAGCAGCAGCAGCAGCATCCATCCATCCATCCATCCATCCATCCATCCATCCATCCATCCATCCATCCATCCATCCATCCATCCATCCATCCATCCTGGGGCTCCTTGGTGCCCGCTCCGCTTTGCCCGACTCCACCGCTGCCGCCGCCACCGCCGCGTTCTCGGCGCCTTTCGCCCGCTGGCCAGAGCGCGCTCGCAGCCCGGGCCTCCCGGGCCTCCCCCGCCGGCAGCTCCGGCGCCCGCCGCGCCATCCATCCATCCATCCATCCATCCATCCATCCACCCATCCTGGCGCTGCGGCGTGGGCGGCTTCGCCCTACGGCTCCGCCGCCGCTTTTCCCCGCTTTGCCGCCACTTTGCCTCGCAGAGCTGCGGCTGCCACTGGCTGGAAGAGGAGGAGAGCCAAGGGGTGGACAAGAGGGCGGGCGGGCTCAGCGTGCCCACGGCCGGGAGGGCGAAGGGGGCTCCTCGCTCGCTCTTCCCCCCGTGGCCGGGAGAGAACTCGGAGAGCGGGGAGAGTGGGCTGGGAAAGTTCCCCGGGGACTCCCCTTTCCTTTCCTTTTGAAAGTTCAGAACTGCGCAAAAGTGAAACATTGTTATTAATCTACATTGCTACAGTGTATCTTTGGAGGTAGTGGGTGGATTCTTTCAATGAAATCATTTGAAAGCAAGCTATTGGGGAAGGGAATCCTAAACATGACGTGCCTACAATACGGAGAGCCCATTGGTTACAGTGCGATTGAGGGCGGGACAGCCTTAACACAGAATCTCATCACGGAAACGATACTGTCCACACAGTAAAAAATTAAACACGTATCAAGGGCATGTTCCGAAGTGAGACCTGTTGAGATCAGGATTTATTTCAAATCGGGATAATGTCGTTTAACACGGAAATACCGTATTAAGCCGAAGTGCCGTCTAAACTGAGGGAACTCAAAACGTTTTGAATTCGAGATAACGACGTCGTGGGGATGCGGCCAAAGGGGAAAGGGGAAAGGGACTGGGGCCACATCCCCATTACAAGCTTATTTCGCTTTCCCTAAACCAAAATAATAGAACCAGATGCAAACGCGAATGTTCCTGTTCCCATTACTTTCAACTCAATCACGTTCAATCCGGATTCTGAGGATCGTACGTGGGGTACGTGACTCAAGGGGGGACTCAAGTGGCTACTTTTTAAAAGCCACTTTTTGGGGCTGCCCTGCCCTCTTCCTCCTGGCATGGGCGCGCCACTCATAAGGGACCCCTTCAGGGAGCCTAGCTGGGTGGCTGAGTGGCTGCCGCTTCCATGGATGAAGGAAAAATGGCAGTGGGCAGCCAGCAATTCTTTCCACTCCTCTCCCCATTGCTCAGGGCACACAGCAGCAGTGGCAAGTCAAGCCCCTTTGCTTTAAACATTCACACAGAACCTCAGCTGCTTTCCTCCCTCCCTTTCCCTTTCTAAAGGTCAGAACTTTTAGAATTGAGCAAAATTGCAACATTGTTATCAGGTGTGAAGTGGTTCCATCGCTACAGTGTAGCAATCGCTGCTAAGGTTGGATTTTTACACTGAAATCACTGTCTTTGGAAGCAAGCTATTGGGAGAGGGAAACCCTAAACATGGATTCTTATCCCTTAAATCAGTACGGTCCCCACTGTAAAAAATGTAACACGTATCAAGCGCACGAACCAGAGTGAGACCTGCTGAAATGAGGATTAACATTTACAACGCTTTGGGGCAATTTAACACACAGAAAGCCTGTTAAGCCAAACTGACGTGGGCTCCGCGAGGATTGAAACCGTATTGAATTCGATATAAGCTTGCAATGGGGATGCGTCCTAGGAAAGGTAAGGGGAAAATCCACCAATTCAAGTGCTATTCTTTAGTTAGAGATCATCAGGTGGTCAAGAAAGAGTTCAAGGGGAAGGGAAAGCAGGAGCTGAGAAGAATCAGTTCTTCTGGAGGGCTGTAAAACAGCACAAAGAGAATTAAGGCCACAAAATCCTGAGTGACAAGTTGAAGTAGCAGGAACAAAGGAACACTAGAAGGAAAGTAGAACGTGGAGAAGGACATGACTGGCTAGAATCCTAAGCTGGAACGAGCTCTCTTGCCACAGCTGGCAGCTGCTGGGGTACCTCTGCTCCTCATGAATACACCTCTTAAAGCCACCAGAAGTCAGTGATCCAGCACTACTGGTCTCTACCGGGCCCACTTTGAACACACTCACCTGGATCCACACTCTGTGTCTCTCCTGGGCTTTGCCCTTCAGCCGGGGCCCAATCATGTTCTTCAGCTCTGGAAGCAGATCCTCCATCACTAGATTGCTCAAAACCTGAAACAGCACAGAACCATATTCAGGGCCTTCAGGGGACTCTTGCCCTTACTCTTGTACATCTTTGCTTACTTGGTCAAGGGCTAATTCCATCCTATCTACATAGCCAGCTACTGGACTGGATCAATGGCCCTCCTAGACCAGCAGCTGGTTGTCATGGTGGCCAGCAAGATCCTAACAGAAATGGCAGAAAGAGGAAATGAGGACATAAGCACTCTTCTAGCTCTTACTCTCCAGAATTTGTTCTCAGAATTAGACCTATTTTGACAGCAAATTCAATCAAGAAGAAGAAGAAGAAGAATTGGCTTTTATATCCCTTTTCCAACCCATTTAAGGGGACTCAAAGTGGCTGACAAACCTTCAGTACTTCTCCTCACAACAGACATCCTGTTGAGGTAGATGCAGCTATTGAAAGTTCAGCTGTGACTTGCCCAAGGCCACCCAACTAGCTTTATGGAGGAGTGCTGATTCGAACTGGGAGACTACCTGACACTCTAACCACAAACTGGCTCCAGTGAGGACATTTCTCATTTTTGCTCATGATGGTAAGCCTGAACTCTGTCTTCATTTTGCTCAACATTGCCCACACCTTAAACACACACAGGCCGCATCTAGAGGTTGATGGCCAGACAGAACCAGAAAGGGCAGCATTTCAATGTTCACAGTCCCAAACACCAAGCCAGAGTACATGGCTTCTTGGGGTGTCTGCATGCACCACCGCTACACATCTGGTGTAGCAGTGGCTACCAGAAAGCATTCCTGACAGATAGTAAAGCTGGAATTTGGGTGAATTCCTAGTGACATCAGCCCAACTGTCCTATTGAGAATGTATTTCTGGCAGCTGTGTCATAGCTACACCAATACAACTGCCACAGGTAGACACAGCCAATAAGAAAAAGAAAGGTGACTGTCCCTATAAGGACTATCTCTGCCTTGTCTAAGGCTGTGTGTACACACAGTAAAAACAAAGATCAAAATCAGTTTAGAAGTGATTGCTGAACAGTTTTGGCACACAAGTGTTTCTATCCTACCTCTCATTCACACTGAAAACAAGAGAAGTGTCAGGCTGGCAAAGAATAACCACGAGACTCTTTCTTTAAAAAGATGAACAGTGATTTATTTCAGCTCAGCGTAAAGGCATTTTTTGTTGGAAGCAACTTTGAACAGAAAGCCCAGCATATTTATATATTTCATATCTGAGCGGAATTTGGCCTTCAACCAATCAACAATAACTATTTTTCAAAACTCAGTTTAAACTTGGAGCCAAAATCTATCACTCAACGCCAGCAGGGAGGGGGGAGTCAACTGTCACTTCCAAACAACAGGCAGCTACTATATACATATATACAGAATCACATAGGTGGCAGACATCTTACATTCAAATATTATGGCAGGTAGCCAGCCTTTAATGTGGATTAGAGGCAGGATGGGAACATTAGCTGGGCCATTCTGTCACACGTTGCCATCTCTAAACTATTGAACCCTTTTAAAAAATGTGTGTAGATGCAGCCTAAGCATGCTTCTCGCGCATATTCACCTGCACGCTTTTCCAACCCACAGGCCGGTATCATTAAATTGGCAAAGATTTTCTTCCACTGCATGGCCACCCTAGATAGCATTCATTGGCCAGATCCGCAGATCTTCCCTCTCTCCTGGGGCTTCCAAAGGGGCTCTGCTTCTCCTCAGAGACTCACCTGTGCTTCATTGCCGCAAAGCATGTCCCAGGTGCCGTACTGTTCCTTTGACTGACGGTACATGCGGACAGCATCAGTGAATGCTGGGGCCTCCACACTGGAGTCCTCTGGGATGCCTGAAAAAGGAAAGACCAGCAAACCACATTATTTCCTTGGACAGGGCGGGAAGTGAGGGGAGATTTTCACAAGGGACATAAACAGATGGCAACCCTTGCAGGGCCAGGGCAAGGATGGCTCTGATCTTGCATTTGGCTTCCATAGCAGCGAGCTGGAATGCTTTGGAAGCAAATGAAACAGCCCTTCCTCCCACTCCCTCGTACCAAATCTCATTTCACACACAGGACAAGATGAGGTCAGTGGAGAATCTGACCCTCAAGTAAGACAGGCCGACAAGCCTGGACAACTCTGCCGAAGGCGCGGCCTCTGCCCACTTCGCCCTGAACCCCTGCTGCATGTTGCCACACTCCTGCAAGCCCAGCTCTTATCGGCTTGGAACTGCTGAGGCTGATGCCAGATGTAGCCCAAAACAGCTGGAGACACTAAGCCTCCTAGGCCCCAAGGTCACAGGCTATGAAAGAGAAGAGGGAGAGGGAAAGTGTCGAAATAAAATGCAGCATAACGGAGGCTGACTCACAGACAGCTATTTATTAATCATCACCCTCTTACTGTGGGAGCAAACAGAAACCCCCTGCAAGGGCTGCAACGCAGGGGCCAAAATTCCCTCTGGGTGATTCATAAGAGGATGCATCAAGAGGAGTCTAGAGTCTAGATCACGAGAAGTAAGTATTCCTCTTTACTCCACCTTGGTCAGACCTCATAAACTGTCCCACTGGTATGACCACTGCGTCCAGCTGCTCATCGCCACCATCTCAGAGCCCATCCTTGCTGATGTGCAGCTAAGACCTTTAGTTCAAGCATGCGTGGTGTCCACACTTTGTGATGTCTGATCTACTACAAACTTAGGGGGTGCTTCTCCGAGTGCCAGTTACGCACAAATTGCCTCCCATTAGAGAGGCAATTGCAGAGCTGAAGCACCCACCTGCCACTGTGCTGCTGCTGCAGCAACTGGGCAATGCAGAGTGCAACCACACCTGTACCACCCAGCCCCATGCTCCATTCAAACCTCTTAATGTGGTGCGTAGGGATATCCTGGCTGGCGTCTAGGTAAGTTATGGAGCACAAAGATACACTCCACACCTATCCTGGCTGCAGGACACTCTAGAGACGCCTCTAGTATACAGACCCAGAGTGTTCCTTTTCACAAAGCCCGAGAAGGCCCTCTATCTCCATCTCTTTCCCTTTAAAGAAAATGTGCTTTATTTAGTAAACACAGAAGAGCAACCTTGGAATCTCAGTACACCACGCCCTGACACAAATGGCCTTCCTCGTACACACTTTGAATGAAGCCAACTTAATAAATACTCTGCACAGGAAACTGGCAATGCGCCATCTGCACCAAGTGATAAATTAAATGGTTGCAGCAGTGCACATTATAAGAGCAGGCCTAGAGTGGAAATAAACAAAGAGATCTTCTAAAAGCATGCATACAGGAAAGGGATGCGGGTGTGGACAAGCAGGCTATTGTGAGCACAGAAGAAGCCCAGGCCTGAGTCAGGGTGGGAAAGGAATTTCAGAGGGAAAATCTCCCCAGTGGATGACGGGGGGCTGTACACCCACAGAGCTGCCCCACCCAGGCAGCAGACTCCACCCAGTCCACACCCAGGAAACCTGCCAGGTGAAGGAGGTCTTTTCCACACTTACCTTAAGGGTACAGATGGGAGCTCCTGCACAGTGCGTCCACAGCACACAGACCAACTTCTTTACTAGAAACAGTGGCCGCATCCCCATTACAAGCTTAATTCGGTTTCAATACAGTTTCAATCCTCGCAGAACCCATGTCAGTTTGGCTTAACACGCTTTCCGTGTGTTAAATCACCCCAAAGCGTTGCAAATGTTAACCCTCATTTCAACAGGTCTCACTCCAGTTTGTGCGCTTGATACGTGTTACATTTTTTACTGTGGGGACCCTACCGTGTTAAGGGATGAGAATCCTTGTTTAGGGTTTTCCTCCCCCAATAGCTTGCTTCCAAAGATAGTGATTTCAGTGTAAAAATTCACCCTTTACAACAGCCGCTACACTGTAGCAATCCAACCACTTCACACCTGATAACAATGATGCAATTTTGTGCAATTCTCGCTCTTTGGAGTTCTGACCTTTAGAAAGGGAAAGGAAAGCAGGGGCAGGTTCTGGGAGATGTGTGAATGTTTAAAGCAAGGGGGCTTGAGTTGCTGCTGCTGCTGTGTGCCCTGGGCAATGGGGAGAGTAGGGGAAAGAATCGCTGGCTGCCTGCTGCCGTTTTTCCTCCATCCAGGCAAGCGGCAGCCACCCAGCTAGGCTCTGTAAAGGGGTCGGTTATGGGTGGCACGTTCATGCCAGGAGGAAGAGGGCAGGGCAGCCCCGAAATGCGGCTTTTAAAAAGTAGCCACTTGGGTCCCCCCTTGAATCACGTACACCACGTAGGATCCTCAGAATCTGGATCGAACGCGATTGAGTTGAAAGTAATGGGATCAGGCAAATTCACATTTGCATCCAGTTCTATTATTTCGGTTTAGGGAAACTGGATTAAGCTTATAATGTGGATGCGGCCAGTGTGTTACATCCGCTCCGTATTGGTGGAGACATTAATGGCAGGGCTACTATAGTCCTGCATACTGCATCTGCACCTCTTCCAGGTGGAAGAAATGCAGGGGGAGCACATGACCGGAGGCATGGGCGCGACTAATCTCTGAGTCACCTGGTCACCTTGGCAACAGGCTGCACACCTGCACTGATGCTGTCACCACAGAAAAACAACTGCCACCATAACGGTGGTGAATCACCCTTAGCTGATGCCTAGCAAACTGCCAGGTAAGTTTAAAACGCTTTGGTCATCCATAGGTGAAGACATCCGAGGCATTCCAGAACTGTGGAAGGCATTCCCAAAATGCCTGGGGAGGAAAGATACACGGAGACACCCTTTCCATGGATGGCATCTTTCCCTGGGTGGGGCAGAACTCTCAAATCATAAGCAGAGTTGCCAGGTCTCCGTGACACTGTAGAACAAGGATGGTGGAAGGTTACTCGAGGAAGGAAGCAGTGAAAACGGGAGATGGCTGTTGCTAAGAGGAATGGCAGCTTACCAGAAGGGACTGCAAGGAGACACCAGGGAAGGCAAAATCTTGTCCCAAAGGGAAGAGAGAAGTTCAGGACCTCAGGTAGATTCTCGGAATTTATCCATCAGTATTTACATGCCCGTATGAAGCAGAACAATGGAGAGGATGGGGAATTCATCTCAGGGGAGAGGAGGACAGTAAATAACCACTTCCCATCTCCAAATGGCATTGAAGGGCACATGCAAATAGTACGTGCACGCAGGTGCTAGGTAAATAATAAAGGCCTCCTCTAAAGACCTAAGTTCTCAGAGAGCTGGATATATGCAGAGCCAGTCAAATGCAAAAAGACAAACATTCCCTAAGGGATTTGAACCTTGGTCTCTCTGGATTAAGTCCAATGCTGCAAAAGCCTTAAGGAACAAACACTGAACGTTTATTAAAGGCCCAGCAGGGACAGAATCTACTATCTGCTCTAGGATGTTCAGAGGAGATGGGACAATCTGTGGTTCTCCTGGAATTTGGCAACACGAGGCTGCAGGCTGCCCTGAGCAGATGCAAAATCCCTCCCTTGGTGATGCGCGTCCTCCATCCTGATGCAAACAAAACAAAGAGGTGTTGCTGGTGCTGAAGAAGAAATACTTCACTATCAATAAATAAATCTGAGCTTCAGCTTATGAAACCTCACACGAAGGGCCAGTTAAAGTCTGGCTGCTATCCCACCCTCTTCTGAAGCTTCCCTTTTGCTAAGGAAAGCAATCTGGGACTGAGTCATGAGGAGAAGAAAATAAAACTCCTGTGTTTCTCCACTCACGGCTCAGCAAACAGGGCACGTTCTCTGCTCCTTGAACGAGAAGACTGCGCCACGAGGCTTCTCCCCTGCCCACAAAACAAACGGAACTCATCATGGCGCATACCATGCCTCATAGCTATGGATAAGTACTGCCTTTGCAGCCCACAGGGCCTCCTTTATCCCTTTTCTTGCCTCATCACAAGGGAACTTGGCGCTTGAGCCCTTTCACATTACGCATAGTATAGTACAGATTTTATTTGATCAGCCATGTAGCCATTTCAATGCAATACAATACAATTAAAAACAGAAGAATAGAAACAGGAACAGAGGGCAAAGGAAGTGACCGGCTTTCTATTTCTTCTTTTCATTCAAAAAATATGCTCTTTTGTTAATAGCTTTTAAGATAAAAAGACTGACTCCGATTATGGTAGCTCTTTCTTGATTTTCTAAGAGTAGAGACATAAGATCACTCCTATCGGAGTACTGTATCTTAGACAATATTGGATGTAAAAATCTAGATCGAAGTTCATCATATGCTGAACATTCCATAAGAAAATGTTCCACATCCTCGACAGATTCGTCACCCCAAACGCAGAAGTATTTATTTACTTCTTGGGATATTACAATAACGTCCAGATTCCATCATGATACCAAGTTGTTCGAATCTAGCCCTGGTAAACATTTTTCTTAGGTGTAATGGAATAGAAATAGTTAAATATTTTTCTAGATGAATATTCAGTTTATGGGAGGCTAAAAATTTGGTGGCAGTGGACCTAGATATACTTGCTAGGTCCAATTGAGCATAAATATCATAGATGCGTTGTCTGAGAGCTTGTTTTGCCCTAGGCCCTAAGTCATTCAGAAAATTTAATGGGAGGCCAATATTAGCCAACTCTTTATTTAAGACCTCTGACCGAGATGACTTGTGTCGGCACTGAGATTGTTCCTCTAAACTTAAGCGTGGAAGCCTTTTAGTGAACTCCGGGGGAGGTGCTGCATGCACCATCTGCATTTCCCAGAGCCACATCTTCCCCAGGTGCAGTTCTGCACATGCATGCCTGGAGTCCCACGTCTTCAGTCATGGTTAGCACTGTGTCACCCAGTTACTATGGCAACAGTGCCACGCAAGCCTGCTGGCACCGTTGCTGTGGTTCCCTGACTGCCACCATTATGGTGGCAATTCACACCTGAAGGAAGCGCTGGCGGGGTGAGTTGAGGAGCTGGCATCTGATATGCAGACGGCGGAACTCTTCCCCTATGTTTGCTTCCCGGGGAGGTTCCCCTGCTGAAGCCAAGGTGCAGATTCGCCCTGCGACTGTCGAGTAACCAAGCTGTCAGTCAGCAGCTACTGATGTGCCTTCTCCAGATGCTGTTCAACTACATCTTCCATCATTCCTTGCCACTGGCTAAACTGACTGGGAATTATGGGGGTCAAAATTTCGTAACATGTCTACCTTACTAGGTTGCCCACTCTAGTGGGCTGTTGTGACAAAAGGAGGGCCACCTTCAGTCCCTTGAGGAGATGTGATATTTAAAAAAAGGGCAACTGTATTTAATGACCCAAAAAGACAAAGAGTCTATTCAAAAGAGAATTACTCAGCCCTTCTGTCCAAATCTAAAATTCTGTCATTGTTCTAGAACACAAGTCACTCATGCAGAACCAGCGATGTGCAACCAGTGTGGGAGAAGCAAAGACATGAAATTCAGACTTATTTATTATAACCATTTGTATTCACATTTTGTTCCTCTGCTACTAAGAGTGGGAAGCCAGGCACCACCCAAACTGAGGAAAGAAATTGTGATACCCAGCTTGGACTACATAACCCAGTTCTCAAAGGTAACAAAGAAAGTTTTAGTAAAACAGAAGTACTGAACATGCAGCATCTGAGCTCTGCTGAAAGTGATACTGCGTTCAGTTGCTTCAGATATACTTGTTAATCTGGTTCAAGGAGCTGCTAAGAACACAATGTTTGTACAGGAGTAGAGTAGATCCAGATCAGATAAACATGGTCTATATCCATGCTAGCACTCTTTAGTACATATCTGCCATTCTAAAGTCCACTCAATGCAAATGCCTCTGCTTGTGGTTGATCTAGCTAATACAGATTAACTAAGTGCAAAAAGGGTCTAAGATAACCCATTTCCCTCTCCTGGGATCAGAGCAGTGGGAGTTTGTGTCTTCTCAAACCAGAAGAACAGAAACAACATCTCAGCCTTGAAATGGGTGCCATTTTCTCATCCTGGTACTATCAAAGAATTTGCTGCATTTCCTCTGTCTCCTTGCCCCATCCTTTGTCTCTCATAGCTATATTATTTATGACTGCAATGCATACAAAGAACAGACATACATTTTCTTATTAACTACATACAATACAACGTATATGCCACACTGGTGCATATATAAAGGGAAATAATAGGGCACACCTCCCTAAACCAGATCCCCCACTTCCTTTCCATCCAATATCTCAAGTGTTTTGCAAGAACAGTAAGTATGAGAGTAGTCAGAATCAGTTACAATGGGCCTGGAAATATTTCAACAATTTGGGGGCTTGTACATTACAAGCATCTACCCATTTTCGCTCAGCTGGGGGGAAATGTTTCCAATGCATATAACACTGGCCAAACAAGAAAAACAGCCCCTCATGCCCCTTTGCAGAGCGAATTGGCTGTCTGGCAAGGGAGATGGAAGTCCTACAGACTACAGCAAGATGCCCTCCCCTCCCCTCTGGCCTAGAGCAGTGCTGCACCAAATAACCTGGGGGACAAAGCTGGGTAAGACTAGGCCCACCCAGTTCACCCACCCAGGTCTCAGTAATCCAGGACAGATCAGCTCCTTCATCCAGAATCAAGCCATGAATGACAGGTGTTTTATTTTGGACTGATCTGGCATTCAGAAGCAGCACAGCCAGAGTGGGGGGCTGGTTGGCAGGCCTCCCCAAACTCTGCCAGCTGGGAGGCAGAACAGAAGGAGTGATAGCTTCAATCCATCTGACATCCCTTCTCCTAATTTGTCTCTTCTGCTTCCCAATGCCGTATCTCCCCCTGCCCATTAACACAGTGATGGTGGACCCCTGACACACTTCTTCCCCTCCTGCCTGGCCTTTTCTGACAGAGATGACTTGGCCACACACATTTTTGCCTTCAGTGTTTCCCACTGCTGACCACTGATCACACTGGTTGGGTTGATGCTGGTGACTGTCCAGCAACACCTGAAAGCCTCAATGTCAACCATTTTGAAAGTAGCAGACCACTGCTGTGATCTTACAGGTCCCCCAGGCCCACTAACCATTGTTGCAGTGCCTCACGCAGTCTTGGAAAACGGCCTGCCACTTCTCCTGCTCCTTGCCCGTCATCACGCAGAAGTAGTAGTGCCGTGCATACGGGTGCCAGAGAATGAGAGGAAACTGGGTGGGGCATTTCAAGATGGAGGCGTTCCCCGATTTGGGCGCAGGACCTGCAAAAAGGGAAGCAGTGAGAGAAAGATGTTAACTCTTAGGGACAGATGCACTACCATCTCAACAGCTCAGTTTCAAAATGCAGCATGTATTGTGCCACCTTGTCATATATAAAAGAGGTGAGGAGGAGAGAGATTATTATTATTATTTATGGCATTTATATCCTGTTTTTCATCCAAAGAGCTCCCACTGGTACACATCATTTTCATCTTTTCTTTTTTATCCCCACAACAACCTTATGAGGTAGACTTGACTGGAGGTCATGACTGGCCCAAGGTAATCCAATGTTCTTTCTTGGCAGAGAGGAGGTTTGAACCCAGGAGCTCTGAGGTTCTAGCCTGATGCTACACTGACTGCTTACTGGTTCCTCTGACCCCACTGACCCTCTACACCTCTCCATGGAGGTCCTTACCTGTAGCCCTCTGGTTGTTCATGAATTACTACTCTCAGAATTCCACTCATTCCGCACCCAGTGTTCTGTGCCAGTCCCAGTCTGTACTGAGGGTCAAACATGGGGACTTATAGCCCAGAAACCTGGGAGAGAATCGAGCACACCTGCCTCTAAACCTTGTCTTCTTCTAATATGGGATACCGGATACAAACCTTTTTCCTTGAGTACAGAAAATGGCCCGGTCATGTAGAAGACAGTCCTGCTACACATCTGTTCCCAGTCTGGTGACCAGCACAGAATAACAGCTCATAAAAAGAAGCAGCAGAATTCTCAGAGCCTGAGCAGCCCTCGTCTTGCTCTCTGTGTGCTTCACGTCAGTGGGTCTGCCTCTGCATTTGCAGAATAAGTCCGCAGTTAAAGGCAAAAGCACAGCTCACCGGCTGCGCAGCGACGACCAGCCATCCCAACTCGATGAGAAGCTCTGTAGCTTCCCATCAAAAGCTGCAAGAGCTGAGCTGGTGCGTGCGGTCATGCCGGTTGAGGCAGCCAATCACATTTGAGCTGCCCTTCTGGTCTCATTATGCTCTTCTTGTCCTTCTGTCTGAACTGGCGGGAAAATTTGGATTTTGCTTCTACTGCGCAGCAAATGTCCTTAGATCAGCATTAAGGTAAGTGCGCAGTAACAACTGGATAATAAAACACCACAGCAGTGCACCAATCATGACTGCGCGTTCCACTGTGAAGTATAAACAAGTCCGGCTACACAATAAAAGAGAGGTCCTGGCCAGGGTGGACCATTGTCCTGCCTTCCAGTCCACAGTCTTAGCAGCACCCAAGCTCCTGCAGAAGGGAAGCACACAGCAGAAATAACATTCTTCCCCTCTAGCTTCCAAGCATATGACCTTTGAGGCACACCTCCTATATCAAAGGTACTTGCACAGCCATTAAGATTAGCAGCTGCTGACAGACCGCCCTTCCTTTTTCAATACAACATCATTACTAAAACAAACAGGTATCTAACAACAGAGCTGCGGACAGCAGAAGAAAGATTTGGAGTTGGATTTCTGCTGAGGACACAGAACGCCTGCATTTGTTTGCCAAGAAAATGCAAATCTGCAGGCCATCTGCTGCTTCTGGAATTGATTGCTGATGGCAAATTCTCCAGAAGGCAAGCAAAGGAAGCGGGAACATCTGGGAACCTTAGAAGGCTTGCAGCAACAGCAAATGACTGGCATTCCTTTGTTGCATATGAGCTACAGAATGTTGAAAGATTACTCCAGAAATGAACCAGAGATTTGCATCAGAAGCCTTATGTGTATAGGTTGAACTGCAGTCCACATACTTTCCAACGCCTGAGCCCAGAAAATGCCTTGCCTATATCAATGCCTGTGCACACAAAATATCTTCCCCATATAAATTCAGCTGCCTCCTCTATTCAGGGGCCTGGAACGCCTCTTTTATGAAATCAGGTGACGACGTCTAGGTCTCTTCAGTCCTGAAAGACAGCATTAAAGAGGGGACCAGACTGAAGGATTTAAAGTCATGCATGATGTGTAAAAGGTGGATAGAGACAAATTCTTTTCTCTGTCGCACAACACCAGAACCAGGGAGCATTCTATGAAGCTGATGGGCAGAAGATTTAGGACTGGTGTATCAGTGGCTACTAGAATGGATGCCTGGGTACTGCCTCAGGATGCCTCTAAAGGACATTTGCAGGGACTTGAGAGCACTGAAGATGGGGGTGGGGGGTGTTTATAAAAGATATATTATGCCAGATGTTAACATATTTTCAATGAATATGAAAGACTTCGATAACAACGGAAAAAGACAAAGACGGTTAAAAATTCTAAGGGCTTGGCATAAAAATATTCCAGTAACCCAGGAAATGCACAAAAGTAGACAAGAAAGGCATGCATTGCTAAAACAAAGCAGATGCCCAAATATATTTGAATCAACGTGATCCTCCAAGTCTAGAGGAGTAGCAGTTATGGATAGCACATCACCTAATCCTGAAGCGGGTTAAAAAAAAATATTATAACGGGCTTGTCAAAAGGGAAAATGATAACAATAATATGTGCACAAATGGGTTTTTTGGCATTTGATTTGTAATTAATCAAATGTTAGAAAATTTGTATTTGTTCCAATAGATTCCCTCTGAATGTGGTAGGATTCTATTCAATACGAATGCATACGTACAAATTCACATGAATATCCGATACGTATCTGATACAAATGAATACATATCCAATATGTATCCAAAACAAACACATATGTATTCAATATGTATCGGAAGGATAAGGGCACAGTGCCAACTGGGAAATGAGTCACTGCTTACAATAATTCAATGCGGATGGAAGTCTAGCTCACTGCAAGAAATAGCAACTTTCCCAGTTGCCTCCTCCTACCTGCTTCCACCTGCCTGAACCTTAGTCCTTGAGGAAGCAGAATCAAGAATGCCTTTCAGCCAAACAACAGAAATCAGGAGTTCTGAGTGCAATTCAAGGGTCTAAGGGAGAACTCACCTGGTAAATTGCTGTTGATCAACTCCAGGTACTGCTCTACAGAGGTGAGAATCTTGTAGCCAGCACTGTTGACAAGGACTCGAGGCTGCATCCCTCTCTCATAGGACTACAGGAGAAGGACAGAGATACATGTGCTAAACTACCAACCAGCAAACCAGGCTCTCCAGAAGATCTGGATTTCTACCGTAGTGAAACCAGGCCAACAAACATGCTTTTTGCCATTTTGCTAGCTCTATTCTGCTTTCCTTCAAAATATACAAGTAGGGATATGCACACATGATTTTTTTGCATTTGATTCATATCAAAGTGAAAGAATATTCATATCTGTCTGAATAGATCCCCTTCAATTGTGATAGGATTCTATGCAATATGAATTTATTCATACGAATTCAAACAAATATCCGATATGAACACATACGTATCCAATACGTATCCTGTAACACATCCGCTTTGAAAGCATCAAATCTGCCCTGAATCCACTTTGAATCTGCTCTCAATCCATGCCAAATACACTATGGATCCGTTGCAGATGTGACTGGTGCAGCCACTTTCCCACCTCCCCAGGTTCACAAATGTTCCAAAACATTCACACAAATATGAGGCCGCGTTCCCATTATAAGCTCATTTCAGTTTCAAAACGGTTTCAATCCTTGCAGTTCCCACATCAGGTTGGCTTAACACGCTTTCCACGTGTTAAATCGCCCCAAAGCGTTGTAAATGTTAATCCTCATTTCAACAGGTCTCACTCCGGTTTGTGTGCTTGAAATGTTTTACATTTTTTACTGTGGGAACCGTTCCATGTTAAGGGATGAGAGTTTCCCTCCCCCAGTAGCTTGCTTCCAAAGATAGTGATTTTACTGTAAAAATCCACCCCTTAAAGCAGCTGCTACACTGTAGCAATCCAACCACTTCACACCTGATAACAATGTTGCAATTCTGTGCAATTCTAGCTCTTTGGAGTTCTGACTTTTAAAGGGGAAAGGAAAGCAGGGGCAGGTTTGCATCCGGTTCTAATATTTCAGTTTAGGGAAACCGTATTAAGCTTGTAATGGGAATGCGGCCTTAAATACCCAAATGCTTAGACTCCATCTACCACAGCCTTGCATAAAGAAGGCTAAGTGAAAAGGGAACAACATTTCTTCATTGCAAAGTTTGCTTTTCAATCCAGAGCGCTGTTTGTGTAGAAGGGTCTCCTTGAGTAGCTACTCCTGGAGGCAAATCCAAGAAAGACAAGAGTTCTTAAGATTCACTTGAGATCTTACTAAGAGCAAGTTCTGAGTGGAACAACTGCCCTCTGTTGCCTTCCACCGACATGGACAATGTCCCCTTTGTAACATAAGCCAGGGTCTCACCAGTTTGTTCTCATAGAGCACCAATCCATAATTATGCGGCACAAGGCTGAAACGGTTTCGCCACTTCTTGTTTTCCTCCATGTACTGGAACAGGTTTCCCGAGAAAATGGTGCGATCCTCCAATGGAACCTGGCAAGTGGAAAGAAAACTGTGTGAATCTGGAAGAGGAGGGACATTTCCACAAGCAATGGTACTTTTCCAAAGCTCAGCAGTACAAACCCTATCAGGGCAACCTCTAATTCAGGAGACCATAGGATCCCTTTTTTCAGTTCACTCTTGTACTTGGTAACCTGCCTGCTCACTATGAATAAGCAGAAAAATCCTTGCAGCTAATGGAACTCCCATAGTAGCAATGACAGCATCAGAGAGTTAGTAGGGGCCATTGGGCCACCAATTGCAATCTTCTCCATTTTCCAATAGTCAACTTTCTACACGCAGAAGAAGGCACCACATTCCTGGGCTATTGGTTCTGATGCTGAATTTCTCTTCACTTACTAACACTTTCTACCCCTAAACCAGAAGCCAATTCGCACTTGGCCTGCTAGTAAATGCAGGGTAGCTTCTGGGAAGCATCATCTGCACTTGCAGGAGGCATTTCCACATCAGAAACTTCTCCTGCAATCCCAGAGCTACCCCAGTGGCTACTACATGGCCACACGCACCCGCAACTTTACCTGTGCTAGCCAAAGGACTGACCATTCGCAGCTCTGCTGGTACTGGTGGTCGTCTGCGATGCCATAAAAGTGTGCTGGCATCTCACATGACCCAAACACAACTATGCATCTGCAGTGTGTCACCATCGTTGTGGTGATGGCACTGGCACATGCACCGTTGTACTGTGCTCTGTGCAGAAGATGGTAGCACACATACATGCATCTAGACCCTTGTATGTCTGTGGACACCTTGGGGGTTGCTCTGACGTGGGGATGCACTTTTCCTATCTCACGGACAGGAAGCAAAGGACAGAAATGCCTCGGGATTAGGAGCTTTTCATGGTGCTGGTCCCGTGCGGAAAAATTGAATAGTGAGCAGCTTGATCCAATACTCAGGGAACTGCAGAAGGGCATTCGCCACTGTTCCTGATGTAAGCTTTGGAGATCCTCGTCATGCCCTGGCACAAAAGGCATTCTTGTCTGCCCCCATGCACTGAACACAATTGCGCAGAACGGTGGGTGGCATTTGTCACAGAAGTAACACTTTACTTGGAGCTGAACTAGGAATATGCATGAATGTTCACGGGCATTCCAAATCTGATCAAATGTGCCGAATTTTGACATTCGAACTCAAATAGAATGTCCCAAAATTCAAATGTAAGCATTCAAACTGAATTTCAAATCTATTTGTTTGAATTATCTGAACATTCATATGTGTACGGGTTCGTATATGATGTGTACTTGAAGATCCACATCTTTCCCACACCCGTATGCACTTGTACGGATCCATACGGGACAAAAACGGGTTGCATACAGGATAACTATGGGATGCATACAGTTGTGTACAGATGTGGGGAAGATGCGTATGGGCACATACGAATGTTGAGATTCGTACATGCAGTACTGCACCAAAAATTCGAACAAGAGATTTGAACTTGGTAAAAACAAATCGAATCTTGTGAAATTCGAATTTAACTGATTCAAATCGAATTGGATTTTCGGGTATTCAATGTGAATAGAATGTCAGAAAAACATTTGTGTGCATCCCTAAGCTGAACGGGTAAGGCGTGTCCACACTGCTGCCAGTGTTGGACCAGGATAACAGTGTTCCAGCCCTCCCTCGTTATGTAGGTGGCACCTACTGGTTTTGGACTGGGATAGGCTGAAGCAGACCAGTGAAACTGCTCCAAGGGAGGTGAGTGCAGAAAGCACCTTGGGTTTTTTGTTTTGTTTTTTAAACTGTGTATTTCCCTATCCCCAGATTGCTTTCTAACCACTTCCCCAAACTGTTTTTTTTTTTCTCCAGACATTATTTAGTAGTCACTGGAGTCCCTCTTGCCAGACCTCTCATGACTCAGAACCATTCACTTCCTGGCCTGGAGTTGGTGACCAAACAGCATGAGCAGCAATGAGCCCACGCAGTACGCACACACAGGCACATGGGAAACTCAGGCGTTCCTTGCAATAAGACTAAAGGCCACACCATCAAAGGAGAAAAATAAGCATCTTCAGGTTGTACTGTGTGTCTCCCTAGATATAAGCCCTGTTTAATGTGGTGAAAAATTAACTCATGAGTAAACACAGATGGGAAGCTGCTTAAAGGCGTCAAGTAACTGTTGAGGTAGAAGGCCAAATTTTGTCCCTTTGAAAAAGAAAGATGAGGCACAGTAGCTCAACCAATCTCCTCCCTTCTAGAAATTATGGATTCAAAAACCCATCCTATCTGGGCCTTCCCTCCCTTGTGGGAACTGGGGCTTCATCTGCATTGGGTCCCTGGGCTTCACCACATCTGCACTGCAGCCAGGTCTCCTAGAAGGCCACGTGGCACAAGGCTGTGTCCATGCAGGATGTGATTTTGGAGCAGGTCCCACCAAAACAATGGTGCTACTCCACTGGGAAAGCGCTTTAAGTGGTCTCTCTGGCATTCTCCAGCAGTAGACCAACCCAACCACTTATGAGCAGATGGCAGCAAACTTCTGGGCTATTTTATCAAGCATGACGAGACCACTGCCATTCCACCAGGCTCTCAGAAGTGGCCCCAGAAATGCCCTGCTAAAGAAGCCCCAACCAGCAAACCATCCAATGATATGCCTGCCTGCCTCTCCAGCTCAACATTGGACCTGCACACATCTGCAAATCCTACCTGGGAGTACAAGTAGGATTCCTCTAAGTCCATTTGCTGGGATTTGAGAGCAGGAGAAGGTTTGTCCTTGTCTCTGCTTGAGATGCTCATGGGCCACTGCGTGAGACAGGATGCTGGACTAGATGGACTGTGGCTTGATCCAGCAGGGCTCCTCTTAGGTTCTTATCTGAAGCTAAGAAGGAGGCAGTTTTCTTTCTTTCTAACTATAGCACTTATACCCAACTTTCCACTGAAAGCACTCAGCAGCATCCATGATCCCACCCACCCTACTATCCTCACAACAAACCTATGAGGAAGGTTGATCCTGTGGGTTCAGGCAGGCCTCCATAACCTGGAACTGGTTGTCCATTTGGAGACACAGGGCAGTCCTCTCCTGCACTTGTAGCAGTAACAGATTCAGCACGTTGCTCCTTGACTAACTGCTGACAAACCTGGGAGCTGTGTGAGCTGCCCATAACCATGGCAACTGCTCAGCTTCTCATACATAAAGAGTTCAGTTCAGTTTATTGCTCTTGCAGTCCAAAGACTCAAAGAAATAAACAAATGCACTAATAAGGCAAAACATTATTTAAAGTGAGTCAACAGTCCAATTAGCAGCGCACACGCTGGACCTTCTGACCTTGATGGTGGGAGCCAAAACTTAGCAACAGAAAGAATTGTCCTACTACCCTGGACTGACAAAAGGTTTCTAACCATCAGCCAGGTGGATCCATCCTGGACAAAGACCAAATCAAATCATTTCTCGCATTAATATAGTTTTCAGGTTTTGGAGAATACAAGGACAAAATCTGTTTTCAGTTGGGATACTAGAAACTCTGCCCTCAAGAACCCTGATAAAAGTTATTCTATGCCCATTAACTGATAAAAGCTCTTTAGCTTGAAGCCATTTTAAAGACATTCTCAGGAGTGTGTCCAAAGTGCATGAGAAAGCAAGTGCCTTTTTGCATATGTGACATATTGTTGGGCATACATATCCCATAGTCTTTGTTTAAGCTTGGGCATTGCAGAATTTAAGCCTAGAGGAAAAAGGCAATCCACTGAGAAGCCAGTGAAAGGCGGCTTCCAAATAAGCAACCTGTACCTGGAACTGACTAAGCCTGAGCAGAGTCCAAGAGCACCCCCAAATTTTGTACCTGTCCCTTCCAGGGCAATACAACCCCATCAACCACAGCATGTCTCCCAACTACACGGACCCAAGAACCAGTGACACACAGCACCTCTGCCTTGCCTGGATTCATCTTCAATTTATTGGCTCCCATCCAGCCCATTACAGCTTCCAGACACCTGTCAAGCACGTCAAGCACCACTCCTGATTTGGGTGGCACAGAGAGATAGAGCTGGGTGTCATCTGCAGATTGATGGCACCTCAAATGCAGCCTTTAGGTCTATTTATGCTACAAACAGTGGGGCATTCTTTAGTTTTAAATATTTCCCAGCAAGATGGGCCAGAACAAGCAATGGTATAGCATCTGTGGTATTGTTTGTTGTTTAGAAAGTGGGCATTATACCATCTGCTAGTCACGGAAAGAAGACAAACAGGTCTTTAGTTAGATGGATCATAGACCTTTACCTTCTTACAGGCAGAAATCAGAGTTGATCTCTTCCAGACTGAGGGAGGAACATCAGAATTATTTATTGCTGTGAATACGAATGCCAGTAGGGGAATCTATCATTTCATTGCTTCAGCTGGGAGGCAGGCTTTATCAACAGTTCCTATGTCCTCAGGAAATGTATATTTATTTATTTTATTACATTTGTATCCCATCATTCACCTGAAGGTCCTAGGGCAGGTTACTTACAACATATGATTAAAATACAAGCACCAAAACAGAACTATGTTCAGGGGAAACCAGGTGTAGAGACATGTTTTAACCATATAAAATTGGCACCTGGTTTACCCGCACAGGGATGCTATTTCCTCAGCTGGGGACCACCACATGCTCTCTCGCACGCTGCACTCCTCACACCTCTGAGGGCAGCAGAACTCCCAAAGGCCCTCAGTTTGTGATCTTAAGGCAAGGGCAGCCTAAAGAGAAGGCACTCTTTCAGACACTGGACACCCCAGCCATCCGTTTGCTCCTTACTATTGTAGACCAGCCTGCATTTATTTATTTTATTTGCTTAGAAAATGTGTATCCCACCCCTTCACCTAATGGTCCAAGGGCAGGTTACAATGAAATTAAAACATACAGAATAGTAAAACATAATTAAAAATATAATTGGTGTTATTGGGTTTATTGATATGCATTACATGGATTAAAAACCTGTAAGAACCTAAGAGGATCCCTGCTGGATCAGGCCACAGCCCATCTAGTCCAGCATCCTGTCTCACACAGTGGCCCACCAGTTGCATCTCAAACAGAAGATGAAGGGGGTTGGACTCGATGACCCTAGAGGTCCCTTCCAATTCAATGATTCTATGATTCTATGAAGACGAAACCTTCACCTGCTCTCGGCTCCCAGCAAATGACATTTACAGGCATTTCTCTCTCAGTCTCTCTCTCCTTAACTGAATCCTCTCAACCAACTGCATGCCTCCATCTGTCACCCTGACAGGCCCACCCAGTGTTTTTGTTGAAATGTTTTCCCACCCACCCCCTTAAAAAAGAAAGAAACCCTCAAACCCATCACACCAGTGATGACCACACCTTGCTCCCCTGAACAACCTGAAAGCTATTCCCAGTGCACCTTCCCCCACCGTGCCAGATCTCTTTATGAACTTTGGGCGGTGGGAATGGAGAACCAGTTTCTTCCACCGACAAAAGCACAGGTGTCACCTATTTCCCAGGCCTTTGGAAGAGTCAAGTCAGGATACTTTTATCCTCCTTCCCCCAGGCTGCCATTCCTGTCTGCAGTGCTTGTAATCATCTCGCTTCTTCTCTCACAAAGCACACCAAGGACGCAACAGCTCACGGCCGTCTGCCTTCTCCACCCCTTTCCCTCTGCAAGCGCTGCTTCCAAAGGCCACTGGGCAAAATCAAATGCCAGGATCCCCCATGCATACACTGCCTTGTTTACCACTTGGGCAGCCTGCCAGCCTGCGAGGAAGGGAAAGGAAAGCCGACGTCAATTTCAAAAGAAGCCCACAAGGACGGGAGGAAAAGCCAGGATGGGGGTTCCCTTCCCAGCAGCCAGCAAGAAGAATCCCAAGCCAACCTGCTATGACTGAGCCAAAAAAGAATCTTTCTTGCAGCTCACGATTAAATTCACAATATTCAGACAGATTTCATGCCACAAAATCACTGTGGCCGGTCAATCCTATCAAACAACTAAAGATTACGAGAAACTGGTCCTTGAAATACAGTAGCCACAAATTGCTCTTTAAAGACCTTAACACTTAAAACCAGATATTTGTCAACTAACAATCTAACGACTAACAAACACAGTGTGGGAAGGGATGTGCGAAATGAGAATCAGATTCACAAATTCAAATCTCTCAAATTCATAGATTTGTGCAATGGATCAAAAAATATCCAGTTTTTCAAACATCCAAACATCGGACTGAAGAGAAGTAGCCTCCTGCTTGCAAAAGCAAACAATTCGATTAAATATTTGTATTTTGCTGTGTTTTTGGTCATGAAAAAGGACATTTTCAATCGGGGAAAGCTGCAAAAGGTTTGCAAAAAAAGTTCAAAGACAAATGCGAAAATCTGTTTTTTTGATTTGACAGAGAAATTAATGTCCATTAATGGGTACTTAATAGGTACTTCTAGTGATAGTGGAAAAACATCCTCTGTCAAAAACACAGGGACTTTCAAGTATGGACTGACCACTCTGAGGTAGCAGGCTCCAGCTGGACAGAGCAGAGCAACAGCTGGTCAGACCAGCATTTCCCCTCAAAAGTGGTTTGCAAACCACTTCTGCATTCTGATCAAGAAAACAAGGTGGGTGAGAGGGGACATGCCTGAAATGTATAAAATAGTGCACATTGTGAACAGTGTGGAAAGGGAGGTGGCTGTCTCTTTTTCCCAAAATGTCAGAATCAGACGTCACCCAACGAACAGAATCCTGGATAGTTCAAGGCAGAAAACAGGATACAGTGGTACCTTGACATACGAGTTTAATTCGTTCCGTAACCTTGCTCTTATGTCAAATCGCTCGTATCTCAAAGCAATTTTCCCATTAATCCATTCCAGCTCCCAAAACACCACCTCAGTTGTTTTTGTTATGTACTGTACTGTATTTACATACTCGTATCTCAAATCTTGCTCTCATCTCAAAGCAAAATATCACTCGCTTGGCTGGCTTGTATCTCAAAACACTTGTATGTCAGGGCACTTGTATGTCGAGGTACCACTGTATATTTTTCACACAAAACCAACAATTATATGTTTATCAGCCTCATCCAAGGAGACGTAAATCAAGGAAGAGCTTTATGAGAACTACCCTGGCGACCCTTAACAGACAACCAGCAATAGCTAGAGAATCTTTGTGGGAAGTAAAACCCAAAAGCTCAAACTGGATGACACCCTGGTGCAAACCAAGAATGGGTAATTCAAATCCAAATTCAAATTCAAACCCCTGGCATAAAAGAACATACAAATATTAAAATCCCTTTATACAGTCAAAAAACATTAATTAATAATTAAAAGTGGGGGCATGATATAGCACATAGGTAAATACATCAGCAGCCATGATCTAGGCCTCACAGGGTCTTTATTGGACCCTTTTAAAAGATAAGCGATTTTCCCTAGATTGGACTGACCAGCCAGTAATATCTGGTAATATGGAAATCCCTAAACAGGCTTAGAAGTGACATTGATAGAACAAAAGATAATCTTGCTAAGTGGAATTATTTAGAAGACTCCTCCATTTTATGTGAATGTGGTGCTGAACAAACAACCCAACATCTGTATCCATGTCCAAGATGCCCTGTCTCATGTACGATGGAGGAACTGTTTAATGCCACAGAAAATGCAGTCGCTATTGTTCACGTCTGGTCAAAAATTATTTAATTTTATCTTCAGTGGTCCTTAACTTATTGGTATTATTTATCAAATTTTTAACGTTTTATTGATCAGAATATTGTTTTTAAACTCATGTATACATTATGTTTGTTCCTTTTACAGCTTGTTTGGCTGAATGCAATGCTTCTGATATGAAACCAACCAATCCATCAATAAAGCCACCATTTCTCTGAGACCAACAGTCAACTGAAGTCAGGAAAGCCAGCAGCCTACTCACTTTGCGGTGAAGCAGTTGAGCCTGCGGTCCTCCACCGCCTTCAACCTCATACCGGACGCTGTTGAAAAGGGCAAGTCCATACTGTTCCTCGTAGAAACGACAAAAGTCAGAAAGGACCTTGTTGGTCTTATCTGGAAGATGAATTCAGAAACAAACAAGTAAGCACTAAAATGGACATCGCTCTGAAGAAAAGATTAAATCACAGACAAGGAGGTCAACAAGGCTGCTGCAACAGGGCTGCTTCAAGGCATTGTATCTCTTCACACAGTGCACAGTTAACGTATGGAATTCACTACCAGGTTAATTGCAAAGGAAGATTTTGGCATCTCCAGTTACTAATAGTCACGATGGCTGCACTGTCCACGGCGCATGGCCAAAACACAGTAAGCAAGACGTGGTGTTAGATCCTGGGCTGGGGTTTCCATTCGATATAAATACTCAAATGAATGAATGAATACAATTGCCCTGACAACTCTGTCCAACGGTCAAAAACTGGCAGGTCTCAGGTCTCAGCAGCATGCCCCTTGCAAAGTCAAAGCTACTGCACAGGTGAGTCTTGGAGTTCCTCTTTCATCTCCTACCATTTACCCCAAGCCCAAGTTCACCATGGTTTTTAAAAAAGAGAGAAGTCAGCACAAAGACGGTACATATCCCTCCCCTAAAAATACAGAACTAGATTCTTAGACAGTTTATGAAATAGGTTGGCAACAGCCAACTCACCGCTGGCAGCGATTTACTTACAAGCCTTACAATATTGCACTGGCACCTACAGCAGCAGTTTGGGATGCTGACTCCATCAGCCAGAGCTGATCTAAATACCCAGAGTCAGGCTGTCTGCCCTGGTTTGATCAAGATAGGGGCCCTCCATTCCTAACCATCCCCAGCTCCTGTTATAAAACATTTTTACAAAGCAGAGAAACCAGGCAGACAATTAGGCAATTGCGCCTGGTATTTTTAAACATCGTGGCAAGTCTTAGGGCAATGTTGAAAATGATGAAAACAGGAAATGCACCCCTCTTGCATATCCAAGGGAAAAAGTAATACAGGCAAAGAAGGAAAAACAAAGCAGTAGCAAAATCAAACTCCAACTCTGACCCTCGAGATGTTGCAGCTCCCGTGACTTTGCGTACAATAATCTACCTTCTAAAAGTGAGCAGTTTGCCATGTCTCTGGTAGGCTGACATTCACAGCTGGGAACAAGAAAATGCAGCCCCTGGGCAGCCTGGGTGTCAGGATCCACCGGGTAGCAAAGGGTTGCTTCTGATCTTATATAACTATCATACAAGGCACGGTCACCTTTCTCACTCTGTCCTGGCAGCACGAACAGATTGGAAGATCTGCAATTACTTTTTCACTAAAGAGACCTCATTCTTCAAGAAGGACTGCAGGGGAGAAGGTTATGCCAAGAGAAGAAATGATTAAAGTCACCATCCCTTAAGTCAGTGGTTATCAAACTGTGGTCTTCCTGACGTTCCCAGACAAAAACTACTCTGAGCAACTACTCACTGAAGACGGTCCATATCTTCATGGACAGCTAGGAGTGGAAGACCACCATCTTCAGTGAGGGTCATGGCAGAGAGGGCACCTGAGCATCGACTCTCTGACTCACCAACTATCAGCTCCATTCAAGAAACAAAGCAACAGAGATATTCTGGACTCTGACTACTTTGATTTCTTTGCTTTTGAGTCTCCACTTTCAAGAGCCCACTGCTTTTGATGGCCAGGGCCTTTTCTGCACTTGGGCTAGTCACAGCTCTCTTTCTGAGCTCTCACAGCCCCACCTATGTCATAGGGTGTCTGTTGTGGGAAGAAGAACAGATGGTTTGTCAGCTGCTTGGAATCCCCTTAAGGGTCAGAATAGCAGGGCATTAAAACCAACTCTTCTTCGTCGTCGTCTTCGTTGTAAGCCTGGCCCTCCAGGAAGGTGAGGGGAAGGTGAACACGGCTGGCAACTACAGAAGGGGCACACCTGCCTCTTCCATTTCCCTTACTTCCTTTCTCAGGAGAGGGGTAGGGCAGTGCAGGTTTCACAGCCTGTCACCATCCCTGATTTCCAGGGCCCTGTTGTGGTCCCTGGCAAGTCTGAACAGGAAATATATCTTTTTTCCTCCAGTACAGGCTTGGCAAGGCCATGAGAAGCGATGTCACTGCAAAGCCCACGTGGTCCCACTCCCTCCTGGGTGCAAACCTGGGAGAGGCTGGGTTGGGAGAGGAAGTGAGGGGACTGAGAAAAGCAGGAGAGGCAGGCGGGTCCCACCTGTAATCTCCATCGGCGCTTGCCTTCCCAAACCTAGGCAACACCGCCGCCTCCCCACTCTGCCAGTTCCTTCTAATCTAAATTTACTAGCTCAAACAAGCCTGAACACAAGCTCCAGTGTCATACTAGGACTTGAGAAATCAACAGACAAATCACTGTTCGGTTGTGGATAATTCTTCAGTGATCCTGGGCCAATCTCACCCTCTCGATATGAGAGGCAGAAAATGTGAGTCACAGCTTTCAGCTGCCCTGGAAGAAAGGTAAGAACACCTTGAGGGACTATTGATGACTATGGGCCTTCCCACACCTAAAAGATGGAGCAGTTCTGGCCAGATGGATCCACCGCCACATCCACTCTTGAGTGGGATAACTCCTTCCTGAAACAATCCAGGTGCAGACAGCTAAAAGGCAGTGCGCAGCCTGCTCAGAAGTGGCTAGTTCGCACCTGGGGGGTGTATCTGCACCACTCCCAGGAGCAGTGCAGTGAGTGGGTGTGGCTGCATGACTGCAATCCTGCAGTTGCATGCAACTCCCAGATTACCAGGGTAACATCTCACCGCACGCTGGATGCTGGTTTGGATGCTGGTTGGCAATCCAGGCAACCTCGGGCTGGCCATTCACACTACAGTAAAGTGAACAGCCACCACCACAGTCTGTCCTTACCATACCAGGATGGCATGTGCCAACAGGCCCACTGTAGCCACACCAAAGCTGGTTTTCTAGAGACAAAATGAATGCGGTCGGCCACTGCTGCTTTCCAGAGACATATCAGGGACCAAGTCTCGAACCTTCTGCATGCAAGACAGGTTCTCCACCATGGGCCTGGGACCACCTTCTTTGGAAGAAACGTGGACATAAATGCAAAAGACAAGCTAGTGGCACTCAACCATGTTTCTGTCAGAGGAAGGAAGCCAGGGTGGGGCTGCAAAATCTTACAGGCTGCCTCCTCCAAAACCACCGTCCTGCGTTTTTAAAGGACAGAGAACTTCCCTGCTGCCCATTTTAATTATGAGCCAAAAACACAGACGCTCTTCCTTCAAGAGGCATTTCAAACAATGTCATGTCTGAGCTGCACCCCGTGGACTGCTCTTTGGCCATTTCCCCACACCTGGGCATCTAAAGTTTCAGAGGCAGAGGTGCCAAACCCAATAACCAGACGAGCCAGTTTGGGGAAGGCGGGCAGGCTGCCAAGAGGAGTGCTTTCAGGGGAGAAGAAGGAGGGGGAGGAAGATCATGTGAAAATGAGCTGACTCTTTAAATAGCTCCAGAAGTGTCCTGGAAGGGTCAGCTGATCTGGTAGCAGGGGCTGACCAGGATCTGAAAGAGTTGGGATGTGGAGAGCAATGGCCACAGATCTGGACTAAAGCCCAGCTGAGTTGAAGGAGGCAGAGAAAACCTCCCCTTCCTTCTTGCCTTTTCCAAGAGTAGCTACACATCTCGCTTATCACTCAAGGTGGCTTTCTCAGTGGCTGCATCTTCACAGCTGCTAAAGTCCCCTTGGATCTTTCACAGCTTCACCAAGCTATCAAACAGCAGAATTTATTTCATTGTATCTTTGCCCTTCCAGGAAAAGCTGCAGCTGGAAGAGATTCTTAACATAGTAAGGAGATGGGTAAAAAAAAATAAATACGATAAGGATGTGTGGAAAGATATGGTATAGAAAAAGTAGATCAAACAATGTTTTTTCTCACTTCAACAAAACACCAGAATTAATGGAAGCTGAATCCAGGGGCGTTTCTGCACTTGGCTTCCCGTTCTTTGGACTGTAAGAGCGCAGAATAGACTAACGTGTACTAATGTTCACACTAAGGAACACTAGTACATGACAGCCTAACCCCCGCACATCCTAAAAACTTAGCTTGCTCCGGGCGCACGTCTGATCCCCAGCAGGGCACCACTATTTTGATCACGTTGCCTTGCACAACTGTGCAAGCACTGGTACCATCGCTATGGAGATGATGATGACACTCTGTACATGCACGGTCACTCCAGGGATCATCTGAGGTCCAAGTGGGCTTTCGCAGCACCTCAGACGACCCCCTTGCACTGGAAATGGTGCAAGTGCTCACCGCTGGATGCCAAAGGTAAATTTTCGGTTGCGATTAGTCAGGGTCAGGTTGCACATGGTGAACGATTTCATGCACCACCATTGCTTACGATAGTGAACATCTGTTTACTTATTTAAATTGTTATCCCACCCTATATCCAGAGGTCTCTAGACAGGCAGGAGGCATTCCTAGGCTTCAATTGCCTCCTGCACGTCCAGGTGCGCCTACCCAGATGTTCACCTATCACAAAATACGAGGCCAAGTATGAATTGGCCTCTGTTAGATTCGAAACAGACAAAAGGAAATACTTTGCACATGGGGATAAACTATGGGAAATTGCTAACATTAGCTCATACTTATTTACATATATAAATCCATCAAGTAAAAACAAAAATAAATCAACACTAAACGTACCAATACATACCTTCCCTCCTCTCCTGTGACAGACCAATTCTATTGGCTTAATTTTGGCTACAATCTAGACATACAGCCATGTCAATTTTAAAAATCCCATATTGACGAAAAGGACAGGAAATGATGTGCCTCTAATAGCTCACTTCTCAGGGACTATAAAAGGGCAAGTTTTGCTCAGGTGCTGGTCACCGGTGGCTTCCACATGCAGCTGGACGGCCACTGTAAGAACAGGTGACAGGACTAGTCCAGAAAGGCATTTAAAGTTCACCTGACCCTTCCTGCTGGGAACTGGACAACAATGAGAACAAAGGCAGCTGCATGTCATTTCTCAGTTTATTTATTTATTTATTTATTTAAGGACATATCTCCTCCCCTGCACCAAGAGGTCCCAGGCCAGGCTAGAACAACAACAACAGTCATGCATAAAATATTCTTTAAACATCTTTAAAACATATTCCCCTGGCAGGACTACACCCAGAGGAAGTGAAATGTCAAAAGACCTAGATGAGCAGGTATAGGTGAAAGCCATAAAAAGTAGGCCATCTGGCAAACATTTTAGAGGGAAGTTATTCCAGAGACTGGAGGCCACCAGAGGATAGACCCTGTTGCATGTCCCTGGGGCCAATGAGATATCCACTGCAGTAAAATGTAGTCTTGCACAAAGCATGTTTCATTCTCAAGTCCAAAGTTTGACTTCCTTCCTTCCTTCCTTCCTTCCTTCCTTCCTTCCTTCCTTCCTTCCTTCCTTCCTTCCTTCCTTCCTTCCTTCCTTCCTTCCTTCCTTCCTTCCTTCCTTCCTTCCTTCCTTCCCTCCCTCCCTCCCTCCCTAGCCAGAGAGACAGTTCAGTCACTGACCACTTTTGCTCAGAAATATGGGAATGGACTCCCTTCCCCACCTAGAAATACATGAAAAAGAATGCCAGACCTCTCAAGGACAGGTAATTCACAACAGAGGTGCCCCACTGTATAGTCCTTTCACTCTCAGCTGTTAGTCATATTTTGCCCGTCATAATGCTCCTGATAATTTTGGGAGGCCACCCTTTCACTTGAAGCAAAAGGCCATAAATAGCCCAAGGATTGGTCAAGCAGCAGGACAAAAGTAGGGGACGGGTGAGCAGCGCATCAGACTTAACCACAACCCCTGCCGCCTACAGGTGCTACTAAAGTAAAATGGGCTGTTTTGCAAGTGCTTGTGGGCCAGCCTCGCACAGTGCTAGCAAAGGGCAGAATTTCTGGGCTTCTTGCACATCCTTTTGTCTTGCAAGGCAACTGGGAAGACAAACGATTCTCCCTGTAAAGTATACAGTTTTTTTTTCAAGTAGCGTGACAGACACTTCTGGAAGGTCCACAAGCAAATCTTTACCCTTATTCATCCCTCCAGGCCCCCTCTCTTCTCTTCTCTTAGGTTGCCTAAACCCCATGGCAAAGAGTTGTGTGCAGAAAAAATACTTTCCAGTGCGTGACTGCCTCTTGGAAACTTCTCTGGTTCCACTGTGCTATCAGGCTTCCAAGAACCAAATGTAGGGTTTCAAAGTTGTTCTCTTTACTGAGTACTGGAATCATCAAGAAAAAACTCTTAGGCACAGCACTGGCCCCTGAGCAGGTCCAGGAAACAGCTTCCCAGTTTCTGCACCACAATCAAATGAAAACACAGAAAGTAAAGTTTCTTCCCAAAGCAATAAATTACTCTTGTACTTCAAGCATCCATGTAGGAGTGCACAGTCTAAACAGAATTGCATTATGGGTGTTCAGCTCCAAATCTGTTGCCAAGAGAAAGTGAACAGGCCTCTGTGAAATCGTTTCTGGGCAGCTGGACTAGGAGCTGAGACTCCCTGGCCCGGTTCCCACTGGTATTTTAAAATGGTTTAGAAATGGTTTGGATTCTCTGTGTCCCCATTACCAATCCATTTCAGGGCTATTTTGAGGATTATTTGGCTAAAAAATGGAATAAACACCTGTTTTTTCAGGGTTTTTTCCCCGTTTTTGCTTTTAAAATGTTTCTTATTGCTGTGGGAACGCTACAACAGTATTGGGGCAAATACGTCATGAAACGGGTGGGCTTTCACCCTGTGCAGGGACGAGCCCCTTGCCAGATTTGTTAAAGCACCAGATCCATATTCAGCAGAGAAGTAACAATTCAGCCTGATAAGATGTAGCAATTCACCCACTCCACACTTCACACTGATAAGATAACAAAGTTTCATTTTTCACTTCCACCTGCTTTCTTTTTGCCAGGAAGCACACACAGACTAGAGGCACCTCTTTTAGATCATAAGAGAAGCCCTGCTGGATCAGGCCACAGCCCATCTAGTCCAGCATCCTGTCGCACGCAGTGGCCCACCAAATGCTCATGGGCATCTCAAGCAGAGACAAGGACAAACCTCCTGCTCTCGAGTCCCAGCAGATGGCCTTAGAAGCGCCCTGGTTCCCCCCCACCCCCCAGCCTGAAAGATGCACCTAGGCATTCATTCTAGCAGCCATTGATACATCTGTCATCCATGAATTTGTCTAACCCTGCCTTGAAGCAATCTAGACTGGTAGCTGTCACCACCTCTTCTGGCAGCACATTCCATAAGCCGATGACCCTCTGGGTGAAGAAATACTTCCCCCTGTCAGACCTGACTCTCCTACCCATCAGCTTCATGGAGTGCCCCCTGGTTCTAGTATTGCCTCTAGAAGTGTGCTACTTTCTGCTCCCAAGCTGCCAGCCCCACTTCAAACATTCCTTTCCCATTTCCTAGTTTGTACCTCCAAGTCTGATCAACCAAGAGCTCTTTGTTTGTCCTTGGAGCCAATGACAGATTGTTTGCAGACCTGCGCTCAGAGCTCCACAGACATCTCAAGTACGGGGGGGGGGGGAGGACAGGGACGTGGGTGGGGTGTGTGGGAAAAGAGCAGAAGAGCAAGGTTTTATTTTCGATTTCATGCGGTGCAAACTTCAAAAACTGTTTCCAGTGCTTTAATCAGAGGAAAAGACAAGGAAAAATGAAGGGGCTGAGGGAGACACGCTAGTCTTAGATCTCCTCCAGAGACGAGGGGGAATGCAAAATCTCATGATGAAAGACTTTCAGCAGCTTCCAGAAGCAGCTATTCACAGCATTTCCTGTGCCTTTCCTCCCTGCCTGCCCGCAATGGAAGAATGTCTCCATGTCTCAAGCCCTGAAGGAGCAGAAAAGATGCTCTGTTAGTAGCGACCAGGGGGAGGTAGGGGGGAAAACAGAAAGGGTCAAGCTAAACCTGTGGTATAGAAACTAATTTGCATGCCTCTCGAGGCAACCAGACTGGTAACAGAGGGGGGTTTCAGTTCACCAGAACGACATATTTGGAAAAAATTGAAATCTTCTCCAGCTGAAGGGAAGCACCCAAGGAAAGAGCGTGCGCAGATTATAGCGGAAAAGCAAAACTCTTCTATCTAGCTTTTGCAGCCAAAAAGCTTAGGGAGCCCACCAGATTGCGTGGAGAAGCTCAGGCTCTTGTAAAGATGCTGATCTTTCCCCGTAACAGAAAGAAAAGAGGGTGGTGGACCAGTGCAACCTGGGACACCAGAGTTATCTCCCCAAACCCTCCTTGTTTCAGTGATTTTCACAGCAGCAGTAAACGATGCATCACTGTGCCAACTCTGCCAGGTCATGCCAGAATCCAGTGCATCAAGAACACAGCAGGAAGATACCAGTGCCTTTTAAGATGGTGTGGAAGACCAAGGTCTTATAACTATACGCAACTGGCATAAAAAAGTGTGGCAGGTTGAAAAGATGGAACAGATAGCCTGTGTGTATTAGAGCTGAACAAACTGGAAAAATTCGGTTCTGGCCAAATACACATACACACACACACACGGATGGATGGATGTGCGGGTACTCGGATCCAGGCAGATATTCTATCGATAAGTGTGCCCCGGGGAGGCAGGTGGGAGCACTCCGGTGGCAGCGGGGACCTCTTCCTCTGGAACCGCAAAAAGCTTTCCGAGAGCTAAATACAGGCCTTAAGGGGGGGCCCAGGCTTCTCCCAAAGCTTCTACAGATACTAGATTATCTGATTCATGGATGGATAGGGCCCTTCGAATAGGGCCCTATTTGATCTGTCCACGAATCTCAGAATTTGGACGTATTCGTCCGGATTCCGACTGCATGAATAACTTGCAGACCTCCCTAGTATTTGGCCTTGCATTTGAAAACGCAAGGCCAAATAACAGGGGTAGAATATTACACCCCCTTTTTATATGTGGCACCAACTAGCTCAGATTCTACTATCCCAAAACTGTAAGAATTTATAATTGTTAAAGCCTAATCTTAGAATTTAGGTTTCTGTTTCACTCCATTTAGTTTTCCCACTCATCCTCCCTCCCTTCTTAGCTACCCACCTACCTATCCACTTACCTCCCTCCCTCACCTTCCTTCCACGAAGGAAGCTGCCTGGCAATGGCTCTTTTGCACACTATGCCCTGAATACCAATAAGAGCAAGAACAGAAGCATCTACCGAAGACGTAAAGCCTCAGACAGAAACCCCCACAGGTCACTGCTAATCTGTAATTTAGTAAATGTTTAGCTGAAATCTCTAACGCTCACCTGGCCAGAGCGAAAAGCAGCAGAGAGAAACAGAGAGCACCAAAACAGCATAGTAATGCAGGAAATATGTAAGAGTCCTGCCAAGCCAAGTCGCCAGCCTTTAATTACCCAGACACACACCCACACCCGTGAAAATGGGGCCACAGCTCAGCAGGAGAGGAGGGCAGGTTTGATCTCCAGCATCTCCCCAGAAGGAGGTCCTGGCAAGCCACCTCAAATCAGCTTGGGCCCTGGGTATCTGAAGAAGCACCTTCTCCCATATAGACCTGCCCAGGCTCTGAGATCTCAGGGAGAGGGCCTTCTTATAGTTCCTTCCCTTTCGGAGGTAAGAGGCATAGGGACTTGCAGTCTATTGTGGCCCCTAGACCAGTGATGGTGAACCTTTTGAGCTCGGTGTGTCAAAATTCACAAGAAAACCTAGCTTAACTCGGGTGTTGTGTCACATCTAGAAATATCCATAATTTCGTGATATTTGTAGCTCTAAGTAAAAAAGTTATATTTTTGATATATGTATTTTATTAAAAGCAAAAACAAATAATTCTTTACATTAGTGACTCTTGTTGCTAAATCTTCAATTGAAAGTTGGTATTTCATATACTTCAAGAACAAGCAAGCACTACACGTCCAGGTGCCAGGGTGACCGTGTGTGTCACCCAAAAGGGCTTGGTGTGTCACTTGTGACATGCATGTCATAGGTTGGCCACCACTGCCCTAGACTCTGGAACAGCATCCTTCTTGATGTTCCCTAGGCACCTTTGTTGTATAGTTTTCAGTACCTGGTGAAAACATATCTTTTCACCCAGGCTTTTGCTTCTTAAACAAGAGTCCAGCTTCCTAACCACTAGACCAAACCAGAAGTGACCTTCTAGTTATAGGGTGGGATAAAAATGCAAATAAATAAATAAATATAAATGAACTTACAAACCACAACGTTTAATAGAAACTCAGGGTGGATGAGGAAAGACTAGTATAGGATTATCTCCACCCCTGCAAGGTTGTATAGCCATCTGTCTCCGCCACCCTACTTCCGCGTCCATAAGAAATTCTACACACAGCCACACACATGCAGAGGGTTCTAGAAATCTCAGCCAACTTTCAGTCTTATCTTGGCAGCCATGAAGCTCGTTTTTTTCAAAGTGTTTGTGTTCCCCACGGAAATTTAGAATGCAGAGGAACAAAGAACAAAAAAATAATCTTGCCCTCGCCCTTCAAAACGGCAGAATGCTTCACCCTTGTTGCTATTTCACAGGCAAGAAAAGGCAAAGAATCTAAAGCTCTCTTGCCCCGTCAAGTTGACAGCGGATGGAAAGTGCCAAGTTTTGCTCTCCAGCCCCAGACTGGCTCCAATGCAAGAATTAACTTGACATTTTCTCAGCAGAACGCCTGGTTCAGGGATCTAATGCATGCCGGGAGGCCGGTTTCGTAGCAAAAAAGCAGGAAGCCTGTTATGTTCCTATGCACAGAGATGCCAAAGGGCAACGGATGAAATTAGAAAACAGATAAGGGTTAAAAAACCAGTTCGACGGCAGCACAACACCCATCCTCTTTTCCATTGCAGAGTCACACCCATTATGAATCAAAGCCTAATACCTGCCAACCAAAATCCTGTTCCCCTGCCTTTCTGCCTAGTCTGAAATCCTGTCTCCTGAAATCCTGTGCCACAAATCTGGCGGCACACCGAACCTCTGATTAAACACTTTAAAAATCTGAGTTTTCCCAATAGTCTGGAGCAAATAGTTTTCCCAGTAATCTGGAGTAAAACTCCAAAAGGAAAACACTTTGCCCCCGCTTACAGGTAATACAGTCAGGCTGCCGTATCCACGGGGCATACATTCCAAGTCCTACCACGGATAACATAAACCATGGATAATAACAATGTTAAGGGAACCTACATTTTATCTCTACCCTCTGCATGCTCCTGCAGCATCATAAGATTGGATAATCAACAAAATGGCGGGAGCCAATCAAAATTGGAGCTAAGACCCAAGCTTCTGTTCTCTGGTAAAGTGGACTTCTCACAGGTTCTCAACCATTTGCCCAAACAGGCGAAAAACACAATGAGACTCCAATGAGATCCAAGTGTACAAGGATACTCAAAGTGAAATTTTAATCTATACGTTTAATGATTTTAATTCTTTTCTCCATGTTAAATGTTCACTACTCCATTTTTAGTCAAAGAATTAAAACTATCTTACAAAGTTTCAAGATTAAAAATGAATCTTGATAAATCACAGGCTTATTACAGCTATGTACCCCCATCTAGTATACGACACATCCACAAAACAACTGAAATTAGGAAAACTGCTAAATCCTTCAAGTATTTAGGAGCCTTTATACCCTGAAACTTGAATAAACTATTAAATTAAATTATGGCCAATTGTGGAAGATTGATTGATTGATTGATTGATTGATTGATTGATTGATTGATTGATTGATTGATTGATTGATTGATCAAAAACAGAAATATCTTTCTAGATTATGAAAAATATCTGTTCTCAAAATGATGATGTCCCCAAAGTCTTATATTTCCTTCAAATTATCACTTATAATTTATCTCCAAAAACTATGAACAAATGGAAAATCAAAAAGCTATATATTTTCAGGGAAAACAACAACAAAAGATCTAACAAATTAATATATAAGCATTCAAGTTTAGGAGACTAGAGATTCATGTATCATAACATGTTCAAGTTCAATCAGTTAATACTTTTCCAAAATCCAAATGAAAACTGCAGGGTTAATTGTGAATTTTTAATTAACAAAGAGGTTTAAGAAGCTGAAAAATGCATTACAACCCAATAATGATTGGCATAAATTCCTTCCCCTCATTTAAAATAACACTCACCAGAACCACACAATTTTTGAGTAATCATTATAAAAGCTACTATTATTATTACTATTACTACCAAGGGAAGTGTCATGCCCCGTTCAGCCTCCTCCTCGGAGGAAGTTCTGCCTGCAATGCCACCAGAGACTGAGAAGCCACCACAGCATAGCATTACAGACATGAGGGGTTCAGACCAGTTTCAGTGAGCATGCAGACAGTTCTGACAATGACACTACAAGCAGTGCGCCCCATGAAAGCCCCTCCCCTCTCCTGCTGAGACAACAGAAGCAGCTGAAGCGCAGATCAGAATGATTAGCTCAGCTGAATTGTGGGTGGGGTAATGATTCCCCTACTTATCGAGCAAACACACCTTGCTTCAGTGCTGCAGACAACTTCATGCAACTACATGTAACTCTGTGCCTGTGCTCTGATTTTGAACTCCCTCTGACTTGCTGACCCTCTGGACTGACTGACTCTTGCTGACCTTCTGGACTCCTGGACCTTGGATTTGGACTGACATTGAGTATGCCTGTGCCCCTCTGGAACTGTGTAAGCTATGCGGGTGGCTGCCTATTTGCCTTGCCTACCTGACCCGTGACAGAACAGGCATCTGTAATCTACATAATGTTAACAGATGTGGAATCCAATAATATAAATATACTAAAGAAATTTGGGAAACAGATGTAAATATACTGATAGCAGATGAATAATGGCAAAAAAACAGTCAACTAAATGTCCTTGCAACAAATCATCAGTAATCAGAGAAATATTTCTCAAAGTATTTCATCAACTCCCTAGTCCAGCACCCTTATGACTAGACCAAAGAGGGCAGCATGCTATCACACCTACTACCTCTGAGCTTGAATCCTTTTCCCTTCTTCCCTCGTGCTTGTTTTCAGTTATGATAAGAACTTAAGAGGAACAAAATAGGAGCTCTGCTGGATCAGGCCACAGACCAGCTAGTCCAGCATCCTGTCTCACACAGTGGCCCACCAATTACTTCTGAGCTTCTCAAGCAGAAGACAAAGGCAATAGCTTCACCTGCTCTTGAGTCCAGCAAATGTCCTTTGAAGGCATCCTGCTCATCTACCATGCTTGAAGGAAGTACCTAGGCATCCATTTTACTAGCCACTGATCCACCTGTCCTCCATGAATTTGTCTAATCCTTTCTTAATGATATCCAAGCTGGTTGCTGTCACCACCTCTCCTGGGAGGAAATTCCACAGACCAATGACCCTCTGGGTAAAGAAATACTTCCCCTTGTCTGATCTAACTCACCTACTCAATGAGGGTCCAAACCAACATTCCCCAAGGAAATGACACATGGTATAAGCTGCAAGACTTCCACGCAGTCCAAGGGGCTTCTCGTTAACTGGTGTCTATGCAAACCCAACTCATGCCAGCTCATGATCCATTATGTTCAGTGGGGTTACTGTTCCTATAGGTCTGTATTGATTTCCAGACTTCATAGTCCTTAGCTTTGCTTATTCTGGTTACCTGGTCTGACTTCCACCATGAGCATCAGCCACTATTTCAAATAAGCACTGTTGCTGAGCTAATCAGAGCTGGCACTGTGCTATACCCACTGGAAGACATGGAGCCACCAGCATTTTCCAACATAAGGTGACTTGCTCTCCCTCAGCCTAGCTCAACTCTTGGTACTTACATGGGTCAATCTGTGCTGCTTTACTGGCAAAGCTAAAAGTGTGGTTTCCCACTGCTTTCTGGGGAAAATTCCAGGGATGGAACTAGTCCCTTTTCTTCATGGCCAACAAAATATTCTACCAGTAGAATTGAAGATAACGAATCCTGGGCTTCAGCTGCAGCACGTTAAGACTCACAATGGATTGCCGGGAAAAGATGGCTTAGGTTGTGAAAAGATACAGGGGAAAAAGGCATCTCTGAAGGGGCTCATTCATAGTATGAACATTCCATACTAAAAAAAAGTGGGTTGGAAACACAAAGGCCACACAATACTATCTCAGGCACTTCTGAGCCTGTGACCAGATGCAGTGGAAAAAGCACCCCTGAGGCATTTCTGAGGTACCTCAGAGAAGGCTCTGAGGTGTGACGATTCACAAACCACTCTGTCCCTCCCCCTCTCCAAAATATTCTATGCTGGAAAAGATGGCTTGGACAAAGGCTGGTAACACATGTGCCACACACCACCTCTCTAAGGCACCTCTGAGGTAAAGCTTTTGTCATGCCTGAACACCGCGTTACTGCAAGGGCATTCCCAAACCAGAGCTAATCAGCATTCTGAGGTGAGGCTGGGCCTCTGTCAGAGATGCTTCGCTCTCCAATACCTCATGGAGCACAGCTCATAACTCCTCATAGCTCCATGAGTCCACCACATTTCCATCACTGCAAAACAAGATGAGACAATCTCTATACAAGCTGCAAAAACAACCTATTGCACAAGGATAAGAAAATTAACAAAGACCGCTCCATCGGAACATGCTAGATCACATTCCACTTTCAAAAAGCCTGGCCCATGTCCTTCCCCACCCACTAAGCCATGGATCTCAATGTTCCGTCACTTACTGTAGCGTCCCACAAACAGCAGGTTTCTTCACAACTCAGCTTGCTCAGAGAGGGTCCAAGCCAGCATTCCGCAAGAGCCTATTACGAGATGCAAGTCTCCTAAGCAGATCAAGGGGCCTTCTCCTTACCTGACTTCTGTGCAAACCCAGTCCCAAATGATACGGAAGGATTTGGCATACAGGGCCTTCTCAGCAGCAACCCCTATAACATAGCCAAATATATCGTCCTTGTAGCATGGCTAAATGTGGCCTTGCAAGCTGAGTAAAAGGAGCAGCCACAGTTGCTAGGACCTGCGAGTTCCCGAGTTTAAATCCTCATTCAGCCAAAAACACTCCCTGAATATCTGATATAAGTGCGTACGTATCCCATACATAATCCATATGTATCCCATGAAGTATTCTGAACCCACTTTTAATCTGCTCTCAATCCATATCGAATGCACTCTGAATACATTGCAGATGTGACTGGCACAGCCACATTCCCACCTCCCCAGTTCACAAATGTCAATGTATGAATATCGTAACATTTGATTTTGAGCCAGTCTGGTCTAGTGGATAGGGAGCCAGGTTTGACTCTGCACTCCTCCACAAAGCCAGCTGGGTGACCTTGGGCTAGCCACAGCTCTTCGTCTGAGCTCTCACAGCCCCACCCACCTCACAGGGTCTTCTGTTGTTGGGGAGAAGAACAGAAACTTTGTCAGCTGCTTTGAATCCCCTTAAATGGGTGAGAAAAGTGGGGTAGAAAATACCTCATCATGTCCTTGGTTAGCAAGCCTGAACCCTTCCAAAACTGTATTAATTATATCTTCCGAGACACATCAGATACCTTTCCATTTATCTTGAAGATCTGATGGTTTACTGCTACATATCTACCACATGTGCACAATCCTAGAGAGACTGAGATAACATAACAAACTGTATGCCAAACTGTCCAAATGTGAGTTTCAGCTCAATAGATTGCTTTCTGGACTACTGTATTTCCAGCCACAACATTGAGGTTGACCCTAGCAAGGGAGCAGCAGTGATAGATGCCCATTGCCAAGGGAAGAGCTTTCTGGCCTTTGCAAACGTTTACCAGAAGTTCACTCACAGTTTTGCTGATCTAGCCACCTCATTAACTCAATCGCTCCAAGGGTAATGGGAGCTAATTGTTTCGCTATTGATGCAATTAAAAAAAATCCAGTTTGTAACTCGCAATAAAGTGACCCCATGTGGTTTGGGGCAACGCGGATTAAAATCGCACTTTTCTGTCCCCATGGAAACCGCTTTTTGTAAGCCCAGTGGCGACAGGCTCCATTCAGCTGTCAAAACTATTTCTTTGGACAAACTAAAGAAGAAGAAAAAGTGAAGAAAAATCTAAAAGAGGTTGTCTTTTGGTGGGGGAATGCATGCTAGTCGCAGTTTGTGTGTATTTTATTATTTTTGTACTGTTATTTTTGTATTGACAACAACAACAACAACAACAGTAATTTTTAAAAGTCCTGGAATAAAAACCAAGCCCCAAAGGAGCACAGAGAGAGTTTGAGAGGTTTTTTTTGTTTTTGTTTTTTTGCTCCTACATCTTCCTTTATTCAACCAAGAATGTATTTGGCTAAAGAGTCATGCAGAAAGAGAAGCGGGCATACTACCAGCACTTTGCAGTTGGCACAAAAATGCAACCATCTGATGTCGGCACGACAAGCCTCGTCTATCCAAGATCAGCAGGTGAAGGAAAAAGCAAGATCCAAGTCTCTCAGTCTGGGCTTTCCCATAACGAACAGGGTGGACCAGGCAAGAGAAGAAAGCCATTCATTTCCCTTCATGCCTGGACTGAAGGGTGTAGGTGGCAGGAAAATTCTGACAGTGCTTAAAGGGCAACCCCCCTGGCAAAGCTTGGATCTGTGCCGGTGACAAAAAAAGGTGCTTCTGTCTCAGTTTTTCTTTGCCCAACCCACCACAAAAATGACACAGCTAGAGGCAAGAACAATCACACAAAACAACAGAGAGAGAGAGTCCAGGAAGAGAAGAAATTTTCATGGTAACCCTGCAACGACTATAATGAAAGTTCGCCTTCCTTTCGGTGGCAAAGCTCTTAAGTCCATGAAATGCAAAGAATGGTAACTTGGTCCACACTAATGAAAACCCTGGGGGGGGGGCGGAGTTCCCATTATAAGCTTAGGGACCCCTTCACGGAGCCTGGCTGGGTGGCTGGGTGGCTGCCGCTTGCCTGGATGGATGAAAAACAGCACCGGGCAGCCAGCGATTCTTTCCCCTCCTCTCCCCATTGCCCAGGGCACACAGCAGCAGCGGCAACTCAAGCCCCCTTCGCCCGCTCACTCCACAGCCACAGCCTTAAAAACAGAACCTGCAGCGGCTTTCCTTTCCTTTCCCTTTTTTAAAGGTCAGAACTTTCAGAATTGCAACATCGTTATCAGGTGTGAAGTGGGTAGATTGCTACAGTGCAGCGGCTGCTTTAAGGGGTGGATTTTTACAGAAAAATCACTCTCTTTGGAAGCAAGCTATTGGGGGAGGGAAACCCTAAACAAGCATTCTCATCCCTTAACACAGTACCTTTCCCACAGTAAAAAATGTTAAACGTTTCAAGCACATGAACCGGAGTGAGACCTGTTGAAATGAGGATTAACATTTACAATGCTTTGGGGAGATTTAACACGTGGAAAGCGTGTTAAGCCAACCTGACATAGGAACTGCGAGGATTGAAACCGTTTTGAAACTGAAACAAGCTTATAATGGGAACACGGCCGGGGAATGTTGAGGATGAGGCATCATTTGCTTAATCTCTACTTTACATTATTTTTTTTATTACAAACCCCAGAGATTGTTCCATTTTGTCTGCACACAAGATCAAAATACCATGTTTCAGATGCCACTAGAATGGATGCCTAGATGCCACCTTCAACTTGGAGAGACAGAAGGGTGCCTCTAAAGGCCACTTGCAGGGAATTGAGGGCAGGTGCAGAAACTGTAGCCAAAGGAGAACATGGGCGATTTCGTACTTCCTTTCTCGTCCAGCAGAAAATCACCGAACATTGACTAGGCTCGCAAGTCACTTACAGCCTAAGCCCTGCGCGATCTGCCATACACTCCAGGATGCAGTGCCCTCCGTGACTGCGTGTGCATCAGTGCCAGCACCATGCTGATGCTGACACTCTGCGCATGTGCAGTCACATCTATGGCCGTTTAAGGTGCCAGAACGTTTGTGCGGCACCTCAGACGACCCCGAAACACCGGAAGAGGTGCAGATGCTTGCCACTGGAGCATCTGGTAAGTCTCTGGCTAACGTTAGTAAAGGTGTGGAGCAGGATTTCGTGCTAAACACCTAGTGAATAAGTAGGGAACTTCTGGGCAGGCAGGAGGTGCTTGTAGGCTGTAACATCCTGCTCCATGTACAGATGCCCTTCTCCAGAACTTTCCTAATTATTCACTGCCGGCCTAAGTGTGAAAAGACCTCAGTTTATTAAAGGCAAAGTCCTCGGGCTGGGAGTCTGTTCCAGGCTGGAAAGGCTCTCTGGTGGCAAATGGCAAAGTCTGAATAAGGAGTGAAGCAGAAGTGAGAGATTCAAAGTATTTTACCCGGGCTGCAGAGATAACAGCTAGCACTGTGGTTGGGGGTCCAATGTGGGGATATTGTGCCAGGTGGAGGGCAGATGTAGGCACATGCTGGACCTTCACTTATGGAGACTTGCATGACAAATCTAACCTAGGACATAGAACCACAGACTCAACAGGAGGTGGGAAACAGACTCAAAGTGGTTTGTACAGATGTGACAACATCTGCAGACCCAGCTATGTGCCAGGCAGCTGTGACATCTCTGGGTTATGCAAACACTTTCTTGATGGCTTGCTGAAACAGAGATAATGGAACAGTAAAGAGAGTACAATGCCAATCTAGCTAACGTGCAGGTAACTGAATTCTCCCCTTATTATAAGGCTTCCTCTTTGAACTGCTTTTCTAATTCTCCACAGTTCAGAATAAAAATCAGGATTTGAACCTCTAAATTTAACATGAAGGGAGGGACAAAGTGCAAATAAGAAATTATAGAGTGCAATGCCAAGGAAAACATGATTCTGCTGTTTGGTTCTTTTTTAAGTGCCAAAGTATTTCCCATGAAGATTTTCTAGAGTTGCCTCTTCTGACACTAATCAAACCATATCACAGTTAACAAATGGATAAAAGCCTAGACTTAAAAATCATGGGTGTGAAGTGGGTTTAAAGGCCAAAGTTGGTGCCAACTTTGGGTTGAATTCACAAGTTATTCATTACAACCAGGACCCTGGAAAAAACAATAATATAAGGCTTGAAGAAATCCCAGAATAACCAGCCATTTCTGACAAAAAGAGTGACTCAGCTATTCCACTTGGTCATCCGAACACAGGAATACCCAGTGCCTAGTAAGTTATGAAGAAGAGAAAGAGGAAGAGAAAAAAGAGTTGGCCTTTCTACCCACTTTTCTCACCCACTTAAGGAGACTCAAACTGGCTGACAAAGCTTCCCATTCTTCTCCCCTGTGAGGTAGGTGGGGCTGTGAGAGCTCAGAAGAGAGCCGTGACTCGCCCAAGGTCACCCAGCTGGCTTCATGGAGGAGTGCGGAATCAAATCCAGTATTCCTAGATAAGAGTCCCGCTCCCTAACCACTAGACCAAACAGGAGTCCCTCACATATCAGTGACGTTTCACAGGTGCAGGAAACCATTTCCAGCGCCTCACTGCGTATTGATAAAATGTAGCAAGAATGAAATGTGGCACGCAAGCGGGGACGTGTTCAGCATCATTTCTCATGGCCTGACCTTACAACATCCCTCCAGGTCCCAGGGAGGTGTGGGTGCCTCTACCCAGACAATTTGGCACAGAGAATAATGGTGATGTGCCACCCTGGTTTCCAGGAAGGGCATCTCTGCCACATAATGGAGATGTGTTTGTAGCATCTAATTATTGTAGGATGCGTTAGGGGGCTTTACAAAGGAGGTGGAAAGACAAGAGAGATTCAGCTGTTACTTTGAGGGGAACAAATATCCCAGGACAGAAAACTCTTGAGGTTCAAGTCCACCACAAGAGAGGTTAAGCAAATTGGAATGCAACGTGCTCTGTATCCATGGTTATCAAACGATGGTCCTCCAGTTGTTCTCAGCATTCTATTCCCAGGCTCTTTCTGCACTGCAGGGCAGCAGATCCAGATCAGTACAGCCAGATTTCCTGGGATCTATGGATCGGGATCTTGGGGAGGCAAGGGCCAGTACACACTGTCTGCCTGGGCAGTGCCAATCCAGGCCAAGGCTCCTACAGCATGAGCTTCCAAACCATCCTACAACTTCACCTCTCTGGGATGTCTTCCCAGGGAAGGCGAAGAGCAAAAAGGCCCCATGTCAGTGGCTTCATCGGGGGGGGGGGGGGGGCACATTTACAGCTGCAATCTGCCATAAGGATAGAAACGACTGCAAGACAACAGCTACTACTGTATTCCCACAGATCAATGGGGCGGCTAGAATTCCCCTCCCCTCTCTTGGCCTTCCTAATTGCTTCCCCCCTCCTCTCAAAGGCCCTGCATGTCACACAATGAGAAGGAGAAATCAAGTTTATGAAGGCCTAGAGGTCGGGCTGGAGAATTTGCAATGCCTCATACACAGGGAAGGAAACGATGCAGACAGGAGCCTGGAGACCTGCTGACCTCTCCTCTTCCCCACCTATTAGGGCCAATCAAGTAACTGCAGGCAGTAATTAGAAGCCAGCCTCTCCCAGCTTTCCCGAGCCTATAATCAGCTCTGGGCCCCCCAAGGGCAAAAGAGCAACCGTGAGTGTGCAGAACACAAGCAAGTCAAGGGGGGGGGGCTGAAGAAGGGCAGATGGGGCATCCTTGCCTTTCCAACAATGAGCCATAGACCCTGACCCCCGAATGCCGAGGGGGCAGCTGAGCTCTTCCTTGAAGGACGTACCAGCTGCAGATGTTCTGGACATTCATACTGGGGACGTGAGAAAGCGGCTGCACCAGTCAAATCTGCAACGGATCTAGTGTGCATTCGACATGGATTGAGAGCGTATTGAAAGTGGATTCAGGTCGGATTTGACGCTTTCAGAGTGGATTTGTTATGCGATATGTATATGCATTCATTCATATCCAATACGTATTAGTTCGTATCACCTATCTGTACAAAATCTGTATTAGTGACTGCCCTGAGACCCGGGCAGTCAATAGGGCAGTGTAGGCATTTTTAATCCACAATAAACAATACTTCTGAACTACCCAGGGGAGTTAAGCCTAGCTCAGCATGCAAGGCTTTTCTTTACAGGTAGGGGCCCACATATTTATTTATTAAAATATTTATCTCCCGCCCCATATCCCAAGATTTATGGGCAACTTATAATTTAAAAAACCCATATACAAACAAACGTTAAATGCATATCACTCACATAACCCCCAAACTCCTTGAACAGGTTGCCATAAAGGACAATTAAATGCTGGAAAGCACAGGGCTGCAGTATGAGTGCATCCGCTAGCAAGAGGCCAGTGTCCACCCCTGAAGACCAAGTGCTAGGAGAGCAAATGCAGGACAAGCTGAAGAACAAAAGAGGAGCCCTGCTGGATGGGGTCACAGTCCATCTAGCCCAGCATCCTTTCTCCCACAGTGGCCCACCAATGGCAGAAGATAAGAAGAAGAAGAAGAGTTGGCTTTTCTTCCCTGCTTTTCTCACCCATTTAAGGGGACTCAAAGCTGCTGGAAAAGCTTTCTATTCTTCTCCCCACAACGGACACCCTGTGGCTGTGAGAGCTCAGAAGAGAGCAATGTCTAGCCCAAGGTCACCCAGCTGTCTTTGTGGAGGAGTGCAGAATCAAACCGGGTATTTCCAGATCGGAGTCTGGCTCCCTAACCACAAGACCAAACTGGTGCTCAAGGACAAAACCACTACTGATTCCCGGTATCAATTATAGTAGCCATTGAGACACCGGTACTCCATGAGTTTGCCAAACTCTTTCTTAAAGCTATCCAGGCTGGTTGTGTCCACCACTTCTTCTGGCTGCAAATTTCCTAGGCCCATGGCCCTCTGGATGAAGAAATACTTCCCCTTGCCTGATCTGACTCTCCTACCCATCAGCTTCACCGGTTCTGGTGTTGTGTGATAAATTTTCTTTATCTACCTTTTCTATACCGTGGCAAGGGTGAGAAAGACTGCTGGACTAGATGGGCCATGGCCCTGATCCAGAGGATCATTTAATACATTCTTATGTTTTCCTCCGTGAAGTACGCAGTGGCAAGGCCACTTTTCCATCACCGCCAACAAAACTACAGAGAGATGCCCATCGAGGTACCCATGAATGCCAGCCACAAATCGGACCAAACCTGAGGGCTGCCAACAACCTATTCTCCATACTTTGCACTACTTGGTTTTCCCTAGAGGAGTCTCAAACAGCTACTGAAAAAGGCAAAGGACACAGCTGCTGAGGAACAGGGCAGAAACATCTTTGCCAATGAATCGGTCCAGCGTCATGCTGCTTTTGACTTTACGTGCACACAGACCTAGGGATGGTCACACCCTGCTGCCTGGGCGTGCTTATTAATTCAGAAACATCTGTCATGCCCAGGTTTTACGATCCCTTGTGCCTAAACACAAACTCCAGTCTCCACTCTGCTGGCAGGCTTTCTCAAGGAGCGCATGCGCGAAGAAAATTCTCGTGAACTGTAACATGAAGAAAGTTAGCCGTCAGCACCTTCCCACCGCTCTGGCACAAATACCAAGGGGAGATGGATCTGCAGTGGAAGATCACCATATCTCAAAAGGGATCTTGTGGAACCAGAGAAGGTGCAGAGAAGGGCAACCAGAATGATTAAGGGGCTGGAACACCTCCCTTACGAAACCAGGCTGCAACGTCTAGGCCTCTTCAGTCTGGAGAGGCAGCGTTTAAGAGGGGACCTGATTGAAGTATATAAAATTATGCATGGTATAGAAAAGGTGGATGGAGAAAATTTATTTTCTCTATCACACAATACTAGAACCAGGGGGCATCTATGAAGCTGATGGGTAGGAGACTTGGATCCGATAAGGGGAAGTATTTCTTCACCCAGAGGGTCATCGGTTTATGGAATTTGCTGCCAGAAGAGGTGGTGACAGCTACCAGTCTAGATAGCTTTAAGGCAGGGTTAGACAAATTTATGGACAGATGTATCGATGGCTACTAGAACGAATGCCTAGGTGCATCTTCCAGGCTGGGGGGAGGGGGAGGAACCAGGGCGCTTCTGAGGCCATCTGCTGGGACTCGAGAGCAGGAGAAGGTTTGTCCTTGTCTCTGCTTGAGATGTCCATGAGCATTTGGTGGGCCACTGTGTGCGAGAGGATGCTGGACTAGACGGGCTGTGGCCTGATCCAGCAAGGCTTCTCTTATGTTCTTATGTTCTTAAGATCAGCCAGGTGCATGGTCTGCATAAAATTTAAATGCCCTGTTACTTGATTTATACCCCACCTTTCTCCCAAAGGGACTCAAAAGCAGCATCCAAAAATTAACAATCCATTATTTATTTATTATTTATATTCCATTATATAGCATTCAGGCAACCACATTGTTATATAAAATCTGAATATAGAATCTAAAACATATACAACAAGCTATCGGGGTATTGGATAACCTCGTTTAAAATATAAGGAGGCCAACCTATTGAATTAAGGATAAGATTGGAATTACAAGGTTTTTAATTGTCTAATTGTCAGTGCAGGCTGCAGCAGGCCCCAGGTGAGGCCTGCCAGAGTCTGTATTAGCATGCAGACCATTGGCTCAGGATAGGCCTGAGATGTATTTTGGAATAAAGCCAAATGTGAACAGGGCCCTTGAAGCTTATTCTATCATGGCACCCTATATATGTTTCTGGTCCCAACCCTAACCCTAAATGGAGACCTGTCTGGCAGAGTCAAAGATGCTATTTTTGAAACAACGTTCAAAGAAAAAAATCTTAAGAAATCTCCTGCTTTTCAAAATTCCAGTCTCTGCAGCCTCCCTCCCGGGCACACAAAGCCAAGTGTATGTAAGGACACTCCCTACCTGGCCCACCTGATCCACTTTTCTTTGCAAGCCTTTGAAGCTGCCTTCCCATTATAACCTTAATTCAGTTTCCCTAAACTGAAATAATAGAACCGGATGCAAACGCGAATTTGCCTGATCCCATTACTTTTAACTTAATCGCGTTTGATCTGGATTCTGAGGATCGTACGTAGTGTACATGACTCAAGGGGGAACTCAAGTGGCTACTTTTTAAAAGCTGCTTTTCGGGGCTGCCCTGCCTTCTTCCCCCTGGCGTGAATGCACCACCCATAACGGACCCCTTCACAGAGCCTAGCTGGGTGGTTGCCGCTTGCCTGGATGGATGAAAAACAGCACTGGGCAGCCAGCGATTCTTTCCCCTCCTCTCCCCATTGCCCAGGGCACACAGCAGCAGCGGCAACTCAAGCCCCCTTCGCCCGCTCACTCCACAGTCACAGCCTTAAAATCAGAACCTGCAGTTGCTTTCCTTTCTTTTCCCTTTTTTAAAGGTCAGAACTTTCAAAATTGCAACATTGTTATTAGGTGTGAAGTGGTTGGATTGCTACAGTGTAGCGGCTGCTTTAAGGGGTGGATTTTTACAGTAAAATCACTCTCTTTGGAAGCAAGCTATTGGGGGAGGGAAACCCTAAACAAGCATTCTCATCCCTTAATATGGTACCGTTCCCACAGTAAAAAATGTAAAACGTTTCAAGTGCATGAACCAGAGTGAGACCTGTTGAAATGAGGATTAACATTTACAACGCTTTGCGGCGATTTAACACGCGGAAAGTGTGTTAAGCCAACCTGACATGGGAACTGCGAGGATTGAAACTGTTTTGAAACTGAAATAAGCTTATAATGGGAACACGACCTGTGTGTCTCTGGCTTCCAAGCACAGGTAACTGGGAACACTTTGCAGGTCCTCTTAATCACTGGCAGTCAAACTAAATAGGCAATGCAAGGCTAGGCTGTGAAGATGGGCACCACACCGGCCAGACTATACCATACTAGGCCGGTCAAGGTGAAGTGTGGGTGGGTAGAGGCCATTTGCACTGTGAGCGCTGGATTAGGCCTGTTCCTGACCAGCAATGTTGGCTGCGTGAACAAACAGTCAGCCTGGATGCTGCCATAGCAATCCACGGCCTCTGTGTGCAGTCCACACCCCTTTGCTGTGTGCAGCACATGAAAGAGGAGTGGATCCACCATCCTGGGGCAATCTGGACACTGCCGGTCGGGCTGCAGACTGCTTCTTAGTTGTCCACAGCCAGATTGCTCTTGGGAGGGCTGAAGCACCTCCAGGTGAGCTGTGGCGGCGCTTGTACGCAGGTGGGGCTGGCCGCTGAGCAGATGAGGCCACTCCAGCCAGAGAAGGCTCAGAATTAGTCCGGAGGCCGAACCTGGACGACTCAGCCAGTTCCGTGAGTTCCTTCTCTTCTGGAAACAGCTCACGAGCTGAGGGACTCCGGTTCCGAATCCTGACCCAGCTACACACGACTCCGCCACTAACCTTGACCGCCCTCTTGATCCACCCTCAGGGACAGTTGTGAAGACGGAGGAGAAGAAGGAGAAGGAGAAGGGGGCGCAGTGCAAGCACCACAGGTCCGGCCAAGAAGCCAAGGCGGCTGCTTCCAAGCGGACGGGCTCGGAGGACGCCCATGCAACCCGCACGAGGCCTGAGCTTCAGCAAGACAGCGCCTGGGCTGCGGCCACACCTAAGGTTTAATCCGGCCTCAGCTCACCTTCAGAGCAAGGGAACACACCAGCAAAGGGGCCCGGAGTTTTCCTTCCACATTATCTACGCCAAAGGGGAATTTTCTGAGTTATTTAAACGCGGAAAGAAAAACAGCTTGCCACTTTGCTGATGTGTTCTCTCCCTCTGAATCTGGATTCAGCCTTAAATGTGGCCACAGCCTTAGTTGATCCATCGCATTTGGAGAACCCGGGATAAAGCAGATAGTCGGGAATAAAACGCGTCTGGATGCGTTTGACTCCGGATTGTCCAGCACCTCCGGCCTCCCCCCTCCAGGTCCGAGCACCCCGCCCGTCTGCACCCCCGCCACGCCACGCCGACCCGAGGCCGAGGGGGGCACCGACGCGGAGGGGGCGGCGAGGGGGAAGAGCCGCCGCCCCGAAGGAGCAGAAACTCCGACGCCCGTCAGGCGTGGGGGGGCTTTAGGGCGGGGGGGGCCTTCCCCGGCCGCCCCACCCCAATCCAAATCCCGCCAAGCCGAGCCCAGAGCCCAGTGGACGCCCTACCTGCAGGACGCGCGGCGGGCCAAAGGCCGGGAGGGGCCACGGGGCCGAAGCAGACACCCGAGCCCCCAGACACAGGCATGCGGAATCCCGCAGCCGGTCTCTTTCTATCCCCCCCCCCCCCGTATTTGGGAATGCTGGGTTCGACTCCGCACTCCTCCACGAAGTCAGCTGGGCGACCTTGGGCTAGTCGCGGCTTCCCCCACTCCCACCCCCTCACACGGTGTCCATTGTCGGGAGAAGAGCAGAAGGTTTGTCAGCCGCTTTGGAGTCCCCTTCAATGGGTGAGATAGGCCAACCCTCCTTCTCCTCGGCCTCAGGAAATAGGCGCTCCAGCCAGACCTCGCAAGGGCGGGGAAGGAAAATCATAAGAGCCCCCCCCCCCCCAAAAAAAACCGGACTCAAGCCAGTTTTCCCCGCGCAAGGCGCCTCCGTCTGGCCAACCTGGCAGGACGCAAATCGCGGTCAGATTGCAGGCGAGGGGGGCGACAGAGGGCGAGGTCGGGGCTTGGCAACCCCCCCCCCCCGCTCTCCCCAGAGCCCCTCCGCCAAGCTTGCCCCAAATCTCACGCCCGCGCCCCCCCCCCGGGGGAACCCAGGCCGCCTTCCCGGCCGCGCCCGCGCGCCTCACCTGCGATGAAGTGCCGCCGGCTGTCGTCCAGGTGCGCCGAGACCACGTCGCCCATGGCGGCCGGGGGAGCGGGCAGGCGCGGGCTAAGGGCGGATGGACGGGGCGGCCCGGACGGCGATCCGCGCCATAGGACGGCCAGCGGCCCGGGAACTGCGCCTCCGTCCCTCCCTCCGTCCGTCCGTCCGCGCTGCGCAGTCGGCGGTCCTGCGCGCCCACGCCCCGCGCGTCGCTTCCCTCGGCCGCCGCCCGCCCGCCCGACGGGACGGACCCGCCTCCCTCCCGCCCTCGCTCCCACCTCCCGCCCTCGGAGCGTCTTTTCCCTCTGCGTTTGCATCCACACGCCGGGCGCCCGGGGCGGGGCGGGGGGGGGATTCCCCTCCAGGGCAGCGGTCTAAGGTCCGGGGGCGCGGCGCGTGGATGCAAACGCAGAGGGAAATTCTCAACTTAAGACTACGAAGGGCATCCTGCCCGTTGCTGGGTTCCTCAGTGGATCCACCGACTTCCCTTTCCATCTGTTGCTGGAGCCTCCAGTCTGCACGCAGCTCCTACAGCCAGAAGTTGGGCTTTTTGGTCGTTGGGCAGCTGCATTTGTCGGGCATGAACCAGAGGTGGTGACAAATTCAGGCCCAGTGGGCATCCAGGGGGTTTCGTGGTTGCCAGATAAGAATGAGGGAGAGGCACACAAGGCAGAAGATCAGGCCACAGCCCATCTGGTCCAGCATCCCATCTCACACAGTGGCCCACCAGTTGCCGACGGGCATCTCAAGGAGAGACAATGACAAACCTTCCCCTGCTCTCAAACCCCTGCAAAAGGGTGTCAGAGAGATCCTGTCTTGTCTTTCCAACCTGGACCTGGTGCCCAGGCATCCATTTTAATAGCCAGTGATACACCTGTGAACGAAGAGGACCCCTGCTGGTTCAGGCCATAGCCCAACTAGTCCATAAGAACTTAAGAGGAGCCCTACTGGATCAGGCCACAGCCCGTCTAGTCCAGCATCCTGTTTCTCACACAGTGGCCCACCAGTTGCCCATGGGCATCTCAAGCAGAGACAAGGGCAAACCTTCTCCTGCTCTCAAACCCCAGCAAATGGTCTCAGAGGTATCCTGCTTGTGCCCCCAGCCTGGAAGATGTACTTAGGCATCCATTCTAGTAGCCATTGATACATCTGTCATCCATGAATTTGTCCAACCCTTCCTTAAAGCCATCTAGGCTGGTTGCTGTCACCACCTCTTCTGGCAGCAAACCCCATAGACCGATGACCCTCTGGGTGAAGAAATCCTTCCCCTGGTCTGATCCAACTCTCCTATGGATCGGCAAACGGATCAGAGTGGCTGGAGCCTATAGGGCTGCAATGTGACCATTTTAACTATTGAAATATGTAAGTGGACATTTTTAAATGGAAACTTGTGAACTGAGGAGGAGGCACTTTCTCCCTGTCCTCTGGGGTGGGCACTGACAGACACACACACCCCTCAAATGGATCCCACAACACCCCTGCTAGGAAGCCCCTGCCAGTGATGGGCATCCAAAGGCTCCCCACCCCATTTTACCCCAAGCCACAGAGCTGACAGCTCGGGTGGGGGTGGGGGTGGAGGAGGAGGAAAACAGTCTAAGGAGGGCTGTCCTGACTGGCAGGGTTGTTGTAATTATGGGCTAGAGGAAACCCTCTTAAGGACTACCCTGACGCCTCCTGTTTTTAATTACCACCCACAGCAGCACCATGTTGAGTGACAGGGCTAGATCCTATCAGATTGCAGGAGGCGTGGGGACAGGGTAGAGGGTGGGGAAGGAGATCGAAGATGGTATGGTTGGGTGTGAGTAGAGTGACCTGAATTGACAAACTGGTTGTCCAGTTTTGTGCACAAAGCCATTTTTCATATTTGAAATGTGGGGGCCTCTGGAGTGTGCCAAAATAGGCTGGGGATGCCACTGGAGGTCCCCCAAAGGTAAGCAGTCATGTGGGAGGTGGGCAGGAGGCCTCCGGTAGCATCCCCAGACCTCTTTCAGCACTATCTGGAGGTCGAAATAGGCCTTCCAAAGGTTGAAACAGGCCTTCTAGTTCTGCACATGTGCACATGTAGAACCAGAAAATAGGAAGAAGGCATGGTGGCAGCAGGTAGGTGGGGCGATGGGGCCTGCGGCTGGTGGTGGTAGGAAGCCTGGGGGCAGGATCCGGTATCTGTTGAAGCTTTGATTTGTACACGAATTTTGAAATTCATACGAATTCCAATGTCGTCAGATATTCATGCAGATACCTATAGCAGGAGTTACCCCCGTCTTCAAACCACATTGCCAATAAGGAGGATTAAAATGGTAAGGTGTAACCTTGGCCTAAGACGTTGTCAGTTGACGTTGTCAGCTGATGTGCACACTTTCATTTACTATGCTTTGTTATTTCTTTTTTTTAAATCTAATAATAGAATTTAATAAAAAGCCAAAAAATGAGAGAGTTTGCAATTGACAGTAGGATTCAGCTTTCTTAAATATAAGCTTCTTTTTTGAGGGAAGAAGGGGGGCGGAATCTCCCTTCACGTGTTCTGAATGCTGTTTCTCCTCCCCTGTCATGTCTCCAGCTGAAATCTCAGATGGCATCCCTTTTTTGGTTGGCCCTGTGCCACACTTGGTCAGATATAAGCTCTACCTTGGCACCAAACCTCTCTTCTGATGCCACCCAGCTGCAGTTGAAATAGATGCCCATCCGGCTGGTGTCTCCCAACTCCTCTTTGTAAACTTGTAGCACGAGCTTTTTGCCTCTCCCTTATCTCTGGGTGTGTCTCACTGGGGCAGGATCTAGAGAGAGAGAAAGGTGTGGGAACTTCAGCCCAGGCAAAGATCTGGGGGAGGAATAATTTGGGGTGAGCTTTTCTTTTACTCCCTTTTGTTCCTTTCTATTGTTTAATACATATATGTAAGAGTGTGTTCCCAAACAGATTATAATAAGCTTTGAGACTATTTTGAGCACTCACCATCTCTAAAGCTTTAAAAGAATCTGCAGTTTATGAGGATTAAAGGTCCCGAAATGTGGATTATCTATATTCGGATCAAAATAGGCCTCACTGCTGGATTCAGAAATACTCCACATTATTTAGCAAAATGGGAACACAAGCAGATTTTTTGGGGGGCGGGGGGGGGGGGAGACAGGATGTTGGACTAGATGGGCTGCAGCCTGATCCTGCATGGCTTCTCTTATGTTCTTACATTCTTAGGATGTCTCTAAAGGCCATTTGCAGGGAGTCAAGAGAAGGTGACGGTTTTGCCTTTGTCTTCTGTTTGAGATGCCCAGAAGCAATTGGCCTGTCTCTGTGTGAGAACAGGATGCTGAACTAGATGCGCTGTGGCCTGATCCAGCAGGGTTCCTCTTAGGTTCTTATGTTCTAACCATCTGGAGTCTTCTAAGAGTGTAAACTCTAATATAAACAATTTAGAATAAGTAAAATTACACATGTTGGAAACACATTCAGTCTCCAGTTTGACTATAGTAACAGATATTCTAAAAATGCAATAAAGGAATGTTAAGGTGTTGGCAAATATTTGGGAAGCTTATAGCCCTTTAATTAAAATTTTTAGAAGAAGAGTCACTACTTTTACTAGTTTAACCATTCATGTGACCATCTAAACTAAGATAATTGCCACCACTAATTACCTAATTGGGGAAGGAAGTTTCTGAACAGCAAACATCTGAGCCTAACTTGTTATCTTCTTTAGGGAAGAACCTAAGAGGAGCCCTGCAGGATCAGGCCACAGCCCATCTAGTCCAGCATCCTGTCTCTCACAGTGGTTTACCAGTTGCTTCTGGGCTTCAAGCCATAAGACAAAGGCAAAATCTTCACCTGCTCTTGACTCCCTGCAAATGCCTTTGATGCACCTGCCCTCCATTAATTTGTATAACTTTTTCTTAAAGCCATCCAAGCTGGTTGCTTTTACTACCTCTTCTGGTAGTAAATTTCATTAGACGGATGGCCCTCTCGGTGAAGGTCCTAACTCTTCTGCCCATCATCTTCAAAGAGCGTCCCTTGGGTTCTAGTGTTGTGCAGTAGAGAAAATATTTTTCTCTGTCCACTTTTTCCACACCATGCATGAAATGAATGCCACCTCCCTCCACCCCTCCCTTCCCACCCACCCCCACTTACCTGTCCTCCTCGTTGCTGCCAGTGCTGTGCCTTCCTCTAAGGAACTTCTGGGTCTGTGCATGGAGAATTGGAAGTGCCTTTTCGTCCTCCGGAAGGCCTTTGCCTTCTGAAGCATGGTGAAATAGGCCCGAGGATGCCACTGGAAGCTCCCCAAAAGGTAAGGGGGTGCGTGAGAGGTCAGCAGGAGGCTTCCAGTGGCATCCCTGGGCCTATTTCAGTGCTCTCCAGAGGCTGAAATAGGCATTCTGGAGGCTGAAATATTCCTTCTGGTCCTGGAGTCGTGCTTTTCCAATCTCTGGAAAGCCTATTTCGGCCTGTGAAGAGTGCTAAAATAAGCCCAGGACACCACAGGATGTCCCCCAAAAGGTAAGGGGGCATGTTGGAGGCTAGCAGGACACCTCCCATGGCATCCCCAGGGCTATTTTGGCACTCTCCAAAACACACCTTCTGGAGGCCAAAACATGCCTTCCAGTTCTGCTCTTGCTGCTGGAAGAGGTGGTGACAGCTACCAGTCTAGATGGCTTTAAGGTAGGTTAGACAAATTTATGGACGACAATGGCTACTAGAATGAATGCCTAGGTGCATCTTTCAGGCGGCGGGGTGGGGGGGACACGGGACCGGGGCACTTCTAAGGCCATTTGCTGGGATTCTAGAGCAGGAATAGGTTTGTCCTTGTCTCTGCTTGAGATGCCCATGAGCATTTGGTGGGCCACTGTGTGCGACAGGATGCTGGACTAGATGGGCTATGGCCGGATCCGGCAGGGCTTCTCTTATGTTCTTAAGTGGCCGACGGAGCCCGCTGGGGGGGGGGGAGGAAGCAATAGGGGGACGATGGGGAGCAGGAGGCCCAGGGGAATCCAGTATCTGCTGAACCTTCCACTGAACTTTGACGGATAACTGAAAATTCAATTTGCAGATGAATAGGGCCTACCAATGCAGACATAATTCGATTCATCTGTGAATGTTGGAATTCGTACCTATTTGTACAAATTCCAAATTTGTTGGATATTTGAGCATCCCTACTCTGGTCTCCTCTTAAACTCCATCTTTCAAGTTAATTCAGCGCCCCTTCTCTTTCACAAAAGGGAAGCAGATATGTGCCAAACTAGATGGATGTGATCTGGGTTCATACTGAACTGGGGGGGGGGGGGCTTCACAAGGTTTGTTTTTGGACCAGACCCATGTAAACACACACACATACCTATCTTCTGTTTAAGCAGCTTCCACGGGATTTTTAAGAGAAGAAATTATTTCAGAAGTTTAAATACTTCATATGTGTGTTTCTTCGTAGGTTGCCTCCAGGTAGAGGCCAAATAATCCACTAATGAGGGGCACTAATGTAGGATGTTAATTCCCCTATCACTGTCCCTTGCTAGCTCGACAGCACTGGTAGCCCCACAGTCTTTGCGCATTTTAACTCACATGAGCATCTGGGTGCATGGAATATCCAGATGTGTTTGCCATCATCTCTGAGCATGTATGGATGCCTGTTTCAGCCTCCATGCATGTGTGCTCAATAGAGCTATCATGACAGAAGCTAAGTAAACACATAATTGTTGAAAGACCTGTGACCAGCACTGGGTTTTCCAGCAATTGTTTTAAGCACTTTTTTGGGGGGGCAGGGCTATGGTGGGGTTGCCTATGATATTGGAGGCATCCCCACTGGGATGACACTTTAATGGTGCTCTGTTCTCCTGTCTGGATAGAGCCTTGGATTTTTCTTTCAAATACTGGGGAGCAAACAACTCTGAACCACACAAATTAACAATTCATTAATCCACCTTCAGAACTAGTTATACATCAACCTCATAGGAAGATGAATCACTACATTGTTTTCCTGTGTTAAGAGTAAAATGGCACCCCACCCCAGAAAGAGCAGCTCTACCGTCTTATTAGCATTGTAAAATAAACTATCCTGCTGGTGGCAGTGGGTATCAGAGGCTGTTTTCCGCCCTTACTGTTGTAAATCCGGATTTAGTAGATCTGGATTGTTGAGATCCGGTCCTGGCTTAATTCGGTTCATGTTGTTCTGGATCAAAATGGACAGCCCATATGTCCGCATGGGGCACATTGCACCCGATGGCAATGCATGCTGAATGGGGATGCTGTGCAGACGTTGTAGCATCTGTCCCTAGACACAGAACAGGTCCAGCTTGCCACGCTGAAAGGGGCTGAGTCCTGTGAAAAAGTGGACTCCAGAAAGTACGAATGGAGGAGGGAAAGTCCACTTATAAATTGGATCAGAAAAATAAAGCAAATAAAAGGTCTGAGCAGAGTGACTAGAGGACAGCCTGGAGGCGACTTATGGTGAAGGTGTGCGATTGGCCAAGGTCTGGGGGCATTTTCGCACTTCGCCTCCCATGCCAGGGAGCTGAAGTGGTAAAATGTTTCAGGGAGTTGCACTTGCGGACACCTAAAACATTTGAAACTTGGGCCATCATTACACCTTTACTTTAATCCTTCTTCAGCCCATCTGTATGCATCCTGTAGGTATCCCATATGAACCCATTTTCATCCTGGACGGTTCCGAACAAATGAGTACAGATGTGAGAAAGATGCATATCTGCAAGTACGCATCATGTACAACCCCGTACACATGTGAATTTCCTCATAATTCTTGCAAATAGATCCAAAATTTGAAATAGGTTTGAATTTTTAAATTAGAATTTATGGACATTTGATTTGAATTCAAATGTCAAAATTCAGAAAAAATTTGATTGAATTTCAAATAGCTTCGAATATTCATGTATACCACTAGCGTGTCCGTCCATCCCTCAATTTTTCCATTCTACTGATTTTAGACAGAGTCACCTCTTCTCCAAAAGGGTTGGAGGATTTTTATTTCTGCACTCTACGCCTCCCCGTCTCAACCAAGCGGAATCCTTTTAGTGGTGGCCCCTCCTCTGGAATGCTCCCCCCTCTGTCATTTGCTAGGTCTCTGCTGTTGCATCACCAAGACACCTTCTTCAGCTCCAAGCCTCATGTGAATGGCTCCTCCATTCTTTCTTGCACATTTACTGATTTTTAAAAAATGTTTTCAATAGTTTCCAACAAACTTTAACCTTGTGAAATTGCATAGAAACTGCTTCGGGGTTTCCTTCCTTGTGAAATGGTAAAGAAGCACTTTAAATAAACAATAAACAATTGCCCAAAGCCCTCCAGTGACACCGATTCCCCACTGGCTTCAGGTGTGAACAGGCGGCACTCTTTCTGTGGATGTTTTTTGTCAACGGCTGTGTGCCCGGCCCTCCGGAAGTGGCTGGAAAGCATGTTTCAACAGAAGCAAGTCGACGCTTGCCAGCCCCAGGCTGGAAAAGTCTCTCCCCTGTTCCCTGCCTGCTCTGCCAAGGAAAGCAGCGCTGGGCAGAGTAAACAGGATATGCTTTGCATAAGGCATTCATACAAGAATCCACAAAAACGTGCTTTCACACCTTGGGAGTTGTGGCAAGGATAAACACTGAACCTGGGTGGGGCATTAACTCTTCACACTGCACCAGGAAACCTCGTACAGTGTTTTGTATCCATGGCCACATGCTCAGGGCTCTCTTGCACTGACATCATTGCAACTGCTCCACATCTATACTAGTGACAGGGCTGGTACAGGCCTCCACCCTGCATCTGTACCTGCTCAGGGAGAAGAGGTGCAGAGGGAGCACCTGGCCAATGGTGAGGGTGCAACTGTGCACTGCATTGCCTGGTCGTCCTGGTGACATTGCCGAGGCTCTATGATTCAAACTTAGCCGATAGCAGCTAAGGCCGTGGTTAAACCTCCTCATTTAAATCTGCTTCAGGAAGGCACCACAAGATAATGCTACGCCAGCAGAAAGCAGTTTGCATCCACTTCTAGGAACATGCATGAATGTTTTTCTTTTGTACTTGATTCGTAGCTAATCGAATGCAAGAAAATTTGTACTCGTTCAAATAGATCCCCTTCTAATGTAGTAGGATTTGAATTCAATACGAATATTCAATCCCATACGAATCCCATATGAAGCTTCATACTGATGTATGAAAACCTTCTATTCAAATTCATCGACATTTTGAATGCTATATTAGTGCAGATCGCTATCCGTTCAGCACTTATATCTTGTGTCACTCATGCAATGTGACCCCTTTAACGAGTTAGAAGCCACATTGACTTGGGTGACAGCTATGAGCAGAATTCTGGTCCCAGCCGTCCATCCAGGGTCAGAAGTAAGACCAGAAGCTGCCATTGCCAGTCCTTTCTCCACTCCATGGAGGGAATGACTCAGCTACACAACAGGCCAAAGTTTTTTGCAGCCTACAGTGAGGCTTCTGTCAGTGCTGGTGGATGCTTGTACGGCCCTACAGCACCCTCTGATGTTCACTAACCGGCCATTCAGCTGATGTCTCAGACAACTGACTGGTTGAAATCCCTGTGAGGTTCCATGAGTGATCTTGGGAGATGGCTACTGCCTCACAGCCTCCAAGCTGAGGTTTATGGTGGGGGTTGAAGTTATTGAAATTCTACAGAACCTCTTGAGAGAGTCACCTCTATGAGTGAGACCCCTCCATACCTAAACTACCTTCACTTTGAAGTCACTTTGAAGTCTGTGCAAAATACTTAATGGGTACTTAATGGGTACTTCTAGTGACAGTGGAAAAACACCCTAAGTCTAATGTGACTTTTGTGGTAGCTGATTGTTTTGGAGCAATTAGTGGCCCACAGGATAGCATTTTGGCAGCACTGGTCCTGGGCATGATCCCCAGGAGCAATTGTTGCCAGGGAAAATCGGTGGCACCCATTTCCAGGGCAGTGGTTGCCAGCAGTGACGGCGGCTGGAGGACACTGGATAAATGATAAATGAAATAACATTTAAAAAGTAGAAAAAGTTTTTTTAAAAAAACCTAGGAAATAAAAAGTAAAATAAATGTAAGAAATACTGCAAAAATACAAAAGGCATACTAGGGTCAGATGGTTGCTGGGGAAATGGTTGTCTGAACCAAGGATTCACTGTGCAACAGTTCCCAGGGGCAACAGCTGCTGGGGGCAGTGATCTAAAGGGTCAAACTGAGGGTTATTGTTGCTGGGATAATGGTTGCGAATGTAACAGTTGCTAGGGTTAATGGTTGAGGGCAGAACAGTAGCACAGAGCAATGGTTGTCATGTGTGATGGTTGCTGGGGGCAACAGAACTGTTGATGGTGGCAACACTTCCCAGGGACAACACTTGGTGAGGGCAAAGGTTGCTGGGGGCAATGGCTGCATGGACAATGGTTGCCAAGGGCAAAGGCTGTCATGTCCAACTGTTGCTGGAGGTGACAGTTTCTTGGGGCAACCGTTGCCAAGCACAATGGTTGCTAGAGAGAAGCCAGAGGTTGCCGGGGGAAAATGTTGCCAAGAACAATGTTTGTGGGATGCAATATTTGCAGGGACATTTGCCAAGGCCAAGCTGAGGACAATAGTTCAGAAATAAAAATTATGGCACTATTTTTAAAGATACCCACCAGGTGGAAGCAGCACTTCATACTCCACTTAACAAACAAAATCTATAGTGCCATTTTCAAAATATCCACTGGTTGGCACCAGCAGTCCACTTTCTGCTTTAAGCATAGAAGGTACAGAGTTATTATTAAGCTAAAAATTACAGTGCTGTTCCCCCAAAAAACCTAACATTCACCCCCACCCCGGATTTCAGTCCACCAGAAATGTTGTCTGCTGAAAGGCCAAGTTTAAGGGCCAAGGTTCTTGACCAGGTCCTTGTGGGACCTCTCTGTCCAGGCTGGTTGAAGATCCCTGCCTCCTGAGACAACTGCTCTAGATCCCAGAGTCCAGTCCCTATTCTTGGAGATACTTGGAACTACTGAAGTTGTCTGCCCTGGGCACAAAAAAGCCCAATCTGATCCTGAAGGACATGTTGGAAGTCGCCGTCACCAGGTTGGAGGGCCCCAGTCTGCTCCAGTTGTATTGAGAGTGACTAAGGCTGAAGAGGCAGGCCCAGAGTGAACCACTTGAGCTATGGAATCAATCACCATCACAAGTGATGTTCATCATAGCCCTGGGATTTCAGGGTCTGGTGGAGCTCCATTAAGAATAGTATCCATGCTCCCAGATTGGAACTGACAACGGACGGGCACCATCAGGAAAGCACTGGACTCCCCAATTCATTTTGACACAGCCCTTGTACACACACCATCTCCGCAATCTCAAGTATCCATGGGGTGGAAAACAGAAAGAAGATGCTTTGGAAGAAAGGGGGAACAACTGTATCTTCAGTATGACACATCAAGAAACTTGGAATGAAAATTTGGGTTACTGGTGAATGAACTGGACCAGGAGTCAGACTAAACTATCTCAAGTTGGAGGCCTGATGGAACGCCAAGGAGTTCTATAAGGACTACTGTTGGCATCACTCTCATCTGTAGTGATCCCCCTCTCAGGACCAGAAGCGCCTCCTGGTTAAACCACCCAAGTGTCCATTCTGGATAGCCCATGTGTTTATGAGGGCCACCAGGCAGACTTAGGATGAACCAGCACCCCTTCCTGAGGAGAGCCAAGACTCTGCTCCACCTCAATCTGGGGAGGGCCACGACTGCCCCACCCCAACCTGTGATGGCTCTTTCCTACGAAGCCAAATCCTAAGATCATCTGGCTGCGAAAGAGATGAAGCTGAGGCGATGATCTGGATAGAAAAGAGGCCCTTTGTCTCCAAAGGACGATATTTATTGATCCCTGTCGTAAAACTAAGCAGGGTCAGTTAATGACGTGTTACAATATCATTGGTCAGTTTAAACAGCGCGTTACAATACAATTGGTCAGCCTAAGTGGTCTGACCGCTTACATCATCTTTGCTGGACACAGTATAGTGACGTTATCAAAATGCAACCCAAGCCCACATGGTAGAAAGCCCATGCCAGATCAGATTTCCTGCATTCCTAAGATGCTTCCCTTATCTTTGTGCCAACTCGTACCAGGAGTCTGTTATTCCTTACTGCCTGTCAGTAAATTTCCACTAGGCCTTAAAGCTAGCTAGTCTACTGACTAAAATGGATCTCCACATCTCCTCCTTTCTTTTGTTTTAAGTTGGTGCAGAATTCCGGAGGGATCTTCATGGTCACCTTCTTCATCCCCACAGGACGGTCAGGTGTTTCGGGTTCATCTTCATCCGTGGCTTGCATCAGCATAGCGGAGTGCTTCTGTATAGTTGCCTCTGCAATGCTCTGCATAGCGGATCGAATTATTGGCATCAGACAAGGTAGCATCATTAGTCCTATTAGGCAAAAGGCTGCAAAAAATATTGCTTGTTTCCAGTTTCTAAATATTCCTCCGAGGAAACCGCCGTCATCTAATATTCCAGTCCATGTTTGGACTGGGACATGTGCAGTTTGTATCATTCTCTGCGTAATTTGTGCAATAATTTCACCACTTTCATCAACCTGAATACAACAATTAGACAAATTAAATTTTCCGCATACCCCCCCTTCCTTTGCTAGCAAGTAGTCGAGGGCAAGACGATTTTGCATAATATAAGTTCTTGACAATACACTTTCCTTGGCCAATTGATTGAGTGCCTCCGAGGTCTCATTAGTAATAATTTCGACCACGGCCTGTAATCGAATTATTCGATTCAACATGTATATAGGGGTACGATAACCGTAGCTGTAATCAACAGCCCAACTGGCAGGATCGTAATACTGAATAATGCGCTCTGGCGGCCATTCCTCGTCCTTCCAGTTCCCTATTTTTATATTCGAGGCGATTACGGCCCGCCGTTCTCTTATATTCCCATATACCGGTACTCCTAGGTATTGTTTTTTGGTCAGGGGCAGTAAAAAGAAGGATGGCTGTGTCACCCCTAACACACACGAGCCGTACCAACCCGCGGGCAACTTGCTATATGCATAGTTGCCGCATATCCAGTACAACCCATCCGGGGAAGTCCATATCAACGCGTCATTTTCAGGATCCTGTAGAAAGGATAGTTGTGTAATCCTTGCTAATTCATATTCTGGCTGTGTTATATTGGATGCAGATTCCCATGTCTTGTTTTTCCATACCCCTAAACAGCGTAAGTTTCCCATAAAGTTTGTTCTGGTAGGGCTGTGGTCTCTGGAGAAGCATACCCTTCCCACTAAATTAGTGGTGATTTCCCATGTTTCATTGGATGCCTCTTTATATGTAAAGTTATGTTGGTTTGCTACAATATCTGTGTAATTTACCTCTTGGGCATACCATGGCCATCGGTCAGCAATCCCTGTTCCTCCGCACACAAAACAATTTTTCACTAGTAGCTGCTTGGCTATTTGTTGAGCTAGGCTGAGGAACATGTTCTGTGCTTTGGGGGGAACCGGAAGACTGTTTATTCTTTGCATTTCATTATGAAAGGTCCAAAATACCTTGCTTGGTGTGGAAGTGTATCTGGTCTTGCTAAATTTTACTATTATGTAGCCATACGGGTCTTTGCCAGTACCATCTATACCTATACCCATTTTATAATATTCATCCCGGACTTCTTGAGCCAAGTCTTTATGCAAACACAAAGGAACACAATTCTCATGAGCACAATTCTTGGTTGCCGAGGGGGTTGTCATGGTGATCTTGTTAGGACCCCTCCCATTCCCATCTTTTGTGTACCAGTAGAACGCTCTTTGATTTTTAACGTAACGAAAATACTGCCCTGGGGCCCCTAAGTTCAAAAATAAATACCTTTCTTGGCTTGAATATTTTCGCTGCCATTCCAGCGAGCCACACTTGATCCCTATATCTGACTTTGGGCCTTGGCCCATTCTTATGGCTTTGCAAACATCAAAACAGACTGTTATTTGTACACCAGTTGATTGAGATCGTGTTATGTTATGTGCTATATACCCATTGGACCTTTGTGCGTGCTGAAAGAATGCTTTTGCTTGAACTGATTCGTTACTTGCTTTGCTATACCTCCCTCCCTTGTATGCATAAACATAAACTGTCCCTGTCAGAGGCCCTAAAGCTTTAGGATCGTAGCATACAATATTTTTTCCTTGAAAACACCTTGAAAACTCTGTGTCATTGTGATAGCACGGCTCTAAACTTGTTGCATTACAGTCTGGCTTGACGGAGAAGTACAGCAAGGTGTTTGTGATCTGTGTGCCTGTTTGAGTTCGCATGATGCAGTCTGTACATTGCTGCTTCGTTTCCCTTCTTAGTCTTTTTACCTTTGTATTTGTTCTTGTGAATGAGTGTAATTGCCCTAGTGGATCTGTTCCTATCACCTGTATACTGTGTTTTCGATAAATCTTTCCTCTGAACCACTGATAGCATTCAAATACCCGCCCCCCTTCATAATCCACCTTAATTTTCAATTGACTGTTGCATTGGTTTTCAGCTTTTATCCCTTTGTTAGCACGGATCCACATAGTCACACATAGCTCCTTAGTTTCTCTTCCGTCATATGGACAGTGCAGAACTGCCCAAGTGCCTTTGGTCTGAATCATGACAAATTCCTTCTGCTCCCATAGTGGCAGGAATGCACGTTCAGCCTCATATGGTATTGACAAGACACCCTCCCTTGGTTTTTGTTCCCAATTTTTCCCAGTGGCCAACGATAGGAGCATAAGGAGTGTGATGGTGACTTGTAGAACCGTATTCACCCATTCCTCCCCCCTGTAATTCTTCCTTGTATTCGCGCATGATGATAGCTGTCGCGAGGTCATCTTCTTCTGTGTGATATGGCTTGTTGGAAGAGTGTTGCTCCGAATAGATAACCGTGGGTGTGAGGTGCAGTGTGGATCTTCTGATAGAATATGTCACGATATATTATTTCAACCAGTACTCAATAAGGAATATGACACAAAATCAACACAGAGCACAGTGTACCCGCACCCTAATCAGTAGGTGCAGTGAAAACAGCAGCAGGCCCTGCAAGGGCGGGGACAGAACCAGCACACTCGAAAAGAAAGCCAATTTCTGACAGGCTGATGTCCTGGTCCTGTTCTGGAGAGGGCTTGCCCTGGTATGGTTTTATGCAGCGTCCTGGGACCCACAAAACTCCTTCTGCCGTTTGAACAGCTGCGTAGCCTCGCCCCCACGTTAACAGATCAGCCGGACCTTTCCAGGTAGGATCTGGGAGTTGCCTGTACAACACAAGAGGGTGGGGAGAGACTTCTCTATTCCTAAAATATCTGTCAGCTGCAGAAGTTGGGTGAGAAGAACCAGTCAAATTCTTGAAATTCAAGGTATACAGTGCTATAGCTAATTTGTTCTGAATTTCGGGTAAAGAGGGGACATTTCCTCCTTTCTTTTGTTTATCAAGCATCAATTTCAAACTCAAATTGGCTCTTTCTACAATCGCTTGCCCCTGAGAGTTATAAGGAATGCCAAATTTGTGTATTACTCCCCAATTAGAGCAAAACTCAGCAAAATTTTTACTTACATAGGCTGGAGCGTTGTCAGTTTTGATCTGTTCTGGAGTGCCCAGTGTAGAGAAGGCACGTACACAATGATTAATGACGTGCTTGTGGGCCTCCCCTCTCTGGGCAGTGGCAAAAATGAATCCTGAGTATGTGTCTATAGTCACATGAAGATACTTCCAGGGGGCAAAAGCTGCATACTGTGTAACATCCATCTGCCATATCTCATTGCGCTTAAGCCCTCTGGGATTGACTCCAAGAGGTAGAGCCTTGTCTTGTCTGCTACAAGTTGGACATTGCTGAATTATGGCTGTAGCCTCAGTTCTAGGAATTTTAAATTCCTTAACTAACGCCTTTGCATTTTGATGAAAAAAGTCATGGCTTTTCCCTGGGGAGTCTAATGCAAAGACCTGCCGGGTGGCTAGATCAGCTTTATTATTCCCCTCAGTCAGTGGCCCTGGGAATGGCTGGTGGCTCCTGATGTGTGCCACAAAATATGGTTGGCATCGCTGTTCTAAAATTTCCTGTAATTGTAAAAAGAGGGTTAGCAAGGCTGAATCCCCAATAGGGGAGACATAGCTGTCAAAAATGTGGAGAATCACCATATGTACGTACAGGGAATCTACGACCAGATTTAAAGGAACATCCTTGTGATTTTTGAAAGCCAAAATAGATGCAGCCAATTCAGATTTTTGTGCTGAGGTCTGTGGGTCTGTCTGGAAAGTTTTCCACTGACCTCCTTCACAGTAAGCATAAGCTCCCCTGGTTTTTGACCCATCTGCAAAAACGGTTAACGCTCCTAAAATTGGCTGTTCACGATGAAAATTTACCATTCGAATGGGAACTTGAGTGAGGAGCGCTATCCTAGCATCTGCAGGCAAATGATACTTTATCTTGTTTTGAAAATTTGCTAATGCCCACTTCAGCTCATCAGAGTGCTTGAAATATTGTTCCCATTTAGGTAGAGGCAAGGGAACAAATAGACTCATGGGATCTGAACCTTGCAAGGTCAGGCACCTATCTCTGAGTTTAAAAATCAGTTCAGAGAGTAGGGACTCCCTTGAAGAGATTGTTTTTTTAGGTGTATTTGGCAAATGGATCCACTCTATGATGAGCAATTTTTTCTGCACTACCTGGAGTACTATTCCAGTGGGCAGGCGTTCTGTATTAAGAATTGCAGCAGACAAATTCTCTGTAGGGTCCTTTCTGTCTACCCACTGGCTGGCCATAAGTTGTCTTATTTGTTGCATCACATTTAATTCTTTGGTCCCCAATGTGATAATTGAAGCTGGTTCCTTTCCACCACCCAGAAGGGCAAAAAGAGGCTGTAGGAGGGTGGTAGATATGCCTATTGATGAACGCGCCCAATTGATAACTCCCAGGTACTTCTGCAATTGCACTAAAGTACACTGAGTAAATTCCCCTATTTCTGGAATTACAGGCTTAACTTTTGTCTCTAATATTTTGTTTCCTAGATATAGAAAGGGTTCTTGCCTTTGAATCTTTTCTGGTGCAATCTGAAAGCCTCCTTGTTGTAGCACGGCTGTTAATTCTTTTTCTATGTCTGAAATGGTGCTAGCACTCCCCCTAGTGGCCAATAACATATCATCCATATAATGACACATAATGACTTCTGGGTGTGCTTCACGAAAGGGTGCCAAAATTTTTGCTATAAAATATTGGCACATAGAGGCACTATTTATCATTCCTTGTGGAAGGCCCCGCCACTGGAATCTGGCAGTGGGCTGAGAATGGTTGACCACAGGGATAGTAAAGGCAAAAAGACGCCTATCTTGTTTTTGCAATGGAACAGAAAAATAAGCATCCCGGAGGTCAACCAGAATCAATTTATATCCCTGAGGGATAAGGCAAGGGTTTGGTAGGCCACACTGCAATGGACCCATTGGTTCAATAATTTCATTCACTTTCCTCAAGTCTTGCAATAGCCTATATTTTCCTGATTTCTTTTTAATCACAAAAACTGGTGTATTATATGGGCTGTTGGACGGTTCTAACTTGCCTTCTTGCAGGAGGCCATCTACTATAGCCTGGAGAGCCTGGCATTTCTCTAAGGGAAGGGGCCACTGATCTACCCACACTGGAATTGGTGTGAGTAGAGTAATGCTCATTAACGGGTCTGTCATCATTCAAAAGTGATGACTGTTTTGAACTGAGACCAAATGTCCCTTCCCCACAAGTTCACATGCAAAGGCAAAACAACAGGCTGTATTTCAGCCTTTTGTTTGGATCCAGGAATTGTAACTGTAAGGCGCTCCCTACTTCGTTGGGCTAGCTGAATTCCTCCCACCCCACGCACGGAGGGGGAGGACTGTAGTGGCCAGTCAGCCGGCCACTGGGTGGCGCTCAGCACCGAAACATCAGCGCCAGAATCAATCAGCCCCATAAAAGGTATAGAGTTCAGCAGCAAATTTAGCATAGGCCGGGTTTTGGTCAGGTGGGCTGTGAACATGATGTCATCCCCTCCCCCAGCCCCTTGGGGGTCTGGCTCAATGAGGCCATCATAGGGGGTGACTATACAATGCCTATATGGATTGTCTTCATATGGGTTTATGTCCAAAAGAACTGGAATCACTACTGCAACCCTTTCCCCCTGTCTAATCTCCGATGGTTCGGAAGCCGTACACGCAAGCGCAAGTGAGGAAAGATCCTCTTGGGCTAGCAGAAATGGGGAAGCCATAATTCCCTTCTCTGCTAGCTGGCGCGTGGGATAAGCGATAAGAGGAACACTAGGGGGGAAATGTAGGGGTTGCAGTTGCAGTGGCACAAAATAGACAGCTCCTTTCACTCGGAGCTCCACAGTTTCTGCAGAGCAGATTACTGCGGCATGAAGTTGAATTTCATCAGAGGAGGCCCTTGGGGACTCCCTTGTGGAAGAGAGGATCCCCAAAGGGCCCCCTTCCAGACTACTGGGATCTACAATGGTTGAGATATATCTTTGCTCGTCATATTTAGGCACTCTAGAGCAAGAGGAGGCACCCTTGGAATCTGGGCTGGGGCCCCGCCCAAATTCTAGTTTCCCGGCTCCGGGAAGCTAGATTGTGGCTGCCCCCTGTCTTGTGGGCGCTGGTTCGGATTTGACCCGCACTCCCTGGCCCAATGGCCCGCCTTCCCACATCTTGGGCAGGGTCCTGGGGGCTCACGCCTTTTTGGGGTGCTGTTTCCGCCAGGGGGGGCGCGGCACTGACTCCGGAAGTGTCCTGGCTTCCCGCAATTATAACAATTTCCGTTCTTGGGGCCGCGCCCTCTCTGGCCTGCCTGTACCAAGGCTGCAGCTAACATTTCAGTGTGAAAAACTTGTGAGCCTACTACACTGGCAACTTTCAAAAAATCCACAATTGTCTTAGAATCATCATTATATATTGACCCAAGGACTTTCTTACAGTCCTCATTCGCATTTTCATAGGCCAATTTTCTGACAAGAACTTTCCTGGCCTCTACATTCTTTATTTCTCTATTAACTGCCTTCTGGAGACGTTCTACGAACGTATCATAAGGTTCTCCATTTGCCTGAGTTATTCTAAAAAATAGTGATGAGTCCTTTTCTCCGAATTCCCCTATAATTTTAAAAGCTGTTAATGCAGCCTTCCCTACTTCCTCTAAAACTGCTTGTGGGATTGTTAATTGTTGCGCTCTGGTGTGCCAATTGCCCTGGCCTGCTAATTGGTGCAAGGGGAGGGCGTTATTTCTGGTGTGAGCTTCTAACAAAGCTTCATGGAAGCCAGCCTTCCACAGAAGATTTTGAGTAAGAGATAAAAACATCTGTGCTAATGAACGCCACTCATTTGGAGTCAAATGGTATAAAGTGGCAAGGTTTTCTAGCAAGCCTTGAGTGTAATTACTCCCAAGGCCATATTGTGCGATGGCATTTTTAATTTCTTTTATTTGTGCGAAGGGTAGCGCTTCATAGACAGGGTTCGCACCTGTGAACGAGATTGGATACATGCCTATCAGTTCTAGATCTTCCTCAGTTAAATTTGGGCTGTTTTTTGCTGCCAATATCCCTGAGTCCAAAGAGCCAAGAAGATCAGATCGTGGCTCAAGCCCTGATTTTAACCCCAATTCTGATACCCTTTCTTCGTAACTAGGTGGGGGGGGCTCTCCTTTTATTTGAGAAGGGGCTGAGGGGGAAGTTAAATTCTCAGCAACACTTCCCAACATGACTGATGGGTGCTCTTTCTGGTCTTGATTATGGTAGTGGCGTAAGGCAGTCATTACAGCCTTCCACACTATGAGAATTTTTACAGGCGCGTGTGGTTCCGCGTGCAAATAATCCCCAATCTTTGACCATGCATCTAATTTAATTGAGCCCCTTAGTGGGTATGCTGGGCATTCTTGCCACACATATCCCATAAATTTCGTAAGTTCTCCCCTTGAGGGAAAGCAGCCATTAGCTTTTAAAGCAAATTTAGAAATCCCAACCACATGTCCAATTTCCTGTACGTGGGCTATCTGTTCCTTGGACAGTTTTGATCCCATACTTACCTGCGCAGCGTAAGTGATGCGATGGTTGGGGGCGCTCAGGGTCCGTAGCTCGGGTCCTTGTACGCCGACTCCCTTCCGTGTATTTCAGCGAAACATCACGTCGGGGTACACCACTTGAGGAGAGCCAAGACTCTGCTCCACCTCAATCTGGGGAGGGCCACGACTGCCCCACCCCAACCTGTGATGGCTCTTTCCTACGAAGCCAAATCCTAAGATCATCTGGCTGCGAAAGAGATGAAGCTGAGGCGATGATCTGGATAGAAAAGAGGCCCTTTGTCTCCAAAGGACGATATTTATTGATCCCTGTCGTAAAACTAAGCAGGGTCAGTTAATGACGTGTTACAATATCATTGGTCAGTTTAAACAGCGCGTTACAATACAATTGGTCAGCCTAAGTGGTCTGACCGCTTACATCATCTTTGCTGGACACAGTATAGTGACGTTATCAAAATGCAACCCAAGCCCACATGGTAGAAAGCCCATGCCAGATCAGATTTCCTGCATTCCTAAGATGCTTCCCTTATCTTTGTGCCAACTCGTACCAGGAGTCTGTTATTCCTTACTGCCTGTCAGTAAATTTCCACTAGGCCTTAAAGCTAGCTAGTCTACTGACTAAAATGGATCTCCACACCTTCCTGCACCTCTTGCATCATCCCAGGAACCAGCACAACACTGTGGCTTCTGGGGCCCCAATCCTGAGTGTTGGATGAGTGTCATTTTGCCCCTTTATAAATCTATGGTGAGGCCACATTTGGAATATTGTGTACAATTCTGGTCACCACACCTCAAAAAGGATATTGTGGAACTAGAGAAGGTGCAGAGAAGGGCAACCAGAATGATTAAGGGTCTGGAACACCTCCCTTATGAAACCAGGATGCAACGTCTAGGCCTCTTCAGTCTGGAGAGACGGCGGTTAAGAGGGGACCTGATTGAAGGATATAAAATTATGCATGGTATAGAAAAGGTGGATAGAGAACATTTCTTTTCTCTATCACACAATACTAGAACCAGGGGGCACTCTATGAAGCTGATGGGTAGGAGAGTAAGGTCTGACAGGGGGAAGTATTTCTTCACCCAGAGGGTCATCGGCTTATGGAATGTGCTGCCGGAAGAGGTGGTGACAGCTACCAGTCTAGATAGCTTTAAGGTAGGGTTAGACAAATTTATGGATGACAGATATATCAATGGCTACTAGAACAAATGCCTAGGTGCATCTTTCAGGCTGGGGGGGGGGGGGAAACGGGGAGCTTCTAAGGCCATTTGCTGGGATTCTAGAACAGGAATAGGTTTGTCCTTGTCTCTGCTTGGGATGCCCATGAGCATTTGGTGGGCCACTGTGTGCGACAGGATGCTGGACTGGATGGGCTGTGGCCTGATCCAGCAGGGCTTCTCTTAGGTTATTATAAACTAGATGGGCTGTGGCCTGATCCAGCAAGGCTTCTCTTATGTTCTTATGTTTCTGTCGGTCAGCATGCTGCTTAGGCAAACGTTTTGTGATAGCAAATCTCCCTTTGAATTCTTATTCACAAAAATGCCCTCCCATTCTGCACTCATCCACCAGCCAAGACCACCCGTGCCTTGTGTGACATGGTGCAGTTAAACAATCTTGACAGAAAGAAGCATTAATTGCAGAGACAAGGGCAAATAAGATCAGGTAACGTGTTTCAGCAGGTGATGGTCAGTCAAGGGATTTCCCTCCCAAAGGGGAGGAGGAACCAAGGGTCACTCACTGGAACTGAATCTCAGAAGAATTGGGACAGACAAAGGAGTCCATAGTTAAACTATGGGTTTTGCTACCAGGAGATGACTTAAGAATGGTTTGGGCAAATATATAGAAGTGAGGGCTGCCAAAGGCTACTACAGGATTTCTAATATGCTTGAGAGGAGAATTATTAAGGCTCAGTGGTAGGATAACTGTGAAAGCAGAGGACCACAGGTTTCATGCCCTGCATCTCTCCAGGAGACAACAATAGAAAACCAGGGCCGCATCCCCATGACGTCGTTATCTCGAATTCAAAATGTTTTGAGTTCGGGCAGTTTAGACAGCACTTCGGCTTAATATGGTATTTCCGTGTTAAACGACGTTATCCCGATTTGAAATAAATCCTGATCTCAACAGGTCTCACTCCGGAACATGCCCTTGACACGTGTTTAATTTTTTACTGTGTGGACAGTATCGTTCCGGGATGAGATTCCGTATTAAGGCTGTCCCGCCCCCAATAGCACTGTAACCAATGGCTGTACGTATTAGAAGCACGTCATGTTTAGGGTTTCCTTCATTGAAAAAAATCCACCCTCAAACACCCACTATAAAGCTCCAGTCCTTAAAGCTACACTGTATCAATGTAAGGACTTCACACCTTAAAAACAATGTTGCAGTTTTGCGCAATTTCAGATCTTTGAAGTTTCTGAACTTTAAAACGGAAAGGAAAGCCCTGGAGCCTGTATTTTAAAAGCTGTGGGGCTTATCCAGCAGTACAAGGGGTGAACGGCAGGCGCCCCCCGCCCGCCTTCCATCTGACACCTCTCTCCTCCTTCCCCACCAGACCGCCACCCACCCTCGGTAGGGGATGTGCAGCAGGTGCCTTGCCTCAGCCGCCGGCGAAACGGCTGCTCCTTTCTCCACCACCGCCTCCGTCTCCTACCGCTGCTGGGGAAATGAAGTGACACCCCCCATCCTGCTGCGGGCAGGGGGTGCCTGCCATTCACCCCTCGTAGTGCTGGATAAGCCCCGCGCTGTTCTGTTGTGAGGAGAAGAATGGGAGGTTTGTCAGCTGCTTTGAGCCCCCTTAAGGGTGAGAACCGATTTGTCAGTCGCTTTGAGCCCCCTTAAGGGTGAGAAGGCTTGTCAGCCACTTTGAGTCCCCTGAAGGGTGAGAACAGAAGGTTTGTCAACCGCTTTGAGCCCCCTTCAGAGGCTACTTTGCCTCTGCCTGTGGTCACACCTAAGGTTTAATCCAGTTTCAGTTCACTTTCAGAGTGAGAGAATACACCAGCAAACTGACAAGCTGGTTTTCTTTCAGGGTTAATAACTCAGAAAACCCACCTTTAGACTAGATAATGTGGAAAGAAAACTACTGGTCACTTTGCTGATGTGTTCTCTCACTCTGAAGGTGGAGTGAAGCTGGATTAAACCTTAGGTGTGACCACAAGCCAAGGTTTTAATCCAGCTTCGGTCCCTGTGAGGTGGGGGACGGCTGTGAGAGCTCAGAAGGGAGCTGTGACTAGCCCAAGGTTACCCATCTGGTTTCATGGAGGAAGAAGAGTTGGCTTTTCTACCCTGCTTTTCTCACTTATTGAAGGGGACTCAAAGCAGCTGACAAACCTTCTGTTCTTCTCCCCACAACAGACACCCTGTGAGGTGGGTGGGGCTGTGAGAGCTCAGCAGAGATCTGTGACTGGCCCTAGGTCACGCAGCTGGCTTTGTGGAGGAGTGTGGAATCAAGGTTACCAGGTATTCCCAGATGAGAGTCCAGCTCCCTAACCACTAGTCCATCTGTTTCATTTGTGGACTTTCTTCCCTTCAAGCATACTTTCCTGAGTCCTGGTTTTTATTGGTCTCAATCCATTATAGGCTGTGGTCACACCTAAGGTTTAATCCACTTTCAGTCAACTTTCAGAGTGACAGAATATATCAGCAAAGTGGCAAGCTGTTTTCTTTTAGGGTAAAATTCACCTCTGGGAGAGATAATGTGGAAAGAAAATTACTGGTCACTTTGCTCATGTTTTCTGGCTCTGAGGGTGGACTAAAGAAACAGCTTTTTCCTCCCCACGTTCAGGCAAAGTTATGGCTTTAATATGTTTAATATGAATACATTAAAACCAATGTGTTGTGACCCACACTGAGACCCTTGTGTATAGAGTGGGATAAAAATATGAATGAATGACACCCCACCACAGCCACCCTATGCCTCTTTAATGTTTAAAGCCCCGGTCCTTTGATGGAGAATCTCATGTCTGAAG